>JAJQQW010000001.1:89319586-90571253 GCA_025583905.1 Ia io | reverse complement strand
AGGAAAACAATAGCAATCCCCAAATGTTTAACCAGGTGCTGACTTGGATATAATGCAAAATGTGCAGTTCAGGGAGGCATAGTTGGGACCCTGGAGGCAGCTGATAAACTGTCTTTTTGGGTTGTGTGACCTACTGAGATTTCCCACACTTTCTGGATTGCTCTTTCAAACTTCCTTCCTTTTGGCCACCAATCTGGCTCTACTCCCTTCCTTACTGCCAGCTCATGTATATGAGGGCAGTGGAAGATTTAGCCCCCATGGTAGAAGGCCCCCACTGGCAGGCTAAGGTGAAGAGCTCAGCACAATCAAAGTGAGGTTGACATGAGTAACAGTCTTTGCTCCTTGAGATTCTGTGGCCTCCGACCAGCAGGAGCAAGCCCTTTTCATAGAGCCTGTTTCTGCTAAAAAGAGGCAGCAGCATCAGATGACTCTTTCCAAGTCACAGTCATTATGATGCCTGTAACCTTTTCATTATAAAAATATACGCATATCCCCCAGAGCCCTGCCACCTCCACCTTCCTTGAGTGGTTGCTGGGTTTCACACCCACCAAATTAGATACATTCCTACTTGTTTAGGCACAGGCAGTTTAGATCCCGTGGTGTTGCAAGCAACAATTTCAGGCAAGGGGATTAAGCCCTGATAAATCCAAAGAGAAATTGGGGTGCTTTCTATGATGAAGATTTCCAAAAAGCAGCTGCATCCTAGCTGATAATGGAATCATCCTTTTTCCCACATAGCCTCCTTAGATATAGTCTTTCTTTTGCCCTTGTCAAATTTGGAGGTGGAGGTGGCACGTCCCTGATGTAGAGAATTAAGACCACTCCATTTTCAACCTGTACACTCCTTGTACTCTCCTCTGAGGGAAGTGGGTGTTTGTCTGGCTGGCCCTGTCTCAGGCGGGAAGTTTGGGTACAGGCATCTCAGAGTACACATTTATATCGTAAACATTTATGTAATGATCACCATGTGCTATTCTAGGCACTATATACACAGTAATTGATCTATTATTCCCATAACAACCCTATGCAGTATTTATAATTGTTAAGCCCATGTTACAGATGAGAAACCCAAGGCACAGAAAGATGAAGTAATTTGCCCAAGGTCACAAGCTAATAAGTAAGAGAGCTGAGATTTGACCAGGCAGTCTGGCTCCAGAGCCTGTTCTGTGAACTACTATAATATCCTGTCCCCTAGAGTAAGACCTCCCTAAGGGGTAGATGGGGGCAGAGAGAAGGCCATAAGTTTTACCCAGTGTTACAGCCATAAGCACCAGGGCTTGGATTGGGGGACAATAAAGAACTCGGCTCTAAAATGTCTCACCTTTACCCTGATGAGTCAGAGTTCATATTCTGCTCCCTCTTCTGTGGCATACAAGGCCCTTCCTGAATTGTGAATAAAACTTGGCATTAACACCCAGATCCAAAGCAAGTTATTATATTCAAAGCTAAGCAGAGTCCTGAGAGTTTGGCTCCCTGAATAGTCAAGCTGTGAAGATGACAAAGGGAATTTAGAAAAGGTCTATGGCTGACAGAGTTTCCTAGGAGAAATAGCCCTGAGGATGACCATGTTAAGGATCCCCAAGTAGCCATGAATTTCATGAAAATATTGGGTACATGGGGGCAGGCAGGGGAGCAAGGCCCACAAGGAAAAATAAGACTGAATTGAAGACAAACATTACCTTCTTGTTTTGCCTCCCCGCCCCCAATCTGACTTCTTAAATTAGCCCCAAGTCAAACCTAATTAGTGGCAGCTAGTCCTCTTCTGCAGGAGCAGAGACGCCCAAGGTAATCAACAAGACCCCTGGTGATTAGTTGTCCAAACTCAAAGTTATCCCCCTTGTGGCTGTGACATTCTTCAGTAAAGTCTGCTCCCAGCTCACCCACCTTGTAATGGCATTTGGACATTTGAAAGAACAAGACAACAGTAAAGCATCCAGATCAGAAGGCATGAGAAAGCATTTTAATGGTGTGAATAAGCCAGGGTTATTGACTGGCAGTCAGACACTAAGCTTATGATGACTGCACTGCCTAAATGCCTGAATCACTTAGTTTCTATCATGATTAAGATTATGATGACTCTCCCATTTATCAAACATTTAATATGTGCCAGATACTGTTATAAGTGTTTTACATGTATTAACTTATTTAATCTTCACAGTAACTTTATTAAGTAGTTATTGTTATGAATAAAAGAATGAAGCTCAGAGAAGTTAAGCACCTGGTTAAAGGTCACATAGCTAGTAAGTGACAAATTGGGAACTTTCTGTCTCCAAAGCCACTTTCTATGTTTCTAAAATACAGTGGGGTCTGAGCGAAAATAAGTTACTTTTGCATGAAGATCTATCAATATTTTATCTTTCATTTGTAATTACAAATATTGATGAGGTCTGTGGCAGGTCAAGGACCCTGCAGGTTGAGGATCAGGGAGGAAATGGACTAATGCCATTCATATTGTCCACTAAGGCACTCATCTCCCCACATATGTATAACCCAGACCCTCCTTACCAGGGTAACTAACCTATAAGCATGTGTTTGGTGGGTTTCATCTTTGGTAGAGTGGAGGGCCTACTTTCTTTGTCAGGTGCCATTTAGAGAAGAGCTGGATGCTTTATAAGACAGAAGACAAGCAGAGAATGAATAGTAGGACACGGAGTAGCTATTTGGTGAAATTCCTCTCCCCTAAGATCTTCCTATCACCCAGATGATTAGATCATGATGAATGGCCTCCTTCATTCTGGTTCTTTACTATGGAATTGTCCTAGTACTTATCAATAAGCAGACCTGCCACGCTGTACTGGAACTAAAACTTCTTTGATTCCTTTGGGTTCAGGCTATCCCTTTGTCAGAGCGACCTGGTTGGAGAGCAGGACTACCTACTGTGGAACCATTCCAAAGCTCTTATCTTAGAGTAAGATCACCCAGAGTTCCCCTGTGTTCTAAGCAAAAGATTAGGGGGAAATGGGTCAACGAAATGCTGAGAATATAGGGAAAGCTATAAGTCAAGGTAATGAATCTGTTATACTTCGTGCCCCTCTCACACCTGAAATAACCTTCAGGATCCTCACATACTCTTAGGCATGGAAGAAGTGATTGTTGTGTGCTCTCTAACTCTAACCCATATAAGAAATCCCTTTCTTGTCCAAAGAAAGCAGATTGGATGAGAGTACACTTTGCATGCCTCTAGCTCCTAGGAATAAACTTTCAATAAATCCCTCTCAGAGAGAAAGTAAAACATAGCTTCATGGCTAAGGGAGAGACCAAGTCACTTCTGGGACAGCATCTAATATCTATACTAATAATAGCCTAGGTGGCGTCACACCCTCATGTTGTCACAAGATGGCCATCACAAGATGGCCACACGCACAGTGGAGGTGGGGCCTGGCAGCCGCTCCAGGCAATGAAGCCTGGGGGTCCTGCAGCTCCACACAGCACAGAGGAGACTGGTCCCGGTGTCTCCACCACCTCGCACAGAGAAGGTGGTTTCTGGCAGAGGAGGCAGGTCGCTGCAGGGGAGGGGAGTTGTGGGTGATCAGGCCAGCAGGGGAGCAGTTAGGCATCAATCAGACCGGCAGGGGAGCAGTTAGGGGGCAATCAGGCAGGCAGGCAGGTGAGCGGTTAGGAGACAGCAGACCCAGATTGTGAGAGGGATGTTCGACTGCTGGATCACTGTGGGATCAGGCCTAAACCAGCAGTCGGACATCCCCCAAGGGGTCCCAGATTGGAGAGGGTGCAGGCTGGGCTGAGGGTAACCCCCCTCACCCCATGCATGAATTTTGTGCACTGGGCCTCTAGTAAATTAATAATATTCATACTCATATAAACACCAAACATGCAAGTGGAACTATATAGGTTTCCAAAGCAAATTTATTATTCCCTCAAATTATCTTTCCTTCCTGATCCTTTCATTTAGTCATCCAGACTTCATTTCAGAGTTTTCACTGAAAATAGGAGATGAAAGAGAGAGGAACATTAACGAAATCCTGTTGATTCTACTTTCTTAATGAGGCTTGCATCTGTTCTTTTATTTCTAGCCCCATCACTAACCCAGTACTCAACCTTATCTTCCACCACTCAATATGTTCTTGACTCTATTCCTATCACCAGGGCTGGCTTCATGGGCATGCTACCTGTGCAGTCTCACAGGGACTCACACTTGGTTTAACACTCTGCTGTCACCATCTTGAAAGTCTTAATAATTTTTAACAAGAGTCCTTCATTTTAATTTTGCAATGTCCCCTGCAAATTATCTAGTCAGTTCTGTCTTTCTGCATCTAGACCCATTTGACCCATAATATTTATTGTCAGTTTGCTTGCTAATGCCAATAATTATGTCCTAATGTCTCGATGGCTACCCAGTGCCTCTAGAACCAAACCCAAACTCCTCAACCAGGCCTTCTGTTACCTGGCCTCTGTCTAATATCCATCCATACATCCCATACAAGTTCCACTCACTCCAGAATTTGGGGTGGTTTTACCTTTAACTAACTGCAGCAGGCTGATTAACAGCTCACATTTTGGAATCAGACCAGACCTGGCTTAGGGTTCAGTGATACATACTGGTTGTGTGACTTTGGGTAAATTCCTTAACCTCTCTGAACCTCAGTTTTCTCCTCTGTAAAAAGGAGATGCCAATAGTGCCTGTCTCATTAGATTGGTGTAACAATTAAATAAGACAATAGAAACAAACCTCTAAGCATAATGCCTGGCTACTAATATTGTTGTTTGTTGTTGTAATTGTTACAAAGCTGAGTGATTCTAGAAGCCACCATGCCTTTGATGCATTCTAATCAGCCACATTGCTGGCTGGATTTTAAGTATCTGAGTGACCTGGCATATCCCTCTACTTCTCTGTCATGTACACCTCATATATTCTCCTTCAGTTATAGATCATCATAGTTTGCATGCTGGTGAGCTTCTCCCTCTCTTCTCCTTCTGCTAGTGTGGGAGCATCCTGATGGGCCTACAGAAGCTACAGAGGCAGACATGGAGAGCAAGCGGCACATTTGCCAATGAGGGCTTCTGAGGGAAGCAGATATGGGAACTCGCATTCAGGCTTTGACCACTCCTTCCCTTTCCAAGGCATATCCATTTCCCTGGCAACTCCATGGTGGATGTTGGGGGATACACAGAGGTTTGGGGTGGGCTTTATCCAGGTATATGTATGAAATGGCTTTGGGAAGGTGCTCTAAATTATATCAGTGAGATCCAATTTTGTAGCAAAGGTTCATCCTGAGCTGCCGAAGTTGTTCACAAACTGTTAGTAAAGTGGCTCAGCCTATATGAAGAATAAGAGCCCCACTTCTGCATGGGTACTTTGCTACATCCCAACTGTGGTGAAGAGACCAGTTTACAACAGTGTCACTCCCTGTTCTTTCCCATCCACTTAAAGATGTGTTTTATCCTTCTCTTAAAACGAGGGTTCTCAACCCTGGCTGCATTAGAGAATCACCTGTGAAACTTCTGAAGCATACCAATGTTGGTCACCCACGAGACCAGTTTACAACAGTGTCACTCCCTGTTCTTTCCCATCCACTTAAAGATGTGTTTTATCCTTCTCTTAAAACGAGGGTTCTCAACCCTGGCTGCATTAGAGAATCACCTGTGAAACTTCTGAAGCATACCAATGTTGGTCACCCACGAGACCAGTTTACAACAGTGTCACTCCCTGTTCTTTCCCATCCACTTAAAGATGTGTTTTATCCTTCTCTTAAAACGAGGGTTCTCAACCCTGGCTGCATTAGAGAATCACCTGTGAAACTTCTGAAGCATACCAATGTTGGTCACCCACGAGACCAATTAAATCTGAAGGTCCAGGAGAGGGGCCCTGGCATTGGTGATATTGACAAGCTCCCTGGATGATTTTAATGTGCATCCAGGCCAAGAACCACTGGACTGGATAAGAATAGTAGCCTCTTAACCAATCTCCTGGTTTCCATGTTTTTCTCCTTTTTGAACATTGCTGTCACCTACTGCTTGAAATAAAAAGCCCATATAAAAGTCTAATAGAAAGCCTCCCAATATGACCCCATTCACTTTCCTGCCAACCTCACCTATTCACTCTACCCTCCAGTCCCATCCACTTCTTTATCAGTGCACAGAGGCATCACCAAGATTAATCCCAATGCAATTTTGCTTGTACTGTTTTCTTGAGCTAGTATGTCTCCCCTTCTTTGCCTAAGGAAGCCGTTCTCAAATGTGAAAGCTAGTTACAACACAGATTGTTGGGCTTCACCCCAGAGTTTCTGATTCAATAGGTCCAAGTGACCCTGAGATTTGAAAGTAACAAATTCCAAAGCGATGTTGATGCTGTTACTCAAAAGACTGCATTTTGAGAATCACCTGCCTAGAAAAGCCTTACCCTTTAGGTCTGACCAGCTCAAACGCTGTCTTCACCACAAGGCCTTCCTTTACTCCCGCCCCCCCCGCCCACCTCCAAGGTGAAAGCAAGCATTTGTGCTCTGCACTCTTCTGGTGTTTTATTTGTGTCTCTGTTGATTATATTTGGTTTTATTTCTGTCCCTCCATTAGACTATAAGCCACTGAAGATGGATTTATGTTGCAACCATGTTTGTATCCATTGCGATGCTTACTGCTACATTCCATAGTGAGAGAGCTCTGTATATATGTATTGAATGAAGTTGTTTACTTTAAAATGTAGAGGGAGCCTGTGTATGTGGGCATCCTCTGCAAATTGAACTTGAGTCACATAGAATAGCACCAATCTTCTTTGAATGTGTAGCGTAAGCCCCAAATGCTTCAGCTTTACCTTATGATTCAGCTTTAATGTTATCTCACCCCTTCCTGAATTTCCAAAAGGCCTCTTTCAAAATGACATTGCAGTTCCAGGGAGAAATGACTCTAGCAGGACTAGCTCCTGGCAAATTTTAAGAAAGCATGTTTATCTTCACAGTGTTTCCATCTCTCTTCACTGACTTCTGATTCCTACTCTCCCACTCCCAAGCACCAGGGTCTTCATGCTGGTCTACAGCTATTCAAATGGCTTCACAGCAAAGGTTCCTGTGCTCCAGCCAGACTTTTTTGCCCTCCTCACATGCCCTTTGGTCTCTGTACTCTGCTAAGATGCTCTGTTGATAATAAAACCTCTAGACAAAGCACTGTGGTTAAGAGCATGGACTCTGGGGTCAAAGAGATCTTATGGATTCCTGGATCTACCACTTATCATCTATGTAATATTGGAAAAGTCATTAAACTTCTCTGGTGCTACATTTTCTCATCTGTAATAGAGGGATATCATGCACACCTTACAGGGTTATTACAAAGAATAAAATAAAATGATACATATGATGTACATATATTAAATGCTCAATAAATAGTTGCTATTACAAATGCATTTAAACTGTATGATTAATACCTAGTGAAATATTGTCCAGTTATCTATCCCACCCACTCCCCATCCCAGAAAAACTTTGCAATCTAAAAACAACTTTGTCAGGGAGGGTCTCTGGGAAAAAAACACACTCTTTTTTTGCAGCCAGAATGATCTATTTTGTTTGTTTTTTAAGGGGCCTACTTCCTCTTTTTTATTTCCAACAGTATATCTGAATTAGATTTCATCTCCTACCTTCAATACTCTGACAGTGATCCTTCTGGGCTTTTTTGTGTGTTTTTTAAAATATAATTTATTTTGTAGAGCAGTTATAGATTCACAGCAAAATTGAGGGGAAGATACAGAGAGTCCCCATATACCTTCTGTCCCTACACACACTGCCCCTTCCCTACTATCAACATCCCCCACCAGAGTGGTACATTTGTTACAATTGATGAACCTACAGTGGCACATCAAAATCATCCAAAGTCCATAGTTTAAACTAGGGTTCACTCTTGGTGTTGTACAATCTATAAGTTTGGACAAATGTATAATGACATTTATCTATCATATGATACACTTTTTGTGTATCATACAGAGTAGTTATACTGCCCTAAAGATCCTCTGTGCTCCACTGATTCATGCCTCTCCCCCACTGATCTCAGGCAAGCACTGATATTTTTTTTTACTGTATCCATCATGCGCTTTTTTTTCTTTTCCAGCATGTTATATAGTTGGAATCATACTGCTGTAGCCTTTTCACTTGGCTTCTTTTACTTGGTAACATGCTTTTACAGAATTATCTTTTCAGAATATAAATTGGATCACTTTCTTCCTATGATTAAGCTTTTTCTCATTGTTTTCCCTTTGTTTGTAGGACCAAACACAAAATCCTTAAATGGCCAAAAAGACATTGAATTTAGTGATTCTAAACTGGACTGTATTTGGAAATTTAGTGACTTTTTGGCTTTCATAAATACCAAGAGGACAGTTTGGCATTTAATGGATGAACCACAGAGGCTAAACTTCCTGATACTTTACATAAGCAAATTAGCAGCCCCCATCCCCATTGTAGAATTGTCCTACCCCAAATCCAATAGCACCCCCATTGAACTTTCCAGTTTCATCTCTCACCACTTCCTTGCTCTCTGGACTCCAGCCACTCTGGCCTCATTTCTAGTCCTTCATAGCACCTTGGACCTGCTCTTCTTTTCTGATCAGTCACTTAACTCCAACTGACCTTCAAATTTCAGTACAGGCAGTCCTCAAGTTACGTCGGACTTGACGTACATCGTTTCGTGGTTACATTGCCATCTCCCATTTATTTATAAAAAAAAATGTTCCATCATTTCAACATATGTACATATGTGCTTTATGTTTTTTATTATTTACTAGAGGTCCATTGCACGAAAATTCGTGCAATAGGCCTTCCTTCCCCTGGCTGCTGGCACCAGTTTTCCTCTGGCACCCGGACCCAGGCCTTTGCTCCGGCCACAGCGGAGAAGCCAAGCCTCGAGGTTTCTCCACTCTGGCCACAGCAGAGAAGCCAAGCCTCTTCAGTCTTCAGTCTTCAGTCTTCAGTCGTCTTCAGTCTTCAGTCTTTGCTTGGGCCAGAGCCTTCAGTCTTCACTCCTTGTCTGCATATGCAAATTAACCTACCATCTTTGTTGGGTTAATTTGCATACCCACTCATTATTGGCTGGTGGGTGTCATGGAGGTATGGTCAATTTGCATATTTCTCTTTTATTGGTGTAAATTTACCACAAGTAAAGATCAGGAATTGTTATCTTTCTTTCAAATTTTTTTTTACTGTTTCACTTCATTACTGCTGTGTATACACTCCATGTGACTTTGGGTATGTGCTCTATGTTACTTTGAGTGACATAGGTGCTTATGTAGGGGGGTTCCTACTTACAGCAAAAATCACATTACGTTGTGCCATAGGAACGGATCTCCGGCGTAACCTGAGGACCTACTGTATAAGCAATATTTCTTCTTGGAGGTTTTCATTAACTTCCCATTATAGTGTACACTTTCTTAGAACTGTTTCTGTCCTTCAGAATATTTATCTCAGGTTATAATTATATACTCATTTGAGTAATTATTTGATTAACGTCTATCTCACCCATGAGATCAGAAGCTCCAGAAAATATTCATCATATCTGCTTTTGCTCACCATTGTATACCCAGCACCTAGCCCAATGTTTAGCTAGTAGTAGTCTCTCTCTCCCTCTCTCTCTCTCTCTCATGAATGGCCACATACTTATCCCACTCAAGGCTTATGGGATAGGGGGCAGCTATCAACATGCTCTGCTTTTAGGGGTCTAGGAACAATTGTCTCCCACTTGACTCTTTGAGGTAAGAGGGAGAACTGGACAGAGTAAAAAAGCTCTTCTCTTTAATTATTCTGCCTGTATTCAACTTTCTTAGAATGAAGTCACAATGGTTATGTTTCCAATTTCTTCCTGATTCCGAAATGCTACACATAGACATTCTGATTGATTGCCTGCTCCCAACTCTATATTTTTAAAAAATGAAAGCGTGTATAAAGCATGTTGTCTGTTCACCCTTTTTATGCTTTCAAGATGTGCAGAGTTCCTGTCCAATTTTTTAAAATTTTGAAAAGACCCTGTCAAGAGAGTCTAACAATCTGGAAATATGGCACAAGTGGTGGAGCCCCTTATACCTCTACTCTCTAATGAGCTCTACACTGAAAATCAAACAGCAGGCTGCTTCAATTCTAATTGGTTTAAAGTGGTTTGTTTGTCTTTTTAATGCCATAATCTAGGCAATCAATCAGAAAAAGAAAGAATGAATGTTATGCATAGGTGTACAATGGGAGAGGAGCTACTGAGAAGAGCAGAAACATACTTCATGGGCATTGGACCCAGGGAACAGTGTGTCAATTAGTGGAGAAAGTGGTGACACAGGGCATTATGATGTAGCTATTGGGATGTCTGCTATTTGAGAACATTTCCTGGACCTCTAGGAAGTAGCATTAGGCTGAGGTCAAGGTTAGAAAAGCTGATTCACACTTGCTTTACCCGTTCTCACCCCAAAAACCTAAGTCCAGAGCAACTGCCTTGCCCCTCCTTCCCAGTCCTTAGGTTATAATTTGGGCTAGAAACTAAGAGGCTGGAGCCTATTCCCTGAATCATTTACTCTGGCAACTTAGTGTTGCTCCTTGTATATGTAAAACCATAAGAAGTAACCAAAGAACTTATATTCATATATGCATTGTCCATGGACACAGACAATAGGGTGGTTAAAGCCTAGGGCAGAGGCAGGAACCTCAAGTAGGGTTGCAAGGGGATAAGAGGAGTGACATCTATAATACTCTCAACAATAAAGATTTATTTTAAAAAAACACATTAAGAAGTGGCTCAGCGAGTTCTGGTGGACCTGTGGTTTGTAAAGCACAGCATTCCCACCCCCCTCCCCCCAAAGCTCATTGTGACTTATCTGATTATATGGATTTAACACCGATGGGAAAAATAGAGTCTTCCTAATTTTTAAATTCCCTCCACTCCAGAGCATAAGTTCACATCCCTAAACAAAGATTTGTGAATCAAACATTTTACTTGAAACTGGAAGTTCAAAAATTAAAAAATCCAAAGCTTCAGTAACTTTGTCAATAGCTTTAGGTTTCTTTTATTTTCCTACTGTAAATTTTTTTCAAGTTGGAATGTTAATTTTTAATATATGTTTTATTGATTTTTTTAGAGAGGAAGAGAGAGAGAGAGAGAGAGAGAGGGAGAGAGAGAGATCTATGTGAGGGAAAAACATCAATCTGTTGTCTCCCGCATGCACCCTGAACGGGATCAGATCCAAAATTTGAGCATGTGCCCAGACCAAGAATCTAACCAGTGACCTTTTAGTACACAGGACAATGCTCAACCAACTGAGCCACACCAGCCAGAGAAGAATGTTGATTTTTTTAAATAGGAAAGTTTTCATCAATTGTTATTTTTCAAGGTGTTACCACCCAAAGGAAAAAAATCAGAATAAAGAAGGCATTTTTCTTTAAAAAGATAATTCTTGCTCCATGTAAAAACATTAAAAATACAGAATTATATCAAAGTAAAAGTCTACTTTTCCCTTCTCTTGCTCCCATCTTCCTCTGCCAAAAAAAACATTGTTAACAGTTTGAACCTTTTGAAATATGTTATTTAATAAAGCTATTGAATAGACTCTTCAGAATGATTTTTAAATGTGGCCAGCGGGCCCTCAGGACTCACCACCAGTCTCATAGCATGGAAGAAGCCACACAATAAAGCAATTGTCCTACCAAATTGTCATCCCCAAGGGCTTTAGTTAATATTTCCCCCATGAGCCCCAAGTTTTTTTTTTTTTCTGTAGTTTGCCTACCACACTGATTTTATCAGGTAAATTTTTATTTTTTCCACTCTCCAAGAATTAAAGCCAAATATAACTTGTCCTGGAATGAGGTTATCATAGAATTTAAGCTGTTTCTTAGAGTAAAAAGACACTAGTGATGGATATTACTTTTTTAAGATCATGTATTCATTCATTCATTCATTCACTCAATAAATATAAATAATTTGAAGAATCAAAATATTCTAGGCACTGGGGAAAAAGCAGTGAGCAAAACCACCAAAGTACCTGTCCTGGAGGAGAAGGTATTTTTGATGAGGTGAGACAGACAATGGTTAATAAACAAATAACAAATATTTCAGTTGGAGATAAATGCTATGGAGAAAAACCTAAGAGAGTAAGGTGGTGAGGGACTTTTAGGAGCTGGAATGCTGTTTTATATTATACTAGTAGCCCGGTGCACGAAATTCGTGCACATTGAAAGGGAATTAATTAGATGAAATATTTTAATATTGCTATTTGCCCTTTTTCTATAATAAAAGTGTGAGAGATAAAAGGAAATGAGTACAATGTATATGAAAATAATACATAAATTTATTAATAAGTAAACAATAACAAAATGATATAACAATAACAAACTGATATAACAATAACAAACTCGAAATATAAAAACAACATTGATGCAAATAATGGTTGATAAAGTGATTAAACTTATTCTAATATCTCCCTACTGTACACCACATTAAGAGTAAAAACACTTTCAGAGTGCTTGACTAATTTCCCTTGAGATAAAGTATTTACAACTTTAACTTTAACGTAACATGCTCTTTGAACTCAAGAGAAAGCAACAGCCGTAACTGGTTTGGCTCAGTGGATAGAGCGTCGCCCTGTGGACTGAAAGATTCCAGATTCGATTCCGGTCAAGGGCATGTACCTTGGTTGCAGGCACATCCCCCGTAGGAGGTGTGCAGGAGGCAGTTGATCGATATTTCTCTCTCATCGATGTTCCTAACTATCTATCCCTCTCCCTTCTTCTCTGTAAAAAAAAAAAAATCCATAAAATATTTTTTTAAAATACTTTAAAAAAAAGAGAGAGGGAAAGCAACATATAAATGACCATGTCCAAAAATGGGTTCAGGTAGGAATATTCCTCCTCTGTCTAGAGTTTGTCCTTGTGATTTATTAATAGTCATTGCAAATGCTGGCATAACATGAAAATATCTTAGAATTAATTTAAATGGGTGGCCAGTGTCAGATGGGGACAAATCAATTCTTGGAATCAGAACAATCTCTCCCTCTGCAGATCCTGTTAATATTTCAGCTTTGATAATGTTAGGTCGCAATCTTTTGATAATAAATCTGGTACCATTACAAAGACCCCATTTACTATTAAGATTTCTCAATAGCATAATGATTGCACCCACTTTCAATTTTAATTTATGACACAGCATTCCAGAAGGAGTAATACTATTAAGAAATTCAATAGGAAAATTTTCCTTTTCAGCATCATCTGTTGAGTCAATGGAATCATCACTCAAATAGGCGTGAAAATCTCCATCAAGTATATCCAAAATTTCTTCATTTAATTTTTGAACGTGCTCATTTTTTGAACAAAGAATTGCATGTTTAGATATATTTTTAATATTATCTATAGATATACTATTTCCAAAGGTGGCTTTAATAATAGATCCATTAAAAATCATTTCATGGGGAATTTCAATAATATCCATTCCTAAATGAAAAACTGCTATCAAGTTTGCCATCTCCAAGTTTTACTAACCATTCACTATAAGCAGAATCCTCTGATCTCATATTTGTTTTAAGAGAAAACTGTCTGAAACATCCCCAAACACTACAGTACTTTAAAACTTATTTGTACTATGGCCAATCGTATAGCATGGCAACACAAAAATCCCCTCTGAAAAGAACTTTCCCTCCAAATGCAACATTCAAATTAGCGCCAGCGAGAGCTTTATATGTATGGCACGTGTGCGAGTCAAAGTTTATTTTTATATTTCCAGTGCGTCATATGTACCGGTTGGTCGGACGGATGGACAAATGTCAGTCACTTAGCCTTTTATCTATACAAATTATAAGTCATGATTTTAACTTTTGAAAAAATTATCCTTTAATACCTCCAAAGCACAATGAGTAAGAATCTGAAGGTTTATGTGGCTTCTATTTGGTTTCTAGGACAAAGTTCTTTCCTTTACCCACCACTCACTTCTTTCCTTTTACTCTTGAATGTTAATTCCAACGTAATTTTTGTAACACCTCTTGAAAAGGATCCCACCAAGTTTTTGATAGTCCACATGATAAAACTTACAGAAAAATACAGCATGAGACTTTCATTCTCTCACTAAGTTCTTCATATAACTGTAATTCCTCAGCCTCTAAAGAATGAAAAAGGAAAATAAAAGTGCCTTCTCTCATTCCAAGGCCTTTCTCAGTCAGGCAACAACAAAAAGAAAGAATAAGCCTACAATTCATGCCATGTAATCTCTATCAGCCATAATTCAAATCAAATCCCATCATGCAAAGTCTGGGATAATTAAAATGTATAAGAGAACAGTGGTGACCTGGGGGAGAACTTATGAAACCTTGTCTCCTGCTTTTGCTGACTATTCTTTTCATTATGCTAGACTCCAAGTCCCTATCGGGGACCTGGTCAGGCGGCTGTGGGTGCTAACCCACACCACCTGGATCCGTGATCGGGGACCTGGGCAGCCTGCTGCAGGCATTAACCCACGCTGCCTGCCCTGGTCCATGATCCCTGATAGGGGCTTTGAGTCAGCAGCTGCTGGCGGGAGCTGACTCAAATCCCTTATCCCGGACCTGGTCAGGTGGCTGCAGGCGCTAACCCATGCCGCCTGCCCTGCTCTGAGATCGGTGATCACGGACCTGGGCAGCCGGATGCGGGCGTTAACCCACGCAGCCTGCCCTCGTCCGAGATTGGTGATGGCGGACCTGGGCAGGCAGCTATGGGCGCTAACCCATGCCACCTTCCCTGGTCCGTGATCCCTGATCGTGGACCTGGGAAGGCAGCTGCAGGCCTTAACCCATACTGCCTGCCCTGGTCCATGATCAGTGATGGCGGACCTGGGAAGCTGGCTGAGGGCGTTAACCCACGCTGCCTGCCCAGCTCTGAGATCGGTGATCACGGACCTGGGCAGACGGCCGTGGGCTTTAACCCACGCTGCCTGCCCTGGTCCATGATCCCTGATAGGGGCTTTGAGTCAGCTGCCACTGGCGATGGCTGACTCGAAGCCCTTATCCGGGACCTGGTCAGGTGGCTGTGGGCGCTAACCCATGCCAACTGCCCTGGTCCATGATCGGTGATGGCAGACCTGGTCAGCCAGCTGCCCGCGCTAACCGCCTGCCGCAGTCCACCATCATGGCTTGGATCTCACTGGCATGGGTGCTGCCCTCTCACCCCGCCATTTTTGCTGGTTTAACGTGTATATTTGCTCTTGATTAGCTGGTGGGCATGGCTTATGGGTGTAGCAAAGGTGCGGTCAATTTGCATATTACTGTTTTATTAGGTAGGATCATCAGGAATAGTCTCTTTAAGTCCAATATTTAAGCAGAGATCTGAAGGAAGTGTGGAAATTAACTAAGGGTGTATCTGGGAGAACATTCCTGGCAGAAGGGACAGCAAGTGAAAGGATCCTGAGCCAGAGTATGTAATTGGCATGTGTGTTTTTAAAAATGCTGCTAGTATTCCAGTGTGACTGAAACACAACAAGCAACGTGGCAAAGTAACAGATGAGATCAGAGAGATATCAGGTAACATTCTTGCCCTTATGA
The DNA here is from genome assembly GCA_025583905.1 of Ia io. Classification (NCBI taxonomy): domain Eukaryota; kingdom Metazoa; phylum Chordata; class Mammalia; order Chiroptera; family Vespertilionidae; genus Ia; species Ia io. Next base: position 90,555,784 of record JAJQQW010000001.1, on the reverse strand, counting down.
ATGAGCTGGGAGTCAGAGGAGGGTTTTTAGCAGAGGAGAAATGTGATCTAACTTATGTTTAAAAAGAATCATTTTGAGTGCTGTTTGAAGAAAAATTCTGGATGGGGAGGGGAGAGGCAGGTTTCATGGGGTAAAGGAAAGAAACCACAAGGTCACTTAGGGTGCTGTTGTGATCATTCAGGTGAAAGGAGATAGAGGCTATTGACCAGGTGGTACCTGAGAAGGCAATGAAAACTGATCAGATTCTAGAAATATTTTGAAAATAGAACTGATGGATTGACGATGAGGTGTGAAAAAATAAGAGGAGTTAAATATTCATTCATTTATTCAACAGATATTGACTGAGCACCTTCTATGTACCAGATACTGTTCTGTGTGCTTGGGACGTGGCAGTGAACAAAGCAAACAAAATTCCCTGCCTTCATGGAGCTTACATTCTAGTAGAAAATAATAGCTAACACTTTTTAAGCACTTTGCTTTCTTAACTCATTTGATCCTTACCACAACCTAGTAAGATATATATATATATATATATTAACTACATTTTTCAGATGATTACCCTTACAGAGAAGGTAATTAATTTCTTTGAAGTCTTGCAACTGGTAAGTAGCAAAGCCTTGTTTCAAACTCAGGAAGTTCTGCTAAAGAGTCTGAATTCAAACCACTATAATCCAGGGCCTCTCTACCAGGCCAGTAGTCCCACACCAGAAGTCAAACCTGGACCCCCTATATGCAAATAGGATTCCCAATTACTAAATGCCTCAAAGTTTTTTAGCCTGAAAAACTATAAGAATGTGTTTGCCATTTACTTGATTCTGAACATAAATTAGTAGCTTGGGTCTATTGCCTGAATTGTGTGCTCCCCTCCCCAAATTCATATAATGAAACCCTAAGTTCAATGTGATGCTATTTGGAGATGGGGCCTTTAGAAGATTAGATTAGAGTTAAATTAGGTCATGAGGGTGGTCCTCACGATGTGACTAGTGTCCTTATAAAGAGACACCAGAATGAGAATATATGAGGACACAGCAAGGAGGTTGTCTGCAAACCAGAAAGAGGACCCTCACCAGGCATGGAATCAGCCAGCACCTTGATATTGGACTTCCAGTCTTCAGAACTGTGAGAAATAAACTCTTGTTGTTTAAGCCTCCCAGTCTATGATATTTTGTTATGGCAGCTCACTGACTAATACACACTTGGGCATAGAAATATTTGGGCCAATGAATACTCTTTAAAATGTCCTGTATTGTTTGACACAAAATGTTGTGCCATAGGACCATATATGTATTAACTCTAATGATTCACTAGAATGGCTAAGTAGAATTCAAAAGGGCAGAAGTTATCAGGCCTGCTGAGAAGCTGACACACTGCCAGGCAAATCAGGAGGCATTGGTCAGTGAAATTGCCCTGGGATTCTTCCATAGAAATCTTCCATCAAAATGGTAGAAAGAAATGTGTCGTAATGAAAGTGAAAAATAAGCCTGAGTTTTGGAGATATAATGGTATAAATTGCTTGCATTTTGTTGAATGTTTAGTATGTTGTAGGCTCTGTGCTAAGTGCTGAAAATGTATTACCTTACTTAATCTTCTCAATAACCCTAGGAGGAATATATTAGAGATATTCATGATTAGTGCCTGTTTACTGATCTGTGACTTGGGGTCCATAATGCCAAACTTCAATTTCAGGCTGACATCAGGCTAACTACAGTAAGAAGAGTGATGATAAATTTTTCCTGACTTACAAAGCTAATATAAAAAAAATCAGCTGGGCCAATCAATTTCTTCTCTTTAGAAACAAAAGATGCAGATTATTTATCAAATAGACCAAACCCTAGGGATCTTTTGAGCTTCTGTGTATTAAAAAATGGGTTTGGTGTTTATAAGCTTTTGAAAAAATCTCTAATTTATCCAATAGAGTGGTTTCAGGCTATGAAAAAGGTAGCAGAGTCAGTCAACAGCTAAATTCATTTTTTAAATAAAACCTACCCAAAGTATGTATTTGATGAATGAATCTATAAGTGATAGATTGCTACCAAGTTCTTAGAAAATAATTCATAGGAATCTTAAAGGGCTTTTCTTTCTCAAGTCTATGTATTTATTAACTTTGTTCATTTACTCAGTTTCCTCCACCCACACATTAACCTAACATTTTCACTCTAAGTGGGAATAAAAAAACTTGGAGTGAAGAAAAATTGTGTGAACATCTGGGCCCTAGCAGACCACTATTCTTGGATACTATCACCCATCCATCCAATTCCCAGGCCTGTTTATGAAATGGAATGATGAGGAAAGAAGATTAATATCATTTAAATGTGAGAGAATTCAAAGCAGTATAACATGAGGTTGTTCTATATGGTACAGCCTATATGCATAGAATAGAGAGGAGAGGTCAGTGTGCACAAAGGTGGTCAGGGACGGCTTTTAAAAGGAGGAGCTGGACATAGGCCCAGAGGAGAAGGGATAAGTATTCCAAATGCATCTAACCACTGGGATAACTGTAGGTTAGAGGCAGGAATGAGTGTAGCAAATGTAGTGGGTATAGAGGGAAAGATAAGGCATCCCAGTATTCAGGGTTGGGTGTATCTAACAGCCATGCATTGCTGACCTAAAAGAGATAGAAAGGAAAGAGTGAAAGAGTATTTGCCAACTAGTTCTTTTGTCTTTTTGTCACAATACATGGTAATCAGATGTCTGGTGCTTTTAATTTCAGATAAGCCTTTGTCTACCCATCAAAGAAAAGCAATTCTGCTTAAAGCAGCTTCTATTAGCAACAGCAGTTTCCATAAAAGAAAAGTAAGAAGTGGGAGAAAATTCTGCAGGGAAAACATTTTTCCTTAATTTTCCTGTCAAAGGTTAAGTGTTCTATAGTGAGAAATATTCAAGACTCAACCTCTCTGTAGTAGGTTATCTGGCAGTCAAGCACTTTTGATCTCCAACTCCTATTTTGAAAGCAAAACATAGTTCATGCGGGAGCCCAGAAAACAAGGAATCATTTAAGAGAACTGAATCCATCTTCACTTGCTTTGTCACAGACCCTCAGTTTTGAACTAGATCTTAAATGTGATCTGCTCTGATCTTCCAGGACAAAATTTAGCCAAAGTAAGCTCCTGGAGGTAATCTTATTCATCTCCCTATCTCAGGGCCATTTTAACATAAACTATTTCAGAGAATAGTGTGAAGCTCCATTCCAATAGAATTTTGAGAGGCTGTTGCAAACTTCCATTACTGAATTCTTCCTTTCATCTTGCAGGCTTAGAATTTTGGAGTTCACAGGGAACTTAGGGACTATTTATTCTAACACTCTCCATTTTTAGAAGAATATTTTTACTTTAGAAAATTATTTAGAAAGTAAAGAAAATTAGAATTTTTATTTTTAATTTAAAATAGAATGTTACAGAGAAAGCTGATGATCTCCTCCCAATCTGGGACACATCCTTGAGAATCTCCCCTTAGAGGTAAGAACTATTATCAGTTTGCTGATTTTCCTTTCAGACAATTTTTGGTACTTCTACACACATAAAAACATGTAGTATTATTTTTGTATGTTTTAATTTGTTTTCAAATATATCATGCTTCCTGGCTTTTTGAAATTCAGCATTGTTTTGAGATCTAGATCATTCCTTTTAACTGTTATTCAATATTCCATGTATGAAAGTGTCACATTTTCTTTATCCACTTCCTTCTTGATGGACATTTACAAATCTTTTCTTTTCTCATTTTTTTTATTAAGGTATTATATGTGTACATATCTTACCATTGCCCCCCACCCCACTCCCATACATGTCCTCATCCCCCAGAGTTTTGTGTACATTGGTTATGCTTATATGCATGAATACAAGTCCTTCGGTTAATCTCTTATCTCCCACAAATCTCACTAACCTTCCCGCTGTAATTTGACAGTCTGTTTGATGCTTTACTGTCTCTGTATCTATCTTTTTGTTCATCAGTTTATAATGTTCTTTATTATCCATCAATGAGTGAGATCATGTGGTATTTTTCTTTCATTGACTGTCTTATTTCACTTAGCGTGATGTTCTCCAATTCCATCCAGGTTGCTGCAAATGGTAAGAATTCCTTCTTTTTTATGGCAGCATAGTATTCCATTGTGTAGATGTACCATAGTTTTCTGATCCAGTCATCTGCTGACGGGCACCTAGGCTGTTTCCAAATCTTAGCTATTGTAAATTGTGCTGCTATAAACATAGGGGTGCATATATCCTTTCTGATTGGTGTTTCTAGTTTCTTAGGATATATTCCTAGGAGTGGGATTACTGGGTCAAATGGGAGTTCCATTTTTAGTTTTTTGAGGAAACTCCATACTGTTCTCCACAGTGGCTGCACCAGTCTGCATTCCCACCAGCAGTGCACGAGGGTTCCTTTTTCTCTGCATCCTCGCCAACACTTGTTGTTTGTTGATTTGTTGATGATAGCCATTCTGACAGGTGTGAGATGGTTCCTCATTGTCGATTTGATTTGCATCTCTCAGATAATTAGTGACTCTTAGCATGTTTTCATGTGTCTCTTGGCCATCCTTCTGTCTTCTTTCGAAAAGATTCTATTTAGGTCTGTTGCCCATTTTTTTATTGGATCATTTATCTTCCTTTTATTAAGTTGTATAAGCTGCCTGTAGATGTTGGAGATTAAACCTTTATCAGTGATGACATTAGCAAATATGTTCTCCCATACAGTGGGCTTTCTTGCTGTTTTGTTGATGGTTTCTTTTGCTGTATAAAAAGCTTTTTATTTTGATGTAGTCCCATTTGTTTATTTTCTCTTTAGCTTCCATTGCCCTAGGGGCAGTATCAGTGAAGAAGTTCTTTTGGCATATGTCTGAGATTTTGCTGCCTGTGGATTCCTCTAGTATTTTTTTTTAATGCATATAAATATATCTTTTTTTCCATTTTTTAATTAAGGTATTATATATGTACATATATTACCATTGCCCCCCCACCCCACTCCCATACATGCCCTCAACCCCCAGAGTTTTGCATCCATTGGTTATGCTTATATGCATGCATACAAGTCCTTCAGTTGATCTCTTATTTCCCACAAATCTCACTAACCTTTCCGCTGTAATTTGACAGTCTGTTTGATGCTTTACTGTCTCTGTATCTATCTTTTTGTTCATCAGTTTATAATGTTCTTTATTATCCATCAATGAGTGAGATCATGTGGTATTTTTCTTTCATTGACTGTCTTATTTCACTTAGCGTGATGTTCTCCAATTCCATCCAGGTTGCTGCAAATGGTAAGAATTCCTTCTTTTTTATGGCAGCATAGTATTCCATTGTGTAGATGTACCATAGTTTTCTGATCCAGTCATCTGCTGACGGGCACCTAGGCTGTTTCCAAATCTTAGCTATTGTAAATTGTGCTGCTATAAACATAGGGGTGCATATATCCTTTCTGATTGGTGTTTCTAGTTTCTTAGGATATATTCCTAGGAGTGCGATTACTGGGTCAAATGGGAGTTCCATTTTTAGTTTTTCAAGGAAACTCCATACTGTTCTACACAGTGGCTGCACCAGTCTGCATTCCCACCCTGCAGTGCATGAGGGTTCCTTTTTCTCCACATCCTCACCAGCACTTGTCCTTTGTTGATTTGTTGATGATAGCCATTCTGACAGGTGTGAGATGGTTCCTCATTGTTGATTTGATTTGCATCTCTCAGATAATTAGTGACATTGAGCATGTTTTCATGTGTCTCTTGGCCTTCCTTCTGTCTTCATTTGAAAAGATTCTATTTAGGTCCATTGCCCATTTTTTTATTGGATCATTTATCTTCCTTTTATTAAGTTGTATAAGTTGCCTGTAGATGTTGGAGATTAAACCTTTATCAGTGATGACATTTGCAAATATGTTCTTCCATACAGTGGGCTTTCTTGTTGTTTTGTTGATAAAAAAGCTTTTTATTTTGATGTAGTCCCATTTGCTGTAAAAAAGCTTTTTATTTTGATGTAGTCCCATTTGTTTATTTTCTCTTTAGCGTCCATTGCCTTAGGGGCAGTATCAGTGAAGAAGTTCTCTCGGCATATGTCTGAGATTTTGCTACCTGTGGATTCCTCTGGTATTTTTAGGGTTTCCCGTCATATGTTTAAGTCCTGTATCCATTTTGAGTTTATTTTTCTGTATGGTATAAGTTGGTGATCTAGTTTCATTTTTTTGCATGTATCTGTCCAATTTTCCCAACACCATTTACTGAAGAGACTGTCTTGACTCCATTTTATGTTCATGCCTCTTTTGTCAAATATTAATTGAGCATAGTGGTTTGGGTCGATATCTGGATTCTCTATTCTATTCCATTGATCTATATGTCTGTTCTTGTGCCAGTACCATGCTGTTTTGAGAACAGTGGCTTTGTAATACATCTTGAAATCTGGTATTGAGATCCCTCCTACTTTATTCTTCTTTCTCAGGATTGCTGTCGCTAGTATGGGTCTTTTTTTTAATATATTTTATTGATTTTTTACAGAGAGGAAGGGAGAGGGATAGAGAGTTAGAAACATCGATGAGAGAGAAACATCGATCAGCTGCCTCCTGCACACCTCCCACTGGGGATGTGCCCACAACCAAGGTACATGCCCTTGACCGGAATAGAACCTTTGACCCTTCAGTCCGCAGGCTTACGCGCTATCCACTGAGCCAAACCAGCTAGGGCTCTTTTTTATTCCAGATGAATTTTTGGACAGTACTTTGTAGGTCTGTGAAATATGTTGTTGGTATTTTAATGGGGAGTGCATTGAATCTGAAGATTGCTTTGGGTAGTATGAACATTTTAATGATGTTGATTCTACCAATCCATGAACATGGTATGTTCTTCCACCTGTTTACGTCTTCCTCTATCTCTTTTTTCAGTGTCCTGTAGTTTTCTGTGTGTAGGTCTTTTACCTCCTTAGTTAAGTTTATTCCTAGGTATCTTAATTTTTTTGGTGTGATGGTAAATGGGATTGGTTTTTTAGTCTCTCTTTCTGTAAGTTCACTATTGGTATATAGAAAGGCCATAGATTTCTTGGCGTTAATTTTGTATCCTGCTACATTGCCGAATTCATTTATTAAGTCTATTAGTTTTTTGATGGAGTCTTTCGGGTTTTTCATGTACAATATCATGTCATCTGCAAATAAGGACAGCTTTACTTCTTTTCCAATTTGGAAGCCTTTTATTTCTTCTTCTTGTCTGATTGCAATGGCTAATACTTCCAGTACTAAGTCAAATAGGAGTGGTGAGAGTGGGCATCCCTGTCTTGTTCCTATTCTTAGGGGAAATGGTTTTAGTTTTTGCCCATTGAGTATGATGTTGGCTGTGTGTTTATCATATATAGCTTTTATTATGTTGAGGTATGATCCTTCTATTGCCACCTTGTTGAGAGTTTTTATCAGGAAAGGGTGTTGGATTTTGTCAAATGCTTTTTTTGCATCAATTGATATGACTATGTGGTTTTTATCTCTCAATTTGTTTATGTGATGTATCACGTTTATGGATTTGCAGATATTGTACCATTCTTGCATTCCTGGGATAAATCCTACTTGGTCATGGTGTATGATCTTTCTGAAGTACTGCTGAAGCCGATTTGCTGGAATTTTGTTGAGGATTTTGGCATCTATGTTCATGAGGGATATTTGCCTGTAATTCTCTTTCATTGTGTTGTCTTTATCTGGTTTTGTATTAGGGTGATGCTGGCTTCATAGAAGGAGCCTGGAAGTGTTCCTTCCTCTTGAATTTTTTGGAATAGCCTGAGGAGGATAGGTTTAGTTCTTCCTTGAATGTTTGGTAAAACTTTCCTGTGAAGCCATCTGGCCCAGGGCTTTTGTTTGCCAGAAGCTTTTTGATGACTGCTTCAATTTCTTCCAATTTATTGGCCTATTGAGCTGTTTAGATTCTTCCTGATTGAGTTTTGGAAGGTTATATTTTTCTAGGAATATGTCCATTTCCTCCAGGTTGTCCAGTTTGTTGGAATAGGGTTGTTCATAGAATTTTTTAACAATCCTTTGTATTTTGGTGGGGTCTGTTATTATTTCTCCCCTTTTATTTATGATTTTGTTTATTTGGGTCCTCTCCTTGCTTCTTGGTGAGCCTGGCTAGAGGTTCATCAATCTTGTTTAACCTTTCAAAGGACCAGCTCTTGGTTTTGTTGATCTTTTGTATTGTTTCTTTGGTCTCTATGTCCTTTATCTGCGCTCTGATCTTTATTATTTCCTTCCTTCTGCTTACATTGGTCTTTTCTTGTTGCTCTTTTTCTAACTCTTTTAGTTGTAGGGTTAGGTAATTTATTACCATTGTTTCTTGTTTTTTGCTGTAGGCTTGTAGAGGTATGAACTTCCCTCTCAAGAGTGCTTTCACTGTGTCCCATACATTTTGGATTGTTGTGTTTTCATTGTCATTTTTTGACATGATATTTTTTATTTCTTCCTTGATCTCTCTGGTGACCCAGTCATTGTTTAATAGCATCCTGTTTAGTCTCCATGTGTTTGATTTCTTTGGATTGTTTTTATTGTAGTTGATTTCCAGTTTTACGCCACTGTGGTCTGAGAAGATGCTTGATATGATTTCTATCTTCTTGAATTTGAAGAGACTTTGCCTATGTCCCAGCATATGGTCTATCTTTGAAAATGACCCATGTGCAACTTGAGAAGAATGTATATTCTGTGGCTTTGGGGTGAAATGTTCTGAAGATGTCGATTAATTCCATATGGTCTAGTGAGTCATTTAGGATTGATGTTTCTTTGCTGATTTTTTGTTTAGAGGATTTGGCCAATGGTGATAGTGGGGTATTAAAGTCTCCTACTATGATTGTATTGCTGACAATCTCTCCCTTGATATCCTCCAGGAGTTTTTTTATGTATTTGGGTGCTCCTGTATTGGGTGTGTATATGTTTACCAGAATTATTTCTTCTTGTTGGATTGCTCCCTTTAGTATCATGAAGTGGCCTTCCTTATCTCTTGTTATGTCCTTCACTTTGAGATCTAATTTGTCAGCTATAAGTATTGTTACCCCAGCTTTTTTTCATTTCCATTCACCTGGAAAACCTTTTTCCATCCCTTCACCCTCAGTCTGTGTGCATCTTTTTTTCTGAGTTGGGTTTCTTGTAGACAGCAGATATATGGGTCTTGTTTTCTTAACCAATCCGTTACCCTATGTCTTTTGATTGGGGCATTTAATCCATTTACATTTAAATTTATTATTGATAGGTACTTATTTGTCACCATTTTTATTCTATACCCTGTGTTCCTTCTTCGCTTCCTATTTTTTTTAAAAAAAATATGGAATGCTTCACGAATTTGTGTGTCATCCTTGCACAGGGGCCATGCTAATCTTCTCTGTATCATTCCAATTTTAGTATATGTGCTGCTGAAGCAAGCACTACAAATCTTTTTTATGAGGTTTATGAGAATGGAGGGTTAGAGAAGTTAAAACATTGACCCAAGGTAGGTTTCAGCACAGCTGGAGCTAGAATTCACATTTTAAATGAGAGGCAGATTAATTTCTCTAAAGTTCACTGTTCAGGCTCATTCATGAAAGCTTTAGTTGGTTCAATTTGAAATTGGAGCATTGGCTGAAAAAGTGTGAAAATTCTAAGCTTTAATACTTTCCAGAGCTGGTGATCCCAACAACCTTAATGTATGACCTTGTGTACAGGAGAGCTTTGGGGCTCATCCCTGGGAGAAAAAAAACCCAGGACAAAGCTAACTTGTGAACAAGTGGAAATATGCAGAAACACTGTAAGTTCTGAGAACCATTATACCCCAGCCCAAAATATTTCTTCTACATTTGCTCTGTAGGCTGAAAAACCTTCCTTTCAGAGTTATAGCTTTGGATCTTGAAGGTTTTTCCATCCATAAAATTGCTCTTGACTCATCCTGATAGTTAAGTTAAGGTAATATCAATCATTGCCAGGCAGTTGATGACTTGCTAGAATAAAGTCATTATAGAAAATGGACATATATCCAGGTGGTGGTCAGGATGAAGCAAAAGAAAGGAGAAAGGAAACTAAAAATGGAACTCCCATTTGACTCAGTGATTCCACTTCTAGGAATATATCCCAAGCAACTAGAAACACCAATCAGAAAGGATTTATGCACCCCTATGTTCATAGCGGCACAATTCACCATAGCTAAGATTTGGAAACAGCCTAAGTGCTCATCAGCAGATGAGTGGATTAAAAAACTGTGATGCATCTATAGAATGGAATACTATGCTGCAGTAAAAAAGAAGGAATTCTTACTATTTGTAACAGCGTGGATGGAACTGGAGATAAGGACACATATATAATACCTTAATCAATAAAGAAAAAAATGAATAAAGGAGAAATGAAGAAAAATGACTTTTATTGATTGCCTGCTATGCTTTAAGCAATGTGCAAAGTACTTTACATATATATTATTACAATGAAATTATTGATGCTACTTTTCATATTAGGAAACAAGAGCTCCGAGAGATTAAATGGCATTCCTAAATTTCATTTGTTCATTCATTCATCCATTCATTCACTCAACAAAATTTTTCCAAGCTAATATTACTATGTACCAGATGCTGTGCTAGGTGAGAAAATATAATGGTTAACATGACAGACCAGGTTTTTGTTCTCATGGATTTGAATCCCTGAGAAGTTATGTATCATGAACAATGAAAGATTAGTAAGTATGATTAGGCAAATTGGGTTGAGCACTGTGAATAAAGACATATGCACCTTGAGGTCTAATTCATTTCTTCAACAAACATATATTGAGTGCCTACTACATATAGGAAATGTGCTAAGCACTTTGGCGAAATATAAAGATGAATAATGTAATGCACACTCATAAGAGTGCTTAGGACATAGAAGGTTTTCACTCAATATTTGAATACCAGCCTAGAACCTTTAAGTTCAAGTCCAAGTGATAACCTTATATTTTCAAGCTATTTATTTTATCGGGTTCAAAAGAAAATCTGTGTCAACCTGAGGAGCACGAAAGGGTAAAAATAAGTATCAGCTACCACCTCCATGAATCATCAATGCCTTAAAAAATGCTTCTTGTTAATACAAGAGACAACAAACCAATTGTATGTTTTTTTAACCAACTGGCTGACAGACAGATGATACCGTATTGACACAAATATGAGCAGATTCTTATTCTCTAACTAGAAGCAAAGTGGCAAAGGAGTTGCAAGTGCCTCTGGAGTTGCCAGTGTGTATGAATGTGGGTTGCATTTTTTCTAAGATCCAGAGCAAAGAGGAGAATCTTTCTTAAAAGAAGAACTCTTACAGTATATGAAGCTTACAACAGTATACTCACATTTTTCTAATTGCAGCTTTTGTGCTATTGTTGTCAAATGTTTTACTTTTAAATGTAAAAGTAATACACAAAATACATTGCTAAAATTATAGCTAAAGCTGTCCATTACATTTAATAAGCCTTAAGAAACAATATCTTGTATGTTTACCCATGTAGTTTCTAATTATAGTGCTAATCATTCCTTTATGTAGATCCATATTTCCATCATATGCTATTTTCCTTTTCCTTAAGGGCTTTCTTTAATAAGTAGCTCATGGTGTGGATCTGCTGGTGATTATTTCAGATTTTGTCATATAAAAAAACCCTCTTTAACATTCATTTTTGAAAGATAGTTTCTGGGTGTAGGTTTTAACTTTTTTTTTTTCCTTTTACTTCTTTAAACATGTTTCCCCACTGTCCTTCAGCTTGTATTGTTTCTGAGAAGTCAGCTATCAATCTTATGTTTGTTCCTCTGAACTTAAGTTGGCAGTTTGTTTTTGTTTTTTTCTGATAGCTTTTAAGATATTCTCTTCATCAATAATTTTGAGCAATCAGATTAAGATAGGTCTTGGTATAGTTCACTTCATGTTTCTGGTGCTTGAGAGTCGTAGATATATAGGTTTATATGTTTCATCAAATTGGAAAAATAATTCACTATTATTTTTAAAGCCTTTCATTGTCATCCTCTTTCTCTCTTCTCCTGTGGGAATTCCAACTACTCATATGATGACTCCTATAAAGTTGCCTCATTTTGGATAGCGTATTGCTGTGCATATAAATTAACTAATGTTTTCTTCTTCATCATCTAATCTCTTCTTCACTACTAGTATTAATCTTGTATTGTGTACTACTCACCTAACATGCTGTATTTCTATCTCTAGAAGTTTAATTTGAATCTATAACAGACCTACTTCAGAATTAAAGGAACACACAGACTAAAAGTTAAGAGAAGGAAAAAGATATTTCATGAAAATGGAAATGAAATAAAGCTAGTGTTTCAATACTTATACTAGATAAAATAAGCTTTAAAACAAAGGCTATAATAAGATACAAAGAAGGACACTATATAATGATAAAAGGGGTCAATCCCACAAGAGAATATAATCATCATAAACACTTATGCACCCAAAATAGGAGTACCTAAATGTATAAAGCAAATCATGATGGACATAAAGGGAAAAATAGAATTATAGTAGGGGGTTTTAACACCCCCATTGACATAAATTGAAAGATCTTCCAAACAGAAAATCAATAAGACAACAATAGCCTTAAATAGAACACTAGATCAAATGGATTTAATTTATATCTTCAGAGCATTTCACCCCAATGCAGGAAGCTATATATTATTTTCAAATGCATATAGAAACATTTTCTAGGATACAACACATATTAGGACACAAAACAAGTCTCAGTAAATTTAAGAAGATTTAAATCATATCAATCTTCTTCTCTGGCCATAATGGTATGAAACTAGAAATCAATCACACACACACACACACACACACACACACACACACACACAACAAAGACATGGAGATTAATTAGCATGTTGCTAAAGAATAAATGGGTTAACAATGAGATCAAGGAATAAATCAAAAGATACCTCGAAACAAATGAAAATGAGAACACAACAACCCAAAATCTATGGGACACAGTGAAAGCAGTCTTAAGAGGAAAGTTCATAGAATTACAAGCCTACCTCAAGAAAAAAGAAAAATCTCAAATAAGCAATCTAACTTTAAATGTCAAAGAACTAGAAGTAGAACAACAAACAAAGCTCAACGAGTAGAAGAAAGGAAATAATAAAGATCAGAGCTGAAAAAATAAAAAAGTCTAAAAAATGTCAGTGAGACCAAGAGCTGGTTGTTTGAAAAGATAAACAATTGATAAACCTTTAACCAGACTCATCAAAAAAAGAGAGAAGACCCAAATAAATAAAATTATAAATAAAAGAAAGCAAGTAACAACTGATACCACAGATATACAAAGGATTATACAAAAATATTATGAACAACTATAGACCAAAAAGTGGACAATCTGGAAGAAATGGATAAATTCCTAGAAACATACAATCTCCCAAACTGAATCAAGAACAGAAAATCTGAGCAGACTGATGACAACTAATGAAACTGAACCAGTAATAAAAATAAACTTCCAAAAACAAAACTCCTGGACCAGATGGATTCAAAGGTGAATTTTATTGAAGACTGAGAGAATAACTAACACTTATCCTTCTCAAACTATTTCAAAAAATTCAAGAGGAGAGAAGACTCCCAAATTCATTTTATGAGGTCAGAAATATCCTAATTCCAAAACCAGATAAAGACACTACAAAGAAAGAAAATTATAGGCCCATACCATTGATGAACATAGATGCAAAAATCCTTAACAAAATAAACCAGTGGAGACCCCTAGCTGGTTTGGCTCAGTGGATACAGCTTCGGCCTATGGACTGAAGGGTCCCAGGTTCGATTCCGGTCAAGGGCACATGCCCAGGTTGTGGGCTCAATACCCAGTAGGGGGCATGCAGGAGGCAGCCAATCAATGATTCTCTTTCATCATTGATGTTTCTAGCTCTCTCTCCCTCTCCCTTCCTCTCTGAAATCAATAAAAATACATTTAAGAAAACAATAGTGGGGATCGTGGCTGAGTGACACAAAGGTTGCTGGGGACCCAGGCAGTTCCTCTTAAAGGGCCAGTACACTGACTTACATTTGCTCCCTCTGGGCTCCAGTGCTGGGATGGTGGCTTTGGGGGATCTAGAGACATATGTGGAGGAACTAGATTGTCTGGCCTTTGGGCAGGGATTTGGGGGCAGCTTTCTCCCAGATGGCGGTGCTCCCAGGGGACATTGTACCTGTGCTGGGACCTCCCCCATGACAGAGCTGGCTGGCAGCCATATCTGAGTTTCCAACAGCTTGGCTCACACTGTTTGCTCCACTGTGGTGATTCCCTGAGGCCCTGCCCCATGTAATTTGCAGCCTCACCCAAGATTTTTGCTGCACCTTTTCTATATGAATGGCCTGTCTTGGCTCAAGGATTCAGACTTTCCTAAAATCTCTCAAACAAGCAGCAGCTGGCATCCGTTTTCACCATACCTATCAAGAAGAGGCCCAAAACCCAGCACTAATATCAGCCTGCCTTACTTCACAGCTTGGCCTCACCTGGGCACTTCCAAGTCCAGAACAAGTAGCAGCCATCTGCAGATAGCTCTGTAGCTCCTACCAGGTGGCCTCAGGCAGTGGCTGACTTGGCACTTCCTGAAAGCCTCCAGAGGGGAACTGGGTTAAAAAGATGAAGGGACTGAGAAGTACAGATTGGTACTTACAAAATAGTCATGGGGATGTAAATTACAGTATAGGGAATAAAATCAATAATATGGTAATAAATATGTATGGTGCAGGTGGGTACTGGAAATATCAAGAGAGAAACTTTTTAAAGTATATTATTGTCTAACCACTATACTGTACACTTGAAACTAATACAAAATAATATTGAATGTAAACTGTAACTGAAAAGTAATTTTTAAAAAAATAATTTGTGCTTTTTACTATCTTCAATATCTCTATTTAACTTGCATCTTAAAACAGCTTTATCCTATCTAATAAAAGAATAATATGCAAATTAACCATCACTCTGCTACACCCACAAGCCACGCCCACCAGCCACGCCCACCAGCCGATCAGGAGCAAGTATGCAAATTAACCTGACCAAGATGGCTGCGGCCATGGAGAGAGCAGGAGGGAGGCTTGGGTTTCCCCGGCGATGGAGGAAGCCAAGCTTTCCGCACACCCTGGCTGGCCCAGGCCTCCACTTAAGGCTACAAAGTTTCAATTATAGAAGATAAATAAATCCCAACAGAAATGGCTGCGGCCACGGAGCGAGCAGGAGGCTTGGCTCCACTCAAATCTACAAAGTTTCAATTGTAGAAGATAAATAAATCCCAGATACCAGGGCCTCCACTTGGGTCACTGGGGGGCATGGCCAGCCTGCAAACCACCACAGGCCCCTTGCCCAGGCCACCCCATGCCCCAAGGGAACCCCCACCCTGATCCGAGACACCCTCAGGGCCAACCAGCTGGCCCCCACCCATGAACCAGACGTTTATCCTATCTAATAAAAGAGTAATATGCAGATTGACCATCACTCCAACACACAAGATTGCTGCCCCCATGTGGACACAAGATGGCCACTACAAGATGGCCAGCAGGGGAGGGCAGTTGGGAGGGACCAGGACTGCAAGGGAGGGCAGTTGTGGGGGATCAGGCCAGCAGGGGAGGGCAGTTGGGAGGGACTAGGCCTGCAACGGAGGGCAGTTGGGGGTGATCAAGCCTGCCGGGGAGGGCAGTTAGGGGTGACCAGGCAGGCAGAGGAGGGAAGTTGGGGGCAAACAGGCTGGCAGGGGAGCAGTTAGGCATCAATCAGGCTGGCAGCAGAGTTGTTAGGGGGTGATCAGGCTGGCAGCAGAAGCGGTTAGGGGCAATCAGGAAGGCAGGCAGGAGAGCAGTTGGGAGCCAGCAGTCCTGGATTGTGAGAGGGATGTCCCAGACTGGAGAGGTTGCAGGCTGGGCTGAGGGACACCCACCCCATGCACAAATTTCATGCACCAGGCCCCTAGTTGAGATATAATTTGTATTTGGTATACAAATTGCCCACTTAAAGTATTCAGTCATTGTTTTTATATATCCATAGATATGTGCAACAATCACTAAAATAAATTTTAGAACGTTTTTTTCTTTACCTTAAGCAACCGTATACCCTTTGGCTATCATCTTCCAAGTGTCACCTCTTTCTCAGCCATAAATAACCACTGATCTACTTTCTGGCTCTATATATTTGCCTATTCTGAACACTTCAGACAAATTGAATCATACATTATGTGATCTTTTTTTTTGCCTGACTTCCTTCACTTAGCATAATGTTTTAAAGGTTTGTCCAAGTTATTGCATGTATTAGTACTTCTTTCTTTTTATGGCCAAATAATATTTTTAGAATGGATATAACCATATTTTGTTTATCCACTCATCACTTAATGGACATGTAGGTGGCTTACAACTTTTGGTTATTATGAATACTGCTTCTATGAGCGTTCATGTACAAGTTTTTATATGAATACGTTTTCAATTCTCCTTGGTATATACTTAGAACTAGAATTGCTAGATTATATAATAACTCTATTAGTAACTCTATTTCACTATTTGAAGAACTGTTATGCTGTTTTCCAAAGTGGCTGCTCCATTTTACCTTACTTACAGCAGTGTATGAAAGTTCTGATTTCTCTATATCCTCATCAATATCTGTTATTATGTGACTTGTAGTCATCATAGTGAATGTTATCCCATTGGTATTTGATTTGCATTTGCCTGATGATTAATGACATGGCACATCTATTCATGTGCTTATTGGCCATTTATATATCTTCTTTGTAGAAATGGCTAAGTTCTTTACACATTTTTATTTGGTTATTTGCCTTTTTATTGTTGAGTTATGAGTTCTACATATTTTAGATACAAAATTCCTTATCAAATATATGATTTCCAAACATTTTATTCCATTTTTTTGGCTTCTCTTTTCATTTTCTTGGTAGTACCCTTTGAAACATAGAAGTTTTTAACTTTGATAAAGTCTAATTTATCTATTTTTTTTGGCTGTTTCTTGTACAACAATCTTTTGCTGAATCTGAGGCTGTGTAGATTTATCCTTATTTTTTATTCTAAAGGTTTTATGGTTTTAGATCTTAGATTTAGGTATATGATTCATTTTCAGTTAATTGTTTAAATGTTGCATGTGTTGCAAAGGAAGCTACCTACAAAACAAAAAGCCAACTTACTGAATGGGAGAAGATATTCATCAATGATGCATCAGATACAGGGTTAATATCCAAAATTTATAAAGAACTCAGACAACTCAACACCAAAAAACACAAACAATCCCATTAAAAAATGGGCAGAATACCCAGACAGCATGGCTCAGTGGTTGAGCATCAACCTATGAACCAGGAGGTTACGGTTCGATTCCTACTCAGGACACATGCCTGGGTTGCGGGCTCCATCCCCAGTGTGGGGCATACAGGAGGCAGCCGATCAATGATTCTCTCTCCTCATTGATGTTTCTATCTCTCTCTCCCTCTTCCTTTCTCTCTGAAATCAATTTTAAAAAATGGGCAGAATACCTGAATAGACACTTCTCCAAAGAGGACATATGAAAAGATGCTCAATGTCACTAATCATTAGGGAAATGCAAATTAAACCTCACAGCTGTCAGAATGGCTATCATAAATAAATAAATAAATAAATAAATAAATAAATAAATAAATAAATACTAGTGTTGGTGAGAATGTGAAGGAAAGGGAACTGTTGTACACTGTTGGTAAAACTGCAAATTGGTATAGTCACTACGGTATGGAGGTTCCTTAAAAAATTAAAAATGGGCCCATTCAGTGTGGCTCAGTGGTTGAGCATCAACCCAGAAACCCAGAGGTTGCCAGATCAATTCCCAGTCAGCACACATGCCCAACTTGTATGCTCAATTCCCAGTAGAGGCCACGCAGGAGGCAGCCTGGGGGCCATGCAGGAGACAGCCAACAGATGATTTTCCCCTCTCATCAATGTTTCTATCTCTCTATCCCTCTCCTTCCCTCTCTATCTAAATATCAATAAAAAATTAAAAATGGAAATACCTTATGACCCAGCAACTTCATTTTTGAGTATTTATCCAAAGAAATCCAAAACACTGATTTGAAAAGATAGATGCACTCCTGTGTTCATCACAGCATTATTTACAATATCTAAGCTATGGAATCACCACAAGTGTGCATCAACAGATGAGTGGATAAAGAAGAGCAGTACATAAATACAATGGAATATTACTCAACCATAAAAATAATGAAATCTTACCATTTGTGGCAACATGGATGGACCTAGTGGGTATTGTGCTAAGATAAATAAGTCAGAGAAAGACAAATTCCATATGATTTCACTTATATGTGGAATCAAAAGAACAAAATGAACAAACAGAACAAAAACAGACTCATAAATACAGAGAATAGACTGATGGTTGTTAGATAGAAGGGGGTTTGGAAGCCTGGTTGAAAAAAGGTGAAGGGGTTAAGAAGTGTACATTAGTAGTGACAAAATAGTCATTGGGATGTAAAGTACAGCATATGGAGTATTGCCAGTAATATTGTAATAACTATGTATGGTGCCAGATGAGTACTAGAATTATTGGGGGGATCACTTTATAAATTATTTACATGTCTATTTAAATGTGTCTATTCAGTTATTCCAACAGCATTTATTGAATAGACAATCCTATCCACACTAAATGGCAGTCCCTTCCCCCGGAGCTGGCCAACATCCTGTGGACCCTTCGCCTCCCCCCAGGCACAAATTTGTGCACCAGGCCGCTAGTTGGTGTATAAAAATGCAACTGGTTTTTAAATATTTGTTTGTATCCCGCTACATTACTGAATACATTTATCAGTTCTGGTAGTTTTGGTCAAATCTTTAGGGTTGTCTATATACAGTGTCATGTTATCTGCAAATAATGACAGTTTTATCTCTTTTCCAATTTGGATACCTTTTATTTATTCTTATTGGCTGATTGCTGTGGCTAGAACTTCCAGTAGTATGTTGAATAAGAGTGGTGAAGGCAGGCATTCCAGTCTTGTTTCCGATATTAAGGGAAACACTTTTAGTTTTGTTTGTTAAATAAGATGTTAGCTGTGAATTTGTCATATATGGCTTATATTATGTTGATGTGTGTTGTCTCTATTTCTAGTTTGCTAAGAGGTTTTATCATAAAAGCATGTTGTATTTTATTAAAAGCTATTTCTGTATCTATTGACATGATTATATGATTATTATCCTTCATTTTGACTATTTGGTGTATTACATTAATTGATTTGCGGATATTGAACCATCCCTGTTTCTTTTTTACTTTTTTTTTTTTGTTCTATCTATTTTTGAAAGTGGGATATAATATTAACTCTGTTATTGTTGAATTTTCTATTTCTCACTTCATTTCTTTTAGTTGTTGCTTCATGTATTTTGGTGCTGTTATTAGGCAACTATATGCTTATGATTTCTATATCTTCATGACTTTTTCAATTTAAAATATTTTTATTTCTCTCCAATAATGTGTTTTGTTTTAAAGCTTAATTTATCTAATACTAGGGGCTCGGTGCACAAAATTCGTGCACTGGGGAGGGGGTGTCCCTCAGCCCGGCCTGCCCTCTCTGACAGACTGGGAGCCCTCAGGGGATGTCTTACTGATGGCTTAGGCCCACTCCTCTGCAGGAGGCAACCAGGCTGATCGGGGGAAAGCACCAGCCCCATCACCCCACTGCTGCAGCCACTGCCAACCACTGCAGCCGCCAAGGTGTTTTCATCAACACAGACTCCAGTCCCTTCACCATGAAAAAATGACAACTTTCTTTAGGCATTTTCAAGATGTCTCTTTCATAGGATATGACATTCCTTTCCTTTTTTTTTTTTTTATCCTCACATGAAGATATGTTTCCGTTGATTTTTAGAGAGTGTGGAAAAGAGAGGGAGAGACAGAGAGAAACATCAGTGCAAGAGGGACACTTTGATTGGTTGCCTCCTGCATGAGCCCTGACCTGGGCCCTGGCCAGGGAGGAGCCTGTAACATAGGTACATGGCCTTGATAAGAATCAAACCTGGACCCTACGGTCAGCAAGCCGAGGCTCTATCCACTGAGCCAAACCAACTAGGGCATGATATGCCATTTCTTAGCCCCTCCAGCAGCGGACCTTCGTTTTTTCCTCCAGGAGTGTGGTGGAAAAACCCTAGATCACCTTCTTGGATTCTTATAACCCAAATTACCAAGAACACTACAAGTGGCAGTGTACAGGGAGCTTAGCCAATGAGTAGTCAGAAAAGGTGTTTATGCTCGAACTGGTTTGGCTCAGCGGATAGAGCATTAGCCTGTAGACTGAAGGATCCCAGGTTTGATTCCTGTTAAGGGCATGTACTTTTGTTGGGGGCACATCCCCAGTGGGGAGTGTGCAGGAGGCAGCTGATCAATGTTTCTCTCCCATTGATGTTTCTGACTGTCTATCCCTCTCCCTTCTTCTCTGTAAAAAAATCAATAAAATATATTAAAAAAGAAAAGAAAAGAAAAGGTGTTTCCTCTGCAGCTCATGCGCAGAGGACTCCCTCTGTTGTGTCCACTGGGCTAGGGGCATGTCCCTGCAGCCCGGGGGGGCGTGCGGACCCAGGCCATGTGGCGGCCACGACGGGGGCATGCCTCCAAGGCCAGCTGCCCCACGTTGTGGGCTCCAGGCTGGGGGCGTGGATCTGGGCTGCCACTTGGTACCAGCGCACATGCAAGCAGCAGCAGTGCGGGAACATCCTCCCCCGCCCCCAGCCACTTGGCTCCTGCACCCTTAGGCCCGGAGTGGCCGGGGGTGTTCTGGGACGCTGGCAGCTTAGGGCCTACGTGTGAGCCTAAAGGCTAGGAGCGGCCTGGGTCCCGAAGATGTTCCCGGGACCCAGGTTGCTTGGCACCTGTGTATGCAAATTATCCCACCATCTTTGTAGGGTTAATTTGCATACTCACTCCTGATTGTCTGGCGGGCATCACAGAGGTGTGGTCAATTTGCATCTTTCTCTTTTATTAGTGTGGATTAGTGTAGTCATTCCATTTCCCTTTTTGTAATTATTTGCAATGGTATATATCCTTTTGACCCTTTTACTTTCAACCTAGTCATGTCTATCGATCTAAAATGTGTTTCTTAAAAATACCATTAAGTTGATTTTTTTCCTTTTTATTAACCACTGCCTTTTATTTAAAATATTTATTGTATTTACATTTATTGTAGTTACTGATAATGTAGAATTTATATCTATCTTTTCTCTATTTGTTTTATACATGCCATATTATTTGTGTTTCTCTATTCCACCCCTTTTACGTTAAATAGATATTTTTAATATACCACTTTAATTCTCTTTTGTTTCTTTTACTAGGTATTTTAGTTGTTTTATTGGTGGCTGCCCTAAGGGGTTTACATCTTAAATTTTAAAAAATGAATAAGGACTCAGTCTAACTTGATTTTAAGAGTAAACCATACATTCTTTCAATGTACCTCTGTTCCCTCCACTCTCCTTTCAGCTATTATTGTCAGAAAAATTACATATGTATACCTTATCAGCCTATCAATAAACTTTTATGATTAATGGTTTATGAACTTGTGTTTTAAATAAAAAAAGGAGAACAAAAGACCAACATACTTTTATAATATCATTTTAATTTATATATGTATTTCCTTTACTGGTGCTCTTTATTTTTCATATACATTCATATTATTGTGTAGTACCCCTTTATTTCATCCTACAAGAATGATTTTATATAATTTATTGTAGGGAAAGTTTAATCAGTCTTTGTTTATCTGGGAATGCCTTCAGATCACCTTCATTTTTAAAAAAAATGCTTTGCTGGATATAGAATTATTTGTTGACAGTCTTTTACTTTCAGCTCTTTGAGTTTCCCATTACATGCCCTCAACTGTTTGTGATGAAAAATAAGTTGTTAATCTTATTGAGAAAACTTTATATAATGAATCATTTCTCTTTTGCTGCTTTCAAGATTCTCTCTTTTGACAATTTTAATATGGTTTGACTAGGTGTGTATCTCTTTGAGTTTATATTACATACATTTGTTGAGCTTCTTGATTACTCAGATAAATGTTTTTCCAAAAAATTTCTGAAAGTTTTGGCAATTACTTTAAAATATTCTCTCTGCCCTTTTTATTGACTGTTTTTGAAACTACCATTATGTGTATGTTGGTGCACTTTATTTTGTCCCATATGTCTGAGGCTCTGTTCACTTTTCCACATTTTTATTTTCTTTCTGTTCCCCAGACTGGATAATTTTAATTGACCTATCTTAAATTTCACTGATTCTTCTTTGGTCAGCTCAAAATCTGCTGCTATACCCCTCTAGTATATTTTTCATTCCAGTTTTGTACACTACAACTTCAAAATGTATGTGTGTGTTTTTTTTTAATTTCTTTATTGGTTAAGGTACTACATATTTGTCCTCATCCCCCCATTACCTTCCCACCCACCCCCACCCTGTTGTCTGTGTCCACTGGTTAGGCTTATATGCATGCATACAAGTCCTTTGGTTGATCTCTCCCACTTACCCCCACCCTCCCCTTCCTTCCTTCTGAGGATTGATAGTCTGATCGATGCTTCCCGGTCTCTGGATCTGTTTTTGATCATTAGTTTATGTTGTACATTATTTCCCATGTATGAGTAAGATCATGTGGTATTTATCTTTCTCTGACTGGCTTGTTTAACTTAGCATAATACTCTCCAGTTCTATCCATGTTGTTGCAAATGGTAGGAATTCCTTCTTTTTTAGCACAGCATAGTATTCCATTGTGTAGATGTACCGCAGTTTTTTAATTCATTCATCGGTTGATGGGCACTTAGGCTGTTTCCAAATCTTAGCTATGGTAAATTGTGCTGCTATGAACATAGGGGTGCATATATCCTTTCTGATTGATGTTTCTAGCTTCTTGGGACATATTCCTAGAAGTGGTATTACTGGGTCAAATGGGAGTTCCATTTTTAGTTTTTTGAGGAAACTCCATACTGTTCTCCACAGTGGCTGCACCAGTCTGCATTCCCACCAGCAGTGCACAAGGGTTCCTTTTTATCCGCATCCTCGCCAACATTTGTCGCGTATTGATTTGTTGATGATAGCCATTCTGACAGGCGTGAGATGGTACGACATTGTCATTGATTTGAATCTCTCAGATAATTAGTGAATTGAGCATGTTTTCATATGTCTCTTGGCCTTCCTTCTGTCTTCTTTCAAAAAGTTTCTATTTAGGTCCATTGCCCATTTCTTGATTGGATTGTTTATCTTCCATTTGTTGAGTTGTATGAGTTCCCTGTAAATGTTGGAGATTAAACAGTTATCAGTGATAACACTGGCAAATATGTTCTCCCATGTAGTGGTCTTTCTTGTTGTTTTGCTGATGGTTTCTTTTGCTGTGCAAAATCTTTTTATTTTAATGTAGTCCCATTTGTTTAATTTCTCTTTAGTTTCCATTGCCCTAGGAGTGGTATCGGTGAAGAAATTGCTTCGGCATATGTCTGAGATTTTACTGCCTGTGGGTTCCTATAGTATTTTTATGGTTTCCCATCTTATGTTTAAGTCCTTTATCCATTTTGAGTTTATTTTTGTGTATGGTGTAAGTTGGTGGTCTAGTTTCATTTTTTTGCATGTATCTGTCCAATTTTCCCAACACCATTTATTAAAGAGACTGTCTTGATTCCATTGTATGTTCATGCCTCCTTTGTCAAATATTAATTGGGCATAGTGATTTGGGATGATTTCTGGGTTCTCTGTTCTAGTCCATTGGTCTATATGTCTGTTCTTCTGCCAGTACCAGACTGTTTTGAGGACAGTGGCTTTGTAATAAAGCTTGATATCTGGTATTGAGATCCCACCTACTTTGTTCTTCTTTCTCAGGATTACTGCAGCTATTTGGGGTCTTTTTTTATTCCAGATGAATTTTTGGAGAGTTCTTTCTAGGTTTGTGAAATAAGCCGTTGGTATTTTAATGGGGAATGCATTGAATCTATAAATTGCTTTGGGTAGTATGGACATTTTGACGATGTTGATTCTACCAATCCATGTCACAGTATGTTCTTCCATCTGTTTATATCTTCCTCTATCTCTTTTTTCAGTGTCCTGTAGTTTTTTGCATATCGGTCTTTTACCTCTTTAGTTAAGTTTATTTGTAGGTATCTTAATTTTTTTGGTGCGATGGTAAATGGGATTGCTTTTGTAGTCTGTCTTTCTATTGGTGTATAGAAATGCCATAGATTTCTTGGCATTAATTGTGTACCCTGCCAAATTCATTTATTAAGTCTAATAACTTTTTGATGGAGTCTTTAGATTTTCTTTGTACAATATCATGTTGTCTGTGACAAAGGACAGTTTTACTTCTTTTCCAGTTTGGATGCCTTTTATTTCTTCTTCTTGTCTCATAGCAATGGCTCGTACTTCCAGTACTATGTCGAACAGGAGTGGTGAGAGAGGGTATCCTTGTCTTGTTCCTGTTCTTAGTGGAAATGGTTTTAGTTTTTGCCCATTGAGTATGATGTTGGCTGTGGGTTTGTCACATAAGGCTTTTATTATGTTGAGGTATGATCCTTCTATTCCCACCTTGCTGAGAGTTTTTATCAAGAAAGGGTGTTGGATTTTGTCAAATGCTTTTTCTGCGTCAATTAATATGACTATGTGATTTTTTTCTCCCTCCATTTGTTTATGTGATGTATCACATTTATTGATTTGCAGATATTGTACCATCCCTGGGATAAATCCTGCTTGGTAATGGTGTATGATCTTTCTGATGTACTGCTGGATCCAATTTGCTAGAATTTTATTGAGGATTTTGGCATCTATGTTCATGAGGGATATTGGCATGTAATTCTCTTTCATTGTGTTGTCTTTATCTGGTTTTGGTATTAGGATGATGCTGGCTTCATAGAAGGAGCTTGGAAGTGTTCCTTCCTCTTGAATTTTTTGGAATAGCCTGAGGAGGATAGGTTTTAGTTCTTCCTTGAATGTTTGGTAAAACTCTCCTGTGAAGCCATCTGGGCCTGGGCTTTTGTTTCCTGGAAGCTTTTTTATGACTGCTTCAATTTCTTCCATAGTTATTGCCCTATTGAAATTTTTAGAATCTTCCTGATTGAGTTTTGAAAGGTAGTATTTTTCTAGGAATATGTTCATTTCCTCCAGGTTGTCTAGTTGGTTGGAATAGAGTTGTTCATAATATTATTTAACAATCCTTTGTATTTCTGGGGTCTGTTGTTATTTCGCCTCTATCATTTCTGATTTTGTTTATTTGAGTCCTCTCTCTTTGCGTCTTGGTGAGCCTGGCTAGAGGTTCATCAATCTTGTTTATCCTTTCAAAGAACCAGCTCTTGGTTTCATTGATCTTTTGTATTTTTTTTTTTTTTTTGGTCTCTATGTCATTCATTTCTGCTGTGATCTTTATTATCTCCTTCCTTCTGCTCACTCTGGGCTTTTCTTGTTGCTCTCTTTCTAGTTGTTTGAGTTGTTGTGTTATATGATTCACTACCATTTTTTCTTATTTTTTGAGGTAGGCCTGTAGAGCTATAAACTTCCCTCTCAGGACTGATTTCATTGTGTCCCATAGATTTTGGATTGTTGTGTTTTAATTGTCATTAGTTTCCAGGATGTTTTTAATTTCTTTGATCTCATTGGTAACCCAATCAATATTTAATAACATGCTATTCAGCTTCCAAGTGTTTGAGTGTTTTGGATTGTTTTTATTGTAGTTTACCCTCTCTAATAAAATGGTAATATGCAAATTAACCATCACTCCGCTACATAAGCCATGCCCACCAGCCAAGCCGCGCCCACCAGCCAATCAGGGCGAGTATGCAAATTAACCCCAGCCAAGATGGCTACAGCCACAGACAGCAAGCTTTCCCAGGTAACAGAGCAAGCCAAGCTTTCCATAGCCGTTGCAGGCCTAAGCCTCCACTCAAGCTACAAAGTTTCAATTATAGAAGGTAAACAAATTCAAACAAATGGTGGCAGAATGGAGCTTGACAGAGCAAGCCAGGGTTCCCGGCAGCAACAGGGGAAGCAAAGCTTTCCGCACACCCTGCCAGGGCTCACCCGCTTAAGGCTAGAAAGTTTCAATTATAGAAGGTGAATTAACTGCCACAGAAATGGCTGCCGACCCGGAGGGAGCAGCAGGCTTAGCTCTGCTCCAGGCTACAAAGTTTCAATTGTAGAAGGAAAATAAATTCCAGATACCAGGGCCTCTGCTTGGGTTGCCAGGGGTCGTGGCTGGCCTGCAAACCACCACAGGCCCCTCGCTCAGGCTGCCCCACGCCCCAAGGGAACCCCACCCTGATCCGGGACACCCTTCAGGGCAAACCAGCTGGCCCCCACCCCTGTAACAGGCCTCTATCCTATCTAATAAAAGAGTAATATGCAGATTGACCATCACTCCAACACACAATATGTCTGCCCCAATGTGGTCAAAGATGCTGCCCCATGTGGACACAAGATGGCCACCACAAGATGGCCAGCAGGAGAGGGCAGTTGGGAGGCACCCAGCCTGCAAGGGAGGGCAGTTGTGAGGGACCAGGCCTGCAACGGAGGGCAGTTGAGAGGGACCAGGCTTGCAAGGGAGGGCAGTTGGAGGTGATCAACCCTGCAGGGGAGGGCAGTTAGGGGTGACCAGGCCGGCAGAGGAGGGAAGTTGGGGGCAAACAGGCTGGCAGGGGAGCAGTTAAGCATCAATCAGGCTGGCAGCAGAGTTGTTAGGGGGTGATCAGGCTGGCAGGCAGAAGCAGTTAGGGGCAATCAGGAAGGCAGGCAGGTGAGCAGTTGGGAGCCAGCATTCCTGGATTGTGAGAGGGATGTCCGACTGCCCGTTTAGGCCCGATTCCACCAGGATCGGGCCTAAACGGGCAGTCGGACATCCCTTCAGGAGTCCCAGATTGGAGAGGGTACAGGCTGGGCTGAGGGACAACCCCCCTCTGTGCACGAATTTCATGCACCAGGCTTCTAGTTTCTAATATTATGCCATTGTGGTCTGAGAAAATGCTTGATATCATTTCATTCTTCTTGAATTTGGGGAGACTTTACTTGTGACCCAGTATGTGGTCTATTTTTGAAAATGTCCCATGTGCACTTGAGAAGAACGTATATTCCGCAGCTTTGGGGTGAAATGTTTCGAAGATGTCAATTAAGTCCATCTGATCTGGTGAGTCATTTAGGATTGCTGTTTCTTTGCTGATTTTTTGTCTAGAGGATTTATCCTGTGATGTCAGTGTTATATTAATGTCCCCTACTATGATTATATTGTTGTTGATCTCTCTCTTGATATATTCCAGGAGATTTTTTTATGTATTTGGGTGCTCCTGCATTGGGTGCATATATGTTTATCAGGGTTATATCCTCTTGTTGTATTGATCCCTTTAGTATTATGAAGTGGCCTTCCTTATCTCTTGTTATGGCCTTCACTTTGAGGTCTATTTTGTCAGATATAAGTATTGCTACCCCAGCTTTTTTTTTCATTTCCATTTGCCTGAAAAATATTTTCCCATCCCTTCACTTTCAGTCTGTGTGAGTCCCTTGTTCTGAGGTGGGTCTCTTGTAGACAGCATATATATGGGTCATGTTTTATTATCCATTCAGCCACTCAATGTCTTTTGATTGGAGCATTTAGTCCATTTACATTTAAAATTATTATTGAAATGTACTTGTTTGTAGCCATTTTTATTTTTTGTGTCTGTGTTCCTTCTTACCTTTTTGTTTCTTCTTTTTATAGCATTCCCTTTAGCATTTCTTGCATTGCTGGCTTGGTAGTGATAAACTCCCTTAGCCTTTTTTTGTCTGCGAAGTTCCTGATTTTCCCTTCAATTTTGGTTGATAATCTTGCTGGATAGAGTATTCTTGGATTTAGTCCCTTGCTTTGCATCACTTTGTATATTTCCATCCATTCCCTTCTAGCTTGATGTGTTTCTGTTGAGAAATCATTTGATAATATGATGGGAGATCCTTTGTAGGTAACTCTCTGTCTCTCTCTTACAGCCTTTAAGATTCTCTCTTTGTCGATAACATTTGCCATTATAATTATGGTGTGTCTTGGTATGGGTCTTTTGGGATTCATCTTACTTGGGACTCTCTGTACCTGTGTAACTTTTTTCTTCCCCACATCAGGGAAGTTTTCTGTCATTATTTCTTCAAATAAATTTTCTAATCCTTGCTTCTCTTCTTATCCTTTTGGCAGTCCTATTATATGTATGTTATTTCCTTTTGCATTGTCCCAAAGCTCCCTTAGGCTCTCCTCCTGCTTTTTAATTTTTTTCCTCTAGTTGCTGTTCAGATTGGGCTCGTTTCTGTACTTTATCTTCTAACTCACTAATTCGGTCCTCTGCTTCTTCTAGTCTACTTTTGAAGCCTTCCATGTTGTTTTTGATTGTAGCTATATCATTTTTCATTTCTTCCTGATTTTTGTATAGGTTTTTTATTTTCTCGTCCATCTGGTGTATGAACTGTATGACCATTACTCTGAATTCTTTTTCTGTTATGTTCAATGCTTCAATTTCACTTATTTCCTTTCTTGTCAATTCCTGCTTTTCTTTCCTCTGGGGATTGTTTTGTTGTCTCCCCATTCTGACTATCACCAGAAGGTTCAAATGTCGAGTTGCTGGGGCCTGGGCCATGTGTAGTGGGGGTTTTGCATCCCACAAGTGTCACTGAAGTGTTCTGACACTAAGACAAGTGGCTGCTGTGGGTTGGTGGGGGCCACGCTTGCCCCAAGTCAGAGTCGCAGGCGCTTAGTGTGGCCTCTTGTGCACACCTAGAATCAGGGACCCTTCCTGTGCTACGTTGAAACAGAGTACCTGCTGGCGTGTGCCAAAAATCAAAGTCCTCTAGTACATGTCAGGAGTCAGAGGTTCCCTGTGTCCGTGCCAAGAATTGAGTATCAGAGTCTCTGTTGCTTGCTGCTACCTCGTACTGAGAATCAGGGTCCCTGTGTGCACATGTGCCAAGAATTAGAGTCACTGGCTCTTAGTGTGAATGTACTGGGAATGAGGGATCCCAGGGGTATGCAATGAGGAACAGAGTCTAGTCACTGGTGCTCGTTGCTGCCTCTTGCATGTAGATTCAGGGTCCCTGATCTGCTTGGGAGACCAGGTTGCTCAGTCGCACTGTGTTGGCAGGAGGTCCACTTCTGCCCTGCGGTAAACAGCCTTCTGTGTGCACTTGCCCTGAATCAAAGTCAGTTGGCACTGCCACTTAGTATGGGTGTGGGGTCTGGTCATGCGGGTGTGCACTGTGGAAAACAAACTCCCCATGTCCATGCACTCAGGCTCAAATTCAGTGCTGTCTCCCTGTGTGGGCACAGGGTCTGGTCATGGGAACAAACTCCCCAAGACCGCACATCCAGGTTCAAATTCAGCACAACCTCTCTGCTAAGGAACAGGGTCTGGTCATGGGAAACAAACTCCCCGAGTTTGCACCCCCAGGCTCAAATGCAGCTCTGTCTCCCTGCGTGGGCACAGGATCTGGTCGCAGAAAACAATCTCCCCAAGGTCTTGTGCCTATGCTCAAATTCAGGACTGCTTCCCTGCCTGGGAGTGGAGACTAGTCGAGAGAAACAAATTCCCCGAGTTTGCAAGTCTGGGCTCAAGTTCAGTGCTGTCTCCCTGAACTGCATGGGCGCAGGATCTGGTCGCAGAAAACTACCTCCCTAGGGATGAGCAGCTAGGCTCAAATTCAGCTCAGTCTCCCTGCCTGGGTGCGGAGCCTAGTTGCAGGAAACAAATTTCCCATGTCCGACACCAAGGCTCAAAGTCAGGCAGAGTTGCCACTGCTTTGTGTGTGCAGAAAGCCTTATTGTGTGGGTGGGGTCTGGTAGTTTCTATGTCACTGCCGCAGGTGTGGCAGGGGAGGGGGATTGGCTTTGTGACTCACAGAAATCTGCAGCCACGTGCCTGGAGTCTTGGTGTCCCTGGTTCTGCAGCTGTGGTGGCAGGTCTTCTACCAGAGTGGCTGTAAGTTCCTGGTTTGCTTCTGAGACCAGACTGGGTGTTGGCGAGGCTAGGAGTCTAGTCTCAAGCAGTTCTGTTCTTCAAGATGGCGTGGTCTCTGTGCCACTGGTGTCCTTCCCAGAGTGTTCGCGGCAGCAGCGGGGTTTTGCTATCTAAGACTGCCCGGATTAACAGCTCCCTGGAAGAACTGCAGGGTCTAACTGTCCCTATTTCATTCACACACACCCACACACGACCACACACACCTCTATTGCTCCCTCACTCTCTCACACACTCTCCTTCCCTACCTTCCTGCCAGTCGCCATCTTGGTTCCTCTGTTTTTTGTTTTTTAATAATTATTCTGTATTGATATTATTTGGTAAAAGTGTTCTCATACTTTTAATTTTTTAGACATGGTTTCCTTTAGTTCATTTAATCCTATATAATAAAAGGCTAATATGCAAATTGATCGAATGGTGGAATGACTGTTTGCTATGGTGCACACTGACCACCAGGAGGCAGACGCTCAACACAGGAGCTATCCCCTTGTGGTCAATGTGCTCGCACGAGGAGTGCTGCTCAGCCAGAAGCCAGGCAGCAGCGGTAGTGGGAGTCTCTCCTGCCTTCAAGGCAGTTGGATATCCTCCAAGGGCTCCCAGACTGTGAGAGGGCGCAGGATGGGCTGAGGGACTCCCCACCCCTCCCCCCAAGTGCATGAATTCCGTGCACTGGGACCCTAGTATATTTATAATAGTTGATTTAAAAATCTTTGTCAAGTTCAATTTTGGGACATCCTTTGGGACATTTTATTGATTTGACCTGTTTATTTGTGTGTCTAGAAATTTTTGTTGAAAACTGGACATTTCAAATAGTATATGACATGGCAGCTGTGAAAATCATAGTGTTCCTTTATTCAGTTTTATTGCTTCTGCTGCTGCTGTTATTTGTTCATGCTGATTTAGTGAATTTCTTAGACTAATTATATAAAGTCTGTGTTATATATTGTGTGTGACCACTGAAGTCTCTGCTCAGTTAGCTTGGTGTTCACTTAATGACTGGACAGAGATTTATTTAAATTCCTTGAACTACTAATTCTTCCAGGTTTTTCCAAGGGGCTCTGTGCTTGTTGGGACAAGCCTTCAATGCCCTGGCAGTTAGTTTCCTTAACTTTCACTTCCTGATTTTGCACAGTCTCATGGTCAGTCTTATGTGAGAAATAAGGCCCTTCTCAGGTATCTTTTGGGTATACACACAGATCTGCATATGAGCATTACCTTTTAGATTCTGAGGAAATTTTCAGAGCTATTCAAAGCATCCTATGGACCTCTCATTCCCATATTCTCCTTTTACGTTTTTGATCAGCCTCTCATTTGCCACAACTGCCTCAGGGAACGATAGTGTCAAAATTTTTCACCTGATTTTTTTGACAGCTCAGGAGATAGGGTTTTCCTAACTGAAAATCTCTGAAGTAAGGTTATACTAGGATAAAGACAAACCCTGAGAATGGAGCTTTTCCAGAGATTTTCCAGACATATCAAATAGTGACAATTCTCTGGGGGTGAGCCTGTGGGGAGTTCCAAATTGCAATGGCTACTAGACTACTGATTTTATTTTCATTTACTGTGGTTCTGCAGTTGCAGGTTTTCAAGGCTACCATAAATCTGGATTAGAGCAAGTAAAATGTTCTCTGCTGCTATTGAGATTTAACTGTATTTCTGGAATAAATGCTTCTCAGACTGTTGCAAACCTTTAATTAATTTCCAGAGCTCTGAAAATGTCACTTTGAATAATTTTTTGCCCATGTTCTCATTGATGTTATGAAGGATCCTTACACAACCATGCCAGAAGTGTTTCTCCTATGCTGGGTATTTTCATATTCCTATAAATATTCTTCAGCTTTGCTAGGGATATAGGTAAAATATTTGGAAACAGAATGATCTTTTACAGTCTTGCTTTTAAAATTTGTTATATGGGACCAGAGACCTGTTTAATCTGGGGCTAATTATTTCTCACTATCAGGGTAAGACCTTTCTTCCCAGTGCCCCATAATGTATAAAGGTTCCAGGCTGGCTAATAACAATAGGATCTAATCCCATTTCTGTGTTAACACCAGGTAATGTTCCATTTAACACTTCAGGTGGTTCTTTCTCCAGCCTTGGATTACCTTGTCATATGCATGTACTGATGTAGATATTTAGAGCTCCTTCTGTGGAACTCTCTTGTCTAATACTATATACTATCATCTCTAGATAACTTGGTTTCCCTGAATACCCATCTATATCTCCTTATTACATGGAATCCTCCAGTGTCTGCCTCAGTTTCTTCCCCCATACCATGGCCTAAAAACTCTCTCAAGGCAGTAACTTGGGAAATCTGAAAGTTCTCCACACTTGTTTCCCATCTCTCAGAAACAACTATCCTTCATTAGCTGATGTCCAGTGTCCTGAAAGCAACGGAATAATTTATTCCGTCTCAACCTTAAGTTGTTTCAAGTGTGAGGTCAAATTAAGTTTCTGCTGTTTCATCCTGGCTAGAAGCCAAAGCCCATACATAACATATTTTTAATTTTTACCTGCATCATTAAAGTTTTCTCTATCATTAAATTTTCTAGTTTTTTAAGATAGTATTGACTCTCCATCATTTCCTTAATTTTAAACCATCAACAAAACAATAAATCCAGTCCTGGCTTTAACATTTTGCAAATATGTGTGGTGTAAATACTCCCACTATGGCCAATTTTAGGCTACCAATATATGTAATATTTCTATTATAGAGATACAATAGATGGAAATAATCTCAAGGACATAAATTATAGTAAAATAATTAAGATGCAATAAGTTTTAAGTATTACTTTGTTTTAAACATAGTTTATTTAATTTTAAGTTGATACTATTTAAATTTTTAATAACTTAAACCAGCTTAAAAATTCCTGAAATTTTGCCCAGCCAGCATGGCTCAGTGGTTGAGCATCAATCTATGAACCAGGAGGTCATGGTTCAATTCCTGGTCAGGGCATATGCCCAGGTTGTGGGCTCAATCCCCAGTCTGGAGCATGCAGGAGGAAGACGATCAATGATTCTCTCTCATCATTGACATTTCTATCTCTCTCTCCTCCCTTCCTCTCTGAAATCAATAAAAATATATTTTTAAATTCCTAAAATTTTAATAATTAGTTCTTGTGAAATAGTATGAGCTGTCTGCAGCACACTACTGCTTCTGTCTTTGGGGATTAGAATCAATGTGGAAGCATCACTATAAATCAGTATACAAGGAGCGGACTTCCTCCACCTGGGGATATGTATGCATGCTCCCTGCTCACTAAGGGTGTTAGGCCACACTATCAAATACCCAAAGACAGCATTTGGCCACTTTTTTATCTCCAGAACAACAAAAACTATCCTCAAAAACTCCACCACTAAAAATTAACTACTATCGATCTTGAAGTCTTTTGGAGTTCTAAGAATCCCCTTTTAAAATGGCAAGGTATTTCTTGTGAACAGTACTACTTTCAGGCTTTTAATTGGTTAATACCTTTATGAATATTAGGAAACTAAATAAGAGCAAGGCCTTGTGTCATTGGCCCATAGGTTCTGTGCTTGGTGGAGGTGGTGTTGGTAGATGTGGGAAAGAAATAAAAATGGGAGAGTAGAAATATGCCCTCCAAACTGCCTTTTTCATAGATAGTTTTTCAGAAGATTACTCCAGTGTATCACATTTTGGATGGGGTTTTAAAATACTAAATGAATTCCATTTTGGCCTGATTACCCACTAGCAGGAAATGCCACATGAGCTGCTGACCATTCTATCTTCCTCAACCCCTCAAAAATATTTTTATGTTGGGGAAAAATGAGAGAAGAAAGATAACAAGATGCATGCATATAAGCATAACCAATGGACACAGACA
Source organism: Ia io (assembly GCA_025583905.1). Lineage (NCBI taxonomy): Eukaryota > Metazoa > Chordata > Mammalia > Chiroptera > Vespertilionidae > Ia > Ia io. The sequence goes on along the minus strand of JAJQQW010000001.1, from coordinate 90,522,062 downwards.
CAAAGGGGGGGTGATGGCAAGAGCGGGGGGAGCAGCAGGGGGATAAGGACACATATGTAATATCTTAATCAATAAAGGAAAAAATAGAAAAAAATTTTAAAAAAGGAATAGGAAGATTTATAGACACACACACACACACAAAAGATAACAAGATCATGCATAAACTTCAAAGGCTTAAAATCCCCTTACAAATAAAATAAAGTACCCATTTGATAATAGCCATGCCAAACTATAAAAAGCTAAGGACATTCAGTAGTTCATGTAAGTAGAGAAAAGAAAAAACAGAATTAGAAAAATAAGGAAGAAGAATTTGATATAGACAACCAGATTTGCAATGAAATTGTCATTTTTAACTTGATTTTAAAATAATATTTTGAAATTGAACTTGGGGGATGTATATGCAGAATGTACAACCTTTTCTTTTAACACTTTGAGGAAGAAGAGTACCAGAAGCTGCATCAAACTCCTCTAACAATAATCAGCAATTCCTGTGCAAAGCTGTTAGGCCCATTCACCAAGCAGGCAGTGCAAATTCCCAGTCAGCTACACTGAGTTCAAGGGGCAGAACACTACTGACATCCTCCCCTAATAAAAAATATGCATCACCCCAAATCACTGAATAAAGACCCTTAACTTGAGTTCAGTGTGTTAGGGTCACCAAAGCAGGAACGCAGGAGGCCAAAGTGCATTGCCACAGGAATATACAACAATGGCACCCAGCAAACAGCAGTGAACCCAGGAACACTGGTCGCCAAGTGGCGGGAGCACGCAGATTCGGAGGAGCTTTGTGCCTCCTCACGGAAAGGAGAGAGAGAACTACATAACCAGACACTCAGAGAAGAGAGATCATGGGGAGACAAAAAACAGCCTGCATATGAAAAAAATGCAGGCATCACCAGAAAAGGAAGTAAACGAAATGGAGACAAGCAACCTCTCAGAGAAAGAATTCAGAAAAATGGTCATAAGTGCTGGGGTTCTTTTCCCAACCTTACAAAGTGTTCAGCATTCTGGAGAAAGGGGCTGTGCATAGATGATTAAAGAGTCTGGAGACGAAAGATAATTTTGAAAGGGATTGGGGGTCAGAGGATCTCCAGCAAAAGGGAGCTAAAGACTCTTCCTTGTCTAAGGACCCCATGTTTTATTAAACACAATGTGTGCCAAGGCAAGGTGGAAATATACACTTCAAAGGGTAAGGTATCAAAGGGTAGAATACAGAAGCATTATCAGTTTAGGGAATAGCCTACAGCTGTTCAGGTGTTTGGACAACAGGAGGCAATAAAATGCCCTGAGGTGTCTGGCAGTTAACAATCCTATACAGGTTTGGGGGAAGTGCAGTTTAGCCATTTCCAACAGGTAAACTACATGTGTGACTCAACCCTGTTGAGCTCCCAAGTCCCATCAACTTTTGATGGAACTCTTGTAATTATTACATGCTGGAATTGGTTCTCAGCACATAAGGTGGAAGAAAAGAATGGAAGACAAATTCAACAATATGTGTAAAAACCAAGAGGAAATGAAGAAGAACCAAGAAGAAATGAAAAATGACATCGCTGCTATAAAGAACTCAATAGAAAGCATCAACAGTAGACTAGAAGAAGCAGAGGACCGCATAAGGGAGCTAGAAGACAAGGTAGGAAAAAATTCCCATGCAGAGCAGTTTCTAGAAAGAAAAATTAAAAAGGAGAAGGAGCCTAAGAGAATTTTGGGACAACACGAAACGAAACAACATCCACATAATAGGGGTGCCAGAAGGAGAGGAAACTGAGCAAGGAATAGAAAACCTGTTTGAAGAAATAATGACAGGAAACTTCCCTGATATAGGGAAGAAAAAAACTCATGCAAATCCAAGAAGCTCACAGTCCCAAACAAAATGAACCCCAAAAGACCAATGACAAGGCACATTATATTTAAATTGGCAAACACCAACAACAAAGTAAAAATCTTAAAAGTGGCCAGAGAGAGACAGAAAGTTACCTACAAAGGATCCCCCATCAGACTAGCGACTGATTTCTCAACAGAAACACATCAGGCCAGAAGGGAATGGAATGAAATATACAAAGTCATGCAAAGGAAGGGTCTGAATCCAAGAATACTGTACCCAGAAAGGCTATTAATCAAAATCAAGGGTGAAATCAGGAGCTTCACAGACAAAAAAGGACTAAGGGATTTTATTACCAACAAACCTGCAATGCAAGAAATGCTAAAGGGTCTGCTGTAAAAAGAAGAAATAGGAAGCGAAGAAGGAACACAGGGGTTAAGAAGAAAAATGGCGACAAACCAGTACCTATCAATAATAACTTTAAATGTAAATGAATTAAATGCCCCAACCAAAAGATATAGGGTAACTGAGTGGATAAGAAAACATGACCCATATATCTGCTGTCTACAGGAAACCCACCTGGGAAAAAAAAGACGCACACACACTGATGGTGAAGGGATGGAAAAAGGTTTTGCAGGTGAATGGAAATGAAAAAAAAGCTGGGGTAGCAATACTTATATCTGACAAATTAGATCTCAAAGTGAAGGACATAAAAAGTGATAAGGAAGGCCACTTCATAATACTAAAGGGAGCAATCCAACAAGAAGAAATAACTCTGGTAAACATACGTACTCAATACAGGAGCAACCAAATACATAAAAAAAACTTCTGGAGGAAATCAAGGGAGAGATTGACAGCAATACAATCATAGTAGGGGACTTTAATACCCCACTATCACCACTGGACAAATCCTCTAAACAAAAATCAGCAAAGAAACATCAATCCTAAATGACTCGCTAGATCAGATGGAATTAATTGATATCTATAGCACATTTCACCCCAAAGCCACAGAATATACATTCTTCTCAAGTGCACATGGGTCATTTTCAAAGATAGACCATATATTGGGTCACAGGCAAAGTCTCTTCAAATTCAAGAAGACAGAAATCATATCAAGCATCTTCTCAGATCACAATGGCATAAAACTGGAAATCAACTACAATAAAAACAATCCAAAAAAATCAAACACATGGAGACTAAATAGCGTGCTATTAAACAATGACTGGGTTACCAGAGAGATCAAAGAATAAATAAAAAACATCATGGCATCAAATGACAATTAAAACCCAACAATCCAAAATCTATGGGACACAGTGAAAGCAGTATTGAGAGGGAAGTTCATAGCTCTACAAGCCTACTGCAAAAAAACAAGAAACAATGGTAATAAATTACCTAATCCTACAACTCAAAAAGTTAGAAAGAGAGCAACAAGAAAAGCCCAGTGAAAGCAGAAGGAAGGAAATAATAAAGATCAGAGTGCAGATAAACGACATAGAAACCAAAGGGGGAAAAAAATAGAAAAGATCAACAAAACCAAGAGCTGGTTCTTTCAAAGGATAAACAAGATTGATGAACCTCTAGCCAGGCTCACCAAGAAGCAAAGAGAGAGGACCCAAATAAACAAAATCAGAAATAAAAGAGGAGAAATAACAACAGACCCCACAAAAATACAAAGAATTGTTAAAAAATACTATTAACAACTCTACTCCAACAAACTGGACAACCTGGAGGAAATGGACATATTCCTAGAAAAATACAACCTTCTAAAACTCAATCAGGAAGATTCTAAAAATCTCAATAAGCCAAAAACTATGGAAGAAATTGAAGCAGTCATCAAAAAGCTTCCAGCAAAAAAAAGCCGGGGGCCAGACGACTTCACAGGGGAGTTTTACCAAACATTCAAGGAAGAACTAAAACCTATCCTCCTCAAATTATTCCAAAAAAATTCAAGAGGAAGGAAAACGTCCAAGCTCATTCTATGAAGCCAGCATCACCCTAATACCAAAACCAGATAAAGACAACACAATGAAAGAGAATTACAGGCAAATATCCCTCATGAACATAGATGCCAAAATCCTCAACAAAATTCTAGCAAATCAGATCCAGCAGTACATCAGAAAGATCATACACCATGACCAAGTAGGATTTATCCCAGGGATGCAAGTATGGTACAATATCTGCAAATCCATAAACGTGATACATCACATAAACAAATTGGGAGATAAAAACCACATAGTCATATCAATTGATGCAGAAAAAGCATTTGACAAAATCCAACACCGATTTTTGATAAAAACTCTCAGCAAGGTGGGAATAGAAAGATCATACCACAACATAATAAAAGCCATATATGAAAAACCCACAACCAACATCATACTCAATGGGCAAAAACTAAAACCATTTCCCCTAAGAACAGGAACAAGACAGGGATGCCCACTCTCACCACTCCTGTTCGACATAGTACTGGAAGTATTAGACATTGCTATGAGACAAGAAGAAGAAATAAAAGGCATCCAAATTGGAAAAGAAGTAAAACTGTCCTTATTTGCAGATGAAATGATATTGTACATAAAAAAACCCTAAAGACTCCATCAAAAATTATTAGACTTAATAAATGAATTCGGCAATGTAGTAGGATACAAAATTAATACCAAGAAATCTATGGCATTTCTATACACCAATAGTGAACTTACAGAAAGAGAGACTAAAAAAGCAATCCCATTTACCATCGCATCAAAAAAATTAAGATACCTAGGAATAAACTTAATTAAGGAGGTAAAAGACCTAAACGCGGAAAACTACAGGACACTGAAAAAAGAGATAGAGGAAGACATACAGATGGAAGAACATATCATGTTCATGGATTGGTAGAATCTACATCATTAAAATGTCCATACTACCCAAAGCAATCTATAGATTCAATGCACTCCCTATTAAAATACCAACGGCATATTTCACAGACCTAGAAAGAACTCTCCAAAAATTCGTCTGGAATAAAAATGACCCCGAATAGCCACAGCAATCCTGAGAAAGAAGAACAAAATAGGTGGGATCTCAATACCAGATTTCAAGCTGTATTACAAAGCCACTAGTCTCAAAACAGCCTGGTACTGGCACAAGAACAGACATATAGACCAATGGACTAGAATAGAGAACCCAGATATCAACCCAAACCACTATGCTCAATTAATATTTGACAAAGGAGGCATGAACATACAATGGAATAAAGACAGTCTCTTCAGTAAATGGTGTTGGGAAAATTGGACAGACACATGCAAAAAAATGAAACTAGACCACCAACTTACACCATACACAAAAATAAACTCAAAATGGATAAAGGTCTTAAACAAAAGACAGGAAACCATAAAAATACTAGAGGAATCCACAGGCAGAGAAATCTCAGACATATGCCGAAGTAATTTCTTCACTGATACCGCTCCTAGGTCAATGGAAACTAAAGAGAAAATAAACAAATGGGACTACATCAAAATAAAAAGCTTTTGAACAGCAAAAGAAACCATCAACAAAACAACAAGAAAGCCTACTGAGAATTTATTTGCAAATGTTATCACTGATAAAAGTTTAATCTCCAACATTTACAAGGAGCTCATACAACTTAATAAAAGGAAAATAAATGATCCAATAAAAAAGTGGGCAACTGACCTAAATAGATACTTTTCACAAGAAGACAGAAGGAAGGCCTAGAGACATATGAAAACATGCTCAAAGTCACTAATTATCCGAGATATGCAAATCAAAACGACAATGCGGTACCATCTCACACCTGTCAGAATGGCTATCATCAACAAATCAACAAACGACAAGTGCTTGTGAGGATGTGGAGAAAAAGGAACCCTCATGCACTGCTGGTGGGAATGCAGTCTGGTGCAGCCACTGTGGAGAACAGTATGGAGTTTCCTCAAAAAACTAAAGATGGAACTCCCATTTGACCCAGTAATCCCACTTCTAGGAATATATCCCAAGAAACTAGAAACACCTGTCAGAAAGGTTATATGCACCCCTATGTTCATAGCAGCACAATTCACCATAGCTATGATTTGGAAACAGCCTAAATGCCCATCAGCAGATGAGTGGATTAGAAAACTATGGCACATCTACACAATGGAATACTATGCTGCTATAAAAAAGAAGGAATTCTTACCATTCGCAGCAGCATGGATGGATCTGAAGAGCATTATGTTAAGTGAAATAAGCCAGGCAATGAAAGAAAAACACCACATAATCTCACTCATTTATGGAAAATAAAGAACATTACAACCTGATGAACAAAAAGATAGATGCAGAGGCAGTAAAGCATCAAACAGACTGTCAAATTACAGCGGGAAGGCTGAGGAGTGTTGGGGACAGGGGAAAGAGATCAACCGAAGGACTTGTATGCATGCATATAAGCACAACCAATGGACACAAGACACTGGGGGGGGTGGGATGAGGGCATGCGACAGGGGGTAGGGAAGGCTGGGAGAAGGTCAATGGGGGGGGGGAAATGAGATATATGTACTACTATGTGTAATACTTTAAACAATAAAATAAAAATTTTTTAAAAGACCCTTAACTTCCTGCTAACCCCAAACCCAAGGCAACCTCTCTCAATGTCTCTCTCTCTCTCTCTCTTTCTCTCTCTCTCATCTCTTCCCCACTCTCTAAAAATGAGTAAACATATCCAAACATATCCTCTGGTGAGGGTTGAGTCAGCTTGAGTTACCCTAACGGAATACCAGGGACTGGATGCCTTAAACAACAGTAATTTATTTTCTCAGTTTTGGAGGCTAGGAAGTCCAAGATCAAGGTGTCAGCTGATTTGGTTACTGGTGAGAGCTTTCTTCTTCTTCTTCTTCTTCTTCTTCTTTTTTCTTCTTCTTCTTCTTCTTCTTCTTCTTCTTCTTCTTCTTCTTCTTCTTCTTCTTCTTCTTCTTCTTCTTCTTCTTCTTCTTCTTCTTCAGCAGCACTGGCTGGGTATCTCAGTTGATTAAAGCATTATCCTGATACACCAAGGTTGTGGGTTCTATCCCCGGTCAGGGCACATACAGAGAACAACCAATGAATGTATGAATAGGTGGAACAACAAATTGATGTTTCTCTCTCCCCTTCCTCACCATCTCTGAAATAATACTTTGTTGTTGTTAATCCTCACCTGAGGATATTTTTCCATTGATTTTTAGAGAGGATGGAAGGGAGGGGGAGAGACACAGAGAGAGAAACATCGATGTGGGAGAGACACATGGATTGGTTGAGAGCTCTCTTCTTGGCTTGCACATGGCACCTTCTCTCTGTGTCCTGACATGGTGGAAAGATTGAGTGAGATCCCTGGGGTATCTTCTTATAAGGGCTCAAATCCTAGAAGGGACCCACCATTATGATCTCATTTAAACTTAATTATTTCCTTACTCCAAATACAGTCAGACTTGGTGGGGAGAGGGTCAGGGCTTCAACATACAAATTTGGAGGACAAAATTCAGTCCATCGCAGTGGGAGGGTTTCTGTTACTTAAAAATATTTTATGCATGGTCCAACTTGGTAAAGGGCACAAGGCCTAATCTTCTTTGGAGTTCAGCTGAAACATGGTAACTCTGTCTTCAAATACAATATGAAATGCATCCTTGGGATGGCTGCAGAAGTAATTCACACAATGGTTTTTGCTTCAATCAGTGTATTTCATAGAGAATTTCTTCACTTCTCTATTTTACACTAATGGACCAACAAGTGGAAAAAGCCCAAAACATGTAGTAGTCAGAACACTGAGGTTATAAACCTAACTCTGCCTCTTATTAGTCCTTGGGTATTGGAGCAAATCATTACTTTCTATAATGCTGAAAATATTCATCTATTAAAAATGGAAATGAAAAAACTCTGTGAAGTAGGCAAGGATAAGTGAAAGAACCAAATGAAATGGTATATATAAAATAACTTTGCAATCATAAAGCTCTCTATAAATATCAGGAACTTTTAAACTAAAGAGAGAGCTCAGAGCCTCCTGACTCCTGAGACTCATTTCATCTGGGAAAGACAATGGACAAGTAGGACCTTTTTAATATATATATATTTTATTGATTTCAGGGAGAGAGAGAAACATCAATGATGAGAGAGAATCATTGATCAGCTGCCTCCTGCACATCCCACACTGGGGATTGAGCCTGCAACCCAGGCATATGCCCTGACCAGTAATCGAACCATGAACTCCTGGTTCATAGGTCAATGCTCAACCACTGAGCCATGCCAGCAGGGAAAGAAGGACCTTTTTAATGGGAGGTACAAAATTCTGAGATACTAGATTTGAGGATAAATAAAAGTCCCAAACTGCACAGTAAATTGTAAACATAATTTACAGAACTGTTTACTATAAGTAGTACAGGATGACTATTTATATATATGACACTAAAAATAGTTTCTGGTAATCATCAAATTATGGTTCCACAAATCACTGATATTCTTCAGATTGCACTAAGGTGCTCTACTGCCAAAATCAGTATGTGGCAGTCATTTCTCAATTTGAAGAAACAATTTTAGTTCATAGGGAGAATTTTCTACATTTCAGGTTTTCAGTCACAAATTCCTCTTAAAACCTTAGTGGCTGCTGGCAGACAGCCAAACAAATGAACCTGTGTCAAAAGAGCACCTAGAGAAAGCATATCAGGCTTTTATTTGTTTGTGGACGCATACTTGTGCCTGTACATAAACTGCTATTCCAAATTCCCTGTAGTTATACGATGTATGAAACATACTATACAACAGTATGGTGATTGGCAGAGGGAAAGGGAGGATGGAAAAAGGTAGAAGAGGGTAAAGGGGGTGGGGATAAATGGTGATGGAAGGAGACTTGACTTGGGGTAGTGAACACACAGTACAATATGTAGATGATGTATTATAGACTTGTATACCTGAAACCTATATAATTTTATAAACAATGTCATGCCAGTAAATTCAATAAAATTAAAAAATAAATAAATGCATGCTTACAATTTCAAAAGAAAAAGAAACTAGGCAGGTGGTAATTTTAATTTAATTGGCATTTATTTTCTATGTGCCCTAATAATGATTTTTGTCCCTTCTGGATCTCAAACCATATGTTTAGTCTTAAGTGCTGTTTTTCCATGACCTTCATAGATAATGTCTGCTAATTACCCCAAAAGATATTCAGTTTAAACCAAATTAAAATGTTTCAGCCTAAAAAGAACTTTAAAAACTGTAAAAATTATAATTTGTGACAGTAATGGAAGTCTGATTTCATTTTAAATTTAGAATGTATTTACTTCCATTGATCAGGTATCTTGCAAAGTTTTTATCCCACTATAATTTAATTTGCTCAGCAACAGCCTTTTTTGTATCTGTTGATCATGGACACTTGGAATTATACCTAGACAAATTTTCAAAACTCTGAATTTTTGTTAAAATAAACAAAATTACCTCACCCAATCCCAAGAGGGTCCTAAGAGAGAAAACAAAAGAAATCATCTGGTAACCAAGAAAAAAAAAAGATGAAGAAGAAAGAAACATACTATCTCAATCTCATCTGTAAGAGCCACTTCCCCACAAGGGAAAGTGGAGGGGGGGGGTATAGAGATGCAAAGGAGGGCAATTGTAACCTGAGGCAGTCTTGGAAGCAGAAAATTCTGAAAATAAGCTGAAATTTGCAGCCAAGAAGAACACAGTTTCACATCAGCATTTAATCTAGAGAGCAAGGTGTAGATAGAATAGGTAGTTGAGAGAATAGACAGCATGAGAAAACAGGACTTGAGTTGCTGCAGGAGATGAAAGCTTTACTAGGCAGAGTTTTTGTATGAGTTAGTATGCCCCTCTATTTGCATAGTACTCATTGCATTAAAGTAAATGACGCAAAGGCTCAGCAAATCTGGATTAAATTTATAGCAATATTTTATAGGGTCCACAGAGAGCATCCTGACTTCTATGTGACCTGCTGTCCAAATTTTAGAAGCACTAAAGTTAAGTTGTGGGGAGAGCTATAAGGGATCATTAATAGGCAACAGAGATACTCTGACAATAGTCCTACTTCTTGGAAAGGGCATAATGGAGAGAAAAACCCTCTCTTCTAACAATGCGCTCCTCAGAGTCTTTATGAGATAAAAGATCTTGTGCTGGTTTCCCTCAGTATGGAAATCACTAGAATTCATTAAGATGATTCTAGAGTCTAGACAGTATGAATGCTATTTCTGGGAATCAGCACTCAAGAGGCTGTAGGCACAAGACTCAGAAAATCAGAGCAACCCAATCTTTGGGCTCTCTTCTATTCTACTTTAGGAGCATGGGCATATAATGTTGGACTGGCCCCAGTGTCAAAGGGAAAGGTGATTTAATGTAGATTATTTAGTTTCTTTCATCTACAAAAAACAGCCCAAACCAGTAACTGAGTCTCAAATTCGTTTTTTAGTCTGAATCATTCCTGTTTGTCTTTATGGAGAAACACATGGCCAACTGATGATAAATGCGTCTCTCACTTGGTGGTATAGCTAATTCAATGGTCTCTAAGTATCATAAATATTGCTAATACTGTATAAGCATTTATTATTTTTAATAAATAGTTTACTTAGGGGCTGGCATTCATCTTAGTAATCACCTTCCTATCCCCCTCATTTCACAGAAAAGGAAACAGAGACTTAAAGAGGTAATGTGACTTGCTCGAGTTCATATTTCAAATTAGTGGAAGAGCTGAGACTAGAATCCAGTTCTCCTAATTCCCAGGACACTATTCTTTAACCTGCACCACTTTACATGTAGAGGTATGTACCATTATTTCTAGGTAAGTCCCCTGACAAATTTTTATTTTTTGTTTTAAAACTTTACTATTATAACATTTCAAGTCCTAATCTTATCTGTTAGGGTAGGCAGGGAGATGGAGGACTAACCAACTTTGTAGGAGATATATCCTGTACAAAAGTTAAACCCTCTAAGGAATAACAAGGGTGACCTGGTTTTAGAGATTCCAATATGCAAAATGAGAAAGTTGCTAAACAGTCACACCGAAGGAGATTGCATTGTAAGGTAATACTCAGCAGAACTTCTTGAGTGCATTCAAGCATTTAAGATCATTACTTGGCAGAATCCACTGGGACAGAGAAACAGTCAAAGTATTAAGAGCCACTGCCAAATGAAGACCAAGAAGAAAGCAAAATAAGCATCTTTGAAGTAAAAATGGAAGTCATGAAGAAATAGAATCTGTTTGACAAAAAACTCTTAGGGCAGTGGTCGGCAAACCACGGCTCTTTGGCCCCTTGAGTGTTCTAATACCACTTCAAAATAGACTCGCCCAGGCTGAAAACCGACTTCTGCGCATGGGCCACGAAGTTTCAATCGCACTGTACGTGCGCGCCCGCACGTGGTATTTTGTGGAAGAGCCACACACAAGGGGCCAAAGAGCCGCATGTGGCTCGCGAGCCATGGTTTGCCGACCACTGTCTTAGGACATTAATAATTAGCCTAGTGAAGAGCCTTTCTCAGTCACATGGATCGCAGCATTACCACTCTTTTAGTCACTCAGGCTTAAATGTAATGTGCAGCATAGGGAAAAAGTCAATAAAACTGCAATAACTTTGTGTGGTGTCAGATGGTTACTAGACTTTACTGTAGTGATCACATCATAAGGTATATAAATGTTAAATCACTATGCTGTATACCTGAAATAAATATATGTCAATTATACTTTAATAAATAATAAAATTTTAAAAATAAAATAATTTTAAAACTTAGATATCATATTGAGTTTTCTTTATACATCACTTCCTATAGTCTTTTGATTACCAACTCCTGTTGTTGTTTTTTTAGCAAGTCTCATTTTTTCTTACTTTGAAATAACTCTAAAATTTTTCTCTTCCTTCCTCATTCTGACTTATAGCAAAAGTTCTGTGGTCCTGGTTTTTGACCCAGTATGTTGATTTCTTGGAAGTTATAACGTGCAAATAACTTGAATATATATATAAAAATCTTTATGTACAAAAGTATCTATCAAAGCATTATTTACAATAGTGGGGATAAATGGAATAAACCCTAAAGATCCTCAAACTGTAGACTAGTTTAGTACATTATGGTAAACCTGATCTGAGCCAATAAAATTCTATGTAGCCATTTAATGTGATGTTTTAACATTTGATGTATGAAACATCCTGTCTCAATCTCACCTAGCAGAGCCACTGCCCCACAGGGGAAATTGGTGGTGGAAAGGCAAGCAATATAAAGAGTATTATTACAGATAGGTGAGAAATTCTTACAAAACATCAAGTGAAGAAAACTGGATAGAACATGTACTAGTATATATAGTAACTCATACAAAAATGCATGGGGGGAGACCGGAAATATTTCTTTATTTTAGGCCACATTGTTATATTTTTATGAGAATCCATGATTTGCTGGTTTAAGTAACTTTTTATAATTTTTATTTTAAAACTAGAGGCCTGGAAATTCATGCACTGGGGGAGGGGGAGGGCGGGTCCCTCAGCCCTGCACCCTTTCACAGTCTGGGAGCCCTTGGGGGATATCCAACTGATGGGTTAGGCCTGCTCCCCCTGGGCCTAAGCTGGCAGTCAGACATTCTTAGTGCTGCTGCGGAGGCGGGAGAGACTACTGCCACCGCTGCTGTGCTTGCCAGCTGTGAGCCTGGATTCTGGCTGAGCGGTGCTCCCCCTGGGGTAGTGCACTGACGACCAGGGGGCAAGCCCCTGCATTGAGTCTCTGCCCCCTGGTGGTCAGTGCCCATCATAGTGACTGGTCGTTCTGCTGTTTGGTTGATTTGCATGTTAACCTTTTATTATATAGGATAATTTCAAAAACAGAAAAGTTGTAAGAAAATTATAAAGACTGCCCACGTACTCTTTCACCCAGATTTCCTAATTCTTAGCATAAAAAAAAATTTAGAGTCCTTTGCCCCCATTTAAGGAGGGTTTGGCCAATAAGCTCCTAGGTGAACATTGCCACTTTAGATTCTAAGGTGAAAGGGTAACAGAAAGGGGCCAGACACTCATTTCTCAAGGCCTGTGGGATTTGGGGTGAAAGCTAACCCTAAGACTGATAATCAGATGCAAAACTTTTAACCAATTACACTGCCTACTATTCATTGTAATTAGTGTCATCCCATTCTGCCTTTTCCTTGACTACTTCAAGAAAGATCATGCAAAGTGATAATGAATGTTTAACAACAGATTTAAACTCCCCCATACAGCTGAGTGACTTGAGGGAAACAAATATATATTTTTCACTCCAGAGAAAATAAAAAGCATTGATTTAATCCAGTTGCCAGCAGTTCTACATAACTTCTCTCAACACCAAAGAGTAGTGACTAAAGAGTTGAAAATCTTACAAAAATAAAAATACCACATGTCCATAGCCATGAAAATTCATTAGGCAAATGAAAGTACCCACAACTTAACATGAACACTGTATATTTCTACCATGAATTTGGAAGAGTCCTCTGTACTATAGACAGATGAGAGGTAGAAGAGACAATTGGATCATCCCACACCATCCAATGGAACTTTCTGTAATGATCAAAATGTTCTATATCTGTCCTTTCAAATATGGTAGCCACAAGTCATCTATGGTTATTAAAGTGTTTGAAATGTGACTGGTGCAAATACAGAATTGAATTTTTTATTTCATTTTAATTCATTTAAATTTAAATAGCCACAAGTGGCTAGTGGCTACTGTACTGGATATTGGAGCTCTATACCCTTCTCCACTCTAAGCAGAAATTTGTTCTCCAGTTCCCCCTATCTCTTTGCACTTTCCCTGATGATCATATCTACTCCCAACAGCTCCAATTACCACTTACAATTATGGCATTCAATCTTGGCTGCATGTTATATTCACCTGGGAAGCTATTTTTAAATTACAATGGTGGAAGGGTACTGTGACCCAAGCATGAGTATTTTTCAAAAGCTCCACAGATTATTCTAATGTGCAGCCATAGTTGAGAACCTTGGATCAAAATGCTGATGACTCCCACTTTTATATCACCAGATTTCAATGCTGTGCTCCACATGCTGACTGGATTTCTCCTTCCTGATGTCTCCAAAACCCCTCAAAAACCAACATATTCAGATGGGACATCGTTACCTCCTAGTACCCTCACCCAAATCCTTAAAACTATAATTACTGGACTTACTTTTACCATTTTTCTATTTGTTTTCTATATGTCTATATATTTTCATGCCTCACTTCCTTCAATACAGCCCTCTTTGTGTTTAATTGATTTTTGTAGTATATCACTTTGATTTAATTCTCATTTTCTATTCTATATGTGTTTTTAGTTATTTTTAGTGGTCACCATGGCAATTATAATTAATACCTCTAATTTATAGCAAACTACTTTGAATTAATAACTTAGTTTCAATAGTATAAAAAACTCTATTCCTATGCAGCTACATCCTTCCCCCTTTATGTTGTTATTGTCACAATCTACATTTTATATATTGTGTATGTACCCATTAACATAGATTTATAATTTTTGTTCTATGTGTTTCTCTTTTCAGTCATCTAGGGAGAACAAAAAAGAAAACTTACAAATAAAAAGTCCAATAATACTGGCTTTTATAGTTAGCTATAGAGTTACTTTAAAGGTAACTTTTCTTTGTGTGTCTTTTAATTATTATCTAGTTTGAAGGAGTACCACTAGCATTCTTCTAGGACAGGTTTACAGACAATGATCTCCCTCAGATTCTGTTTATTTGGGAATGTCTTAATATCACCTTCATTTTTGAAGAATAGTTTTATAAGATATAGAATTTTGTTGAAAGTTTTTTTTTTCCTTCAACACTTCAAATATCTCATTCAACAGCCTTGTGGCCTCCATAGTATGTGAATAGAAATTGGCTGTTAATTTTACTGAGGAACCCTTATATATAACAAGTCACATATCTAGCCGCTTTCAAGATCCTATCTTTGTTTTTTGACAGTTTGGTAATTATGTGTTTCAGTGTGGAATCTCTTTGAGTTTAGCCATCTTGGAGTTTGTTGACCTTCTTGAATATACAGATTAATGTGTTTCATCAAATTTTGGAAGTTTTGGACCATTATTTTCTCAAATTTATTTTCTTCCTGTTTCTGTTTTTCCTCTCTTTCTGGGGCACCTATTATATGCATCTGTTGGTGATAGTATCTCACATACCTCTGAGGTGCTATTTACCTCTCTTCATTGTTTTTTACTTTCTGCTCCTCAAACTGGATTATTTCAATTGATATAGCTTCAGCTTCAGTGATTCTTTCTTCTACCTGTTCACATCTACCATTTAGCATTTGGCAAACACTGCTGCAGAGGCTGCTCCACCTTGGAGAAATCCCAAAGAGGGGTAAAAAAAGTCAATCCTTTGAGATGATCCTTCTTTTTCATACAGCAATTCAATATATAGGAATTGATCAGTCAAAATATACAATCACAATTCTTTGAGAATAAAATCCATATTCCCCTTCACCTTGGTACCAGCAACCCACACTAGAAATGCAGGCCACTATCCCCATGGCTGCCTGCAAGCTAAGGAGTAGGGAATGGTCAGCAGTTCAGTAAAAATGCCACAATACCTTCTTACCAAAATTTAGTAGCTTCTTTCTTCACTAAGCACTACTCTGGTTGTAAGTTTTTATTAGATTCCAGAGTGGAAAAAAAGTTGATTCTGGTGGTGTTTGCTAGGTTAATCAGTGCATTAGTGGAGATATGGGTTTTTGAAGTTGCTTACTCTGTCATTTTTTATAATGTCATTTTTTTCTTAATCAAAATTTCTGTGAAAATTTATAGACATTTATCTTTTCATTTAAACTTTACTATTTTCTCCAGCTCCATAAACACAAATGGAATGCTTTTTAAATATCAATTTAAGAAGAAATTATATTTTTACTAGTCTTTCTTTTCATTAGCATAGTGTGTTTCCCTATTTTGTTTGGTCTTGCTTTATCACCTTCAGTGACTTCTTTTACATGGATCCTGTTCTTTTCTAGGTAAATTTATTCATAGATATCTTAAGATGTTGTCACTAAGGTGCATTGGATTTTTTCCATTTCAATTTCTGAGTGATTATGATAACTCATGTTATCAATTTTTCAAAGTAGTTGATGTGTGTATATTTTTCTTACATTCTGTCACCTTACCAAAGAATCTTATTTATTCTAAGAGATTTTAAAAGTTTCCTGGATGTTTTATTATACAAATATATTATCTGCATATAAAGGTAATTTGTCTCCTCTGTTAAACATTTATAATATTTTCATATCCTCTATTATATTACTCATAACTTTAAAAGTGCATAATAGTGCTGATGACATCCTTATCTTGTTTGTGACTTTAATAGCAATGGGTCCAGTATTTCATAATTTATTATGATATTTGTTATTGATTTGAGGTAAAGAGTCTTTTGTGCATAAGTAGTTAATTTCTCTTCCAATTTTTTAAGGAATAGGTGCTGAGTTATATCAAATTATTTGTATTAATATAATCATGGTTTTTTTCCTTTAAGTTATAGACTGATTTACTGAATTATATTGAAAATTTCCTCATATTGAACCATGCTTGTACTCTTAGGATAAATTCTATTTAGTTATATGGTATTACTCTTCAAATACACTACTGTTTATTTAGAATTTTGGGAATTATTTTCATGGTTGAAATTTATCGACAGTTTTCATTTGGGGTACCTTTATTAATTTTTTATCATTAAGATTACGCTAGCTCTGCAGAATTAATTGAGGGATTTTTCCTTTTTCTATAATCTGAAATATTTATATATTTGTTTTATTTTAGAGAGAGAGGAAGGGAGATGGTGAGAGAGAAACATCAATGTGAGAGAAAAACATCATTTGGCTACCTCTTCCATGCCTCCTACTGGGGATCGAGCCTGCAACCAGGGCATGTGCCCAGACTGGTAACCAAACTTGCAACCCTTTGGTGCATGGGGTGACACTCAATCAATTGAGCTACCCCAGCCAAGGTTAAAATATTTTTAATATAAAGATACCATCTGGCCCTAACCGGTTTGGCTCAGTAGATAGAGCGTTGGCCTGCGGACGGGAGAGTCCCAGGTTCGATTCCAATCAAGGGCATGTACCTTGTTGTGGGCACATCCCCAGTGGGGGATGTGCAAGAGGCAGCTGATTGATGTTTCTCTCTCATCGATGTTTCTAACTCTCTATCCCTCTCCCTTCCTCTCTATAAAGAAATCATAAAATATTTATTTTTAAAAAGATATCATCTGTATTTTTAAAGTTTTATATATAGCTATATAATCACCTGAGCTGAATGAATTTTAATTGGTAGATATTTCAAACTATTTTAATTTTTGCTATGATTATTAATATGTTCAGGATATCTATTTATATCTGATTTGATTTTGGTAATTTTCCAGAGAATTTTGTCACTTAGAATAATTTTGGCATCTTGTAACAGAAAAACATGCCAAAAGAGGGTTAACAAAAATGGAGTTTTCATCTCACAAAACTGAAAGTCTAGAGGTTGATCAGCTCTCAGATTGATTAATTCAGTGGCTCAAAGATGTCATAAAAGACCAAATTTATGCCATCCTCAGAATATAGCCTCCATCTTTTAGGCTGGCTATCCTCAGAATCTCAAGGTGGCTATCAAAGTCTTTGTTATCACATGTAAATTATAACATTCATAGACACAAAGGGAAATACTTCTTTTTTTACATCTTTTTTTAAGAACATACAAGGGAAAGAGGGACAGGTATGAACGGGCAAAGGAAGATAAAGATCAGATGCACTCAAAAGGGAAAAAACTATAGTATATATGCAATTTCACTTTTTATAAAACTAATGGCAACCACACACAGAAATTCCCCAAACAAGACACAGATCCAGAGACAGAGAAGCATTGATCAGACCATCAAACCTCAGAGGGAAGGTAGGGGAGGGTGGGGGTAAGGAGGAGAGATCAACCAAAGGACTTGTATGCATGCATATAAGCCTAACCAATGGGCACAGACACCAGGGAGGTGAGGGCATGAGTGGGGGGTTGGGGGGCGATGGGGGGATAAAGACACATATGTAATACCTTAATCAATAAAGAAAAAAAAAAGAGGAAACAGAGGAAAGATATATGGAATACCACCAAACAAAAACAACAGATAGAAGCATAAAGAAAAAGAACCAATAGAGGCACAGAGTTACCAGAAAACAAAAGATAAAACAGCTATAGGAAATCCTCGTACATCAATAATTACCCTAAATGTAAATGGTTTAAATTCACCAGTAAAGAGGCACAGAGAGAAGAGTAGATCAAAAAATAAAACCCAACCATATGCTGCCTATAAGAGACACATCTAAACAGCAGAGACAAAGGTAGATTCAAAGTCAAAGGGTGAAAAATAAAATAAAATAAAATAAAATAAAATAAAATAAAATAAAATAAAATAAAATAAAATAAAATAAAATAGAATAGAATAAAATAAAATAAAATAAAATAAAATAAAATAAAATAAAAACTAAAAAAAAACAAAGTCAAAGGGTGGAAAATGATTCTCCAAGCAAATAACATCCACAAAAAAGCAGGTGTAGGCATACTTATATATGACAAAATAGACCTCAAGGTAACAAGAGACAAAGATGGACACTTTATAATGATAAAGGGAACACTACATCAAAAAAACATAACACTTTTTAATATATATGCACCCAACCAGGGAGCACCGAAATATATTAAACAGCTACTCACAGAACTAGAGGGAGAAACAGATCAAAACACAATTATAGTTGGAAACCTTAATACTCCATTGACAGCTCTAGACAGATCAACCAAACAAAAAGTCAATAAAGAACTAGCAACCTTAAATGAAACACTAAACACAATGGATATAATCGACATTTACAGAACATTTCATCCCAGAACATCAGATTATGCACTGTTCTCCAGTGCACATGGAACATTCTCAAGGATAGACCATATGTTAGGTCACAGAACTAGCATCAACAAATTCAAAAAGATTGAAATTATTCCAAGTATATTTTCTGACCACAATGCCATGAAATTAGAAATCAACTGCAAAAAGGAGGTAAAAAAAAAAACACAAAAAACAACCCTACAAATACGTGGAGATTAAGCAACATACTGATAAAAAATGACTGGGTCAAAGAAGAAATAAAACACGAGATCAAAAGATATAGAGAGACAAAAGAGAATGGTAACACAACATATCAAAAGTTTGTATCACTACAGGCCTATCTCAAGAAACAAGAGAAATCCCAAGTAAACAAACTAACATCACACCTAAAAAGACTAGAAAAAGAATAAAAGCAACCCAAAGTTAGCAGAAGAAAGGAAATAATAAAAATCAGAACAGAATTAAATGAAATAGAGAACAAAAAGACTATACAAAAATCAATAAAACAAAGAGCTGGTTCTTTGAAAAGATTAACAAAATTGACAAACCCCTGGCTAGACTCACTAAGGAAAAAAGGTAAAAGACCCATATAAACAAAATCAGAAATGAGGAGAAATCACCACAGACATCACAGATAAACAAAGGATCATACTAGAATATTGTGAAAGCCTTTATGCCACCAAATTCATTAACTAGAAGAAATGGATAAGTTCCTAGAAATAGATAACCTTCCTAGACTAAATCCTGAAGAAATGGAAAATCTAAATAAACCGATCAGCAGTGAGGAAATTGAAACAACCATCACCCCCCCCCCCCAAAAAAAAAACACACACACAAAAAAAAACTCCAGGACCAGATAGCTTCACCAGTGAATTCTACCAAATGTTCAAGGTCAAATTAAAGCCTATTCTTTTCAAACTCTTCCAAAAAATTGAAGAAGAGGCAATACTTCCAACACATTCTATGAAGCCAATATAACCCTGATACCAAAACCTGGCAAAGATAACACACAAAAAAAGAAAACTACAAACCAATATCCCTGATGAATACAGACTCAAAAATCCTAACCAATATACTAGCTAATTGAATACATAAGTACATCCAAAAAATAATATATCACAATCAAGTGGGATTCATTCCAGGGGCAAAACGATGGGTCAGCATTCGCAAATAAATCAACGTAATACACCACATTAACAAAAGAAAGGATAAAAATCATATGATCTTGTCAATGGATTCAGAAAAAGCATTTGATAAGATACATTTTAATTCATGATCAAGATCCTCAATAAAATAGGAATAGAAGGAAAGTGCCTCAACTTAATAAAGGACATATATGATAAACCCTTAGCCAACATCATACTAAATGGTGAAAAACTGAAAGCTTTTCCCCTAAGATCAGGAATAAGACAAGGATATCCATTCTCACCACTCTTATTCAACACTAGAGGCCTGATGCATGAAATTCATGCAAGAATAGGCTTTCCTTCCCCTGGCTGCTGGCACCAGCTTCCTTCTGGCACCCAGGACCCAGGCTTCCTTCACAGCCCTGGCTTCATCTGGAAGGTGGTCTGGAAGGACGTCTGGTCTAATTAGCATATTATGCTTTTATTATTATAGATACTACTGGAAGTTCTAACCAGAGCAATAAGGCAAGAGAAAGAAATAAAAAGCATCCAAATAGGGAAGGAAGAAGTCAAACTGTCACTTTTTGCAGATGACATGATGCTGTATATAGAAAACCTAAAGACTCTACCAAAAAACTACTGGAAACAATAAACAAATACAGTCAAATTGCAGGATACAAAACCAATGTGCAAAAATCCATTGCCTTCCTATATACCAACAACAAAACTTCAGAAAAAGAAATGGAGAAAACAATTTCTTTTGCAATACATAGCAACCAAAAGAATACTAGTAAAATACCTAGGAATAAACTTAACAAAGAATGTGAAAGACCTATATACTGAAAATTGCAAAACATTTTTCAAACAGATTGAAAAAGACACAACGAAATGGAAAAATATCCCATGTTCATGGATTGGAAGAATCAACATAGTTAAAATGGCCATTTTACCCAAAGCAATATACAGATTTAATGCAATCCCCATCAAAATCCCAATGTCATTTTTTAAAGAAGTACAGTAGAATGAGAAATCATCAGATTTGTTTGAAACCACAAAAGACTCAGAATAGTCAAAGAAATCCTGAAAAAAAGAACAATACTGGAGGTATTATGCCACCTGACTTCAAAATATACTACAAAGCTACGATAATCAAAACAACATGTTATTGGCAGAGAAACAGAGACACAGATCAATGGAACAGAATAAAGAGCCCAACTATAAAACCAAATGTATGAACAGGTAATTTTTGACAAAGGAGCCAGAAATGCACATTGGAGTAAAGATAGTCTCTTCAATAAATGGTCCTGGGAAAACTGGAAAGCCACATTCAAATGAATGAAACTGGATTGCAGTTTGTCCCCATGTACAACAATTAATTAGAAATGGATCAAAGACTTAAACATATGATCCAAAACTATAAGTCACATAGAAAAAAATATAGGTACCAAACTTATGGACCTGGGTGGTAGAGAACATTTTATGGACTTGACCCCAAAGGCAAGGGAGGTAAAGGCAAAAATAAATGAATGGGACTATATCAAACTGAAGAGCTTCTATATAGCAAAAGAAATGGACAACAAAACAAACAGGCAGCCAACCAGATGGGAGATGATATTTGCAAACAAGAGCTACTCGAACAAAGGCTTAATTTTCAAAATATATAAAGAACTCGTAAAACTCAACACCAAACAAACGAACAATCCAATCAAAAAGTGGGAAGAGGACCTGAAAGTACACCTCTCCCAAGAAGCCATACAAACAGCCAATAGCT
The DNA here is from genome assembly GCA_025583905.1 of Ia io. Taxonomy (NCBI): domain Eukaryota; kingdom Metazoa; phylum Chordata; class Mammalia; order Chiroptera; family Vespertilionidae; genus Ia; species Ia io. Next base: position 90,500,501 of record JAJQQW010000001.1, on the reverse strand, counting down.
ATATGAAAAGATGTTCAAACTCACTGACAATCAGGGAAATGAAAATTAAAACTACAATGAGATACCACCTTATACCAGTTAGAGTGGCCATTATCAACAAGACAAGCAACAACAAGAGTTGTAGAGGTTGTGGAAAAAAAGGGAACCCTCATCCACTGCTGGTGGGAATGTAGACTGGTACAACCACTATGAAAAGCAGTGTGGTACATCTACACAATGGAATACTATGCTGTGGTAAAAAGGAGTTCTTACCATTTGCAACAGCATGGATGGAACTGGAGAGCATTATGCTAAGTGAAATAAGCCAGTCAGAGAAAGATAAATATCACATGATCTCACTCATTTATGTAATATAAAGAATAACATAAACTGATGAACAAAAAACAGATTTAGAGACAGAGAAGCATCAATCAGACTGTCTAACCTCAGAAGGAAGGTAGGGGAGGGTAGGGGTAAGCGGGAAAGATCAACCAAAGGACTTGTATGCATGCATATAAGCTTAACCAATGTATACAGACACTGGGGTGGGGGGTGAGGGCATGAGTGGGGGAGAGGAGAAATGGGGCAATAAGGACATATATGTAATACCTTAATCAATAAAGAAAAATAATTTAAAAAGACAAGAAGTGCACTAACAAAAACCACCTTAGTGGGTCTCGGGTTCCACTCTGCTCAGGGGAGCCAGATTGAAACTAGAGATTTGGACATGTGGCATCCATATTCCGGACTCTGAGCTGCGCAGTGAGCGGGGATGATTTCTGGTTTCTGACGCGCCGGATACCCTGAGCAATTAGCACCCAGGCTGCCCAGCAAGCAAAGGCTCCAAGTCTCGGAAATCTGCCGGACCAAACCCCACCCCAATCGCACCCGCCTGTCTGTTTGAATCACTGTTGTGAGTTTGCACCCGAATGAAGGCTGTGTTGGAAACTAAAACAAAAAAAGAAAGCAGTCTGGCAATTCCTCAAAAAATGAAAAATAGAGCTACCATACGACCCAACAATCCCACTCCTGGGTATATACCCGAAAAACTCGAAATCATTTATACACAAAGATATATGCACCCCTATGTTCATTGCAGCATTATTCACAGTGGCCAAGAGTTTTAAACAGCCAAAGTGCCCTACGATAGAGGACTGGATAAAGAAGATGTGGTATAGATACACAATGGAGTACTACATGGCCATAAGAAAGGATGAAATACAGAATTTACAGCAATATGGATGGACCTTGAGAACATTATGCGAAGTGAAATAAGTCAAACAGAAAAAGCTAAGAACTATATGATTTCACCTATATGTGAAATATAAAACTGAAACTTATGAACACAAACAGCAGTGTGGTGGTTGCCAGAGGGAGGGGGGTGGGGGAAGAAAGGGGTCCTAATATGAGGTGACAGGAGAAGATTTGACTTTGGGTGGTGAGCACATGGTCCTATATACAAATTTTATAAATTAGTAATCCACACATGAAACCAATATGTTCATGTTGACTAATGTCACTCCAATAAAATTTTAAAAAATTAAAAATAAACAAGAAACAGAAAAAAAGAAACAAATACATAAATAAAAAAGAAGGAGCTGGTAGGAAACCCTGGACATTTTTCCTGACTAGTAGGACCAAAACAGGAAACGAAATGGCTATGATTATAAAAAGTGAAAATGTTTAGAATATTAAAGGATGTTTACTTCAGGACTTTCTCTATAAAAGCATTGAAATTTATAAAAGCTATAAAATGCTAATCTTAATTTTATATCTTTCAGAGAGAGAGGGAATATAAGTGGAAATGTAGAAAATTACTAGCAAAGAAAATCTGGGAACATTTATTCCCTAACTATTTTTCTAAGGGCTTTGTAAGTATTCTATTTAAACACACACACACACACACACACACACACACACACACACACACACACACACCACATACCCCTTTTATTAAAACATTTTCACTTTTATTATTGCAAGTACAATTGTTTAACAATCTCTCTGAATCATTTAAGCTTGTATCTTGTTACAAAAGGGGATTATATGTACCTTTTTATTTTACCCTCAAAAACATAGTTTAGGAAAATTACTAATTGTGGAAGAAATACAACCCAATATTGGAATATAACTATGCACACTAGAAATTTTTACATATATTCACAATACTAACTTTGCTAGCCAATCCTACAGATGTATAAAATTTTAAATGAAACTTGGATTCCTTATTTTTTTTTATGTACCTGTTTCAATCTTTTGCCAATTTTCTATAGAGTTATCTGTCTTTACCTTATTGATTTGTAGTCATTCCTATAAATTCTAGATATAAGCTATTTGTTAGTTATGTGCATTGCAATAATCTCACTCAGTCATTTGGCCTTTTTATCCTTTGATAAAGTCTTTTGAATAACAAAAAATTCTTAATTTTAATAAAATAAAATTTAACATTATTATCTTTTAAGTGCCTTTTTGCTGTGATACTAAAACATTTTATTTTCATCTTCTTTAAGATATCAAGATATTTCTTGAGCTCACCAAGATATTTTCTTTTTTAAAAAAATAAATCTTTATTGTTGAAAATAAAAAAGAAGAAAACTTTCCCATAAGTCCTTCAGCATATCTCATTGTCCAGAATTACATCAAATGCTGAAATCTAGGTCAATTACTGGCCAAAGAAATGGAATTTCCAATATTAACTTAGACTAATTAAGACTCCCCTTGAGGTAGAGGGGCCTTCTTGTCTATGCACAAGTCTGTATGGGGTGGGGGAGGTTAAACATGCAATCAAAAGTGGAGCTCAACCAACAGAGCATTTCCCCATTGCTATCTACACCACTATTTTATGTAGTAATTCAATACTATATGTCTATTGAGAATCCATTATGTGCTAGGTTCTGGGTATAGAGTAGTAACTATGACAGATAAGGTCATTGCTATTATGGGATTTACATTTTGGTTGGAAAGCTATATATTAAAATCATAAATAAAAATATGGCCATTTCAAACAGTGATAAGTTATTGAAGAAAATCAAGTAAGGGTAATGAGATAGAAGGTGAGGGGCTTGCTGTGCTATAAAAGGTGGTCTTGGAAGCATTACTCAGGAGATGACGCTTGATCTCAAACCTACATGATAAGAAAGAAACAATGAAGATCCAGTGGAAGAGGATTATAGAGACTTAACTGCATGTGCAGGTGTCTCAAAGTAGTCACATGCTTGAGAGGTTTGAAGAATAGAAAGTCAATGTTCTTTTAAAATACATTGCATTTTATAAACCCACACCTGAGCACATGCTGTGTCCATCATCTAGAAAGATCATCGCTACATTGCTGTCTCTCAAACTCCAATCAAACCTCCTAAAGCTCAAATATTACATGGTCTTCAATTACCTCCCCAGGTAAAGTAGGAACACTTTGTGCCATTACTATATATTAGAATCTTTATCTCACAGTAGTACACTTAACTTATTTTTATTTTTGCCTTTCCCTCTAGACTTGGAGTTGCTTCAAGGCAAGGGCTATGTCTCACTTAAATTTGTATTTCCCACTATCAAGTATTCTGGCCCTGACAAATAGTAGGTATATAACAAATATTAGTTGAATTGAAACATATAGCTACTAGTCTTAGCACTATTATAGGCATTATAGAGCATACAAAAGAACCTGTCTTCATTGAAATAGTTAAGAAAGTAGACTCTGGTGTCAGAAGCTTGGCTCTTGTCCTATTTTTACTACTTATAGCTGTGTGAACTTAAGCCATTTACTTAACCGCTCTGTGCCTCAGGTTTCTTATCTGTGAAGTTAGAGATAATAATGGTAACTGTCTTTAAAAAGTGAGGAATAATTTTAAAAATATATGTGAAGCTTTTAGCACACACATATCTGGCACACGATATGTGCTTAGTGTTAATTTATTACCTGTAAATTAATAAAATTATTAGATTAATAAGATTTATACAAATTTTGAGGAGAAACCAAGATGGCGGCATAAACACCTAAACTGCTGCCTCACACAACAATTTCAAAACTACAACTAAAAGACAAAACAGACACCATCCAGAACCACAGGAAAGCTGGCTGAGTGGAAATACTACAACTAGAAGGGAAGAGGAAAGCACATTGAGATGCAGAGGAGCTGCAAAAGGCTGAGGTATGGAGATGAGCGCACAGAGAGGACTGGCGGCTGAATTAATGGGCGGCTGAGTGCGCGGCTGGCTTTCTAAAGTGGGAGGGAGACAGAAGCTCCCAACTGTGCTTAACTCCAGTCCCGGGCGAGACTCTGGGAAACCAGATTCATTCGGGAGGAATCTGGACTGTCAGGAAAAGAGAAAGCACACTGAGACTCGGGAGCTGCGGAAGGCAGAGGTCCGGAGGCACGAGGGCACAGAGAGGACTGACTGCTGAATGCATGGGTGGCTGAGTGCGCGGCTGGCTTTCTAAAGTGGGAGGGAGACAAAAGCTCCCGACTGCGCTGAGCTCCAGTTCCGGGTGAGTTTCTGGGAACCCAGACTCATTCGGGGAGAAACTGGACTGTCTGGCAGTGGGCGAAACTCAAGGGCGGCTTTCTGTCAGAGGTGCTTGCAGCAATTACCGAGGGACACTGAGACCCAGGGGCCTCATAGGGCAGGGCTGACAGGAAGCCAAGGCTGTCGGCTCCGCCCTGAAACTCCGCCCTATCCACGCTGAGCACAGAGGTTTTTGCAATTTTGCAAGTCGTGTCCCATAAGGGTGTCTCCAGCACAGAAGTTCTCCCAGTGTAGACACAGCTGATCCGCACAGCCAATTGGCCTGGAGATCAATTCCTCCCAGTGATACCAACAACAATCAAGATTTAACTACAACAAGGCTGAGCACACAGTCCACAAAGCAGTGCACCAAGAGTGTCCACCTCAGGTAACTAGGGAGGCTTTGCCAGTGTGCCCTATAGGACACCTACCACACAAAGCTACTCTACTAACTCAGGGAAGCAGCGAAAATGCGGAGACAAAGAAACAGATCACAAATGAAAGGAATGGAGGAAAGCAAACGACTGGATATAGAGTTCAAAACCACAGTTATAAGGTTTTTCAAGAATTTCCTAGAAAAGACCAATAAATTTAGTGAGACCCTCTAGGATATGAAAAAGGACCAACTAGAAATTAAACATACACTGACTGAAATAAAAAATATTATATAGAGACCTAACAGCAGACCACAGGACCGCAAGAATCAAGTCAAAGATTTGAAATACAAAGAAGCAAAAAACACTCGACCAGAAAAGCAAAAAGCAAAAAGAATCCAAAAATTTGAAGATAGTGTAAGGAGTATCTGGGACAACCTCAAGCGTACCAACATCTGAATTATGGGGGTGCCAGAAGAAGAGAGAGAACAAGATACTGAAAACCTATTTGAAGAAATAATGACAGAAAACTTCCCCCATCTGGTGAAAGAAATAGACTTACAAGTCCAGGAAGAGCACAGAACCCCAAACAAAAGGAATCCAAAGAGGACCACACCAAGAGACATCATAATTAAAATGCCAAGAGCAAAAGACAAAGAGAGAATATTAAAAGCAGCAAAAAAAAAAAAAAAAACCAGTTAATTACCTACAAGGGAGCACCCATACGATTGTCAGCTGATTTCTCAACAGAAACTATGCAGGCCAGATGGGAGTGGCAAGAAATATTCAAAGGGATGAATAGCAAGAACCTACAACCAAGATTACTCTACCCAGCAAAGCTATCATTCAGAATTGAAGGTCAGATAAAGAACTTCACAGATAAGATAAAGCTAAAGGAATTCATCACCACCAAACCAGTATTATGTGAAATGCTGAAAGGTATTCTTTAAGAAGAGGAAGAAGAAAAAAGTAAAGATAAAAATTATGAACAACAAATACATATCTATCAACAAGTGAATCTAAAAATCAAGTGAATAAAAAATCTGATGAACAGAATAAACTGGTTAATATAATAGAATCAGGGGCATAGAAAGAGAGTGGACTGACAATTCTCGGGGGGAAAGGGGTGTGGGGGTGCGGGAAGAGACTGGACAAAAAGCGTACACCTATGGGTGAGGACAGTGGGAGGGAGGTAAGGGCAGAGGGTGGGGTGGGAACCGGGTGGAAGAGAGCTATGGGGGGGGGGGGGGAAGAGGAACAATTGTAATAATCTGAATAATAAAGATTTATTAAATTAAAAAAAGATTTATACAAATTTTAAAAAACACCACAAATACAACACTATGCAGGATGGTTTAAAGTGCATTCTGAAACAGAATGTTATGTTATCTTGATCTCAAAAAAGCACTGCTGAATGAATAAAAGAAGGAAAAAAAAGCCATAGTATAATATGTGTTGGTGTGACCATTCTAGAGACCTGGTTTCATTTCTGAGCATCGTACTTTTTTAATACATATTTTTATTGATTTCAGAGAGGAAGGGAGAGAGAGAGAAAGATAGAATCATCAATAATGAGAAAGAATCATTGATCAGCTGCCTCCTGCATGTCACACACTGGGGATTGAGCTTGCAACCCAGACATGTGCCCTGACCAGGAATCAATCCATGACCTCCCGTGATCTATGCTCAACCACTGAGCCACGCTAGCCAGAATCATACTATTTTCATTCTCATCTTTCCCTGGGAGACATTTGTCTTCAGTTACCCACACAGCTGGGGGCACAGATTTTCCTGTAGCAGTAATGGTTAACCCAGCACTACCAGTGACACTATCTGAAAAGACATTCAGTCTTTCTTTCAATGGTAGCCTTTTAAGTGGCAAATGGGCAGCAAATGTTTAAGATAATTTTTTAGATGGGAAAATTGAGGTTATAGAATTTTAGCTCACCTCTAATCCCTATATCTTGTTATACCACTGTTTCCCAACTAGTCCATGATCAATCATCACCTTTGTTCTTGCACTCTGCAGTGCCTGGACTACCCTCACATTTTTACATTTAATTTATTCTCCAAGGGCTGCCTTAATAGTTACCTTCTCCATGAAATCTCTCAGATATACAAACCTCATTGAGCCCTTTCTGAAATTTCAAAGCTTCAAATCAGTCACATAATTTATCACTTCATTCCACAACCTTGCCAACACTCCTCAGCTAGGCTGTAGTTGCTCATTAAATATTCATTTGTTAAGCACCGTCATGTTCTAGACCATGTGTGAATATGGGGAATACAGGAAACAAAGTATTCTTACCCTAGTGGCAAGAAGACAAACATGCAGTTGGGTGACATTGGAGAATTGTGATTCAAATGTCCATGGAGAATTCAGAGGAAGATTGGCTAACCTGAGGGTATTGGGGGAAGGCGTCTCAGAGAAGGGGACCTATGAGCAAGGTGCTGGAGCTGAGGTGGATTTTGTTGGATGAGGCCATGTGCAAAGATATGGTCATAAAATGGCAACTCAGAGAACATGGCCCAGTATGGCTAGAACTTAGGGTGGGATGGAGTAAGATGAGAGAATATCATGGAAGGTTTACTCATTTTTCATCAAATATATATCAAGCATTCATGGTATACCAGGAATTAGCTAGGTGCGGGTGCTGAAAAAAACAGGACAGATGCAATTTCTGCACTTGAGCTCTAAGAATAATTGAACAGAGCAGGCAATTGCCCAGTAAAAAAAAGAAATATATAACTACAAATTGTAATAAGCATTGAGAATGAAGAGAAAAGAGTACAACGAAGCAAAGAATATGAAGGAACTACTCTATAGAGGGTGTTAGTGAGGATTGCTCTGAAGAGGTGACATGTTGTTGAAGTGGAAAGGTGAAAAGAGCTGAAGAAGAGTGTTCCAAGTGCTGATCAAAGATCTTGGGGGTCAGGGAATTTGGCATGTTGGAAAAATTGAAAGAAGCTCCACACGGCTGAAAAATAGTCATGAGGATATAAAGTAGAGCACAGGGAACATAGTCAATGATATTGTAATAACTATGTATGACGTCAGATGGGTACTCGATTTATTGAGGTGATTATTTTGTAAGTTATATAAATGCAGAACCACTCTGTTGTATACCTGAAAGCAACATAATATTGTATGTCAACTGTAATTTTAAAATAAAATAATAAAAATAGTGGATGAGGGTGAGAAAATGGCTTAAGATGAAGTTGGAGAGGCAAACACAAGCCAAGACCTAGTAGACCTCAACAGGAAGTGTTGATTTTATAACAAGAACAGCAAAAAATCAACCAAGATGGAGTAAAATGGAATCAAGTTTGTGTTTCATGGGATAACTTGTGGATAGTGTGGTAGACAATCTGGAGGGGAGAGAATGAAGTCAGAATGATCAATTCTAAGGCTGTGAAATGGTCCAGGTGAAAGATAATGAAGGCAGGGATCGGTTCTTTCATATCCTCCAAAGGTGACTAGCATATTGATAGGCATATGGAAGGCTTCTACCATGTTCATATTGACTGGCTAAATAAATATAAACTGAGTTGTATTACCGAGTCTCTTTCCAGGAGATCACAGTGTCTCTTCTTCCTCCTCCCTTTTGTTTATAATGGAGACAGGGAGGCAATCTACAATTAGTATTATTAAAGTCATTTGCTATTTAATGATAAATGCTTACTGTAAATACCACTTTCCTTTAGTCACTTGAAAGTATTACAGGAAAATATATCAGTATTTCTCAAGACAGCCAAACAGTACCCTACCCGCCTGAGATTTTTATGCAGAGTCTAATTTGTCATTTAGGCCTATTCAGGGCAAGAGGTAACACTCATCTTCAAATACTAACTTCCCAGAAGATCAAAAGCACATGAAATGCAAATGCCACTTGGTATAATATATGCTTTTCCTTCTGCCAAAACAGGATGTAATTACCTGGAAAAGTGAAGCAAATGTTTAAGGAAGCTTCATGTCTTCATCTCTCTTACATCAAGATGAGACAAGAGTCCCTTTATCATATTTCTACTTCTTTTTTATGCCAAAACAGTTTGGTAATGAAAAACATGTAAATAACTTTGGTAAAATTCAGCTTCCAGAGAACACTAGAGGTCCCAGGGATAGGAGAGAAAGAAGCCAATCACCTAATGGATATGAGCCTCATTTTCTACCCTGGGGAGGATAGCCATTTCTACCTCACAGGGCTAACACAAGGAGTCAATGATAAAGGCTCATGAATTTTATCTTTGAACTACAAGACAGAAGCTCTATACTGTGATTCATTCTATGCAATTGAAGGCAAAGACTGCCGTATTTTATCACAAAGTTAAACACATTGCAGGAACTCAATAATAGGTTTTACTTTAAATTAAATTCTATGAAAATCTGGCTTTAGATGTGGTGCATGTAAAACAGACCATTCACTTCTCAGATTTGAATCACATTTTCAGATCTATCAGTTCCTTGGTTTGGAATAGTGGAGGAAAAAAAAATCATGAGTGAACAGAGAGTGTCTGTGCTTATTTTTTGCAGCTAGCTGCCTTTGGCCTGTTGGAGCCAGTACCCCTCTCCCAGGTGAACAACAGCAAGAAACAGAATTTCAGTTATCACTAAAACAGGATTGCAATCCAGAAGCTGCATCTGGGGCAACTGCAAATGCAATCCTGAAAATCAGCACAAGCCCATAGGCCCAGAGCCCAAAGAAATTGGCCAAAGATGAACTCCAACTTTGCATCACCAATCAGAAGTATTATCATGAGTATTTTCAGGCAGCAAAATAGAAGGAAGGAACTAGCTTGTTCCATGTCTCAGGAAGTTTACCCTGAGCCAGCTGCTTTGATAATGCATTACCTTATTTAACTCTCACAATAGCTTTACGAGGTAAAAATTATTCTTTAACACAGAGCCTGGTACACAATAACTGCTATACATATTATTGATATTGATAAACTTAATAATAATAAACTGAAACACAGAGGGCTTGGCTTGAGTAACTTATCCAAGGTCACAGAGCTGGTAAAGTCAGGATTTGAGCCCAGGTATTTCTGACCCCAAAGCCTGGGCATTTTCTGATATACTCCTTTTCAAGAAGCAAAAGATTGTGACATTAAAACAGTTTGGGATTCACCAGCAGATGAGTGGATAAAAAAGCTGTGGTATATTTACACAATAGAATACTACACAGCTGTAAAAAAGAAAGAACTCTTACTATTTCCAACAGCATGGATGGACCTGGAGAGTATTATGCTAAGTGAAACAAGCCAGTCAAAGAAAGATAAGGATCACATGATCTAACTTATATGTGGAATCTAATGAACAAAATAAACTGGTGAATAAAATAGAACTAGAGACATAGAAGCATGGAACAGACTGACAAATTCCAGAGGGAAGGAGGGGAGTGATTAACCAGGGAACTTACATGCATAACTCATGGACACAGACAATAGAGTGGTGAAGGCTTGGGAGGGGTGGATATGGGGTGGAGAGGGTCAAAGGGGGTCAAAGGGGAAAAAAACACAAACAATCAAAGGAGATATCTGTAATACTTTCAACAACAAAGATATTTTTTAAAAAATCACCATAGTATTAACAAAATAATGAAGTGTGAAGTAAAAAACAAAAAGTTTTGGATTTTCCAACCCATTAGCAAGGCTGCCTCCACAGTTAGCCATTTGAGACCTTCAGGTATCTAAGAATATCTTCGGTCTCCCTTTCTCTCCTTATTCAGGTTTCTAAATTGCTATGAACCATGGCCCAACTGTACTACAAAAAGGTCAACTACTCACCGTACAGAGACCGAATCCCCCTGCAAATTGTGAGGGCTGAGACTGAGCTCTCTGCAGAGGAGAAGGCCTTCCTCAATGCTGTAGAGAAGGGGGACTATGCCACTGTGAAGCAGGCCCTCCAGGAGGCAGAGATCTACTACAATGTCAACATCAACTGCATGGATCCTCTGGGCCGGAGTGCTCTGCTCATTGCCATTGAGAACGAGAACTTGGAGATCATGGAGCTACTGCTGAACCACAGCGTGTATGTAGGTGATGCCTTGCTCTATGCTATCCGCAAGGAAGTGGTGGGTGCTGTGGAGCTTCTGCTCAGCTACAGGAGGCCCAGTGGAGAGAAGCAGGTAAGAGAATTCCCTATAGGATGGAAAATAGCCAGGGACAACAGAAAACCATAATCAGAAGCCTTGAAACTAGGGAAGGTCAGGTAAGCTAGAGTTGAGAAGCCCTATCATGGCAACCCTCTGCTCTCATCAGTGATCTCAGGTAGTATCCTAGAGCTACCCTGCATGGCCTATGCTGAGTTTTACTCATTTGCCATTTCCTTATTAGCATTTTCCCTTATATATTCAATAGTTAACAACCAAAAAGTGTACTCTCCATTTCCAAAATATTCAAGCTTCTTCTACCCTCTCTACCCTCTGCTCTCTATCTTTATTTTCTTTCTCTACTCAAAGTAATATTCTACAAAAGAATAAACCAAACACAAACCTGAGCTTTCTCCTTTTATTAGTTTCTCTCCTCAAGGACAGGAGGCTTTTAAGCATGAGAGTCACAATGAAAATGCAGATGGATACAGGGACTCACATATTTTTCTAGTACCTGTCTTGTAACTGCATTCCACCATTAGATGTTCAGGTGTTTGTCAGGAGATTCCCCTACCCTCAGAGATACCTATGTTTCATATTCTGGAGTCATCTTTAAGTCCTTCCCCTCCCTTGCCTCCATATCCAATTCCTAAACCTTGTGGTTTCTTCCTTCCTAATATCTCTTACATACTTTCCTCTCTAGCTCAACTCCCACCACTCTGCCTCTAGTCCTTATCATCTCTCTTCTAGAATACTGGTTCTCAAAGTGTGCTCCAGCATTAGCATCACCAGGGGATTGCTAAATATGAATGAAAATCCTCAGGCACCACCAGAGACTGAATTAGAAACTCTGGGGATGGGGCCCAGCAAGCTGTGTCTTAATAACCCCTCTAGGGAATTCTTATGAATACTCAGATTTGGGAACCAATGTCCTAGAGTAACATTAAAATCTTCTAACTGGACTCTCTCCCTCTAGCCTCTTTCTCTCTCTCAACCCATTCTGAACAATGATGCTGCTTATTCTTCCCAAAATATTGTAAAAATTCTATAATTCCTGTCCATCCTTTCAGCAACGACAATGTCTTCCCATTAGAAGAGAAACCAACTCAAGAATCCTAGCACTCAACAGTCTTCATTAACAGTCTTTCCCAGTCCTATCTTCCCTAGTTTTTTCTAAACCCCTCAAGTCAAGCACATCTCCTGATTGTATTTCCTCCTTTGGAGCATGGTATTGAGTGCATAGTAGGGACAAAGAAAATACAGAGTCATCAAATGTGGAACAGTACAATACATTAAAAAGTAGAAATAGTACAAATCGAAACTAAAACTGCAAAATGCTTAGAAAATATCTAAATATATATATATATAAGCCTAATATGCAAAGTGTCCCCTCAGGAGTTCTACTGACTAGGAGTTCAATCGCTTGCTATGACCTGCACTGACCACCAGTGGGTGGCGCGGAATGAAGGGAGGCCCCAGCCAGCAGCTGGCAGCTGGCAGCCACTAGGGACCCTGCCCATGCACAAATTTTGTGCACTGAGCCTCTAGCTGATAATGAAAACACACAACATCAAATCTTATGGGATATGACCAAAGCTGGGTTTAAATGAAATTCATAGCTTTAATAATTTCCTAAACAAAAAGAAATGAAAATAAGCTAAGTAATAACTAGAAGACTAAGAATTATAATTGATAGCGCAGAAAGGAAAACACTACATTAAAAGTTCCTTGAGTAAAAGGCCTGAATCCCTTTCTTCTCCATCAGCATTTGACACAGTGCCAAAAGAAAAGGTACCTTATTTCTCTTCTTCATTGCTGTATTCCAACACTGGGAAGTGTCTGCAACATCAAATGCACTCAATAAATATTTATTCTATAAATGAATAGTATGCAATCAGCAATGCGCTAAGCACCATAGACAACTTACCTTATCTAATCCTCCCAGTAACTCTGTTAGATAAATACTATTATTATCCCCATTCTATAAATGAGAAAAATATAGTCACAGGATGATTGTCAGTTGTCTAAGATCACAATAAATATCATAGCCAGAATTGAAACCCAAGCAGCCTACCTCCTAAACACACCCTCTTTTATAAAAATATATTTTTATTTATTTCAGAAAGGAAGGGAGAGGGAGTGAGAGATAGAAACATCAATGATGAGAGAGAATCATTGATTGGCTGCCTCCTTCACACCCCACACTGGGGATTGAGCCTTCAACCCAGGCATGTGCTCTGACCAGAATCGAACTGTGACCTCCTGGTTCATAGGTTGATGCTCAACCACTGAGCCATGCCAGCCAGGCCTAAACACACCCTCTTAACCACTAGGCTGTATTGCTTCCCTGTAAGTTTGAGTACATTTTAGAATTCCAAGCACAGGAGTTCTGAGATGGGGTAGGTCAGTGAAGTATGGATGGATGAGCTCTCTGGAAAGGATTCATCATGTGAACTAATACCAAAGCAGAGAGGTGTAAACATGTTCCCTGCTTAGTCTACATCACCAGCCACATCAAAAATGATTTGTTCTGTGACCCATTTCCCCAAAGTCCTGCTAAGTGCCTGAGTGATTTAATAAGCCAATCTGAACTAACATTTATCCAACTACCCTGCAGCAAAATTATCTTGCTTGCCTCTGAGATTACAGAGTCCTTCACCTGGTACCAATTACTCACTAGTATATACTATTGGTCAGCCTTACTTGTGTAATTGTCTGGTATCTGTAACTAGATTGGTTTTTTTAATCCTCACCTGGGATATTTTTCCACTGATTTTTAGAGAGAAATAGAGAAAAACATTGATGTGAGAGAGATACATTGATTGGTTGCCTCCCACATGTACCTTGACCCAGGCCGGGAATCAAGCCTGCAACCGAGGTATGTGCCTTGATGAGGAATCGAACCTGTGACCCTTTGGTCCATGGACCAACACTCTAACCACTGAGCAAACTAGCTAGGACTAGATTGTATATTTTTAAATGTAAGACATAACCTAATGCCCAACTGTTTCCATGCTTCTCCCATCAGTACCTAACCCAGTACCTAGTATATAATGGGTAATATACAGGGGTGGGCAAAAGTAAATTATAATAAATAATATTATAATAATAAATAAATAATAATAATAGTACAATAATAAACTGTTTTACATACTCACAACTATAAGCCTACTTTTGCCAACCCCTGAATAAATATTTTCTGATTAACATGAAGGAATTAAGTGTATCTCCCAGAAAAGCACATGGCTAGCTGATTGCAAAAGACATCCAAGACTTTCATATTCACTCCCATTTAGCATCATAACTTTTTTGAAAGAGAGGAGAGCACAGAGGTGGTTCCAAAGAGGGAACTAGCAATATCAACCCTGAGTTTTGAAAGTAGGCCAAGTCCTTATTTGATGGCCTCCACTTCCTCCATCTTTCCCCATTGCTCTGGCAAACTCGGAGAAAGAAAGGCACCAGATAAACTTATACTAAAGTACAATCTAAGGCATGACCTTCCCTGGAGAAAGGCAGAAATGAATAACTAATGGTGGAATATCATGCATACTAAACCTGGGTAAAGCTATTTGGGGAAATCTGTCTTTACCAAGATCCTTCAGACACACTGCTAGTATAAGACCTCCTTTGTCCATACTCAAATATAACACCATATGTACAAACACACAAAGCTGTCAGCTCTTCAGCAGCCTTCTCTTGCCTCTCTTCTCTCCCTCCCATCCCCCATATTAGCCTCTGCTAAATTTCATTCTCTTCCATTGCTTTGAAAATCACTGTAATAAGTCATACGTCAGTAACTATAACAACAGACTGCCACAGTGCAGGAGCTCTGCCTTTTGGGGAGACAGAAACAATATTTATTTACCTGGGGGCAAGCAGGGATGTGAGTAAACACAGGCCTCCTGAAGGACCTTGGATCCAGATGGGTAGGGGACTCTCAGGAAGACACTCCTCCCACAAACAGAATCCAAACACCTGTCCTTTTTCACAGAGGCCCTCCCCCATCTCTCCAAGGGATTGGGCACAGCTGACCTCCATCAATCTTGTGTAAACTAGTGCCCTCTTTAGCTTTATTGGGCATGGAGTTTGACCTCAAGCTGGCAGCAAGACCCCCCTCAGCTTCCTCTTGACCCCAGTCCACTGTCCTCTTCTAGCCTATCAAAACTGCTTTCAGATAAAGATTGGAGGTCAGGCACAAATGGCTGACACTGACTTCAAGGATCAACACTTACATGGAGACCTGCATTTTTAATAGGGACAAATCTTTAAGTAAAAATGGTGGTGCTCTATTAGATTGAATTCCTTGCACTAGACAACAAGTAGAACATAGTGTGTGTGTGTGTGGGGGGGGGTGTTACTGTACTGTCTTCTTGTGTGTGTTATTCTGTGGCCTTCATGCTGCTTCAGAAATATGACCCTCTTGGCAGTATCCAGTCTGGAACCACTATACCACTATGGCCTATTTCAATAGGAGTAGATTTTGGTGACTTGGAGGACTTGTGATTCCTTGGGGTAAACACTCAAATAATTCTCAGAATTCAAACATTTTGGACTACAGAAGGTTTAATACCAGCCTATTTCTAGTCCATTAAATCTACTCCCTTCAGCTCACTGACTCTGGGCATCACTAGAAAAGCATCAGTAAGCAGGGACAGCAAATCCAGCAACAATCCAAAGACTTATATCTGTGTATGGTCACAATAAGCTCAAAGATCAATAATTGTGCCTATGGAGAACTTGTCAAAATGCACTTCCCTAAGTCCCATTACATACCTACAGAATCAGAATCTTGGGGTTTTGGCCTGGAATCAAAATTTTAATAAGCCCACCTGTTTCTAGGTAAGAGGTCTATGTACCTCTCTGTATTTGTTTCACATATCTGCCATAACAAAATACCACAAACTGGGTGACTTTAAATAAAGAAATGGTTTCTCTCATAGTTCAGGAGGCCAGAAGTCCAAAATAAAGGTGTTGGCAGGGCTAGTTCCTTCTGGAGCCTCTAAGGCAGTGGTTCTCAACCTTTCTAATGCCGCGACCCTTTAATGCAGTTCCTCATGTTGTGGTGACCCCCAACCATAAAATTATTTTTGTTGCTACTTCATAACTGTAATTTTGCTACTGTTAATGAATCGTAATGTAAATATCTGTGTTTTCTGATGGTCTTAGGCTCTACAGCAGCGGTTCTCAACCTGTGGGTCACGACATGAGAACTGTATTAAAGGGTCACGACCCACAGGTTGAGAACCGCTAGCAGGGTCACCTAAGACCATCGGAAAATACAGATATTTACATTACGATGTAGCAAAATTACAGTTATGAAGTAGCAACGAAAATAATTTTATGGTTGGGGGTCACCACAACATGAGGAACTGTATTAAAGGGTCGCGGCATTAGAAAGGTTGAGAACCGCCGAGACCGGTTTGGCTCAGTGGATAGAGCGTCGGTCTGCGGACTGAAAGGTCCCAGGTTCGATTCCGGTCAAGGGCATGTACATTGGTTGCGGGCACATCCCTGGTGGGGGGTGTGCAGGAGGCAGCTGGTCGATGTATCTCTCTCATCGATGTTTCTAGCTCTCTATCCCTCTCCCTTTCTCTCTGTGAAAAATCAATAAAATATATTTAAAAAAAAAAAAAAAGAAAAGAAAGGTTGAGAACCACTGCTCTAAGGAGAATCTGTTCCATGCCTTGGCTTATAGCCACATCACTTCAATCTCTGCCTCTCTCATCACATAGAGTTCTCTTTGGTGTTTTTGTGTCCAAATATCCCTCTCCTTTCTCTTATAAAGACACCAGAGATTTGGTTTAGAGCCCACCCTAATCCAGGATGACCTCATTTTAACTTCATTACATCTACAAAGACCCTTTTTTCAAATAAGGTCACATTCATAGGTACTGGGGTTTAAAACTTGAACATATCTTTTAAGGGGACACACTTCAACCCACTATACTCTTTATGAGAAATACTAGCGTAGATAAGTGGTTTTCAAACGTTTGTAGAACTTTTCATTAAATGAAATCCTGTCCAGATGTAAAACGGACAAACTAACCCAAGTACAGCTTCCCTAGTTTAAGTTCAGATTGGGACCCAAAGCCCTACTTGTTCACACACACACACACACACACACACACACACACACACTCCCATACCTGCTTTCTGCCTGAGGAGCAAGCATAGCTGGAAAACTACTGGTCTAGAAAACAGAATGACAGGCTCTAACTCAGAGTTTCAGGTACTAGCCAGTTGTAGCAGGCCAAAGACCTTGAGCAATTCATTAAGTTGGGCGTCAATTGGGTGTCTTTTACACATCATCTGTAAAATGAAGCTAATAATCTTTGGAATCACACCTCATCTGTAAAATGAAGCTAATAATCTTTGCCCCTTCCTAATCTAGAGAACTATTGTAAAGAAGAAATAAAATAAAATGTTAAAGTCTTTTGAAAAAAAATTAAATGCTAGACAGAAGTCAGTGACTATTATTTTCAGCTTTACTCTATCAGTTTGACTTAACCCATCATATTGTGTGGAGAGACTAGCTGGCAAGTGGCACTCATCACAAGTCAACACCAGTACAGTGAGAGGGAGAGACTGGTGAACAAGCTGGCCCACTTCACAGATTACCTCCTTCTGCCTGGCCTTGATGGCAATGGTATCCCTTTTGCTGTCAGGCAAGCTGCATGACCTCAAAGTCATCCCTCCTTGTTCACTAAAATCTAAGTATGTGAGCAACAGGGAGGTAAAGCTGCTGGCCTCTGTATCAACAGCTCACCCAAGTAATTTTCTTTCTTGGTCACTTGCATCAATGCAGACAGGAGGAAAGAGGCTAAGACAACCTTCTTCCCATGGCCCACCCTTGTGAGCTCTGCCATAATTACTCATTTTTCTGTGGCAGATGGCTCCAAATTGAAATTGGTCTCACAGATGAGCTAGCGAAATTAAGTCTCAGCAACACTGGTAAGTGTTTGTATTGAGATTGTAGAAAATCAGCAACAAGGCACTCTATTTACTACTTCTCCAGTCTGATCCTTGGTCTCAGAGATTGAACAGTGTGGAGGGGGACACTAAGGGCCCAGGAAAAGGTGACTGGAGCACCAAGAGGGGCTAAAGAGTCCAGCCTATAAATATCAGTCAATATTAGAGCATAAATTAAAAGAGAAAAGTGTAAAAGTCACCCTGCTATTTATAGGTAGCCTAAAGTGGTGGAAAGAACAGAGGCTTTGGAGTCATCCATCTCTGAGTTTTATTTACCTGGACAAGTCACTTAATCTCTCCAAACCTCAGTTTCTTTATCTGTAAATGGGAATGACAATGGAGTCTATTTCATAGTTATAGTGAGAATTAAATAAAAAAAATACATGTATATTACTTATAACAGTGCCTGACACATGGATATTTAATAAATGATAGCTAGTACTAACTACTCCTAGTCCTATTCATTGAAGCTGTGATGATATGACCTTCTGGCTAACCTAAATTGTTTATTTTTTTAAAGTATTACGTACCCACTAACACATAGTAGCTAAGAGTTCAAACTGCATGACCTTTGGAATGGTGTTTACCCTGATGGAGCATCATTTTCCTTATCTGTATAATGGGGTTAATGATATTATCTACATCATAGGTTGTTGCAAGTTTAAAATGAGAATTATTATTTAACATTTGACATAATCACATAAACACTAATACAAACTATTATTAATATTACCAACTCTTTGTTACCTGAATTTCCCAATATAACAGTAGGTTTTTATGCCTATAATAATCTGAGTAACAGATTTAATTCTATTATTTTAATTCCACAAAGTTCTAGGCCAAAAAAATGGGTTGTGTCAAGAAAATAAATCAGCTGCTTGATAGGGGAAAAAAGGTCAGAGTAACTGCATGGCATCATATTGGCTAAACTGATGAAGTGAGTTACCTCCACTCATATATCTGTGCTGAATTTTAATAAACCTGGCCTAATTCACTCACAGATCACAATTGTAGAGAGCTTAGAGATCATTAGTTCTGAAGTGACATGTCCAAGGTCACTTAGCTGAGCCCTGTACTGACACAAAAGCTTCCTGTCTCCCCAGCCACTCTTTCCACTGCTCCACTGTGCTTCCAATCATTAGAAGTGGTAATATTTACAACAAATCTGAAAATAAACAAAGCAGCTAAAAGTAGTGTCTGTCTAGAATAACTCATTGATGACAGAGTTCCAGCAAATATTAATTCTCTTCAGTTCTATTCAGTTTTCTAGGCATTTATGACTACTAATCATATGCCTCACAATAAATTTGAAAGATACAGTTAGTGCCCTTGAGAAATTTATAGTCTCATGGGGAGAACAGACATGCACATGCTGTCTAACCAGTCCACCCATCTTAATGGACATGGATTTCTGTGTTCCAAGGGTAACAAAATATTGAAGACAGTGATGTTTGCCTTTCAGGAAAAAAATTATTTAAACTTGGACTCAAGTAGACCAAAAGAGCTGGCTATATAACACTTCACAAGGAAGAAACCATGAAGTAATCTCAAACGCAAGTGACTAAATAGAAACACATGAGGTTTTTTAGCCATGGCCCTTCTCATCTCCCTTCAGGGTTACCACCAACTCAGGGCTTTCTTTCTGTAACCTCATACTCGTGGTTGTAAATAGCCTTTAACCCACATACACATGTCTACTTAAGGAGTTACCTCTTCTTCTCTGTCCTCCTTCACCTCACAGGTACAGTTTTCTAGAGGGCAACTATTTTCTGTTTCCTTTTCACCCCATGCTCCTCACTGTTTTTGGTTTTTCCAGATAAGGCTCTTGTCACAAACTCAATTCAAGAGTGAAATATCAGTGCAACATTCAGAGCTCTTACATCTCCCCGCCATCAGTTCCATCCCAATGCACCAAACACCACCTTGTACTGATTCTTTCCCATATGCCAACAACAAACATGGGAAAGAAATAGAACAGTACAAGGAAACATGCTACAACATCCAAAATGTGTAACATGGACAATATAGGAGGTTACTCTGGATACAAGTAGACAGAGAGATTTCAAGGGCAGAACATTTCAGGTAAGAAACAGGCTTTCAGCTGGAAAAGAAGAAAGAGGAGGGAGGCACACTGGTCAGAAGGAAGTAAATGGACAATGAAATCGATAGTGGGAATGATGGTGGCTTGTTCACAGTAGGTCCTGTAGTGATGGGTTAGTGACAGAAAATAATGCTTGGGGCTCATGTTACCCTCATGAGATTAGCATCATAAGAGGAAGACCACAGATACCTTATTCAGAGTCAGAACACTGGGCCAGGTGGGTCCTGAGTCATATTACAAACAGTAGTTGCTGGGTTCCTGTGCTCATCTGCCCTCCCTTTTTTTTCTTTGTTCCTAATTGGAGTAAAGAAGAATGAGTCTATGGACATTAGTTGAGCCAATCCTTAGTTGGGACCATGGTGAACAGTTACCACCATCCCAGCTGGTTGTTACTGGTCCTCTGAATGGTAGTGGGAGCTGAGAGGGCTAGCGTGGGATGAAAGAAAGAAGCTACAGCCACATCACTCAGGAGCTGGGGGTAGCAAATATTTATGAGGAATTGCCCATATTGATATTTGACTTTCCCCTTTCATCTCCCTTCCCTCCACATACATACAGGTCCAATATCTGTGTGGCATTTTAATCTCATTAGTTGACAACTCTCTTGGTGTCCATATCATGCCTATAAGGTTACTCCTCTCTCTGACCACTAACTTTTAGTCTCTTTTTCAAATCCTTTGATATTACTACTACCAAGAGTTCTGTCACTTCTCCCTTTGTAAATCAATATCTACCAAAAGCTTCATAATTTATTTTCCAAATTTTAGCTAGATATACCCATCTAGATGTACCCCCAAACATTTAAAATTCACTGTCCTATATAATAAAAGCCTAATATGCTAAGTGTCAGTCATCCAGTCGGCCGTTCAACCAATCAAAGCATAATATGCTAATGATATGCTAAGGCTGCTCATCCTCTCGCTATGATGTGCACTGACCACCAGGGGGCAGATTCTCTGACCAGTAGGTTAGCTTGCTGCTGGGGTTTGGCCAATCGGGACTGAGTGAGATGGGCCAGACATGCCTTGGAGCCCTCCCGCGGTCCCTCTCTGGCTGGCCAACCTCCCGTGTCCCTCCCCGGCCCTGATGATGCACCAGTGGGGTCCCTAGGCCTGGCCTGCTTCCTCTCACAATCCAGGATGTCGAAGAGCCAGTTTGGGCCTGACGGCAGAACGTCCAGTCACTATGATGGGCACTGACCACCTGGGGGCAAATGCTCAATGCAGGAGCTGCCCCCTGGTGGTCAGTGCGCTCCCACAGGGGGAGCACCGCTCAGCCAGAAGCCGGGCTCACAGCTGGTAAGCACAGTGGTGGTAGCAGGAGCCTCTCCCGCCTCCATCCCCCCAGGGCTCCTGGACTGCAAGAGGGCACAGGCCAAGCTGAGGGACCCCTCCCCAAGTGCATGAATTTCATGCACTGAGCTTCTAGTGTCTAATAATAAAAATAGCAAACACTGATTTAGCACTTATTCTGTGCCAGGTACCATTCTAAGTACATAACATGCATTAACTTATTTGATACAACAATCCTGTAATGCAGGATAATACTATTAACCATCCTTACAAATGGGGACATCAGGAGGTTAAATAAGGAACGAAAGAGATTAAATAACTTTCCCAAGCTAGTAAGCAGAAAAACTAGGATTCAAACCTAGGCAGACTTAGCAGTAGAGTCTATTTTCTTAATACCTGTTCTAGCCTCACTTTGTCCTCCAAAGCATCCTCCTCAATCCAGTGTATCTTCTCAAGTGATGACTCTTGTCTCCTTCCAGTTATCCTTTTAGTTATCTAGATATGAAACCTTGTAGTTGTCGTCAACTTTACGCTGTCCTTCAACTATCACACCCAGTGGGTTACCAAGTCCCTTTGAATAACTTGCTTTAGGTGAGGAGGCAAACATATAAACAATTAGTTGAAATATAAATGCTATTAGAGATAAGACAGTCCTGCATTTGATCATGTCACTCAAAGGACCACAGAGGTTCCTTATTTCCTATGGAATAAAGTTCAAAATAGAGGCACAGGGTTGATAGTTTGAGTAAAGAGGGCTGGCTAATTGCCCCTCAAATCAGTTGAATTGTCACTGACAAATCCAGCCCTAGGATTTTGGGGTTAGTTAGGCCAACAGACAGGACAGGATAGGGCAGTGGTTTCTTCTCCTGTCAACAGAAAGTCTCTGGAGTCAGGAGAACCACCTTAGTGAGGGTCATGCTGGATTCATGGACCAGTTGATAAATGCAAACTTTGTTGCCTCTGGCAGAATTAAGTGGCCCCAATCCAGCAGCTATTCTCTGTTCTAAGGAGTATGTCTGCCTTGTGAGGTTCTCAGTAAAGAGAAGGTAATCAGCACCTAAATACCAAGATCTTGATTGAAGAAAAGCTTACTGTTTCATTTTCTATTAGTGAATTGTTATTATCTTTTCATTAGTAAAGGAGGGCTGTGAACCAGATAAGAAAAAAGCACACCCAAAGACAGTAAAATCAGAGAAGGACGATGAAGCTGGTCCCAAAAACAAATCCATGAGTCTACCACCTTTACCTTTTCCCCTTAAGAGGGGGGAAGGGGTGATGGCCCATTACAAAAACCCTGAGGCTGGAGAGTGGAATTTCTAAATCCCTTTCTACTCTTCAAGGACAAACTGGAGTGATTTAATATTTGTAGCCACCATCAGCTCCATTATCCGTATCAGAATAGTGGAGGGAACTTTGAAGCTAAAATTACCTTTACAAATCCTCAAATCAACCCCCTGTCTTCAAATAGGCCTTCCAATGGGCCTGGTTTCAATTCCCACTGAGAAGGTTTCAATTCCCACCGAGACAGGCAAAGTTTAGAACAATTTGGGCTTTGTCTATACAACAAAATAAAAATGTACCTCCCTTTCCCCCTTCCTTATTTTTTAACTCTCAAAATGAGGTGTGAAATTATTTAAGTACTAGAGGCCTGGTACACGATATTCATGCACTGAGGCCAGGAAGGGGGGTCTCTCAGCCCGGCCTGCGCCCTCTCACAGTCTGGGACCCTTCAGGGGATGTCCACCTGCCAGCTTAGGGGGATGTCTGACTGCTGGGATGGGGCCTAAGCTGGAGTCATACATCCCTTTCACAGTCTGGGGCTCTCGCAGTCCCTGGCTCCTTACCGCCCACCTGCAGCGGAGGTGGGAGAGGCTCCTGCCACCAATGCTGTGCTCACCAACCGTGAGCTGGCTGAGCGGCACTCCCCCTGTGGGAGCACACTGACCACCAGGGGCCGGCTCCTGCATGAGCATCTGCCCCCTGGTGGTCAGTGCACATCATAGCAGCTGGTCATTCTGCCATTCAGTCAATTTGCATATTAGCCTTTTATTATATAGGACTAGTGGCCCAGTACACGAAATTTGTGCACAGGGGTGGGGGGTGTCCCTCAGCCTGGCCTGCACCCTCTCCAATCTGGGACCCCTTGGGTGATGTCCTGCGTGATTGGGCCTAAACTGGCAGTTGGACATCCCTCTCACAATCAGGGACCACTGGCTCCTAACCACTCACCAGCCTGCCTGCCTGATTGCCCCTAACCGCTTCTGCCTGCCAGCCTGATCTCCCCCTAAATGCTACCCTTCTGGCCTGATTGATGCCTAACTGCTCCCCTGCCAACCCAATCGCCCCCAACTGCCCTTCCCTGCCACAACCCGCCTCCTCCGCTGGGACCTGCCTCCTCCGCGCAAGGTAGTGGAGACGCCAGGACCAGCCTCTCCATGCTGCATGGAGCCACAGGACCCCCAGGCCTCACCATGCGGAGAAGCACTGGGCCCCGCCTCCACTGTGTACACGGCCATCTTGTGGTGGCCATCTTGTGGCAGCCATCTTGCAATGATGAAGTGCGTGAGGGCCACCTAGGCTTTTATTAGTATAGATTAGGATCCTAAGTCATCACCACCCTTTTCCACATCCATTTGTTTACTTTGAAATTTTTGTTATAAAAGAATTAAATTACTGTAAGGATTAAAACAGTATAAAAGCATGGTAAGGGAAACATACCATTTCCCACTCTCATGATCAACTCTGTAAAAGCCATCTCTAAGAACAATGTAGGTGTATTTTCTAGGTATTTTATATGCATATTCAAACAGAAACACACATAGACACACAAACTTTAAAAAATGTTCTGACTTGTTTCTTTTTCCTTTATAATACATATGGGCATTTTTCTATGTGAAGATATTTATCTTTACTATATTCTTTTTTAAATTTTTTATTGATTTTAGAGAGAGAGGAAGGTAAAGGATAGAAACATTGATGAGAGAGAAACATCAGTTGGTTGCCTCCCTGCACGCCTCTTACTGGGGATCTGTACCTGCAACCTGGGCATGTGCCCTGGACAGGAATCGAACTAGTGACCTCCTGGTTCATGGTTTGATACTCAACCACTAGTAACACCAGCCAGGCTTTACTGTATTATTTTTAATGAGAGTATTGCATTGTATCATACAAATGCCCCATATTTATTTAACCAGCCTTCTAATTAAATTGTTTCAAGTATATTTAGAATGAGTTTTCTTATATTTTTGCTTTATTGAACAATGCTGTAATGAATATCCATATATATGTCTTTGAACACTTGTGTGATTATATTTGTAAGGTAAATTCCTAGTAATGGAATTGTGGAATCACAGGGTGTGTGCATTTTAAAATTTTGCTATAAATTGCTCTCCTACCAACAGTGTTTCTCATATATTTGCAACCATAGACTGCAAAAAAAAAAACATTTGTCAATCTGACAAGCTAAAAATGCTATTACATTATCATTTTACATTTTAATTCCTTATTATAAGTGGGATTTCACATTATAAGCGATTTATTTTATGAGTCAACTTTTCATTTTTAACCCATTTTTAACTAGAGTCTTCATCTTTTTCTTCCTGATTTGTCTAAACTCTTTGTACATTACAGTCATTAGCATTTTATTTATTCTTTAAAAAATCACTCTTAACTTATTAGAGAACAGTGGTATACCCAGACTTTAATAGCAATGGGAGCAAAGAACAAAGCTAATTGTGTTCTAGATCTTTTAACTTTTCTGCATAAGACCATAGAATTGTTTTAGTGATGCTTAAAATGTCTTAGGGTTTCTCTGGTATAAGCAAGTCTGGATGAAAGTATTCATGCTTAATCATTCATTTATTTTTAAGTTCTAGTTTAGGGCTTAAGGATCTTTGTTAAAAGGAAAAAAAGTATTGACAGCACAGAAATAAAGGACTATACAGGCCTACATCTCAAGCCCAAGGGAAGTAGACAGGATACAGAAACAGAAAAAGGGGCTGCCCGAGGCTCAGGTAACCAGGGCTGGCTGAGGCTTGCGCTGCCGGCAGTGGCAGTAGCAGAGGTGTGATGGGGCATCACCTTCCCCTGATCACCAGGTTGCATCCCGCCCCTAGGGGCTCCCGGACTGTGAGAGGGGGCAGGCCGGGCTGAGGGACCCCCTTCCAGTGCATGAATTTTCATGCACTGGGCCTCTAGCATATATATATTAGAGGCCTGGTGCACGAATTTGTGCATGGGTGGGGTCCCTTGTCCTGGCTGGTGATCGGGGCCTATTGGGGCCGTGGGAGGTAGGCCAGCTTCAGGAGGTTGGCTGTGGGAGCACACTGACCACCAGGGGCATCTCCTGCCTTGAGCACCTGCCCCCTAGTGGTCAGTGCACTTCATAGCAACTGGTCATTTGGTCGACCGTTTGGACAGTCGACCGGTCACTTAGGCTTTTATATATATAGATATATTTCAGGGAGGAAGGGAGGGAGAGAGAGAGATAGAAACATCCATGATGAAAGTTGATTGGCTGCCACCTGCACACCCCCTACTGGGGATCAAGCCCACAACCTGGGCATGTGCCCTGACTGGTTCATAGGTCAATGCTCAACCACTGAGCCAAGCCAACCAGGGGAGGGTTGGTATTTAGCAAAGGAATGAGTTCTAACACTCAAGCAATGGAAAATATCCATTTAATCCATTATTTTCCCTGACTTCATTGGCAGCAGAGTTGCTACTTCAGAAAATATGGCAAGCATCAAATATACAGGAAAACATTTCCTTGATTTCCTTAGTAGGGAGCAAAGATGTAAAAGGCAGACAACATGTGACATGTTGAGTCTATACCATTTCTGGTCTAAACTCTCCAAATTGTCTACACTGAGCAGATAAATAGAATAGTCCAAGTTCTTGCTTTATTTGATGCCATGCTGACATAATCTACATTAAAAATGTTTTGACACTGAGAGTATTGACATACAGTGTCAAAACAGATGATCAGGTAGCCCTGACTGATATAGAGGCTTTTAGTATCTTCTTGTTCAGCAGTCAATAAAAGGTGTTTACCTCTGGAATAGAACAACCTTAACAAGCTCAAAGAAGAGAAGCTTTCTCTCAATTGATGCTACCAATGACATCAATTGTCTGTTACTTCAGTTATTTTTTTTCTACTTTGATTTGAGAAGAGCTAGTAAGTTCAGAAATTCACAAAACAAATAAATTAAGCTTTCCCATGTTTGAAGTATATGAACTGCAAATATAGACTCACAATATCTGGAAAGGCCTCAAAGAATTGAGGATATCATGAGATGCCCATGACAAGAGACTTCAAGATTTGAATCATTCCAGACAATCCTAGGATTTGACAACTTTTCAACACCCAATAACCTTGCCCTAGTCCAAGCCATAGTTACCTCCCACCTGGACAATTGTAGTAGCCTACTAACTGATTCCCCCTCCTTTCCCTCTCAGCCCCCCCATAATCCAGTCTTTTCCCTGAAACTGAGTCACACTTTTAACCCTTTGCACTCGCTTGCTTTTTTCTCGATTCCTTTATTCTACTTGGGATTTAATTTTTTAAATACCCCAGATTTTACAAAGCGTGGCAGTAGAATAAAAAACTGGAGTTTCTTTTCATACGAACTTATTTATTTGGATTTTTTTATATTTCAAATTATTGATACATTCAAAGAGTAATTTTAATCTCAACATCCGAGTGCAAAAGGTTAAAACTACCTGTGTCACTCCAATCAAAGCCCTCCAAAGCCTCGTTCAATGCCTATAGGACTCTGCATGATATGGCCCCCTGTTCTTTGATCTCATCTTTTACCACTCTTGTCTTACCTGAACAGTTCCAGCCATGCTCACCTCTTATATGAATGATTTACCCTCAGTTCCTTTGCCTGAAATGTTCCTCATACAAGTAACTGCATGGATGGCTCCCTTTGTTTCTTTAGATATATGCTCCAATGCTATCTTATCAGGCAGGCCTTCCATATTTCCTTATATAAAAACTAGAGGCCCGGTGCACAAAATTTGTGCACGGGGGTGGGCCGGGGTGTCCCTCAGCCCAGCCTACACCCTCTCCAATCTGGGACCCCTCAGGGGATGTCCGACTGCCTGTTTAGGCCTGATCCCAGTGGACATCCCTCTCACAATCCAGGACTGCTGGCTCCCAACTGCTCGCCTGCCTGCCTTCCTGATTGCCCCTAACTGCTTCTGCCTGCCAGCCTGATCACCCCCTAACCACTCCAATGCCAGCCTGATTGATGTCTAACTGCTCCCCTGCCAGCCTGTTTGCCCCCAACTTCCCTCCTCTGCTGGCCTGGTCACCCCTAACTGCCCTCCCCTGCAGGCTTGATCACCTCCAACTGCCCTCCCTTGCAGGCCTGGTGCCTCCCCTGTTGGACATCTTGTGGTGGCCATCTTGTGTCCACATGGGGGCATCCATACTGTGTGTTGGAGTGATGGTCAATCTGCATATTACTCTTTTATTAGATAGGATAGAGGCCTGGTGCACGGGTGGGGGCCAGCTGGTTTGCCCTGAAGGGTGTCCCGGATCAGGGTGGGGGTTCCCTTGGGGCATAGGGCAGCCTGAACGAGGGGCCTGTGGTGGTTTGCAGGCCAGCCACGCCCCCTGGCAACCCAAGCGGAGGCCCTGGTATCTGGAATTTACTTACCTTCTACAATTGAAACTTTGTAGCATGGAGTGGAGCCAAGCCTCCTGCTCGCTCTGTGGCCAGCAGCCTTTTCTGTTGGGGTTTGTGTATATCTTCTACAATTGAAACTTGGTAGCCTTAAGCGGAGGCCTGGGCTGGCCAGGGTGTGTGGAAAGCGGGGGGCAACCCTAGCCTCCTGCTCTTTCCAGCTCCGTGGCTGCCGCCATTTCTGTTTGGACTTGTTTACCTTCTATAATTGAAACTTTGTAGCCTTGAGTGGAGGCTTAGGCCGGGAAGGGCAGGTAGAAAGCTTGGCTTCATCCATTGCCTGGGAAACCCAAGCCTCAGCTCTCTGAGGCTGTAGCCATCTTTGTTGGGTTTATTTGCATACTCGTTCTGATTGGCTGGTGGGCATGGCTGGTGGCCATGGCTTGTGCATGTAGTGGAGTGATGGTTAATTTGCATATTACTCTTTTATTAGGTAGGATAGCACATCCCCCATTGTTCCCTATTCCCTTGCCCTGATTCAAGATTCTCCATAGCACTATAGCACTTACCACCATCTGACATATGTTTGTTGCCTATGTCACCTCTCTAGAGAAAGGACTTTGTCTATTTTGTTTGCTTTTGAATATCCAGTGCCTAGAATAGCTCTTGGAACATGGCAAGTATCCCATAAATGTGGGGAGGGGGTTGCTATATGATTCCATTTACATAAAGTTTCAGACAAGCAATCTCATTCATGAATTCAGGGATAGTGATTGTGCTTTGGGGGGGTAAAGGTAGTGATGGAAAGGGTTTCTAGGATGTTGCTAATGCTCTTCTATTTATTGAGCTGGGTAGTGGTTACAGGGATGTATTCATTTGGGATAATTCATAAAGTATACCGTAAATGTTTTTAATTGAGGTATAATGAACATATATTA
Organism: Ia io; assembly: GCA_025583905.1. Classification (NCBI taxonomy): domain Eukaryota; kingdom Metazoa; phylum Chordata; class Mammalia; order Chiroptera; family Vespertilionidae; genus Ia; species Ia io. The sequence goes on along the minus strand of JAJQQW010000001.1, from coordinate 90,471,624 downwards.
ATTTCATTTATACAACATAATGATCACCACATAAGTCTAGTTAACATTCATCACCATTCATAGTCACATATTTTTTTGTAATGAAAACTTTTCACATTTACTTTCTAAGCAACTTTCAAATATAAAGTACAGTATTACTAACTATAGTCATCATGCTCTACATTACATTCCTGGGATTTATTTATTTTATACTTGGAGGTTTGTAACTTTTGACCACCTTCACCCATTTCCTCTATCCTCCAACCCCCACCTCTGGCAATAACCGATCTCCAATCTGTTCTCTGTATCTATGAGTTCACTTGACAACACAGAAATAGAGTAACTGATTCCACATATAATGAAGCTCATATGATATTTGTCTTTCTCTGTCTGACTTATTTCACCAGCATAATGTCCTCAAGGTCCATCCATGTTGTCACACATAAATGGTTTTTTGAATGAATGAAATTAATAGAATGTCAGACCTGGAAAGATTATTTAACCCATTCCTCCCCATTTTATAGATGGGGACAGTGAGGCTCACAGAGGAGATGTGATTTATTCAGACTCAATAAACTGACTCTTATAGTAGAGCCAAGATGCATAACTTCTGATTTTCAATTGAGTGGTACTTCCACTACATTAAAATTAAATTATCTGTCTTTAAAGCCACTCAGAGTGAGTTCTGTAGTCACCTGTTCTGGAGTCTAGCACCATGAACTGTCTTCCAAGGACTATAGCCTAACTCCTTCATCTTAAAGGACTATAACCTAAGTAATTTTCTCTACTTCAGCTCTTGGTGAACAGAAAAGACATTATAAAGATATACAAACCTTCTTTCAGTCATATATTTCTTATCTTAAGGAGCTGCTATTTACTTTAAACAAAACCCAAGGCAAGTTTTCTCATTTCCATGGTACCCCAAAAGACTTACAAACCCCACGAAGCAAGCCTTTCATCAAATGGCAGGGATCTGGAGACCCAAGGAAGGAAGGCCACATGAGTATCTAAATGACAATACCTTTGACTCCAGGTTAGTGCAGTTGAGGTAGGAGAGATTAAAATGTGTCCTCTAAAAATATATCTGTGTCTAAAAGCCAAACATATTTAACCAATAGCCCTTGGCCTTGGATCTGAAACATTTATTTGTGATATAGATGTGGTCATAATTCGAAGCTTTTACTAACCAAATAGCCTTTCCTTGGACTACTAAGGGTGTACATAGTGATTGGCCCTGGTTTGGCCTTGGCGTCATTACTTTTCAGCCTTCCCTGTTGAGACTGCCATGATTAGCAGGTTTCCATTTGTAAACCAGGAAGCAGGACAAGGTGGGCTTGCAATATTCTGCTGTCAGTGCTAAGTTTTATGTGAGTAATAGCTTATCTGATCAGAATAGAAAATGTTCTCTGGATCCTAGAACTTACTTGGGAGAAAATGCCATGAATCTTATTTGGGAGAAGTAACTTAAATGAGTAAGATTCTCTTTAAATAGAAATAATTCTTTGGTCATTTCCCCCACTTTTTCATTTAAACTACCGAGAAGGAAGCCTGAATTCATACATTCAACTAAATTATTCAACTGGTAATATAATTTCTATCCCCCTTGGTCTTCAAGATTGGAGAACAAAACCCAGTAGCCAGACTGAACACTAATCTAGCATTCTCAATCCTTAACTCCTTCTTTGGAACCAGGCTAAAATATTTCCTGAAAGACCCTTGAGCCCAGCATCCATAAGCTGATCATATGAATGATCAGATGAACCACCTTGTACCTAGAGGAATTAACTATAAAATAGGAAAGTATGCTTTTTCTTCTTTCTCCTCCTCCTCCTCCTTCTTATTCTTATTCTTATTCATTTTTTTTTGACAGGATCAATTGTCTTTATTAGAGAAAACTAGTATGAAAAAGGACTTAAGAGTTAGAATTGGTGCCTTTCTTCTTGTCAAAAGTGGGTACAACATTAATGAAGCAATGATACTACACTTGTCTCTTGACACAGTCCATAACTGTCTCCTCCTCCTCTCTTTATCCCCCTTTTTCCTCCTTATTGGCCACTCTGGGAATCTGACTTCTCACTTTCCCAGCAAAGGCCAAGGTACCATGGACTCTACCTCCAAACAGATGGCCAGCTACTTCCAGCATGGTCAAGGCCTCAACCTGACCCTGGCCAAGGGAAGTCTCATCCTCCTAAGGCGTATCTTCCAGGAGCACCACTTGATCTTCTGGGGCAATGCCCTCCATGAGCCTTGATCTGGGCCACTGTCTAATGGCCAGACATCTTGAGGGTATGTAGTTCCTGGGCATGGACAAAGAACTCCATGTTGGCTATTGAACTAACTGTGGCCATGGCTGCCACTACCACAAAGATGGAGTCAAAAAATAGGAAGGAGTAAATTCTCATTGCCTGCTGCATGCCACATTACTATTCAGCAAAGAATTTTTTAATAAAGAGTTCCATACTAGAGAGAGTAGTCTGAAGGTGCTGAGTAGTGTTAGTGTTTGGGAAGAATAAAATGTGGCCACCCAATTTCAAAACAATAATCTCAGCAGTGGAAAGAAATGAAATGGCATATCACCACAGGAAATGTTTGAACAGAGGCAGAATGGCCATTGGGCATGAGTGTTTACAAAGGAGTTAAACATCTATTATGAGGTTGGACTATGTCATCTCCAAAGTCTCTTTCAACCTTGCAATTTTATAATATGTATATCAGCTGAGGCACATGATATCATGGACAAAATGTGAGAATGGAGTCCTCATATTGACTCCATCTCTCAACTGTTATGTAGCCTTAGGCAAACTACTCAACCTCTATATAGCTTAACCTCTTACCATTTGAAAGCAGATGAATAATACTAAATAACCTCACAGGAATGCTGTGAGAAAATGAACAATGTTTTGAAATTATTCTATAATTACTTTATAAACCCACATTAAATAGGTACCATGTCAGACACCTAATTGGTTTACTAGAGAGGCAAGAATACAAAGCTCTAGTATTTAATAAAACCACAGGGGAGTTCACTAATAACTCCACAGGCAATGGTGTCATTGATACATTTCTAGAATAAAACCCCTGGAGTTCTGGTGGATATCTGTTTGGCTGTGGTCTACTTAATCATAGAATCATCAGGATTAGATGAAACATAGTAGCAATCTAGCCCATTCTCCTGTCACTGCAATCAATCCAAGAGGTATTAACCTCTAGCCTCTGAAAAAGTTAAACTCCTCAATGTTAATTTGATGGAACCTTGGCAGGGTATGAAAGAAGTCCCACAGCAATTCTGTGCAAGTGTCAGTTGCCCTGAATTATCAAATGTATGTCTGGGGCTTCCACAGAATCTCAAGTTTACAAATTAATGGTATTATAAGACCACAGGTGCAGAAGAATTTGCTGGAAGCTAAGCCTCCTTCTTGCATACCTAATCACCTTAGCTGCTCTTTTCTGACAATAGACAAACAATCCTATGCATCTATGGAGTCTTCCAAGACCTGGGTTTGTTTCCTCCCCAACTAGAAATTGGGGGTGGAATAATCAAATATCTGGGGGCCTCTAACACTACCACTCTTGCAACTTTTCATCAATCTGAGATTCTAATCCCCTATTCATTGAATTTAAAAAAGAAAATTAAGCGGTAGTGTATTTCAGTGGGAACACCAGTCCCTTCTCCTCCTTTCTATTAGCCCTGCTTTGCATTCCTGAAAAGGTACTGCAGAGTGAAAGACTTCATTGAAACTCTAAGGTGTCTGGTTACATGTGTCTTCCAGAGAGGGTGGAATGTTTTGCAAGTGATTGAAAGGTCATCCTTACATTTAAAATGCCCCTGCCTTTTCAAGTTTCATATTTGGGGCATGTTTGACTTCAGGGAAATAAGAACAAGGCACCGCATGTTTTCCTAATTCAGTAGTGATCAACACTTAGCTTACCTTTCTCTGGGGAGACAGCAGCCCACACCTTTAGCCTGGGAGCATACTAGAAAAAGACAAGCAAAAGACAGAAACAGTAGGGTTAAAGGCCCAAAGTAGCTCTTCCTTCTCCCATCTCCATCCAGAAGCAACCAAGCTCCTGCTTCTTTCCTTTAATAGTTAGTCTGTTCTGACAAGAACAAAAGACATTCTGCTTGAGAAGCACTATTGACAATGCAGCTGCCAGTTCAAAACAATACAATTACAAGTAATGTCAGAGAGAGGAAGAAATTATGGTGGGGGGGCACTTTTCTTGAGTTTGTTCTTTCAAAATGCAATAGAGTGAAAATATATGAGTAAATGCAGAACATCATACACACATCAGTGTGTCAAAGATTTTTGCTTGTCAAAGATTGTGTTTAAAAAGAATTTGCTTACCACTGACGATGTCAATATGATAGGCATCGGTTCAATCACAAAATGGCTTACACTACTTTTCCTGTCAACCAAAAGTTGCATGTATTTATTAAATGTGACCCATTTATATAATCCTGGCTGTTGTGTTCTGAAAAATCAATTGGTGATCATGATATGTGCTGTCACGGCCACAGAGACATTTAAATCCTGTTTTCTGCTAAAGAAAAATTCTTGAAATGAGTCCTCCTGACATGTCTGTGCTAGGTGAACTTAAGCTTCTTGGCATTGTCCAGACTCAAGCTTCTTTTCTAAAAGGCTTCTCCTTCCTAGCCAAACTCTACTTCAGAGTGAAGGACTCCTTGTTACATGAGTGTTTTTCAGAGAAGCCACTCAGAAATCCCAGGTGGGGAGCTCAGCAGGGAGAGCCTAAATACATAATTCTCCCAGGGTGCTTCCAGCAATACAAACTAATAAAACATGTTTCCTGCCACATGTCAACAAAAATTCACTAAAAATTATTGGAGGGAAAAAAGAGAGACTTTGTTCAAGCAAACAGTTTACAAACTGGGATGATGCAGCCTCAGGTAAAAATAGAACAGTGCTCCGCAGAGACAAAGGAGAGGCCATCTTTAATAGAGGAAGTTTCTGCCCAGGTTCCCAACATGCAAATGAGGACTTCAAGTCTGATCAGCATGGACTGGTTGATGATAATTACAATCTGTGCAGTTCTAATTGGTCATGGTGTATCACAGTCTATTGCTTAAGTGGTAGTATGGTGATGAGGGGACAAGGAAATTCCCTGCAGTAGTTGATTCAGAAAGCATAAACAGACAGGAGGTTGAAAGTTCAGTCTATGATTCTCCCAAGAATGCAGAGTGCATGAAAGGCCTCTGTCAGCAACGAGCCGTTAGACTCTAGTTTTGAATTTAAGCCCAGTTAGTCGTAGGTGTTATAGGCACCTCTCATTAACACCAGAGAGGTGTTACGGGACAGCCCCCCGAGTCAATGGGAGAAAGCTGTCCCCAACCTCAAGTCTTGTCTTCTCATATAAATAAATTTATACAAGAGACCTTGAGTGCATTGCGAAAAGCCAATTTATTAAAGCAATTAAAGTATGCTCCTTTACTGAAAAAGCAAAGCAAACAAGCAAACGTATACATCTGGCTTGTGAAGTGCAGATGGGCTCTCAGCTAATCTGAAGAGCAAGTTGGGTGTGGGACCGAGGTGTTATATACCCTCCTGTCTATAGGCTTCAAAATTCTTTTGCTGAATATTTTGGTACAGATTAATTCTCAAGTTTCCTTTTTTTACTTTGTTGTGGCCTTCCCAGAAATCATGAGAAGTACCTGGCAACTTTATCTTGCCATGCCTTGAGACTGCTGGCTTCTCTGCTTAGGGAGTAAAACTGCCCTTTTCCCCTTTCCTTCTCCCTTTCTGCATTCTCAACCAAAGGACTTGTATGCATGCATATAAGCCTAACCAATGGACACAGACACCAGGAGGTGAGGGCATGAGTGGGGGGCAATGGGAGGATAAGCACACATATGTAATACCTTAATCAATAAAGGGGGAAAAGAAGTGTTAAACAGAGTTGAAAATTTTGGAACTCATAGGATTAAAAAGCTAGATAGTAAAAAATAAATAAATAAATAAGAATCACCTGTTAAAATTTACCTTTACATTCTGAGAACCAACTGAGCCTAATTTTTATCATCTAAGCTCTTCTAGACCTAAACTGGGACTCCCAATAATACCTACCAATTTTCATTGTATGGCAATGAACATACTTTTCAATTGTATGGCTGCAAACTACTAAAAACAAATTAAGGGGTCTCAACTCCTCTTTTTGCATGAAAGACCCTCTTTATTTATTCTGATTTTGTTTTGCTGGCAGATGTGTTTCTATCAAAATCTTTGTCCATTAGAGAAATTAGAAAATAATAAATGTTTATTTGTATTGAATCCTATCATATAGTTCATATCAATCTGGTTATCCTGGCCCTTACATGGTCCTGTACCCTGGTTGATCCCCACAGTTTCTGCACCTGGATTTTCAGCCCTGATCAGAAACCTTTATCATGCTACCTGAACTCATACTAGTCACACGATGAGCAGTGACACAGAATACTCTAAATCAGCTTGATAGCATCCTCTTTACAGTAAAACAATATACAAGAGAAATTTAATTTAAAAAATTACATGATGACATAAAAAAATAAACTAAGAACTATGGCTTTCCTAAAGAGCTATTTGTACCAAGCACCACCATAGAGCTATCTGCAAAGCAAACTACACTACACCAGCTGATCAGGGATCCATTACTCTATGCAGTGCTAGAGACACAATGAACATAACTTTACTTCTGACATTTTTCTACATCCATAATAACCCACACCTTCTGATTTACTGATTTTTTAACTTGCTGCATCTGAACACAAATGGCTTTGACATCAGCTCAGATGGTACACCAAATCTTAATTCTGAAGGTTCTGTTTTTATCTGAGTCCGGGAAACATTATTTCCCATCTGATGCCAATGGCTACTCTACAGTAAGCTCTTTCATCACTACTACTGGCTTGCTGATCTATAGGTAAGGCAGTGTGGGTGGCTAGTAACATGACGTGATTAGATGCAGGTGTTCTTCATTTCTGAGTAATACAGAAAAATGAAGTTTCCTTTCCAACAGTCCCTTGAATTGCTGAAAAGATTGAGCATTGATTTTATCTGCATGTTAGGGTAGAGGAGGCCCAGCATGTGAAAACATTGCAGTTTCACTAAATCCAGGCACAAAATAGGATTTATTTTTAACATGATACTGTGGGGCCAGTTCTATGAGGAAGTAACAATTGGATAGGTTAGCCTATAACCAGACAGCATTGTGGGTATGAATGAGGTAGCTCCTGATAGGGGTCTGTCCATTGGAGGGTTTCATTTCAGAACTCTGTGATGAACGTAGGATGCCTGCCTAAGGGTTCAGAAAAATTCCAGTTATCAGATTGTTTCCAGTGATGAGGTTAATGGAAATGAATGTATCATTTGGGCCACTTAAGAACAATAACCTTGTAAAAGCTCTTGTCAGTCCTGAGAGTGGGGAAAATGGAGCATCATCTATTCCTCTGTTGTGTCCTCTGGCAATGGAATTTAGCTGAAAATATGAAGAACTAACTCAAGCTCTCTGTTCACTGTACTGCCAGTGTTTTATATGATTAGCTTAGAGCCCAACAACTCTGTCCTGTGCTCATTAATCCAGAAGATTCTAGAATATAGTGCAAGCTTTATAACAGGAAGATCTAGGGTGATCCAGGAGCAAACTCATTAAGGCCTGAATGCCAAGCCCCAGGGAGATGGAGGCAATGTATTCTTTAGTGGCTATGGCCCAAGTCATTGCGAATTTTAAAATTAAATCAAGTTGGTTCATCCATCAGGTTTCTTTAGAAGCAGAATTGTAGATAACATGGACCAAATGTAATTTCTTGGTGTATTGATTTCCTTCCCTTTTCTCCACCCCCCACCATACATTTTGAGAAAAATGCCTTTTCCGGTTTCCCTGAAAGTATAAACTCTGACAACCTATGGCGTTAGCCATGTATTATTTTCTCACAGACTTAGCTCCTGTCTTTAGAAAAATTAAGAGACCCTATCTGATAAGAAATCAAGAATGGTTTTGTGGGCTCCCAAATCTTGAGTAATGCTACATAATATTTATCTGGGTTTAAGGAAGAATATTAGTTGATGATGTTAATTATTACCCAATAAAACCTGTAACACATAATGATGATATGTATGAATATTAAATGTTATGATTGTAGATTTATTGATATAATAAATCAAAATTTTGGTCTTTTACTAGTTGGGAGTGAGGCAGCATACTGGCTAACAGTACAAGCTTTGGAGACAAACTGCATGGTTTCAAGTTCTGTCCACTCTACTTCCTAGACATGAGACTTTGGGCAAGGCACTTAGTTTTTCTATGGGTGAGTTTCCTCAGATGTAAAGTGGGGATAATTACTATGTTTATACCATAGAAACAAAAGTAAGACTAAATGAGATACTTTAGCATGGTGCCTGGCATGTGGAAAGTTCTCTATAACTAGTAGCTATTAATGTTATTTTATCCTTGTTATAAAGGGTAATAATGTTAGCCATTGTTAGATACACTATTGATTTTTATATATCAATTTTGACTTTTTAAAAACACTGTGTATGTATTGTGACATTATCCCCAAATAAGTTTTGTCCATTTTGTTCTTTCCATATAAATTATGTACACATTTTTTTTTCTTTTTTAAAAGAAGAATTTTTAATGGGAAGCCCAAGACCATGCAGTATAATTTTGGAGTTCAAAGAGAAAGCAAAACTTGATAAGAAAATAATAAAATTGATTTTTCCACCTGACCTCAATCTGAACACAAATGTCTATTAAATGATAATTTTTTTAATGGTTAAATCATGATCTATATGCAAATTCAAGTGAACACATGTCAAAATTTTTGTTTAATTCATTAATTAGTGAGGGAATGAGGAGGCCAGGGGTCTATAACCTATGGCCTAAAAGCCAAATCCAGCCTGTCACATGCTTTTGTAAATAAAATTTGATGAAGTACAGCCATACCCATTCATTTACATATTACCTATCGCTATTTCCCTGCTACAATGGCAGAATTGTATTGTCCACAAATCGTAATATATTTACTATTTTATTTTTTCAAATATATTTTTATTGATTTCAGAGAGGAAAGATGAGGGAGAGAGGGATAGAAACATCAATGATGAGAGAGAATCATTGATCGGCTGCCTACTGCATGACCAACACTGGAGGCTGAACCCACAACCTAGGCATATGCCCTAACGGGGAATCCAGTGGTGACCTCCTCGTTCATAGGTCAATGCTCAACCACTGAGCCATGCCAGCCAGGCTACCATCTTACTTTTTACAATAAAAAGTTTGCTGGCCCCTGATATAGGCCATCAGGAATGCTGAAATTTTTACAAATAGATGCACTAGGCCATACTTGCATTCTACCAGACAAGAAATATTTGCATTACAATTAAGAAAGCTATAAAATAACTCAAAGATGATCAAAGGCACAGATAATCCAGAAAATATACCAGGCCTGGGCTATTAGGCCTATTACATAAACAGAAATTCAGACTAGAGATCCAGGGAGAATCTTGTTTTACAAACTAGGGCTAAGGTGGGGAAGAAGCTTGGATTCAAAAACTAACAAAACATGGAGAGTGCCCTAATGTAAATCCCCAATGATTGGAATGTGAAATGAAGGAGGCTGAGGCTGGCCACTTGAGTGCTTCATACTTCAAGCCTCAGTTGCTTTGGAAATTGGGCAGGACTGAGTCATTGGGGTAGATCAGCAAACCCAACTATGGGGAGGCTGGGGCAGGCTAGAGGTTGATCCCATCCACTCTCTTGGTTTCAACTATTACAGGCTAAAGACTCTCACATCTATATTTTCAGTCCTGAAATTTCCTTCAATACTCATGTTAGAGTTATACAATTTCCTATTACTGTCCCAATAGGTAGGTGAAATTCACTGTGTCCAAAATTGAACCTTTTAAAAATCCTGGACTTGTTCTTCCTCCTATATTCACTATCTGTTGGTGACACCACAATCAACCAGACATGCAGTCGAGAAACCTGACCTCCTTGATTTACTTCTCCCTCCAATACTACCTGACACATCCAATGAATGTTTTAAACCTATTACTTCTATCTCTAGAATTACTGTTTAAGATCTCACCATCTCTTCATCTACACTAGTAATATATTTTAACTAGTCCCATCCTTCCAAAACTCATCCAATGGTGTGCTGGAGCTGGCTTACACTAGCTGATGAGAACTGGTTGTGTTTATCTCTTCCAAATTCTATGTTCCATGATGTTATATTGGTAACTTGAAATTGGCCATTGTGGAAATATTTACACCACAGAATTTGCCAAACACTATACATCAAGATTTTGTGTGTGTGTGTGTGTGGAAAGCTGCTTATTAAAAATTAGAAGCACATTCACCACTGCCAATTCACCACACTTTAGATAAATTGATCTTTTTAAAACACTTGTTTAACTATGCACCTCTTCTGATTGAAATTCTTCAGCGGTTCACTATGGCAAAAAATAACATTAAGCTCCTTAGCATGGCAAACAAAGCCTTTTATCATTTGGCTCCTGCCTAAATGTCCAGCTTCCTCTCCCGTTCTTTTATTAGACTCACAACTCATATGCTAGCTCAAAGGTCACAAACTGGTTCACTCAAGCCTAAATTCCCTCATATATGTATTTTGTTGAGCCTGCACACTGTCTCTAACGTTTTTGAGGCAACATTTAAATCTGTAAAAAAAATTCTGCCCCCAAATCCATATTTCTGACTTATCTTGAAAAATTGCAACACTGGGCCTTCATTTGTGCTTATAACAAGAAACTGAGCAGCAGATGCCCCTCTTGAGAAGGTATATGCTCTACAATTCACCAGTTCCTATAATTTACTCATCAAAATTATGCATGTGCCCCCAAACCTGGTCTTCATTTCTTTTATCTATTTAATTTTTGGCCCCTGATATCAACCATATTATAAAGTCCTGATTATTAACAGAAATCTCTGACCCTCACTATAAAGTCTCTCTTTCTTTACCAGTGTTTCTTCATGATTGTCCATGGTCCCTGCACAGTCTAGGAAGGGAAAAGCAGCAGGATGAATAGAGGTAGAAGAAGAGGGTGTAAGAGTCTCCATTTTGAAGCAATAGAATTGTGAAAATGACAGGCAGGGACTGTTCTAAATTTTTGTGATATCAGGGTGTTCCCTATAGAGCCGGTCTGCTAATCCTCATTAGAGTCTTGGAATATCTACCTTCTCAGCTGGACATGGGAAGGAAAGACGCAAGGACACTATCTCACACTGACTCAAATTGTAGGAGCCAGGTTTGCAAAGGAGAGTCAATTTCTTAATTTGATATTTAGATACTTAATTCCCTTTTGGGGAGTGCCTGCTGTATGTCTAGTAGTGTGCTGGACACTATGGGGGAAAACACAAGCAGACTAAGACAGTTCTGCCTCCAAAGAGCTCACAACCCTAATGAAGAAGCAAAAAAGATATAGGTAAAATAATTAGATAACAACCAGATATTGGATGTAACCTAGTGCCCACAGCATTTGGGTGGTCTATAAGGGGTGGGATCAAGTTAAGACAAGGAGCTATTGAAGGAGCCAGGGCTTACAATGACCCTTTGCTGGCAGAGAAATGAGGTAGACCATTCCACACAGGGATCCCACAAGGATATACACACGGAAAGCAATGACTGAATTAGGTGTGGTAACCTGTGAATGATAAGGCTGCCTGAAGGAGAAAAGGCAGTCTGGATAGGAAGACATGGTTGGTCATTGTGGACCAGTTTTCTTTTGAAAAGTTTTCATCTTTGGTGTCATATACCCAGAAAGCTGAAAGGAGAATCAAAGACTCCTTGTTAAGTACTAAGTCAAAGACAATGGAATCAGATGGTTCCAAAAAGCATTTCATATTCTAGGCATAGACAGCAACCTTTCAGCTTTATGACACAAGTGGGGCTAAGCCCGTGGTCAGCAAACTGCGGCTTGCGAGCCACATGCGGCTCTTTGGCCCCTTGAGTGTGGCTCTTCCACAAAATACCATGGCCTGGACGAGTCTATTTTGAAGAAGTGGCGTTAGAAGAAGTTTAAGTTTAAAAAATTTGGCTCTCAAAAGAAATTTCAATCGTTGTACTGTTGATATTTGGCTCTGTTGACTAATGAGTTTGCCAACCACTGGGCTAAGCAATATTTACAAGTACTACTGTGTGTCTTGGACAAGCCTGGCAGCATTGATATAGAAAGAAGGAAAGAAAAAAATAAAAGAGTAGGAAAAAACAGAAAGAGCCAGGAAGTGGAGAGAAAGGACAGGAAGAACATCATGGTAGGAAGCAGACACATACCTCCAATCTAACCCAGGGAATCCTGTGCTACAAACTATTTTTCTCCACCTCCCACTTCCTGACTCTAGATCTTGACAGATTGAGGAATGCCCCTGCCCACTGAGAACTGGCAAGTTTCCAGATGTAAGCTTCTTTCTTCCTGGGCCAATTGTGATACATTGTTCACTTAGCATCTCTCCCAACTCAAGGCTTTATGTTGGTTGTGGTATTTATGTTCATTACTAGGCCCACTCTGACCTACTTCCTCCTTAGCCTGTAAGTTTATGTTAACTTCTGAGATTATTATGTCCTGTGTCGAATTTACTTTATGAGCCAGTTGCTCACTTCCTGCTGTCTCATTTGTAGCTGCTCTCTATAAATGTTTAACAATGTTTACTTGCTGCTCAGTCCAAGCCATTGATGACCAATGTGCAGCCAGCTCTCAACTATTCGAGGCTGATGCAACCACCCCCTAAAGGAAACAGATTTCTTGTGCATTCCTCCCCCTCTTTCTCTTCCACCTTTTTCCTATTCCCTCTTTTCTGGCCACTACCCTGTTTGGGGATATTTCATCCAAGGTGGAATGGAGGCAAAGATGATGAAAAACTGCAACTCATCCTTTTGTCAGTTCTCTAGCAATTCTGGGTTTTTAAAAAATTTAAGAGTAAAAAGAAACTATATATTAAAATAATATTGTCTATTCTGTGGAAATCTCAATTATCCATGTTCTCCCCCAGTTAAAATAAGTATTTAGACCTGTCTTTTTAAAGTGCATTGAGATCAATATTTCACTACTTTCTGTAATCCTACATATGCTTTGAATACTCAGTCCCACATCTCCATGAGGCCTCCTCTGATTATTCTGGTCCTCCTTATTATCTAGCTCTAGATCCTACTATACTGAGACTCTTTTGTGGGTCTAGTGAGCTGCCTAAGTTTCACTATTAGACTGTGAACAAACTGGGTCCCAAAATACATTTAAAGTTGAAAAGTTGTTTCTTTATTGACCAGTTTCTGCACTCACCCAGAGATGCTCCTGAATACCCAAAGAACTCTATACCTTTCACCTGTACCTGCTATTTACACCAAGCATCAGATAACAGACATAGCAATTTTATCAAAGGTCTTTTGCTAATGGTAGTCCCTACCCTAAGCCTGGAGATCCTCATTTACTAGTATAGACTACTTCTTTCTGACAATAACAGATTATCTCTACCTAGTTGGGACCTGCAGGAAGTTGTAGGGAACATTGGCTTTAGTCTTTGGCCCCCTGAAGTTATATATATATATATATATATATGCATATATATATATATATATATATATATATATATATATATATATATATCCTGGTGTGCAGTGTACTGGTGGGGGTCCCTCAGCCTGGCCTGTGGGGATCAGGCTGAAACTGGCATTCCAACATCCCCCAAGGGGTCCCGGAGTGTGAGAGGGCACTCTGCAAAGTTGCTGTCATTTGGCAGCTCCTGCATTGAGCATCTGCCCCCTGGTGTTCAGTACACATCATAGCTACCAGCTGGTCAGCTGGTTGCTTACACTTTAATATATATAGATAAAAAGTCAGTATAATGATTTGAGGGTATCTTCTCTTTAGCTACCAGGGCTTGATTTAGTGGCATGGTCTTTAAAATTACTGGTTGTCATTAGCCTTTCAACGAATAACCAAAGAACACATATGCATAGCTCATGGACACAGAAAATAGTGTGGTGAAGGCCTGGCATGAGGTGAGGGGTTGCTGGAGGGGGGCAAAGGAGGGGAAAATGGAGGACATCTATAACACTGTCAACAATGAAAAAATATTCCTGCAATCTCTGTTGCTCCTTTGGAAATGAACACAAACTACCATGTACTCCTACTCACCAAGTTTGTGATCTACCAGACTAAGTTCCAGAAGGTCAGGAAAAATGTCCTTTACTTCTCTATATCTCCATTGTGCCTTCGACAGAATTGGGCATATTGTGGTTCCATAATTTTAAGAGCGAAGGTCTAAAGACATATTGTCTGAGTTTGAATCTTGGCTCTGCTACTAAAAGCTGTGTCATCTTAGGTATGTTTTTAACCTCTATGTGCCTCAGCTTATTTGTTTGAGGGAAATATTTACCTCAAAAGATTGTTGTGGAAATTAAATTAGTAAATACATGTAAAGCATTTAGAACAGTGCCTGGCATACAATAAGCATTCCACAAATAGCCATTATGATAAGGAGGGGAATTGACAAAGGAATGTTAACTCCAATTCCTGAATCACTAATATTTGATAGACCCTGTGCTCCCTCTTTCTCCAATCCTAAATCCTGCTCGCTTATGCTTTTTGTTTTATTTTACCTAGGTTCCTACTCTGATGATGGACACCCAGTTCTCTGAGTTCACACCAGACATCACTCCCATAATGCTGGCTGCCCACACCAACAACTATGAAATCATCAAATTGCTTGTCCAAAAACGGGTCACTATTCCACGGCCTCACCAGATCCGCTGCAACTGTGTGGAGTGTGTGTCCAGTTCAGAGGTAGATAGCCTGCGCCACTCTCGCTCCCGTCTGAACATCTATAAAGCTCTGGCAAGCCCCTCACTGATTGCCTTATCAAGCGAGGACCCTATCCTGACTGCTTTCCGCCTGGGCTGGGAACTCAAGGAACTCAGCAAGGTAGAAAATGAGTTCAAGGCTGAGTATGAAGAGCTCTCCCAACAGTGTAAGCTCTTTGCCAAAGACCTGCTGGACCAAGCTCGGAGCTCCCGGGAACTGGAGATCATCCTCAACCATCGAGATGACCATAATGAAGAACTTGACCCTCAGAAGTACCATGACTTGGCCAAGCTGAAGGTAGCAATCAAATACCACCAGAAAGAGGTAAGCTGAGTCCTTCTCTGCTTTCAGGGAAGATTAAGCCCTCCAGAGTCCAGAGTATGTAGAGAAGAGTTAGCATGTTTCTACCACTTAGCCCTTTAAGAAACAAGACAGTCTTAAAAAACAGACCCACTTATCCAAGGCGCATACAGCCTCTGCATATTTTCTTTTTGGCCAGATAAGAAAGGAAAAATACTGATCACCTAGCTCTTTGATGGGAAAGCACTTACCAGTTCAACAAATGATTATTTAGCTGTTCAGGATACAAAAACCAGATACTCTGTATTCATGGAGCTTACAAGCATATGGTAGACATTAAGCAAATGATAACATTAGTGAATATATAATTACAAATCATTGTTAAGTGCTCTGAAGGAAAATTTCTATGAGAACACATAACAAAGGACCATGCCATATATACTGGGATGTGGAGGGCAGTGATTACGGATGGCTCACTGTCTGGGTGTTGGTAATTGTTAGTAGAACTAAGTCCTTGGAAGCCCCTCAGCAAGAAGGCTGATACATGCATTTGAAAGATGGAGTGTGTAATGCTGTGGAGAGCAAGAGCAACATCTCTTATGGTATGACCTTCTAACTTTTAGGGTTTACCTCTTTGAGGGAGGTCAGTTGAAGCAGAACACAGAATGAAAAGCTTTATTTTCCACCTTGGTGGCATTTATAGTCTAGCAGGTGCTGTTCTATGCCATCAAATCAAACAATTTGGGGGCAGCATGGTACACTAGAAAAGGCAGGGACTTTAGAGCCAAAACAACTGAAGATGCATTTCCAACTCACCAGATCTATGACCTGAAGAAACTCAAATTTTCAGGACATTATTTTTTAATTTATAAGATAAAGATGACAATAGTTCCTCCACTTCATAGGACTATTATAGGAAATAAATTAGAAAGTGCTAGTGTGGCACAGGAAGTACATTAATATCCATTTTCATCTCTCTTCCAATGTTACCAGGAGGCAGATTCAAACAGGTTGAACCAAGAGGTGTTTACCATCTGAAGGGCAACAGGCAGTGCCACCCTTTCATGGGTCCACTGAGCCCTGAGGCAAATCACATTGTATGCTCACTGGTCCCTTTACCTGAAACAAGAAAAAAATACTATGCCTTTGAAATGAGGCAAAAATGAGTACCATGGACAACCTTGAAAAGGATATAAAAATGACAAAAGAGCAACATGAAGATCAAAAGACTGCACTGGGGGAGATAATAAATGGATAGGCCCATCCAACTCTCCTTATCCTTTTTATTTGCCACTAATCACTTTAAGTTATTTCAGTAAGCCTGAAGTTAGTTAACCTCACTTTTCTCTTCAAAAAAACGGGGAAAATAACAGGAACACTTACCTCCCTGGAGAAATACAAAGTTTAAATAAAATAATGCATAATATACTTATGCACAATATTCAGCATACATTAGGCATTCAATAAATATTAGCTGCTATTACTATTATTCATTTTCATGTTGTATGGTCTGATTCTGTGTACTCAATTTGTAGGTAATAGATAATGACCCATCCCCTCCCTTACTCCTTACTCCTTCCCATCGCCCTACTGTTGATTTATAGTATCAGTTGTGTTAGTCTGCTATAAGGTCTAATAGACTTTTCTTCACTTTGATATATTTGTATATTTCTATTAATGATGTACATTATACTTTCACTAGAGGCCCGGTGCATGAAATTCATGCACTGGGGGGAGAGGAGTCCCCTCAGCCAGGCCTGCACCCTCTTGCAGTCCAGGACCCCTCAGGGGATGTCTGCCTGCCAGCTTAGGCCCATTCCCTCTCACAGTCCGTAACCCCTTGTTCCTTACCATCCATCTACTCACTGCTCCTTACCACTCAGCTCACTGCTCCTTAGTGCTGCCACAGAGGCAGGAGAGGCTCCTGCCACTGACACTTCATTCGCCAGCTGTGAGCCATATCTTTCTGTGTAGTTGTCTGTGGGCCAACTGCTCTCTTCCTTCTCACTTAGGGTGAGAAGCATGTGAGGGCAGAGTCTACTGTTGTGGAACACAGAGGGCTGCCCGGAGCTGAGGGGAGTGGCCAGGCCCATGGGATGAGAGGTGGACACAGAGGATGCTATCTCACCCAATTGTGGGGTGGGCTGGCCGGCCTTCATCTGCCTGACCCCACCCAGAGAGGGACCGAGCAGGGTGTCCACCTCTCCATTCTCCATCCTTCTATCTGTGACACCTATAACCCTTGCCAGGCCTCCCCCAAAGTGAGTTCAGCTCAATCCCTGAATGTAAAAAGGCACGGTGGGGGGGGGGGTGCCTCCACTCCAGTGCCCCCTGATTCCCAGTGACAGGACCTGGTCGACAGGACCTGATCTCAGGACGGTGGCCACTGCTGCAGAACATAGATCTGTTTCAGGAAAAGTTGGGAATGCAGACTTTCGTATGAGCCCCTATTCCAAAAGGTGGCAGTTTATTCACATTGTGGCAAAGACACCTTCAAGAGTACCATAAGTGGGTACAGTCAGAGCCAAACGGGGCAATTTCTTCATCCAATCTCTCTGAGGCACGTGGGTAGAACCAAGTCTCAGCTCTTCACAGACACTTCTGGTGTTTTTCTTGTTTTTGTTTTTGTTTTTAAGCCTAAAAGACAGTAGTCTGTCTCCATTCTTGTTCTTTGGGATTTTTTTCATCGTCGGATAAAAGGATACATACATTGAGGCAATCCTCTTAAGATACAATATTCTAGTTGCACCCATGTGACAACGACACTGCCCCTCAGAGGGAGGGAACCGACACATGGGGAGCAGGGAATTCTGAAAACCAAAGTGATGACAGAGATGCTAAGCCTTACCTTCATGTGTTTGACACCCCTCTTCAGGCGGCCTGCAGGCAGGGCGTCTGCTGGACCTTTACCACTTGATGTCCTGGCAGGCTGCCCTGGGCCTTGCTAGGCAGTGTTCAGGGCTGCCTGGGCCTGGGGGGAGTCGCCCTCCCCGCCCCAGCCACTCCTGGTACAGCTCTTGCACATGGGCGCTGGTCTCCGGGGGCCACACCGGGATGGCAGCATAGATGCCTTCCATCTGCCGCAGCCCTGTCTGCACGCCTGTCCTCCGCCTGGCCCTGGCCCCTGCCACTTAGGCATCCCCGGCGCAGGCCAGAACCTCCACGAAGTGGCAGGAGAACTTGCCCCTCTACAGCTTCAGAACCACTTCTGGATGTTCCAAAAGCCGAAGCAGGCTCAAAGCGTAGCAGAACCTCTCCATCCCTTTCAAGGGTGACCTCCTGGAAGTCTTTGTTCCTCAGGGTGCGGTAGGTGAGCACTCCCACATCCTCGTTGAACAGCTCCTTGGCCATGTGCCTGAAGATGTGTGCCAGGCACCCATTGGAGTTGGCACCCTCGTGGAGCCTCACTTCCTTCTCCTTCATGTCTCCAAACAGAGTGTCCACGGCGGCGTCATTCGAGGCGAGGTCACTTTGCTCCATTATCTGGACAATTTCACCTGAGGTTAACACGCAGTCAGAACCCTGGGAACTATGTAAAGCTGTGGGAACATCTTCTCAAAGGGCCTCCAGTTTCTTGTCATAACACAGGGCTACAATGACGTGGAAATCTTGTCTGGGGACAGGTTCCGCCATCTGGTGAAGTAATCCTTCACCAGAGCCCATGATCTGCTGGAAAGACTTAGCCGTGCAGAGGTGGGGGTGATGGGGTGACCCAGCACACACTCTGCATATTGCTCCTAGCCGGGGCAGGTGGAGGTCAGTATGGGTAGCCAGGGCTCTTCCTCACAGTGCTGGCAGTACCGATGCACAAATTCCTTCTGACTCTCCAGGATGCTGAAGTCCGCAGCTACCTTCATGTCAAAGACAGTGCACCCCAAGGCTTTAGAGAAAGCCACAAAGTGTTCTGGATGCATCAGTGACACTGAGGCTGAATTTAGCAGCAAAATAAGGCAGAGACTAAGGACACACAGACACTGCCAGCACCTTGTGCTGTGAGGTATCCCATTTCTTATTAAGGTTCAGAACACGGAAGATGTCCTTGGTGTTCTGTTGAGAAACTTGGACTCCTTCCTCTGTGGTCACACAACTGTCACATGCCAGGCAGTTACTCAGAAATATCTTGGCATTGGCCAGCTTATGGAATTCTCCCTTCTCTCTGTTCTCCTGAGCAGGACTCCGGACGTTGACTGCGACATTCTCTTGGTCATCAGTTTTTGTTTTTTTACTACATTCCTTCCATGTGCAGTGATCGCACTTCATCTGGAGCAGGGAGGGTGGGGGCTGGCTCGAGTGACCTGGAGGAAGCACGGGGAGAGCAGTCAGTCACCGCTGGTCACCTCTGGCGCTGCTGGTGGTATCCTTTCTTCCTTGTGGAGCGTCTTGAGAGGGGAAGCAGCCACAGTGCCCAAAACCGAGTTTCAGGAGGCCAACAGCACTGTTGGGGTTGTGCCGGTGGCACTGGTCCATTGGTGCCTGGCCTGTCCTCTGGAGATTGTACTTGCAGGACTACTAAGGAAGCCAGTCCCCAGTTCCACCCTGCCTCCACCACCGATTAATTGGCCAGGAGGAGGGACCAAGAGGTCTGCCTTCCAGCTGCTCGCCAGCTGTGCCACTCACTCTGGTTCCCTGTTAGCCATCCCTTGATCAATGGGAGCCTGTGGGCAGGCAGAGGGACCAAGCAGTCTGCCTGCTCACCAGTCGCTGCTGCCATGGAGCCTGAGGGACCCAGTTCCCCCATTAGCCATCCCCTGAACAATGGAGCCTGAGGGCCGGGGGATGGACTGGTGGTCCGTTTGGTCATTATGGACCCTGGGTTTTTATATATTAGAATTGTGTTTTTAACTTTGTGAGAAAAAATCACAGGTATTTTTAGGACACAAATTGCTTCCAGGTAACAAAATGGTTAATGGGAATACAACTGTAAAAAAAATAGATATTGCAGAATATAACTCAAGTTTGCATTCCTTATCTCACTGGGTAGCAGATAAAGTTCATAATTTAGGCTCCCATCCCCCTGAAAATTGACAAAGCATTTATTTTCAAACAATTTCACTACAACATTTCATCAATTTTGTATTAATAGATTATCTCCCAACTATTTTATCACTTGACCCCTTCTGCTCATATAATCTTATTTGCCAATTTTAGTTACTTTTCCATTTGGAAATCACTGTGATGAGTTCCTCACTCTCATGGGGATCTGCTTGGCATAGGACCATGGACTCACCCTTGGGTTCCACATTCACTGCCTTCCAACCCTCATTTTCCCCTCATGCTTTAGTCCTTTACTTTCATGAAACTTTGTTCCCTGCATTTCTTATTTCAAATTTATCTTATTATTGTTATTACAGAATATCTCTGTGTTACTATATGTTCATACAATATGTTTCTCAGCTATCATTATACCAACCTGGATGTGAGAAGGAATTATATTTCTTTTTGCTCACTTAATTAAGCACCAGAGATTCCAAAACTGTTTTCAGGGTCCATTTGCTATGTACATTCAAAGGGAGGAAAAGGTAATTTGTTTTATTGGGGTAAAATATGCATAACATAGAATTTATCATTTTAACCATGTTTAAGTTTACAGTTCAATGGCATTAAGTGTATTCATGTTGTTGGGCAACCATCACAACTAGGGGTTATTTTTTTGAAGATGCACAAGTTTTTGGGTGTCCACTTTTCTTTCAAATGTGAACCCATACAATTAGAACTTTGTATTTTACAGACTACATTATTTTTAGTCCATAACACTTGCAAAGTATTATCTTTTAACTACTCAAATTTATGGATATTCAACAGTAATACAAAAGCAATCCAAATAGCACTATATGCAAAAATCAACAATTTTAGGCCTGGTGGTATTCACTCATCATTGTGAATCAAAACAATGAGAACTCTGTAATTTAATAGACTGAACTGTTTCAGAGCACGTAAAACTCCAACTCAAATACAGCAAGAAGAGTGAGTGACTCTCAACTCCAAAGTCAATACATTCATGGGAAATAATATACTTTCACAATAACCCCAAAATGGCCCAAAGTTTAATCCCATGGCCAGGGACTTCAGAATTATTTCAGGCTTTATATGTTTAGCTCCAAATTTTGCAATGGAGTTAAATATATAAACAATGGCTACAGATCAATTTTAGTTTAATTTATCTTCAATCTAAGCCACACTTGGGCAAACTTGAAAATTCAGATATACCTTAAGGTTTGCACTTCAAGTACACTTCTTCCATACAGCAAAACATGATTTAGACTCCTCAAAATCTATGAATCTCTTCTAAATTGTGACTTCACATCCACTAAAGGATTCTATAATCCTTCCCAATCTCTAAATAGTTTTTTAAATATCTGTGGTTCCACTGAGTCTCAATTGGGTGTATAATTAACTCATGAAAAAGGTGGAGGTTTGGGGCATTAACACCCCCCCACACACACAAACAGTTGAAAATCCACTTATAGGAGCAGCCAGAGGAGACAAAATGGCAGCGGAATAAACGGATGTGTCCTGAGCCTTGTCCCTGAGCAAATAGAGTGAGCAGCTGAAATGAGTAGAATTCATCCCGAATTGGCGAAGGAGACGCAGCTGGGGAGAGAGTGTGCAGCCGGGAAGGGCAGAGGTCCCCTGGATAAAGGTGAAATCAAGGATCTAGGCAGGAGAGTCTGCCAGACCTCTGTGCCCAGAGGGTCAGGGAGAAACTACAGGGCACCAAGCCATGGCCCTGAGGACAGGCAAAGCGTCTGACTGTTAAAAAAAAAGGGACCACGGGACTGCAGGACGTAGGGGATTTTGGACCTTGGAGTCTGGATTTTGGATCTGAGCTCAGAGGCAGCCCTGAAGGGCTGGCCGGACTGTGCAGTGCCAGCAAGGGAGGAGCTTGCAGAGACACAGTCCCTCCTCGCACTGGGGCCTGTGCTGTTCTCCACTGAACCTAGTTCGTAGGACCTTTCGGATACAGACACTTACCCGTGGCTGAGGTGCGGAGAAGGTGTGGGCTTGTGGAATCTGGGGAGAGTGGGCGGCGGTCCAGGAGAGGTGGTAGCAAGTCTGGTGCTGAGTCATATCTAAGCCCCAGTCGCCATTTTCTCCTGAGAGATAGCCCCTCCCTCCAGTCTCCAGGCAACCAATATAGCCACACCCAGATCCCACCCTAAGTAAAACAAAGGAATCTGAATACCTCCTGAGGTCATAGGAACTGGCCTAAAGAGAACTCTTTAGCCCCAGCAACCAGAAACTGAGAAATAGTACAGTACAGACAAAAGGAATCATAAGCCAGCCAAAGAAACGACACTCCACTTTTTTCACTTTTATTTTTATTATCCCTTTTTTCCTTTTTTTTTCTTTTTTCTTCTTTTCTTCTTTGTTTTCCTGTTTTTGTTTGTTGCTTTTTTCTATTTCTTTTCACATTATTTTTCCATCACTATTTTTTATTTTCTATTTTTAATTTTTTATACCATTTTTGAAATCAATTTTTTTTGTAAATTTATTATTTTATCTTCCCATTCTCTTTCTTCTCATCCACTTATTCCCTTTCTACTTCCTCAATACTAAATTGAGGTCCTCCCCATATTCATCCAATTCTTAATATTATTTTCACTGTATAAGCTCAGCCTCTACAGATTCTGCACCAATCCTCTTTGCTGGGTGTGTGGTGTTTGTATTTTTTGGGTTTATCTATTGGTTCTGTGGTGTCTTACATATATATATATATATATATATATATATATATATATATATATATATATATATATATATAGAATATATTCTCCTTTTTATTCCTTTATCTTTTACCCCTTATCTTTTCCTCTCTCTTCGATAGCATTTGTGCTCTCTTTTCTCTGACCTATCTCTCTTTTCTCAAGTGGTCACTTATATTGGGGTTATTGGTGTCGTGAGTACATTTGTGCTTAGTTCCCTCTGTGTTGTGTCTTGTTAGGGTAAATTTTATCCGGTCTGGCCAAAAGCCTTGAGAGCAAGCCACATAACCAGACACCTGGAGAGGAAACTCCATCCACAAATGGGTCAATAACACCCCAGACCCAACTACAGAGGAAGGAAGAATGTGGCAGTGAGGGAAAGAGCATGAGTGAGTGAGGGAGTAAAAGAGGAGCATGTGGTCAGGTGGGGTGTGTGTGTGTGTGTGTGTGTGAGAGAGAGAGAGAGAGAGAGAGAGAGAGAGAGAGAGAGTGTGAGGCACAGTTAGATCCCACAGGACCTTCAGGGGCAGGCTAATCAGGCTCACCTAACTAGGCAGCTTCTGCTATCATTGCAAACAGTACCGGAAGGCCAGCTTGTACTTAGAGGCCTACCCTTTTTGAAGAGGAGAGTTGCTGTAACTGGGTTCCCAGCCTCAACTCCACCCAGAGTGCTCTCAGATAAAACCTGGGACTCTACAGCCACCCCTGCCAGGGACATGCTACCTAGGCTGTGATCCCATGGTCAACGAGGCTCCAGCCACACTGGGTGCAGGCTCCTGTGAGTTTGGAAGCAGGTTCCCCTCTGACTGGGCCAATTCTTTAGGCCAGGGCACTGAAACTACATGAACAGCAGACACATGAGCAGCCCGCTCCTGTCCAAGGAGCAGCAGCCCCGTGAGCAACCCACCGCAGGCCTAAAAGCAGCAGCTTTACGTGGCCTTCCCCTGTCCAAGGAGCAGCAGCTGTGTGAGCAGCCAGTTCCCCCGTCTGAGGAGCAACAACAACGCAAGTAGCTTGCCCCCTCTGAGGAGCAGCAGCTGCGCGCAGCCCACACCCTGCACCTGTCCAAAGAGCAGCAGCTGTGCTGCACGAGCAGCCATCCGACTTCCAAGGAGCATCAGCTGTGCAAGCAGCCCGCCCCCTTCCGAGGAGCAGCAGCTGTGTGAGTAGACCATGCTGTTCCGAGGAGCAGGAGCCGCACAAACCGCCTGCCCCCAACCAAGGAGCAGCAGTTGAGTGAGCCGCCTGCCCCCGTCTGAGGAGCAGCAGCTGTGTGAGCAGCCCACCCCTTCTGAGGAGCAGCAGCCACACGAGCAGTCCCCCCGATCTGAGGAGCAGCAGCCACATAAGCAGACCGCCCATATCCAAGGAGCAGTAGCACTGTGCAGTCCACACTAGTCCAAGGAGCAGCACCCACACGAAGCCTGTACCTGTCCAACAAGAACAAGCCAGGTGAGCAGTCCTTCCGTGTCCAAGGAGCATCAACAGCACGATCAGCTCACTTCTACATGAGGAGCAGCAGCCGCATGAGCAGACCACCCCCCCGTCCGAGGAGAAGCAGCTACACGAACAACCCACACCCGTACAAGGAGCAGCAGCCCTGCAAGCAACCTGCCCCTGCCCAAGGAGCGGCGGCATCATGAGCAGCCCGTCCCATCTGAGGAATATCAGCAGCACACAAACAGACCCTATCTAAAGAACAGCAGCCATGCGAGTAGTCCGCCCCTGTCCAAGGAACAGCAGCCACGTGAGCAGCTGGCCCCCGTCCAAGGAGCAGCGGACATGAACAACCCATCCCCATCCGAGGAGCAGCAACCTCATAATCAGCCCAACCCCGTTCAAGGAGCAGCACCTATACAAGCAGCCTCCCCCACCAGCCAGAGGAGGCACCACTGCTGCGAACAGCACCCATCAGAGGAGCCGCTGCCAAATGAGAAGCAGCTGCTGCCGTAACCACCTGAGGAGCAACCGTAGCCAGAGGAGACACTGCCACCCAAGGAGTAGCCCCTACACAGCTTGACATCTAGATCAGTCGGTGAGACCAAAAATGGGTACACAAAGATACCCCCAAAGGAAAGAAAAAGAGGAATCGCCTGAAAAGCAGTTAAGTGAAAGAGAGACATACAATATGTCAGAAAAAGGATTCAAAATAAGGGTCATAGAATTCATAAACCGGATGGAAGAAAAAATCAACACCTTATGTAAGAGTCAAGAAGAAATCGATGAAAAAATCAACAACTTATGTAAGAATCAAGAATAAATGAAGAGTGATATAGCTTCAGTAAAAAAACACCATGGAAATTTTCAACAGTAGACTAGGAGAAGCAGAGGACCAAATTAGTGAACTAGAAGACAGGGAAGCAAAACACAGCCAAACTGAATTGCAATTGGAGAAAAAAATTAAAAGACAGGAGGAGAGCCTAAGGGAGCTATGTGACAACATGAAATGAAGCAACATATGAATAATAGGGGTGCCAGCAGAGCAGGAAGTGGAACAAGGTTTAGAAGAACTATTAGAAGAAATAATGTCAGAAAACTTCCATAATGTGGCAAAGAAAAAAGTCACACAAGCACAGAGAATCCCAAACAGGATGAACCCAAAAAGACCCACCCCAAGACACATCATAATTACGATGGCAAATATTCAGGACAAAGACAGAATCTTAAAGACTGCAAGAGAGAGACAGAAAGTTACATAAAGGGAGCTCCCATTAGATTATAAAATGATTTCTCAACAGAAACACATCAGGCCAGAAAATAATGGAAGGAAACTTACAAAGTGATGCAAACCAAGGGACTGAATCCAAGAATACTCTATCCAGCAAGGTTATCATTCAAAATTGAAGGGGATATAAGGAGCTTCACATACAAAAAAATGCTAAGGGAGTTTATCACTCTCAAGCCAGCAATGCAAGAAATGCTAAAAGAACTGGTGTAAAAAGAAGAAATAAAAAGGTAAGAAGGAACACAGACACAAAAAATAAAAATGGCTACAAATAAGTACCTTTCAATAATAACTTTAAATGTAAACGGACACATTCCTAGAAAAATACAACCTTCCAAAACTTACTCAGGAAGATACTAAAAATCTCAATAGGCTGATAACTATGGAAGAAATTGAAGCAGTCATCAAAACGTTTCCAGCAAAAAAAAGCCCGGGGCCAGATGGCTTCACAGGGGAGTTTTACCGAACATTCAAGGAAGAACTAAAACCTATCCTCCTCAGACTATTCCAGAAAATTTAAGAGGAAGGAACACTTCCAAGCTTCTTCTATGAAGCCAGCATCACCCTAATACCAATACCAGATAAAGACAACACAATGAAAGAGAATTACAGGCCAATATCCCTCATGAACATAGATGCCAAAATCCTCAACAAAATTCTAGCAAATCGGCTCCAGCAGTACATCAGAAAGATCATACACCATGACCAAGTAGGATTTATCCCAGGGATGCAAGGATGGTACAATATTTGCAAATCAATAAATGTGATATATCACATAAACAAATTGAGAGATAAAAATCACATAGTCATATCAATTGATGCAGGAAAAGCATTTGACAAAAATCCAACAACTTTTCTTGATAAAAACTCTCAGCAAGGTGGAAATAGAAGGATCATACCTCAACATAATAACAACCATATATGACAAACCCACAGCCAACATCATACTCAATGGGCAAAAACTAAAACCATTTCCCCTAAGAACAGGAACAAGACAGGGATGCCCACTCTCACCACTCCTGTTCAACATAGTGCTGGAAGTACTAGCCATTGCAATCAGACAAGAAGAAGAAGAAATAAAAGGCATCCAAATTGGAAAAGAATAAGTAAAACTATCCTTATTTGCAGATGACATGATACTGTACATAGAATACCCTAAAGATTCCATCAAAAAATTATTAGACTTAATAAATGAATTTGGCAATGTAACAGGATACAAAATTAATGCCAAGAAATCTATGGCATTTCTATACACCAATAATGAACTTACAGAAAGAGAGACTAAAAAAGCAATCCCATTTACCATCGCACCAAAAAAAATTAAGGTACCTAGGAATAAACTTAACAAAGGAGGTAAAAGACCTATACGCGGAAAACTACACAACACTAAAAAAAGAGATAGAAGAAGACATAAAGAGATGGAAGAACATACTATATTCCTGGATTGGTAGAATCAACATCATCAAAACGTCCATACTACCCAAAGCAATCTATAAATTCAATGCACTTCCCATTAAAATACCAACAGCATATTTCCCAGACCTAGAACGAACTTTCCAAAAATTCATCTGGAGCCTAACCAGTTTCACTCAGTCGATAGAGCATCGGCCTATGGACTCAAGGGTCACAGGTTTGATTCCAGTTAAGGGCATGTACCTTGGTTATGGGCACATCCCCAGTAGAGGGTGTGCAGGAGGCAGATGATCGATGTTTCTCTCTCATCGATGTTTCTAACTCTATCCCTCTCCCTTCCTCTCTCTAAAAAATCAATAAAATATAGTTTTAAAAAAATTCATCTGGAATAAAAAAAGACACCGAATAGCTACAGCAATCCTGAGAAAGAAGAACAAATTAAGTGGGATCTCAATACCAGATATCAAGCTGTATTACAAAGCCACT
This sequence comes from Ia io, assembly GCA_025583905.1. NCBI lineage: Eukaryota > Metazoa > Chordata > Mammalia > Chiroptera > Vespertilionidae > Ia > Ia io. The sequence goes on along the minus strand of JAJQQW010000001.1, from coordinate 90,444,211 downwards.
GTTCTCAAAACTGCCTGGTATTGGCACAAGAACAGACATACAGATCAATGGAATAGAATAGAGTACCCAGAAATCGACCCAAATCACTATGCTCAATTAATATTTGACAAAGGAGGCATGAACATAGAATGTAATCAAGACAGTGTCTTCAATAAATGGTGTTGGGAAAATTGGACAGATACATGCAAAAAAATGAAACTAGACCACCAACTTACACCATACACAAAAATAAACTCAAAATGGATCAAGGACTTAAACATATGATGGGAAATCATAAAAATACTATAGGAATCCACAGGCAGAAAAAGCTCTGACATATGCTAAAGCAATTTCTTCACTGATACTGCTCCTAGGGCAATGGAAACTAAAGAGAAAATAAACAAATGGCACTACATCAAAATAAAAAGCTTTTGCACAGCAAAGGAAACCATCAATAAAACAACAAGAAAGCCCACTGCATGGGAGAACATATTTGCCAGTGATATCAACAATAAGGGTTTAATCTCTAACATTTACAGGGAACTCATGTAGCTTAACAAAAAGAAGATAAAGAAACCAATCAAAAAATGGGCAACTGATCTAAACAGACACTTCTTGAAAGAAGACAGAAGGAAAGCCAAGAGACATATGAAAACCTGCTCAAATTCACTAATCATCAGAGAGATGCAAATCAAAACAACAATGCGGTACCATCTCATACCTGTCAGAATAGCTATTATCAACAAGTCAACAAATGACAAGTGCTGGCGAGGATGTGGAGAAAAAGAAACCCTGCTTCACTGCTGGTGGGAATGCAGACTGGTGCAGCCACTGTGGAGAACAGTATGGAGTTTCCTCAAAAAACTAAAAATGGAACTCCCATTTGACCCAGTGATCCCACTTCTAGGAATATATCCCAAGAAACTAGAAACACGAATCAGAAAGGATATATGCACCCCTATGTTCATAGAAGCACAATTCACCATAGCTAAGATTCGGAAAGAGCCTAAGTGCCCATCAGCAGATGAGTGGATTAAAAAACTGTGGAACATCTACACAATGGAATACTATGCTGCGGTAAACAAGGAGTTCTTACCATTTGCAACAACATGGATGGAGATGGAGAGCATTACGCTAAGTGAAATAAGCCAGGCAGAGAAAGATAAATATCAAATGATTTCACTCATTTGTGGAATATAATGAACAACATAAACTGATCAACAAAAATAGATCCAGAGACAGAGAAACATCAATCAGACGTCAAACCTCAGGGAAGGTAGGGGACAGCGGGGGTGAGGGGGAGAGATCAACCAAAGGACTTATATGCATGCATATAAGCCTAATCAATGGACACAGACAACAGGGGTGTGGAGGCATGAATGGGAGGTGGGGGTTAATGGGGGAATAAAGACACATATGTAATACCTTAATCAATAAAGAAATTTAAAAAAAAGAAAAACACGGGAAAAAAATAAATGAATAAACCTGAGCAGCCCACCTGCTCGGTGTGCATGCTTCCAAACCATGTGTGCACACCCTTCTACGTAGAAGTAAAGATGTTTGCCTTGCAAAAAAAAAAAAAAAGAAAGAAAGAAAGAAAAAGAAAAGAAAATCCACCTATAACTTTTGACTCCCCCAAAACTTAATTACTAATAGCCTACTATTGACCAGAAGCCTAACCAATACCATAAATGTCGATTAACACATATTTTGCATATGTATTATATACTGTATTCTTACAATAAAATAAACTAGAGAAAATAAACTGCTATTAAGAAAATCATAAAGAAGAGAAAATACATTTACAGTATTATATGTATTTAGTATTTTTTTCTTAATCTTTATTGTTGAAAGGATTACATATGTCCCCTTTTTCCTCCTATTGACCCCTTATAGCCCCCCCACCTCGGTCCAAACCTCCACCACCCTATTATCTGTGTCCATTGGTTATGTATATATACATACAAATTCTTTGGTTGATCTCTTCCCACCCACCCCCACCTTTCCTCTGAGATTCAACAGTCTGTTCCATGCTTCTATGTCTCTAGATTCAAAGATGTATTTAGTATTTTTTAAAGCCATATATAACTGGACCTTGACAGTTCGAACCTGTTGTTTAAGAACCAATTGCAATCTTGAATGGCTCTCTATTCAGTCCACATGTCTAGACTAAATACTCTCACCTTGAATATATCATTAACTTTCTTATTTTGGGGGTGTTTTTGTAATTTCAAGTTTAGTGTATTTGGATGAGAAACACAATCCTGTGAGCTACTGGTGTTCTAATAATTCAGATGTTCATCACCACTTCATTCTCAGAAGTCCTAAATCTGAGGAAGCAGACTAAGTCTGTTAAATAAATATCCACAACCTAGTCTTTTAAAAAGTGAAACATACAGACCTGTCCTGGTGGTTCAGTTGGTTAGAATGTCGGTTGTCCCATACACCAAGGGTTGTAGGTTCATTTCCTGGTCAAGGCACATACCTAGGTTGCAGGTTCCATCCCTGGTTGGGGCATGTATGGGAGGCAACTGATCAATATTTCTCTCTCTCTTTCTTCCTCTCTCTCTAAAAATCAATAAAAACATATCCTCAGGTGAAGAATTTTTAAAAGGTGAAACAGCCCTGGCCAGTGATAAGAGCATTGGCCCATGCACCAGAGGGTTGTGGGTTCAATTCCCCAGTCAATGGCACATACCTCGATTGCAGGTTCAATCCCTGGCCCCAGTTGGGGTGAGTGGAGGAGGCAATCAATCGATGTGTCCCTCTCACATCGATGCCTGTTTCTCTCTCTCTCTCTCTCTCTCTCTCTCTCTCTCTCTCTCTCTCTCTCTCTTTCTCCCTCCCACTCTCCCTTCCACTCTCTCTAAAAATATATTCAATGGGAAAAATATCTTTGGCTGAGGATTTTAAAAAAAGTGAAACATACAAACAGTACTTAAGGCCACAAGCATAAAAAGTGTTGTGATATTGATAACTTAGTTTATATTATGCAGAATACTTGAGCACCAAGTTTCATAGAACAAATTCTCCTTATGCATGATGTTATAGAACTAGGAAAACTAACCTTTATATCAGACACAAATAAATGAATTAAAACTAATCTTATCCTTCTATAATATAGAGAGCAAATAAACCCAGCTTTTCTGTTCGATAAAATTTCTCAAATTCCTTGGAGGCATAGAGTTTATGTGTGCTTACTCATCAAGAAGAAAAATAATTAACATCTTACACTCCAGGGATTGGTAGAACACATTTGGTTTGAAGGTTACATGTTGGGAGCCCCTAAACAAGTTGGAGACATCTTTTTAAAGGCAAGTTTTTCCAGATGAGCTTCAGGCCCTGAAAAAACCTGGACAAGATTTATCTTCCAATGCCAGAATTATTGAAAGGAGAAACAAATTGTAGATGGGAATGGGATAACTAAATTAAAAGAGAACATGTGTCTTTGTTTTCACACCTGATTACATGCCTAATTCTAGTTTGACCATGAGGTTCTATCTTCAAACACACTTAAGAAGTGCTATTCTCTAGTAAAACTATTGGATAATCCTTGCGTGTCACATAGACTTACAAGTATTGTCATATAGTCATTTTCAGATATTTCTTTAAAAATATGTTATTTCATATATTTTGTCCCATTGTCATATCTATCATACCAAGGTCATTCAAAATTGAATCATTTTTTGTTCCTTATTACAATTGAAAGTAGGCAGAAAATTTATTTTAACTCTCATTTTACAAACAATAAAAGACTATATTTCAGAGATTTGTTCAGGATTATTTGACAAAGCCAGAAGCAGAACTTCAAAATCCTGGTACAATATTCTCTGAGTATACCCCACCTTTTGTTGAGTGGGGTTCTTGTATGCCTGTTTGGTAGTCTCCAAACTCATCACCAAGTAATTAAAATAACTACAAGTTCTTTGATCTGTGAATGAGTTTATTAGTTAAAATCTGTTAAAACACATAAGAACAAAATGGTGTGATTCAATAGCTAATAAGGTTTATGATCAATTATAATCTAACTAGAGGCCTGGTGCATGAAATTCGTGCACGGGGGGTGGGGGAGGTGTCCCTCAGCCCAGCCTGCACCCTCTCCAATCTGGGACCCCTCAGGGGATGTCTGACTGCCCGTTTACGCCCGATCCTACCTGGATAGGGCCTAAACGGGCAGTCGGACATCCCTCTCACAATCCAGGACTGCTGGCTCCCAACTGCTTGCCTCCTTGCCTTCCTGATTGCCCCTAACTGCTTCTGCCTGCCAGTCTGGTCACCCCCTAACCACTCCCCTGTCAGCCTGATTGATGCCTAACTGCTCCCCTGCCAGCCTGATTGTCCCTAACTGCCCTCCCCTGAAGGCCTGGTCCCCCCCAACTGCTATCCCCTGCAGGCCTGGATCCACCACAACTGCCCTTCCCTGCAGACCCGGTTGCTCCCAACTTCCCTCCTCTGCTGGCCTGGTCACCCCTAACTGCCCTCCCCTGCAGGCTTGATCGCCCCCAATTGCCCTCCCTTGCAGGCCTAGTCCCTCCCAACTTCCCTCCCCTGCTGGCCTGATCACCCACAACTGCCCTCCCTTGCAGGCCTGGTCCCTCCCAACTGCCCTCCCCTGCTGGCCATCTTGTGGTGGCCATCTTGTGTTCACATGGGGGCAGGATCTTTGACCACATGGGGGCAGCCATCTTGTGTGTTGGAGTGATGGTCAATTTGCATATTACTCTTTTATTGGATAGGATAGAGGCCTGGTGCATGGGTGGGGGCCAGCTGGTTTGCCCTGAAGGGTGTCCCGGATCAGGGTGGGGGTTCCTTTGGGGCATGGGGCAGCCTGGGCGAGGGGCCTGTGGTGGTTTGCAGGCTGGCCACGCCCACCTGTGACCCAAGCAGAGGCCCTGGTATCTGGGGTTTATTTATCTTCTATAGTTGAAACTTTGTAGCCTTGAGTGGAGCCAAGCCTCCTGCTCACTCCATGGCCGCAGCCATTTTTGTTGGGATTTATTTATCTTCTATAATTGAAACTTTGTAGCGGAGGCCAAGGCAGGTCAGGGCTACAGGAGCTTGGCTTCCTCCATTGCTGGGGGAAACTCAAGCTTCCTGCTCTCTCCAGCTCTGTGGCTGCTGCCATTTTTGTTGGGATTTATTTATCTTCTATAATTGAAACTTTGTAGCCTTGAGTGTAGGCCTGGGATGGCCAGGGTGGCAGGGAAGCTTGGCTTACTCCATCACCGAGCCAACTCAAGCCTCCTGCTCTCTCCAGCTCCGTGGCTGCCACCATTTTTGTTGGGATTTATTTTTCTTCTATAATTGAAACTTTGTAGCCTTGAGTGTAGGCCTGGGCCAGCCAGGGCAGCAGGGAAGCTTGGCTTCCTCCAATGCCAGGGAAACCCAAGCTTCCTGCTTGCTTCAGCTCTGTGGCCGCAGCCATCTTGGTTGGGTTAATTTGCATACTCACTCCTGATTGGCTGGTGGGCGTGGCTTGTGGGTGTAGCAGAGGTGCAGTCGATTTGCATATGACTCTTTATTAGATAGGATAACTGGCAGTGATCATCACATACAAGTATGCAACTGTGTAATCACAATTTCCCACACACTTAAGTTAAAGCACATAGGATGAAGACTTACACTTCCTAATTCATTGCCATTTACCAGTATAAGTCCCTCAGTTTTCACACCTTTAACTTTGTCTCAGAATGATAAACCTGTCTCCCTCTCTATCCCTCCACACTGTACAAGAATTGGCTTCGGTGTTGTCTCAATCCAGAAATGGAAGGAGATTTGACTTTGGGTGGTCAACACATAATACAATATATAGATGATGTATTATAGAACTGAACACCTGAAACCTATATAATTTTATTAACTAATGTAACTACAATAACAAATTTTAAATTCAAAAAAGGGCTAGTTTGGATAAAGGACCAGCACTCTCTTCATTTTCTTGGAGGAGAGATGCCAGATTCCGCTCAGAGGCATCCAGCCAGTAGACTGACAAGTTAGTTAATATATCTCCTTCTAATTGGGCTTTTAAGTGCATGACTTGTGTCAATTGTCAGACAGTTATTTCTATCAGTATCAACAAGTTAGGGTTTGTTAATTTGCATATGACAAAAATAAGGCTAAGTTCATGAACCTGCTTAGGAACTAACTCTATGCCACAGCTTTCCACCATAAACAGCTGCATAACTGTTGGCAACTTATTATTTTTCTTTTCTCTCCTAAAAATACCTTCCCTACTAGCTCTTGTTCCTAAGCATTTTCTTATTTCTTACACTTATGTGTATCACTATTGATTCTATTTCAAATTTTGTTCCAAAGAATAAACATATTTAATACAAAAGCCATTGCTTAGAGCAGGGTTACATTTTAACCTGGTTCTTAAACACATACAATCACATAATCAAAGCAAACATTGCAATAGATTTTATCTATTCCTGAGATGTCATTGTAGTACAATATTTCCAGGTGACCCACTTACCAACTGGCTAGCCACATAGTACAGGGTTGTAGCATGTTTCTGCTTTGATAACTAAGGGTTGACCATTTGCTGTTTTATAGGCTGGTTCAATCTTTATCTTGTTTCAAGGTCTGGAAGAGTCTCACAGATTCCTCTTGGTTTATTTAATGACTTGCCTGAGTTAGCATGGTTGCTTGTGTTCTCTCATTAATGCTAACAGTTTTAATAAGCTCACACTAAACTACTGTAGAATTGTATAAAGTTCATATTCCAGAATTCTAATAGGAGAAATAGCTACCCTTCAGTATCTATATTTGAGGAACACCAGATCTGTCCATTTACAGTTCAATTACTCATCAAATGGAATTTATAGCCCAATTTCCCAAAGTCCAAATTCCTAGTGCAGAGTTTACATATTCCCTGGCTGTTTCTAAACTTTTAATTAAATCTAAGTGAAATAAGTCAGGCAGAGAAAGACAGATACCATATGATTTCACTGATACTTGGACTCTAAAAAATTAACAAACAAAACAAAGAAAGACTCATAAAAATGGAAAACAAACTGATGGTTGCCAGAGGGAATGGGGTCATGAAAAAAAAAGCAAAATATAAAGGGGATTATGAGGTTAAAAAATTTTCTAGTTAAAAAAATTAATAATTCGTGGAGATGTAGTAATGTACAGCACAGGGAATATAGTCAATAATCCTATCTAATAATAGAGTAACATGTAAATTACCATCACTCCACTACTCCCACGATTGGGTGGCAGGAGGCCAGGGGGCAGGACTCGGGGTGGCCTATCCGGCCATTGAGAGGCACGGATCCGCTGCCACTGAGGGGGGCTGCCCTGCTGTTGAGAGGCGCAGGGGGCGGGACTCCCGCCCCCTGCGCCTCTCAATGGCCAGATCTGCGGCCGTTGAGGGGGCCTGCCGCGGACACCCAGCTGCGCCTCTCAATGGCAGGGTAGCCAGGTGTCCGCGGCAGCCCCTCTCAGCGGCCGTTGAGAGGCACAGGAGGTGGGAGTCCCGCCCCCTGTGCCTCTCAACAGCAGGGTAGTCCCCCTCAGCAGCCGCAGACCATCAAAAGCAGGGGGAGCTGGGTGCCTGTCTGCTCTGGCACCAGTGGACAGGCACCCAGCTCCACCGCGAAAAGTGAAAACGTGTAGGGGACCCCACATGTGCATGATTCAATCATGCACTGGGCCTCTAGTATTATAATAACTTGGCATGGTGACAGATGGTTACTAGACTTAGTGTGGTGATTACATCATCTACACTAATAAAAGAGAAATATGCAAATTTATTGTACCTCTGAGACAACCATCAGCAAATCAGGAGTATGCAAATTAACCCAACATAGATGGCAGGTTAATTTGCATATGCAGGCACAGAGCAGCCAGGCTGGGCGGGACGTCTGCTATGAGGGGAAGGGCGGGGGGAGCAGAGGGAGCTATAGGAGTGGCTCTCTACCAGGAGAGAGAACTTGCAGGTTCCCGGGCGGTCGGGAGCGAAGCCAGGGGTAGGAAGGCCTATTCTTGCACGAATCTTCTTGCAACGGGCCTCTAGTACAGTACATAAAAGTTGACGCACAATGTTGTGCACCTGAAATTAATATATTACTGTATGCCGACTATCCTATCTAATAAAGAGGGAATATGCTAATTGACCATCACTCCATCACAAAGATGGCTGCACCCACAGCTAAGGCCAAGTTCCCATAAGGAGCCTTAATGAGCAATCAGCAGGGACCTGAGGCTAAGCCCTTCCTGGCCCCCATGGGGCTTGACAGGTGACCTCAAGCCATGCCCCCCACCTGGCAGGGCTTGACAGGGGACCTCAGGCTGCGCCCCCCCACCCTGGCATTATGCTGGGGGACCTCAGGCTGCACCCCCACCCCAGCGCCAGGCCAGGGGACCTCAGGCCGCACCTCCCACCAGGTGGGGCTTGACAGAGGACTTCAGGCTGCACCCTCCACCCCAGCACCAGGCTGGGGGACCTCAGACTGCACTCCCTGCCTGGCGGGTCTTGACAAGGGACCTCAAGGTGCACCCCTAGTGCTGGGTCGGGGGAACTCAGGCCACACTCCCGCCCAGCTGGGCTTTACAGGGGACCTGAGGTTGCACCCCCCCACTTGGCAGGGCTTGATGGGGGACCTCAGGTCATGCCCTCCACCCAGTGGGGCTTGACAGGGGATCTCAGGCTGTGTACCCCACCTGGCGGGGCTTGATGGAAGACCTCAAGGCACACCCCCACCCTGGCCTGGGCTGGGGGACCTCATGCCACACCCCCTGTCCTGGTGCTGGACCAGGGGACCTGAGGCTATGCCCCCTGCCTGGCAAGACTTGACAAGGGTGGGACTGGTCGGGTCTGGATCTAGCCCAATGGGGGGGGCAGCAGGGTCTGGGTCTCACGTGATTTTGAGGTGCATGTGGGTGGGCAGAGACTTGACTCTGGGTCCTGTGGTGTGCCCCAGACTCTGACAGGAGGAAGGTTTTCATATACATTTTACTAATTTTCTTTCATGTCTGACACTTCTATTATAGAGAAAGGGCAAATAACAATATTAAATTATTTCCTCTAATTAATTCCCTTTTAATGTGCACGAATTTTGTGTACCGGGTCACTAGTACTTTAATAAAAATTAAAAACTCATTATTTTTAAAATTATAGATTCTATTAACTTCTATCCAGTTACTGTGTTATTCTTCTTCTTGGTGGCTACATGTATAGATTTCCTTGATTAACTGTTATCACTAATCTTCCTTATAAAATCACTTTTACTGGAATGGTAGGATATACACTGAGTGGCCAGATTATTATGATCTCTGAACGCATAATAATCTGGTGACTCAGTGTATTTGTATCTCAAATGGGTACCAAAAGTATTCTAGACTTTTGCTGGAGATCAACCACCTATTTGTCCTGAGCTTTCTATCAGCCAGTGCAAAAGGGAAAACTGATCATGTGCATGATTTATAGTATCTTTGATATCAAATAAATGAGGTACTCAAGAGAAGTACACTGAGTGGCCAGATTATTATGTGTTCAGACATCATAATAATCTGGCCACTTAGTGTATATTCTTCTTGCTTTTCTACTGCTCCAGTTAGTTTAATTTAGCATAGTCCATTTGCACATCTCTTATTCGAAATTTTGGAAATACTATATATCTAGAGTCCCCTACACTGAAAAATCAAGGCTCAGTTTGTCCAGTTATTACAGCATCAAAGTTCCTCAAGCTGCTGTGTGATATGGCCTGTAATTATCCACAGTAATTGCTTAATGATATCATTTTTATTTATTCTCTTTGTGTCATCGTACACTCCCTCTAATTCTCCTGTATCCTCATCAACTCTATCAGTCTTTCCATATAGCAGTCTATTATTGTAAAACTTTTCATATTAATATGTTTGAGCAGCTCCATAAATTCTGAGCTTTCAAAAAAGTCTGTGGTGTTTTTTTCTTGACAAAGCAGTCTCTTTCCTAAATTTGTTAAATAAACTTATCCTGAAATTCAGTAGTTATGTTTCTCCTGCTAGTGTTCATCCAAATAAATCCTGGTTATCCTATCTAATAAAAGAGTAATATGCAAATTAACCATCACTCTGCTACACCCACAAGCCACGCCCACCAGCCACGTCCACCAGCCAATCAGGTGCAAGTATGCAAATTAACCCAACCAAGACGGCTACAGCCACGGAGGGAACAGGAAGGAGGCTTGGGTTTCATCGGCGATGGAGGAAACCAAGCTTTCCGCACACCCTGGCCGGCCCAGGCCTCCGCTTAAGGCTTACAAAGTTTCAATTATAGACGATAAATAAATCCCAACAAAAATGGCGGCAGCCACAGAGCTGGAGAGAGCAGGAGGCTAGGGTTGCCCCCGGCGATGGAGGAAGCCAAGATTCTGCAGGTCTGGCTTGCTTTGGCCTCTGCTTAAGGCTACAAAGTTTCAATGATAGAAGATAAATAAATCCAAACAGAAATGGTTGCTGCCACAGAGCAAGCAGAAGGCTTGGCTCTGCTCCAGGCTACAAAGTTTCAATTGTAGAAGATAAATAAATAAATCACAGATACCAGGGTCTCCGCTTAGGTCACTGGGAGTCGTGACCGGCCTGCAAACCACCACAGCCCCTCACCCAGGCCGCCCCACACCCCAAGGGAACCCCCACCCTGATCCAGGACACCCTTCAGGGCAAACCAGCTGGCCCCCACCCATGCACCAGGCCTCTATCCGATCTAATAAAAGAGTAATATGCAGATTGACCATCACTCCAACACACAAGATGGCTGCCCCCGTGTGGTCAAAGATCCTGCCCCCATGTGGACACAAGATGGCCACCACAAGATGGCCAGCAGGGGAGGGCAGTTGGGAGGGACCAGGCCTGCAAGGGAGGGCAGTTGTGGGTGATCAGGCCAGCAGGGGAGGGAAGTTGGGAGGGACTAGGCCTGCAAGGGAGGACAGTTGGGGGCGATCAAGCCTGCAGGGGAGGGCAGTTAGGGGTGACCAGGTTGGCAGAGGAGGGAAGTTGGGGGCGACCGGGCCTGCAGGGAAGGGCAGTTGCGGGGTCCAGGCCTGCAGGGGAGGGCAGCTAGGGGTGACCAGGCCTGCAGGCGATGGCAGTTAGGGGCAAACAGGCTGGCATGAGAGCAGTTAGGCGTCAATCAGGCTGGCAGGGGAGTGGTTAGGGGGTGATCAGGAAGGCTGGCAGGCAAGCAGTTGGGAGCCAGCAGTCCTGGATTATGAGAGGGATCGGGCCTAAACGGCCAGTCGGACATCCCTCGAGGGGTCCCAGATTGGAGAGGGTGCAGGCTGGGCTGAGGGACACCCCCCCCCCCATGCATGAATTTCGTGCACCGGGCCTCTAGTATAGTCTATAACTTCCCCCATTTACCTTTAAAGGTAACCAATTATTTGTGTATGCAGACCTCTATATTTGATGCAGCATCTGTCATGTTGCTTAGCTGTGATGTTATCTGAATTAAATGCCTTTTAACCTTTTGCACTCGGATGTCGAGATTAAAATTACTCTTTGAATGTGTCAATAATTTGAAATATAAAAAAAATCCAAATAAATAAGTTTGTATGAAAAGAAACTCCAGTTTTTTATTCTACTGCCGCACTTTGTAAAATCTGGGGTATTTAAAAAATTAAATCCCAAGTAGAATAAAGGAATTGAGAAAAAAGCAAGCGAGTGCAAAGGGTTAATGCTTTTGACTATAATATGCTTTAGGATTCTATATGAATTGGTGTAGTCCGGTTTCTACCAGTGTGGATTGACTTCTACGTATCATTTCTTGACGATTTGGATATACTAATTTGCCTAATGGTATATTTTTATGTCTTTACATAGTTGTTGCCCATGTCATGAGATACAAAGGTAGTTCTCTTAAAAGGAATACCACAAGTGTCCATGGACTTACCTGAAGTGTAGCTATTCTTCCAAATGGGAGTAAGGATACTGTATGGCATAGAATTAGTATGATCAGTGAATTTCCCACACATTTATTTGGCCCTTCTCTGTTTTGATATGGGGGCCCTCTAACTATTACATTTTCCCCTTCTGGTATGTATAGAATTATTGTGGCTAAATACCAGTTAATACTTTGTTTAAATTCATACTATTCCCATCTCTTGAAAGTTAAAATTTCTTTTTTTAAAAGGTAGTTTGAATTTCTTTTTTATTGAATTTTGGGAGTAACACTGATTAACAAAATTATACAGGTTTCAGGTGCACAAGTCTACAACACATCATATGTACACTGTATTGCATTCACCACCCCAAGTCAAGTCTTTATCCATCACCATTTATTCCCCTTATACCCTCCTCCACAAACCCCCCTCATCCCCCCTGCAACCACCACACTGTTGTCTACGTCCGTGAGTTGTTGTTGTTATGTTTGTTTGTGTGTGGGGTTTTTTTTGTTTGTTTTTTTTTGCTCAGTCCCTCCATCCACAACCACCCAGGCGTCCACCCCTGACAGCTGTCAGCCTGCTCCCTATGGGATACCATGGATGGATCTGGAGAGCATTATCTTAGGTGAAATAAGCCAGTCAGAGAAAGACAAGTACCATATGATTTTACTCATATGTGGGATCTAATGAACAAAATGAACTAATGAGAAAAATAGTGTCCATTAAAATTTTTATGCCAAGGCTGCAGCAGGTTCACTATAATAAGCCTATCAGTTATTCTTTATAAATTTTACCATACACACCCAGAAGATGTGGCTCAGTGGTTGAGCATGACCCATGAACCAGGAGGCCACTAGTTCAATTCCTGGTCAGAGCACATGTCCAGGTTTCAGGCTCAATCCCCAGTGGGGGGGTGTATGTGCAGGAGGCAGCCAATTGATGATGCTTCTGTCTCATCAATGTCTTTCTCTCTCTCTCTCTATTCCTCTCCCTTCCTCTCTCTCTAAAAATCAATAAAAACATATTTTTAAAAATTTTACTATAGTTAAGAAGATATACTTTATCCACTACTACTTGTGGACCATGATCTCTATGTCTGCCATAAATATTTGACTTTCCATTGGTGACTAGTCCCTATAGGGATTTATCTATCCCTTCTAGTACTAGTACTTCTCTCGTTATTTGGTATAATTTGTCATTTCCATTTGGAGAACAATATTGTAGAGTAGTTCAATGTGGGCCAGCATTTGAGGAAATAGTCCTTCATTGCAACCTCTTGGCCTCAACTTTTTAAAAACTTTCTCCCCTGCAGAAGTTATCTGAAAATCTTTCTGCAGTTTTATTATCTGGTAGATGCTGCTTTTCCAGATTTTTTCCCCCTAGTCTGCTATAGAATACAATGGTTGACACACTTTCCTAAAGGCCTAGTATGGAGGCCTTTTTAAGTAAGAAGTTATATCTTCTTAAATAAAAGTGTCCCAATATTGTCCTGTTAATGTAGATATATTCACTATAAAGCCATCCTGGGGATTATTCCCCTTTCAGTTTCCATTCATTGTAGAACAATGAAATCGGGTCTCAAGATGTGGTAGAGTTAATCATGTCTTCACTCCATTGTTAGGTGAGGAGTTTATTCTCCTTGTTGTTTGAACCTCTTGTCAGGAATCTTAGCAGGAGAACAAGTACACGTAAATAAAGAACCATATCACTGAAGTCAGAGCTTTTAAAATAAGTACAATGAAGAAAAGAGACTAACATCTGCTAGAACTAAATCAAATATTACTGGTTCTATCTGGTATTAGTAAGGAAAATATACAGAACTAGGAGAAAATTCCTACTACTAATATTCAGAGAATATTGAAAACAAACAAACAAAAGAAACTGTTTGAAACATGCTTGTGGGTTTTCACCCACTTCTTAAGTCATCATTTATACCAGAGAGTACGTCATCATATACGTTTTCTATGTCAAACATAGCTTGATCTATATCAAACATTAGGTCTTCTTCTTCTCCTAGTGTAAGTATTGATTCCAAGTCTGAGAATTCAGCGAGGTCTGGTAGTAAATCTTCCTCAGAAGGAGATGAATCTACTTCTACCTGTTCTGCTACCTCATTTTGCTCTACACAAGGAACATGTTCCTGTGAAATTAATTGCAAAATCTCTTCAGCTATTCTTATTAACTGAGCAACACAATCAATAAGTCCACTAACTAGTTCAGGGATTGACACAGCCTCCATTCTGCTCTTCTCAAAAGATAAAATAATCTTAAAAGCTGTAGCAAATGGACTGACTCTTGGCGACAATGAATCCTGTGGGGCTGACAATGGTTCTGTGGTTGGTTGGTCGAGAAATCAGGCTGTTGATACAATTATGATGATCAAGTACAGAATGAGTCCAGTGGTCCTATAGCAATTTTTGATAAAGTTCGTGAACCTCCCACAAAATCACATATGATATTCTTGTTGGTACCGGTGGTGAATTGCTTCTATAATGGCAATCTGGCAGATTGTCACAGCCAAAAGAAAACAGCAAAGCAGATCTAATAATAGAAAAGAGAATTACAAAGGTTAATATTCTTGAGCCTTTATCCATCCTACAGGTTCTGACTACAGGATAAAGTAGAAAGGGTAATCCTAGCTATTGCTCATCTTCTTTTGAGAACCATATAAGAATCTACTACTTATATCCTCCTTTAAATGTTTCATGGTCTTTATCTCTTCTTAGGGGATTTGAGAACAAAGGGAGCATAGGTAGTTTATCTTTCTTGAACAACTCTATTGAGGAAGATACATTCACTCAGATTCTTTCAGTTAATTTTGTCTTTATTAGCATCTTTGTCTGATTGCCATTTATATCTGGTGCTGATAAATTCTTTCTATGTTTTTAAGAAACCATTAAAGTTTCCAATTACCTCTGCAGCCTAGGAAATTTATGGTAAATTAAAGTTCCACATTTTCTGTCTTTTACAAATTTTGGACAATTTCTGTTATAAAATTAGTTCCTTGGTCTTTTCCTATTGCTGCCAATATCCCATATCTAGCATATAGTTCCTCTAAATTTGTCTAAAAGCCATGGTCATACCAGTACTATTCTCATCTGCATGTCTGGTGTGCTTTGCAAGCCTTTCTAAGTGCTTATGCTTCTGTAAAGCAATATTCTTTGTTTAAACATCTAGGAATTGGCCAAATATAATCTACCTGTCATGTTTGTCTGGCTTACAACCACCACTTCCTTTAAAAATGAGTTATATATAAAAATAAATAAGTCACAGATATAATATATGTGAAAATAGCATAGGGAAAATAGTCAGTATTATAATAATAAGTGTATGGTGACAGATGGTTAGTAGATTTATTGTGGTGTCCACATTGTAAGGAATATGAATGTCAAATTAGTATGTTGTATACCTGAAATTAATATAACACTGCATGTCAAATATCTGATATAATAAAGAGGTAATATGCAAATTGACTGTGATGCTATCGCACAAGATGGCCACCCTCATGTGGTCACAAGATGGCCTCCACAAGATGGCCAGCAGGGGAGGGCAGTTGTGGGCAATCAGGACAGCAGGGGAGGGCAGTTAGGGGCAACCAGGCCAGCAGGGGAGGGCAGTTGAGGATGACCAGGATGGCAGGGGAGGGCAGTTAGGGGTGACCAGGCCTGCAGGGGAGGGCAGTTGGGGGGACCAGGCCTGCTGGGGAGGGCAGTTGGGGGGGACCAGGCCTTCAGGGGAGGGCAGTTGGGGGGGACCAGGCCTGCAGGGGTGGGCAGTTGGGGAGGACCAGACCTGCAGGGGAGGGCAGTTAGGGGCAACCAGGCCTGCAGGGGAGTGCAGTTGGGGGCAATTGGGCTGGCAGGGGAGTGGTTAGGGGGTGATCAGGCTGGCAGGCAGAACCGGTTAGGGGCAATCAGCTAGGCAGGCAGGCAAGCAGTTGGGAGCCAGCAGTCCCGCATTGTGAGAGGGATGTCCAACTGCCGGTTTAGGCCTGATCCCTGTGTGTGGGATCGGGCCTAAACCATCAGTCAGACATCCCCTGAGGGGTCCCAGATTGGAGAGGGTGCAGGCTGGGCTGAGGAACACCCTCCCCCCCCCAGTGCACAAATTTCGTGCACTAGGCCTCTAGTACTTTAATAAAAATTTGTCAAAGATTCAAGTTTTTAGTCATTTGACATACCTCATATTGCTTACTTGTTTGCTTGTTTGATTCATAGTTGCTTTTACTTTATTCTTTCTCCTCTGCTTACCTAGGACATTCATGTCCATATGCCCAGAGGTTTTATGTGCCAATCCTGCAACTTTAGGTTGAACTGACAAGAGAACTGACTTGGGAATTAGAGTCCCCAATATTGCAGAGTCTACATTAGTTTTGGGGTATCTAATTGCTTCCTTTTAAGTAGAATGTTCTGTCTTTCCATTCTGATGATCTGGTGCATATCCTACATGAACTGCTAAATTCCCTTCATTGGTTTATTTTCATATCTCCCTTTATAGAATTGCTGCTCCTGCTATAGTTCAGTCTATAATTTTACATTACAGCATATATCTTCAATTCATGACTGCTCAGTGTCCCTATATACTTTGACTAATTGTTTTCTTAGACATGTATACATATTAAATTTCTAGCTACAAGTCCTGCATATTAGGCTGGTTTTTTTTTCTCTCCAATCTCAGTCAAGCTTCTTCTAATGGAGAGTATCAGGAAGCAGTCATCCATTTCATTCCTTTAGGATAGTTCCAAATCTGTTACTGCCCTATTTCCAGAAGTTCTGACAAGAGTGATGCCCAGCTAATTGTACTCCTTAGATCTTTACTGGAGTACAGTAAGTCATCAGCCAGATGGTCTATGATTTTCACATGGAGCTTGCTAGTCTCCACAGGGCCTAGTTTGACCCACTCGGCTATAAACTATCTGTACTTAGCATAAGACCTGTCAGAACCACACTATTTTTTGGTCCAAAATCCTGACAGTAGAAATGGGATTTGCCCTATAATAGTGGTCCAAAACATGATGACCAGAAGGCATTATTTTGGTTATAGGCAACTTTCCATCTGAAGTATGGGAGAATGGGTAGTAGAGGCACAGCAGTTTGTTTTATTAATTCAAAGGGAAAGAAATAATGAAAGGAACTTGGCATTAGTGTAGAACTGAATCAGCTCACCAGAAGGGAAACACAGAAGAAAAGTATATGCTAAATTTTACTAGAGAGCACCATCACATTTTCAAAGGAAACAATAACCTACTATGGTGCCCATAGCCCAAGGGCATGTGAGGGTGATAGGAACACACTCACACAAAGACTAAATTCTGGTTTCCCTTTCACCCAGTTTTTTTCTCAGCTACTCTACCTCCCCTTAGAACTCTTTAACTCCTCTTCTTGGTTGATATACTTCCATTTCTTCACCTATGTTTTTCATTCTATTTCGCTTTCTGTCTCCATCTTCCACTATCCCTTCCCATCATCTTTTCTTCCATCTCTCTCTAAACTGGGAAAAATTTTAATAAATAAATAAATAAATAAACTGGGAAAATTTAGAAATAAATTATATCCCACTTATCAAATTGATATTTTATTTATAGACTCTCACATTGTACAATATAAATATAAAAAGTAGAGGTAGAACATTTTATATTTTATCTTATAAAGACAAATTTAGTTACTTATTACTTATGCAACCCTTGATTTACTTCAGCTATCACTTGGTTACCTTTGATAGGAAAAATTTCCTTACCTAACCTTAACCCAGATGACCATTGTGTTAGCTAATCCACAATTCCTATCTTCAAAGCATCTTAGACCCTAGGAGCAGGGGGGTGGGGTGGAGGTAAGGAAGATGTTGAAAAACTGCTAAGAACTGCAGTACTAAGAAAGAGTAACAGTATAGCATCAGCTTATTCCAGTTATGATAATTTCCAAAGCAACCAATCCTTGACACCTTAGTTTGCCTAAAGGAGCATTTTGTATATTTTGTGCCTAATCCTCAAATCACTCTAAGGACCTTTTTATAAGCAGTTCCCTCTGCCTGAGATCCCTTTTCCCTCATGAAAAAAAAAATGCTTATTCCGATCTCAGTTTAAATATCATCTCTTCAGATTTTTGAACCTCCAACCTGAAAAAGGCATCTAATCATCCCTTTATCATTAGTAATACTGTGCATTTTTATATTATGGCACCTATAATTACCTCATGTTTTCTTGTTTATTTGTTTTTCTATCTCCTACCCTACCACCATATACATATAGACTAAAAAGCAAGTGCCATGAGATTAGGAAACTTGTGTTGTTTTGCTTTTTGTTGTATCCTCAAAAGCACAAAAGAGAGGCTGCCACATAGTAGGTAATCAGTAAGTGTTGCTAAATAAAGGAAGGAAGGAAATGAGGGAGGAACAACTTTTAGCTCTTTTATTCAGTAAATAGTATCAAGTTTGAACCATGCATGAGGATAGCAGGAGGTATAAAAATAAACCAATTCCTCAAAACACGCAGTAAAATGAGCAGGTAATCCACATATTGAGAGAAAACATTCACAAAACAGATATGTGATAAAGAAGTTGTGGCCAGAATGTATAAAGAGCTTGTACAACTCAAAAGTAAAAACAAACAAACCAATTTTGAAGATGGCTAAATGATTTGAACAAACATTTCACAAAGGAAAAAAAGCAAATACATGTATACCTTATTTTACTGTGTTTCACTTTATTGTGCTTCACAGATAGTGTGGGTTTTTTTTTCAAATTGAAAGTCTGTGGGAACCCTGGATTGAGCATTATATATATATATATATATATATGTATGTATATACACACACACACACACACACACACACACACACACACACACACTAGAGAGGACCAGTACATGAAAATTCATGCACTGGAGTGGGGGATCCCTCAGCCCGGCCTGCCCTCTCTCACTGTCCGGGAGCTCTCAGGGGCAGGAGGCAACCCGGAGATCAGGGGAAGGCAATGCCCCATCACACCTCTGCTGCTGCCACTGCCGGCAGCACAAGCCTCAGCTGGCTCTGGTTACCTGAGCCTCAGGCGGCACTGGGTGGCTGGGCAGCCGCCATCCGAGGCTTGACTGCACCTCAGGCTGGCCCTTGGGGGCTGGGGGGATGAAGGGACTGGGGGACTCCGGAGGCAGTCGCCTTGGCGGGGCTGAGGGGACTGGGCGCTGCCATCTTATGGCTGTGGGCGCTGCCATCTTTGAGGGCGTGGCCATAAATTAGCATATTCTCTCCTTATTGGCTGTGGGCGCTGCCATCTTTGCGATGGCATGAGGGTCAATTAGCATATTCCCTATTTGTTAAATAGGAGATATATATATATATATATATGTGCCATTTTCCCACAGCATTTGCTCACTTTGTATCTCTGTGTCATATTTCAAACTTTTTCACTATTATTATATTTATTATGGTGATCTGTGATCAGTAAATTTGAGAAACCAGGAAAGGGAGAGTGACACAATGAGGCAAACATCATTGTTGTCTTATTTTAAGAAATTGCCATAGCCACCCCAACCTTTAGCAATCACCATCCTGATCAGTCAGCAGCCATCAACATCAACATATGACAATCCACCAGCAAAATAATTTATGAACCACTGAAGGCTCAAATGATGGTTAGCATTTTTAGCAATAAAGCAGTTTTAATTAAGGTATGTATATTGTTTTTTAGACATAATGCTATCACACACTTAATAGGCCACAGTATAGAGTAACATAACTTTCCTATGCACTAAAAAAAATTGTGTGACTCACTTTATTGCAATATTTGCTTTATTGTAGTGGTCTGTAACTGAACCTGTAATATCTCAAAGGTATGCCTGCAGCTAAAAAGCCAGTGGAAACATAGTCAGCATCACTAATCATCATGGAAATGCAAATTAAAATCACAGTAAGATACCGCAACACACTCACTAAACTGGCTAAAGTTAAAGAGTAATAACATCAAATGTTGGCAAAGATGTAGAGCAACCAGAATTCTAACATATTGCTGGTTTTCAACCTCTTTGAAAACATTTGGAAGTTGTTTTTCTTAATTAAGCAAGCACCTTAATTAAGCATGCAATCCAAGCAATTCCACTCCAAGGTATTTACCCAAAAAATGAAAGTTTACAAAAAGACTTTTACGAGACTGGTCATGGCAGCCTTATGCATAATACCCCTCCCCCCAAAAAGTGGAAAGAGTGCAGGTGTCAATCAAAAGGAGAATGAATATGCAAACGTATATATTCATATAATATGATATTAATCTGCAATATAAAGAAAGCCACTACTGATAGGGACAACATAGATGGATATAAAAAAGATTATACTTAAATAAATAAATCAGACACAAAAGAGGAATACAAATTATATGATTCCATTCATATGCAATTTGATAAAATACAAAATGATCTACGGTAGAAAAATCAGAATAGTGCTTACATCTAGGGAAGTGGGAATTGATTGGGAAGAGGCATAAGAGAATTTTTTGGGTTGATGGTAATGATCATGCTTTAGATAGAGTTTTGGATTACACAGGAGTATGTATTTGTCAAAACTCATAGAATGGTACTTTTAAGATTTGTGCAGATCACTATATGTAAATTTTATCCCCTCCGCACAAAGTGACCAAACATAATCCCCAGCCTCATGAACTATATATCGGATGAAATGACATGCCCATAAATAATTATTCTAATAAATGCTCATGTTTATGGAAGGCCTACTATATTTTAAGCACTGTGAAACCCACTTTTCTTATATTAGTACATTTAAACATCACAATAATGCTACAAAGTTACAGATGGAAAAAAATGGAGGATGAGAGAAATTAACTTGCCCATAGCCAAATGGTAAATAAGGTTGCAGAAATGGAAATCAGCCTAGGTCTGACTCCTAGAATCCTTTGCCAGAGGCATAAATTCAGGTGCCTACTTGAGCAAAATTTGCCTTATTTGCACCAAAGACAACATATCATTCTAAGCAGGAATAGAACTGAGAATGTTAATATAATTTGCCAACCTTGGAAACTGGCTGAATTCCAAATTCTTAGAACAGTGAGTCCTAAGGCAAAGAGATGGAGAGAGCCTGATCAATCCCTCAGGGATCCACATCATTTGTTACAGGAATGTTGCCGTCCATTTTATCTGCCCCTCCACTGACCTACTGAATTGACCCAAACACTCATAAACTACTCACCTGTGATAGAGCCGAGATGGATGAGAGGGTCAAGGCGCTGCCTGCTAAACGTTTCCTGGACTTTCACTT
Organism: Ia io; assembly: GCA_025583905.1. Classification (NCBI taxonomy): domain Eukaryota; kingdom Metazoa; phylum Chordata; class Mammalia; order Chiroptera; family Vespertilionidae; genus Ia; species Ia io. The sequence continues at coordinate 90,423,105 of JAJQQW010000001.1, read as the reverse complement.
TCAAATGGAATATGGATGTTCCTGTCACAACTAGAAAACAACAAAAAAGGATAAACTGCAGATTTGATAGGCTTAAAGTGATCCACGATCTTTGGAAACAAGGACAAGCTGAACTAATATTTCAGAGAGCTACAAGCCCTTCCTAAGTGAGCTGATAGTCACTAGACGGTTGCTAATTCTGGGTACAAGTTGAAGATGAGGTTTGGCCCCAAGGCTGAGTGACTCTACTTAGGAAAAGGAGAAATTTGCATAAAATTTGAGACTAGCATAATGGTTGGAAATTTGAGAAGCCTGAAATACAAGGTTGGTTTTCCTTACCTGAAGTTAGTTGAGTTTTAGGCTGGCGCCTAAAAGTGAAAGGCTCAGTGAAATGTACCGCAGTCTCGCGGTACTTCAGAGATAAATTCTTGGTAGTGGGAGGATAAATGCCGTAAATACACTGCCACTCTCTGCCTCAAAATCTTACCTCAATTTTGAAGGTGGGAGCACCTGGGGTGGCTAATAAGTTAATAAGCTCAAAACCATCCCCAAAGGGCACTTGGGACAAAGTGATTCTAAAACTCATAAAATGTACCTTAATCAATAAAGAAATTATATATATATAAAGGGGTTAGTATAGCCAAAACATCTTGAAGAAGAACAAAACTGGAGGACATATACTATCATCTATCAAGGATAGCTGTACAACTACAGTAATTATGACAGCATGGCACTGGCGCAAAGACAAACAAATAAATCAATGGAACCATGACACTTCACACCAGATATCAAAGTAATACTATGACTACTACTAATAATAAGTTGAAATGGATAATACATCTAAATATGAAAGGTAAAACATTAAATCTTCTAGACAAAACCATAGGCAGATATCTTCATTACATTCGGTAGGCAAAGATTTCTTATTTGATACAAAAGGCATTAGCTACGAAGGTTAATAAATTGGATTTCATTAAAATTAACCTTTTGCACTCGGATGTCGAGTGTGATTCGACACGGTTAGCATTAGAATAAAGAAATCGAGAAAAAAGCAAGCGAGTGCAAAGGGTTAAGAACTTTCATTTATCAAAAGATACCTTAGGAGCCGGAAAAGCCTCACAGACTGGGAGAAAATATTCACAATACATATATCTAACTTGTATTCTGCATATAGATATGTTTTTAAACTCCTTCAAATCAATAAGAAAAAAGACAGACTATCCAATTTTAAAAAGTAGAAAATAATTTGAATGGCACTTCACAGAAGAGAACATCTAAATGTCCAACCAGCATATGAATAGATTTCCAGTATTATTCCTTATTAATAAAATGCAAATTAAAACTACAGTGAGACAAACCCAACCAGAATAGCTAAAATTGAAAAAAACTGACAATATCAAGCACCAAGAAGAACATGGAGCAACTGGAACTCTCATAAATGGTTGGTGAAAGTGTTAACTGGTATAACTACTGTACTTTGGAAAAGTGTTTCACAGTATGCACTGAAACTAAACATAATTTTATTACATGACCTTGCAATTCTACTCCTAAGTATACAACCAAAATAAAAGAGTACAAATGTCCACAAAACTACATGTACAAGAATGTTGAAAGAAACCAGATGCATTAAAGTGTGTACCATATGAATTTCATTTATATAAGTGAGATTTAAGAACAGGCAAATGAAGAGATAGAACAGAAGTGAACGCAGTGGTTACTTCTAGGTGGGGGTTGCTGGAAATGTTCTATGTCTTGATATGATTACATATGTTTTTAAAAAAGCATTCAACTGTATTCGTATAATTTGTATACTTCACCATATGAATGGTATATATAAAAATTATTTTATTTTTAATTTGGGATCTCTTTCCTATAAAGCCGGTAAGGACAGTCAGAAAGTGATGAGAGTCTTTCTAGGGTGAGTAACCCAGTCATCACAGGAAAATGGAATGCAGTCTGAAGGTACAGACTTGTACCTTTGGCCCCGTGGCTCTAGTCCCGCTAGGGTAGTGCTAAGTCAATAAAGAGGTCCTTATAGCTAGATAGAGTTGTAATTGAGGCAAGATGAAATAACCCACATCTTGCATGTAGCTCAGAAAAAGAGCTGGGGCAGAGGCCATGTTCTCCATCTGATAACTAGAATATTTAACCCCATAGATTTTTATTAATCTCACTGTTATGACATTTTTGTCAGCACAACTAATCATTTTTCTCGTTGCTGACAGTCTTACCCTGCTATTTTGTGATGCTCATAACTGGCTAACTGGCAATAAGTGTCTAACAATAGGATGGAAAAAGAGCAAAGGAATCCAAATCCTCCTGGCCTGTGTTTACAGTCAATAAGCTTTTCTGCATTGGGCAAGGTAAATTAGTTCAGATCCAAAGGGAACAGAGGCAGTTATGTAGAAATTAAAATGCGTCCTTGGTGAGTATAGGTGCCAGTTTCCTACTTACAAACAGTATTTTTTTCATAATGCACCCTTTTCTAGTGCTGAAGTACTATTTGGATACATGCATTTAATATAGATTTTTTTAAAAAAATCCACAGACATTACTTCTCATTGCTATCCTCATCTCAGAGGAAAACATTAAGAGGTCCTTGTCCCCAAAGGGCAAAATTTATAATTTTGATATAGCAGGAGCTCTCTGGGAGGCCACAATGAACAAAGCAACAGTATTTACCCTTTTAAATTCCTTTTTAAAAAGCCACAAACCTTTGCCTTAAAAAAAATCTTGGTGCAATAAAGCATTTGCCTGTTATAGAATCTGACATTTTAAATCCCCATGATCATTTTAATTTATCAAGAAAGAAAGGAGTTGTGTGGCTGAGAAACTAAACATAGCCCCTTCTTGAAAATATATGAAAAATTCCAAACAAAAACTGAAAAAGGGAGGGGGGTAGGAAATGTCCTTATGGTCAATTTAAACCAAATTCTACTGAATTTATTTCCTCCTCCTCCAAATTTGCTTACTGCTTTAGGGAGAATCACAGATTCTTGCTTAGCCTTCAGAAAAACAACTTAGTGGTTTTGAAAATATAACTCTTGGTTAGTTTCCTAGACAGCCACATAGTTTCTCAAAACACTATCCAAACATGAGGACCGCCATCCCATCTCGACTTGGTAGAACCCTGCACCCGTTTGTCCCTGAATCTTGGCTGTTGTGAGAAGCCCAAAGTCCCAGAGAGCCTGAAAAGAATTGTAATACTTCCAGGAAGATTCTTGGCTTTTAAATATCACCAGTGCAGAGGACAGGGTCTAAAATAAGGGAAATAAAAACAGAATTTGGAGGCAACAGGGAAAGGGATTCTATTCCTAAATCTTTCTTCAAAAAATCGTTTCTGTTGATTTGAATACTTCATTTGGAAGATAGAGTAAAATGGTGTTAGTGGCTGTAAGGGTAGGGTCTGTGCCAAACAGACCTACATTTGAATTTCAGCTTTTCCACTTACTATTTTTTGTCTAAGTGTCCTTATCTGTAAAATGAAGATAACAATTGTAGAATTACATGAGTTAATACACGAACAAGTTTAGAATGGTGCCTGGTATGTAGTAAACTCTTAATAAATGCTAACTAATATCCAGGGACCAGTGTGTGGTGCATCCTGTGAAGGTAGGAGGGGAGATAGTTGCAGACATTACATAAACTGGAAGGAAGCATGGGAAATACAATTCATCTCATAGTTATAACCAATATGACTTTGAACTTGGATAAAGATGTGAGAGAGCAGGACTGTCTTGTGGCTCTTGTTCATACATAAGCCTTTCATAAGCCTTTCAGAAGACCTGAGACCAATCAAGTAGGGAATCCTTGAGGCTTAGCGGATCTTCCTAGCCTAACTTCCTCTTGCCATCAAAGCGCTTGCTCACTCTGTTTCTGAGCTCTGGCAGGCAAAAGCTGATTACACTTTGGACTGCTCATTGACTACTCCTCCAAAACACTGCCAGCTGCATGGAGAAAGCCTTCCCCTTGGTATTATGGCAATGAATATTTCAAAGCATTAACTGGCTATGCCTTGGAAACATGTACTTGGAAAGTAATTGGCAAAATCATTGAAGCAAGATAATGAAGGCCATTACCCTGTGTCTACTATGCTTTCACCTGAAAGAAGATCAGAGGTTCTATATTTCTTCCTTCTGCCTGCAAATGTGCTTACCATTTATCCACCAAAGGATAAACTTCTGTTTTTAATGATCTCAGAATAAGATTCCATGACCTCCCTTGGTAGCTCATTTCAGTGTTTTACAGTTTCTGTCTTCTGTTAATTATATTCTCAAGTACTTTCACATACATTAATGTATTTAATTCTTATAACAATCCTGTGCACCAAGGATTATCCCTATTTTGCAATGAGAAAATGAAGACCCAAAGAGGATAAGTGACTTACCTCGATTACACAGCTGGCTAGTAACAGAGCAAGAGTGAGAATCTGATTCTTTCATCTCTCAGGCCCTCTGAGCTGTCACTTACACTGTGATCTGCCTAGTGATGTTCTGGGAAGCTTCAAATCACCAGCCAAATAAGGATCAGTGTTAAGATGTCAACAAGAACACAATATAGCCATGGTAGGTGGCTTACCAAGTATATCATAGGCCACAAGTCCCCTTGAGGATAACCATTTCATTGTTCTCATCCCTACATACTATTGTTCTCAGAGTGTACCTGCAGTTAAAAAGCTCTAGCAAAAAGGAAAGATATAAAAATCCTAAATGATCATTAAAATCACCATTAAGACGATGTGCTTATCTATGAGTATAAAATAAAAGACAAGAGTCCATGGTATCCTGTTTATTAATTTCTCCCTTTTGACCTTTGAGATAGATACAATCAGAATAAATTGGAGGAAGTGGGATAGAAAAAATATTTAATAATCTCCTAAAAAGAAAAATGTTTTGCCCTTGAGCATGAATTTGTTTCCTTTCTCTCTGAAAATTTCATTCCTCTATCTCTCAGGGCTCATAAAGGGGCCAAAGGTTAGCATTTGAAACATAGATAAAGAGCAAATTCCATTGTGTATTTGCTTGTTGCTCAGAAAAGCACACCAAGGCCCTACAGCCCTGCCCTTTGGCAAGATCCCTCCCAATGCCAGACCAGCAAGTTGCTCAAGTGAAAAGCTGGATGGAATTGACCTTATAGTATTCCTTACAGGGTTTCCTTTTTTTAATATTAGCTAGAGGCAGGGGAGTCTCACAGCAGGTTTGCTCAACAAGAAAAATATCTCTCATCTCTTGTGACTGATATTACCAGGTTGAGTAATTCTGTTCTAAAATACACTTTTAATTAAATACAATGGCCACTCCACCTAACTATCCTTGTCAAAGTCACCAGTAACTTCCACACTCTTAAATCCAATAGTCAGTTCCCAGTCCTCATCTTACTTGTGCTATAAGCAACATTTGACATGATTCATCACTCCCCAATTCTTCTTATTCATCTACAGTCATTTCCTTGAAGATCTCATAGAGGCTGTAAATAACACCTATATGAAGGTGACTCTTAAATTGATTTAGCTAGTTCAGAACTTTCTCCAGAATCCCATAAATGAGTATCCAATTGCCTTTACATTGATTTTTAACATCTAAAACGTATATCCAAAACTGGATCTGTAGTCTTCCCTCCAAAACCTACTCCACCTATAACTTTCTCCATCTAAGTAAATGGCAAGTCTATCCTTCTAATTACTCAGGCTAAAAAAAAATCTTGAGTTTTCCTTTGACTCTCCTTCTTCCCACAGTCTACTGCCAATCCACCAGAATACTCTGTTGCCTCTGCTTTCAAAATATACCCAAAACGTAATGACATGTTGTCATTGTGAGCCACCATCATTCACCTCTCAACTTAATTGTTTCAGTAGCCTCCTAAAAGGATTCCCCTTGCCTTACTCCAGTATTTTCTCAACATAACAGTCAGACTGATCTCTTTAAAATGTAGGTCAGATCATGTCACTCTTCTTCTAATGGCTTCTTTCCCCAAACTCACCAAGCACACCTCTTTAGGTGTTTTGCACTGGCTATTCCTTCTGCCTGGAATGGTTTTTACTCAGATATCTTTTTTTTTTAAATATATTTTATTGATTTTTTACAGAGAGGAAGGGAGAGGGATAGAGAGCTAGAAACATCAATGAGAGAGAAACATCGACCAGCTGCCTCCTGCACACCCCCTACCAGGGATGCGCCCGCAACCAATGTACATGCCCTTGACCGGAATCGAACCTGGGACCCTTCAGTCCGCAGACCGACGCTCTATCCACTGAGCCAAACTGGTTTCGGCTTTACTCAGATATCTTAATGGCTAAATCATCACCTGCTTCAAACCCTTTGCTTATATTTCACATTCTCAATGAGAAATACATTTACCATCCTTTAAAAAATTGAACACCCTCCTCCCAAACTGGTACTTCTGAGTCTCTCCTATTTAAATTTTCTTAGAACTTGCCACCTTCAATACATGTTGTATACTTTACCTATTTAATATGCTTATTCTCTTTATTTTCATTTTTTAATTTTTAATTACAGTTTACATTCAATATTTTTTCTATTAGTTTCAGGTGTATAGCATAGTGGTTAGACAATCATATACTTTACAAGTGTTCCTTCTGATACTTGAAGTACCCACCTTGCACCACACATAGTTATTACAATATTATTGACTATATTCCCTATGCTGTACTTTACATCCCCTTGACTATTCTGTAACTACCAATTTGTACTTCTTAATCCCTTCACCTTTTTCACTCAGCCCCAACCCCCATCCCCTCTGGCAACCATCAGTCTGTTCTCTGTACCTATGAGTCTGTTTCTGTTTTGTTTGTTCATTTATTTTGCTCTTTAGATTCCACATACAAGTGAAATCATATGGTATTTGTCTTTCTCTGTTTGACTTATTTCACTTAGCATAATAGTCTTTAGATCTATCCATACTGTCATAACTGGTAAGATTTCATTATTTTTATGGCCGAGTAATATTCCATTGTATGTACCACAAATTTTTTATCTATTCATTTATTGATGGGAACTTAGGCTGCTTCCATATTTTAGCTATTATAAATAATATTTCAATGAACATGAGGCTGCATATATTCCTTTGAGCTAGTGTTTTGGGTTTCTTCTGATAGATACTCAGAAGTGTACTTATTATTATTACTAGAGGCCCAGTGCACAAAATTTGTGCATGGGGGGGGGGGCGTCCAGCTTGATCGGGCCTAAACCAGCAGTCGGACATCCCTCTCACAATCCGTGACCACTGGCTCCTAACTATTTGTGCACATTAAAAGGGGATTAATTAGAGGAAATAATTTAATATTGCTATTTGCCCTTTCTCTATAATAAAAGTGTCAGACATGAAAGAAAATTAGTAAAGTGTATATGAAAACCTTCCTCCTGTCAGAGCCTGGGGCTCACCACGGGACCCAGAGTCAAGTTCCTACCTACCCACATGCACCTTAAAATCACGTGAGACCCAGACCCAGCCGCACCTCCCCCCACATTGGGCTAGATCCAGACCCGGCCAGTCCCACCCTTGTCAAGCCCTGCTGGGCAGGGGGCATAGCCTCAGGTCCCCTGGCCTGGTGCCAGGACAGGGGGCATGGCCTGAGGTCCCCCAACCCAGACCCGGGGCATGCCTTGAGGTCCTCCATCAAGCCCCACCAGGTGGGGGACACAGCCTGAGACCCCCTGTCAAGCCCCGCTGGGTGGGGGGCATGGCCTGAGGTCCGCTGTCAAGCCTCGCCAGGCGGGGGGATGCAGCCTCAGGTCCCCCATCAAGCCCTGCTGGGTGGGGGTGTGGCCTGAATTCCCCCAACCCAGCACTGGGGGTGCACCTTGAGGTCCCCCATCAAGCCTCGCTGGATGGGGACACAGCCTGAGGTCCCCTGGCAAGCCCAGCCAGGCAGGGGGGCGTGGCCTGAGGTCCCCTGGCCTGGTGCCGGGGTGGGGAGTGTGGCCTGAAGTCCCCTGTCAAGCCCCACCTGGTGGCCTGAGGTCCCCCATCCTGGCACTAGGGCGGGGGAAGCAGCCTGAGGTCCCCTAGCCCAGCACCAGGATGGGAAGAGCGCCTTGAGGTCCCCTGTCAAGCCCTGCTGGGTGGGGGACACAGCCTGAGGTCCCCTATCAAGCCCCACAGGGGCGGGGGAGGGCGTAGCCTCAGGTTCCTGCTGATTGCTCGTTAAGGCTCCTTATGGGAACTTGGCCTCAGCTGTGGGTGCAGCCATATTTGTGATGGAGTGATGGTCAATCAGCATATTCCCTCTTTATTATATAGGATTCTTTATTTTATGACTCCCCTCTCTAGAAGTAAGCTCCATGAATGTAGTGATCTCTATTTTGTTGAAGTACAAAAATACTGTCTGGTATGTAGTGGGTACTCTATAAATGTTTGTTGATTTAATAATAGGACTGATAATTCCTTATACATTTTATAGTCCTTTATAGTTTTTTCTAAGTGTTTTCACATTACATTCTTCCAAATTACCATATAACATGGGTAGGGCAACACATAATTTATTATCTCTATTTTGCATTTTAAAAAATTGACATCAGCCCACCTGGTGTGGCTAGGTGATTGAGCGCCAAGCTACAAACCAGGAGGTCACAGTTCGATTCTCAGTCAGGGCACATGCCTGGGTTGTAGGCTCGATCCCCAGTGTGGGGCATGCAGGAGGCAGCCGATCAATGACTCCCATCATTGATGTTTCTGCCTCTCTCTCCCACTCCATTCCTCTCTGAAATTAATAAAAATATATTTTTAAAAAAGAAAATTGACATCCAGAGAGGCAAAACAACCTACCCAAAGTCATGTAGCTGGTATGTGGTAGAACAGGAACTCAGTTCTGTGCTCTCATCCCAGGGCCTCCAACTTTACTGCAAAGCCCTAGTCCTTAAGGAAAGGCCTTCTAGATTTTTTTTTTTGTTAGAACAGAAGCATGTCCTGCTTATGTCATTAACCCAGTGCTTTGAAGTTGAATGTGTGAATTTTCCTGATCATGGAAATATATACACAAAAAGTCAACTAAAGACCTGAGTTTGTGTGGGGGAATCACCATGTGAATGTCAGAGAAAATTATGCCATCCCAAATGGTGCTCTCTCTAAGAAAGAAAGCAACATTTGAATATACCAGCTGCTCAGTAGAATAAATCATTTGTTTCTTCCTAGCCAGCCCTGCCTTCCTTTTGTATTACACATTAAACTGAACCGAAAAAGTAACTTAACAGAGCAAAGGGGGAAATTGTAGTCCAAGAAGGCATCTGCTACCTAAAGTGCATTTTAGTGGCCTCTTCCACTGTGACACCACCTAAATCACTGATGGACTATGTTGAAAGCTCTCCCCCAACTGCCACTACCATTCATGAAGAGCAAAGATTGTCCCTTTAATTGTACCACTGAAGAGGAAGCTGGTGTTTACTTGGCATGGGGGAACAGGATACTTCATGCTTGGCATACTGCTACCATTGGCATCCAATCCAGAAGCTGCTACATTCTGCAGGGGTGGCAACTATTTTGTCCTCCGTATAATATAGTGGAAGATACAGCTATATTTACATACAGGTGTTTTAACAGAGACACTTGTCACCCCTGGTAAGCTCACAGGATGAGACAGAAATGGCACAGCCAGGAAAAGGCAAGCCAAGTCCTCAGTTCCTTCTGGCAGCTGAATCCACAGTATTAGCGAAGATGGTCTGATCTCTTTCCCTGGTCCTCAGAATGTCAATACAACAAGGATGTATGTATCCAATAACCCTCCCAAGAATCACTAAGTAGACCAGGTTTGTTTTCAGTGCCTTTGTCCTTTGACCACAGCAAATCAAGTGGTTGAGGCTTGACTCTACTACCAAATCAGCTCTGTTTCCAGGCTCAATAAATATCCCCTAAAGAAAGAGCAAGCTTCAATTCAATAAATAAACCTCAGACTGAAAACAGAAGTGTAACACAGGTACAATCTACCAAATGCTTGATGGATTCAGTTAATACATGGACACACACATTACTGAAACATGAAGACATCAACAACCTCAGCCATACAGACAGGTATTTAAGGTTTTGATACTAGGGAAGGATAGAAGAAAGAAATTATTTTTAGGAGGAAAATATGGGGCTTGGAGGTAGAGAAGCCTGGGTTCAAGTCTAAAGATTTTCTTACTTTGGGCAGGTCACTTAAGCTCACTGTGATTTACTTTCATGATCTCAAAATAGGATGATGATAATACCTTAAGCAATTACTACTTTTATGATTTACATCAGTTTTAATTATGGGGAGGTGCCCCTTTACTTTAGATTTTTAAAAAAGAGCATGGCTTTTGAATTTAAACATAGATTTAAACTCTACCTCTGACACCAACTGTATGGCATCTCTCTCCAAACATGAGTTTATTCACCTGTATATTAAGGAGGAGGATGATACCTATCTCAAATGGTTGCCATAATAATAAAAAATAATAATAATGTTAAAAATGTGTTTTTTAAACTACAAATTCCAAGGCAAAGAAACGTTTTCTTTAAAAGGCCTCGACTAAAGTGACCAAAGACTCTGGTTTGCCAGGGACCAAGGGATTTTCCAAGTTCTAGAATTTTCAGTGCTAAATATGGAAAGTCTTGGGAAAACTGGAATAAGTTGATTACCCTAATTTTGAGTAATCCATAACAAGTCTTGACTAGTCCTTAACAAAGTCAAGGGCCTGAATAGGCCGTAACTGAGATGGCCTTAACTACACAATGACTAGGTATTAACTAAGTTTAGTCCCTGGCTAGGCTGGGACTAGAGTCTGATCAAACACTTACTAGGTTTAGGCTCTGGCAAGGCCTTTGACCCAGGCAGTGCTTTAATTAAACTCAGATTAGTTCTTCTCTATACTTAGACCTTAGATAGGCCTTTATTCTTTGGCTAGGTTTTAAATAGGCTTAGTCCATGGCTAGACCTTAACTGGGATTCAAATAGATCTTAATTAGAATTGAGCACTGACTAGATTTTAACTGGCTGATTAAGCTTTAACTCAGATTTATCCCTAACTAGGTCTTAATTGGGCTGGCAAGGCCCTACCTTGGCTAAATCTTAACTAGTCTTAGGGACTGGCTACCCCTTAATTTGAATGACTAGGCCTTAATTAGATTTAGGCTCTGGCTTCACCTTAACTCATGTGTGACTAGGACTTAACTAGGTTTAGTCACTGGCTAGGCTTTAATTAGATTCTGAGGAGGACTTCCCTAGATATAAGCCCTGGCTAGGCCTTAACTGAGCTAAGTCTTCAATAGGTTTAGACCTAGCAATCCCTAAACTAGACTCTAAATAGGCCTTCTCAAGATTTAGGTCCCAGCTAGGCCTTAACTACACTCTGACTAGAACTTAATTAGGTGTTGGCACTGACTAGAGCTTAAATAGATTCTAGCTAGAATTTAACTACATTTAGACCCTAAATAACCTTTATATTCTAAGAAACCAAAAACACTTATTTGAAATAATATATGTACCTCTATGTTTATTGCAGTGTTATTTATAACAGCCAAGACTGAGAAGCAGCTCAAGTGTCCATGAGTAGATTAGTAGATAAAAACGTACTGGTACGTTTACACAATGGAATACTACTTGCAGTAAAAAAGAGAGAAATCTTACCTTTTGCAACAGCGTGGATGGACCTGGAGATTATTATGCTAAGTGAAATAAGCCAGTCAGATAAAGTAAAATACCATATGATTCCACTTATATGTGGAATCTAAGGAACAAAATAAACAAAGAAAATAGAACCTTAATCTTTCTGTCACCATTTATTTACCCCTTTACTCTCTTCTACTTCCTCCTAACCCCCCTCCACTCTGGTGATCACCATATTTTACTAAGTGAAATAAGTTGGTCAATGAAAGACAAATACCATATGATTTCACTTCTATTTGGAATCTAAAGAACAATATAAATGAAAACAAAAAAAAAAGATTCATAGACACAGAGAACAGACTGATGGTTGTCAGAGAGGAGGGGTTTTGAGGGACTGGGTTTAAAAGGTGAAGGGATTGAGAAATACAGATTAGTAGTTACAAAACAGTCAGAGGGGTGTAAAGTACAGCATAGGAAATATAGTCAATAATATTTTAATAACTATGTATGGTGCCATTTGGGTCCTGGAAATATCAGGGGGACCACTTTGTAAAGTATATGATTGTCTAACCACTATGCTGTACACTCAAAACTAAAACAAAATAATATTGAATGTAAACTGTAATTGAAATATAAAAAAGAAAAGATTGAGAAAAGAAGAGAAGAAAATACACAGAGGACAGGGTGCTATGAAGACTCAGGAAAAGACTGGAGCAATGCAACAAGAAACCAAAGAATGCCAAGGATTACCGGTAGCCCCCAGAAGCTGGAGAAAAGCATAGAATGGATTCTTCCTCGGAGCCTCCAGAAGGAATCAAACCTGCCACCACCTTGACTTTGGACTTAAGACCTTCAGAACTGTGAGGAAATAAATTTATGTTGTTTTAGGTCAAACAAAAAAAGTGATCTATTCAACTCCTTCTAGGACACCTATATTTTGTAACAAGTTTGTAACAGATATAAAAGAAAGTACAGGAGATGTATCTACAGCTTTTGCACATAATGTGCAATCAGCAGTTAAGAAAAGAGATAGCTGGCACACAACAATTGCAACAAAGGGAGTATAACCTTCACAAGGCCAAACTCTGAGCACTTTGTGAACTCTCCACATTTATTTTATCAGGCCTTATGTGAGGAAGCAGCCAGTTTGATGTATACTGCCTTGGACTATTAAAGGATATTGAAGTCCTTAGTTGATGATTCAAGAATGGGATGATGAATGCAGCACAGAGCATGAACCATGAATTCCTATCTAATGGCTTCATCAATATCCTAGCAGTGAGAGATTGGTCATTGGCCCCAAAAACCCTGCTATATTAGTATAAAAATATATATTCCCAAACCAATACAGTCATGCACCTCTTAATGATGGCGATACATTCGAAGAAATGCATCATTAGGTAATTTCAACATTGTGCAAACATCATAAAGCATACTTTCACAAACCTAGATGGTATATATAGCCTACTACTCACCCAGGCTATATGGCATAGCTTATTGCTTGCAGGCTACAAACTTGTACAGCATGTTACTGTACAAAACACCATGAGATTAAATCAAGCACAAGAGAAAATAATGCAATTAAGAGACACCATAAACACAAGATATATGATGAGGTTGCTGCCAGCATAACACAACATACTGTTTTATAAGCAAACTTTTTTTATAAGTAGAAAGTGTATATTCTAAAATAATGATTAAAAGTATAGTAAATACATAAACCAGTAACATAGTCACTTATTGTCATTATCAAGTGTTATATACTGTGCATGATTGTATTGCTGTACTTTTATATGTCCAACCACGCAGGTTTGTCTACAACAGCATCACCCCAAAATGTGAATTAGGATAGCTATGATATCACTAGGCGATTGAAATTTTTCAGCTTCATTATAGTTCATCACCACCAAACCAGTATTATATAAAATGCTGAAAGGTATTCTTTAAGAAGAGGAAGAAGAAGAAAAAGGTAAAGATAAAAATTATGAACAACAAATATCTATCTATCAACAAGTGAATCTACAAATCAAGTGAATAAAATATCTGATGAACAGAATAAACTGGTGAATATAATAGAATCAAGGGCATAGAAAGGGAGTGGACTGACAATTCTTGGGGGGGAAGGGGTGTGGGGGATGTGGGAAGAGACTGGACAAAAATCGTACACCTATGGATGAGGACAGTGTGGGAGGGGTAAGGCAGAGGGTGGGGTGGGAACCGGGTGGAGGGGAACTATTGGGGGAAAAAAGAGGAACAATTGTAATAATCTGAACAATAAAGATTTATTAACAAAATAATAAAAAAATAAAAAGAAAAAGAACTCTGATTCCTAAAAAAAACAGAAACAAAAAAATCCTCTGGGACCACTGTTGTATATACAATCCATCATTGACTGTAACTTCATTATGTGGCACATGACTGTATGTTCACTTTTTAGTAAAATATATTTGATTAGTTTCTATTGAGAGTTCACTTAGGCTCAGCTAATCATTTTTGTCATCTTAATTATTTACAATAGCTAAGCTCTGGAAACAGTCCAAGTGCCCATCAGTAGATGAATGGATAAAAAGCTGTGGTATATTTACACAATGAAATACTGTGAAGCTGTAAAAAAGAAGGATCTCTGCCCAGCTGGTGTGGCTCAGTTGTTGAGCATTGACCTATGAACCAGGAGGTCATAGTTTGATTACTGGTCATGTCACATACCCAGGTTGCTGGCTTTATCCCCAGTGTGGGGCATGCAGGAGGCAGTCAATCAATGATTCTCTCTCATCATTGATGTTTCTATCTCTCTCCCTTTCTGTCTGAAATCAATAAAAATATTTTTTTAAAAAAAGAAGGATCTCTTACCCTTTGAGACAGCATGGAGGGACCTAGAGAGTATTATGTTAAGTAAAATAAGCCAGTCAGAGAAAGACAAGTATCACATGATCTCACTCATATGTGGTATCTAATGAACAAAATAATCTGATGAACAAAATGGAACCAGAGACATTAAAGCATGCAACAGAAGAGAGAAGGGAGCAGGGAAGAGATTGCCCAAAGAACTTCTATGCATATATGCATAACCCATGGACATAGACAATAGTGTGGTGAAGGCCTGGGGAGGGGGTGGGAGTCGGGGGGAGGGGGGTCAGTGGCAGAAAAAAAGGGGACATCTGTAATACTTTCAACAATAAAGATAATTTTTTAAAAACACTTAAGGATTCCTTAGCAAAAAAAAAAAATAGTTCTTAGTTAAACTTAAATAAGCCTATACAGTTTGACTATCCCCTTCGAGTACAGGGTAATTCAGCATCACTCCTGAATAAACCAACTAAAATTTGTAGGTACTATCAAGGACAAAGTTGCTCACTGGTCCTGCTCACATAGGATAGTGCCTAAACAGGGCCTGTTCCAGTATGATGTAATCACTCCTTACATTAGGTTATATGCGGCAGTAGGTCAAAGAGACTAATGTGGATACCAAGGAGTTTGTGCATTCATTCATCCCACAAATATTTATTAATTACCTACTATGTGCCAGAAATGGTCCTAGGTCCTAGGGACTGGAATATGATGGCAAGCTCAAATAACCACAGCCCTTGCCCTCACAGAGTTTTCATTGTACAAACAAAACCAAGGAAGTGTCTACATAGCCATTAGTTGCAACCTAGCATAAAACATTCTATACCTTATGGATATCACAAAGCAAAGTCAAAGATGATGGGAAAAGCTCAAAATGGCTGTAGAAATTAGGGTAAAAACCTGGGCAAAAGTCCATGTGGTCATAAAAGCAGACAGCATTAACAAATGAATATTATCCTCACTTTATAAATATGGAAAGAAAGAGTTGCTGAAGATCACCTGGCTATTAAGCAGTAGAGAGGGGATTCCAATCTAGAACTGACTGACTCCAGAGCCCACATGCTTTCCAGTGCCACCACATTACAGAACTGATGTCTGGTCCTAGAAATCTCAGGAAACAAAGTAAAGAACTTTAAGAATCTTCACATTTCTTTACTAAAGATAATAACCACCACCTCAGTTCATCCTCCTTAGTTCTGCCTGTTTCTAGGTGGTGGGGCAAGGTTATGGTTTTTATGGGGAGAGAGGAATGAAAATTCTGTGACAGGCCTCCAGGAGCGTGGTATAAAGAGATGGTTACAATATTATAAAACCTCTGGGCTATGACCATTTTAGTGGGAAAACAAACTGAAATGTGTATTTCATGAGAATCTTTTTGTAGTAAATTATTGAGAGGTGTGGTGAAAATACCAGAAGATTTGTGACTATCCAATGCAACAAAATTCTCTGAGGATTTGCAGTAATCCCTGGGGTTGCAAGGAATAATACTTAATTGTCTACATCTTGTCAATAAAACAGCTAATTCTTGCATGTATATACCCAGGCTATAACAAGCAAAATTAAATTTAGTTTCTTGGAAGCAAGAGACTAGCTCCATCCCTCTGATTTATTCAACTTGATACACTGATGGGAGGGAGTTTATTGCACCGGACTATACAAGGGGATTCCACCTGAGAATTGGAAACCAAACTGCTTTAAGACCAAAGAATTCCCAAGGTTGCTCAGAACTTCCAACCATCATTCAGTTAAATTTTGGAAGATGCCAATTTGTTCTTCAGTGTCTCCTCCATCCCCCTCCTCAAAGTGACTCAGAAGCTATTTAGTAATGCTCTGGAAAACTCTGTGTTTATGGCAGCTAGATTCTCTAGCCCAGTTGCCTGGTCCAAGCGTGTAGTATGTTTTTTGGTCTCCTCAATTCCCCTGGAACAGTGGTCGGCAAACTCATTAGTCAACAGAGCCAAATATCAACAGTACAACGATTGCAATTTCTTTTGAGAGCCTAATTTTTTAAATTTAAACTTCTTCTAACGCCACTTCTTCAAAATAGACTTGCCCAGGCCGTGGTATTTTGTGGAAGAGCCACACTCAAGGGGCCAAAGAGCCGCATGTGGCTCGCGAGCCGCAGTTTGCCGACTACGGCCCTGGAAGATCCTGCAGGGACACAATGTACTCTTCATTTAAAGCCTGCTGGCAGGCTAAGTATAGCTAATGACCTCCAACATCGACTGGGAAAGAAAATGGTTCCATCATTTGATTTGTCATTGTGAGTTCAGAAATTCAGTATCATACAATTGATGACAGACAGTCTTTTCCAATTCTTTAATTATTTCCCAGAATGAGAGATGTCTCCTCTTCTGAATTGGAAAGAATGTGGTAGGTATAAAAAAGTGCACACAATATAAGGAAGAAAATGTGTTTTCTAGCTTTACCTTCAGCTCCTTCACCTACTGTCACTACCACTACCACAACATCATCCTGGGCAAGTCGTTTATACTTTCTGGTCCTCAGTTCTTCAATAAGATGGAATAGCTTACTGATTTGAAAAAAATGAAGGAAAAGTAGACTAGATGAATGTATCATATTAGCATGGTAGGTAGAAGCACAAACTTGGGAATTGTACAGATTGGGGTCTAGATCACAGCTTTGTCACCCTGTAGTTATATACCCTTGGCAAATGACTTAACCTCACTGAGCCTCACATTTCCTTCTCTGTAAAAGGAGAATGGATACAAATAATACCTACTTTGTGGGTTTATTGTGGTGCCACAATCTGAGAATACATGAAAAATGCTTAGTTCAATAAGTTAACATGCTTCATTAAGAACCAGGAATAATGAGCTATGCTTTGTGCAACCTTCTTCCTTTTATTCACATCACTTCTTGTTGTGTTAAGAATATTTATCAGGCACTTGTCAAAAATGTACTAAATGCTTTATTGGACTTTCCCATAGAGGAGTGGGAAGATTCACAGGGCAATACCATGGAACCTCAGAAGCCTGGAAAATGATAATAGAACTGGGCAAGATACCCAAGTTTTTCCTTATTTTCACCCTATGTCCAACTTAACCCACATCCATTCATTCGTGACCATAACAAAGAAATGTTTCCTGGAACCACAGACCCCATTTGGATGATACATAAAAGTGTCAGGACCGCACTGCAGGTTTAACGTGAAAAAAAATGAGAACCAAGGACTCCTGGGTTCTCTGTTCTGCCTGTGCACTGATACCTTCTGTACCTTTATTTTATATACTAGAGGCCCAGTGCAAGAAATTTGTTCATGGGTAGGGTCCCTAGGCCTGGCTGGCAATCAGGGCCAATCAGGGCCTTCTGGCTGCTGGCCAGGGCCTTCCTTTGTTCTGCACTGCCCCCTGGTGGTCATTGCACATCATAGCGAGCGATCGAACTCCCTGTCAAACTCCTGAGGGGACACTTTCCATATTACCCTTTTATATATATAGATTCCCTCTTTTTTGATTTCCCCAACCTCTGACCAATCTCTGAGGAGGCTACAGTCATAATTACAATATAATATTTGAAAGGTAATTTAAAAAGGAAAAGTGTTATTAACTACTAGTTGCAGTTTGTAAACAAGTTAACAACTGTTTCCCTTACAGTTCCTGAAACATTACAAACCACTGCTGTAATTAGATATTTCCCTGGCTTTGTTTTGATATTAAGGATCACAAGGGAAGTGTGTTGGCATCATTTTAGTATTTTGTATTTAAATTCAAGTAATGAGTCATTCACTCACTCCAGGGAGAGACAGAGAAAGGAATGAGTTTAAGGGTCTCAAAAGTGACAGCAAGTAACCAAGGGAGGTTATACATCTCTTTCTGGAGCCCATGGACTGGACACCAATGTTTTACAATGGCAGATATGCTGAAGGACAAGGGATAAACAAGCTAGGTCCAGCTCACCTAAAGCAGTAGGTTTCTGGAAACAGTTTTAGTGGTCACAATTGTGGGAGCTGAAGAGGGAGTTGCCACTGCCAATTAATAGGTAGAGGCCAGGGATGCTACTAAACATCCTACAATGCACAGGACAGTCTCCCAAATCAAAGATGTTTCCAGCCCAAAAGGTAAAAGTTTTAAGGTTGAGAAAACCTGACCCAGACAATTTGTTCATTCTTCCCATCCTAACAACTAGCAAACATACTTGAAGATCTTTTTTGTGGGTGCCAGGGGAAATGCAAGCCATGGACTCTGACCTAAGGAAGCTCAAAGTCTAATAGGGAGACCAACCAAGCACACAAAAGCTACTAGAAAATAAATAAATATATCACATAGGGCTTTTTTCCTCCTACATAGTATGGTCTAGCCACTGGGTGCTATAGGTAGTTTGAGAAGGAGAACAGCAGCCATGACAATCGTTCAGAAAAACTTAAGAGTTGGATATTGCGCTGTAATCTGAAGGAAAAAACTACACTTTCTCATCTCATTGTTGGAAGAAAGATGAATTTATGCTCATTGCCCACACTTCCTTTCTTCCTTCTTTCCGTTCTTTATTTTATCAGCATCTAGCAATCTGATTTCAGGACTCCACAGAAAATGTTCTCATATAGGTGAATAATGACATATTAATCACCAGAGTCAATCATCTGTCCTTAATATTAATATTCCTAAATCCCCACCGTTTTAAAATTCTCTTCCTCCTTGACTTTTATGACATCATCATCTATTCTGGTTCCTTTTAGATTTATTGGGGCTCAGCCTCAAGTTTCTTTCCACAGCTATCTTATACTGGTGTGCCTCAAACTACAGTCTGAGGCCTGTTTCTCACTCACCTTTTTCTTTTTTTTTTTTTTTTTTTTTTTTTTTTTTTTTTTTTTTTTTTTTTTTTTTTTTTTTTTTTTTCCAATTTTTTTATTAAGGTATTATATGTGTACATATCTTACCATTGCCCCCCCCACCCCACTCCCATATATGCCCTCGCCCCCCAGAGTTTTGCGTCCATTGGTTATGCTTATATGCATGCATACAAGTCCTTTGATTGATCTCTTATCTTCCCCACCTCTCCCTAACCTTCCTGCTGTAATTTGACAGGCTGTTTGATGCTTTACTGCCTCTGTATCTATCTTTTTGTTTTTCAGTTTATAATGTTCTTTATTATCCATAAATGAGTGAGATCATGTGGTATTTTTCTTTCATTGACTTGCTTATTTCACTTAACATAATGTTCTCCAATTCCATCCAGGTTGCTGCAAATGGTAAGAATTCCTTCTTTTTTATGGCAGCATAATATTCCATTGTGTAGATGTACCATAGTTTTCTGATCCAGTCATCTGCTGATGGGCACCTAGGCTGTTTCCAGATCTTAGCTATTGTAAATTGTGCTGCTATGAACATAGGGGTGCATATTTCCTTTCTTATTGGTGTTCCCAGTTTCTTAGGATATATTCCTAGGAGTGGGATTACTGGGTCAAATGGGAGTTCCATTTTCAGTTTTTTGAGGAAACTCCATACTGTTCTCCACAGTGGCTGCACCAGTCTGCATTCCCACCAGCAGTGCACGAGGGTTCCTTTTTCTCCGCATCCTCGCCAACACTTGTCGTTTGTTGATTTGTTGATGATAGCCATTCTGACAGGTGTGAGATGATAGCGCATTGTTGTTTTGATTTGCATCTCTCGGATAATTAGTGACCTTGAGCATGTTTTCATGTGTCTCTTGGCCTTCCTTCTGTCTTCTTTGGAAAAGATTCTATTTAGGTCCGTTGCCCATTTTTTTATTGGATCGTTTATCTTCCTTTTATTAAGTTGTATAAGCTGCCTGTAGATGTTGGAGATTAAACCTTTATCAGTGATGCCATTTGCAAATATGTTCTCCCATGCAGTGGGCTTTCTTGTTGTTTTGTTGATAGTTTCTTTTGCTGTAAAAAAGCTTTTTATTTTGATGTAGTCCCATTTGTTTATTTTCTCTTTAGCTTCCATTGCCCTAGGGGCAGTATCGGTGAAGAAGTTCTTTTGACATATGTCTGAGATTTTGCTGCCTGTGGATTCCTCTAGTATTTTTATGGTTTCCCGTCTTATGTTTAAGTCCTGTATCCATTTTGAGTTTATTTTTGTGTATGGTGTAAGTTGGTGATCTAGCTTCATTTTTTTGCATGTGTCTGTCCAATTTTCCCAACACCATTTATTGAAGAGACTGTCTTTATTCCATTGTATGTTCATGCCTCCTTTGTCAAATATTAATTGAGCATAGTGGTTTGGATCAATATCTGGATTCTCTATTCTGTTCCATTGATCTATATGTCTGTTCTTGTGCCAGTACCAGGCTGTTTTGAGAATAGTGGCTTTGTAATACAGCTTGAAAAATCTGGTATTGAGATCCCTCCTACTTTATTCTTCTTTCTCAGGATTGCTGTGGCTATTCGGGGTCTTTTTTTATTCCAGATGAATTTTTGGAGAGTTCTTTCAAGGTCTGTGAAATATGTCGTTGGTATTTTAATGGGGAGTGCATTGAATCTATAGATTGCTTTGGGTAGTATGGACATTTTAATGATGTTGATTCTACCAATCCATGAACATGGTATGTTCTTCCATCTGTTTACATCTTCCTCTATCTCTTTTTTCAGTGTCCTGTAGTTTTCCGTGTATAGGTCTTTTACCTCCTTAGTTAAGTTTATTCCTAGGTATCTTAATTTTTTTGGTGCGATGGTAAATGGGATTGCCTTTTTAGTCTCTCTGTCTGTAAGTTCACTATTGGTGTATAGAAAGGCCATAGATTTCTTGGCGTTAATTTTGTATCCTGCTACATTGCCGAATTCATTTATTAAGTCTATTAGTTTTTTGACGGAGTCTTTCGGATTTTTTATGTACAATATCATGTCGTCTGCAAATAAAGACAGCTTTACTTGTTCTTTTCCAATTTGGATGCCTTTTATTTCTTCTTCTTGTCTAATTGCATTAGCTAATACTTCCAGTACTATGTCAAACAGGAGTGGTGAGAGTGGGCATCCCTGTCTTGTTCCTGTTCTTAGGGGGGAAATGTTTTTTAGCTTTTGTCCATTGAGTATGATGTTTGCTGTGGGTTTATCATATATAGCTTTTATTATGTTGAGGTATGAGCCTTCCATTCCCACCTTGTTGAGAGTTTTTATCAAGAAAGGGTGTTGGATTTTGTCAAATGCTTTTTCTGCATCAATTGATATGACTATGTGATTTTTATCTCTCAATTTGTTTATGTGATGTATCACGTTTATTGATTTGCGGATATTGTACCATCCTTGCATTCCCGGGATAAATCCTACTTGGTCATGGTGTATGATCTTTCTGATGTACTGCTGGAGCCGATTTGCTAGAATTTTGTTGAGGATTTTGGCATCTATGTTCATGAGGGATATTGGTCTGTAATTCTCTTTCATTGTGTTGTCTTTATCTGGTTTTGGTAGTAGGGTGATGCTGGCTTCATAGAAGGAGCTTGGAAGTGTTCCTTCCTCTTGAATTTTTTGGAATAGTCTGAGGAGGATAGGTTTTAGTTCTTCCTTGAATGTTTGGTAGAACTCTCCTGTGAAGCCGTCAGGCCCCGGGCTTTTGTTTGCCGGAAGCTTTTTGATGACTTCTTCAATTTCGTCCATAGTTATTGGCCTATTGAGCTGTTGAGATTCTTCTTGATTGATTTTTGGAAGGTTGTATTTTTCTAGGAATATGTCCATTTCCTCCAGGTTGTCCAGTTTGTTGGAATAGAGCTGTTCGTAGTATTTTGTAACAATCCTCTGTATCTCAGCGGGGTCTGTTGTTATTTCACCTCTTTCATTTCTGATTTTGTTTATTTGGGTCCTCTCTCTTTGCTTCTTGGTGAGCCTGGCTAGAGGTCCATCAATCTTGTTTATCTTTTCAAAGAACCAGCTCTTGGTTTTGTTGATCTTTTGTATTGTTTCTTTGGTCTCTATGTCATTTATCTCCGCTCTGATCTTTGTTATTTCCTTCCTTCTGGTTACACTGGGCTTTTCTTGCTGCTCTTTTTCTAGCTCTTGGAGTTGTAGGGTTAGGTAATTTATTACCATTGTTTCTTGTTTTTTGCAATAGGCTTGTAGAGCTATGAACTTCCCTCTCAAGACTGCTTTCGCTGTGTCCCATAGATTTTGGATTGTTGTGTTTTCATTGTCATTTGTTGCCATGATGTTTTTTATTTCTTCTTTGATCTCTCTGGTGACCCAGTCCTTGTTTAATAGCATGCTGTTTAGTCTCCATGTGTTTGATTTCTTTGGATTGTATTTATTGTAGTTGATTTCCAGTTTTATGCCACTGTGATCTGAGAAGATGCTTGATATAATTTCTATCTTCTTGAATTTGAAGAGACTTTGCCTGTGACCCAGCATATGGTCTATCTTTGAAAATGACCCATGTGCACTTGAGAAGAATGTATATTCTGTGGCTTTGGGGTGAAATGTTCTGAAGATGTCAATTAATTCCATCTGGTCTAGTGAGTCATTTAGGATTGCTGTTTCTTTGCTGATTTTTTGTTTAGAGGATTTGTCCAATGGTGATAGTGGGGTATTAAAGTCTCCTACTATGATTGTATTGCTATTAATCTCTCCCTTGATATCCTCCAGGAGTTTTTTTATGTATTTGGGTGCTCCTATATTGGGAGCGTATATGTTTACCAGAATTATTTCTTCTTGTTGGATTTCTCCCTTTAGTATTATGAAGTGGCCTTCCTTATCTCTTGTTATGGCATTTACTTTGAGGTCTAATTTGTCAGATATAAGTATTGCTACCCCAGCTTTTTTTTCATTTCCATTTGCCTGGAAGATATTTTTCCATCCCTTCACTTTCAATCTGTGTGAGTCTCTTGTTCTGAGGTGGGTCTCTTGTAGACAGCATATATATGGGTCATGCTTTTTTATCCATTCAGCCACTCGATGTCTTTTGATTGGAGCATTTAGTCCGTTTACATTTAAAGTTATTACTGAAAGGTATTTGTTTGTAGTCA
This sequence comes from Ia io, assembly GCA_025583905.1. Taxonomy (NCBI): domain Eukaryota; kingdom Metazoa; phylum Chordata; class Mammalia; order Chiroptera; family Vespertilionidae; genus Ia; species Ia io. The sequence continues at coordinate 90,399,764 of JAJQQW010000001.1, read as the reverse complement.
TATCTATTTTTGTGTCTGTATTCCTTCTTACCTGTTTATTTCTTCTTTTTACAGTATTCCCTTTAGCAGTTCTTGCATTGCTGGTTTGGTGGTGATAAACTCCCTGAGTCTTTTTTTGTCTGCGAAGCTCCTGATTTCCCCTTCAATTTTGATTGATAGTCTTGCTGGATATAGTATTCTTGGATTCAGTCCTTTGCTTTGCAACACTTTGTATACCTCCTTCCATTCACTTCTAGCTTGTTGTGTTTCTGTTGAGTAATCATTTGACAATCTGATGGGTGTTCCTTTGTAGGTAACTCTCTGTCTCTCTCTTGCTGCCTTTAAGATTCTCTCTTTATCGTTTATATTTGCCATTGAGATTATGACATATCTTGGTGTGGGTCTTTTGGGGTTGATCCTGCTTGGGACTCTCTGTACTTGCGTAACTTTTATCTTTCCCATATCCGGGAAGTTTTCTGTCATTATTTCTTCAAATAGATTTTCTAATCCCTGCTGCTCTTCTTGTCCTTCTGGCAGCCCTATTATACGCATGTTACTTCGCTTCATGTTGTCCCGAAGCTCCCTTAGGCTTTCCTCCTGCTTTTTAATTTTTTTCTCCAATTGCTGTTCAGATTGAGCTTGTTTCTGTACCTGATCTTCTAACTCACTAATTCGGTCCTCTGCTTCTTGTAGTCTACTGTTGAAACTTTCCATGGTGTTTTTGATTGTAGCTATATCACTTTTCATTTCTTCCTGATTCTTGCATAAGTTGTTGATTTTCTCATCCATCCGATGTATAAATTCCACGACCATTGCTCTGAACTCCTTTTCGGTCATGTTGCAAGCTTCAGTTTCACTAATTTCCTTTCTTGGCGACTCCACATTTTCTTTCCTCTGTGAGTTATTTCGTTTCCCCATTCTGGCTATCACCAGAAAGCTCAATCTTCCGTTTGTGTGGACCTCGGCCGTGCGCTGTGGGGACTTCGCTCCACCCGAGTTTCACTGAAGTGCTCTGACACTAGGACGTGTGGCTGCCTTTGGTTGGTGGGAACCAGACTTGCCCAGGGTCAGTGTCCCCAGTGTTCCGTGTGGTCTCGTGTGCACACTTAGAATCAGGGGCCCTGTCAGCACCACACTGTTGGTATGTGCCGAAAATGAGATCCTTAGCATGTGCCAGGAGTCAGAGTTTCCCTGTATCTGCACCAAGAATCAAGTGTCAGAGTCTCTGTTGCCTTGTGCAGTTTCTCGTTGAGAATCAGGGTCCCTGTGTGTGCATGCACCAACAATTGGAGTCGTTGGCTCTTAGTGTGAATGCGCTGTGAGTCAGGGATCCCAGGCAGCTGTGTCTGGCGTGCCCAAATTCCCTGAAGTGGAGCTGCGTCCTGTGTGTGCTCTCTCTACTGAGCCAAACCGGCTAGGGCGCACACTCTCAAATCCCTGAAGGTGAGCTGCCTTTGTGCACTCTCCCAGAATCCCCGAAGAGGGGCGGAGTCCGTCCTGCGCGCCAAATTCCCCAAAGGGAAGCCCCTTTGTGCACGCTCTAAGATTCCCCGAAGGGGAGCTGTGATCCGCAAGCCAAATTCCCCCCAATTCCCCAGAGGGGAGCCCTCTGTGCGCACTGACAGATTTCCCCGAAGGTGAGCTGCTTCTGTCCTGCGCGCCAAATTCCCTAAGGCAGAGCGCGTCCCTGCGCAAAGCCCTGCAGCTTGGGCGAGGGGCGTGTCTATCAGTTACTCTGGCGCTATCCGCACGCGCCTGCGGGGAGGGGGATAGGCTCTTTGACTCACGGGAATCTGCTGGGAAGTCTGGATTCTTGTTGTTTCTTCCACTGAAGCTGTGATAGCAGTTCTCTGTCCCCAGTGGCTGCAGGGTCCTGGTTTGTGTCAGAAGCCAGGATCCGAGTCTCAGGCAGCTCTGTTTCTCAAGATGGCGTGGTTTCCGCGTCCGCACCAGCCGCCGAGAAGTGTCCGCTTTGTGCGCGGGGCTCCGCCGTCTAGGACTGCCCGGTTAGACAGCCCCTTGGAAGCCCTGCAGAATCTATCTGACCCTAGCTCATACAGACACACACACCACACACGTCTACACGTCTATGCTCTCCTCTATGGGTTCCTCACTCACACTCTCTCTCTCCCTACCTTCTTGCCGGTCGCCATCTTTCTCCCACCTTTTTCTTTTTATTAATTATTTTATTCATTTGTTTATATCCACAAGAATACATAATTCCACAAGGGATTTGAGATAATTATGATTTCATGCTATGCATTCTCCCTTAATTATCATACCCACTCCTTTGGTTTTAACCATCATTTTTCTATACAGGCAAGTCCCCAAACTGTGCCTTGGACTCTGATATCCTTTCTACACACGATTCCTACCTGCCCAGCTACCTGCTGGAGACTGCCCTCAGACACCTCAAATGCCACATATCCTAAACTTAGGGTGACCAACTCATAGTTTGCCCAGGAATTCCAAAGTTTTAGCACTGAAAGTTCATTGTCCTTGGAATCCTCCTAATAGCCGACAAACTAGGACAGTAAGTCACCATGCCTAAAATGAACTCATCAGTATGTCCTCCTCCTCCTGACTCCCCTATATCACTTAATAGCAAAGAGAGCCTCAACTCCTCTTTACCTTTCATGCAATTGGTTGCCAAATATTATAAATTTTATCTCCAAAATAGCTCCATCACCATCACCTCCTTTCAACCCCCACTGCTCTAATTCAGGTCCATATCACTTCTCACATGGAAATTTACAATAAACTACTAATCAGTTCCCCTGCCTCTAGTCCCTTCATAACCCATTCTAATCCCCTTTGCCAATTCATCTTCCACTGTCAACATTTATTATTCTGAAACACAAATCAGATCATACACACATAGTTATCTCATCAATATGGAAGTATTCCAGACTTAACCCCAAGAACAGTATTAAAGCAAGGCTCCCAGGTATTTGAGCATGATGACTACACAATGTGATAACTAAGAAATGTTGCTATGACTAGCTAAAATGCACTAAGCAATAATGTAAGGTGTAAGTGAAAGGAAAACGTAAAACCAACACCATACCTTTGAGAAGCCAGAAAATCTGAGTGTGTCACTTATAATATCTCATTTCTTCAGAGAAGTGACAGTCACAGTTAAGGCAAGGAAGTATTGCCAGGGCATTCTGGGTAGTATAAACCAGTTATGGCCTTGACATTCCTCTGAAACAGAATCAACTGGAAGTTACATTATGTATAAACTAAGCTCCAGAGAAAGTCCACTTGCTCCCTTTGTTCTAAACTTATCTGTGGCCCTCCTCCCAAATCAACACTGTTGCAAGAGCCATAAGTTTTCCACCACAAACTGGCAAAAAAAGAGAATTTGCTTGAATAATGTTTATACCAAAGACAAGAAATATAAATTCCATTTGAATAATGGGAAGGGCAACTCAAAATTTAGATTATGGAAAGTGAAAACTGCCAGATGAAGAAGGCAAGTGCTCTTCCTAAAGGAGAGAGAGCTCATCTCTTTCTCCCTTAGCAAAACACAGCTATCCTCTGGCTGCTCTCAGACACTTGCAAGTGGTGAATTGTTTATGAAGGAACTCACCTTGGGAGTGAAGGGGTAACCTTCACAAAGAATTTAGGAAAAGATGGCTATCAGAAAGGGTAGTGCTATAACCCAATGGTTTACCTTTCTAATTGTAGGAATTTCCATTGTAGGTAACTTCCTCTTCCTCCTGGGTATCTGAGATGTAGCCACCCAGCAGAAGGCTCCCTGCTACTAGTGTCCTGCCTTTTTAGCCATTTTTTTTTACTTTTTTATTTTGTTTTGGGTTTTTTTGTTTGTTTTTTTACTTTTTCTGTCACTTAAGAGGACCCTGAAATATTTCATTTGTCTCCCAAAGACTTTGCTTCTGAAATTCATTCTCTCTTCTCTATCAGGGACCTTCCCAGTCAGGAACACATGACAACAACAACACACTCACCTTTATTGTTTAATAACAGCAATACCCTCCTTCTCCCTCAACCTGGGAGATAAAAGCCATGGTTTCTGCCCTACAGGAGTTAAAACTCTAATCAGGGAAGCCAACCAAGCAAAACTATGAACAAAGTATACCACATAATCATTTTTGCTATAGTTGCTACAGGAGAATGGGGAGGTCAGCACACACTGGAATCCTTAAGAAAACTCCCAAATTTTCAAAGAATGGAATCACAGTTTATTCAAGTGCACTGCAGGGAGAGAAATTTTTAAAGATACAAACAAACAAACAAAACCCTCACAGAATTGGGTATGCTCACTTTTTCTCTCTCACTCACTTTGGTCTTATAATCTGGTTCATGCTTTAAGCATTAAGCAGCTTGTTCCAGAGTCAATTATCTATTGTCAACCCCTCTCTAGGCTAGAACCACTGTGTTCACTGCCCTATCTTGTTCATCCCTACACCTCTACCAACAGCCCTAACCTTCAGCCTTTTCTTCAACATTAGAAGGCCCTAGACAAGTTAGCAAGAATAAGAATAAGATAAATACAAATATTTGGTGTTTAATTGAACATTCACTATTTACTAGGCATAGAGCTACATTCTATGTGTTGTCATTACCATTCCAAATAATTTAACTACTATTTTTAAGAGTTTACTATGTGCCAGGCATCCAAACACTGTACTAACAACTTTTCATAACAACTTTTAATCCTCACAACAAGGCTAAGAAACAGACAATATTATTTCTATTTTACAGGTGGGGTAACTGAGACACAAAAGAAATAAAAAGACTTGTCTAAGGGCACGCTGTTAATAAATGCCAAATCCAGAATTTGACCTCAGCTCTAACTCTAAAATCTACATACCAGAGACTGTGGGATATGGTGTTTAAAGTGGGTAGGGAAGGGGGTCAACAAACTTTTTCTGTGAAGGTCAGGTAGCAAATATTTTAGGCTTTGTAAGCCATATGCTCTCTGTTGTAATTACTCTGCTCTGCCACTATAGTGCAAAAACAGCCATCTATAATAATAAAAGTGTAATATGCTAATTAGAATGGATGTCCTTTTGGACATCCTTCTGTCCTTCAGGACGAAGCCAGGGCCGCAAGGGAAACCTGGGTCTGGGTGCCAGAGGGAAGCCGGTGCCGGCAGCCAGGGGAAGGAAGGCCTACTCTTGCACGAATTTCATGCACCGGGCCTCTAGTAGAGAATAAGTGAACAAGTAAAGTGGCTGTATTTCAATAAAACTTTATTTACAAAAACAGATAACTGGCTAGATTAGGCCCCCAGGCTGTAGGCTGATGACTCCTGGGTCAGAGTATCAAATGTATCCTCAGATAGACCTGGGTTCAAAACTTGGCTCACACCACTTACAAATTCTTTAGTCTCTCCATGTCTCGATTTCTTCATCTGCAGAACAGCAATAATAACTATATCATAGAGTCATTGTGATGATTAAGAAGAAAGAAGAAAGGAAGAAAGGAAGAAGGAAGAAAGAAAGAAAGAAAGAAAGAAAGAAAGAAAGAAAGAAAGAAAGAAAGAAAGAAAGAAAAGGAGAGGAGAGGAGAGGAGAGAAGAGGAGGGGAGAGGAGGGGAGGGGAGAGGAGGGGAGGGGAGGGGAGGGGGGGGGAGGGGGGGGGGAGGGGAGGGGAGGGGAGAGGAGGGGAGGGGAGGGGAGGAGGAGGAGAGGAGGGGAGAGGGAGGAGAGGAGAGGAGAGGAGAGAGGAGAGGAGAGGAGAGGAGAGGAGAGGAGAGGAGAGGAGAGGAGAGGAGAGGAGAGGAGAGGAGAGGAGAGGAGAAAGAGTATTTGGCACATAGTAAATAAGTCATTAATAAAAACCCATCACAAGTTTGGTCCCTAGAAGGACAGGGATTAAGATAGTACCACTAGCTTTAAAATCAAACCAACAGAGCCCTGATGGTTTTGATACACAGAAGCAGGATTCCAGTTCATTTTATTCTCCCTTCAGCTGCATAAATCATGTTCTTTTGTGAGGTTACATTCCTGTTTTAGTCCTTAGTGAGAAAGTCTCCTGATTTCATTGCAGTTCTAGTCAGGCCCTGGGAATCCCACCATTGGAAAGCAGAAATATAATTTTATAATTATTTTTTAGGTGTTTCTTTAAGGAATAGGATTCTAGCCACTGGAGTCATGTCTGTGTCGCAAGCACCTGGCACAGAGTAGGTGCTCAGTAAATGTTGCTGGCTTAATTGAATTGACTTCAAAATGGTCCTGCTTGGAAGCAGAAGGAAAGTGACTTCTTAAAAGCCCTTCAAGCATTGAGGATCCCTGTTTTCAAAGAGAGATAGAGAGAGAGAGAAGAGGGGAGACAGTGTAGGAGTATGAGGGATGGTTGGGGTAGGCAGGAAAATGCAGAACATCCTGTTCTTAGGTTACATTAAGCACACAAGAGCCATGCTGCACTGGTCTCTCTAGGTCATGCACTTGGAAAATCATTCTGTAAAAGCCACTTTGAGAGAGTTTATTGCTTGTATCTAAAAATCATACTCATAATATCTTCCATCTCAGCTTTAAGGAACCCCCTGAGATACCACTCGTTGTCATCCAGTCTGAAAAAGCCATCCTTCCTGCAATCCTGACTTGCCAATCTTTCTCAATGAAAACTTCTTTTATCTACCAACTTGCCTCTCTTCCTCTAAAATGTGTTTTACATAATAATCTGCTTTTTCATTCTGGTATTTGTTAGAGTTATTTATAGGATCTGACTGTACAATCAGGATGGTACTGTTTCCAATTGAATGTACCTCTAATGCACCCTTAGAACATTCAGAGGAACTGGGAATGGAAGCAGTGCTGATGTGTGCAAATTTTCTAGGTGAGATCTGTGTCAAGTCATGTATACAGTCATTTCAAGACTGTCTATCCAAGATGCAACAATTCTCCATCTTATAATAACAGCCATAATTATGAAAATAGCTAACATTTATTTATTGCTTCTTCATCTAATCTTTACAATAATCTATGATGAAAAAGTGATGAAATTTTTGTTTGTTGCCAGGGGCTGAATTAACTCTCTTAGTCTTCATAATGACTCTATTTTATGGGTTACTAGTATAATCCTCATTTTTCAGATGAGGAAACTGAGAGCCAGAGAGATTAAACAAATTGCCAAGATCACCCAGCCAAGAAGTTGTGGAGCTGAAATTTGAACTCCCAAGTCTTTCTGTCTGACTACAAAGACCGTGCTACTACTTTACCTTATTAGAAATAGCTTTGTGCTTATAGCCTACATTGCACAGTTAAGCTAACAAAGAAGCATGAGGAATGCCATCTTCCATTTTGAGAATGTTTCAAAGATTTTGCCACCAATGATCCATTTGATCATTATGGCAACCCTATGAAGAAGGTAGGGTAGGTGGCAGAACCACCATTGCACAGATAAAGACCCAAACCCAAAGTCTTGCCCCAAGTCTCACTACAAATCAGAGGCCAAACCAGAGTCAGAGTTCAACATACTGTATATGTTTTCAAAATGTGTTATTTATTATAGAGAGGGGTTAAGTTCCTCCACCTCCTTTTTTCTGATTTCATGCCGAAAATTTTAATGGAAGTGGGCAGCTCACCGCAGGTCATGAAACTTCCAGCCAAGCCAACTACTGGGCATACCTGACTTAATCTCCCATTCACCCCAATCCTTCAGGATCTGCAGTAACTGAAAACATCCTGTAATCCAAAAAGTGAGCAGGGGAACATGGTCCCTAAGAACTAGATACACTGAAGGCATACCATAGATCTCTCCATTTTTTTTATTTGTTGAACCATTACAGGTCCACAATTCTAAAATCTACCAATTTCTGAAAAAAAAAGAAAAAAAATAATAAATTTTCTATCAAAACTCATAAGATGGCAAACCCTGAGATAAACTGATGTGAGGAAATTTATGGTCTTGATTTAACCCATTGAGTCTAAGCATTCATAAAGTTTTATTTGCTAAATTTGGTAACTCTCATTATGAGTGCTGCCTCAAACTCCACTGGGGGTATTACATAAACTATGGCACAGACTACATATTATTGTTCTAAAATCTGACAAATTTAGAAGTTGAAAACACATCTGGCCCCAGGAGTTTTTGAATAGGGACTGTGGATATGCATGCCTGTAGCATCCTCCCAGCACTGGGCTTGGTACTGCCAGGGCAACCAGTTCTCAAGGACTTAGGCCATCTGAATCAGTTGTCTCTTTGGCTCTCATTATATTTCCCCACCTGCTCTGTTCCATGTATCATTAGTTTGATCCATGGGTTAGTGCTCCCTACTAGAATGCCCCTCTTTGGAGTAGGAAGTGAGCTCCTACCACCCTCTGCTGCCATCTCACGGCTAAAAGAAGCATTGCATTGGACTTAACTCAGCCTCACTAGATGCTTTCAGAATCCATCACCTCCAACACAGAACTATAACATTTAGTTAAATACAACTACTGTGTATATTTGCAAATGAAAAATTTTGGTTTTTAAATATGTGTTCTAAAACAGTTTTTAGCATCTATCTTCACCTTCCTCCATTTAGTTCAAATTAGTGAGGTTTAGCTCTAGTCTGAAATTAGAGATATGATTGCCAATTGACTTATATTGTGAGTTTGCACCTGGGTTGGCATTGATATTGATTATCCCATCTCCGGAACCAAGTCTGCTAGCTAATTGAAACTGCAGCCAGTGATTACAAAATGTCTCAGTAATCCCTGGGTAAGCAAGTATCTCCTTTTTTAAAAAATCCCCATGGATTAGTAATCTGAGTGGATAAGCATCAAATTGCATTAGACAGAGCCTACATGTAAAATTATAATCTGAGTCTAAACCACTTGCCTACACCTATTCTTCATCTCAAATTTCTGCTGCAGTGGTAAAAAGCCAAATCATTTCATGAAAGTATGGCTCAGCAAGATCACTGCATTGGTGAGAGAAGAAAGGTGTTTTGAACATTTCTGCCTCTTCAGGAAATATAGCATTGCCACAGATTTCCTTTTTGAGTATTTTCTCCTCATCAGAGCCCTGCTTGATCGGCAACTACAAAACAAACCAACAAAACTGGTTCTATCTCTGGTTATTTCTGCTGGCTGGCTTTTTAAATACACACAACACATATACAACCCAGCTTATCTTTTAAAGAACTGTCATGTGATGTAATGAAATTTGGGCCTATTCCAACGTGCAGCCATTCACTGAGAGAGCATAAGGAGGCTCTGGGAAGGTCAGTAAACCTTTCAAATTACCAAAAAAGGCCCTTATTTCAGATCCTGCTGTAGCCTGGAACTCAGTTATTCTTCAAGATCCTCACCTTTTCTCCTGAGGTGGGGGCATGATTCATTCTCATGTTTCAGATGTTGTTTTTCTCCTAATGAACTAAGTGATTACAGCTGTAAATTCCCCAGCTTGAAGTCAGCTAATCTCTTTTTGGAAACACAAGATAAGCCATTGCTAATTACTTTCCAGAATAACAGGCCTGTACTGCTTTATAAACCTCTGAATGCTAAACATGTCAAAATGATCTTATTTCCAGTCTCACGTATTGCACTTTTATACACACTGAACAATTTTAAATCATCTGAAAACAACAAGTTAAGTGTCTAAATGTGGACTGACTTGTATTATCCTAATCTAATTTTTTTTTCTTGCTGACAGCTTCCATGACAGGAAATAGGGTGGATTGTGGGAGTTAAATATTTTTCTCCTCTGACCATTGTCTGTTCCTAATGGAGCCACTGGAAGCTCATTGCTACTGGCTTTTTTCTCTGCCTCACACCCTGGCTTACTTCTCAAGGGCCTATCTCCAATCTCCATACCCTCTGCTCCTTCCAGTGGACTTTCCTTCATTATCCATTGCTTTCTCAGAGAATGGGGACTCAATAACCAGGGAAATCTATCCCTAGCTCACTACTCTGAAATGAGCACATAGTAGGCACTCAAATGATAATTGTTGTTATTATTACAATTTACCCTTTCTGAGCTTCAGTTTTCTCATCTGTACAATGGGTGTAAATATAGCACCAACCTTCTGGGTTTGTTAATACATATAAAGTGTTTAAAATACCCAAAACATAAGAAGTTCTATGTACATTTAATCTGTGACTATTATGACTACTACTAGAGACACACTTTGAAAGCACGCAAAATGCAAGGTGAAAAGAGAATCCTGAACTCGCGCGCACGCGTACACGTGTGTGTGTGTGTGTGTGTGTGTGTGTGTGTGTGTGTATGTGTGTGTGTGTGTGTGTCTTGGGGGCTTTTGGGGGGGAAAGTTCTATTTGAGTTATGTGTTTGAAATGCTGCTGGGCAGTTGAACATTCATGTCTAAAGTTTTTAGCAGGGATGCAGAGAGGAGAAATTTCTCACTTTAACAAATACAGGTAATTCCCACAAAGCCCTTTGAGGCATAAAATGTCATACAACATACAAAATTGGTCCTTCCTTTCAGAAGCTTACTGTTGTAAGAAGGCCAAGTCATGGGTTCTACATGTAAGTTAGCGTAACACAAGACAGGCTCTCAAAGGTACCACAAAGAAGCAGCAAAGTGGTCTGGGCTCAGGCAGGAGGGATCTCCTCTAGCTGTGGTCATCAGGAAAGACTTCCAGAGGAAGTGAGGTTCACTGATTTAATGATTCTCTGCAGCTTTTCCTGCTGACTCTAGTATCTGCTGATTTGTCCCATCTCTGAATGCCCTGAGTTCCTAGGTTAGGGTGCCTCATATCAAAGTAATGAGCTCTTCCTAACGTTAAGTGGACCCAGTTTGCATGACTAAATTGTATTCTGATCTTTTAATAGGAGATACAAGGAGCATGTCTTTTTTATGTCCTTAATGACAAAATATTTTTACTTGGAGGGGAGTGGCCTTCACCAGTCTGTGAGAGCCAATCATCTGGAAACCTGACACTTTTACAATCTGTACTGCTTGTGAGGTGTCTGAACACTAACATCATTGTCCTGTTACTTGTTTTATGTGGGTTTGGCTGGTATCTCAATGAGCTCCTGCAGGCCAGAATAACTGTCAGTCTCTCTTGTAAACTCCTCCCCATGTGCCACACAGAACTGGGCACAGAGCAGCTGTACAGAAATACTTGATGAAATGCCTAAATTGAATCATGTTGATCTTGCACTCCCTTGGCAATGAGCAAGTCAAATTCTGTCTGCCTTGGGTTCAGCATGTGAATCAGGTACAAGCCAGGTGATTATTTAGACAGCTGTAGGAACAAAAGTTGCATACAATAGACTGGTGAGGAGCTGGGGAGATAATTCACTGAATGAAGTCAAAGCTCTGAGATTAAATCAAAGCAGTTTTGCTAGTTGTCTAGGAGAGGACTGTGCTCTTTCCAATAGAACTTTACATTATTCCTATCAAAAATTACCCTTTGTGCATATATGCATAACTCAGGAACCCAGACAATAGGGTGGAGAAGGCCTGGGGTGGAGGGCGGGGGCAGGCTGGAGAGGTCAATGGAGGAAAAAGGGAACATATGCAATACTTTCAACAATAAAGTTAAAAATAAAAAGAATTATCTTTTGGAGGGGTAAAGAGCTATTGAGCCACCCCATTTAAAACACAGCTCTATGTTAAAGGGAAAAGAGCCATGGCTTTTCCAAAAGTCCTATGCAGCAGTACAGAAAAATTTTAATTTTTAGCCCTTGCCTGGGAACATTGAAGAAATGAAGCATTGCAGAGGGAAAACCTGAAGTGAGGATCCTAGGAGGTTTATGAAGAAAAGATTTAGATAGATTGAAAACATGGGTTCCATAAAGATCAAGCCTGGGGCTAAATCCAACAGGTAAGATCTTCAAGGGCCCCCCCGCCCCCATGGTCCTAGCTATGCATCACTACCTCTGCCTTTCCTAGCTGCTACTCAGGAGCCTAGACCTAGGAGAGCCCCATAGCTTCTGTGCTTTGCTGGCAGGCAGATCTCTTATAGCTAGATAACTGGCTAATACGATATACTCACTTTAAAGTCATAAGGGTAGTCAGTAGCTTCATATATCACTACTTCCTAAAAACATAATGCCTTAACCCAAAATAATAGGTGATATGGGCATTTCAGTCACTGTAGTAAGGCCAATAGGGAAGATACTAAGACTATCAGCTTTCTGCAGGCCTCAGATCATACCATCCATGGATTGCCAGCATTCAGTGTGTAAGAGCATGGTCTATGGTCAGCCAAGCTAGGGCTCCAGTCCTGGCTCCACCACTTAACAAGAATGAAAGCTTGGGCTCAGTCCCATCATCTATAAAATGGGTATAATACTAATATCTACCTTTGGGGTTGCTGTGAGATGATATATGTGAAAATCTGGTACTATTCTTAACATAGTCAGATTAACTAACATCTATTGAGCTCTTATAGTGCCTGGCACACTATAAGAGCTCAATAGATGTTAGTTAATCTGACTATGTTAAGAATAGTTCCTAGTTGCAACTCCTAAAAGACTTGAGTTAGCTACCAAACTTCACCCACTACATACACTAAGGAAAGAAGGCTTTGGAAAGAGAGAGTTCTGCCAAGATTCATCCAGCACAAATTTATTTACTCAATCACTCATTCAGCAAATATTTAGTCAGTGTTTCCCTTGTGTCAGGCATTTAGCAAAATATTGGGAAAATAATAAAGACTAACACGTGCTCTCAGTCCTTGAGCAACACCCAGTCTTCTGGCTTTTAAGAAGCTCCTATAACTGCTCATCCTTTGTTGTTGTTTCTTTTAAGCCCCCTAAGGAGGAAATTGGAAAAGGACTCTATTTGCACTAACCCACACACAAATACATCATTTTGACAAAGCAGGAAGCATGAGTCCTCCAAATTTGTGCTCCTTTTTCAGAATTGACTTAGTTATTTTTGCCTCCATTGTATTTCCATATGCATTTTCTGATCATCTTGTCAATTTATGCAATAAAATACCTAGAATTTTTATATGGATTGCATCGAACTTGTAGAACAGCTTGGGGAGTATTGCCATCTAAACAGTATTAACTCTTCCAAGATTTAATAAACCCTTACTATATGTTAAGTGTAGTTCTACATGCTTCATATCTAGTAACATATCTTAATCCTCACAGCAACTATATATGATACATGCTATTATCTCCATTCTTCACATGAGGACATTGAAGAACAGAAAGAACCACTGCAATCTAGCTCCAGAGTCTGTAGTCTTCACTACTCTACTATGTTGCTTTACACACACACACACACACACACACACACACACACATCACTTGTGGCCCCCATTGCTCTTTTTTTTTTTCAAAAATTTTTTTATTAAGGTATTATATGTGTACATATCTTACCATTGCCCCCCCACCCCACTCCCATATATGCCCTCACCCCCCAGAGTTTTGTGTCCATTGGTTATGCTTATATGCATACATACAAGTCCTTTGATTGATCTCTTATCTTCCCCACCTCTCCCTAACCTTCCTGCTGTAATTTGACAGACTGTTTGATGCTTTACTGCCTCTGTATCTATCTTTTTGTTAAAGTTTTTAATGTTCTTTATTATCCATAAATGAGTGAGATCATGTGGTATTTTTCTTTCATTGACTGGCTTATTTCACTTAACATAATGTTCTCCAATTCCATCCAGGTTGCTACAAATGGTAAGAATTCCTTCTTTTTTATGGCAGCATAATATTCCATTGTGTAGATGTACCATAGTTTTCTGATCCAGTCATCTGCTGATGGGCACCTAGGCTGTTTCCAGATCTTAGCTATTATAAATTGTGCTGCTATGAAGATAGGGGTGCATATATCCTTTCTTATTGGTGTTCCCAGTTTCTTAGGATATATTCCTAGGAGTGGGATTACTGGGTCAAATGGGAGTTCCATTTTCAGTTTTTTGAGGAAACTCCATACTGTTCTCCACAGTGGCTGCACCAGTCTGCATTCCCACCAGCAGTGCACGAGGGTTCCTTTTTCTCCGCATCCTCGCCAACACTTGTCATTTGTTGATTTGTTGATGATAGCCATTCTGACAGGTGTGAGATGGTACCGCATTGTTGTTTTGATTTGCATCTCTCAGATAATTAGTGACGTTGAGCATGTTTCCATGTGTCTCTTGGCCTTCCTTCTGTCTTCTTTGGAAAAGATTCTATTTAGGTCTGTTGCCCATTTTTTTATTGGATCATTTATCTTCCTTTTATTAAGTTGTATAAGCTGCCTGTAGATGTTGGAGATTAAACCTTTATCAGTGATGCCATTCGCAAATATGTTCTCCCATGCAGTGGGCTTTCTTGTTGTTTTGTTGATAGTTTCTTTTGCTGTAAAAAAGCTTTTTATTTTGATGTAGTCCCATTTGTTTATTTTCTCTTTAGCTTCCATTGCCCTAGGGGCAGTATCGGTGAAGAAGTTCTTTTAGCACATGTCTGAGATTTTGCTGCCTGTGGATTCCTCTAGTATTGTTATGGTTTCCCGTCTTATGTTTAAGTCCTGTATCCATTTTGAGTTTAATTTTGTGTATGGCATAAGTTGGTGATCTAGTTTCATTTTTTTGCATGTATCTGTCCAATTTTCCCAACACCATTTATTGAAGAGACTGTCTTTATTCCATTGTATGTTCATGCCTCCTTTGTCAAATATTAATTGAGCATAGTGGTTTGGATCAATATCTGGATTCTCGATTCTGTTCCATTGATCTATATGTCTGTTCTTGTGCCAGTACCAGGCTGTTTTGAGAACAGTGGCTTTGTAATATAGCTTGAAATCTGGTATTGAGATTCCCTCCTACTTTATTCTTCTTTCTCAGGATTGCTGTGGCTATTCGGGGTCTCTTTTTATTCCAGATGAATTTTTGGAGAGTTCTTTCAAGGTCTGTGAAATATGCCGTTGGTATTTTAATGGGGAGTGCATTGAATATATAGATTGCTTTGGGTAGTATGGACATTTTCATGATGTTGATTCTACCAATCCATGAACATGGTATGTTCTTCCATCTGTTTACGTCTTCCTCTATCTCTTTTTTCAGCGTCCTGTAGTTTTCCGTGTATAGGTCTTTTAGCTCCTTAGTTAAGTTTATTCCTAGGTATCTTAATTTTTTTGGTGCGATGGTAAATGGGATTGCCTTTTTAGTCTCTCTGTCTGTAAGTTCACTATTGGTGTATAGAAAGGCCATAGATTTCTTGGCGTTAATTTTGTATCCTGCTACATTGCCGAATTCATTTATTAAGTCTATTAGTTTTTTGACGGAGTCTTTTGGATTTTTTATGTACAATATCATATCGTCTGCAAATAAAGACAGCTTTACTTGTTCTTTTCCAATTTGGATGCCTTTTATTTCTTCTTCTTGTCTAATTGCAATAGCTAATACTTCCAGTACTATGTCAAACAGGAGTGGTGAGAGTGGGCATCCCTGTCTTGTTCCTGTTCTTAGGGGAAATGTTTTTAGTTTTTGTCCATTGAGTATGATGTTTGCTGTGGGTTTATCATATATAGCTTTTATTATGTTGAGGTATGAGCCTTCTATTCCCACCTTGATGAGAGTTTTTATCAAGAAAGGGTGTTGGATTTTGTCAAATGCTTTTTCTGCATCAATTGATATGACTATGTGATTTTTATCTCTCAATTTGTTTATGTGATGTATCTCGTTTATTGATTTGCAGATATTGTACCATCCTTGCATTCCTGGGATAAATCCTACTTGGTCATGGTGTATGATCTTTCTGATGTACTGCTGGAGCCGATTTGCTAGAATTTTGTTGAGGATTTTGGCATCTATGTCCATGAGGGATATTGGTCTGTAATTCTCTTTCATTGTGTTGTCTTTATCTGGTTTTGGTATTAGGGTGATGCTGGCTTCATAGAAGGAGCCTGGAAGTGTTCCTTCCTCTTGAATTGTTTGGAATAGTCTGAGGAGGATAGGTTTTAGTTCTTCCTTGAATGTTTGGTAAAACTCTCCTGTGTAGCCGTCAGGCCCCGGGCTTTTGTTTGCCAGAAGCTTTTTGATGACTGCTTCAATTTCGTCCATAGTTATTGGCCTATTGAGCTGTTGAGATTCTTCTTGATTGATTTTTGGAAGGTTGTATTTTTCTAGGAATATGTCCATTTCCTCCAGGTTGTCCAGTTTGTTGGAATAGAGTTATTCGTAGTATTTTGTAACAATCCTTTGTATCTCAGCGGGGTCTGTTGTTCTTTCACCTCTTTCATTTCTGATTTTGTTTATTTGGGTCCTCTCTCTTTGCTTCTTGGTGAGCCTGGCTAGAGGTCCATCAATCTTGTTTATCCTTTCAAAGAACCAACTCTTGGTTTTGTTGATCTTTTGTATTGTTTCTTTGGTCTCTATGTCATTTACCTCCGCTCTGATCTTTGTTATTTCCTTCCTTCTGGTTACACTGGGCTTTTCTTGCTGCTCTTTTTCTAGCTCTTTGAGTTGTAGGGTTAGGTAATTTATTACCATTGTTTCTTGTTTTTGCAATAGGCTTGTAGAGCTATGAACTTCCCTCTCAAGACTGCTTTCACTGTGTCCCATAGATTTTGGATTGTTGTGTTTTTATTGTCATTTGTTGCCATGATGTTTTTTATTTCTTCCTTGATCTCTCTGGTGACCCAGTCCTTGTTTAATAGCATGCTGTTTAGTCTCCATGTGTTTGATTTCTTTGGATTGTATTTATTGTAGTTGATTTCCAGTTTTATGCCACTGTGATCTGAGAAGATGCTTGATATAATTTCTCATCTTCTTGAATTTGGAGAGACTTTGCCTGTGACCCAGTATATGGTCTATCTTTGAAAATGACCTATGTGCACTTGAGAAGAATGTATATTCTGTGGCTTTGGGGTGAAATGCTCTGAAGATGTCAATTAATTCCATCTGGTCTAGTGAGTCATTTAGGATTGCTGTTTCTTTGCTGATTTTTTGTTTAGAGGATTTGTCCAATGGTGATAGTGGGGTATTAAAGTCTCCTACTATGATTGTATTGCTATTAATCTCTCCCTTGATATCCTCCAGGAGTTTTTTTTATGTATTTGTGTGCTCCTATATTGGGAGCGTATATGTTTACCAGAATTATTTCTTCTTGTTGGATTTCTCCCTTTAGTATTATGAAGTGGCCTTCCTTATCTCTTGTTATGGCATTTACTTTGAGGTCTATTTTGTCAGATATAAGTATTGCTGCCCCAGCTTTTTTTTCATTTCCATTTGCCTGAAAGATATTTTTCCATCCCTTCACTTTCAGTCTGTGTGAGTCTCTTGTTCTGAGATGGGTCTCTTGTAGACAGCATATATATGGGTCATGTTTTTTTATCCATTCAGCCACTCGATGTCTTTTGATTGGAGCATTTTGTCCGTTTACATTTAAAGTTATAACTGAAAGGTATTTGTTTGTAGTCATATCTATTTTTGTGTCTGTATTCCATCTTACCTGTTTATTTTTTCTTTTTACAGTATTCCCTTTAGCAATTCTTGCATTGCTGGTTTGGTGGTGATAAACTCCCTGAGTCTTTTTTTGTCTGCGAAGCTCCTGATTTCCCCTTCAATTTTGATTGATAGTCTTGCTGGATATAGTATTCTTGGATTCAGTCCTTTGCTTTGCAACACTTTGTATACCTCCTTCCATTCACTTCTAGCTTGTTGTGTTTCTGTTGAGTAATCATTTGATAATCTGATGGGTGTTCCTTTGTAGGTAACTCTCTGTCTCTCTCTTGCCGCCTTTAAGATTCTCTCTTTATCATTTATATTTGCCATTGAAATTATGACATGTCTTGCTGTGGGTCTTTTGGGGTTGATCCTGCTTGGGACTCTCTTTACTTGTGTAACTTTTATCTTTCCCATATCCGGGAAGTTTTCTGTCATTATTTCTTCAAATAGATTTTCTAATCCCTGCTGCTCTTCTTGTCTTTCTGGCAGCCCTATTATATGCATGTTACTTCGTTTCATGTTGTCCCGAAGCTCCCTTAGGCTTTCCTCCTGCTTTTTAATTTTTTTCTCCAATTGCTTTTCAGATTGAGCTTGTTTTTGTACCTGATCTTCTAAATCACTAATTCGGTCCTCTGCTTCTTGTAGTCTACTGTTGAAACTTTCCATGGTGTTTTTGATTGTAGCTACATCACTTTTCATTTCTTCCTGATTCTTGCATAAGTTGTTGATTTTCTCATCCATCCGATGTATAAATTCCACGACCATTACTCTGAACTCCTTTTCGGTCATGTTGCAAGCTTCAGTTTCACTAATTTCCTTTCTTGGCGACTCCACATTTTCTTTCCTCTGTGAGTTGTTTCGTTTCCCCATTCTGGCTATCACCAGAAAGCTCAAGCTTCCGTTTGCATGGACCTGGGCCGTGTGCTGTGGGGACTTCGCTCCACCCGAGTTTCACTGAAGTGCTTTGACACTAGGACGTGTGGCTGCCTTTGGTTGGTGGGAACCAGACTTGCCCAGGGTCAGTGTCCCCAGTGTTCTGTGTGGTCTCGTGTGCACACTTAGAATCAGGGGCCCTGTCTGCACCACACTGTTGGTATGTGCCGAAAATGAGATCTTTAGCATGTGCCAGGAGTGAGAGTTTCTCTGTGTCTGCACCAAGAATCGAGTGTCAGAGTCTCTGTTGCCTTGTGCGGTTTCTTGTTGAGAATCAGGGTCCCTGTGTGTGCATGCACCAACAATTGGGGTCGCTGGCTCTTAGTGTGAATGCGCTGTGAGTCAGGGATCCCAGGCAGCTGTGTCCAGCATGCCAAATTCCTTGAAGTGGAGCTGCGTCCTGTGTGTGCTCTCTCTACTGAGCCAAACTGGCTAGGGCGCACACTCTCAAATTCCTGAAGGTGCTCTGGCTCTGTGCACTCTCCCAGATTCCCCGAAGGGGGGCGGAGTCCGTCCTGCACGCCAAATTCCCCAAAGGGAAGCCCCTCTGTGCATGCTCTAAGATTCCCCAAAGGGGAGCTGTGACCCGCAAGCCAAATTCCCCCAAATTCCCCGAAGGGGAGCCCTCTGTGCGCACTGACAGATTTCCCCGAAGGTGAGCTGCTTCTGTCCCGTGCACCAAATTCCCTAAGGTGGAGCGCGTCCCTGCGCAAAGCTCTACAGCTTGGGCGAGAGGCGGATCTATCAGTTACTATGGCACTGTCCCAGCACAACTGTGGGCGCTCTGCAGCTTGGGCGAGGGGCGGGACTATTAGTTACTATGGTGCTATCCGCAAGCCTGAGGGGAGGGGGATAGGCTCTTTGACTCATGGAAATCTGCTGCCGGGAAGTCTGGATTCTTGTTGTTTGTTGGTCTGAAGCTGTGATAGCAGTTCTCTGTCCCCAGTGGCTGCAGGGTCCTGGTTTGTGTCAGAAGCCAGGATGCAAGTCTCAAGGCAGCTCTGTTTCTCAGGATGGCGTGGTCTCCGCATCCGCACCAGCCGACGAGAAGTGTCCGCCTTGTGCGCGGGGCTCCGCTGTCTAGGACTGCCCGGTTAGGCAGCCCCTTGGAAGTCCTGCAGAATCTAACTGACCCTAGCTCATACACACACACACACCACACACGTCTACACTCTCCTCTATGGGTTCCTCACTCACACTCTCTCTCTCCCTACCTTCTTGCCGGTCGCTATCTTTTTCCAGACTTCCCCAATTGCTCTTAAAATTAGTCATACTATTTATAATGGCCTAAGACTATTATTTTGATCTTCTGTAACCCCTGCCTACCTATTAGGCCTCTTCTCTTATCATTTTCAACTGCATGTATCCCAGACTGCTTTACTTCCATGTACAAGACATGATCTTTTTCACCTCTATGACTTTAGTCTTTATCCCCTTTTCTTTGGCTGTTTACTATTTTTCTTTCTCCTCCCTTACACCTAGACAACTTCTATGCATTCTTTAATGCTCTACTCAGGTACTGCCTTCTCCAAAAAGCTTTTTCTGAGAAGTCCAGATTTGCCTCTCCTTCATGCTCTCATTTTGCTTTGTTCATATGCATTTGAGTGCCCTTACTATACTGTTTTATAACTGTCTTTTTATACATTTGTTTCTGTCACTAGACTGTGTGCTCCCAGTGCTTTTTCCCCATTGCATCCAAATATCTTATTTTACCCTTCTACTTTTCTTTAAATTTTTCTGGCACTTTTTCATCCCAGCCTTAGTCATAGGCTGAAATGCCAAGAAGAGTAGAAAAGACCAGATGACTTTATCTTTTTGTGTGTGAATGTGTAATAGAGAGATGTAAGGACATAATGGGGATCTTCGGAGAAATTAAGATCACATCATAAAAAGATTTTACAGCTTATTTTTGGTAGTTTTATAATAGTGAACTGCTTTAGGGTAGGCTAAATATGTAATGGCTCAAACACAGTCATGTAACATTCCAAGACAGGTATTATTGGTGAGCAAGATAGTTCTCCTCCACATGGTCATTGGGGGCCACAGGCTGACAGAATTCCCTAAATCATCCTGAGTTACCACATCCCAGTCAGCCAGAAAAGGAAAAGAAGCTTGAGGAGTACACATGGTAGACCTTTACAGGCAGGTCTGGAAGTGCCACTCATCATTTCTCTAAACATTCCATTATCAAGAACTTAGTCATTTGGCCACACCTCATTGCAAAGGAGACTGGGTGGTGTAGTCCAACTGTGTGTTTAAGAAAGAGAAGAATAATTTTGGTGGAGAAGCTAATGACCTTCATAAATATATTAACAGTAAAGCTGGGTAAGTAAGATATATAGTGCAGCTCTGTTTAACCTTTCCCATGGGTAGCCATAGTAGTCAAATATTTAAAATCATGGCTGACAGCTGAGTTCCTTATTGAGTTCCTTACCAGAAAAAGAGCAGCTGGAGGGTGACTTGCAATGCTGATGATTCCTTCACTATTAATCACTGACACTTTGTAGATTGAGTTTAAGTAAAATTTCAGCTGAGTTGTGTACATGTTATAATATTGGCCCCAAAATATATCTTCCTCATTTGCATGTCTATATTAGAGAGGGTATTAAGTAAATGGCAAAGTAGCAATCTGATTCATTGCTAGCCAACAAACAGGGTCTCAGAACCAAAGGAGAAAAATAAAAAATAAAAAAGAGAATTCATTTCCATTCCAAACCATAGCCACAGGCATGAGCTGATTCCCTGCCAGTTTATGTTTGCCCAAAGTGCACATTTGTTGATGACTTTACATAGGCTAGGGGAATTAGTAGATGTAAATCAATTTGAAATAAAAAATCCCCATGATTCTCTGCTAAGGGGCATGTAAACTCTCAGGAGAACTTTGTAAAATGGCTGCCCAGGCTCTACCACCCAGAGAGGCTCATTTAGTCAGCCTATGGTACCACCTGGGAATGTGGATTTTTAAAATTCTAATGCAGAGCCAGGTTTAAGGAACCATTTCTCTAACATGATGAGAGATGGAATAAAGAGGCAAGTCAAAGCACAAACAAAACAGAGTGATTTTGTATAATATATGAGACAAATAATCCAAAGAAAGATCTAGTCTCATAACTTGACATGTAAAGCTATCTCTGGGGTTAGATCCATTCATGGGAACCTGTAAATCAGGCCTTTTTGGTGGATTGGCCATGCAACTGGCTGTAAACTAGGAAAGGTATGAATGTAGACTTCCTCCTGGTCATCTCTGATGCCTAAATTGTTCTCTTCTTTTTCCCAGTTTGTTGCTCAGCCCAATTGCCAACAGTTGCTTGCCACTCTGTGGTATGATGGCTTCCCTGGATGGCGGCGGAAACACTGGGTAGTCAAGCTTCTGACCTGCATGACCATTGGGTTCCTGTTTCCCATGCTGTCTATAGCTTATCTGATCTCACCTAGGAGCAACCTTGGTCTATTCATCAAGAAACCCTTTATCAAGTTTATCTGCCACACAGCATCATATCTGACCTTCCTCTTCATGCTTCTCCTGGCTTCTCAGCACATCGTCAGAACAGACCTTCATGTACAGGGGCCTCCCCCAACTGTTGTGGAATGGATGATATTGCCTTGGGTTCTTGGTGAGTCAAAGGGACCAGGAGATAAAGCCAGACTGATTGCTGGTCCTGTCTAAAGAAACTACTGGAATAGGCAGTTGGACTAGCTCTGAACCTTCCATCTGTATAGTGGCATAGTCCTTTGTTGGGAGCCTCAGAAATGTAGTTCCTTCTTCCCCTTCCCTGGTCACTCAGTATTACCTCTTTTACAGTGAAATTGGCAGTGTACCCAGGGCTTGTTTCTGTTAACCTAACACCATCAAGGACAAGGAAAGTGTCTGTCAGTTGGTTTAGAAGGAAAGCCAAGTATCAGTCAGAACCAGCCTCAGGTAAGTTAGGGAGGGCATGCCCTCTTTCCCATAACTGGGAGAGGGGGCACTTGGATCTACTTATTTCTCATGGCTATTCCACACAATCCCAGTACATATTCAGAGTAGACATCCTATTTGTATACTGATTTCACAATCAGGAGGGAAACCTGGGAAATTCACACAATTCATGATAGAAGCAGTCTTAACAGCATTCTCCAGGCATAATTAGATTGCACTGGACCCTCTAATACACTGCCATCCTCTAAGTCTTTGCTACTCAAATTGTGGTCCTGGGAGTCTGTTAGACAAACAGAATATCAAGTCCCACCCTGGATCTTTAGAATCAGAACCTGTATTTTTAACATCATCCCCAGGTTACTTGCATGCACTTTAAAGCCTGAGAACCACTGCCTTGGACTACAGCCATATACTTTACTGTGTTCCACATTCCAAGGCATCAGTACTATCAGGCAGAATTCCATGAAGCCATCACACAATGAGAAGAGAAAATAGGAAAGAGGATTCTAAATTATTTGGGGCCCCACTGCCTGGCTTTAACACCAACATCGAGTATTTTGGTCCATGGTCAGCTTGCTTACCTCAGAACTCATTAAGAAATTTTCCCACTAGCACACATTGGAAACTAAGGATTATGGGAAAATATTGACCTAATTAATTTATTGATGAAACTACTCCCACTCTAAAACGGATAGAATCTGGCACCCAAAATTATAATAGCATCCCAGTAACTATAATAACAATGCTAAAAGTGAGTAGTAGCCAGAAAAGTATAACATATGTGCATATTCAGGTAAAACTTATCTGGTTTAGTAAGTTCAATACTGGGAGGTAAGAAAGAAAAGAAAAAGAAGTAGATGATTACTATCTCTAGGGGCTTCACTCCACTAACCCCAATTGATTCACTTATTTCATGTTTTACTATATGGGGGAATCCTACTATGATGACTAGTATGACTATTCTGACCCTGTAAAGAAATGAACCTTTTGCTTCCATTCTTCAGGTTTCATTTGGGGGGAGATTAAGGAAATGTGGGATGGTGGATTTACTGAATACATCCATGACTGGTGGAACCTGATGGATTTTGCAATGAACTCACTCTACCTGGCAACTATTTCCTTGAAGATTGTGGCCTATGTCAAGGTAATTTGGAATGTCTGCCATTCCTCTTAAGCAATAATTTTGGCTACATTAAGCTTTAGCACTGGGGACATAAAGAGTTTAAGGGGAAAGTGCTGATGATGATCCCATCCATGTGGGAAAGTACCATATAAACATTATTTTAATAGTTTGTAAGCAGTGTTGCCTAAGCAAAGAAATTGGAGAATGGAGCAATTTGCAAATAAATCCATAGCTTCTTAAACTCTGAAAGTAAAATAGCTTTCAGCCACCCATCCATTCAATAAGTGCTTAAATGTTGTCTAAAATATCTTTTCCAAGAAGATGGCCCACCGATACTTGTATAGGATAGAGACAAAAAATTCATTGAATTCACTATCTCCAAAAGCTTCTCTCAACGCTTGTCACTTCATTAAAAAGTACTAACTTTATATTTTTCTAATATTTTCTTCCTGTGACATATTCATTAGTAATCCTTCTTCCCTGTGGCATCAAACAGGACAAGGCTGTTCCTTCTCCATAATAGTGCTCCCTCTATGAAGTGATCTCTCCCTAACCCACTGAGTTCTCTCTTCTCAAAGCTAAATATTAACAATTCATCAACTGTTCTTCATGTGACAGATAGCAGAACACTAGAAACTTCACTGCATGAGACATAGACCTTTAATTGTCTCTGCCTCCCTCATCACTTCCACCACCAGGATGATCATTCAAGCTGTTATAAATCCAGCTTTTTAAGTATCACCTAATTTATGTCCCCCTACCAATTCAGATGACATTTATACACACACAAACCACATTGATACTTTTCCTGCACACTATACAGCCTGAATGAATTATCCTGAAAAAAATAGTTTCATATATAGCCCTTCACATTAGGTCACAGGCTTTGAGTTCAAATTTGGTGCTCATTAGATAATGGAATGGCCATCCTCCTCTACCCTGAGTTGAACTTCTCCAATATGAGGAAAGGCTGACGATTAAGGCTCCAATATTCTCTAGTCACTCATGCTTTTTGGCATTAAATTTCACATTAAATTTTAGAATGGGAATATGGCTGTCCCCCAAATCTCCAACAACTTGCTTTATTTTTATACCCATAATATGCATATTGCATAAATTTTAAGATTTTGGGAGTTAGTTATATAGCACATGAATGTGGAATGCAGTCATGAAACATTTTTTAAGAAGCCTAAGAGTATGCCTTATACTTGTGGTGATCACTTAACACATACTTACAACTTCCTTATACAAGAAAAAGCTGGTGAGGAAATGTTTGAATCTCTGGTTAATGTGCCTGGATGAAATTCATGTCATTCTGGCACTCTGCTGACTAAGTAACACTGTTTGCCTAAAAAATACATTTCTTCCTTTGGAAGTGGTATTTATACACTGGAGAGACAACAAATTATAAATCTAGAAATTGGTGGGGTTTGCTTAAAAGTTTAGAATAAGTGATCAGTAAAATGATTAACTATTGGGGATATGAAAATGTACATATAGATGCCCAATATTAGCTAATCACATAACCTGTCCAGCTTCACTGGTAAGGTTTCCAAAGAGCTAAACACTTCCCCACCACAGAGTAAAAGGATAAATCAACTCTGCTAAGCTGAGTGAATGCCCCTTAACTGAAAAACACTTCACTCAAAGGAAACATTTGCCAAGAAGCTGGAGTCATCCTATAAAAAAAGAAAATTTATGAAGCAAGACATGCCACATGCAGACTTTAGATTTGCAATAAGAAATTATAAATGGGCAATCTGGCCCACTCATCCACAGAGCACACCAGCCTGAGATGAACTTATTCTGAACATCACATAGGCTGAGCCAACCCCTATGAGGTAAAACCTCAAGAACTGGTTCCCAGGCTTCTTGAAATATTTCAGATCACTGAGGAAATACAAAAGCACCATGGGATAAGCTGGGCTTAAAGGAGATCCTTTATTAGAGTGAAAACTAGTCACCCCACATGGTCTACAACAACAGGAACCAAAAGCACAGACTAAAGTACTCAAAAGGAGCAAATACACATAAGGTTGGTGGTCCTCAGTGCCCCCCAAATATCCCCACAAATGAATAATAATTGTCCTTTAGTCTTCTAGGATAGTACCACCTATATTTATTCCACCACCACCTTACTTCCATATGTACAGACTAAATCTGAACTTTGATATCCATTGAATTGTAGTTCTTTCTTTAAGAGCCAGCTCGTGGCTGCACACACACACACACACACACACACACACACACACACACACACATCCTTATTATGACTGAGTCCCCTTTGAAAGGCATGGAAGCCAATTTTTAAGGTGCATTCCATCTCAAAAAATATAAGAAAAATCCCTTGCCTCCCAATATCACTAACTTAAGAGTCAGAAAATTTAATCCTTGCTCTGATACTCACAAACTGGATTACCATAGGTCATCCTTCTACCTCTCTGGGCCTTAGATTTGGACTCTGAAAAATAAGATTGGAACCACATCTTGAAATTAAAACTTATACAGAATTGCAATATATTCGAGTTTAAAGTATTGAATTTGGATTGAGGAATGGGTATTCCAGGCCTCCTTGTTGGCTCCCACAGTGGCCACCAGCTGTCTCCAATGAACCCTCAGGTTTCAAGGAACACAGTTGAAAAATCACTTGTGTTAGATCAGGAGTTAGAAAACTATGGTCTTCAGAGAAAATTTAGCCTTCAGCCACATTCTTTTGTTTACATACTGTCTTTTAGTTCTATAAGAAATTAGTTGAGTAATGGTTACAGGAACCATATAGTACACAAAACCAAAAGTACAGGGTGGGGCAAAAGTCGGTTTACAGTTGTTCAAATGGGAAATAACACAATCTTTAATAAATAATACAAAAATAAACTCCATGTTTCATGTAATTACAATTGCAAACCTACTTTTGCCCCACAGTGCTTAGCACAACATTTTTGTTGACCTCCATATTAAATGAGTTCCAAATTTATTCCCTGCTCTCATATTTTATAATCTTTCTCTAAAAGTATATGCAAAGCATAGATTTGCCACAAGAATCATCTTTCACACTTCTGAATATTCTGAAAATTCATACTTAATATCCCATGGACTTCCCTGGGTTACAGTTGTGGCTGCGGAGAGAAAAAACCCTAAATTATGAGCTATACATTTTCCAGTTAATACTTTCTAGTTTTAAAACATAGGTCTGTTTTCTTATCAGCAAAGAGTCTCCATCTTTTACATATACCTCAAAACCTTTAAAGGCCTATCTACCATATGTGCCATAATATCAACTATCATATACTAGTAAGTAACATTTAATAGAAATAATGCTAGACTGTTTAGAGACCTGAGTTTTAGTCCTGGATCTGCCATCAATTTGCTGTGTTGTATGATCTTAAGCAAGTCACTCTGCCTCTCTGTATTTCAGTTCCTCCACTTGTAAAACAGGCATAACAATACCCACCCCTCCACAGAAATGCAGCAGATTTTTTGGAAGGAAAAATGTAGAGATACAAGATTTGGCCAAGAGTGTACAAAACTGGTTGGCCAACTAAAGTCTATCTGAAACAGAAGCAGAATGTGGCAAGGTTTCTCCAAACTCCTCTGACAGTAAAGAATATTGGATACACACAAATGATTTTAACACCAGTTTCCTCAGTTGCTGGAACTGAAGCACATTTTAGAAATGCTAACAATATAATTTGGCCCACAATGCAACATTTTCTCAGGAAAGTTGTTTACATTTAGTCGCGAGAAACTGTGATATTTAGATGAGAGCTCAAGGCAATATGCTTCATAATGAATTCCAAGCCAAATCTACTTCTGTCTTCAGAAGGTAATAAGCAATTCCTTGTATTTCCATAACATCTCCCCTTATGGAGTACACAGACTTTCACATATGGGTACATAATCATGAACGTGTGTAGTAGGTAGGAGTAGATATTATCCTCATTCTATGATGAAATTGAGAGATAAAGGCAATTTGGGGTTTTTGTTATTTTCTTTTGTTTTTAGAAAGCAAACTTGCTCTTCAATGGTGGATGGGATGGAGGGCTGTTCTCATGAGAATGGGGTTAGGGTGTCAGAAGCGCATCCCCTTGCAAGCTAAGTCAGATCTGGCCTGCTGGATCTGGCTCTACAACGCACATGTGGTGTCCTTGAAGGTGAGGAGGATGAGAGCAATGGTGGAGAATCCATGAGGATACCATGATGAAATTAGAGCAGTGGCTCTGCCTGGGCAGCCCTGACTATGGGAGCCCTGGACCTGGACCTGCCTTCGTCATGCTGGGAGTTCCTCTGGCTACTGCCCACCTGCTTGCTGGTGTCTGCCAGCTGCTATGCCCTGGGCACTGTGGGCTTGACTGCTTTTCACAAGAGATAAAGGTAGTTTTAAGTGACAAAATCCAATTGAACTTTAGGTCCCACAACAAAGCCATATTTCTACAAAGCTGGACACCCAATGTTCTAGGAGCTAGTAGTCCAAGACAAGGATGAAAAATGGATAATAACCCCAGAAATACTGGCTCTTTCCTTACTTCAATCCCCTGGTTCTTCATTTGTGCTAGACAGACATTCAAACTTGTAGGGCTGTCAAAGGAACAATAAAATACATCCATACACCACTGAGTGGGCAGTACTAAATTCACTACATGGAAAATTGACATGCCATTTGTAATAGTATGGAATACATTACAGATTGCAAAAAAAAAAAATTAGCAGAAAATTCTGAATAATGGCCCTCCAATAATGCTCCATCCACCCCAAACTGCAAACAGCAGGGACGTCAGGGTAAACACTGCACACCATTGAGGCTGAACCTATCCCTTGTCCTTCAGTAACAGCTTGTCTGTGGTGCTCAGGACAAAATAGATGGGGGATGGTTGAGGAGGTGAATCTAATTTGAAATCTCATTAGGAAGCAGAATAGTTTGTCCCCCCTACCTTGGGCATACCAGTGGCTCAATTCCAGTGACACTAGCCAACAATCTGGCAAACTCATAGTTAGAAAATGTTGACAAGCCACAGGTGGTTGCTCCATATGATTGCTATGAAATTCATTTTTCTATGTCTATATCCTGGGTATATATTTTAATGGGAGTGGGAAGAAGAGAGTTATTAACATCATGTATTGATTGGGTGGGGGGGGGGACCAAAAGTGTTGTATAAGTGAATGCTTGATGCTTACTTTGATGTCTTTATTTGGGTGCAGAAGACAGGCAAAAGGGGAAAGTTTTATAAATGCTCACTGTACTTCTCATCTTGTGCACTTGTTTTTTTCAGTATAATGGTTCTCGTCCAAGGGAAGAATGGGAAATGTGGCACCCGACTCTGATTGCAGAAGCGCTCTTTGCAATATCCAACATTTTAAGTTCGTTGCGTCTCATATCCCTGTTCACAGCCAACTCCCATTTAGGGCCTCTGCAGATTTCTTTGGGGCGAATGCTGCTTGATATCCTCAAATTCCTCTTTATCTACTGCCTGGTCCTTCTGGCTTTTGCCAATGGATTGAACCAGCTTTACTTTTATTATGAGACCAGAGCGATCGATGAGCCGAACAACTGCAAGGGGATCCGATGTGAGAGACAGAACAATGCTTTCTCCACGTAAGACTTCCCCTTTCCTCCATGCCTTTTTCTGCCTTCTCCTTCTTTACCCTAATTTTCTGTCCAAGGCTGTATCACTGTCTCTTGACAGTGCAAACAAACCTTACTCATAGATCAACCTGAAGGGTCTGAAGTGGAGGAAGGTTCTTCACTTGCTACAAGGGACTAGGAGAGGAGGTAGACTTAGGTGATGGAGGATGGGGAAGAGACAAAAACACAGCTGGGCTCCCAGGAACATATCTAGAGTTAAACTATTTTGGTAGCATCCCACATTTTTAAAAGAATCAATAAGGAGGGAGTAAATAATTTCTCACTCAAAAAAGCATCACTCACCAAGGAAATGAAACAGCAAGACTATTCCTCTGAATAAGTGACTATGAAAGCTAACTTAACTATTCTGAAACAAGAACAAAGAAAAGGAAGGATGCAAAAATATTTTAATGCACCCTGTGTTATTGTTATTTATAATAAGAAATATGTACTTGGTCTTCATCCCCTTCTCTCCCCTTTCTGGCACAGAGCTCCTAAAAGACTCTTGGAATTTCCTAAGTGATGAGAGTGATAATGTTTCTTTGTTATGTGAATGGAGTTACTTTACAGGAGCTGGTAGCCTGTGGAGTTATCCATTTGATTAGAGGGTTCAAATTTTCAGTCCCACCCTACTGACCTCCAGGGAGGGGAGAGCAGCTGGAAATTGGAGTTCAATCACTAATGGCCAATGAATTTAATCTATGATACCTATGTGATAAAGCCTCCATAAAAACCTAAAAGATAGGTTTCTGAGAGCTTCTGGGTTGGTAGAGATTTGGGGAGAGTGGCATGTGCTTGGAGAGGTCATAAAAGTCCCATGCCCTTTCCCCATATCTTGCTCTATGCATCTCTTCCATCTAGCTGTTTCTGAGTTATGTCCTTTTCTAACAAACCAGTAATGTAGTAAGTAAAATGGTTCTCTGTGTTCTGTGAGATGCTCTAGCAATTTAATTGAACACAAGGAGAGGGTTGTGGGAACTTCTAGTCCAGCAATTTTCAACTGGTGTGCCACAAGAATTTTTAAAACATGTAACACCTGGCTATTTAGTCAGTGGCACTGACCTCTTTTCCCTTTGATTGTCAAAAAAAACCAAAAAGACAATGGTCAACACAATAGCCGTCCCACATGATGAATCAAAATTATACCTATTTTTTGTCAGATCAGCAAAAAATGTAATATATTTTGGTGTGCCACAGAATTTTGATAATTAGTTTGTTTATGTGTGTCATGACATGAAAATTGTTGCTGTAGTCTATAGAGTGTCAGTTAGAAGCAAACCTGGGGTCAAAAGTGGGGAGAGAAGCAGTCTTGTGGGACTGGGCCCTTAATCCAGCAGTGTCAGAATGGAGTGGGATTTTAGGACCACCCAGATGGTATTGGAGAATTGGTGGTGTGTGTGTGCATGTGGGGGGAAACCTACCTATACCCACACATTGGATTTGAGTTCAGAACCCCTTAGTTGGTATCAGAGAAATGGGATTTGCTGTGGCTCACAGAAACATGTAGTAGTTTTGGAAGAGAAAGGAAAAGAAAGGCAGGAGATGATGAACCTTTGATCCCTGGATGGCTACCTAGTCACCCATGATATGAAACTGCAGTTGTGCTGTGATATGTTACTAAAGGTAAAAGTTACCAATGGAATTTACAAATGTAGTAAACCTCACTCTGAGTTGACTCATTAGATATATAAGGAAATGCAAAATAATAAGAAGCATGCTAAACATACAAATCCTTGGTTATTGTTATCTGTAATAGCTAAAATGGAAATATAAGAAAATGTTGGGTTGGGCCTTAATACTAAACCAATCTGAGATTTAGATCACTCTGATCTTGGGTCATCAACCTCAAAGCTGCTCCCAAGGGGGAAATTATGTGGGAACAATAGAAAATACCTCTAAGACCTCTGATCAGCAAGAAAGTTTCAATGTAGTGGGGCAGGTGACACCAAGAACCTACTGAAACTAGGGAGTATAGAGTAAAGGAGTTGTTTCATTTGTAGTTCAATATCATCAGCTTCTCAATGAATCTATACTGAAATGTATTTTGAGAGTAACTATTTTGGACACTGTGTAGTTGGTTTTGAAGGCTGCAGAGTGAAAGAGCAATTTAAGTAGATGTAGAACCCACCACTCACTATGGAACAGTCAGAGATGGCTATATACAATCCATATACCCAGGAGGTTATTTCTGAAGGAACAGCCGCCTGGTGGACTGGATAAAAGCCATTAAGGTCTATTTACCCTGATAAGGGGGACTTTCCATCTCCCCCTGTAAATGTCGAGCCAAGTAGATCTCCCCAGATGAAGCAGCTGGTATGCTTCATATGCAAACCATGTGGGACTGGCTTTATGATGACTGGGATATTCATTGCTGAATATGCCCATTACCCAGGTTATGGTAAATGCTATGGTTAAGGGGGCCACTTTCATTTGGGCACCCCATGTAACCTTTCTACTGCAAAACCCAGGGACCTTTGGGGAAGCCTTATCAAATTTCCTGTTTCAGCTTCTTCCTCTCCCCCTCCCCCCACCAGGTCTTACATGTGCTAGTAAAAAACATTAAGCTAAGTAACAGGAGAATAGGAAGAGACAAAAAGGTGGAAATTTTTCAGTAGTTATTAAGAAATAAGATGGCCCCGCTGGTGGTGTGGTTCAGTTGGTTGGAGCATTGTCCTATACACCAAAGGGGTGCAGGTTCCATAGGTTCCATTCCTGGTCAGGGTGAGTGCTGGAGTCAACCAATCTCTCTCTCTCTCTCTCTCTCTCTCTCTCTCTCTCTCTCTCTCTCTCCTCTCTCTCTCTCTCTCTCTCTCTCTCTCTCTCTCTCTCTCTCTCCAATTTAAAAAAAGAAATAAGGTGAATAAAGCAATTATTGATAGGAGCAGAAACAAAGGGGAGAGTCACAAGACTCGTCCCAGCAGGATGTAAATCTTAAGATGGTTATTTTAAAATGAAATGAATAAAATGGACATTGATGAGATTAAAATAAAAATTTTAGTACAGTACTGTCAAAGGTTGAGTGAGTGAGACAAAGGGACCTGTGCTGGTTCCCCAACATTAAAGGGTCCAAAACAAGTCCACTCTACCCCAGTTTGGAGAAATTAAAAAAGCCAGAAGACAAAAATTACAATGAGAAACATGATCAGCAATCTCTTCTGGTAGTAGTTAGTTAAATTAATCAAGTTAGGCTGACACAAGGGCAGGGGTCTCTTGGATCAACCCCTGGCTGGGGACCTAAAACCTTTTGCACAAGAGTAAGTAACATGGTCAGAGGGTGGAAAAGAGAAGTTTCCAGGACTCATTTAACACAGGAGTCCCACAAACTGTGGTACCAAAACCCATTGACTCAGGCTTCACCAACTGAGATAATATAAAAATGTAAGGGTTGATAGAATTATGAAAGTTGGAATGTTTGAGCAGGCTTTATGTAAAGAAATTGTGTCTCCTCTTCCTGAATGTTTTATGGAAATAGATATATATCTGACAGTGGAACACTTCCCCTACACAGTATCATAAAATCAAAACCTGTTGATGAAGACCAAATAGAGGTTGCAGTTAGAAACATAAGGGTTGATGGGATTAAGGTCAACATTTGTAGAATTGGTATGTCTGAATGGGCTTTATGTGAAGTGGTTGCATCTCTTTTACCTGATTGTATTATTGGGGTGAGCATTGTACCTGATTAAGGAATGTTTTCCCTACCTAGGATTGTAAAACAGAAGGCATGTTAATTGGACATGCTAAATGGGAACGAATAAGGTTGCTTGAGCACACACGGTGTAGAATAGAAGCTGGAATGCTGGTAGGGAAAAATGCTCTGGGTCATAATCTTTTGTGGAGTGTAGAATGGAGTTATAGCAAAAGCTTGTGAGCATCTCCCAGTGACAACTGCACCACCTTTCACAGAAATAAGCTAGAAAGAGAGGACAGGCTGAAAGAAAGATTAAAATCAGCTTACCTTCTGGGATTAATTTAAGGTTTCAAAGAGTACCAAGCACTGATTGGAAATGTTTCCCATTCCTACTGGGAACACAGGAGACAGCTCAAGACTCTTTGTCCATGAGTCTATTACCTCCAGACACATGGAAGTCCTGTAACTTTTCTTTGCAAATTCAATACCTGTTTATTTAGGACCTTCAAGCCTTAAGAGTGGCTTTTTTTTTTTCTGACAAATCACTATCAGAGAAATAGACAATAGCAAATAAGCACACTTCAGGAAATGTGTTAGGTTCCAGGAATGGTGATGGGTTTACGCTGGTGTCAGTGGCCTATACATTTCCCATATCCACCCCAAGTTCTGGGGAGTGCCACTCATCGGTATCACAACAATGACCCCAAGGTTGTGAGATATTCTTAGTCATTAAACTAAGATATAATTTTTACCTTTAACTCTATAAACTGAAGCACTTTAGTGGACTCAGATATTCTAGAAAGCCGTTCATTAACAAAGGACAAGAAAAAAAGTGTTTCTGCTTGACCCCAAGCTCCACAAATTGAGAATGGAAAAAACAATGCTACCTAGCTTATTCTTATTATTTGCCTCTAGCAGAATTTTATAAAATGGGTTACAAATAACCACAATCAGGGAAATGTTAATAGACATGAAAACAGGATCCAAGATCAAATGTTTTTTGAAAATGCTAAGACAAATTTTAAAAGATTTCTTCATTGTAGGACTTCTCAGACTTTCCATTATGAATGTACAATGTTGTGAGAGATTTCCCCTAATGTATTGGCCAGGATGATGTTCCAGTGAATAGAGTTTGAAAAATGTTGACTTATTCCATTGCCCATTTTGCAGTGCCCACCCACTCCTCTAGGCCATAATTATTGCCTCTCAGGATAAAATTTTGTATAGAGAAACCAGACTCACGTGAAAGGAAAGAGAGGCCAAAATGAGCTGACAAAGAAATAGTGCTATTTTTATTAAGCCAACCTTGGGTGTTTAATGGCAACTGGTTACCTTGCTAGTGCCTCCGGACAAGGAACTGCTTCCTCTCCTGCGTAACTCTAGAGACAGATTTCACATCAACCTGTTTTCAATATAAAGAGCAATTTTGTAGTGGCTTAAGCACTAGGAGATTATATTTGTTCTCACCAAAGCATTCAACAGAATCTAACATCTGAATGCAAGGTGTTTTCCAGGATGCCAGGTCCCTGCCAATTACCCTTTCATATAAACTATGCTTAGGAAGTTTATGAAACACCTTCTTGCAAGTCTGTAGTGATTATTAACACCCCTGTTGCCAACTGACATTTTGCTCCCATCACTTTCCCAGCAGTGATAATTGACAAGAATGGGCACTGTCATAAACAAAATTATATCTTGGGGGGTCAGTTATGAAGAAGCATCATCCTGCTGGGGCCAAATCAACAGTAATATTAGCTCAAATTTTCTCTAGGTGTTGATTTTTTTTTCCTTCCATACACATCTGACTCTGATTTATGTTTTCTTTTAAATTATTCAACTCAGGCATTATCTGTATAAACCTACTAAAATACATGCTACTCAGGGCATCAGAAAGACTCAGTTTTTAGAGAAGGGGAAAGTGAACTTGTTTGTATGCCTAGAACAAAGTATGGCATGCTTATTGTCATCCTTTTTCTTCTGATTCTACAGAGATGCCATTGCTATTCTTTGGCTTAAAAGAGGGAAAAATCTCTTTTTCCCCTTGGCACACAATTCAAGGGAACTTTATTGTCCTTGCTGACAATCACATGACAATACTATTGGTGGTTTTAGTTCAGAATTCCATACTGGGAGTACTTGGCCTTCATCTACAGTCAAGAGAAGCAACTGGGAAGGCATCACCATTCTGATCACACAGGACTTGTGAGAGAAAAAGGGTGGAAATGGTAAGAAGCTAACTTTCTGGTCTTGCATCTCTTTCTGAGGCCCAAGCCCTTATCTCCAGATGCCTCCTGAATACATCTGGCTGTGCCACAGGTCTCTCAAACACAAAATATCCACAGCTAAATTCCTTATCTCCATATCCCCATCCTAAACCTATTTTCACTTTAATTCCTCACCTTATTAAGTAACACCAGCCAGAATCCTAGGCATCGTCTTTATTCAGGTCTACATTAGCTCTTCCAAGAACTGTTGCATGCTTAACTTGTCTCCCAACTTTAAGTCTTTCCTTTCAAAAAAATTTATTGAATTTATTGAGGTGACATTGGTTAATGAAATTTTATAGGTTTCAAGTGTACAATTCTATAATACATCATCTGTATATTATATTGTGTGCTCATCACTCAAAGTCAAGTCTCATTCCATGACCATTTATCCCCTCCTTTACCCTCTTTTACCTTGCCTCACCACCCTATACATCTAGCAATCAAGATACTGTAATCTGTGTCTATAAATTGAGGGGTGTTAATCACTTCACCTGTTCACCCAGTTCTCCAACCCCTTCTCCTCTTCTAGCTATCAGTCTGTTCTCTGTACCTATGAATCTGTTTATATTTTGTTCATTAGATTCCATATATAAGTGAAATCATATGGTACTTGTCTTTCTCTGACTGGCTTATTTCACTTAGCATAAAACTCTCCAGGTACATCCATGCTGTTACAAGGCGTAAGGATTTCCTTCTTTTTTTACAGCTGAGTAATATCCCGTTGCATAAATGTACCAGAGCTTTATTATCCACTCATCTACTGATGGGCACTTAGGCTGCGTCCAAATCTTGGCTATCCTATCTAATAAAAGAGTAATATGCAAATTGACCATCACTCCAACACACAAGATGGCTGCCCCCATGTGGTCAAAGATGGCTTCCCCCATGTGGACACAAGATATATATATATATCTCCTTGGGCTAAGAGAAATGTCAGAGAGTTTTCTTCCAGGATTTTTATGATTTCAAGTCTTATATTAAGTCTTCAATCCATTTTGAGTTTATTCTTGTGTATCATGTAAGAAGGTAGTCTAGTTTCATTTTTTGCATGTATCTGTCCAGTTTTCCCAAC
Organism: Ia io; assembly: GCA_025583905.1. Classification (NCBI taxonomy): domain Eukaryota; kingdom Metazoa; phylum Chordata; class Mammalia; order Chiroptera; family Vespertilionidae; genus Ia; species Ia io. The sequence goes on along the minus strand of JAJQQW010000001.1, from coordinate 90,363,905 downwards.
ACCATTTATTGAATAGGCTATCTTTACCCTATTGTATGTTTTATATCCTTTGTAAAGTATTAATTGACCATAAGGTGTGGGTTTATTTCTGGGCTCTCTATTATGTTCCACTGATCTTTTTTTTTTTTTTAAGAGCTTTATTTATATTCTTTTTATTTATTTTTTAAATAAATCTTTATTGTTCAGAATATCACAGGTGTTCCTCTCCCCCCCCATAGTTCCCCTCCACCTGATTCCCCACCCCACCCCATGCCCTTACCCCCCACCACTGTCTTCATCCGTAGGTGTAAGATTTTTGTCCAATCTCTTCCCACACCCCTCAGACCCCCTTCCCCCTGATAATTGTCTGTCCCCTCCCTTTCTATGCCCTGATTCTATTATATTCACCAGTCCATTCTGTTCTTCAGATTTTTTGTTCACTTGATTTTTAGATTCACTTGTTGGTAGGTATGTATTTGATGTCTTTTTGTTGTTCATAATTTTTTACCTTTACCTTTTTTTTCTTCTTCCTCTTCTTAAAGAATACCCTTCAGCATTTCATGTAATCCTGGTTTGGTGGTGATGAACTCCTTTAGCTTTTTCTTGTCTGTGAAGCTCTTCGTCTCACCTTCAATTCTGAATGATAGCTTTGCTGGGTAGAGTAATCTTGGTTGTAGGTTCTTGCTGTTCATCACTTTGAATATTTCTTGCCACTCCCGTCTGGCCTACATAGTTTCTGTTGAGAAATCAGCTGACAGTCGTATGGGTACTCCCTTGTAGGTAACTAACTGTTTTTCTCTTGTTGCTTTCAAGATTCTCTCTTTGTCTTTTGCCCTTGGCATTTTAATTATGATGTGTCTTGGTGTGGTCCTCTTTGGATTCCTCTTGTTTGGGGTTCTGTGCGCTTCCTGAACTTGTAAGTCTATTTCTTTCACCAGGTAGGGGAAGTTTTCTGTCATTATTTCTTCAAATAGGTTTTCAGTGTCTTGCTCTCTCTCTTCTTCTGGCACCCCAAAATTTCAGATGTTGGTATGCTTGAAGCCGTCCCAGAGGCTCCTTACGCTATCTTCACACTTTTGGATTCTTCTTTCTTTCTGCCTCTCTGGTTGGGTGTTTTTTGGTTCCTCATATTCCAGATCTTTGGTTTAACTCTTTGGGTACGGTGATCTACAGTTGAGTTTCTGTATATTCTTTATTTCAGACAGTGTATGCATAATTTCTGACTGGTCCTTTTCCATTTTTTTGGTATTCTCATTAAGGTCCTTGAAGGTCTCTTCAAGTTTCTCAGTGGTTTTTAGAAGATTCTTCAGTAACCTTATAAATGTGGTTCTGAACACTGTGTCGTCCATTAGTTTACTTTCCTCCATCTCTTCTATTTGTGACATACTTCGGTGTCTCCGCATTTTGGCTGCCTCCTTGTGTTGATGGAGTGGCTTTGTGTCGTCAGTGACCTATAGGGGCCAGTAGCTCAGCTTCCCCAATCACCCTAGGTGGTTGCTCTTGGTACACCCCTTTGTGGGTTGAGTGGAAAGTCTTGGTGTAGTTAAAAGCCTTGATTGCTGTTGGTATACTGGGAGGAATTGCCCTCCAGGCCAATTGGCTGTGAGGACATGCTGTGTCTATAATGGAAGCACTGCTGCGCTGGAGACACGCTTGTGGTACAGGGTTTGTTTGAGTGGGGCTTTGGTGCTCACTGAGTCTGCCTCACGAATGTGTCACTTATGGATGTGAGGAGTTGAAATCTGGTGCCTCACACTGGCCACTAGGTGCATTGGCTTCTGGATCTCCAATGGGGTGCAGTTCAGCTGCTGTCTGAGGCTACCCTGCAGGAGCTACAGCTAGAACCGCAGCCCTCTCCTCCCTGCTTGGAGCTTGGAGGCCTTGGAGCTGTCTGTATGGGGTTGCAAGTTTACTAGTTTAAACTGCAATAGAGAAGGCCATTCATATGCAAAAGCCACTGCTAGGAGCTTGGGTGTGTTTGTAGATTGTGCAGGGCGGAGTCTCAGGGCGTCACTAGGCTAGGGCGTGTCAAACAGCAATGGCTGGCAGTGAGCTACCTCCAACCACGTCCTGCAATCGCGTCCCTGCCATCTCGCGTGCCCCGGCACAGCCAACAATTCTACCTCCACGCAGTTCTGCTAGTAGCCACTCTCACTCCGACCCGATGGCAGACAGCCCAGTCTCTCCCCAGAAACTGGATTTCAGAGAGATTGGGGGCTTGCCTCTCTTCAGATTGAAGAAAGCAACACCCGCCTCTAGCTGGGCTCCGCCGCCAGCTCGTAACGCGCGCGTGCTCCCCTGTACCTCAGTTTTTCAGCGTTTGTGTCCTGATTGCGCCCGTCTCTTTCGGTCTAGTTGTAGAGGTTCCGCTCAGCCAGCTTTCCCGTGGTTCTGGGTGATAGATGTTCTGTCTTTTAGTTGTAGTTTTGGAAATTGTTGTGGAAGGCAGCAGCCCAGATGTTTATCTATGACACCATCTTGGATCTCTCTGTTCCACTGATCTTAATGTCTGTTTTTATGACAGTACTATGCTGTTTAGATTTCTATGGCCTTGTAGTACAGCTTGATATTAGGCAGTACAGCTTGATATTATTCCAGCTTGATATTAGTCCTCCAACCTTGTTCTTATTTCTCAAGATTACCATGCCAATTCAGGAACTTTTGTGATTTCATATAAGTTTTTGGAATATTTGTTCTAGTTCTGTGAAATATGCCATTGGTATCTTGATAAGAATTGTGTGGAATCTATAGATTTCTTTGGGAAATATGGACATTTTAATTATGTGAATTTTTTCCTATCTATGGACATGGAATATACTTTCATTTGCTTGTATCTTCTTTAATTTCTTTCTTCAGTGTTTTATAATTTTCCGAGTATAGATCTTTTACCTCCTTAATTAAAATTATTCTTAGGTAATTTATTTATTTTGATGCAATTGTAAATGGAAATGTTTTCTTAGTTTTCCTTTATGATAGTTCATTATTGGTGTATAAAATACAACTGATCTCTAGATATTGATATTGTATCCTGCTACTTTACTGAATTCATTCATCAGTTCTAGTAGTTTTGGTGGAATCTTTAAGGTTCTCAATATGCAGTATCATGTCGTATGAAAATAATGACAGTTTTACTTTTTACTTTTCAATTTGCATGCCTTTTATTTCTTCTTCTTGTCTGATCATTGTGGATAGGACTTCCAGTACTATCCTATCTAATAATAGAGTAACATGTAAATTACCATCACTCCACTATGCCCACGATTGGGCAGCGGGAGGCTGGGCGGCGGGACTCGGGGTGGCCTATCTGGCCACTGAGAGGCACAGATCCACTGCCACTGAGGGGGGCTGCCCTGCTGTTGAGAGGCGCAGGGGGCGGGACTCCCGCCCCCTGTGACTCTCAATGGCCATATCAACGGCCGCTGAGGGGGCCTGCTGAGGGGGCCTGCCGCGGACACCCAGCTGCGCCTCTCAATGGCAGGGTAGCCAGGTATCCGTGGCAGCCCCCCTCAGCGGCCGTTGAGAGGCGCAGGGGGTGGGAGTCCCGTCCCCTGTGCCTCTCAACAGCAGGGTAGCCCCCCTCAGCGGCCGCGGACCATCAAAAGTGGGGGAGCTGGGTGCCTGTCTGCTCTGGCACCAGGCCTTTCAGAAGCCTCCGCCACACCAGAGGCTTCTGAAAGGCCTGGTGCACCAGCGGACAGGCACCCAGCTCCACCGCGAAAAGCGAAAGCATGTAGGGGACCCTACACGTGCATGATTCAATCATGCACTGGGCCTCTAGTGTTGAATAAGAGTAGTGAAAGCGTGCATCTCTTACTTGTTACTGATCTTAAGGAAAACACTTTTAGATTTTGCCCATTGAGTATGATGTTGGCTGTGAGTTTGTCATATATGGCCTTTATTATGTTGAGGTATGTTGCCTTTATTCCCACTTTGCTGAGAGTTTTTATCATAATTGTGTGCTTGATTTTATGAAATGCTATTTCTGAATATATTGGTATGAGCATGTGGTTTTTATCTTTCATTTTGTTTACGTGGTGTATCATGTTTATTGATTTGCGGATATTGTACTAACCTTGTATCCCAGGAATAAATCCAAGTTGATCATGATGTATGATCTTTTTAATGTATTGCTGGATCCAGTTCACTAATATTTTGTTGAGGGCTTCAGCATTATGTTCATCAGAGATATTGGCCTATAATTATCTTTCTTTGTAGTGTCTTTATCTGGTTTTGCCTTTAGGATACTACTGGCCTCATGAAGTGAGCTTGTCAGTCTTGAATTTTGGGAATAGTTTGAGAAGGATAGGTGTTATTTCTTCTTTGGTACAATTCACCTGTGAAGCTGTCCAATCCAGAACTTTTGTTTGTTGAAAGTTTTTGTTTTATTACTGCTTTGATTTCATTAGTTGTTATCTGTCTATTTGGATTATCTGATCCTTCCTGATTCAGTTTTAGAAGATTGTTTTATTCTAGGAACTTATCCATTTTGTCCACATTGTCCAATTTGTTGTCATATAATTTTTTATAGTTCTTTCTTACAATCTATTTTATTTCTGTGGAGTCAGTTGTTACTTCTCCTTTTTCATTTCCAATTTTATTTATTTGGTTCCTCACTCTTTTTTTCTTGATGAGTCTGTTAAAGGTTTGTTAATCTTGTTTATCTTTTCAAAAAAACAGCACTTGGTTTCACTTATCTTTTGTATTTTTTAGACTCTATTTTGTTTATTTATGCTCTGATTTTTATTTCTTCTAGACATTTTGGGCATTTTTGTTGCTGTTCTTTTTATAGTACTTTTAAGTGTAAAGTTAGATTGTTTATTTGAGATTCTTCTTGTTTCTGATTTTAGGCCTGTAGTGCTATGAATTTTATTCATAGGGCTGCTTTTGCTACATCCCATTGATTTAAGGTTGTTGTATCTTCATTTTCATTTGTTTCAAGGTATATTTTGATTTCTTCCTTGATCTCGTTTCTAAGTCATTCAGTGTTCAGTAATGTTACTTAGCCTCCATATCTTTGTGTGTTTTTCTTTTTTTCTTTATTGATTAAGGTATTACATATGTGTTCTTATCCCTCTGTTGTCCCCCATCCCCTGACCCATGCCCTCACCCCCCTGGTGTCTGTGTCCATTGGTTAGGCTTATATGTCTTCGTGTGTTTTTCTTTTTTTTTCTTGTGATTGATTTCTAGTTTCATACCATTATGGTCAGAGAATATGCTTGATATGATTTCCATCTTCTTAATTTATTAAGACTTAAAATCTGGATTAGTATAACAGTCTGGGGCTTTATGCTAACAAGTTGACTATTGAAAGAAGAAACTGAATGGTGTAGATATCAGTTATAAATATTTTTCTGAAACATGAAAAAAAATAAATTATTAAGACTTATTGTGTGTCCTAACATGTGAGTCTATCCTAGAAAGTGTTCCATGTGCCAGCCTTAAGTCTTATCTCTCATCCAAATAACTTCCCACCTGCCACACGCAGGTTTCTTTCTAAATACCAGTGTTATCCTGTCATCTCCCAGGCTTAAGGCTCACCAGGTATCTGAATTTTCTCCAGTATAAAATTCATCTCTTTACCATAGCACACAGGATTTAGTTATCTGGACCACACCTCTCCACCCTCTTACTCCTATCCTTCATATTCAACATCTTTCTTGCTCTTTTCCAACTACAGGGAAGCTTCTCAGCCTTACAGCCTTCACACATAACATACCATTCCTTCTGCCTAAAATGCCCATCCTGGCCAGCCTAGAAAACTTGTACCCCTCCTCTAAGTCTCTGCCAAAGCATTACCTGCTCTTTAAGTCTTTTCTTACTCTGACCTTGCTCTCAGTAACAGTCTTCTGTGTTTTCCATGGCCTTCTAACTACATCTCCATTACAATAAATAATCTGTTGTATTTTAGTAATTTATTGTCTCTCACCATACTGAGATTCCCACTTAGTAAGCCTTGTACCTATCATAGAGGAAACTAAGACATAAAGGTGTTCAACATGCCCATTAAATAACTGAGTGAAAAGGATGAAGTCCAGTAGCAATCCTATCTTTAATTCTAGAAGATCTACTTCTGTTTTACCCTCCCCCCATATGGTTGAAGTACCTGGCCAGCTCTGTCATTCTGCTGATCAACTTTGAACTTGCTGTCAGCAAAAACCCTTAGCCTTTCTGCTATCTCCCTCATTTTGTACTTGGGCACTTGGCGTGAGAGCAAAGCTCTACATTGATCCCTATTAAATGTCATCTCATTAGTTCTAGCACATTGTTCCAGGCTTTTAAAATATTTTTGAAACTTGATCCTGTCATTCAATTAGCTAACACTCCAAGTCTTATGTCATCTGAAAATCTAAACTTACCATCTGTTCTCATCTAAAGCATTGAAAACACTCTCAGACCAGCTTGGTATTTGCTGGATAGAATATTGGGCAAGCTATTGAAATGTTACCTTTGAAGACTCTATATATATACAAAATCTATATTTTTAAAAGCACAAAATTTATATATACTATGATTTCAATTATGTAAACTCGATATACAAATGGATGACAATCTATAAGGACAATAAAGAAAAGCAAAACAACAACAAGGTTGTATTTGGGTTGATGATTAGTAATACTCATAAAAATAACTAATATTTACTGAGTGTGAGGTCCAGACACTATTACAAAATAAGCTTTACATGAATTAACTCATATAATCTTTACAACCATGCTATCAGGTAGCCACTATTATTATTAACTATTTTACAAATGGAGAAATTAGGGCACAAAGAAGTTAAGCAGGCTGCTCCCAGTCACATAGATGATCAGTGGCAGAGTCAGGATTTCAATTTAGGCATACATGCTCCAGTCTTCTTTATTCTTGATGCAGGTATAAGACTGGTTTTGTAAAGCCATGTAAAATTTGTTGTGTAAAATTACAATAATCACAAATGCAGCCCTAGCTGGTTTGGCTCAGTGGATAGAGTGTTGGCCTGCAGATTGAAGGGTCCCAGATTCTATTCCAGTCAAGGGTACATGCCCAGGTTGCAGGCTTGATCCCCAGTAGGGAGCATCAGGAGGCAGCCAATCAATTATTCTCTTTCATCATTAATGTTTTTATATCTCCCTCTCCCTTCCTCTCTAAAATCAATAAAATATATATTTTTAAAAATGCATGTATAGCTAAATACACAGAGCTGTGACCTAGCAGGTTATTTGCAACCTCCTTGCAGATTATCACCATTCATTTATGGCTATTCCTAATCAGTGTTGATTTCTCTAACTAACATTCAGTCCATATTTTCCCATATTATTTACGTGGATAAAAATTTAGTCCCCTCAAAGGCTTTTCTTTTTTTTCTGATCAGATATTAAATGTCCTTATTGTCTTCAGCTTTCTCCCTTAATTTCAGTTCATAGCCTTCTTACTAGTAATATGATCATCACAGAGTGGTGCCATTCATTTGTACTTTCTTTAGTTATTTTCTTCTCCTGTCATCTTTTATAGTTATTCAACAAACATTTATTCAGCAACTGCTATGTGCCAAGCAATGAGAATATTGAGTAAGATGGCATCCTTATCCTCAATAAGTTCATAGTCTAATGGAAAGTACAAGCAAACAATTAGAAAACTGCTATTCTTAATGCTAATGGTATCCTAGACACTGTGTTGGGTGCAGTATCTTATGTGATAGAGTAAGGTGGTTAAGTGTGTGGGCTCCAGAGTCAGAAGAACTGGGTGCAAATCCTACCTCTTCCTGCCTGTGTGACCACTCTGTACCTCAGCTTCTCATTTGAAAAACAAAATAGTATCTACTTCATAGGGTTATTCTGAGAATCAAATATTATAATACATTGAAAACACCACAGTGCCTGTCATATAGTAAGAGCACAACAAATGTTAACAATTGGTATTTATCCTATCAATAACTATTTTAGAAATCAGGAAACTTGAAGTTTAAAGTGGCTATGTAACTTTTCCAAAGTCAAATAGTTAATAAACACTTATAGCTGGGTGACCATGAGGAAGTCATTCAATCTCTAAACCTCTGTTTCCTCAGAAGTAACAAAGTTTTTATATGGATCATAATGATAATGTATGTAAAGTGCTTAGTATGCTTGTATTGTACTCAATAATTATTAGTTAATATAACATTTAAAACAACCCATATAACATGTTAATTCAAAAATCCTTAACTCAGCTGAGCACCATCCTGGGAGCTGTGGGAATCACAATAGAAGTATTAGAAATGATAAGTGCTCATGTTCACTCAACTAGCAAATGTCAGAGTTGACATTTTAATCCACAGCAATATAATCCAAGCACCATAATGCAAGTGCCACTGTATTTCTCCCTCTATGTAATTAGACTGATGGTAAATCACATGGTCTGAAGATGAGAGAGGAAGTTTGGTGGAGGAAGTCTTCAGCCCTTGAAACAAGTCTTGCAATGCTATAGGTTCTGCATAGACTAAGAAGAGGGAAATGGTATAGGTGGAAAGACAAAGCATAAGAAAAAGTGAGAACAAACAAACAAACTGATCTAGCTGGTTTGAGTTGGGGAAGAGACCAAAATATGTGAGATCATCAGTCTACCTGTTTGGATGCAAATATGGCAGCCTCCTTATTCAGCAGATCACCTCACATTTTATCTCATCTTGCTCTTCCTAAAGAATTAACTAACCTGCTCTTTTCTCTCTTTAGGCTCTTTGAAACCCTTCAGTCACTTTTCTGGTCTGTATTTGGACTTTTAAATCTCTATGTCACCAATGTGAAAGCCAGACATGAGTTCACAGAGTTTGTGGGAGCTACCATGTTTGGGACATACAACGTCATCTCCCTGGTAGTGCTGCTGAACATGCTGATAGCCATGATGAACAACTCCTACCAGCTTATTGCCGTGAGTAGCTTTGTTTTACAAGGGTGGTTCCCTTTACTAGGGTGGTTTCAGGGGGGTCACATTGGCAATCTGTCTGCTTAAATTATTTTACATTAGCTTTCCTAGTTGTTAGATTGAATTATTTATTTCCAAGACAACTCAGTTTGGACTCTCAGTCCATTGAATCTCAGAAATCTAAAAGATGTTCTACTTAATAAGGTTTTTTGATTACCTGATAAAAATATTTTTAAATCTCTGAATCTGTTTTATTGTCTTAGTAAGGAGAGCTCAGGAGGTCTGAGTACAATTTTGCTACAACATGTCACCCCACTAACCTCCAGGGGAGATTGAGTTGATCCAGTTCTCTAGGAAACAGGGCCTTATCTCTCTCTTCACTGCAATCATCTTTCTCCCAAAACTGAGCATTCCACTGACAAGGACAACCTTCTCAGACAGAGTGGCTATGTTCTCGATCAAGGATATATGAATAACTGTACTTCACTGTGAGATGCTCTTAAGTAGAGTCCATAGATGAATATTTTTCCACCATCACGTACCATTTAGATCAGCAATATTTCTTACTCTAAACTAGAAATGGCAAAGGTATAGGATATAAGATCACTCTGGGCCCTGCCTTGTTTTGCAATGCCAAAGTAAATATACAGCAAAGAAGTTCTGGCTATCAGAGGTCTTATTTAGTTGGATATCAGTGAATTTCAATATTTAGTTAATATTAAGATGATAAATCACCCCCATGGGTTCATCTCTTGCTCAAGGTTTTGCTGTAGCATTAAAGGTACAGAATAAAAAGACCAGAGTCTTATATTCCTTCATAGGTACTATTTTTCTGACTTGGTTTGTCACTGAGGGGTCATTTAGCCTATAGAAAAGAAGCTTAATTTTTGGTTACGTGTGTGTGTGTGTGTGTGTGTGTGTGTGTGTGTGTGTGTGAATGTGTCTACAGGCATACCTCGTTTTATTGTGCTTCACAGATGTTTCATTTTTTTACAAATTGGAGACAGGACCCTCCACCAGAAAAAATATTATGATTGCTTTATTGCAATATTCACTTTATTGCAGTGGTCTGGAACCAAACCTACAATATCCCCAAGGTATGTCTGTACAGGCACACATGTGTACACACATATTTCATAAATGTTATTGGTGATAGTAAACATCTGTGATCCATTTCCATTAAGGACAGAACAAAGAGGAAAGGATTTATGTTATAGCGGGAAATTTTTGAGTTATATGTATGGAAGAACTTCCTAATCATAAATGGCAATCTATATATATAAAAGCCTAAGCGACTGTTTGACCATTCGACTGTTCAACCTTTCGACCAGTAGCTATGACATGCACTGACCACCATGGGGAAGATGCTCAACACACAGGCATAGAAACATGGAACAGACTGATGAATCTCAGAGGGAATTTGGGGGAGGGTGGGAAGAGATTAACCAAAGACCTTATATGCATATTAGAGGCCCGGTGCACAGATTCGTGCAGCAGTGGGGTCCCCTGACCTGGCATGCAGTGATTGGGCCAAAACCAGCAGTCCGACATCCCCCGAGGGGTCCTAGATTGCAAGAGGGTGCAGGCCAGGCCAAGGGACCCCACTGGTGCACAAATCCATGCACCGGGCCTCTAGTGAAATATATTCTTCTAGGTGGATTTATAGCATTTCTTTCATTGGAGAGTTGCAAAAATCAGAATATAAAATTATCTACTAGGATGGTTAAGATCTTAGGTGCTTAGTTGGGGGAGAAGGCACAGGAATATAGTGAATAATATTATAATAAGAATTAGAAGACCAGGGATTCTAGTCCTAGTTCTGTCACTTATAACTGTGTGACCTTGAGTAACTTTTCCTTCAGGAGCCTCAGTTTCTTCACCCAAAAATTGAGGGGATTGGAATGCATGGTCTTTCCCCGCCCACCCCCCCCAGCTTTATCAATATACAATTGACATCCAGTCATGAGCCCCATAACAATATTTTGGTCAACAATGGACCACATAAAAGATGGTGGTTCCATCCTAATATATAAAAAGCCAGGGGCCGTCATGACTGAAACAACCGGATGGACAACTAAACAGCAGGCTGCATGGGGTGACAAGGCCAGCGGGGCGGGGGGGGGGGTTAGTGAGGGACAACCAAAAGACTGAAAAGCAGGCTGCATGGGGAGACCAGGCTGGCAGGGGGTGCAGTTGGGGGTGACCAGGCAGGTGGGGGGGTGCATTTGGGGGCTACCAGGCCAGCAGGGGACAGTTGGAGGCAACCAGGCCAGCGGGGGGGGGGGGGCAGTTAGGGCTGACCAGGCTGGCGGGGGGGGCAGTTGGGGGTGACCAGGCTGGTGGGGGGGTGTATTTGGGGGCTACCAGGGCAGCAAGGGACAGTTGGGGGCAACCAGGTGAGCAGGGGGGAGGCAGTTAGGGGTGACCAGGCCAGCAGAGAGGGGCAGTTGGGGGTTACCAGGCTGGAGGGGGCAGTTGGGGGTGACCAGGCCAGTAGGGGGGGAAGTTGGGGGTGACCAGGTCAGCAAAGGGGGCATTAAGGGGCAATCAGGCCAGCAGGCAGAGGCATTTAGGGGCAAATAGGCCAGCAGAGGGGGGAAATTGGGGGTGACCAGGCTGGCAGGCAGGTGAGCAGGAGAGAGTGGTCCCAGATTGTAATAGGGATGTTTGACCGCCAGTTTAGGCCCAATCTCTGGGATCGGGCCTAAACTGGTAGTTGGACATCCCCCAAGGGGTCCCGAATGGAGAGGGTGCAGGCTTGGCTGGGGGGACCCCCACCCCCCATGAACAAATTTCATGCGCCGGGCCTCTAGTAGGATTATAATGGAACTGAATTTCCTATAAGAAATGGAAGGATATGTGGGTTCAGGAAGAACATCTTTTTCTCTGACAGGAGAAATATCTGTGGGGTTTGGCAATAGATTCCCTCTTACTCGCAGCACCTCAGTTGTGAGTGCACAGATCACATCTCCATCAGTCAGCCACTGAGCTGTTTCAGCACAGAGGATCCTGTGTCCCCAGCACTACAGAGGGTGCTGCAGTTAGTCCTCTCAGATGTAGCCCATGGTCTTCTTCAGAGTTCATTGCTGTAAATTCTTTGTTGAGGACAAGGACACAATTCCACAGGAGCTACTTTAACGAGTATTAAGTGCCACTGATACTTCAGTAAAAGCTTTCTGTGATAGTATGGATCCAGCCTGTCACTGTACTTTGAAAATATATTCAGGATGTCATAGGTAAAACATAGAAAAGTTTTATTTCTTCCATCAATGCAATGCCAGAGAGAACCCATGTGCCAGATAGTGTGAATGGAACCAAAAACAAATTTCCAAAGTCAAACTATTTGTGTCCCCAGTTCTATACCCTCTCCATGTTAATCACCTTCTTTTTTTAAAATCTTTATTGTTAAGATTATTACAGATGTCCCTCTTTTTTTCCCCCCATAGCTCCCCTCCACCCGGTTCCCACCCTACCCCAGGCCCTCGCCACTCTATTGTCTGTGTCCATAGGTACTGCATACATGCATATAAGATCTTTGTCTAACCTCTTCCTGCACCCGCCACACCCCCTTCCCTCTGCGAATCATCAGTCTGTTCCATTTCCATGCCCCTGATTCTATTCCATTCACCAGTTTATTCTGTTCATCAGATTTTTTATTCATTTGATTTTTAGATTCACTTGTTGATATGTATTTGTTGTCACTTTGTTGTTTATCATTTTTTATCTTAACCCTTTCCTCCTCCTCCTCCTCCTCCTCCTCTTCCTGCTTCTTTTCCTTCTTCTTCTTCTTGTTCTTCTTCTTCTTCTTCTTGTTCTTCTTCATCTTCTTAAAGAATACCCTTCAGCATTTCATATAATACTGGTTTGGTGGTGATGAACTCCTTTAGCTTTTTCTTGTCTGTGAAGCTCTTTATCTGACCTTCAATTCTAAATGATAGCTTTAGTGGGTAGAGTATTCTTGGTTGTAGGTTCTTGCTCTTCATTACTTTGAATATTTCTTGCCACTCCCTTCTGACCTGCATAGTTTATGTTGAGAAATCAGCTGACAGTTGTATGGGTACTCCCTTGAAGGTAACTATTTTTCTTGCTGCTTTTAAGATTTTCTCTTTGTCTTTAGCCCTCGGCATTTTAATTATGATGTGTCTTGGTGTGGTCCTCTTTGGAATGCACTTGTTTGGGGTTCTCTGTGCTTCCTGGACTTGTAATCTATCTCTTTCACCAGGTAGGGGAAGTTTTCTGTCATTATTTCTTCAAATAGGTTTTCAATGTCTTGCTCTCTCTCTTCTTCTGGCACCCCCATAATTCGGATGTTGGTACACTTGAAGTTGTCCCAGAAGCTCCTTACACTATCCTCATATTTTTGGATTTATTTTTTTATTATTTATTTATTTATTTATTTCTCTTCTAGTTGGGTGTTTTTTGCTTCCTCATATTTGAAATCATTGACTTGATTCTTGGGATCCTCTAGTCTACTGTTGAATCCCTGTATGTTATTCTTTATTTTATTTTTTATTTTTTTACTAATAAATCTTTATTGTACAGATTATTACAATTGTTCCTCTTTTTTCCCCCATAGCTCTCCTCCACCTGGTTTCCACCACACCCTCTGCCTTTACCTCTCCCCCTCCACTGTCTTCATCCATAGGTGTACAATTTTTGTCCAGCCTCTTCCCACATCCCCCACACCCCTTTCCCCCCAAGAATTGTCACTCCACTCCCTTTCTATGCCCCTGATTATATTATATTCACCAGTTCATTCTGTTCATCAGACTTTTTATTCACTTGATTTTTAGATTCACTTGTTGATAGATATGTATTTGTTGTCACTTTGTTGTTTATAATTTTTATATTTACTTTTTTCTTCTTCTTCCTCTTCTTAAAGAATACCCTTCAGCATTTCATATAATACTGGTTTGGTGGTGATGAATTCCTTTAGCTTTTTCTTATCTGTGAAGCTCTTTATCTGACCTTCAATTCTAAATGATAGCTTTACTGGGTACAGTAATCTTGGTTGTAGGTTCTTGCTATTCATCACTTTGAATATTTCTTGCCACTCCCTTCTGGCCTGCATAGTTTCTGTTGAGAAATCATCTGACAGTCATATGGGTACTCCCTTGTAGGTAACTAACTGTTTTTCTCTTGCTGCTTTTAAGATTCTCTCTTTGTCTTTTGCCCTTGGCATTTTAATTATGATGTGTCTTGGTGTGGTCCTCTTTGGATTCCTTTTGTTTGGGGTTCTCTGCGCTTCCTGGACTTGTAAGTCTATTTCTTTCACCAGGTAGGGGAAGTTTTCTGTCATTATTTCTTCAAATAGGTTTTCAATGTCTTGCTCTCTCTCTTCTTCTGGCACCCCCATAATTCGGATGTTGGTATGCTTGGAGTTGTCCCAAAGGCTCCTTACACTATCTTCATATTTTTGGATTCTTTTTTCTTTTTGTTTTTCCAGTTGGGTGTTTTTTGCTTCTTTGTATTTCAAATCATTGACTTGATTCTTGGGATCCTCTAATCTACTGTTGGATCTCTGTATATTATTCTTTATTTCAGTCAGTGTATGCTTAATTTCTAGTTGGTCCTTTTTCATATCCTCGAGGGACTCACTAAATTTATTGGTGGTTTCTAGAAGATTCTTGAGTAACCTTGTAACTGTGGTTTTGAACTCTATATCCAGTAGTTTGCTTTCCTCCATTTCTTTCATTTGTGACCTGTTTCTTTGTCTTTGCAATTTGGCTGCTTCCCTGTTTGATAGAGTGGCTTTGTGTGTTAGGTGTCCTATAGGGCCCAGTGGCTCAGCCTCCCTAATTACCTGAGGTGGACACTCTTGGTGCACCCCTTTGTGGGCTGTGTGCACAGTCTTGTTGTAGTTAAGCCTTGATTGTTGTTTTTTATCACTGGGAGGAATTAACCTCCAGGCCAATTGGCTGTGAGGATCAGTTGTATCTATGATGGGGGAACTTCTGTGCTGGAGACACCCTTATGGTGCAAGACTTGCTTCAGTGGGGCTTTGGCACTCACTGAGTCTGCCCCCTGAGTGTGTCTCTTATGGGTCTGCAGAGTTGTAGTCTGGATGGTCTCTCTCTGACACTGGGTACACTGGCTCTTGGATCTCCAAGGAGAGAGGCCACCCAGCAGGAGCTACAGAGGGATCTGAAAATTCCTTCTCTTTGTTTGGGGTTTGGAGGTGCCCAGATGAGGCGCAGCTGTGAAGCAATGAAAGCTGCTGTGGAGCCTTGGGTCTTCTTTTGGAGGCTCTGGGGCTCTTTGACCCAGTTGCAGTACGTTAGGTTTCAGATTGCAAAGGGCCAGGCCATTCATATGCAAAAGCCTCTGTGCACAGCATGGGTGGGGTTGTAAATTGGGTGAGGTGGGGTCTCAGGGAATCACCAGGGTGGATCAAACAGCAATGGCTGACCATCAGCCCTGCCTGGAAGAGGTCCCGTGTCTCTGTGTTCCACGGCACCATGCAGGAACAATGATCACTGTAAGCACCTCTGAGAGAAAGCTGCCCTCAAGTTCTGCCTGATGCCAGACAGTCCAGTTTCTCCCCGTATGAGTCTGGATCCCCAGAGTCTCGCCCAGAACTGGAGTTCAGAGCAGTTGGGATTTTGTATCTCCCTCCCGATTGAAAAAGACAACAGTGTACTCAGTTGCCAGCCCTTTCTGCATGCACACCTCTGTACCTCTGCACTTCACTTCTGCACATCTGCACCTCCTCCGAGTCTCAGTGTGCTTTTCTCTTTCCTTCTAGTTGTATAATTTCCACTCAGCCAGCCTTGCCATGGTTCTGGATGACACCCGTTTTGTCTTTTAGTTGTAGTTTTGAAGTGGTTGTGCAAGGCAGCAAGTTCAGGTGCTGCCATCTTGGTTTCTATTATTTTTTATTTTTGTCAGTGTATGCTTAATTTCTGACTGGTCCTTTCCCTTTTTTTTTTTTTTTTTTTTTTTTTTTTTTGCATTCTCACTAAGATCCTTGAAGGTCTCACTAAGTTCCTTGGAGGTTTCTAGAATATTCTTGAGAAGCCTCATAACTGTGGTTTTGAACTCTGTATCCAGTAGTTTGCTTTCTTCCATTTCTTTCATTTGTGATGTTTTTCTTTGTCTCTGCATTTTGACTGCTTCCCTGTGTTTGTTTCTATGGATTGGGTACCTGCTAAGTCTCCTTGAGTTGATAGAGTGGCCTTGCGTAGTAGGTGTCCTATAGGGCCCAGTGGCTCAGCCTCCCCAATCACCTGAGGTGGACACTCTTGGTGCACCCCTTTGTGGGCTATGTGCACAGTCTTGTTGTAGTTGAGCCTTGATTGCTGTTGGTATCACTGGGAGGAATTGACCTCCAGGACCAGCTATGCATACAGTGGGTACCAGCTATGCATACAGTGGAAGAGCTGCTGTGGGTACCAGCTATGCATACAGTGGAAGAGCTGCTGTGCAGGACACACCCTCATGGGGCAGGACTTGCTTCAGTGGGGCTTTAGTGCTCACTGAGTCTGCCCCTTGAGTGTGTCACTTATGGATGTGAAGAGTTGTAATTTGGTATCGTCTCACACGGACCACTGGGCACACTGGCTCTTTGATCTCCAAGGACGTGCAAAGTCAGTCACTGCCTGAGGCTACCCAGCAGGAGCTACATAGAGATCTGCAGATTCCTGTTCTTTGTATCCGGTTTGGAAGTGCCCAGACGAGGTCCAGCTGTGAAGCAAGGCAGGCTTGTGCTAGTGCCAGCCTTGGTCCTTTTATTGATAGCTTTGGGGCTCCCTGACCCAGCTGTAGCTTGTTTGATATGTTTTAGGCTGAGAAAGAACAGGCCATTCATATGCAAAAGCCACTGCGCACAGCTTGGGTGGGGTTATAAATTGGGTGGGGCGGGGTCTCAGGGAATCTCCAGGGTGGAGCAAACATAAATGTCTGCCACTCAGCCCTGCACCAGGGAGGTCCCAGCATGGGAACAATGACATCTGGGGGCACCTCTGTCTAGATGAAAGCTGCCCCCACGTTCCTGCCCCAATGCCAGACAGTCCAGTTTCTCCCTGTATCTGTCTGGGTCCCCCAGAGCCTCGCTGGGCACTGGAGCTCAGAGCAAGCAGGAGCTTGTAAATTCAGTTCACAGTGCCAGCCTTTTAAGAGGAGCAGCTGGGTCTCTAGCAGCTTGTGTGTCACTCAGCCCCAATCTGCACTTGTTTTTACAGTTTGTAGTTCTTACTGCCCGTAGGGACTTCTTTCCCAGCTCTAGGACCTTGGCCTGGGGGTTTGGTATGGGGCTGGAATTCCTTGCTCCTACAGGTGGCCTCCAAAGAGGCGATCTCCCTCTGGATTAAAAAAGCAGCACACCAGTTGCTGGACCAGCCTGTCTGTGCCTCCGCACTTCCTCCCAGTCTCAATGTGCTTTCTTCTTTAGCTCTCTAGTTGTAGTGCTTCCACTCAGCCAGCTTTCCCGCAGTTCTGGATGGTAGTTGTTCTGTATTTTAGTTGTAATTTTGGCATGGTTGTGGGAGGCAGCAAGTACATGCATTTACCTATGCCACCATCTTTGTTGTCTTTCTAAACACCTTCTTTTTTATGAATATCACAATGTTCCTTAATCTGACCATTGCTCCAACATGCAATAGCCCAAACCACATTGCCTCAATAATCTCTGTGTTCCTTTATCTCTCCATCTTGGTTTCTTCTTCCTACTCATCCTTGGGCCACCTTTCACTCCCTCCTGTAGTCACTATTGTGGTGATCCACACCTTACCCAGCCAGTTTCTCTAAGATATTTCCAATTAATTCATCCCACATAATGATTCATGTTAATGTTCATCCAGCTCACAGAGTTCATGAAGCAGCATTGGCAGCTTTCATGTTCTATTTCTGACCCTGTAGGAAGGATTCAGGGGGAGGGCTTGAGGGACAGTGTTTATAAAGCCTACAGTGATGTACAGTAATGTCCTAGGCCTTCACATTCACTCACCACTCACTCACTCACCCAGAGCAGCTTCCAGTCCTTCAAGCTCCATTCATCATAAGTGCCCTATACAGATGTATCATTTTTTAACTTTTATACCATATTCTTACTGTACTTTTTCTATGTTAGATATGTTTACATATACAAGTACTTATCATTGTGTTACAATTGCTTACAGTATTAAGTAACAGGTTGTACAGGTTTGTAGCTTAGGAGCAATAGATTATATCATTTAGCCTAAGTGTAGTAGGCTAGACCATCTAGGTTTGTGTGCTATCTATGGTGTTTGCACCATGACAAAATCACCTAATGACATATTTCTCAGAACATATCCCCATTGTTGTGACATATAACTGTATAATATTGTGTAAGTTTAAAGTATATAATGTGATGATTTGATACATGTATATATTGTGAAATTATTACCATAAGGTTAGCTAACACATTTATCATCTCACATAAATTACCTATTTTGTGATGAACATTTAAGATCTACTCTCTTAGTAATCTTCAAGTACGCAATACAATATTGTTAACTATATTAACCATGCATTAGATCCCCAGAACTTATTCATTTTCTAAATAGAAGTTTGAACCTTCAGTCCATGGCAACCACCATTCTATTCTGTTTCTATGAGTTTGGCTTTTTTAGACTCCACTTATAACTGGGATCATACAGTATTATTCTTTCTCTGTCTGACTATTTCACTTAGCATAATCCCCTACAATTAGTTTCATCCATGTTATCACAAATGGTAGAATTTCCTTCTTTCTCATGGCTGAATAATATTCCATTACAAATATATATATATATATATATATATATATATATATATATATATATATATATATATAATATATATATATATATATATCATATATAACATATATAAAATATACAACATATATAACATATATAACATATATAACACATATATAACACATATATAACACATATATAACCTATATATATCACATATATATAACATATATATATATAATATATATATATTCATTATCCATTCATCCACCAATGGATACTTAGGTTGTTTCCATATCTTGACTATTGTGAATAATGCTGCGTGGGGGTACAGATATCACTTCAAGATAGTGATTTCATTTCCTTTGGATATGTACCCAGACGTACAATTGCTGGATCACATGGGAGTTCCACTTTTAATTTTTTGAGGAACCTCCATACTGTTTTCCAGAGTTGTTGTACGAGTTTACATGCCCACCAACAGTGCACAAGGGTTCTCTTTTCTCCACATCTTTGCCAATACTTCATTTTTTTAAATATATTTTATTGATTTTTTACAGAGAGGAAGGAAGAGGGATAGAGAGCTAGAAACATTGATGAGAGAGAAACATCAATCGGCTGCCTCCTGAACATCCCCTACTGGGGATGTGCCCACAACCAAGGTACATGCCCTTAACCAGAATCGAACCTGGGACCCTTCAGTCCACAGGCCATCACTCTACCCACTGAGCCAAACCGGTTAGGGCGCCAATACTTCTTATATTTTTTAATCTTATTTATAATCGTCATTCTGATAGGTATGAAGTGATATTGCATTGTTGTTTTGATTTGCATTTCCCTAATGATTAGTGACATTGAGCATGTTTTCAGGTACCTGTTCGGCATCTGTACGTCTGACTCAGTGATATTTAATATCACTGCCAACTCTGATACCCTGTGAGTCTCAGTGTCTACAGATGAGCTAGATGGGCTCACAAGATTTTTTCTTGATCTGAAATTCTGCCCATCTGTTGCTTTTGAAATGGAATAGAGTTCAATTTCTTTCTCTTTCTTTCCCTCTTCCTATACCTATCCCTCTCTCTCTCTTTCTTGGTAGTTCAAATACAATTAGACCAAGAATTCTGAAATGATCTATGCTCACTCGTAGTCTGTCTCTGTAAGGGGGAGAGGCATAGAATCTCAGGAGTTTATTTTTACAATCCTATATCTACCATGCTAACCCACTACCCCTGCCAAAGGTGGCAATATTCATACTGAGGCATTTGTAATTTTCTCCCTGGGTGTCTCACAGCTGATTGTTCCTAATGGTAGTGGAAAAGACAGATATTTTCTTGTCACATAATGCACGGCTGTGGTGTTTCCCACTGAGCTCTGCAACATTTTTCTAGGAAGGGTGGAAATTAACTACTTCAGCTCTCTTATCACCCCACTTGCTGGTAATAAGTTGTGTTTTAATGCTAGCTACTGATGCACCTGAGAGAGTTGGTCATTAGGGGGTGGGTGAGTTGTGGGGAGATGGACTGAATGGGATCTACACCATCTTACACATTTGGACTCATGGCCAACCATTCTGAATACTACCTGCTGCTTTAGGATCCTCTGGTAATGTGTCTTCACAATTTGGAAGTGGATCCCATAGAATCCTGATATTAGGCAACCTAATTCCAAAAATACTTGAATCTGTTTAAGTGGTAAAGATCAGCAAATAGATTTGATTCCACTTGCCACATCTACACTTCAGCAGTGAATGTAATTTTTAGGACGGTCTTAATATGAAGAAAAGGTTACAGGAAGGAAAGCCACTAAAGACAAATCTCTCCTACTTCAAAAGGTATCACAGGCTGAGTCTAAATAGAGATTCAGTTGTAAATGCGCTTTCACTGTGAATCAATTCAGTGTATATTCTAGGACAGGGCTGAGGAATAACAAGTAATAGCAATCCCTTGAAAGGGTGAACTCTTTCTCAATGCTCTGTGTAGGATGCAGAACTGCTGATGGAGTGGGTATATAGCAATTCATATTTCTTTTTTTTAATTTCTTTATTGATTAAGGTATCACATATTTGTCGTCATCCCCCCATTCCCACCCCACACCCCTCCCCACACATGCCCCCACCCCCTGTTGTCCGTGACCACGGGTTAGGCTCATATGCATGCACACAAGTCCTCTGGTTGATCTCTCCCCTTATCCCCACCCTCCCCTACCTTCCCTCTGAGGTCTGACAGTCTGATCTATGCTTCCTTGTCTCCAGGTCTGTTCTTGTTCATCAGTCTATATTGTTCATAATTTCCCCTAGATGAGTGAGATCATGTGCTACTAGAAATACACTTATAAGAACCAAAAATGAGACAAGCAATAATGGTTATGCTGAGAGGCAAATGAATCAGTCTGTAGTGAGTTTCTTTCTGGGCCAATAGTTCTTTTGAGTCCCAATTTCAATGTCAAACAGTTCCTTATGTGTACATGTCAGCAGTGATATTTCAGTTCTGGATGGTGGACAAATGGTGGTGATGCAGGTCCGACCCTCTCTGGTTTGGTCCTGGGCAACCTGCAGTGACGCACAGCTGCTGACTGCTAGTATGGCAACGCATCGTCAGCGTCTTCTATCTCTGGACTGTTTCTCTTCTGTCTTCATGGCTGGGATAGTCCTGTCAATTCCTCTCTGTTGCAGGAATCCACATGGGCTCGGAGTTGTTTTCTGAAAATATACAAACATATTCTCCACCAAAAGTTAATAAAGGAGTCTTTTCTATAAATTTGACTTGCGATACTTTTCATTTTTTGCCCAAATGATTTTCCTTTGGCTTGTTTTGACACCATGTATGTTTTACATGGGTGTCTTGCTGTTAGCATTACAAATGAAAGTTAAGTTCCTAAAGTAAAAATTTTCTAGATGTAATTTACTTACAGGATATTTTTCCTTACATGATATTCTACTATCCCCTCTTTTTTGATTTAAATATTAGGAGGCTTTTGGAAATTTTATAATGTAGTCTTGATAGCTTTTAAATTTTAATTTTTTGCACTAAAATGACTGCTTTAGGTCCATTACATGTTACACAATTTTACCATGAAATGAACTACCAATAAAAATTTTAGTTAATACTTTAGGAACAGCTTTTTGTCCAGTACAACTAATTTTTCTAGAATATTCGCTTATTTCAATTAGCCAATTTAAATTAGCCTGAAAACTTGACTACTATTTTACTGTCAAATTTAATACTCTAACAACAATTTTATTTTATCCTGTAAATATTAGTGGAAAGGATTATTTGCCTTCTTGAGTAGGTCCAGAGCATTCCTGGCGCTAGGCTGGATTTAGATATCAAAAACCCACTTCCCCACACCATGGGTACAAGACAACTCAAACAAGTCTTCTTGCAGTGAGAGGGCAGCTGCTGTCGGTCAAGTCTCTGTCTGTTACCTGGGTCCTGATTTGAGCTGGGCATGGGAAGCTAAGCAGCCACGGGGGCAGGAGACTTCCCTCAGAAGGGGTGAGGGTTCAGGCCCCTGCAAAGTTGGGGGGGTGAGGGTCTGTGCCCCACCTCTGTTGACCCCTAAGTTCTCTCCTGATGGCCCCTCTGCGACTGTGCTTGTCTTAGGTTGTTCCTTCCCTGAGGAATCTTACCGGTCTCTGGTTAGCCAGCCATCCTCCAGGGCCAAGCAGGGTGATGTGAGGTTCAGTTCTGTCTCCTTGGTAGCCTATGCACCCGTGGCCTCCACGCCCAGCACCTGCCTTGGGATCCCCTTGCCTGTTGGAAGGCCCCCAGCACTGATCACATATCTTGGGGAACCCAGGTTTCTTCTCCAGGGAGGGCCCAGCTCGCCCCACTGGGCGAGAGACAGATCCATGGTACCAGTCATCACGAAACTTCAACCTCGGCATGAACAGAAAGCTCATGCAACAGCTGTGGGCAATTGGATTGTGAGAAGAGGGTCCCTCTTGGCCAAAAGGGCAAGAGGGGTCAATATAGAATGCTCATGTACCTTCCCAGGGGTCCCTCTACACAATGGAAGGGATTAAATCCTTTCATGTCCTTTTTAAATTGCTGCCAGACATTCAAAGAATTAGTTTGTAAGTTTGCTTGGGATAATTGTATATTATGCTGTTGTAATTCTAAAATATCAAGATATGTGTTACCTTTGTCTCTAAGCACCAAAAAATGATATTTTATTGATTCCCAAGGGTGTGAGGTACTATTATAGGTAACGGGGGTAACACAAATCTGGGAAAAATTATAATGAAATTGTAGAATAATATCATGTAAGGATACTCTTTGCTCTAGGCCATGGCAATTCCATTTCAAACTGGCTGTCAATTCCTTTTTGTATAGACAAGGTCTTACTTACATTTTCTGCACCTCTCCCAGGAGCAAGTAGTGATAGTCCCTTCCTTTGGTGTCCACACAAGTCAGAAAACTCTCTTTAATTTTACACACAAAGGGGCAGTGGTTTGATTTTGTGTCATACAAAAGGGAAGCTTGGTGGAGACCCCTGTGTAATTATACTTCCTTACCCCACCCATGGTCCTCCTGGATGACCAAGGTGTTTGGTATTATTGGTGACTACGTTAGTCAGGGGATCAGCCCACGTAAGGGCTCTTACCCATGAAGGGTCAGGAACATAAGTCCAAAATACTTCTCCATTTGCCCCAGGTAATATTACCATACAGGTGATGATTGCTAGCATGGCAAGAAAGACGTTCTCAGGCATTCTTGGGTTTCTGGTTACCTCACAATTTCTTTTATTATTATTTTAATTTTTAATTTTTTTTTACATATGTGTCCTTATTCCCCCATTACTCCCCACCCCTTACTCATTCCACACCCCCCTGTTATCTGTGTCCATTGATTAGGATCATAAGCATGCATATAAGTCCTTTGGTTGATCTCTATCCCCTACCTTCCCTGAGGTTTGACATTCTGATTGATGTTTCTCTGTCTCTGGATCTTTTTTTTTCATCAGTTTATGTTGTTCATTATATTCCATAAATGAGTGAGATCATGTGATATTTATCTTTCTCTGACTGGCTTATTTCACTTAGCATAATGTTCTCCATCTCCATCCAAGTTGTTGCAAATGGTAAGAACTCCTTGTTTACCACAGCATAGTATTCCATTGTGTAGATGTTCCACAGTTTTTTAATCCACTCATCTGCTGATGGGCACTTAGGCTGTTTCCGAATCTTAGCTATGGTGAATTATGCTGCTATGAACATAGGGGTGCATATATCCTTTCTGATTGATGTTTCTAGTTTCTTGGGATACACTAGAAGTGGGATCACTGGGTCAAATGGGAGTTCCATTTTCAGTTTTTTGAGGAAACTCCATACTGTTCTCCACAGTGGCTGCACCAGTCTGTATTCCCACCAGTAGTGCACGAGGGTTCCTTTTTCTCCGCACCCTCACCAGCACTTGTCATTTGTTGACTTGTGGATAATAGCCATTCTGATAGGTGTGAGATGGTACTGCATTGTTGTTTTGATTAGCATCTCTCTGATGATTAGTGACTTTGAGCATGTTTTCATATGCCTCTTGGCCTTCCTTCCATCTTCTTTTGAAAAGTATCTATTTAGATCAGTTTCCCATTTTTTGATTGGGTTGTTTATCTTCTTTTTGTTAAGCTGCATGAGTTCCCTGTAAATGTTGGAAATTAAACCCTTATCGTTGATATAATTGGCAAATATGTTCTCCCATGCAGTGGGCTTTCTTGTTGTTTTATTGATGGTTTCCATTGCTGTGCAAAAGCTTTTTTTTTTTTTATGTATTCCAATTTGTTTACTTTCTCTAGTTTCCATTGCCCTAAGAGCAGTATCAGTGAAGAAATTGCTTTGGCATATGTCAGAGATTTTTCTGCCTATACATTCCTCTAGTATTTTTATGGTTTCCTATCTTATGTTTAAGTCCTTGATCTAGTGAGTCATTTAGAATTGCTGTTTCTTTGCTGATTTTTTGTCTAGAGGATTTATCCAGTGATATCAGTGGTGTATTAAAGTCCCTCACTATGATTGTGTTGTTGTCGATCTCTCCCTTGATATCTTCCAGGAGTTTTTTTTATGTATTTGGGTGCTCCTGCATTGGGTGCATATATGTTTATCAGGGTTATATCCTCTTGTTGTATCGATCCCTTTATTATTATGAAGTGGCCTTCCTTATCTCTTTTTATGGCCTTTACTTTGAAGTCTATTTTGTCAGAAATAAGTACTGCTACCCCAGCTTTTTCTTCATTTCGATTTGCCTGAAAGATGTTTTTCCATCCCTTCACTTTCAATCAGTATGAGTCTCTTTTTCTGAGGTGGGTCTCTTGCATATATATGGATCGTGTTTTTTTTTACCTATTCAGCCTCTCGATGTCTTTTAATTGGAGCATATAGTCCGTTTACATTTAAAGTTATTATTGAAAGGTACTTATTTGTAGCCATTTTTATTTTTTGTGTCTGTGTTCCTTCTTACCTTTTTTATTTCTTCTTTTTACACCAGTCCCTTTAGCATTTCTTGCATTGCTGGCTTGGTAGTGATAAACTCCCTTAGCATTTTTTTGTATGTGAAGCTCCTTATTTCCCCTTCAATTTTGAATGATAACCTTGCTGGATAGAGTATTCTTGGATTCAGTCCCTTGGTATGCAACACTTTGTAAATTTCCTTCCATTATTTTCTGGCCTGATGTGTTTCTCTTGAGAAATCATTTGATAATCTAATGGCAGTTCCCTTGTGTGTAACTTTCTGTCTCTCTCTTGCAGCCTTTAAGATTCTCTCTTTGTCCTGAATATTTGCCATCATAATTATGATATGTCTTGGTGTGGGTCTTTTCGAGTTCATCCTGTTTGGGACTCTCTTTGCTTGTGTGACTTTTTTCTTTGCCACATCAGGGAAGTTTTCTGACATTATTTCTTCAAATAGTTCTTCTAACCCTTGTTCCTCTTCCTGTTGTTCTGGCACCCCTATTATTCATATGTTGCTTCGTTTCATGTTGTCCCATAGCTCCCTTAGGCTCTCCTCCTGTCTTTAATTTTTTTCTCCTATTGCAATTCAGTTTGGCTGTGTTTTGCTTCCCTGTCTTCTAGTTCACTAATTCGGTCCTCCGCTTTTCCTAGTCTACTGTTGAAACTTTCTATGGTGTTTTTTATTGCAGCTATATCACTCTTCATTTCTTCTTGATTCTTACATAAGTGGTTGATTTTTTCATCAATTTCTTCTTGACTCTTACATAAGGTGTTGATTTTTTCTTCCATCCGATTTATGAACTCTATGACCCTTATTCTGAATTCTTTTTCTGACATATTGCATGCCTCTGTTTCACTTAGCTGCTTTTCAGGTGCTTTTTCCTTTTCTTTCCTTTGGGGGTATCTTTGTCTACCCATTTTTGTTCTCACCCACTGATCTAGATGTCAAGCTGTGCAGGGGCTACTCCTTGGGTGGCAGTGGCTTCTCTGGCTGCAGTTGCTCCTTGGGCGGTTACGGCAGCAGCTGCTTCTCAGTTGGCAGAAGCTCCTCTGGTGGGTGCTGTTCACAGCAGTGGTGCCTCCTCTGGCATATGGGGGAGGCTGCTTGTATAGCTGCTGTTCCTTGGACAGGGGTTGGCTGATTATGAGGTTGCTGCTCCTCAGATATGGGTGGGCTGCTCACACAGCTGCTGCTCCTCGTACGTGGGCCGGTGGCTCATGCATCTGTTCCTCCTCAGAAGGGGGTGGGTTGCTCACACAACTGCTGCTCCTCGGATGGGGGTAGGCGGTTCGTGCGGCTTCTGCTCCTCAGAAAGGGATGGTCTACTCACACAGCTGTTGCTCCTCAGAAGGGGGCGGGTTGCTTGCACAGCTGCTGCTCCTTGAAAGGCAGCTGGCTGCTCATCCATCCCAGCTGCCGCTCTTCAGACAGGTGCAGGGTGTGCACTGCGCACACCTGCTGCTCCTCAGAGGCAGGCTGGCTGGGTGGAGCTGCCGCTCCTTGGTAGTAGGTGTGCTGCTCAAGCGGCTGCTGCTCCTTGGATGGGGCAAGCTGCTCGCGTGGTTGCTGCTCCTCAGACAGGGGAACTGGCTGCTCACACAGCTGCTGCTCCTGGGACTGGTGCAGGCCATGTGAAGCTGCTGCTCTTAGGCTTGTGGCGGGTTGCTCGTGGGGCTGCTGCTCCTTGGACAGGAGCTGGCTGCTCACATGTCTGCTGTTCATGTGGCTGCAGTGCCCTGGGCTAAAGCGTTGGGCCGGTCAGAGGGGAGCCTGCTTCCGAACTTACAAGAGCCTGCGCCCAGGTCAACTGGAGCCTTGTTGACCGTGGGATCACAGCCTAGGTAGTGTGTCCCTGGCAGGGTTGGCTGTAGAGTCCCAGGTGTTATCTTAGGGCACTCCAGGTGGAGTTGAGGCTGGGAACTCAGTTACAGCAGCTATCCCCTTCAAGAAGGCTAGGTCCCTAAGGACAAGCTGGCCTCCCGGTACTATTTGCAATGGTAGCAGAAGCTTCCTAGTTAAGTGAGCCTGATTAGCCTGCCCCTGAACTTCCTGTGGGATCTAACTGTGCCACACACACACACACACACACACACACACACACACCACCTGTCCACATCCTCTTCTTTTACTCCCTCACTCACTCATGCTCTTTCCCTCACTGTCGCATTCTTTCTGCCTCTGTAGCTGGGTCTGGGGTGTTATTGACCTTTTCATGGATGGAGTTTCCTCTCCAGGTGTCTAGTTATGTGGCTTTCTCTCAAGCTCCTTGGCCTGACTGGATAAAATTCACCTCATCAAGACACAACACAGAGGGAACTAAGCACAAATGTACTCACGACACCAATAACCCCAATATAAGTGACCACCTGAGAAAGAGAGATAAGGCAAAAAGAGCACAAATGCTATCAAAGAGAGAGAAAAAGATATGGGGTAAAAGACAAAGGAATAAAAAGGAGACATATATACATACATATATATATACATATATATATACACATATATATATATACATATATATATATATATGTATATATATATATATGTATATATATATGTATATATATATATATGTGTGTATACATATGTAAGACACCACAGAACCAATAGATAAACAAATAAAAAAAAAATACAAACACCACACACCCAGCAAAGAGGATTGGGGCAGAATCTGTAGAGGCTGAGCTTATATAGTGAAAATAAGATTAAGAATTGGATAAATATGGGGAGGACCTCAATTTAGTATTGAGGAAGTAGAAAGGGAATTAGTGGATGAGAAGAAAGAGAATGAGAAGAAAAAATAATAAATTGACCCCAAAAAATGATTTCAAAAATGGTATAAAAAATTAAAAATAGCAAATAAAAAATAGTAATGAAAAATAATGCCAACAGAAATTTAAAAAAAAAAAAACAACAAACAAAAACAGGAAAACAAAGAAGAAAAAAAGAAAAAAGGGATAATAAAAATAAAAGTGAAAAAAGTGGAGTGTCGTTCCTTTGGCTGGCTTATGATTCCTTTCGTTTGTACTGTACTGTTTCTCAGTTTCTGGTTGCTGGGGCTAAAGATTTTTCTTTAGGCCCGTTCCTATGTCCTCATGGAGTATTCAGATTCCTTGTATTATTCAGGGTGTGATCTGGGTGTGGCTATATTGGTTGCCTGGAGACTGGAGGGAGGGGCTATCTCTCAGGAGAAAATGGTGACTGGGGCTTAGATATGACTCAGCACTAGACTCGCTACCACCTCTGCTGGACCGCCACCCACTCTCCCCAGATTCCACAAGCCCACACCTTCTCCCGCACCTCAGCCACGGGTAAGTGTCTGTATCCGAAAGGTCCTACGAACTAGGTTCAGTGGAGAACAGCACAGGCCCCAGTGCGAGGAGGGACTGTGTCTCTGCAAGCTCCTCCCTTGCTGGCACTGCACAGTCCGGCCAGCCCTTCAGGGCTGCCTCTGAGCTCAGATCCAAAATCCAGACTCCAAGGTCCAAAATCCCCTACCTCCTGCAGTCCCGTGGTACCTTTTTTTTTTTTTTTTTTTTTTTTTTACAGACAGATTTTTTGCCTGTCCTCAGGGACACAGCTTGGCACCCTGTAGTTTCTCCCCGACCCTCTGGGCACAGAGGCCCCGCAGACTCTCCTGCCTAGATCCTTGATTTTACCTTTATCCAGGGGACCTCTGCCCTTCCCGGCTGCAAACTATCTCACCAGCTGCGTCTCCTCGCCAACTTCAGGCTGAATTCCACTCATTTCAGCTGCTCACTCTATGTGCTCCGGGACAAGGCTCAGGACACATCCGTCTATTCCGCCACCATTTTGTCTCCCTCGGCAATTCATATTTCTATGCCAGAAGAGGCTTCACTGCGCTAGTGGATAGAGTCAGCCTCAAAATGTGGAAAAGTAGGGATCACTCCAGGCCTGTGCTCTGTGATCCCAGCCAGCATCAGCAGGTGAAGCTGGTCATATTGTATATTATTGTTGTTTGTAATTAGCTGTGATTTAAATCCCCCTCAAGCTGCTTATTTTCCTCTGTGACACTTTATTCACACATCCACCTTGTCACTGCTGTTCCTGATGTGTATACTCCCAATTCCATCAAGTGAAGCTGCCCCGGTGCCATTTTAATTAAATTCACCTATATAAAAATAATATGTGGGAGAGACATATCAGTTTCACAAAGTTAATTGACCTTAGGCCCTATTTCTACCCTCAGCTCACACACAAGGTGTATCTCTTGTACCTGAGATTGGTCCTCCCAAAACATGGGGGTTATGATGATCTGTGATAGAGCCTCATTCAGCAAGTTCATAAGAACCCTCAGTTTCTTTGGCTGTTATGGAGTGTTAATTTCAATGCTGAGAGTAAGTGAATAGGACTTGCCCCACTGAGCCACATCTGCTGGATGGGGTGGGGAGAGCCCAAATACATAGCATTGTTGTCTCCCTTAGTGTAGCAACATTTTTAGTCTCAGATGATGAGTAGATATTTGCAATGCAGATGATAGCCATGCAAATGAAGGCATTCATCAGAACAAATCCAGCAGTATAAAGTGCTGGCAAGGCCCTGGATGGTGTGGCTCAGTTGATTGGCCATCATCCTATGCACCAAAACGTTGCCCACTTTATTCCCAGTCAAGGCACATGCTGGGTTGTAGGTTTGATCCCCAGTAAGGTGCGTACAGGAGGCAACTGATAGATGTTTCACTCTCACACCAATGTTTCTCTCTCTCTCCCTCTCCTTTCCTCTCCCTCTGAAAGTAAATAAATAAAATCTTTTAAACAAAATAAAACAAAGTGCTGGGAAAAACCGCTGCACACCATCTAAGTGGCAAGGAGGGCAGGTGGTCTTCCCGCCCTCTCTCCATCATCTGGGACTAACCACAGCCTCTCAAAACACAGAGAAGGCAGCAGCACTTCACACACTACACCATGATTTGTAACCCTCTAACCAGGCAGATAACCAACTGCTATGCACTGATATGGCACCCAGTTGTTAAAATATTTCCAAACCAGTTAGTAAACAGCTGCAACTCCAGATATTCCACTTCTGATGCCACCGACCACCTCAAACTGCAACAAGTGAAGGATAACATTTGGGACATCAGGTGTTTGCCATGCCCCTGCTCCAGTGCTATTGCTTGAATGCATGCTTATGGGTCCAGTTTGTTAAACAGACTGAATATCACTATGGTAGGAATATTCCTAAAATTCTCTCCCAAGATTTCCCACCCTAATTGTCAGGACTATGAATATGATGAGAATGCATGCATGTGATTATGTTGCATTACATGGCAAAAGGGATTTTGCAGATGTAATTAAGGTTACTAATCAAGGAGATTAATCAGGTTGGCCTAATCTAATCACATGAATCCTTTAAAAGCAGCGTTTTATCCAGTTGGTAGCAGGAGAGAACGTCAGAGGTTCTAAGCACAAGAAGGATTTGATGTGTCATTACTGGCTTGAAGCTAGAGAGAGTGATATGAGGTCCTCAAAGCATAATTAATATAAAATTGCCTTTACATAAAAACAATAATTAGACAAGGATCCAAGATGGCAACAGAGTAAGTGGAAGTTACACTCATCTCCTCCTGAATTACAACTAAGTTACAGAAAAATCATCCTGAATAACCAACTGAAGACTAACTGAAGAGAAATCTTATAACCAAGGATTTAAAGAACAAGACACATCAAGAGTGGTAGGAAGTATGGAGATATGAAAAGGGCTGCCCAACTATAGGCTGCAGCTGAAGTGCCAAAGGGATATCTCAGCTGTGGAGTGTTCCTTCTGAGAAGCATGGGGTCTAAACCCCAAGCTGAGCTCCCCAGCACAAAGCACCAGAGCCGGGAAGAGACGCCCACATATCTGCCTATAAAAAGCATCAGGGTTTCTGTCTGGCAAGGAGTGGTGGGAGCCCACTAGAGACACAGGCACCCTCTTAAAGGGCCAACACACAAGATTTCATTTGCAGACACTCACCCTGGGCTCCAAAGGAGGGAAGGTGGAGCAGACTAGAGCCATGTGAGGAGAGTCTGGGTTTTGTGGCTCTGGAGAGGGAGCTGAAGGGACAACAGCCAGAATGCCTGTGCTAAATCATTCTTCTATACCTCAGACGCCATCTTTCTTGGATGGAGAACTCCCCTCCTTAAAGCAGCAGCCTGGGGGAATGCAATTTACCCACCCTCTGGACTCCCTGTCACCCCACCCTGTGGATCTTACACTTGCTGAGGAGCATATCCAGAGGCTCTTTCAATGACTGGGTCTAATAGGCAGCTGACAGATGGATATAAGTAGAGGTGGATCTTGTCAGGGTGCCTTTGGACTTTTGCTAATATGCCCCCAGGCTCAGTGCTAGTAAAAGCCAGCATTGGTGTGCAGCTTGGTTATTCCCATGCACATCCAGGTTGAGCAGAGGTAGCCACAAACTGTGGATTGCTTATAGCTCTAAACAGGTTGCCAAGGACCAGTCAAACACAGCATCTTACATTGGCCCACACCAGAGTTCCTCCCAAGAGGCCCAGAACCAACACACCTAGTGGCCAGCTTTAGATTAGATCAGAACAGGATTCAATAAGCTGCACAAGCAGCATATCCAAAGGTAGATCTTGGCAGGCACCAAGACCTGCTGAGGCAAATTATGCTTCGTGTGATTAGTATTTGCAAAACAGCTCACATGACGTGGTCGGGGTTGAGCTTCACAATCAGCCAGCCTGAGAGTCAATTGATCCCATACATGAATAGGTGAAAAGCAATCAAGACTCAATTACAACAAAAGGGCCTACATAACCCACACAAGGGAAATTCCTGGAGCACCCAGATCAGTTGATCAAAGGAGACTGCACCACTTGACCCTACAGGACACCTGCATAAGGACACCACACAAATACTGGGAATCATAGCAGATCTATATAATACATAGAAACAAATACAAACAGGTAGCCAAAATGGGAAGATGAAGAACCAGGCCCCAATGACAGGACAGGAGAAATCTCCAGAAAAAGAGCTAAAACAATTCATACACATAGGGTTCAAAGTAATGGTTATAAGAATGCTCAAGAGCATAAAAAAAGGCATAGAAACCACAAACATGAACCATTCAGAAGTGAAGACTACAGCGTCTGAAATGATGAATACACTAGAAGGAATAAACAATAGGTTAGATGAAGAAAAAGGCTGAATCAGAGATTTTGAAGACAAGGTAGCAGAAAACACCCAATCAGAGCATCAACAAGAAAAAATAATTTTAAAAAATAAGGATAGTGTAAGGGACCTTTGGGACAAAATGGAGTGTCAAAACATCCACATTATAGGGGTATCAGAATGAGAAGAGAGAAAGCAAGTGATCAAAATCCTATTTGAAGAATAATGAGCAAAAGTTTCCCTAATCTGGTGAAGGAAAAAATACATAAATCCAGGAAGCCCAGAGGGTCCCAAACAAGATGAACCCAAAGGGGCCCACACCAAGAAACATCATAATTAAAATGGCAAAGGTTAAAGAAAAAAAATAATCTTAAAAGCCACAAGAGAAAAACAGTAAGTTACCTAGAAGGGTCCTCCTGTAAGGCTGTCAGCTAATTTCTCAACAGAAATATTTCAAGCCAGAGAGATTGGCATGAAATGTGAAAAATGATGAAAAGCCAGTTCCTACAACCAAGACTATTTTATTCAGCAAGGCTAGCTTTTAAAATTGAAGAAGAAATAAAAAGCTTCCCATCCCTGACCAGTGTGGCTCAGTTGGTTGGGTGTTGTCCCATGCACTGAAAGTTTGCTGGTTTGATTCCCAGTAGGGGCACATGCCCAGGTTTCAGGCTCTAACCCCTCATGCAGGAGGCAGCCGATAGATTTTTCACTCCCACATCAAAGTTTCTCTCTATCCCTCTACCTTCCTCTTTCTTTAAAAATCAATTTTAAAAATCTTTCTTTAAAAAAGCTTCCCAGCCCTAACTGGTTTGGTTCAGTGGATAGAGCATAGGCCTGCGGACTGAAAGGTCCCAGGTTCGATTCCAGTCAAGGGCATCTACCTTGGCTGCGGGCACATCCCCAGTAGGAGGTGTGCAGGAGGCGGCTGATCGATGTTTCTCTCTCATCGATGTTTCTGACTCTCTGTCCCTCTCCCTTCCTCTCTGTAAAAAAGTCAATATAATATATTAAAAAGTAAATAGATAGATAGATAGATAGATAGATAGATAGATAAAAAAGCTTCCCATACAAGAAAAAGCTAAAAGAAGTTTGTACCACCAAACCAGCATTACAAGAAATGATAAAGGGCCTGCTTTAAAAAGAATATAAAGGAAGACAAGGAGGAAAAGGGGGATAAGGAGGAGGAAGAAGAAGAGAAACACAGTTAGAAGAATAAAATGGCAAAAAATACATACCTATTAATAATCACTTTAAATGTAAATGGCTTAAATGCTCCAATCAAAAGACACAGGGTAGCTGAATGGATAAGAAAACAAGACCCATATATATTCTGTCTTCAAGAGATCCACCCAGAATGAAAGATACACACAGACTAAAAGTAAAAAGATGGAAAAAGACATTTCATGTATATGGGAATTTTTTTAAAGGTTGGGGTAGCAATACTTATATCTGACAAAATAGACTTTAAAACAGAAGGATACTACATAATAATAAATGGAAATAAAGGGCGAGATTGACAGTAATACAGTCATATTAGGGAATTTTAACACCCCATTAACATCAATGAATAGATCTTCTGGACAGAAAAATCAACAAGGAATTGGCGGCCTTAAATGACACACTAGATTAGATGGATTTCATTGATATATTCAGAGCATTTAACCTGAAAGTAGCAGAATACACATTCCTTTCAAGTGCACATGGAGATTTTTTTAGGATAGACAACATGTTATAGCACAAAACAATCTCAATAAATTTAAGAAATCATATCAAGCATCTTCTCTAACCATAATGGTATGATACTAGAAATCAATCACACACCAAAAAACCTGAAAAACACGCAAAGACATGGAGGCTAAATAACATTTCTAAACAATGAGTGGGTTAAAAATGACAACAAGGAAGAAATTAAAAGATACTTTGAAACAAATGAAAATGAGAACACAACAACCCAAAATCTATGGGACATAGCAAAAGCAGTTCTAAGGGAAATTCATAGCATTATAGAAATATCTCAAGAGACAAGAAAAATCTCAAATAAACAATCTAACTTTACACTTTAAGGAACTTGAAAATAACAACACACAATGCCTAAAGTGAATAGAAGGAAGGAAATAATAAAGATCAGAACATAAATAAATGACACAGAGACTAAATAAAAACAAAACAAAACACAATAGATCAATGAAACTAAGAGCTGGCTCTTTGTAAAGATAAATAAGATTGACAAAACTTTAACCAGACTCATCAAAGAGAGAGAGAGAGAGAGAGAGAGAGAAGATCCAAATAAATAAAATCAGAAATGAAAGAGAAGTAACAACTGACACCAAAGAAATACAAAAGATTGTAAGAAAATATTATGAACAATTGTATGCCAACAAATTGGACAATCTAGACAAAATGGATAAATTCCTAGGATAAAACAACCTTCCAAAACTGAATCGGGGAGAATCAAAGCATCTGAATGGACAGATTACAATTAGTAAAATTGAAGCAGTAACAATAATAATAAAAAACAATTCTCAACAAACGAAAGTTCTGGACAAGATGGCTTCACAGGTGAATTTTACCAAACATTCAAAGAAGAACTAGTATTCTTCTCAAACTATTGCAAAAAAAAAAAAATGCAAGAGAAGGGAAGACTCCCTAGCTCATTTTATGAAGCCAGCATTATTCTAATTCCAAAATCAGATAAAGACACTATAAAGAAAAAAAATTATAGGCCAGTATTCCTAATGAACATGGATGCTAATGCCCAATAAAATATTATCAAACCTGATCTAGCAATGCATTTAAAAGATCATACATAATGATCAACTTGGATTTAATCCTGGGATGGATGGTTGGTACAATACTCACAATCAATAAATGTGATGCACTACATAAACAAAATGAAGGATAAAAACTACATGACCATATCTATAGATGCAGAAATGGCACTTGGTAAAATCCAGCATCCACTTATGATAAAACCTCTCAGCAGTGGATAATAGAGTGACCATACCTCAACATAATAAAGGCCATATATGACAAACCTACAGCCAACATCATACACAAGGGGCAAAACTAAAAACATTGCCCTTAAGATCAGCAACAAGACAGCAATATCCACCTTAACCACTCTTATTCAACACTAGAGGCCCAGTGCACAAAATTAGTGCACTGCAGGGGGGGTCCCTCAGCCCACCCTGCGCCCTCTCGCAGTCCAGGAGCACTCAGGGGATGCCCTACTGATGGCTTAGGCCCACTCCCCGCAGTCCAGTCTCCCTCTGTGGGAGGTGACCGGGCTGATCAGGGGAAGGTGTCACCCCCATCACCCCGCTGCTGCTGCCACTGCCAGCCGCCACAGCTGCCTAGGTGTTTTCATCAACACGGACTCCAGTCCTTTCACCACGAATAAATGACAACTTTCTTTAGGCATTTTCAAGACGTGTCTTTCATAGGATATGACCTTTCTTTCTTTCTTTCTTTCTTTCTTTCTTTCTTTCTTTCTTTCTTTCTTTCTTCCTTTCTTTCTTTCTTTCTTTCTTTCTTTTTTTCTTTTTCTTTTTTCTTTTTTCTTTCTTTTTTCTTTCTTTCTTTCTTTTCTTTCTTTCTTTCTTTCTTTCTTCCTTTCTTCCTTCCTTCCTTCCTTCCTTCCTTCCTTTCTTTCCTTTCTTTCTTTCTTTCTTTTTCTTTCTTTCTTTCTTTTTTCTTTCTTTCTTTCTTTCTTTCTTTCTTTCTTTCTTTCTTTCTTTCTTTCTTTCTTCCTCACCTGAGGATATTTTTCCATTGATTTTTAGAGAGCGTGGAAGAGAGGGAAAGACAGAGAGAAACATCAATGTGAGAGGGACACTGCCATTGGCTGCCTCCTGCATGAGCCCTGACCTGGGCCCCAGCCAGGGAGGAGCCTGCAACCTAGGTAAATGCCCTTAATCAGAATCAAACCTGGATCCTGCGGTCTGCAGGCCGAGGCTCTATCCACTGAGCAAAACCAGCTAGGGCAGGATATGACATTTCTTAGGCCCTCCAGCAGAAGACCTTCGTTTTTTCCTCCAGGAGTGAGGTGGAAAAACCCTAGATTGCCTTCTTGGATTCTTATTAGGCAAGTTACCAAGAACACTGGGAGTGGCGTACCAGGAGCTTAGCCAATGAGCAGTCAGAAAAGGTGTTTCCTCTGCAGATCACGGGAAAAGGTGGGACTGCTGGCAAGCGCCTGCCCTCAGCCATGAGTGGGCCCTCTCCCTCTCCTTCTCCCTCTCCTTCTCCCTTTCCCTCTCCCTCCGGTCCACTCTCTCTAAAAAGCAGAGAAAAAAAAACCTCTGGTGAGTATTAAAAAACAAAACAGAATAACAAGCCTCCTCCTTGGAAATGCTGAATATGTAGGTCTGAAAGGGAGAATTCGTGGCTCCATGAAGATCTCTACATAAATTTTATTAACAATATTTGGGAAATTAGCCTAAGCCACACCAATGATTCAAGTTTGTGCTTTTCTGTGTTCCAGGAAAGAATCAAATGATCTTTTGTTTTATTGTGTCAAAACAAAATTTTGCATGTGTTAAATACATAATTCTTATTCAAATACATAATAGCAGATGCAAAAGTTCTGTTTAACTCAGTGAAGGGACTTGCAGGATGATAATGCTGTTCAAAGGAGATTGCCAAAGATGAAGGCCTGAAGTAAAACTGCTAAATTAGATACAATCTGGCTAATGTCCTATAGGGCAATAAAATCATCACTTTTTGAATTGGTTTGTCTTCTAGACAGAAATTAGTTACATCCTTAAAAGCCTAAAAGTTCTTTTCATCTTCTCACTTTGCTGATCATTATATGTAACTTTCCAAGACTGTAAAATGTCAAAATATATGGAACTTATTTAAATGTAAATAGTGTGTCAGAGTTATGTGTTTCATAGAAAAGGAAATGATCATTCTGTGGGCCTCTAATGCCCCAATTATACTGAAAGGACTTACTGTCAACGCTTTACTCAGGGGCTGTGCTCGGCCATGGAGGCTGCAGGCAGGCCCTCCCTTTCCTCTCAGGGCCTTCAATCCACTGGGGAGGCTGCAGGCGGGCCCATCCTTTCCTCTCTTGGCCTGTGATCAATCTGGGAGGCTGTGAGTGAGGCGAGCACACCCTTTCCTCTCTGGGTCTGCGATCGGCCATGGAGTCTGTGGGCAGGCTCACCCTCTCCTCTCCCAGCCTGCGCTCAGCCATGGAGGCTGCAGGCCAGCCCCCCTTTCCCTGTCTATGTCTGCTCTGGAGGGCCTGCCCGAGCTGCAGTGGGGAGGCTCCGGCCAGCCCCTGTGTCCCTGTCCATGTCTGCTCTGGCTCCAGGGGCCGGCCCCCCTCTCTCTGTCTCTGTCTCTGCTCAGGGCCTCACCTGCGTACACAACCTCCTCCTGTCCGGTCGTGACCCATTACTGCATCCTGGCCTAATTTGCATATTACCTCTTTACATATATATATATATATATATATATATATATATATATATACATACATACACATAGAGAGAGAGAGAGAGAGAGAGAGAGAGAGATAGTACTGGAAGTCCTAGCCAGAGCAGACAAGAAAAAGAAATAAAATGCTTCTAAATTGGGAAGCAAGAACAGTCATAATTTGCAAATGGTATGGTAGTGTAAACAGAGAACCCCAAAGATTCCACCAAAAAAAAACTAGAACTGATAAATAAATTCAGTAAAGTGGCAGTATATAAAATCAATATCCAGAAATCAGTTACATTTTATACACCAATAATGAACTATCAGAAGGGAAATTAAGAAAACAATCTTATTCACAATTACTTCAAAAGAATAAAATACCTAGGAATAAATTTAACCAAGGATGTAAAAGACCTGTACTCAGAAATTTATAAGATCCTGAAGAAAGAAATTGAAGAACATTCAGATAAATGGAAGCATATATCAGGTTAATGGGTAAAAAGAATTAACATCATTAAAATTTCCATATTACCCAAAGTGATATATAGATTCAATGCAATTCTTTTTTAAAATAAATCTTTATTGTTCTGATTATTACACTTGTTCCTCTTTTTCCCCCCATAGCTCCCCTCCACCCAGTTCCCATCCCACCCCATGCCCTTACCCCCACGACTGTCCTCATCCATAGGTGTAAGATTTTTATGCAATCTCTTCCCACACCCCCCACACCCCCTTCCCCCCGAGAATTGTCAGTCCACTCCCTTTCTATGCCCCAGATTATATTATATTCACCAGTTTATTCTGTTCATCAGATTTTTTATTGACTTGACTTTTAGATTCACTTGTTGATAGATATGTATTTGTTTTCACTCTGTTGTTCACAATTTTTATCTTTACCTTTTTCTTCTTCTTCCTCTTCTTAAAGAATATCCTTCAGCATTTCATATAATACTGGTTTGGTGGTGATGAATTACTTTAGCTTTTTTTTATCTGTGAAGCTCTTTATCTGACCTTCAATTCTAAATGATAGCTTTGCTGGGTAGAGTATTCTTGGTTGTAGGTTCTTGCTATTCATCACTTTGAATATTTCTTGCCACTCCCTTCTGGCCTGCATAGTTTCTGTTGAGAAATCAGCTGACAGTTGTATGGGTACTCCCTTATAGGAAACTAGCTGTATTTCTCTTGCTGCTTTTAAGATTCTCTGTCTTTTGCCCTTGGCATTTCAATTATGATGTGTCTTGGTGTGGTCCTCTTTGGATTCCTTTGGTTTGGGGTTCTCTGCACTTCCTGGACTTGTAAGTCTATTTCTTTCACCAGGTAGGGGAATTTTTCCGTCATTATTTCTTCAAATAGGTTTTCAATATTGCTCTCTCTCTTCTTCTGGCACCTCCATAATTCAGATGTTGGTACGCTTGAAGTTTTCCCAGAGGCTTCTTACACTATCTTCATATTTTTGGATTCTTTTTTTTTTTTTTTTTTTTTTGCTTTTCCAGTTGGGTGCTTTTTGCTTCTTCTTATTTCATATCATTGACTTGATTCTTGGGATCCTCTAGTCTACTGTTGGATCTCTGTATATTATTCTTTATTTCAGTCAGTGTATGCTTAATTTCTAGTTGGTCTTTTTTCTTATCCTCGAGGGTCTCACTAAATTTATCAGTGGTGTCTAGAAGATTCTTGCGTAATCTTATAACCGTGGTTTTGAACTCTATATCTAGTAGTTTGCTTTCCTCCATTTCTTTCATTTGTGACCTGTTTCTTTGTCTCTGCATTTTGGCTGCTTCCCTGTGTTGATAGAGTGGCCTTGTGTAGTAGGTGTCCTATAGGGCCCAGTGGCTCAGCCTCCCCAATCATCTGAGGTGGACACTCTTGGTGCACCACTTTGTGGTCTGTATGCACAGACTTGTTGTAGTTAAACCTTGGTTGTTGTTGGTATCACTGGGAGAAATTGACCTCCAGGCCAATTGGCTGTGAGGAAAAGCTGTGTCTACAATGGGAGAACTGCTGTGATGGAGACACCCTTATGGGGCAGGACTTGCTTCAGTGGGGCTTTGGTGCTCACTGAGTCTGCCCCCTGAGTGTGTCACTTATGGATGTGAAGAGTTGTAATCTGGTATCGTCTCACACAGACAACTGGGTACACTGGCTCTTGGATCTCCAAGGAGGTGCAAAGTCAGCCACTGCCTGAAGCCATCCAGCAGGAGCTACAGAGAGATCTGCAGATTCCTCCTCTTTGTTTGGGGTTTGGAAGTGCCCAGATGAGTCCCAGCTATATAGCAATGCAGGCTGCTGCTGCCAGGCCTTGATCCTTCTTTTGGAAGCTTTGGAGCTCTCTGACCCTGCTGCAGTTTGTTACATTTTAGGTTGCAAAAGGACAGGCCATTCATATGCAAAAGCCACTGCGCACATCTTGGTTGGGGTTGTAAATTGGGTGGGGCAGGGTCTCAGGGAATCACCAGGGCAGAGCAAACAGAAATGGCTGCCAGTAAGCCCTCCCCGGATAGGTCCCCGGTCTCTGTGTCCCGAGGCCCCATGCAGGAACAATGATCACTGTGAGAACCTCTAAGAGAAAGCTGCCCTCGTGTTCTGGCCCAATGCCAGACCATCCAGTTTCTCCCCGTATGATTCTGGGTCACCAGAGTCTTGCCAAGAACTAGAGTTCAGAGCAATTGGGTGCTTGTATCTCCCTCCCAATTGAGAAAACAACAGCACACCCAGTTGCCAGCCAATTTCACCCAAGCCTCTGCACCTCCTACCAGTCTCAATTAGCTTTTTTCTTTCCTTCTAGTAGTGGAATTTCCACTCAGCCAGATTTCCCATGGTTCTGAATTATATTTGTTTTGTCTTTTAGTTTTAGTTTTGATGTGGTTGTGAAAGGCAGCAAGTACAGGTGTTTACCTTTGCCACCATCTTGGTTGTCTCCTCAATGCAATTCTTACCAAGATATCAATGGCATATTTCATAGAATTAAAACAAATTTTCACAAACTTTATATGGAACCACAAAAGACCCTGAATAGCAACAGCGATCTTGAGAAAAAAGAACAAAGTTGGAGAAATCATACTATCTGATATAAAACTATACTACAAAGCCACAGTAATGAAAACAGCACGGTACTTGCATATAGACACTCATATAGGTAAATGGACCAGAATGTAGAGCCCATCTGATCCTCAGATAGCGAAACAGCAGCAACCCCACCTAAAGCTCTGACAGAAACAGACACATGAGTGATTAAGATTGATAGCTGGCAGACAGGCAAAGCAGGCAAATTGGTCCTGCCTGCTTGCAACCAAGGTCTGTGGACATAGACACAAGCAGAGGAGCGGTAGATCACCAAAGACAGTGCCTGACAGTGGTCAGCACCTAAATACCTAACAGGGAGCCCAGAATTAGCAGACAGAATAGAAGAGTGGGGTCCTAAACCAGCCCACATGGGGCATTAAAATGTGGCTGAAGCAAACTAAATTTATTTTATTATTTTTTATTTTTTCCTCTTATCCACTCATTCTTTTTCTCCCTCCTCTATACTAAACCGTGGTCCTTCCCCTATTCATCCAATTCCTTAACCTTATTTTCTGTGTTTAAGTTCTGCCTCTACAGATTCTGCCCCCCATCTTCTGGGAGTTTTTTGTTTGTGCTTTTTGGTTTGTTTGTTGTGTTGTGTTGTCTCCTCCTATTCTTTCCTTCTTTTTTTCTCTTTTTCTTTTCTCTTTTCTCACTATAATTTTTGCTCTCCTTTATCTCTTCTAATTCTCTTTTCTCTGGTGGTCACTTCTATTGGGGTTATAGGTGTCTTGAGTACATTTATGTTCTGTTCCTTTTGTGTTGTGTATTGTGTTGTATTTTTTGCTGTTTAGTAAGCACCTTCAAAACAGTTGGCATGACAGGGTAGAGAGTGAGCCGCATAACCAGACAACCTGAGAGGAGACTCCATCCATGAACAGGACAATAACATTTAAGAACCAACTACATCAATAGAACCCAGATATCTCAAGTAGGGGGAATCCCTAGAATACCCGGCCCAGAAGACCTGAGAGACTAAACCACTGGGTCCCACAAAATATCTACTACATAAGACAAATTCAAGAAATCTGGGTGTCATAGCAGTTTGATATGATACATAGAAACAGTTGCAAAGTAACAGCAAAAATGGGGAAAGAAAAGAACAACCCCAATCTGAAAGAAAAGGAGGAATCACCAGAAAAGTAAATAAATGAAATGGAGGCAAGCAATATGTCAGAGAAAGAATCCAGAATACTGGTTATAAGGATGCTGAAAAGGCTGGATGAGAAATAAACCAGCATTTGTAAAAATCAAGAGGAAATGATGAATGACATACCGGCAATAAAGAACACAATGGGAGGTTTCAACAGTAGCCTACAAGAAACTGAGGACTGTGTCAGTGAGGTAGAAGATGAGGTAGAAACACCCAAGCAGAGCAGCAAGTGGAAAAAAAATTAAACAACAGGAGGAAAGCCTAAGGGAGTATTGGAACAACATGAAATGAAACAACATCCGCTTTATAAGGATTCCAGAAAGAGAGGGAGCTGAGCAAGGAATGGAAAACCTTTCTGAAGAAATAATGACAAAACTTC
This sequence comes from Ia io, assembly GCA_025583905.1. Classification (NCBI taxonomy): domain Eukaryota; kingdom Metazoa; phylum Chordata; class Mammalia; order Chiroptera; family Vespertilionidae; genus Ia; species Ia io. The sequence continues at coordinate 90,321,761 of JAJQQW010000001.1, read as the reverse complement.
CCTGGCTTTGGGAAGAAAAAAGTCACATGTCTAAGAAGCACACAGAGTCCCAAACAAGATGAACCCAAAAGACCAACACCAAGACACCTCATAATCAAATTGGCAAATATCAATAGCAAAGTAATAATCATAAAGGCTGCCAGAGAGAGACAGAAAGTTACCTACAAGGGGTCTCCCAATAGACTAACAACTGATTTCTCAACAGAAACACATCAGGCCAGAATGGAATAGAATGAGGTATACGAAGTGATGCAAAGCAAGAGACTGAATTCAAGAATATTCTATCCAGCAAGGCTATCATTCAAAACTGAAGGGGAAAATAGAGCTTCACAGACAAGTAAAAAAGCTAAGCGAGTTAATTACCACCAAGACATGAATTCAAGAAATGTTAAAGGAACGGATGTAAAAAGAAGAAATAGAAAGGAAAGAAAGAACACAGGCATAAAAAATAAAAATAGCAACAACTAAGTACCTATCAATAATAATCTTAAACATAAATGGATTAAATGTTCCGATCAAAAGACATAGGGTAGCTGGATGGATAAGAAGACATGATCCATATATATGCCTTCTAGAAGAGACCCACCTCAGAACAAAGGACTCACATGGACTGAAAGTGAACGGATGAGGGGGGAAATTTCAGGCAAATGGAATTGAAAAAAAAAAAGCTGGGTTAGCAATACTTATATCTGACAACATTGACCTCAAAGTGAGGGCCATAACAAGAGATAAGGAAAGCCACTTCATAATACTAAAGGGATCCATACAACAAGAGAGAATAACTCTGGTAAACATATATGTAGCCAATGCAGGAACACCCAAATACATTTATTAAAAAAAACTTCTGGAAGATATTAAGGGAGAGATCAACACCAATACAATCATAGACTTTGAAACGTGGTCTATAGACTACATTTTCAAAGATAGACCACATATTAGGACACAAGCTAAGTCTCTACAAATTGAAGAAGATTGAAATCATATCAAGCATCTTCTCAGAACACAATGGCATAAAATTACATATAAACGACTAAAAAACAATCAAACACAAGGAGGATAAATAGCAGGCTATTAAACAATGAATGGGTTAACAAAAAGAGCAAAGAAGAAATAAAAACAATTCTGGAAAAAAATTAAACACCAAAACAATCCAAAATTTGTGGAGCACAATGAAAGCAGTCCTGAGAGAGAAGAGCATAGCAGTACAGGCTTAACTCAAAAAAAAACAAACAAGAAAAAGTGGTAATAAGTTATCTAACCCAACAACTTAAAGAACTAGAAAAAGAGCAACAAGAAAAGCCCAGAATAAGTAGAAGAAAGGAAATAATAATGATCAGAGCGGAAATAGATGACATAGAGACACACCCCACACAAAAAGAAAAACAATACAAGAATGGTTGGTTCTTTGAAAGGATAAACAAGTTTGATGAACCTTTAGCCAGGCTTACCAAGAAACAAAGAGAAAGGACCCAAATAAACAAAATCAAAAATGAAAGAGGTGAAGTAACAACCAATCCCACAGAAATACAAAGGATTGTAAAAAAAAAAAAAAAATACTACAAACAAACTGGACAACCTAGATGAAATGAACATATTCCTAGAAAAATATAATCTTCCAAAATTCAATCAGGAAGAATCAAAAAATCTGAAAAGGCTGATAACTACTGATGAAATTGAAGCAGTAATAAAAAAAACTTCCAGCAAACAAAAGCCCTGGTCTGGACACCTTCACAGGGGAGTTTTACCAAACATTCAAAGAAGAACTAGCACTGATCCTCCTCAGACTATTCCAAAAACTTCAAAAGGAAGGAATACTTCCAAGCTCTTTCTATGAAGCCAGCACTACACTAATATCTAAAACCACAAAGTCACTACAAAGAAAGAGAATTACTGGCCAATATCCCTGGTGAACTTAGATGCTAAAATCCTCAACAAAATATTAGCAAATCAGATCCAGCAATACATTCAAAAGATCATACACAATGACAAAGTAGGATATCATTATGGGGATGCAAGGCTGGTACAATATCCACAAAACAATAAACATGATACATCACAGAAACAAATTGAAAGACAAAACCCACATGATCATATCAATTGATTCCGAAATAGCATTTGACATAATCCAATACACTTTTTTGATAACAACTCTCAGCAAAGTGGGAATAAAGGGGTCATACCTTAAGTAATAAAAGCCTTATATGGCAAGCCTAGAGCCAACATTATACTCAATGGGCAAATACTAAAACCATTTCCCCCTAAGATTAAGAACAAGACAGGGATGCCCACTTTCACCACTCCTGTTCAACATATTATTTGAAGGGTTAGCCATAGCGATAAGACAAAAAGAAGAGATAAAATGTATCCAAATTGGAAAAGAAGAAGTAAAACTCTCATTATTCACAGATGACATGATATTGTTCATAGAAACCCTAAAGACTCCATGAAAAAAACTACTAGACTTAATAAATGAATTTGGCAACATAGCAGGATACAAAATAAACACCCAGAAATCTATGGCATTTTTATACACCAATAATGAACTCACAGATAGAGAGAAACTAAAAAAAAAATTTCCATTTACCATTGCAACAACAACAAAAAAATTAAGATACCTAGTAATAAACGTAAGGAGGTAAAAGACCTATACTTGGAAAACTACAAGACACTGAAAAAAAGAGATAGAGGAAGATATAAAAAAGTAGAAGAATATACCATGTTCATGGATTGGTAGAATCAACATCATTAAAATGTCCTTACTACACAAAGCAATCTATAGATTAAATGCAATCCCCATTAAAATACCAACAACAGCCCTCCCCAGGAGAGATCCAAGATGGCAGCCTAGATAAACATCTGGGCTGCTGCCTTCCACAACAATTTCCAAAACTACAACTAAAAGACAGAACTTCTATCACCCAGAACCATGGGAAAGCTGGCTGAGCAGAACCTCTACAACTAGACCGAAAGAGACGGGTGCAATCAGGACACAAATGCTGAAAAACTGAGGTACAGGGGAGCACGCGTGCATTACGAGCTGGCGGCAGAGCCCAGCTAGAGGCGGGTGTTGCTTTCTTCAATCTGAAGAGAGACAAGCCCCCAATCTCTCTGAAATCCAGTTTCTTGGGAGAAACTGGGCTGTCTGCCATCGGGTCGGAGTGAGGGTGGCTTACTAGCAGAACTGCATGGAGGTAGAATTGTTGGCTGCGCCGGGGCGCGCAAGACAGCGGGCACGGGATTGCGGGATGCGGTTGGAGGTGGCTCACTGCCAGCCATTGCTGTTTGACATGCCCTAGCCTAGTGATGCCCTGAGACTCCGCCCTGCACAATCTACAAACACACCCAAGCTCCTAGCAGTGGCTTTTGCATATGAATGGCCTTCTCTATTGTGGTTTAAACTAGTAAACTTGAAACCCCATACAGACAGCTCCAAGGCCTCCAAGCTCCAAGCAGGGAGGAGAGAGCCGCGGTTCTAGTTGTAGCTCCTGCAGGGTAGCCTCAGACAGCAGCTGAACTGCACCCCATTGGAGATCCAGAAGCCAATGCACCTAGTGGCCAGTGTGAGGCACCAGATTTCAACTCCTCACATCCATAAGTGACACATTCGTGAGGCAGACTCAGTGAGCACCAAAGCCCCACTCAAACAAACCCTGTACCACAAGCGTGTCTCCAGCGCAGCAATGCTTCCATTATAGACACAGCATGTCCTCACAGCATGTCCTCCAATTGGCCTGGAGGTCAATTCCTCCCAGTATACCAACAGCAATCAAGGCTTTTAACTACACCAAGACTATCCACTCAGCCCACAAAGGGGTGTACCAAGAGCGACCACCTAGGGTGATTGGGGAAGCTGAGCTACCGGGCCCTATAGGTCACTGATGACACAAAGCCACTCCATCAACACAGGGAGGCAGCCAAAATGCGGAGACACCGAAGTATGTCACGAATAGAAGAGATGGAGGAAAGTAAACTAATGGACAACACAGTGTTCAGAACCACATTTATAAGGTTACTCAAGAATCTTCTAAAACTGCTGAGAAACTTGAAGATACCTTCAAGGACCTTAATGAGAATACCAAAAAAATGGAAAAGGACCAGTCAGAAATTATGCATACACTGTCTGAAATAAAGAATATAAAGAAACTCAACTGTAGATCACCGTACCTGAAGAGTCAAACCAAAGATCTGGAATATGAGGAACCAAAAAACACCCAACCAGAGAGGCAGAAAGAAAGAAGAATCCAAAAGTGTGAAGATAGTGTAAGGAGCCTCTGGGACGGCTTCAAGCGTACCAACATCCAAAATTTTGGGGTGCCAGAAGAGAGAGAGCAAGACACTGAAAACCTATTTGAAGAAATAATGACAGAAAACTTCCCCCACCTGGTGAAAGAAATAGACTTACAAGTTCAGGAAGTACACAGAACCCCAAACAAGAGGAATCCAAAGAGGACCACACCAAGACACATCATAATTAAAATGCCAAGGGCAAAAGACAAAGAGAGAATCTTGAAAGCAACAAGAGAAAAACAGTTAGTTACCTACAAGGGAGTACCCATACAACTGTCAGCTGATTTCTCAACAGAAACTATGCAGGCCAGATGGGAGTGGCAAGAAATATTCAAAGTGATGAACAGCAAGAACCTACAACCAAGATTACTCTACCCAGCAAAGCTATCATTCAGAATTGAAGGTGAGACGAAGAGCTTCACAGACAAGAAAAAGCTAAAGGAGTTCATCACCACCAAACCAGGATTACATGAAATGCTGAAGGGTATTCTTTAAGAAGAGGAAGAGAAAAAAAAGGTAAAGGTAAAAAATTATGAACAACAAAAAGACATCAAATACATACCTACCAACAAGTGAATCTAAAAATCAAGTGAACAAAAAATCTGAAGAACAGAATGGACTGGTGAATATAATAGAATCAGGGACATAGAAAGGGAGGGGACGGACAATTATCAGGGGGAAGGGGGTCTGAGGGGTGTGGGAAGAGATTGGACAAAAATCTTACACCTATGGATGAAGACAGTGGCGGGGGGTAAGGGCATGGGGTGGGGTGGGGAATCAGGTGGAGGGGAGCTATTTGGGGGGCGGGGGGAAGAGGAACACCTGTGATAGTGTGAACAATAAAGATTTATTTTAAAAAATAAAATAAAATAAAATAAAATACCAACGACATATTTCACAGACCTAGAAAAAAAAACAAAATTTTATATGAAATAAAAAAAGAACTGGAATAACCACAGCAATCTTGAGAAAGAAGAACAAAGTAGGAGGGATTTCAATACCAGATCAAGCTATATTACAAAGCCACTGGTTCTCAAAACTGCCTGGTACTGGCACAAGAACAGACATATAGACCAATGGAACAAAACAGAGAACCCAGAAATAGACCCAAGCATTATACTCAATATTTGACAAAGAAGGCAAGAGCATACAATGGAGTCAAGACAGTCTCTTCAATAAATGGTGCTGGGAAAATTGGACAGATACATCCAAAAAAGTGAAATTAGATCACGAACTTACATCATACACAAAAATAAACTCAAAATTGATAAAGGACTTAAACATGAGATGGGAAACCATAAAAATCTTACAAGAATCCATAGGCAGCAAGATATCAGACATATGTCGTAGCAATATCGTTACCAATACATCTCCTAGAACAGTGGTCGGCAAACTCATTAGTCAACAGAGCCAAATATCAACAGTACAACGTTTGAAATTTCTTTTGAGAGCCAAATTTTTTAAACTTAAACTTCTTCTAATGCCACTTCTTCAAAATAGACTGGCCCAGGCTGTGGTATTTTGTGGAAGAGCCACACTCAAGGGGCCAAAGAGCCGCATATGGCTCGCGAGCCACAGTTTGCCAACCACGGTCCTAGGACCATGGAAACTAAGGAGAAAATAAATAAATGGGACTACATAAAAAATAAAAAGCTTCTGCACAGCAGTAGAAACCATCAACAAAACAACAAGATAGCCCACTGCATGGGAGAACATATTTGCCAATGTTATATCTGATAAGGGTTAAATCTCCAAAATTTATAGGGAACTCATACAACTTAACAAAAGGAAGATAAACAATCCAATCAAAAAAATGGGCAAAGGACCTAAATAGATACTTTTCTAAAGTGGACAAACAGAAGGCCAAGAGACATGTGAAAACATGCTCAAAGTCACTAATAATCCAAGAGATGCAAATCAAAACGACAATGCAGTACCATCTCACACCTGTCAGAATTGCTATCATCAACAAATCAACCAACAACAGGTGCTAGAGAGGATGTGGAAAAAAAGGAACCCTCATGCACTTCTGGTGGGAATGCAGACTGGTGCAGCCATTGTGGAGAACAGTATGGAGTTTCCTCAAAAAGATAAAAATGGAACTTCTATTTGACCCAGTGATCCCACTTCTAGGAATATATCCCAAGAAATCAGAAACACCAATCAGAAAGAATATATGCACCCCTATGTTCATAGCAGCACAATTTACAATACCTAAGATTTGAAAACATCCCAAGTGCCCATCAGCAGATGAGTGGATTAAAAAACTGTGGTACATCTACACAATGGAATACTATGTGGATGTAAAAAAAAGAAAGAACTCTTACCATGTGCAACAGCATAGATGGACCTGGAGAGCATTATGCTCATTAAATTAAGCCAGCTGGAGAAAGGTAAATATCACATGATCTCACTCATTTGTGGAATATTATGAACAACATAAACTGATGAACAAAAATAGATCCAGAGACATAGAAGCATTGAACAGACTGTCAAACCTCAGAGGGGAGGCATGGAGGGTGTAGTGGGGGTAAGAGATCAACCAAAGAACTTGTATCCATGCATATGAGCATAACCAATGGACACAGACAATAGCGGAGTGGGGGCATGTGCTGGGAGGCAGGAGCGGGTGGGGAGAGGCCAAGGAGGAAAAAGGAGATATGTAAAACTTCCAAAAATAAAGAATTTTTAAAAATACAGAGAATTTGTAAGTGCAGTGAGAAAACTCAGTTGATTGTAAACTTACTTCCTACAGCAAGTGACTGCTTTTACGATTTTCTAATCAGCCTAATAATTTCAAATGAAAAATGTAAAAAACAAAATTCATCAGGCATGCAATTATATTGTAAGCTCAAAAAGGAGTGCTTTGAAAAATGATAGGACTATTGCCTAAAAATGCTAATATATTACCTTTTTTTCCCTAAACTTAATTTTAAAACTACCTTCAGGCCAAAATAACAATAAAAATAAAAATAGAAATACACTTTATATAAAAATAAAAGAATGGAGAGCCCAGAAATAAACCCACACCTCTACAGTCAATTAATATTTGACAAATGAGGCAAAAACCTACAATGGAATAAAGATAGTCTATTCAATAAATGGTGTTGGGAATATTGCACATATACATGAAAAAAATAAAACTAGTCTACCTTCTTACATGATACACAAGAATAAACTAAAAATGGATTAAATACTTACATGTTAGACTTGAAACCACAAAAATCCTAGAAGAAATCATTGGCAGTGAAATCTCAGACATTTGTCCTAGCAATAATTTTTTTCTGACATATCTCCTCAGGCAAGATACCTAGGAATAAACTTAACTAAGGAGGTAAAAGACCTATATGTGGAAAACTACTGGACACTGAAAAAAGAGATAGAGGAAGACATAAACAAATGGGAAGAACATACCATGTTCATGGATTGGTAGAATCAACATCATTAAAATGTCCATACTACCCAAAGCAATCTATAGATTCAATGCACTGCCCATTAAAATATCAATGGCATATTTCACAGACCTAGAAAGAACTTTCCAAAAATTCATCTGGAATAAAAAAAGACCCCAAATAGCTGCAGCAATCCTGAGAAAGAAGAACAAAGTAAGTGGGATCTCAATACCAGATATCAAGCTGTACTACAAAGCCACTGTTCTCAAAACAGCCTGGTACTGGCACAGAACAGACATATAGATCATTGGAATAGAATAGAGAACCCAGAAATCAACCCAAGCCACTATGTTCAATTAATATTTGACAAAAGAGGCATGAATAAACAATGGAGTCAAGACAGTCTCTTCAATAAATGGTGTTGGGAAAATTGGACAGATACATGCAAAAAATGAAACTAGACCACCAACTTACACCATACACAAAAATAAACTCAAAATGGATAAAGGACTTAAACATAAAACGGGAAACTATAAAAATACTAGAGGAATCCACAGGCAGCGAAATCTCAGACATATTCCGAAGCAATTTATTCACTGATACTGCTCCTAGGGCAATGGAAACTAAAGAGAAAATAAACAAATGGGACTACATCAAAATAAAAAGCTTTTCACAGCAAAAGAAGCCATCAACAAAACAACAAGAAAGCCCACTGCATGGGAGAACATATTTGGCAATGTTATCACTGATAAGTGTTTAATCTCCGACATTTACAGGGAACTCATGCAGCTTAACAAAAAGAAGATAAACAACCCAATCAAAAAATGGGCAACTGATTTAAATAGATATTTTTCGAAAGAAGACAGAAGGAAGGCCAAGAGGCATATGAAAACATGCTCAAAGTCACTAATCATCAGAGAGATGCTAATCAAAACAACAATGCAGTACCATCTCACACCTGTCAGAATGTCTATCATCAACAAATCAACAAATGACAAGTTCTGGCGAGGATGCGGAGAAAAAGGAAACCTTGTGCACTGCTGGTGGGAATGCAGGCTGGTGCAGCCACTGTGGAGAACAGTATGGAGTTTCCTCAAAAAACTAAAAATGGAACTCCCATTTGACCCAGTGATCCCACTTCTAGGAATGTATCCCAAGAAACTAGAAACATCAATCAGAAAGGATATATGCACCCCTATGCTCATAGCAGCACAATTTACCATAGCTAAGGTTTGGTAACAGCCTAAGTGCCCATCAGCAGATAAGTGGATTAAAAAACTGTGGAACATCTACACAACGGGATACTACGCTGCTGTAAAAAAGGAGTTCTTACCATTTGCAACAGCATGGATGGAACTGGGGAGCATTATGCTAAGTGAAATAAGCCAGTTAGAGAAAGATAAATATCATATGATCTCACTCATTTATGGAATATAATGAACAACATAAACTGATGAACAAAAACAGATCCAGAGACAGAGAAACATCGGTCAGAACATCAAACCTCAGAGGGAAGGTAGGGGAGGGTTTGGGTAAGGGAGAGAGATCAACCAAAGGACTTGTATGCATGCATATAAGCCTAGCCAATGGACACAGACAAGAGGGGGTGAGGGCATGAGTGGGGGGGATGAGAGGGTAATAGGGGAATAAGGACACATATGTAACACCTTTATCAATAAAGAAATTTAAAAAAACTAAACAAATGCAACTCTATCAAACTAAAAATAAGTTTTTGCACAGCCAAGGAAAACCATCAACAAAATGAAAAGACAACCCACTGAATGGGATAACATATTTGCCAATGATATATCTGATAAGGGGTAAATATCTAAAATTTATAAGGAACTTATAAAACTCAACACCAAACAAACAAACAAACAAAAAACCAATCCAATTAAAAATGGGCAAAGGACCTGAATAGATATTTTTCCAGAGAGGACATACTGATGGCCAATAGACATAAGAAAATATGTTCAACATCACTAATCATCAGAGAAACAGAAATTAAAACCACAATGAGATATCATCACCTCACACCTGTCAGAATGGGTATCATCACCAGCAAATGAAATATCCACTCTCCATTTTCAGGAGAGGACTGAGGAGCATTCTCTCTGCAAATGCTGCAGGGGGCACCAAACTCTGAATTTTTAGATCTCTGCATCCTGCCTGGGCCTGGCCTGGTCCTCCCTCTGGTTGTCTGACACAGAAATGAATTCTTTTGTCATTCTGCATCAATACTCACTCATGATTTTGTCAACAATCTGTCTGAGAGCCCACATCTGCTATGGATGAAAGCTCTTTGCCTCAAAATGTTGAGGATATACTTTGGCTGGTATTGGCTGAGCAACAACCTCTGCTTCCAACAGCAGCAGTAGCCTTTAATGATTTTGGTGACTGACAAAGATGCAAGTGGGAATGGGAAAAGGACAAATGAAAGGAAGTAGGTTTTCTTTCCCTGTACCAATGGGCAATCAAACAGAGCAGATAGATGCCTTGGCTGCTCTTCTGCATTCAAGATTCACCTGTTCTGGATATGCATAAGGAACATCAGTAGTTGTCCTGGAAACTATCTTAGGTAACTCAAACAGAAACAGGACCAACTATGCAAGTGATAGGAAGGGCCTAAAGCCCAAAAATGCTTCTGCCTATCTGCTGACTGATGTCCTTTACTCTTTCATTCATTCACTAACAATAAATATCTCCTGGATGTATAAATAAAGTTAACAAATACAGGGGTGGACAAAAGTATGTTTACAGTTGTGAGTACATGAAACAGAGTTTATTTTTGTATTACTATTTATTAATTATTGTGTTATTTTTCATACAAATAACTATAAACCTATTTTTGCATAACCTGTATTTATTGAGAGAGGACTCTGTAGTACACATTCTGTTATTGGCATTGGGGGTGCAATAGGTGACAGGTGAACAAGACAGAGATGTGGTCCTTGTTTTCAGAGGGTCTACAATCACTGAACTACAGTTTCAAATACCATTATTTATATTTTGTTTCTTTACCTTAAGACTGACCTTAATCTTTTATGATTTTTTACTGCTTTGATAATCTGATGAATATGAACAAAAAATTCACATATGAGAAAACATGCATAAAATTTAGCATAAAATCTCAGGTTTTTTATTTACTTATAGACATCCTCCCACTGTCATCTGGAAATCCCTCACCTTAAGACCTTGTTCCCAGTTATAATGCAAATGTGTTTAGAGCTGTTAATAGGTCACTTATGACTAAGTATAAATGAGTCCAATCCTTTACTGATCAGGTTTTCCTATGAGGTCAAGCAAGTAAAGAGATACGAAGAAGGAAATGGAGTTGGAGAAGACTGGGGAGGGAACACCAACAAGAAAAAGAGATTGGAGGCACTGGAGGAAAATGTCACCATCAGCACAGTTTTGTAAAGGATCAGTTCTGTGCGACAGTCCCCAAGCCAAAGTTGCTTTCAACAGCTACATAAAATAGCAACTATCAATTGACAATTGGAAGATAAAAATGACTGTGTTTTTATTTTAAAAGATTTCAGAGCTGAGTCTCAGGAAGAATTGTTTCTTGTGGAAGAAAATGTTCTCTTCATAGGCAACAAATAATATTTGTAGATAAGTGAAATGACCATGGCCCAAATTTCATAGTTAGGAAACATGATTCTTGACTTCTGCCTTATTCCCATTATCCTTGTTCTGGACATCAGGGATCAGTTGACAGGAAAATTAAGTGATACAAATGTTCTTTAATTTCCTAGCAGTTTGAGGATTAGAAACTAAATGTGAGTGCTAATTTATTAATATTAATAAGTCTCTCTCCTGCCATGTGGTCACTGGAGCCCTGTTTTATAGCCAGGCTCAATGTGAGAGACAGCATGGGCCAGAAGGTGTCCTCTAGCTACAACATACATGGTGTCCTGTACCTACAACACATATGTCACAATACCCAGAAGGATCATCAGAGGTTACAATCTGCTGCATTACTCTGCCTTTTACTTGAGATCTGACAGTAAAATTATACAATCTCAGATGTCAAGGTAAGTCTGCTTTTGTCAAAAAGAAGAAAAAAAGAGAAGATCTAAGAGTAAAAATGAGGGGGAAAGTGAACTGTATTTATCTCTGCCTTATTCTCCTTTCTTCTCTCACAGGATTTTGCTTTTTCCTAATTTTTCTTTCCCAATTTCTCCTGGGTATTTGAACTTATAGAAGTATCCGAGTCTATAAAATTGTGAGCTAATCTCAAAGGCTTGATGAGAAATATATTTATCATTAAGCTTAATAATAAGCTTATTAGGAATCCCCGATAGTGAAGAAAATAAAGTATTGCAGGCCTCTTCATTTATGAGATAATCAACACCAATTATTAAAGAAGATCAGAATACCGAAATTAGAATCCTCTTAACTGACTGCATCAAAGTTTCCATTAGCCTAACCCTAAAGATTCCTGGAGGTACAAAGAAGTTTTCATCACCCCAAGGACTCTCTAAGAGGTTATACCACGGGTTTTGCTATTAATACCTTATTTCATACATCCTAATATATAAAAAGCCAGGGGCCGTCACGACTGAAACAACTGGATGGAGGAACGAACAGCAGACTGCATGTGGCGACAAGGCTGGCAGGGGGGTTAGTGAGGGACGACCAAATGCCTGAAGAGCAGGCTGCATGGGGCAACTAGGACAGCAGAGGGGTTAGGGAGAGACGACCAAATGACTGAACAGTAGGCTGTGTGGGGTGACCAGGCCGGCAAGGGGGCAGTTGGTGGCAACCAGGCCAGCAGGGGGACAGTTGGGGGCAACCAGGCCAGCAGGGGGTAGTTGGGGGCGACCAGGCCATCAGGGGGCAGGAGGGGGACAGTTGGGACAATCAGGCCGGCAGGCAGTTAGGAGCCAGCCCTCCCGGATTCTGAGAGGGATGTCCGACTGCTGGTTTAGGCCTAATCCCTGGGATCGGGCCTAAGCCAGCAGTCAGACATCCCCCGAGGGGTCCAGGATTGGAGAGGGTGCAGGCTTGCCTGAGGGGACCCCCCCCCCGTGCACGAATTTCATGCACTGGGCCTCTAGTTTCATATAGGAAAACTAACCAACACAAAAATACTTTATGCTAAAGTCCCTCCCTCATTAACTGTGACACATAGTAGTCTCTCACTTAATATCTATTGAATAAATGAACACATTAATGATTTTTATGCATGTGAGTTCCCCTAATACTTGCAAGTGTGAAGACCGAGCAACTGTCAAAGCTGACCAAGCCTAAGCTTATTTTCCTCTAGTTCAGGAGGTGAAAAAGTTTTTCTGTAAAGGGTCAGACAGTAAACATTTTAGGCTTTGTGGAGTATAATATCTCTGTCACACTATTTAATTATGCTCTTTTAACATGAAAGAAGCCTTTGAATATACATAAACAAATGGGTGTGACTGTGTGCCAATAAAACTTCATTTAAGGGGACTGAAATTTGAAATTCATGTAATTTTCAAGTGTCCAAAATACTTATACTTTTTATCTTTTTCAACTATTTAAAAATGTAACAACCATTCTCAGCTTGCAGACTATACAAAACCAAGTGGTAGGCCATATTTGGCCTGGAGGCCATAGTTTGCCTATCCCTACCTAGGTCTTTTAAAATATGTCTCTTTTTTACCTTTGTAGACTGAAACTCCAGAAGATAGGGACTCTACTTTAGGTTTTCTTTATATTTCCCTGGTGCCTAGTAAAAGGTGGGAAACACAGTAGATACTAAATTAGTACTTTTTTACTGATTGATAAGGATTAGCTTGGGAAAATCTGTGATCTATAGTTTGTCAACCATGTTAAAAAATACATAATGTAGATTTATATCCATTGCAAGTGTTTAGTGTTTAGAGATGAATAAATTTCTATGGCAATGGGCAGGGGCATTATCTCACTGAAAAGAAGTCTGCCTAGATGATGGATTTCATAATTATAGTTAATATAGTGCTTTATACTTTCCAAAGCACATTTGCATATATTGTCATATTTGATACTCACAAGAACTCTGAGTGTAGGCACTATTATCAGCATGTTACAGATGAGGAAATAGGTTTCCAAACGTTGAGATCCACCACCCTAGCTGATTTGGCTCAGTGGATAGGGTGTTGGCCTGCAGACTGAAAGGTCCTGGGTTAGGTTCCAGTTAAGGGCACATGTCTGGGTTGTGGACTCGATCCCCAGTAGGGGGCATACAGGAGGCAGCCGATCAATGATTCTCTCTCATCTTTGATGTTTCTATCTCTCTCTCCCTTTCCCTTCCTCTCTGAAACCAATAAAAATATATTTTAAAAAAGTAATGTCATAATACAAAAAAAGTATTTAAAAAAAAAGTTGAGATCTGCCCAGCATTACATAGCAAGTTTGTTCAATCATTCATTCTTTCTTTCTACAAGGACTTGAGAGGCTGCAATGTGCAAGGAATTAGGTCAAGATAAGCTCAGGTCCAGTGACTCCATAGGCTATTTAGAAGCAATCTAGAAAATAAAAGTATGGCCTGGGGACAGGAGGTAAAAGTAAGCTCCTGATAAGTGAGACAGGACGTTAGAACACACATACTATGATAATCTGACTACATGAGACCAGACCTGTAGAATTTCCCATTCCCAGGTGATAGAGAAAAAAGCCCTGACTGGGTAAATCCCATTTATTTCTGAAAACTGCAAAGCAAGCTCAGCAAATCACAATTCATTATCTTCTGATTGCTTCTGTCCTCCAAAAGGAAAAGGTTCTCCCACCCCCAAACTGAAAGATACTGGCAGGCAGAACAGTCTGTGCCTCCTTGACTGAAGGGTTCAATTTACATCTCTGGAGACACCTAGAAACGGTGATAAGGAGTTCAGTGGACTTTTGGACTACCACGTTTGCTGTGAATGGTGCTCCTGGAATTATGCAGTGTAAAACCTGCACAGCTGAATGCAGGAGCCCTGCAAAGTTCTCTTTGTAGCAAAAAATAAATGAATAGTAAGCTGAAGGAAACAAGAAGAGAAGCCTGGGCAGGTGGAGGCCTGACCCAGTGTATAGAGTGATCTGTTTATAAAATTCTCAGAGCCTTAATCAGGCTCTGTTTCTGCACCATTTGTAGGTACTTTTTTGACATACAGGAGTGATCATGATGCTTATTGTGAAATCCAACTCAGTGCACTTCCCAAAGAAACAACCTATCTTAGTGGTTAAGACCTTGAGTTCTAGAGTTCACAGATTTGAATTGTGGTCCCCAGTTTCTAGTTGTGTGTCCTTAGACACATTTCTTCACTCAGGTGAGTTTTACTCATTTACTCATCAAATGGAAATAGTAATAGAATCTACCTCATCAGGCTGTTGTGAAGACTTGAAAAGGTTGTATACTTAAAAATGATACATAATATTATTGGTGCTCAATTTCCTTATATATCTGCCTCTGGATTTTCAATTAATTCTTTCTGCAAAAATCTATTGTACACCCACTCTGTGACAGTCTCGAGGACTGCAATAGTGAACAAGATAAAATCCCTAATTTCAATGGGCTTTCCTTCTAGTAGGGAGCCTAAGAATAAGTAGAGAAAAATATATTAAAGTGATTTGTGATTATTGGTTTGAGGTAACAGAACAGGGTGTTGTGAGATACAGTAACAGAGAAGCCCACTCGAATTTAGTTGCTCAGGGAAGGTCTCTTTGAGGAGATGATATTTAAGCTGAAAAATCACAGATGAGAATAAGTTCTACTTTCCTGTCTAGGGAAAAAAAACACAATAAAACTTAAAAGGATGCCCTGGCTGGTGTGGCTCAGTTAATTGGGTGTCAAAAGGCTGCCGGTTCGATTCCTGGTCAGGGCACATGCCCAGGTTGCAGACTTGATCCTCAGTAGGGGGTGGGCAGGAGGCAGCCATTTGATGTTTCTCTCTCACGTCGATGTTTCTCTCTTCCTCTCCCTTCCTCTTTCTCTAAAAATCAATTAAAAAAATCTTTAAAAAATAAATAAAATATAAAGCCCAAACTCACAGAAAAAAGAGATCAGATTAGTTGTTACCAAAGGCAAAGGGCAGGGGGTGAGGGAATTGGATTAAGGTGGTAGAAAAGTATAAGATTCCAGAAAAATAAGTACTGGGATACAATGTACAGCATAATGACTATAAGTTAACACTTTTGAATAGTATATATGAAAGTTGCTAAGAAAGTAGATCCTAAAAAGTTCTCATCACAAGAAAAAACCTTTGTTTCTCTTTTTGTATCTATATGAGGTAATGGATGTTAACTAAACTTATTGTAGTAGCCATTTCACAATATATGTAGGCCAAATCGTTATGCTGTGTTCCTTAACCTTTTACAGTGCTGAATGTCAATTATCCTATCTAATAATAGAGTAACATGTAAATTACCATCACTCTGCTACGCCCACGATTGGGTGGCGGGAGGCTGGGGGGCGGGACTCAGGGTGGCCTATCCGGCCATTGAGAGGCACGGATCCGCTGCCACTGACAGGGGCTACCCTGCTGTTGAGAGGCGCAGGGGGCGGGACTCCCGCACCCTGTGCCTCTCAATGGTCAGATCCGCGGCAGCTGAGGGGGCCTGCCGCGGACACCCAGCTGCGCCTCTCAACGGCAGGGTAGCCAGGTGTCCGTGGCAGCCCCCCTCAGCGGCCGTTGAGAGGCGTAGGGGGCGGGAGTCCCGCCCCCTGTGCCTCTCAACAGCAGGGTAGCCCCCCTCAGCAGCCACGGACCATCAAAAGCGGTGGAGCTGGGTGCCTGTCTGCTCCAGCACCAGCGGACAGACACCCAGCTCCACCGCGAAAAGCGAAAGCGTGTAGGGGACCCTACACATGCCTGATTCAATCATGCACTGGGCCTCTAGTATCTCAATAAAACTGAAAGAAACACATTTTGCAGAGAATGTTAAATAAACATAATAAACCCCTCCCCCCAAAAAAAGAAAGACCAGAGTGTACCAAGCAGTAACTCCAACCACCTAGCAATTTAATTGGGAAGAGGGACTAATAGCCATTTGATGCCTGGGGTGAGGGGCAGACATAATGGCTGCCCACTAGGCAACTGCACATGTTCAGTAGGAAGAAAAACCTGTTTGTAACATTCACTGAGGGGCCTCTTGCCATTTGGGAAGGCTTAAATAAGCTATTAGGGTGCATCAGTAGTAAGTAGGTTACAAGGGAGTGTTGGGGGCAGTGGATGGGCAGTGAAATGAAGCTGGAGAGAAGGCTCTCTTTTTTGTCCTGCTGTTTTGCAACTGAGTTGGTGCACTTGGATTAAGGTTGCTACAAGGGTTCTAAACTAGATAAACCAATATCAAAGTAATTCCCAAGCAGGCCCCAGAATGATTAGACCAGGAAATTCTAACTACCTAGCAGTCTTAGGGAACAGGAGGATTGCTGACCATTTATTTAGTGACAGGGAATTGGCTCTCCTCTAGACCAATGTATATGTGGAATAAGATGGAGGTGAGGGCATATATGTGTATGATAATACTCACTGAGGGGACTCTCTCTACTTCAGGGCCTTCCAAGAGGTTGCAGGAGGCCTGGACTACTTCTTTATTTTGAAGATTCCTACATAGTATCTTTTAAATGAATCAAAACAAAAACAGTTACCAAAATTATAATATGCAGTGGGCTTTCCATATCTGTGGGTTCTACATGGTCTGAACCAACCAACCACAGATTGAAAATATTATTTTCAATTAAGGGATGCAGAAGACTGACTGTATGCATTGTTCTATGCCATTTTATATATGGGACCTGTGTGTCCTTGGATTTTGGTATCCAAGGGGTGTCCTGGAACCAATCTCCCAAGGAAACCGAGGATACTTAGGGACTCTAAATGCTTACATTTTTTAAAACTGCATTTCTAGATCTGAGGCAAAACTACAATACAATGTATAACATCTAGTGAGGTCCAGAAATCTGCATTTTAAACAAATGCTCCATGTGATTCTGATGCACATCAACATTTGAGAGTCATGCCTTGAATTCTACCAGCAGAAGAAAGCAGTCTAAGTGAAATAGACTTCCCTTGAAATGCCAGGGAAATTGATTATCTCTCCTTGATTTGGGATGTGTATGTCACAGCATGTTGTGTTGCTACTAATTAACATGAAGGACGCCAAAATGTCCCCCTCCCTAGAATATCCCTCTAACAAGTCTGCCATCAGCCCCAAGATTCCTGGGAGTAACTTTTCTTTTTAAAGGTTATTATTAGCTTTGCTCTCCTATGTCTGTGCCAGCCTCGCTCCCTTTTCATTATGTTATAAAGCTTTCTAATTTGCAAGAGTAAGATGGTTGCTGGCAAGAGATCTGAAAGAATTCATAAGAATTTGTCAAAAGCTGGTAAGAAATTTGCCTTGTATTTGATTGTAAGGAAAATAACCTTGTGCTTGAATTTGTTGAGAATTGTGAAACTGAAGAGACATGTTCATTTGACCTAGCTATGGCCATGTGTTCAGAATCTGTGCTGCGACCTTCACAGAGAGTTCAGGTTAACTTGCAGGAGGACTGATGACAATGAATACACTATAGAAGAAATATGAATTTTTGAAGGCATTTTGGGGTCAGGTGGAAACCTCTTTCGTGAAGAGGCACACTGAGTCTTATCCTTCTGCTTTTTATTCACTTTTGAATACACATTTTCCCTTTAGCAATGCATACAGGCAGATCAAAGGTAAAGTTTGGTGAACAATGTAAGGATTATCAGGTCAGGAAATTCGCCTCATGCCATTGCAATCACAGCAGGAGCAAAACTTGTGCTGATATTCATCTTTGCTGAATATCAAAGTCCATTGGCCTTCCAATGTCTCTTTTGCACTTTCATGCAAATGCTTGTTGTGCTTTGGCCTTAGCAAATCTACGCAAGTCAACAACATTTGAGGTTATGCTCTATAGCAGTGATGGCGAACCTATGACACACGTGTCAGCACTGACACGCGTAGCCATTTCTGATGACACGCGGCCGCTGAGGCGGCTGCATGCCAAGGATAAAACATTTGCTGCTCCTGAGGATGAAACATTTGCGACTAGAGTCTTGGAGTTAGACTCTGACTCCAAGACTCTAGTCACAAATGTTTCATCCTCCCCTATTAGACACTCTGTGCCGGAGGTCTGTAGGCCAAAACAACAGAAGTCCGGCACAGAGCGTCTAGTTCTGGGACTTCTGGTTAAGCCGCGATCTTTGCCCTCACTTCTGCCAGTAGAGCAGGGAGCAGCGGAACGCAGCGGGGGACGCATCTCTGGGGTCCCTGCCATTACCAGTAACCAAATAACAGTTAACCACAGCAACCATTATCTACTGTTCTGGGGTGTCATGGATTTCTAATCCATCATTACTGAGATAAGTGAGGGGAGGCTGGGAGAGGCGAGGGTTTGTGGCATGCTATGGGTGCCATTTCCCACCATTAGAAATAGCGGCAGCCATTTTAATTCACATAAGGAACACCATCTTGCTCCATAGTGCAGACTCCATTTCACCACTATTACTGTTGTGCATCCTTATTAACCCCTATTTCTGCTTATTAACCCTGCCCTTTCCTAAAAGACAGTTATATGCACCATTTTGTAGTTAGTTAGGCTAGTTAACCCCTAATTGCCTGCAGGCCTAACAAGCTATCTATAATTCTATTTTCTGTCACTGCCCCCCTGATGGAGAACCCAAAAAATAAAAAACTAAGGTTAAGTAAAGGAAGTGGCAGTAGCAGTGGCTGACCCTTTCAAGAGACATGGACCGAGATGTATGGCTTTATAGAAGAAAATGGCAGATCATTTTGCGTTCTATGTACTGAAACGGTAGTAAGCAGAACGTGGAATATAAATAGACATTTTGAAACTAATCATTCCCAGCTCTTGGAAAAAAGTGAGGATGAAAGGAAGGAATACATTTCCAGGCAGCTACACCTTTATAAGAGCCAATCTAATTACATCCTTAAATTTATGAAAGGCTCTACAAATTTAACATCTGAAAGTTTGAGCATTGCTCACTCTATAGCTCAGCATGGAAAAGCGCTCAGTGAGGGAGAATTTATTAAAGAAACTCTCCTAAGATGTGCACCGGTTCTATTTCACGATATGCAGAATAAAGATGCAATTATTAAGAGTCTGAGTTAACACTCAGTAGAAATATCATAAAAGACAGAATAATGAGACTGAACACAAACGTACAACATCAATTAAAGAGAGACATAAGGAAGTGTAAATATTTTTTGATCTCTCTTGATGAAACTACTGATGTCACATCACATGCTCAGTTGGCAATTATTGGTCAATATTCTGATGGTCTCACAATGAGAGAAGAGTTGATAAAGTTAGTATCAATGTCAACAAGTAAATCAGGAAGCAAAATATGTAAGGTTGTTATACAAGCATTTTGTGACCTAAGCATTGATATCTCTCAAGTTGTGTCAGTGACAATAGATGGGGCACCAAATACGGTAGGGGAAAAAGTCGGATTTGTCAAATTGTTTACAGAAGCTATTGGATATCCAATTGTGCCTTTTCATTGTATTATCCATCAGGAGGCTTTATGTGCCAAAGCAGGATTCACTGACTTGAACGACTTAATGTCAGTTGTTACAAAAATAGTTAATTTAATAGCTGCTCGCCCCCTTCACAAGTGAGAATTTTTGGCGCTTTTACTGGAGGTTGATTCCACCTACAGTGGACTGCTGATGTACAATAATGTAAGATGGCTGAGCTGAGGCAAAGTTCTTGAGTGCTTTGTGGAGTGCTTTGAAGAAATTAAGGTATTTCTTGATGATAAGGATCTGGGAAACTTTCCTCAGCTTAATGATGATAAGTGGGTCAACACCCTGATGTTTTTTACATATCTCTCTGTTCATATTAATGAACTGAACTTAAAGTTACAAGGTTTTGCCAAAAGTATTGACATTATGTTTGGATACATAAAAGCTTTTGAAAGTAAAGTTAAAATTTTCAAGCGAGCTGTAGAAACTAAAACTTTTAAGTATTTTCCTTGAGTAACAAAGTATTTTGAGAAGGCCAGTGCAGCTGTACAAAATGAAATGGAACTCTTGCATATGAAGTACCAGCATGTTTTAGACTCATTACTTGACCAGTTTAGTGATAGATTTAGTCAATTTAGAAGTCTAGAACAGACCATGAAAATAATTAAGTATCCTGATGTAGTAGTCTACAGTAGTTTGGAATTAAATGGTTCCCAATGGATGCACATTGATGATTTGGAGATGCAACTTGCAGAATTTCAAGACAGTATCTGGGCTCAGGTGTTTGTCGACTTGAGGTCAAAGCTTGAGAATCTGGAAAGGTGCCGCTTGGAGAATGAAGAGGAGTGCCACTACGAACAGGAAATTTGGAGTGCCTGGAACCAACTACCAGACACTTTTAGCACCCTGAAAAATATAGCAATGGCTTTACTCACAATTTTTCCCTCTACATACTTTTGTGAGGCCTTATTCTCAGCGTTAAATAATATCAAAACCAACAAAAGAAACAGATTGACAGATGAAGTTAGTAGCGCTTGCTTGGGCCTGAAGTGTACAAAATACCAACCTTCAATTGAAGATTTAGCCAATGAAATTCAGCAACAAAAAAGTCACTAATAGGCAGGTTAGTTAAAGAGTCCCCCTTCCCCCTCACTTATCTTAGTTCACGGCACCCCACACAAGCTAAATAATATCAAGACCAACAAAAGAAACCGACTTACAGATGAACAAAGAAGTCACTAAGCAGGTAAGTTAAATATTTAGTTTTTGGTTTATTAAATACAATTATATACAACAATTATACATTTATGTTATTTAAACTATAAATATCACGAAATAATGTTTTTTCCTCAAAGTGACACACTACCTGAGTTATGCTCAGTTTTTTGGCGAAGTTTGACACACCAAGCTCAAAAGGTTGCCCATCACTGCTCTATAGTCACAGTACATTACACTAGCACTGTGAAAGTGGTTAAAATAAATAGAAGCTCTTGCCTGCTCTACAGGGTCTGACAATCCCCAAGGTATTTCAGTGAACACACATGAACTAGAACACGCATGTAAGGCTATGTGCCATTAAAAGCACATTATGGTAGCACAGAAGTCCTAAATTTTTTAGGGAGTTGGGAATAAGAATAACCAAAGCCTATTGTTGTATAGGTATGTCTTATACAAAAGCACCCAACCAGGATCTAATCTTGGGGAATGTTCAAAATCATAGTTAGGTGGAGAGGGTACAGCAGAGAGTAGGAGAAGGTATCACAAGCAAACACTGAAAATAAGCAAAAAACAAAACAAAACAAATAAACAAAAAACACCCAATGTCTGCTTTGTCTATCATATAAGGTGAAAGGCTAGCCCCATGCAAACAAATAAAAATCCCTTGGACATCATATATTTATTGAAGTTTTAGGCAAATACAACTACAAAAGCCATATTTATAATCTTGCAATTCAAACTAGATCCAGGGTTGAAAATAAGACAGATTTCTACATGCCAAATCATCTTCTTGACCATATTGTTCACTGCCACAATTTAACATATAGTGTCTAGCAGGCACTCAATATATGTATTTGCTGAGTGAATGAATTAATGAATACTTACCCTACTCATCACTTACAGCTCAAACTGTCCAACCAATCCTGCCTCCTGGTATATTATTTCTCAATCTCTAGGACTCAGGTGTTACTTCTGTACTCTAATTGTGTTCTGTGTGGTATTCCAACCACTACTACTGGAATGTCACCTCTCTGTACTCAGCACATAGCAGAGTACCTGAATATGGTACTTGCTCGACACAGGAATCAAAATATGAGTGGATAGATGGATGTTGAACTGATACATGATAAATGAATAAAAAGGGACTGTTGAGATGATAATTTTCAGTAACTTCTCTGCTAAACTATTACATACTAATTCCAAGCCTGAGATCACTTAAGCACTAGAGGAATGGAATGGTAGCATTTTGGTTCTTTGAGCTGTTTTCAAAATGTTTATGGAAAGTCATAGCTGCACCTAAGTGGAATAGGTACAATGAGAGGCACCAGAGAATCTCCTAAGCTCAAAAAATATGTCTATGGTTTATAACTTGGCCCACTGGATAATTCTATTCTTTGTCAAAATCAAATGCTTCTTTTTTACTATTATGAATAATGTTGCTATAAACATTTATTTACAAGCTGTTATGTGGAATATGTTTTTATTTCTTTTGGTATATAATTTATAGTGGAATTGCTGGATCATTTGGTAACTACAGGGTGTCCCCAAAAATATATACACACTTTAACAGCTGATAGCTGTTAAATGAAAATGAAATGTTTTTTAATAAACACTGCCTTTATAATTATTTAAAGTCTGTATATACATTTTTTGGGACACCCTATATATGTTTAACTATTGGAGGAACTACCACACTGTTTTCAAAAGCAGCTGTACTATTTTACAATCCCACCATCAGTGTGTGAAGAGTCCAATTTCTCCATATTTTCATCAATACTGATTATTATCTATCTTTTTTAAATGATATCCATCCTAGTCAATATGAAGTTGTATCTCATTGTGGTTTCAATTTGAATCACTCTAATGACAAATGATGTTGAGCATCCTTTCATTTGCTTATTGATCATTTGTATTACTTCTTTGGGGAAATGTCTATTCAAATGTTTTGGCCATTTTTAAATCGGTTTATCTTTTTTTAAAGGTTTTTTAAATTTATTTTTTAGAAAGAGAGGAAGGGAAAGGGATAGAGAAATAGAAACATCAATGAGAGAGAAACCATCAATCAGCTGCCTCCTGCATGCCCCCACTGGTGATCGAGCCTGCAACCCCAGCATATTCCCTGACCAGGAATCAAACCTGTGACCTCTTGGTTCCTGGGTCGATACTCAACTGCTGAGCAACACCAGCTGGGCAAATTAGTTTATCTTTTTATTGTTGAGTTGTAATTGTTCTTTATTTGTGGGTTGTCTTTTTATTTTCTTTGTGGTATTCTTTAAAGTACAATAAATTTTAAGTTTTATGAAGACCAATTTAACTGATTTTTTTTCTATCTCTTGGCTTTTGGTGTCACATCTAAGAAACCATTGTCTTACCTGAGGTCATGAAAAGTTAGACCTAAGTTTTCTTCTTATAATTTTTACTAGAGGCCCGGTGCATGAAATTTGTGCATGGGTAGGGTCCTTAGGCCTGGCCAGTGATCAGGGCTGATCGGGGCCTCTCGGCTGCCAACCGGGGCCTTCATTCCCCAGCTGCCAGCTGCCAACCAGGGCTTCCCTTCGTTCCATGCTGCCCCCTGGTGGTTAGCACACATCATAGCTGGTGATAGAACTCCTGGTCTCCTGGTTGAACTCCAGGGACACTTTGCATATTAGTCATATATATATATTTCTTAACTTTTATCTTTGTGATCCATTTTGAGTTGAGTTTTATATGTGTTGTGAGGTAGGAATCCAATTTCATTCTTTCGAATGTGGATATCCAGTAGTCCCAGAATGTCCAACTGATGATTCCATTCAAATGACATTTTGAAAAAGGGACATTATAGTGATGGAAAATGGAGCAGTGGTTGCCAGGAGTTGGGGAAAGTTTGAGTGAATGGGGCAACACTAGGGAATTTTGGTAGGTGATGGAACGATTTTGTGTCCTGATTGTGGTAGTGGTTACATCAGTCCATGCCAGGTTAAAAATTCCTAGTGTGTGTGTGTGTGTGTGTGTGTGTGTGTGTGCGTGTGTGTAAGTATCTGTTTTGGTTATGATGATGATTTCACAAGTATATATATATATATATATATATATATATATATATATATATATACATACATATATATATACTAGAGGCCCGGTGCATGAAATTCATGCACGGGGGGGAGGGTGTCCCTCAGCCCAGCCTGCACCCTCTCCAATCTGGGAACCCAGTGGGATCAAGCCTAAACGGGCAGTCGGACATCCCTCTCACAATTCAAGACCGCTGGCTCCCAACAGCTCACCTGCCTGCCTGCCTGATTGCCCTTAACCGCTTCTGCCTGACAGCTTGATCACTCCCTAACCACTCCCCTGCCAGCCTGATCGATGCCTAACTGCTCCCCTGCCAGCCCAATTACCCCTAACTGCCCTCCCCTGCCGGCCTGATCACCCTTAACTGCCCTCCCCTGCAGGCCTGGTTGCCCCCAACTGCCCACCCCTGCTGGCCCAGTCACACCTAACTGCCCTCTCTTGCCAGCCTGGTTGCCCCTAACTGCCCTCCCCTGCCGGCCCGGTCACCCCTAATTTCCTGCCCTTGCCAGCCTGGTCACCCCTAACTGCCCTCCCTTGCTGGCCCAATTGTCCCTAACTACCCTCCCCTGCTTGCCTGGTCACCCCTAACTTCCCTGCCATGCAGGCCTGGTTCCCCCCAACTGCCTCCCTCCTGCAGGCCTAGTCACCCCCAACTGCCCTCCCCTGCAGGCCTGGTCACCCCTAACTGCTCTCCCCTGCAGGCCTGGTTCCCCCAACTGCCCTCCCCTTCAGGCCTGGTCCCCCCCAACTGCCCTCCCCTGCAGGCCTGGTCCCTCCCAACTGCCCTCCCCTGCAGCCTGATCGCCCACAACTGTCATCCACTGCTGGCCATCTTGTGGCGGCCATCTTGTGTCCATATGGGGGCAGCCATCTTGTGTGTTGGAGTGATGGTCAATTTGCATATTAGGCTTTTATTATATAGGATGTCAAAATTCATCAAGTACTTAAAAAGGGTGAATATTACTCTGTGTAAATCATACTTCAATAACTTCAAGTTATTTTTTTTAAAAGAAAGCCTCTCCAAACCACTCCCACTCATTAAAATAACTGCTATAGACAGTTTAGTATGTACCTCTCTGGGACATGTAAGTATGCAATATAAAGGGGTTTTCAGTTGCATGAACACAATATGTATTATGCTTTATATAGCTTTTTTGACTTAAAGATCTTGGAGGTCTTATAAAATATACAGATAAATTCATATATACACATAGAGGTTCTATATATAAAATGTTCATAGATATTTTTAAATAGTTATGTCATAAGCCATTTTATGGATGTAACATCATTTATTTAACCAGTCTCCCACTGTTGAATATTTAGATTGTTGCCAGATGTTTTGCTATTAACAAGTTACAATCATATAGTGAACAGCCCTGTACATACATCTTTTTATGAGTATATTTATAAGATAAATTTCTACAAGAAGGATTACTGAATCACAGAGTATGTATAATTTGAATTTTTATAGCTACTGACAGATTGCTTTCTATAGAAGCAAGGTAGAAGTTTTAGAATGCAACATGGGTGCATTTTGGTGTTTCCCATCCCGAATCCTTGAATTTCTCTCTTTCATAGGATCATGCAGATATTGAGTGGAAATTCGCAAGGACAAAGCTCTGGATGAGTTACTTTGATGAAGGCGGTACCTTGCCACCTCCTTTTAACATCATCCCTAGTCCCAAGTCATTTCTATACCTTGGCAACTGGTTTAATAACACCTTCTGCCCAAAAAGAGACCCTGATGGTAGACGGAGAAGGCACAACTTGAGGAGCTTCACAGTAAGGCTTTTAAAAATTATGTTTCTTTATAAACAAAACTGTGTCCTGCCTTTCCTCATTTGTGACATTCCCTATCTTAAACATCATAAAATCACTCCAAGCTAAAATGTTTGGGGGTTTGTCAGGCAGGATATCCTTTCATTATCTAGTCCTAATATTTAGAAATAATATTTGGGTGGATGGGTTGCTAAGAGACTGCTGATGTAACTTCTTTGTCCATTTTTAATTATAGGAGCGCCATGCTGACAGCCTGATACAGAATCAACATTATCAGGTAAAGCTTCCTCACAGAGACTAAGTACAATAGGTCTTGGTCAGTTGTGTGACCTTGGACAAGTCGCTTAACTTCACTGAGGCTCAGTTTTCTCATCTGTAAAATGGGGATGATAAAACTTTAACTCAGAGTTATTGTGAGAATTGAGTGGTGAGTATGTATGTGTGTGTGTGTGTGTGTGTGTGTGTGTGTGTGTGTGTGTGTGTGTGGCACTGCATTAAGTGGTAGCTATCCACGTTACCATTAGAATACAAAGAATAGTAACCATGTCTGTGCCATTCTCAGAGAGCTAAGTAAAAAGAGGCCATCCCTATAAAGGAGAAGTGAGATTTGACTCTAAGAAAAATACCTTGAGCCCTGGCAGGTGTGACTCAGTTGGTTGAGCATCGTCCTGTTCACTGAAAGTTTGCTGGTTCAATTCATGGTCATGCCCAGGTTGTGGGCTGGATCCCCAGTAGAGGTTGTGCAGGAGGCAGCCAGTCAATGTCTTGCTCTCACATCGATGTTTCTCTCTCCCTCTCTCTAAAAATCAATCCAAAGAATTAAAATATCTTAATTGTGTAGTGAACATTAAAATCAGCAGACTCTATGACACTGTCGAATGATTTTCTTAATTTTATAAAAGGAAGAAAAACTCATTTTACTAACTAGGCAGATTAAAGTTTAAGCCAGTCTGACTGGAAAGATATTGACTATGATCAGTCAAGGATTATTCTGCTCTCATTCTATAAATGTGAATCCGTATTTATCTTATATGTGGAAAATTTTCCTTTCAGGTGAATTTGATCTTGCTGGCCCACTCTGCTACCAGATTTGGACACATAATAATTCTTCATTTAGCTAATGAAATTAACTGGGTTTTTGCAGAAGATTGCTGGATCCTGGGAGGATTTTCCACTGCAAAGATGATCTAAGCATATTTTATTTCCTGTGTATGTTTTTTTATTTTACTGAAAGCCCAAGAAGGAAATGCCTCTTCATGTGTTTTTTTTCCCCCCTTAATTCCAGGAAGTTATTAGGAATTTAGTCAAAAGATATGTGGCTGCTATGATACGAAATTCCAAAACAAATGAGGGACTAACAGAAGAAAATTTTAAGGTAATTTAACCATGAAGTGGTTTAATTTCTCATTTCATATTTCTTAAGCATCATTTAATCTTCACGGTGAAGTTTCTGGTGATGGAATTTCAACTGCCTGTAATACAGCACACAATCAGTTTTATGAACAAAATAATCTGTCCTATGCATTCTTTTCATATTCTGGATACTTCTCAGTGTGGGAACTGGGTGCTTTAAATGATGTGACAAGAATGTGTGGTGAGGGGCAAGTTAGCAAAGGGAAGATGCCTGAAGATTTAAATGTTCTGATTACTTTAAAAATATAAGGTGAAAATCAACAGAATCTATTATTAAATCTAAGATTCAAGAAATCCTACCATTAAACATTAAAATTCTCTCAATACTAGCATTAGCCTCAAATAGATATTTTCAACCAGGGGCAATTACGTTCTCCAGGACACATTTGGCAATGTCTGGAGACATTTTTGGCTGTCACACTGGGATGTGTGTGCTATTGGCATCTTGTGGGTAGAGACTAGGGTTGCTACAAAACATCCTACAATGCATGGGATAGTCCCCACAACAAAGAATTATCCAGGTCAACATATCAAGTGGTTGAGAAACCCTATCCTAGAACACATGTATATTTTCTAAGGGACATAGGAAGGCCATTATCCTAATCCACAGATATAACCCATCTTTTGAGGGCATGCTATGTACCAAGCACCCCACTAGTAGCTCGGGTAGAGTGGTGAGCAAGATATAACCATCCCCTACTTTCAAGGGGTGACATACAAATAATAATAGAGGCTGACAAATGAATATTCTAACAGGATATACACAGGGTGCTGTAGAGACACAGAGGAGGGACTTGGGGAGTCAGGGCAGGTTTGTAAGCTAAGGCTTGAAGAAGGAGCCAGATAAGGGAAAGTTGGGGAAAAGGCTATTTTAGACAGAGAACAGCCACAGGCCAAGGACCAGAGGCAAGAGAGAATATGTCCATACAGGTAGACAGTAAAGAGCCTGGGGAAAGTAGGAAGAGATGAAACCAGAGAGATCAACAGATACCAGGCCTTGAAAAACTTTGTAGTCTGTGATATGGAGTTTCTACTTTTTTCTAAGGTCAGTGACAAGATACTGAAGAGTTTTAAGCAGGGGAGTAGCATGACCAGATTTAAGCATTTAAAAGATGGTTTTTAAAGGAGCAATCTAGTAGTTGAGCAGCCAGTTAGAGAGAGAAGAAATTTGATAGGGACTTGAATGAATAGGGTCCTCTCTTCCAAAATAGTAGCCTCATTACCTGGCACATTTGACTTCCCTAGTTCTAAATCTTAGAGTCCTAAAAGCTTTTCCTGTTCAGGATCCCTTTTATATAGACTAGAGGCCCGGTGCATGAAATTCGTGCACGGGGGTCCCTCAGCCCAACCTGCACCCTCTACAATCCAGGAGCTCTCAGAGGATATCCTACTGATGGCTTAGGCCCACTCCCCATGGTTCTCTGCTCTCTGCGGGGCCTGGAGGTTTCCCTGCAGCCATGGAGATGAAGCCCCCATGCCCTGCTGTGGCTCTCTGCCTGCTGCTGCCATGTGCCATGTGAAGGAAGCCCCAATGCCCTGCAGTGTGCTCTGTCTGCCGGGCCTGGGGGCTTCCCAGACACGGACACACTAAGGAAGCCCCCATGCCCTGTTGTCCAGGCTCTGTCCGCAGGGCCTGGGGGTGTTCCCACCGCCACTGCCCACTAAGGAAGCCCCCAAGCCCTGCTGTCTGGGCTCTGTCTGCCATGTCTGGAGACTTCCCTGCCACTGCCCCACTAAGGAAGCCGCCATGCCTGGCTTTGCAGGGCCTGGCGGCTTCCTGGCTGCCGAGATCAGGAAGCCGCCATGCCCTGCTCTGCTGGTACTAGAGTCTTCCCGATCGCCGTGGCGACCATCAGGAAGATGCCATGCCCTGCTCCTCCGCTGGCTCCATGTGCGCAGGGCCTGGCGGCTTCCCGCTGCCTCAGCACTAAGGAAGCAGCTATGCCCTGCTCTCAGTGCTCTGTTTGCTGGTGGGACAGGCCAGACAATCCAGCAGCGGGGCTGAGGGGACTGGGTGCCGCCATCTTGTGGGTATGGGGGCCGCCATTTTGTCACGGAGTGACACCTAATTTGCATATTACTCTATTATTAGATAGGATTTTTCTTGAGTTGGAATAATGTGAGGTTTTTCTAGTAGTTCATGAACTTTGTGATTTGCTATTAGGTAAAACCTGGAACATTGCAAAGAATACCCAATGTGCCTATTTTGCACTAAAGACCATGCATCTTAACATGATGTGTTTTCTCTCTTGCCCTAGGAATTAAAGCAGGACATCTCCAGCTTTCGATATGAAGTGCTTGATCTCTTAGGAAATAGAAAACACCCAAGGAGAAGCTTTTCCACCAGCAGCACTGAATTCTCTCAGAGGGATGATACCAATGATGGCAGTGGTGGGGCTCGGGCCAAATCCAAGAGTGTCTCTTTCAGTTTAGGCTGCAAGAAAAAGGCCTGCCACGGGCCACCTCTCATCAGAACCACACCAAGAGCCAGTGGTGCCCAAGGAAAGTCAAAAGCTGAGTCATCAAGCAAACGCTCCTTTATGGGTCCTTCTCTCAAGAAACTGGGTCTCCTCTTCTCCAAGTTTAATGGTCATATGTCTGAACCCAGTTCAGAGCCAATGTACACAATTTCTGATGGAATCGTTCAGCAGCACTATATGTGGCAAGACATCAGATATTCTCAGATGGAGAAAGGGAAAGCAGAGGCCTGTTCTCAGAGTGAAATTAACCTCAGTGAGGTAGAATCAGGCAAAGCCCAGGGAGCTGCTCAGAGCAGTGAGTGTCCTCTAGTCTGTTCCAGCTCCCTTCACTGCGCATCCAGCATCTGCTCCTCAAATTCGAAACTTTTAGACTCCTCAGAGGATGTGTTTGAAACTTGGGGAGAGGCTTGTGACCTGCTCATGCACAAATGGGGTGATGGACAGGAAGAACAAGTTACAACTCGGCTCTAAATCAAGCCCCTATTACTTGTTCTGGAACTCAGCCGAAAATTTGTAACTTCCTTGCTCTCAGAGGTGACAGGATATAATCCCCTCACTGCCCCCACCCCCAGAAAGGAGAGTAAAACGCCTATTATTTTCACCATCTTTTATAGCCACATTCTCCATTTTTTTGTTCTTCTTGTTTTGATTATTATTATATTACTATGATTTGCCTTTGTATACCTGTAAGTCCATTTCACAACCAATAGAAGGGGTGTGTGCCCCTAATCAGCAGAGGTGCAGTCAGGTGCTTAACCCTTTGGCTTTGCTTTTCTTATCCTTGCTTCCTTGAAGCTACAGGTGCCACTTTGCTACTGTTGCTGCCGCACAGATTCCTGACCTTCTTCAGAATCTCACACCATTTCCCCACAGGGCTGAAGGTTGTGCTCAACCATCCCCACCAGCTATCAGATAAGGCAAACAAACCTGCCTATATTTCTTACCCTTCAGTGCTCCATGCTGCCCATTTTGGTTCAATGAACAGCATCAAAGGGAGCCTGAACAACCTGCAAAGAATTGTCAGCTTGTGGTTTCTAGGTATAACTGGCCTTCTTGTTGTTTTCACTTTTAAACACTACAACTCCTTATCATGGGGGCTGTTGAGGTGTTTTTTTTCCCTTAAATATGTGCTAGTTTCCTAATGTGTGCCAATGAATATCTACCACATAGTATATGTCATATTTAACAAGTTAGTGAATTCCTTTATTGTGTTTGTGTACTTCAGTTAACTTACTACATTTTAAAATTTGATAGTACTGATATTAATATTTAGGATGTGTACTGTTTTTAAAAATGTCTACTGCACTATAACCAATAGTCACTACATCTCATATGTTGGCAAGAAAAAAATAATTAGCTGGTATATTTATAGGGTCCTATCTACTGTTGATAGTTTTAATCATCATTGCTATTGAAAAGCATTTATAAGATAAAGGACTAGATTTGAAAGTATTTTTATCAGAAAAAAATGACATCTTGTTGCGGTGTCAAAATCTGAAAAGAGCCTCTTCATTTTAATTAATTGCTTATAAAAACCCAACAATTTTAGGTCTAGATAACCTGATTCTGGTTGCAGTTTGAATACTCACTGGAGGCAATGGAATTGCATGTGTAAACTTATGTTAGATATATAACATAACAACTCTAGTGATTTCATAGGACTATAAACATGGTAAAAATTTTGTCTTCAAAGAAAGCTGCATTTATACATCCCAACAAATTATTTTCCCTGGTTTAAGAGGGCCTCGTCAGAATACAAAGGTGCAAATTTTAAAAATGAAGTCCATAATGCATATGGTCATCATGTTAGAGCCAATAACTGCCTAGACATAACCTCTGAACAAGGATGGTTTTTACCAACATTAGCACAAAAGTAACCCCAAATTTAACCTGAACATCCCTAGGTCTGGGTCCTGGAGATTAAATTAACAGTATATAGCTCAGAAAAGAAGAGAGTTAGGTGTAACAATGTTCTTGTAAATGTCAATAGCAATAGGAATCCAACTGAATTCCTGTGTATACTTTCTGGAATAACTAAGTGAAATGAATAATTTACTTTTTAAATTTATTTAATTTTATTTTTTGAATTTTTGTGGCTGACCACATAGAGTCCTACATACCTCTCTGGCACCACTCACCTGGTGAAGCTGCTATGGATGCCAGCTACTGTTTTTTCTCCCTTCCTAAACAAATACAGCTAGTCTATAGAATCACTGTCCCATAATAAGGAGAAAAAATGAAGCATTTTCAAACAATGCAAATATGCCTCCAAAATAGCTTTTGACAGTGAACTTCCTGTTATTCAAATTAATTCCCATTTGGCAAGAGATGATCCCAAAATAATTTCTTAATCATATCTGAAGTGAACATTTACTCAAATCCACTTCTCTCCTGCTTCTCTAAGTGGGACTATCATAAATGGCCTTGGCATCAATAACACGAAGGTTTCTTTTTTAAAATATGTTTTTATTTATTTTAAAGAGAGGGGAAGAGAGAGATAGAAACATCAAGAGAGAAATATTATCAGCTGCCTCCTGCATGCCCTCCACTGAGGACTGAGCACACAACCCGGACATGTGCTCTGACCAGGAATCGAAGAGGTGATTTCCTGGTTCAGATGTCGATGCTCAACCGCTGAGCCACATTGGCTAGGCAGGAAGGTTTCTAAAGTTATAGAATCAACTTTCCCAATTATCAAATTTAGTTTGAATAATAAATAGAACCTGGACTACATTCCTAACTCAATATATGGCTATATTCCATCAAAATAAAAAGATATGTCTTTCTCACAAATGCTTGTACTTGTGATAACCCTTTTCTGACAATTATTTTATCAGTTTGTCAGAAAACAAGAGTAGCCAGAGATAGAGCCATGCTTCAAATTCCAGTCTTCTATTATGCTCTATAAGAGAATATGTATAGATCATAGTAGCCAATCTCCACTACTGAAAGAAACCAGTATAAATATTTCATGGACAGTACATTCCTTTTCAGATCTTCTCAGGGTTATTATCTTTGGCACTTTGGCTTAAAACTTCACTGGCTATGTTTAGGCTTACCTCTGTTGGGGACTGAGGCCAGTTTGCTGTAAAAGCTAAACAGCTATTGCCCTAACTTCCATGTTGGTGGCACTAATTGTTTTTACTAGCTCTAACTTAGTAGAAAGTAGGAAGAAAAAAGAGATTTGTGTTCACCTCTCCAACCTCTGGATCAGCTACTGTCAAGAAAGATATTGCAAATTAAATGCTTAATTTAAATATGACTTCTGACCCTAGGAAAGGTATGAACCAACATGAGAATAAGTTTAAAACCAAAATTTTAGAGCTAAAAGAGAACTTTAGATAAGATCTATTGCTTCTCTATTGCTTCTATTACAAACTCTTATTTTGCAAATAGAAAAAGAGGCCCAGAGAAGGATGACTTGTTCAGGTCAAAGAGCAAGTAAATAAACTCAAATCTTATAGCTCATGGAAACAATACGTTTATTATTAAGTAATACATAAATGTGAAAATGGAATGGCTAATATAGATATCTTTTTGTCCATCTGTCCAAAATACTGTGAACTCCACAAATCTCAGACTGACATATTTAAACGTAAAGTTAAAAATATAGTCAGAAATCAAATGTAATTATAAATGGTAAAAATCATTTACTATTTGTCTATATCACGGTTCACCTCCATTACTATTGGTTTTCTTATCACTTCTAGACACATGTATTCATTTGTTTAATTACATTAAAGCCTCCATGAAAATTAGTAAGGATAATGCTAATACAAAGAAAATGTCTGAATTATATTAGAAAACTAGAGGCCCAGTGCATAAAATTCGTGTACTCAAGGGGGGGTCCCTCAGCCTGGCCTGCACCCTCTTTCAGCCTAGGAGATCTTGGGGGATGTCTGACTGCTGGCTTAGGCCGCTCCCCGACAGTCAGACATCCTTAGTGCTGCCACGGAGGCGGGAGAGGCTCCCGCCACTGCTGCTACACTTGCCAGCCATGAGCCCAGCTTCTGGCTGAGTGGCACTGACCACTGTGGGGGAGGAGGGGGCAGCTCCTGTGTTGAGCGGTATTTGGCCGAAACCGGCTCTCCGACATCTCCTGAGGGGTCCCAGATTGTGAAAGGGCACAGGCCAGGCCAAGGGATCCCACCAGTGCACGATCGGGGCCAGGGAAGGATGTAGGAAGTTGGCCAGCTGGGGAGGGACCACGGCAGGGCTCCAAGGTGTGTCCAGCCCATCTCGCTCAGTCCTGATCAGCCAGTCCCCAGCAGCAAGCTAACCTACTGGTTGGAGCATCTGCCCCCTGGTGGTCAGTGCACGTCATAGTGAGCAGTTGAGTGGCCTTAGCATATCATTAGCATATTACACTTTGATTGGTTGAATGGACGACCAGACACTTAGCATATTACGCTTTTATTATATAGGATGACCATTGTTGAAGTATCTCCTCCACTTCTAGCTTTAAGTCCAGTGTAGTACGAAGACAGAGGAACAATTCCAAATTCAAAATCATTATTTGGGGAAGATGCCACATTTTACAGGGATATAAATGCTTCAAGTTATACTTCTGTTCCAGTTCTTTCTGCCTCCCATAGTCATGTTTTTATTCTACTCTGACATAATGTAGGCTATTTCAGCTAAGTCTAAAATATCTAAACATCTGTATGCAATTTGATTAAAGAACATAAAAAAGTCCTCTACCCTTTGAATGCATTAAATAAGAAATACCTTTTCAATAAGAACTTTATAGTTCTTATGGCGTGAAACCCTCCTCTACAAATTTCATTAGGAATTTCAGTGAAAAATATGAGTTGATACTTTGGCCAGAAAATATGCATAACCATTTGTTGTTCATGTTACCTGTGGATGAGGCTCAAGTGGTGTTTTGACTAAAAGTTTAAGTTGCCCAGACCTTGGTTTGTTGAACCATCAGGTAAAAGGTACTTGAAACTAGGCAGACGTTATTTTCTGTTTAAAAGTAAATAAGAAAAATTGATATTATGTTGCTAATCAAGTTTTCAAAACAGTACTAATAAACACATTGCTTGTATAGACATAGACAATATAAGCTGATCATTTAAATAACCTCTTCATACCTACTTGTCAGCTCCCTCCAACTCTAACCCCTGCAGCTTTGCATCAAATCTATGGGTATTTTAGATTGTTTGTTTGGCTTGCTTTATCTAGATAATTGTTCCAAATATCCACTTTGTTGATATAGAAGTAGCCACTGGGAACTGAGTACCCAATTCAAAATGAACAATACTTTAGTACAATAGAGAAATGTTATTTTTACTATATTTCCAATGACCCTTTTTACCACTTTTTCCAACAGATGTGGGTTTTGGCTTGCATTGCTTTCAGGGGGATGTTTGTAAAAGTGAGAACATTGTCTGTGTATACACACACAGATGCATGTGTGCTTACACACATACACACATGCAATGAAACAATACCATTTGATTGCTCTGGCCTTGGCTCTTCATCCCTTTTGGTAATTATGTGATCATTTTGAAAGCAGGGCAAGCAGGAATAACTTCAATTAAAAAAACTTTCTAAAAGGAAACTTCCTGAGATGTGGTAAGGAATTGCTAAAATGAACTGTCACCAAGGCATCTGCTGTAGAACAATTCTTAACATTAGAACTCTAGGATTTGAAGTTTCTAGTTTGAAGAAAAAATAAAGCTTTTAGGTCAGAAGAAAAAAAACCTAACTTGTAAATATATACATTTTTGGTGAATTAAATCAGTCTGCATACTTCAGATGTACTGTACACTGAGATATTGCTATTCATATGCTGATATGTGGCCTAGGATTTCCATGTATATGCTGCAAGTTGGTCTGGAGAAGGTGCTGGTAGGTGGTTTTGAGAGCTTTATTTTTACAGGTTGGAATGTTTATTAAGAAACAAAGGATCTAATTGCTGGAATGACACAGGCAGCAGGCAAGAGTGCTCTAGCATTTTAAAGCTCATTATTTGTTTTATCCCCATTCTACAGTGTATTTGTATCTCATATGTACTTGTTAGTTTATTGCATCTGAGTCATGGTCTTTCTTTTCCAAAGAGGTACATCAGTGTTTGTGGTACTTGAGAGACATGTAAATAATAAGAATTATAATGTTTAAATATAAAATTAAGTGGAATGCCTTTATAAAATCTAGTTTTCTTATCTGATGTGAAAAGTTGTGAAAGCTCTGTAGAAACTTCTTGTTACTACACAAATAAAAAGCAAATGATTTCTGTAGTTAACAGAAAGAGCCTGCAACTTAAAAAAATTTTTTTTAATCCTCACCCGAGGATATTTTTCCATTGCCTTTAGCTAGAGTGGAAGGGAGGGGCGGGGGAAGAAAGAGAGGGAGAAATATTGATGTGAGAGATACATAGATTGGATGCCTCCCATATGCACCCCTACCATGCTGGGGTCGAGCCTGTAACCTGCAACCAAGGTACATGTGTCCTTGACCAGGCCTATGCTCTAACCACTGAACAACCAGCCAGGATAAGAGCCTGCAACTTTTGATCATTGCAATCAACCTTCATAAGTCCATGATTGCAGGACACATGTCCCCTACCCTAATCTCTCACCCTCAAAAAGAAAAGCCTTCACAACTCCCAATGACTTGATAGAACCAAAAAAACTACACTAATATGTACATAAGAAAGACCTGCAGTGTGAAGGCCATTGCCACCAATTTACAGCCCATTTGGTCCTTTGACTTTATCTATAAGCAGGTGTTAGGGCAACCTCACATCCCAGGAATTGCACCTCAACATATGCACACATACTCTGTGGCACTTGAATGAGTAGGTGGAAGTGTGCCTTTTATTTTAGCCTAAGGTGGCCAACCATTTGCAAGTGCAGTTATGCTGGACCTGGCCATTTTATGTTTTTCCCCACAAATGTCAATATATTCCCCAAATGCTCATTGCCACCAATTGCCTTCCAACCTAGGAACCTTCTTACAGTTTTCTGGTCTTATACAACCTTTAAAACTGACCCTTGGAAGAGAGCACAAAGAGGCTTTAGATTTTTATGGAAGTGCTTGAGGTACTTAGATGGTGGTAGTATAGGAAAAGATGAAAAAGCTTTCAAAGCAAGTATAAAAATGGATAAAGCACTTTAAGACATAAGGCTAAACCACTAGGTTGTCCATCATTTTAGATGTCCACACTGAGATGGAGTTCCTCGATTTTAAAAAACTAAAATATTAATATCAACATTTTCTCCCTCAACAAAATCCAGAAGTGCAACAGTATATGAAAACTAGCTCTGAACAACCTATAAGTAATTTTTCATGGGTTAGGTCATATTCAGGTTGAATTTCAGATAGTAGCAAGTTCTCACCTGTGATCACTGTATTTAAATTCAACACATTAGACCCACAGTAAGGTTACATTTTCAATATGGTATCATTCATTGCCATTTATAGATATGCACATTTGACCAATTATTGGAAGAATAGATTTCTCCAGATTTTATCTAAGAAATAAAATGAATTTGTCAAAACTCCACATGAAAAAAAAAGGTAAAATATGGGGAGGGTAGTAGGGAAGAAAGTTAGATTCTGTATCTGGTGTCATATTTTAAACTCATGAATTTGGAATAAATATGTAAAGTGAAATTATGAAATTATGAGACCTGACATTTTCATAAACATACCAGAATTTAAGCTCCAAAATGAATGTTGTTCTTCAAAGTAGTAAGCTGCATCCATATTTGAATGCTGCCTTACTTCAACCATTGTGGACTTCTACTTTTGGAAGGATTTTCAAAATCCACAATATTATATTTTAATATCCTAAATGGTAGAAAAGCATGATCCTATAAGATTAAATCTTAAAAACAGTCAAAAGTAACTTTGGATCCATATTTAATGAGTGATCAAGCTGAGTTCTATTTTTTCTAATAAAAAATAAACATTTTCAAGTGCTGTTACACAATAGGCACTTTAATAGGCACAATTATAAAATAATGAGACAGTATTTATGTAGCTTGTAAAGTGACCGGAAGCTGCTCTTTGGAATATAGGTTTTTTCCATATCAACTTTATTGAAGAATAATTTGTGTACAATCACCTCCATCCATTTAAAGTGTACAATACCGTGAGTTTTTACAGTTGTATGTACCCCTGGAACTACCACCAAAATCAAGATACAAAATATTTCCACCATCCCCGAGATTCCTTGTTCTCTTTGCCATCTGGAATCTAGTTCCAAACATGTTTGTAACAGTGGCAGCCTAACAGGCATAAGTATATAGCTTCCCAAGGAGGACACATTAAAGAACACCATACTTAGGTATAGAACCTCCACTGATTTAGGAATAACCATAATGACTTAAGCCTTAAAAAAATTGTGTTTAAAAAGGTAAAACACATTCCAAGTTCCAATGGTTTATGTTGGACATAAACTCAGAATTGGCTTCTCAAACCTTATTTGATCCATAATAAATGACATTTTATAATGCAGAAGTTTTGACAACTAGGCTATTAGCAGGAAGAAGGGGCAGTGAAACCACAGAGGGAAGGCAGGGGAGTGTGGGTGGGTGGGGAGAGATAAACCAAAGAACTTGTATGCAACCCAAGGATGCAGACAATATGGTGGTGAAGGCCTAGGGCAGGGGGTGGGCTAGAATAGGTCAATGGGGGAGGAGGGGGACATATGTAATACTTGCAACAATAAAGATTAAGTTACAAAAAAAAAAAAAGTTCCAGCCCTTGTAGAAAAATGGAGGGGAGGGTTTTTTAAATTTTTTATTTCAAGAAAAATGATTTTAAATATAATAATGTTACATGCAATAAACCATAATATTTCAAGAAAAACCATCTTAAATATGTTACATGCACTAAACATTAATATCAAGAAAAATGATTTTAAATATGATAGTGTTACATGCAATAAACATCAATTATTCAAGAAAATTATCTTACATATATTACATGCAATAAAAATTAATATTTCAAGAATAAAAGGATTTTAAGTATAACAATATTACCAAAACTGTACTAACCTAGTATGATATCACAAAAGTTGTAGGAAATACTAAAATTCTGCAAATAACAGGATTACTTCTATTATATTCTAGAATATTTCCCCCCCTCTGGCTCTATTTTTATCAGTTTATGTTGTTTATTATATTCCACAAATGAGAGCATATGATATTTATCTTTCTCTGACTCGTTTTTTTTGCTTAGAATGATGCTTTTAAAGTCTATTTTGTCGGATATGAGTATTGCTACTCAAACTTTTTATTTTTTTTCCATTTGCATGGAAAATTTTTTTCCATCCCTTCACTTTCATCCTGTGTCTTTTATTTAGAGGCGGGGGTCTCTTATAGACAGCATATAGTTGGGTCATTTTTGTATCCATTCAGCTACCCTACACCTTTTGATTGGAGCATCTAATTCATTTACATTTAGGGTTATTATTGAGAGGTATTTATTTATAGCCATTTTAATTCTGTATGGCTAGGTTTCTCTCTCTGTTTCTTCTTCTCAGCAATTCCTTTAGCATTTCTTGTAATGCTGGCTTGGTGGTGATGTACTCCTTTAGCCTTTTTTTTGTTCAGGAGGCTCTTTATTTGACCATCTATTTTTAATGATAGCTTTGCTGGGTATAGTAATCTTGGTCTCAGATCCTTGCTTTCCATTACCTTGAGTACTTCATGCCTATAGAGTTTCTGATGAGAAATCAGGTGTCAGCCTTATGGGAACTCCTTTGTACGTAAGTTTTCTTTTCTCTTGTTGCCTTTAAGATTCTTTGTCTTTAATTTTTGGCATTTTAATTATGATATGTCTGGGCGTGGGTCTGTTTGGGGTTCTCTGTGCCTCCTGAACTTGTGTGACTTTTTCATTTACCAAATTAGAGAAGTTTTCTACCAATATTTCTTCAAGCACCTTCTCTGTTCCTTTCTCCTTTTCCTGGCACACCTACTATTCTAATATTGTTACATTTCACATTGTCCCACAACTCCCTTAAGCTGTCCTCTTGTTTTTTCTTTTTGGTTCTCTAATTGAGTGATATTTTCAACTCTGTCTTCTAATTCACTGATTCGATCCTCAGCTTCCCCTAATCTGCTGTGTATTCCTTCCAATGTGTTCTTTGTGTTGTCATTCTTTATCTCAGACTGTTCTTTTTTCATAGTTACTGTATCTTTTTTCATACTGTTGAGCATTTTTAACATCATTACCCAGAACTCTGTTTCAGATAAATTTCTTATCTCTGTTTCATTTATCTCTTCTTCTGGAAAATTCGATAGTTCTTTCACTTGGGGGTTGTTTCCTCATTTTGGTTGTCTGTTTGGGTTTGTGACTATGTATTAGGTAGATCCTCTACACCTCTCAATCTCTAGTGTAGGACAGTGTTAAAGGCTGTTTCTAATTGGATCATGCAAAGACTCAAAGCATCCAGAGACCTCCTCTGTCTACAGACTAATAGGATTTCAACTTGAATTGCTCCCAGGCAATCATCTTCAGGTGTGTCAAGAGTTTTTTCAGCAGGGTGGGGCAGTTGCTTCTGCCTGGAGGCTAATTGTTACTTTTAATCTCATAAGTGGCCTCAAGGCAAGGTGTTTTCTAATAGGGTGTGTTGACTGTCTCTCCCCAAGGCAAGGCAGATGTCTATGTGGGAAAGATGTCCTCTGTTGTGTGAGGGATTGACTCAGCCCAGGAAACATGGGGTGTCTGCCTTCTGACCTCTATCCCCCAAATCCCTAATCCTGGGTTCTGCTCTCACAGCTCCAGTCCACTTCACCCTCCCTCTGCCAGAGCACAAGGTGGGTGGCTCAACAGGGGATTTTGTGTGTTGGACCTTTAAGAGGGTGCCCGAACTTTCAGCTGCCACTCCCTGGCAGACAGCACCCCCACTGCTTTTCCCAGCTAGATGTTATGTGGGTACCCTCCTCAGTTTGGTGCTCTCTGCTGGGGAGTCCAGCTTCGGGATTAGATCCCAGAGTTCTCAGTGGCACCCCCCACAGCTGAGGTATCTCTCCGGGACTTCAGTTGCTGTCTGCGGGTGCCCAGCCAGCCCTTTCGCACCTCCGTCCCTCCTACCAGTCTCTATGCGGTCTCCACCTTCGGTCCTTGGGTCTCAGGGTTCTCTCCTGTGAGTTTTCCGTTGATTATTCAGGAAGCCTTTCCATATTTCAGTTGTAATTCCAGCTTGTTCCTGGGAGCATGTCTGTGCAGCATCCTTCTACTCTGCCGCCATTTTTAATCTCCGAGGGGAGGGTTTTGGACTCAAAAGGAGCTCTGGTAGAAGAAGTAGGAGGCAGCTCTAGTGAGAAGGTGGCGGAAACTAGCTGAATTTTCAGGTCATTTGAAAATCACCTGTTCAGACTAGGTATTTCGTGTATAAGATTTAGTCATATTATTGAAGTGGGATTTTTGGACTGGAACACACGGTGTTCCCCTGAGCAAACTGATTTCCAGGCTGTTTGTCCACCAGAGTCGAAGAATGAATCCATAGATGGAAGGTGGTATAGCAAAGGTGGAAATTTATGGAAGAACAAGTATAGACTCCCACATGGGGAAAGGGAAAGAATCTCACAGCACAGATTCCCCATGGGGAGGGGAAGAGTCCCTGTTTCTATGGTTTATAAAGGCTGTAGATCTTGGTGCCTTGATGTCTCCTCGTATTGGTCACTATTTCCTTGACTGGTTATTCTAGTAACTTCTGAGTTCAAATGTCGAACCTCACATTTTCCTCCCCTCCATCCTTATTGTTTTCCTATTCCCTTTGGGGTTTCTTCTTCTTCTGGATGAAGGGCTTCCTTCCCTTTATTTTGTAAATATAAACCTTGTGCTGTTTCTAGCTCCCTCATTCTATGGAAATGTACCTGTTGCAGCTTTTCAGCTCCCCTATTCTATGGAAATATATCTTCTGCTGCTCTGAAGCCCTGTGCTTCTTCCATGGTTTCCTTAATTTCTAAAATTTCCTAAACTTGTCTTTTTCACCCCTAAAAATTCCTGTTTCATTAAAGTACAGCTTTATTATCTGTGGTCAAACCTTGTAGGACTTCATTTTACAATACATATTAAGTGATCAGTTTAAATAACCAAAGCAATGTACGTAGCTTGTAGTCTAAGCAGAGTGGTAACTCTACTTAGTGTACTTGGGAAGGAGAAACACTTCGAATTCTCAAGTGTCTAACAGGATCATTGGAACCAATGGCACAAAAATTAATGTGAGAGCTCAAGAGGAAATCTCTGAACCCAAAAGTTTAACATGGTTGATGGTTTTCTTAAAGTTAAAGGCAATCCAATTTGACAACTTACTTTCATAAATTTAACTGTTCGAATTACTCCTTTAACATAGTCAAAGTAAACCCATGTGTTTCATTATTTCAATTATAAAGACAGAAAACAAAGGGCTTCTCAAGGACTTTTCAGTTGAAATAAGAATAAAAACATCCTTCTTAAGAGGAAGTATTTTAATTTGCCTTTGTTTCTAAGAGTGCACACCAGTGGTAGTATTCAAGAAAATATAAATATTTAAACTTTTCACAATGAAGCATCCATCTTATATAAAAACTGTTTGAAATTTTAACCCTGCTATTTGGCTTTTGTAAATTCTTGCTTACTAAGACTACTCCCACTTCAGAGAGGCCATTAAACCTTCCCCAGACAAGGTTATCAGTGCTGGCGCCAGGCCAGGCCTCTGGTTGAGGTCTCAAGGCCCCAGTACATACGGGCTCTTTAAGAACTTGCAAAAGGGGCCGTAAACACTCCATATTTGGGAGACAAAGAAGGTAAAAACATATAAATAGGTAAAATTCCTGCATGTTGGGGCCCAGAATTTGAGAGACATTTTCCTCTGGACCCGCGCGTAATAAATGTAACTCCATCTCTCTAAGTATTGCTTTGTTCTTCGGTTTTCTGTAACAACAAGATTCTATTTCAAGATTTCTCAAAAACAGGGTTGAAATTGAGGATAAAGAGTAACTTCCTATTCAAAACCATGAAGTTAGTTTGGAGCTACCATTTGGTAGCGGATAAAGAATACTAGAAAACACAAGTGGTGTTTAATTCACTCTTAGCCCCAATCTCACATCACACATACATAAAATGTTTGCAACAACTTAAAGTTAAAATTTTATCTCCTGAGCTTAATCATGGAAAGGGAAAATTCCAAGTGTTTTTATGTAAATTGTTGTGGCAGAGCTCCTCCCCCCATTTTACTTTTCAACTGGCATTTTAGATTTGCATACTACTACCTTAAAAGCTAAAGCCTCCTTGAGTAACTAGTACTTTAAATACTTTCTGTAAGAAGTGCAAAGTTAGTATTATTCTTAAATGTGTTAAGAATTTTGTACAATAAAATGATTTTGTGTATTTTTAGCTTCAGTATAAAGAAAAGCATTTGCCTTTTTCCCCCTGAAATGTATGGCTGCTCAGATTTAAGGTATATTGCTCCTCCCTTTCCCAATGTAATCATTTATAGCCACCTATTATTAATAAACATTTATGAACAATAGATTTCAAATCATAACCAGCAGAAATACTTAAGGGAGACCTCCACTGTCCAATATATTTTGAAAAGTAGGGTAATGAGAATAAACTATTAATATTGTTCTAACTTTTATAATTCCTACTAAATAAAGCTATGACTATTAAATATTTAAAATTGAATTACATTCATAAAGGACTTTGAGATGACATGAAGCAATACAGCTCTGAAGCTATAGCTTAAACCATTGAGAAACCTTACAGATTTTATCCTGTAAATTTCTTATTCTTTCTTGAGTACCCAAAATGTGATATGTATTGTATAGAACAGTGTGACTGTGCATCAATGAGAAGACACATAAATTGAGATTAAGCAGGTTCTTATTAAACTAGCATAATCGAGGAGTACATTTTGTCAATATTTTAAGCATTAGCTGACACTTATAAAATTTTGTTGTAATAGACTTTTCAGCAATTAGCTTTCCTCAATTAATTCAGATTCCTAAAGTGTTACTATATTTTATTTTGCTAATTAACATGAACATTTAGAGCATCAGAACACTAATTAGCATACTAAAACAGCTTAACTTTCAGCCAGATAACTCCCTTGCAAGTCCTGGACCAATTATTTTAAGTGTGCCTGGGTGTATAACATTTACATGTTTGTTAGGTAAGTAAGGACAATAAAACGCAGTAATATATCTGAAAAATATCCACAACCAGCACATGCAAAAAATTCCTACAACTCCATAATAAAAACACAAATGAGTTATAAACACTTCAAAAAGGAATACATATAACTAGCAAACAAGCACTAGAAAAGTGCTCACCATAATCACAGAAATGCAAATTAAAGCCACAATGAGATATCACTTACTACACACACCAGAATGGCTAAAATAAAAAAGACTGACACCACCAAATGTTGACCAGGATGAAAAACAACTGGAACTCTCATACATTGCTAGTGGAAGTATAAAATGTTACAGTCATTTTGGAAAATGTCCTGTAGTTCCTTACAAAACTAAGCATACACTTAACCTATGACCCAGCAATTCCATTCCAAGAGGAATAAAAACAAATACTCACAAAAAGACTTCTACAAATATGTTCATAGAAGCTTTATTGGTATCTAGAAACTGGAAATGGCCCAGTTGTCCATCAACAGGGGAATGG
Source organism: Ia io (assembly GCA_025583905.1). NCBI lineage: Eukaryota > Metazoa > Chordata > Mammalia > Chiroptera > Vespertilionidae > Ia > Ia io. The sequence goes on along the minus strand of JAJQQW010000001.1, from coordinate 90,277,069 downwards.
ATAAACAACAGCATATCTATACAATGAAATGCTGCTCAGCCATAAGAAACTATTGTCACACAACATGCATGAATCCAAAATATACAAAGATAAAAGAAGCCTTACACAAACAAGCATACAGCTTGAAAAACAGAAACTAATATATGATGGGGGGAAATCATAAGGAACAATAGTTGCCCAGGGGACAGGAAGGGGGAAGCAGGAATTAATTGGAAAGAAGCATGAGGGAATCTTCCGGGGTGAAAATGTTATCTTGATAATGGCTTGTTTCATAGATATAATTTGTCAAAATGCACTGTATCAAACAAGATTTGTCCATTTCATTGCATGTACACTTTATCTCAACAGGAAAAAAAGAACCTTTATCAAATACTTAACTCTAATTAACAATATGCATGCTGAAATCTTTAGGATTAAGAGGTATATTTAAGTCTGCCTTTCTTTGCAATGTAATAAAAAATAAGGACTTGTCAATGGATATATGAAAATATAAGTATAGTAAAATGTTAATTGTAGGGTGGTGGATATATGAACGTTAATTGCACAATTATTTCAACTTTTCTATGTTTAAAATTTTTCATAATAACACATTGGAAAAATAAGCATTGAGTAAAGCAAAAGAACTAGGTTAAAAAAACCAAATCTATACCATGCTTCAAAGCAACTAGGAGGAAAACTTCTTAGATAGTTGAAGCTGTTTCAGCAGATCTAAAGGAATGAAAGAAAATTAAAACAAAGTTCAACTACTGAATCAAGCAAAAACAAACTTGTATATTATAGTGGTTTTTTGTTAATTATCACCTGAGGATATTTTTCCATGTATGTTTTTAGAGAGTGGAAATGGAGCGGGGGTAGAAACATTGATGTGAGAGACACATCGATTGGTTGCCTCCCACTCATTCCCTGACCAGGGCGGGGAATGGAACCCAAAACCCAGGTACATGCCCTTGACTGGGAATCAAACCCGTGACCCTTTGGTCCAGGGGCCAACACTCTAACCACTGAGTAACAATGGCCAGGGCAAGTGTTTGTTTTTATTTTATTATGGTAAGAACACATACCATGAGATCTTCCCTTTTAAGGTTTTAAGTATAAAATACAGTTTTGTTGTCTACAGGCACAAAGTTGTACAGCAGAGCTCTACAATTTACTCATCTTGCATTAACTGAAATTTACCAAGATAAAAATAGTCACTTTGATCTGGCTAATATAGCAGCAAAGAAATCAAACATTCTTTTTTTTAAGTCTATAAGTTTAGTACTCCAGTACTAGGATATTTTTTTTCTACAATTCTGCAAAAGATTTGAAAAAAAACACACCACTATTATATAGTTTGAAAGAAACTATAAGGTTTGCTAGAAAAGATTTACTAGTTGATTAGGTGAAGGTACTAACCACCCATAAAACACCAGTAAATCACTACTATTAATCAATGTTTGGCCAAATAAATGTTAACATTTTAATTCATTGACTGGCCTGAATAAGAATTGATTCGGTTTAACCTCATTATTGTTGAATCACCCTCACCCCCAAACGTTTAGCCAGTGGCAAGATCCACCTACCAGGGAAAAAGCAACAAAACCAAATAGCTGTTTAACAGTAATTTCCTAGTTTCCAAGCTTCCCTCTGGCAGCCATAAAAAGTGAACTTAAAAGTGGTAGTTATAGGGAAACAGAGAAGCAGTTAAAACCTGAAATGGTTCACTTATCTCAATTAGTTTCAACTACAAATAAATGTCTAGTTTAATAAAATTTAGTTTTACATGTAGTGAATATTCTTGAGAATTACAGATTTTTAAGAATCAGTTGCCTTTATTATAGGCTTCCTAACCTCCCAAATATCTTAACAAGGTACCTATGGACCTTATGAGACAGCATCTCTAAAATCTTATGTTTAATTCTTTTAAGGATACAAAGCATTTTTAAAAACCTGAACTCTAACTTCATAAACAAACATTTACTCTCCAGATGGCCAGTTACAAAGGGAGCTCTTCTTTAACTATTATGAGAAATTTCAAACACAAAAATAGAATTGCATAATGAATCCAAGTTTCAAGAGTTATAATTCAAGTTATTAGCATGTAGCTAGTCTTTCATTTATAAATTCCACCCCCCTTCCAGATTATTTTGAGGCAATACCCAGACTTGTCACTCTAATGCAGTTTTATTCCAACAGCAGTTAGGTATCTAAACTCAGGTCCACCTGAAGTTTCCTGAATCTACATCTTCCTACACATCACTTGAAACTGCTTTTGATAATTGAGGCAGGAGAGAAGTGTTCTGAATAAAATTGTTCCAGCCTGGCCGGTGTGGACCTGTGAACCAGGAGGTCACATTTGCCTTGGCAAAATGGACCCTAGAATAAGGTGACCAGATTTTAACATTGGTAAAGCGGGACACCATTGACCGGGAGGGGGGGTGTTCTTTTTTTAAAAATATATTTTATTGATTTTTTACAGAGAGGAAGAGAGAGGGATAGAGAGTGAGAAACATCGATGAGAGAGAAACATCGATCAGCTGCCTCTTGCACACCCCCTACTGGGGATGTGCCCGCAACCAATGTACATGCCCTTGACTGGAATCGAACCTGGGACCCTTGAGTCCGAAGGCTGACGCTCTATCCACTGAGCCAAACCAGTTTCGGCCAGCGGGGGGGGGGAGGGTGGGGTCTTGATTAAAAATTTGGTCTATATTGTAATCGCTTTTGGTTTTTTTAATAAAAGGAAATTCACTTCTTAGATCATCATTGAATTTGCATCCTCTTTTCTTACTCATTATGTTAAAAATCTAAAAAAAAAATTTAAAATTATATTATAAATTATTATATACATATTGCTTAAAAACACAGTAATAGGTACATAATTACATGAACATATTTTATTGTTAGTTTATAAATTAATTTGATTGTTATAAAGTAACTATATTTTAAAAATTATGTTAATCCTATATTTCTTTCTAAATAATAACAATACTAACTTGTATTATTTTTCCTCTGAATTTGCTGTAACGTAAGTCGTAAGTGTCACTTTCAAGGCCGGCGCTAGACTTTTTGCCGCCACTATAAAATATAAATAATACGAGTACTGTCTGCTAAATTCAAGAAAATTTATGTATTTATGAAATAAATAAATTACCTAAATTATCTGAATAGCTGATTTGTAATGACATCACTTGTTTAACTAGCTTATTAGCACACAGTACGATGTGTATCGTCTGAGAGACAGTTACAAAATGTTTTCGTCGATGCCAATCCCAAAAAATGCCATTGTTCATTAAGTCCAAACAATGGTGGTCAAACTCTAACAACTGATCAACAATGCGAACTTTGATAAGCAGTTCTCGATAATCAGTTCTCAACAATTATTTGTTATTATTAAAGTTTAACATTATAAAATTAACAAAAATAATATAAAACTCATATCCTGGCTAAATAGCCACATGGCCGCCGAAAACCGTATATTCCCTTCCCGTTCTCCCACCGTTCCCTAGCTTGTCGTGCATTCTTTCCAAAAATTGGGACTGTCCCGCCAAAAGCGGGACGTCTAGTCACCTTATTCTTAGGGCACATGCCAGGGTTGCAAGCTCGATCCCCAGTGTGGGGAGTGCAGGAGGCAGCTGATCAATTATTCTATCTCATCATTGATCTATCTCTTCCTCTCCATTCCTCTCTGAAATCAATAAAAATATTTAAAAAATTTGTTCCAATTTGCTTAACATTCTGAGTAAAATGGGGAGAAACAAGATGTTGTCTTTTGCTATACTAGTTGTCCTGAATTCTTAGTTATTATAAATGGAAGTATAAATGGCTGCAAAGAGGTTTCATGCAAAATAAACTAAATCTGTCCCAGACTTAGAAAAGTCTAGATTAATTACACACACCACTCTTCCCGAACGGATTACTTCATTATATACACAGATTTATGTCTGAATGTCTGGTGTTCACATAAAAAAATCCTGGTTTGTACTTTTATTTCCAAAGCTAATTAAAAGGTTATGTGTTGATTATAGGCCCCCCAAAAAATGAAAGGTTTTAAATTCACAGGTCTTGAATTTCAATAGTAGAACAGATTCAATATTTTCATCTCTTCTTACTCAAGGCAGAAAACCACAATTAGTTTTGAGAATAAATATACACAGCACAAAAATGAATTATAATAGTTTTTCCTCACTATGGAAATGATTCGGCTTTCTACCTTTCTTGTGAACAGATTTATCTCAGGAAGGGGGTGAAAATAAAGGGTCCAGAACAAACCACAGTACCTTTATATTTGTATCTCCTTCCCCCAACAATTATAAATGGATAAAATTTGGTTATAACCTCAGAGGAAGAGCAGGATGTCTTTTGTAACATTAAGGACAACTAAAGCGGTAATATGTAAAAAGTCTACCACTATATGTTTAATCAACAATAAGTTGATTAAACATGCTAAGTCTTAGGGTTTTTTTATTACCAGAAAAACTACTTCCTTATTATCTGGAAAATTCCTTCAAAAGACAGTACAGCCCAGCCACCATGGCTTCAGTGGTTGAGTGTCAACCTAGGAACCAAGAGATCATGGTTTGATTCCTGGGTTGCAGGATTATCCCCAGTGGGGAGCATGCAGGAGGCGGCCGATCAATGATTCTCTCTCATCATTGATGTTTCTATCTCTCTCCCTCTCTTTCTTCTCTGAAATCAATAAAATAATTTTTTTTAAAAAAAGACAATGTAAACTTCTGCAGCAGAACAGGTTACCTTCACCAGCCGAACCATCAAAACAATAGCAGGGTCAGGGTATATTCCTTGATTATTTCTTACAGAAGATTGATAGGAATACATAATAAGGGGATTATACTTGTATGATTTAAACCAGTGGTTCTCAACCTTCCTAATGCCGCAACCCTTTAATACAGTTCCTCATGTTGGGTGACCTCCAACCATAAAATTATTTTCATTGCTACTTCATAACTGTAATTTTGCTACTGTTACGAATCTTAAATATCTGATATACAGGATGTATTTTCATTGTTACAAATTGAACATAATTAAAGCATAGTGATTAATCACAAACACAATATGTAAATCTATATTGTGAAATATTTATTTCTAATTACAAATAAATGAAATTTTGTCTTCAAGCAAGGTGTAGCATGGGTAACAGTCTTAATATAACAACAGTAAACTACATTGCTACATTTTGTGACAGTATGCGTAAAAAGCCAACATCAGTGCGAAGGTTGAGATTGCTTCTTTTTCACCAGATAAGAAATTCTCGGGGCAGTCTTTGCAAGAGCACAACAAAGATCATCTTCCACAACAAGTCTACTTCTGTATTTAGACTTGATAACCAACAAGCTGGAAAACCCTGTTTCACAAAGATACGTTGTTGGAAATGGAAGATGGCGCAACATAGTCTCAGACAAAACAGGATATGACTGCAAACACTTGATCCAGAATTTTGTAACTGGCATTGTAGAGAAATCAGTTCTCGCTGCATCGCTGTTAATAAGTTCAATGAACTCCTCTTGTGCTGTCTCAGGAACATCTTCAACTTTGACTGTGAATGGGCTTCTGGCAAGTGCAAATGGGGTGTCAGGTAGATTTGGAAAGTACGATGAAATTTCGTCTGCAAGCATGTGCAAGTGTTCTTTCACATAAATTATCATCGTAATCCTTTTGTCTCGTTCAATGTCATGTTCCTCAAAGACAGCAGATAAGGTAGGCAACATGTAAATTTTATTTTCATCCAGTTTTGGTTTTGCCAAAGCTGAAGTTTCATTTGCAATGATTGGATCTTTTCAGACAAATTGAGGCATGTTGCATTTGGTCCTTGCAGTGATAAATTTAACTCATTCAAGATGGCAAAGATGTCAACCAAGTAAGCTATTTTCTGCAGTTCACTTTTATCGCTGAAAAGTGCTTTGAACTGCGGTCTTGCTTTCTGATTAAAAAACGTTTTGAGTTCATCACGAAGCTCAAAAACACGTTTTAAAACTTTTCCTCTCGACAACCATCTCACTTCAGTGTGAAATAACAGAGCATTGTTCGGCGCATCCAACTTGTTGCACAGTTGCGAAAACAGTCGACTGTTTAAAGTGCTCACCTTTACAAAACTGACAGAACTTATGATGCTTTTCATTACTTCTTGTAACTCTTGTGGCAGTGTCTTCGTTGCTAATATTTGCCGATGAATCATACAGTGAGTTCTGATGACTTTTGGTGACTCATTCAGTACCAAACATTGAAATCCAGATTGACATCCTGGCATAGCTGGAGCACCATCTGTGCAAACACCACAAACCTTTTCCCAAGAGCTCTTATGCTCTTTCAGAAATGAACCAACAATGTCAAATACATCACATGCAGCAGTTGTAGTTTCAAGAGGTTTGCAAAAAAGAAACTCATTTTTAAAGTCGCCATCATTAATATACCTCACGTAAACCAGTAACTGTGAACAGTTTGCAACGTCTGTAGATTCATCAAGCTGGATACTAAATATTGGAAGTGGAGATTTAATTTCCTGGATTACCTGATCAAGAATATCAGCAGACATGTCATCTATTCTTCTGCAGACAGTGTCGTTAGATAAGGAAATTGCACTCAATTTCATAACAAATTCGTCTCCGATCATAATTGAAACAATGTCTTTGGCCGCTGGCAACAGTAAATCTTCAGCAATGGTGTGAAGTTTCATAGCTCTGGCGATTCTGAGTGCCACCAAATATGAAGCTTCAATGGCTGCTACGTTTTGTTTGTGGTACTTGCCACCAGTGTCAAGTCTGGCTTTCTTGAGTCCATCAGCTTTGCTTCTAAAATAGTTGGTATCCTTGCCAGCAAAGCTTGGATGCTTGCTATCAAAATGGCGTTTTAGTTTGTTCAGCTTCATAGACTCGGCTGATAGAACGTCACAACAAATAACACGTTGCGGTTTCTCAATTCCTGCTGTAATTATTGAGGTAAAATCATACTGTAAAAAATCCTCACTATATTTTATTTTCTTAATGTTCTTCTCTACACGATCCATTGTCATGGGATGGTTTGCTAATGAAAATAATATATAACAATAGCTTTAATAATACAAAAGATGATACATGGCATAGTTCAGTCAATACAGCTCATTAAAGTTTCCTATGATTTACCATTCTCTGTGTTGTTGTTTTTTTACATACCTGTTACTATCACAAGGGGGCAGTATTCACATCAACCACAGCTGAATATAAAAAGACCGATCAGCATCCAGATTAAGTTCCCATGGTACAGATTTTTTTTTTTGCAATAGTTGATGATTTTACAGTACATGATTTTACATTTACCCAGTAATTATAATTCATGAAGTGTCGTTTTACCTCTAATACTGCTGCTTTCAACACAGTAGCTGCTTTTAACAGAGTAGCTGCTTTCAAAACAGCAGCTGCTTTCTACACAGTAGCTGCTCTCTACACATGTGTGACTGGTCCGCATAAGTACATTATGGTGCCAACCCTATCACATACACCTGTATTTGTATGGGGTGTATGTGATGGGGTTGGCACAATGATGTCATCACACCAGGTACTCGTATGTGGGCGTATCTGCATGTGGGTGGACCTGCCTGGGGATGGATATAGGAGCAGTGTCTCGGTTCCTAAGACCATCGGAAATATGTGTTTTCCGATGGTCTTAGGCAACCCCTGTGAAAGGGTCGTTCGACCCCCAAAGGGGTCGCGACCCACAAGTTGAGAACCGCTGATTTAAACAGACCATAAATACTGTTGACTTAAACACCAGCGACAATGACAATTAGGTTTATCATTAATCTTTGGTTTAACTTAATAACAAGCATCTCATTAAATTGTGTTAATTAGTAATGGAACTCAAGGGAAGGCAGTAACCTACAAGTTTAAAATAAAAAATCAATTAGAAGCCTAAGGGAAATGTGCTTATCTTAAAACCAAACAATTCCCAGACCCACATTTTCTAGACTACAATCTTCTAAAATACCCCTTAGAAGCTAATTAGTGAACCATTGACAACAGTTGAAGATACAAAACAATCATTTGCTGTGAGTTATGTATATTTCAGAAATGTTAGCATGATTGAAAAATGTTGAAGAGGGGGTTAACTCCATATTTTAAGCTTGGCTAAAATAAACCTTTACTTTAAAACATAAAACAATTTGTAGGCTACACAAATTGAGAATTCAGGAGGTTAGCAGAGAAGATAAACATTAACACATAGAGGAAGGTTGTTATAAAGATCAGCACACTATTGTTCATCTTTTTCTTTTTTTACTACAGTTGTCAGATGCCAACTTGTAGAGCAAGCACTTACAAAACCAGCTCCATGTCTATTATGAAGCAGAAGCCTTAAATAGTGCACTGATTTGGAACTCATTAATATCAATCATCTTGAGAATAGTACACTGAAGATAGAATATATTATTTGCAATGGATGCCATTCCAATTCTTTCAACTGTTCAAGTACCTTGAGTTCTGAGGTATTTTGACCTGGGGTATAACTGAAGGTAGGCAAGGACAAAGTGATTCACATGCATAAATAACCATTTAAAAAGGCAATATAAACAGGTTTTGTGGCAATGAAAGAACACTTTAAAAATAGCTGTTTGTCAGTTAAGCTATAGCAAAGTATTCAAGATGAATTACCCCACAGAGGAGAACTGATGAGTACAGAAAATCTTGTGTCCTTTATGTAGATGAAAGGGAGAAGATAGGCTAATACAATATGTCTCACAGAAAGTTAGAGATAAGGCGGGCCTGGAGAGATACAAGATAAGTCTAAAAACAAAAATGGAAAGATGTGACAACTATTGGAAGTATAGGACAATGAGAAAGTAAGTCTAGATTGAAGTTCCATAAGAGAGTGAACAGATTTAAAAAAAAAAACAGAAATACAACCTAAAAAGGATCATTCTCAAGGGGAATAAAAACACAACAGATATGGTAGTATGGATTGCAATGTCTTGAGATTAAATAACATTTCAACTGGCTCTGCCAGTTCATGCTATAAATTCACATGCTTTTACAACCCAAATACTAGTGAAAAAACATATTAAAACAATCAAATGTCTGGTACTCTGTGTTACCATGAAAAAGCAGAAATGAAGAAAATCCCACTCGTTTTAGCAATTTTAAATGCTATTTTTTATTTACTGCTAACTGTGCAAAGGATACCAATTCAATACTGTGCAGTAAAAGTTACATAAATCCAACATTAAACAATAGCATATGGGATAAATCTAAAGCAGAGCACCATGTGCCTTCGGAACTGATAAATATCACAGAACGCAACTGAGTTCAGACTATTCTTAAGAAACCCAAAGAGCTCTCATTTAATATTGTTAATTACCCAGAAACAACTGCTCTTGATTTTGCTTTATCTTCTAGAGAAAAGTGGAAGTTAATAGAATTTTGTAGTTTAATCTGATGTGTGACATCTAACCAAGGAAATAGTTTGTATGACTTATTCCTTTTATCAACTGACAAGCTGGCTGACAGGAAGACAGCTGACTACAACTAAGTATGCTCAACATGAGGCTAGTTATACATTCATCTCAATTTCCTTATTCACAACCCAAAGTAATATTCTTTATTTTAAAGTACTATTTTAAATCAAAAGATAAAATAATCTTAAAGATGGATACAATAGTAACCACTCTAACCACCTAAATCACTTACTTAAACACTAACATAGAACAGTTTAAAAAAAATCAAAACAGCAAGAAAAATGGCAGTGCAAGAATACATCATACTGCTGAATCTTACATATTCCGAGGTACAAAATGAGAAGGTGAGGGAGGTGAAGCAATATAGCCAACTGTGCCAGGATTCATAGCACCAAGGATGTGAGGAGAACCACCATATGGGGCACCAATGGGATGCCAAGGGGCAACATAGGAAAACTCCGGCATAACAGGAAGGCAGGAATCAAAACCCGGCAAAGTTGGCTGCCCACAGTGATCTGCCATCACTGGATAATAGACTGTTCCATGAGGGACAGATGCAGGGTCAGCATTTGGAAAAGTACCTGAAACAAATACTGCATTTAGTACACTTATATACAAAGATTCATTAAACAAAACTATAAATGAATGTTTTTACATGTAAAAATGAAATTAGCACTAACTATAGTAAAGATCACAGAAATTGCAGCAGGAGCAGTTTAGATATAAAATCTGACTAACACAGACTACTAAAAGATTATATGAGCATTCCCTAATTGGAAAAAAAATTATACACACACATGTGCATGTATATAATATGTCAAATGTATTCTACCTAGTGATAGCTATCTTTCTGGGATGATTTTTGCACCAACAGACTAAATACATAAACATTTGCTAGAATCCTTCTAGTCAACTAAATTCTAATAAGAGTTGCTCACAACCAAGTTAGCCAATAGTTTTCCAGTATAACACATACCATCCAGATGACTATTTTGTATTACTTTTGCAATTAAAAACTCAATGTCTATATAGCCTTGTCTACACTTCAAGGTATAGTTCTGAAGGACATTTAAACATTTAAGTGTCACCTCTTGAATGTCATTAAGATCCTAGCATAAATTCAATTTAACAGCAGTTTTACTACCATGAGTCAGTTTCAGTGGAAATAGATGTTGTTGTGACCTTGCTATATAGTGACTATATAAATATTAAACAAAAAGGAGTCCTTCATTACTTGTGATAACTTAGATTAGCTCATTCTGTGAAATTAAGTCCACCACTGTCTCATGGTTTACTATAAATAAAAAATAGCTCTATAAAAGGTATCTGGCATAAAAATGCAATAAAGGTTAATACTTTAATTTTTATTACCATGGACCACATCACACCACCATAGTAGGAATAAGATTCTATAGTGCTAATATTCCAAAACCATTAATATGCTTTAAAAAAGGGAGGAGAGAAAGGAAATTCACATTCCTCACATGCACCAGGCACAGTATACTTATACATAAGGTCTCTATTCATTCTTATAACAACCCTGGCAAGTCAGGTATTTCCCGTTTTACAGAAAATTAGACTTAGGGAGGCTAAGTAACTTAGCCAAGATCACAACCATTGAGTAGCAGTGCTAGAATGAGAAACACATTTCATTAGGTTAGTCCCCACTATTTCTTTTTACCTTCAGCTGATTCTTTCCAAGAAGGGCCATCCAATGATCCTATTCTAAATCCTTCAAAATGCCTCCCCATCTATATTATACTGTGAAATCATAGACAAAGCAACCATCCTTTTTAGTCTTGAGATTCCTTTACACTTAAAGACTGAGGATCCCAAATAGCTTTTGTTTATGTGGCTTATATTTATAAATATTAACCATATTAAACATTAAACTGAGAAACTGAAAAATATTAATTCATGTAAAAATAAGCCCTTAACACAAATTCTTTATGCAAAATCTGTTTATTACCCTAAACAAAACTGTGTCATAAGTGGCATTGTTTCACACTTGTGCAAGTCTCTAATGTATGGTTTAATAGAAAACAGCTGGATTCTCATATCTGCTTCTATATTTAATCTATTATGATATGTTGTTTTGGTTGAAGTATATGAAGAAAATCTGGCTTCATACAGATATGTACTTGGAAAAGAGAAGTCTTTTAGTAAGTAGATCATTATTGTAGATCTTTGATGCTACAACAAAACTAGGTAAGTAGGTAGTAGTTTCTTATACATCAACTAGAGGCCCGGTGCATGAAATTCGTGCACTTTGGGGGGGTCCCCTCAGCCAGCCTGCACCCTCTCGCAGTCCGGGAGCCCTCAGGGGATGTCCGACTGATGGCTTAGGCTCACTCTCTGTGGGGAGTGGGACTAAGCCAGCAGTCAGACATCCCGCCACTGTCTCTGTGCTCGCCAGCCATGAGCCCGGCTTCTGGCTGAGTGGCGCTCCCCCTGTGGGAGTGCACTGACCACCAGGGGGCAGCTCTTGCATTGAGCATCTGCCCCCTGGTAGTCAGTGCACGTAATAGCAACCAGTCGTTCCACCATTCGGTCTATTTGCATATCAGCCTTTTATTATATAGGATAGCAATGCAAATTTTTCATACTTTGTTAATATGAAAATCAATTTTATCTTGCATTTTTGATAAATCTTTTATAAAATGGTGTACAGGTAACATCATGCATTGGTAACTGGGAAAATATTATTTCACTGAGTTATGCAGTTTGAGACCATACGAATAGTTGCTTTGTCTATGAGTTCCCAAATGCTGACACCATTACATTACACATTGTAGAAAACACATTCATTAATAGCCCCAAGCTGTTAAAGTCAGGGTGGTAGATACAAGTTTTCCAAAATTTTAACTTTCATTTGAAATTTTTATCTTAGACAACAAATATTGTCAGTTGTTTTTCTTGAAGTGGCAGGCTCATGCTGTTCATTTGAGAAAATGTGTGCTAGATCCCCCAGTCTGAATAACCATTGTTTGTCTATCATTCTTTCAAGCAAAAATAGTGTTCCATGAAAAAAGTCAGCTAGTTCATCTCAGAACTCAACCTCATAAATCTTTTAAGTTAACCATATTTCAGTATGCAGAGTGCCTGATGACTACTTCCCAGTTTTTCAAACAGAATAAGTACAATTATTCAAAGACAAATATTTAATAAAATAAAAATATCACTGATGAAGTAAAAAAAAAAGAAATCAAACTGGAATTTTTATCATGAGAGTGTGGCAGTGAGGAAATCATTGATTCCTTACATAGCTTGGTGCCTCTGCCTTGATTTGTGCTTATGTGCCAGCAGTTTTACCCACCTCTGATTTTTACACCCTTAATGCAAATGTAACAGAGTGAAAGGGACAAAGAAAATCTGTGTATTATGATGAATACTTCTGGCCTCATGGATCCCTTCAGAGGGTCTGAGGGAACCCATGTACCATCCTTTGAGAAACAATGATCTAGTATTTGGACCTAACACAATATCTGAAGGCCATTATTAAACATACACAATAAAATCCAATTGTCTTTCTTCCAGGCAATCTCATCACATGCTCACCATTTGTTGATGCTTCTACCTGCACACCATCTTGTCTTCCCACATCACTGTACAACTGAGGAACAGTCTGATCTACCAGAGTAGGTGTCTCAGTACAGATGGGATAATTCTCTACGTGAAAATGCTGCTGCTGCATCTGTGGCACACAGACCATGGAGTGCCAGTAGTTGTGATGATAGCACTTGGGCAAGAAAGGGAAAAAACAAACACTTTAAGAAAATGTCCCTTTTCTTAAAGTAGTACAGTTCCTGTCTAAAAAAATAAGTTGGGCCATAATTTTCAAGTGGGGTAACTGATTTTTTCGACCTAAAAGATACAGAAAACCTATTCTCTATTACAACTTTAAGATCCTTTGCAGCATCTGTATTTCATATTTAGACTTAGAAATTCTTTTAGGAAAGCACCTGAAGGAAATTAGAGATATACACAATGACATGCATACAGAGATGCCTTTTATAGCACTATTTTCAAAAGCAAAAAGCATTAAACAACCTAAATATTAAACAACAGGGGACTACATAAATGAATTATGATATACCCACGATGGAACACAATACAGGAAATTTAAAAAGTCATACTGTCAAATATTTTTTAAACACTCATATTATTGCCCTAGCCAGTTTTGCTCAGTGGATAGAGAGTCGGCCTGTGGACTAAAGGGTCCCAGGTTCGATTCTGGTCAAGGGCACATGCCCAGGTTTTGGGCTTGATCCCCGGTAGGGGGCATGCAGAGGCAGCCGATCAATGATTCTCTCTCATCATTGATGTTTCTATCTCTCTCTCCCTCCCTTCCACTCTGAAATCAATCTTATATAATAAAGAGGTAATATGCAAATTGACCATCTCACCCTCGCACAAGATGGCCGCCCCCATGTGGTCACAAGATGGCTGCCACAAGATGACCAGCAGGGGAGGGCAGTTAGGGGCAACCAGGACAGCAGGGGAGGGCAGTTGGGGGGGACCAGATCTGCAGGGGAGGGAGGGCAGTTGGGGGGGACCAGGCTGGCAGGGGAGGGCAGTTAGGGGCAACCGGGCCGACAGGGGAGCAGCTAGGTGTCAATCAAGCTGGCAGGGGAGTGGTTAGGGGGTGATCAGGCTGGCAGGCAGAAGCGGTTAGGGGCAATCAGGCAGGCGAGCTGTTGGGAGCCAGCAGTCCTGGATTGTGAGAGGGATGTCTGACTGCCAGTTTAGGCCCAATCCTTGTGGGCCTAAACTGGCAGTCGGACATCCCCCAAGGGGTCCCACATTGGAGAGGGTGCAGGATGGGCTGAGGGACACTGCCCCCAAGCACGAATTTCATGCACCAGGTCTCTAGTAAAAATATGTTTAAAAACAACAAAAAACCCGCTATTATTAAAAGTTCACAATATTACAATCATAGTCCATATTTTGTAAAATAAACTGAAAAATGTATCAAAGTATACTGTGATTTCACAGATAATTTTGGTTTTCTTTATACCATAGCATTTTTCAGATGTACTACAATGAATGCTATTCCACTCAATATAAAAATTATTAATGCATTTTTCTATATTTCCTTATATTCCCATGATGTTAAATACAGGAAGAATATTTTAAAATGCTTCAGCTTTGTGGAATGAATTAGAACATCCCACATCCTATCTAATAAAAGAGTAATATGGAAATTGATCATACCTCGCTACACCCACAAGCCATGCCCACCAGCCAATCAGGAGCAAGTATGCAAATTAACCCAACCAAGATGGCTGCAGTCACAGAGAGAGTAGGAGGCTTGGGTTTCCCTGGCAATGGAGGAAGCCAAGCTTTCCGCACACCCTGGTCGGCCCAGGCCTCCACTCAAGGCTACAAAGTTTCAATTATAGAAGATAAATAAATCCCAACAAAAATGGCGGCATCCACGGAGCTGGAGATAGCAGGAGGCTTGAGTTGCACCTGGTGATGGAGGAAGCCAAGTTTCCTCAGCCCTGGCCTGCCTTGGCCTCCGCTTAAGGCTACAAAGTTTCAATTATAGAAGATAAATAAATCTCAACAAAAATGGCTGTGGCCACGGAACAAGCAGGAGACTTGGCTTGGCTCTACTCAAGGCTACAAAGTTTCAATTATAGAAGATAAGTAAATCCCAGATATCAGGGCCTCCACTTGGGTCACCGGGGGGCGTGGCCAGCCTGCAAACCACCACAGGCCCCTCGCCCAGGCCTCCCCACGCCCCAAGGGAACCCCCACCCTGATCCGGGAACACCCTTTAGGGCAAACCAGCTGGTCCCCACCCATGCACCAGACCTCTATCCTATCTAATCCTATATAATAAAAGAATAATATGCAAATTGACCGTCACTCCAACACATAAGATGGCTGCCCCCATGTGGACACAAGATGGCCTCCACAAAATGGCCAGCAGGGGAGGGCAGTTAGGAAGGACCAGGTTTGCAAGGGAGGGCAGTTGTGGGCAATCAGGCCAGAGGGGAGGGCAGTTGGGAGGGACCAGGCCTGCAAGGGAGGGCAGTTGGGGGCGATCAAGCCTGCAGGGGAGGGAAGTTAGGGGTGACTAGGCCTGCAGAGGAGGGAAGTTGGGGGTGACCGAGCCTGCAGGGAAGGGCAGTTGGGGGGGACCCAGGCCTGCAGGGGAGAGCAGTTTGGGGGGACCAGGCCTGCAGGGGAGGGCAGTTAGGGGTGACCAGGCCTGCAGGGGAGGGCAGTTAGGGGTGACCAGGCCTGCAGGGGAGGGCAGTTAGGAAGCCAAGCCTGCAGGGGAGCATAGTTAGGGGAAAACAGGCTGGCAGGGGAGCAGTTAAGCATCAATCAGGCTGGCAGGGGAGTTAGGGGCAATCAGGAAGGAAGGGGTGATCAGGCTGGCAGGCAGAAGGGGTGATCAGGCTGGCAGGCAGAAGTGGTTAGGGGCAATCAGGAAGGAAGGCAGGCGAGCAGTTGGGAACCAGCAGTCCTGGATTGTGAGAGGGATGTCTGACTGCCCGTTTAGGCCAGATCCTGGTAGGATCTGGCCTAAACGGGAAGTCGGACATACCTCGAGGGGTCCCAGATTGGAGAGGCCGCAGGCTGGGCTGAGGGACACCTCCCCCGTGGACGAATTTCGTGCACTGGGCCTCTAGTGTGACTATAATCATCTAACATAACTGAAGTGGCAAGAAGTTTATTTTTTCAATTCTAAAAATTTCTTTTATGAAATATAGTCTCAAAGAACAAAAAACCCACTCCATACTCTTTAATTTATAAATGTCTGGCAGTTGGAGAAGATAATTTTCTCGAAATTATATGTCCAAGGTTTTAAGGAAATCAGTGTCTGGGAATATTAACTACTCTGAGCATTATCCAGGAGACTATCTAGATTACTATCTGCCAAATATTAAGATGCATCATTACTTTTCAGGAAATATACCATCTTGTTATGTCAGAAGACAAGTGTATCTCAGGGGGAAAATGATCCCTGAAAGAATAAAATAAAAGAGGCCTTACCTGAAATCAGAGATACCTTTCAGTGATACTAAGGTATTTGTCAGTACCCACATTTTACAACTCAGGAGAGTGATGAAAATCAAGTGTTTTGAAAATATCTATGAATATGCAAGTGCTTAAAAATATTACAGTTCTTTAAATGTCTGAATTTGTCAGGTTATTTTTCACATGAAATACAGAAATAGCCATAAAAATATTTTAAGCAGGATAAATAACCCAATTATTATTTTGAGACAGAAAAACATAGTGAAGTGTTGGCACAAGATGTTAAATATGGAGACCAATATGTGCTAAAGTTGTGCTGCTTAGAGTCTCTGCTCACCACAATTTAACAACTATATTATAAGAGAAACAGAAGCACTAGGAGGCTAAAGTAGTAAAGTGACCTATATCATCTTCAGAGATATTTTATAACAACAGAAATAAAACTTTTAGGGCCTTCACAATATTCGTGACTCTGAAAGTTCAAGAGTCTTATTATCAAAACAGCATCTACTGTATTTTTAAAAAAGAGTTTATAAAAGCAATTTTAACAGGACTCTTACCTGCAATCCCAGATTGAAATAGTACTGCAAAACTTTTGTATCTAAAATTAAAAATTTTAATTTTAGTGACTGGATGATATAAACAATTAGAACTACCATTTAAAAGCTTTTCTGTTTAAGTATTAAGGTAGATAACTAATGTAGTCTCCCGACATCAACTCACCACTCAAATCTACCTTACAGTAAATGACCATTTACCTACAACTACAGGTAAGGTCATTTTCTGATCCAAGGTTTAATCACCAAATATATATTCTATTTCTATTCTTAATATTAGCAAATATTACAGAAATGCCACTCTACCAATATTTAAGAAGAATCCGGTAAAGGAATTTTCTTGCTCATCCCAAGGCTAAAATTTTACTTCAATACAAATGTACTACCTAAGCAATCATATTGGTTCTCAGATGATGAAGCTACTACATAATACAAATTAAATGCTCTATTAATACTAAGATATAAGTGATGCCTATGGAGATAACTACTACTTAAAAAGTAATTTACTTTGGTTTTAGTTAACACGACTAACCACCAGTAGAACTCTAAAAAGAGGAGGTAATGAGCAAGGTAACTCAAAATAAGTTAAATTATAAGGTGATAAAATTTCTCCAGATATCATATATCCATAGCAATATTATTCACAATAGCAAAAAAGTAAAAACAACCCAAATGTCTATCAACCAATAGATAATAAAATGTGGTGTTATCCATACAATGGAACATTAGTCAGCCATAAAAAGAAATGAAGTACTAATACATGATACACTGTTAACAATATAGGAAATTAAGAAGAGTTAATATTTTATATGGCCGGGAGATAAAAATGAGTACTTCATCATAGTCAGGTTTTAAGTGAAAGTAAGAAAGCCAAGGGAAAATGACTACCAAGTAGCTAGAGATAAGTAACTGAAACTTCAAAGGTGAGGGTTAGACAGATTTAGGAATAATCTACATAAAGGTGATACTGAAATTTTAAGGCACAGAAAAAGAACAGAATAGAGTTGAAGTGATATTGGTGACTACCTTAGGGGCTGGAAAAAAAATAACAAAAAAGAATAGAGAAGCAGCTAGAAAATTCAAGAGAATGTTATAGCAAAGAAAGTATAAAGCTACAAACAATTTTCAACTACAATTCTCTTTTGAGAAACACTGCCAAACTGAGAGGTAACAAAGAACATCCAATGGAAAGCTACTCCTTAGTTTAATTATAGAAACAAGTATACATGGCTGAGATCCAAGGCATATTAGACCCCCAATTCCTAAAAAACAAATACAAAACAACCTTATTCCAAGTCTTGAAAATTCAGTTGGAATCCCAAATATTAAATGTCAAAGATCATAAAAATTTCATATATTTGTGGTAAGAATTTAAGAAAATGGAGAAAATTTTGTATTGATTCCTGCTTCTCAAGAAAAACAGTTGAGAGAGCAAAGACATCAAGTTGAGAATCATCTCCAAGGCAGACATAGCTACCAAAAAGGAGCAGCAGGAGTGAACTCAACCATCTACTTCTTGATTATGCAGAAGATATTCTCAGCTTTCAGTTGCTCCTTTCCGTAGTCACTTACTTAGCATTATGCTCTCAGGTCAATTTCCTTTTGGTCCCCCACCCTACTCCTATTGGTTAACCAGAGTTAAGCTCTAAAAAAAATCCCAGATGTAAATAACCCTTATCCAGGTCTCAAAATCCACTCACCTTGAGGCAGATCACTGCCACTTGGATCACAGGAATAAGGTGGAGGTGGTGGTGGTAAGTTTGAAGCCTCTCCCACTTCAAGAGGAAAAGGAGGAGGTAGAGGAGGAGGAAATGGAGGTGGTGGCAGAGGCGCAGCAACAGCAGGCACATGAGCAGAGAGGTATGGATAGGATGGTGAAACAATCACTAAAAAGGAAACAAAACATGAAGTAACAATGCATAACTGTAAGTTCATCTATTTCTTCTGTGTCCCAGCATGGTCAAATGGCTCAAATTCTTATGGTTTGACTTAAAAACCAAGACTTGGAAGATGAATTGCTCCACATTCTCTTAGACATGCCAGCTGAAAACTAGTTCATTACAGGTCATTTTCAGTTAAGGAAATTACTTGAAATTAGAAGGAAAAACTGGAAATTTCAGAACTTTGACTATTAAGACTTGGAATATCAGCTAACAGATACATAAATATCAGTAAAGCAAAAGTTTTACTTTAGCTTAATAAATTTAAAGAAGTTGTCAGCCATCGGAAATTCTTAGTCAAATCACAAGAAGATGCAGAAGCTAATAAGAGAGACTAATTTGCACAGACTACAGATTTAGGTAATATTTGAAGGTTTCTATTTCGTAGCATCAGAGGAGTATCAGGACAGGCTAGGTAAAATATGTTATACCTGTAACTTTTTTTAAAATTTATCTTTATAGTTGAAAGTATTACAGATGTCCCCTTTGTTTTTTATTTTCTCATTGACCACTTCCACCCCTCACCCATCCCTCCCAAGCCTTTATCACACTATTGTCTGTGTCCATGGGCTATGCATATCCTATATAATAAAGACCTAATATACAAATGGTCGTTAAGCCCTCGCACCCTCACGCCGGGGCCAGGGGATCTGAGGCCGCAACCCCCCACCCGACGGGGCTTGACAGGGGACCTGAGGCAGGGTTGGGGGACCTGAGGCCGCACCCCCCGCCCAGCGAGGCTTGACAGGGGACCTGAGGCTACAACCCCCCACTCTGTGGGGCTTGACGGGGGTGGGGCCAGGTGGGTCTGGGTCTCGCACGATTTTGAGGCCCACACGTGGGCAGGGACTTGACTCTGGGTCCCATGGCGCACCCCAGACTCTGACAGGAGGGAGATTGTCATATACATTTTACTAATTTTCTTTCATCTCTGACACTTCTATTAAAGAGAAAGGGCAAATAGCAATATTAAAATACTAGGGGCCCAGTGCACGAAATTCATGCACTGGGGAGGGGTCCCTCAGCCAAGCCTGCCCACTCTCACATACTGGGAGCCTTCAGGGGATGTCCTACTGATGGCTTAGGCCCGCTCCCCATTGGGAGCGGACTTAAGCTGCAATCTGGCCTCCCTTAGTGGGAGGTGACTGGTCTGATCAGGGGAAGGCGCCAGCCCCATCACCCCGCTGCTGCAGCCACTGCCAGTCACCGCAGCCACCAAGATATTTTCATCAACACGGACTCCAGTCTCTTCACCATGAAAAAATGACAACTTTCTTTAAACATTTCAAGATGTGTCTTTCATAGGATATGACATTTCTTTCTTTATTTTTCTTTTTATCCTCACTTGAGGATATGTTTCCATTGATTTTTTCCCCTTCCCTCCAATCCCAGGCTTGGCCCCCGCCCAAGCCTAAAGCCTCCTCCTCAGGCTTTAGGCTTGGGAAGGGACCCCCCCGCCCCTCCGATTGTGGGCTCGGCCCCTTCCCAAGCCTAAAGCCTCCGTCCCAGGCTTTAGGCTTGGGAAGGGGACCCCCCTGCCCCTCTGATCACAGGCTCGGCCCCTTCCCAAGCCTAAAGCCTCTGCCCCAGGCTTTAGGCTTGGGAAGGGGTTTCCCCCCTCCTCCCTGCACTTCCGATCACAGGCTCAGCCCCTTCCCAAGCCTAAAGCCTCCACCCCAGGCTTTAGGCTTGGAAAGGGGTTCCTCCCCGCCCCTCCGATTGCAGGCTCAGCTCCTTCCCAAGCCTAAAGCTTCCACCTGATGGCCGGCTGGGAGTGACCTGGGTGCCGAGGAGGTTCCCGGGACCCAGATATGTATACAAATTAATCGCCATCTTTGTTGGGTTAATTTGCATACTCACTCTGATTGGCTGTGGGTGTAGCAGAGGTATGGTCAATTTATATGTTTCTCTATTATTAGGTAAGATTTTCTCTAATTAATTCCCTTTTAATTTGTACGAGTTTCATGCACTGGGCCACTAGTATGCATATAATTTCCCAAGTTAATATCTCTCCCCCACCTCCACCCTTTAACTTTGTATACTTGTTACTATAGTTTAAAACAAATACTCAGGAGTTTTAAAGTTTTTGATATAAGAAATTAAATTATAATTATATTTAAATAATACATTCCTCTATGATAAAAAAAGGAAACAATATGGTTCCAACCTAGTAAAAATAAGTATCCTATCTAATAAGAGTAATATGCAAATTGACCATCACTCCAACACACAAGATGGCTGCCCCCATGTGGTCAAAGATGGCTGCCCCCATGTGGACACAAGATGGCTGCCACAAGATGGCCTGTAGGGGAGGGCAGTTGTGGGCAATCAGGCAAGCAGAGGAGGGCAGTTGGGGGAGACCAGGCCAGCAGGGGAGGGCAGTTGGGGAGGATCCAGGCCTGCAGGGGAAGATAGTTGGGGGAACCCAGGCCTGCAAGGGAGGGCAGTTGGGGGGGACCAGGCCTGCAGGGGAGGGCAGTTGGGGGGACCCAGGCCTACAGGGAAGGGCAGTTGGGGAGGACCAGGCCTGCAGGGGAGGACAGTTGGGGGGGACCCAGGCCTGCAGGGGAGGGTAGTTGGGAGCAACCAGGCCTGCAGGGGAGGGCAGTTGGGGAGGACCAGGCCAGCAGGGGAGGGCAGTGAGGGGCAACCAGGCTGGCAAGGGAGGGCAGTTAGGCGTTACTGGGCCAGCAGGGGAGGGCAGTTGGGGGCGACCAGGCCTCCAGGGGATGACAGTTAAGGGCAACCAGGCCTCCAGGGGAGGGCAGTTAGGGGTGACCAGGCTGGCAGGGGAGGGCAGTTAGGGGCTATCGGGCCAGCAGGGAAGCAGTTAAGCGTCGATCAGGCTGGCAGGGGAGTGGTTAGGGGGTGATCAGGCTGGCAGGCAGAAGCGGTTAGGGGCAATGAGGCAAGCAGGCAGGCGAGCAGTTGGGAGCCAGTAATCCTAGATTGTGAGTGGGATGTCAGACATCCCTCAAGGGGTCCCAGATTGGAGAGGATGCAGGCTGGGCTGAGGGACACCCCCCTCCCCGTGCACGAATTTCATGCACTGGGCCTCTAGTGTGTGTGTGTGTGTGTGTGTGTGTGTGTGTGTATATATATATATATATATATATATATATACACACACACACACATATATATATACATATACATATATATACACACATATATATGTATATATCTATGTGTGTGTGTGTGTGTATATATACATATACATATATATATATATATATATATATATATATATATATATATATAGCATGCCAGATAAGTTTGTTAAATTTTTTGGCAAAACATGAATGATATAACCCCCTTCAAGTTTAATTGAACATTTTAGCCAACTTAGAAATCCAAGTACTTTCTTCTATGCATATGTTTTTAAAAAAACATACATAGAAACTCAGGAATTTGCTGGCTTTTTTCTTTTCTAAATTATAAAAATGGTTGCCATTTGAAAAGCCTAATATTGATTTGTATGTCAATATTTTGCAACTGATTCCCTATGTAGAATTAATTTTGAAACTTGAAAACTTCCAGATTTAACCAATTTATGAGTAACGTATTTCTTCAACTAGCTTCCTTAAACACTAACCCCTCTGAGGTATTTACTATGTAATAACCGATTCATTTTTTAAGAACTTTAAGTAACCAATGATCTTTACTTCTGTTAATCAGTGTCACTTCCAAGAAGAAAAACTATTCTGTTGTGAAAAAAGTTCTTAATTCTTTTTTTAAATTTAATTTAAAATTTTCCATCACCATTTATCCCCTCTATGCCCTCTTCCACCTCCACTGACCCCCCCCCCCCCGCCGTTGTTGAGGTCCATGAGTTCTTTCAATTTTTTGCTCAATCCCTCCCCCTCAATACACCTGTACACACCCCTACACAGACAAACACAGAGACAGATGCAACCCCTGAGCAAGCAGTCTATCTATGAATCTGTTTCTATTTTGCTTGGTAGTTCAGTTTGTTCATTAGATTCCACATGAGTGAAAACATATGACACTTGTCTTTCCCTGACTGGCTTATTTCACTTATAAACAGCTCTTAATTCTTAAGGTTACTAATAGCAGGATAGAATTATATGAAACTAGAGGCACGGTGCACAGATTCAGGCTCTGGTGGGGTCCCTCAGCCTGGCCTGTGCCCTCTCGCAATCTGGGACCCCTTGGGGGGGTCAGAGAGCCGGTTTCGTCCCGATCCCCACAGGCCAGGTCAAGGGACCCCACCGGTGCACAATGCCTCTAGTATGCATATAAGATCTTTGGTTAATCTCTTCCTGACCTCCCTTCCCCCCTTCCCTCTGAGATTCATCAGTCTGTTCTATGTTTCCATGACTGTGGTTTCTGCTCCTGTGCCCCGTGATGGTCAGTGCATGTCAAAGCTACTGGCCGGTCGGCTGGTCACTTAGGCTTTTATATCTATCGATTACCTGCAACTACTTAAGGTTCTTACACTGTAAGCATTGTTCCTTTAACTAAGACAAATTCAATTATGGCTTAGTAATATTTTTTTTGAAAATGTACCTGATGTTAAACATTTCTGCATTGCCCAGACATCATTATTACAAGGAGATAGTTCTTCTGTCTTTTATTTATTTAACTTTTTATTTATTGATTGATTAAGGTATTACATATGTGTCCTTATCTCCCCCATTGCCCCCCACTCCCTGCTCATGCCCTCACCCGCCCTGGTGTCTGTGTCCATTGGTTATGCTTATATGCATGTATACAAGTCCTTCAGTAGTTCTTCTGTCTTTTAGACTGAATAGTACAGTATTGTCAAGATAATGGGGCCAGTGACTTAAATAGAAATAAATAATCTGGTTTTGTGAGTTTATTTGTAAAAATGAAAGTAATTTAGATTTGTTCGCCTCATAATAGATGGTTTTAAGTAAGTTTTATCCATTCAGAACTCTTTGTTTTTATGGACAAAAAAGAAAGATGGTTTCTTATTTGGTTGTATATGTCTTAAATAAATATGTAAAGTAACAACCAAACGTTATTAGAATTATTCCTTTAGCATTTATCATTTTTAACTATTTTATTTCTTTGTGTGAAATTTTAGTCAAAAGTGGTTGAGATGTTAACAATATTCTTTGAAAGACTAAAGGGTTTATAAATGTTTGAGTTATCACTCAAAGGCTAATTTCTTTTTTCTAAAAAATAAAACAAAGTAAATTCAATTACTAAGTTTTATTATTGGGTTAACTACACTATAATTTTTAACTCTGAGAAGTACACAAAGTTTAGTCTCATTGTTCAATAAAGTTGTTTAAATTCAGAGTTTTAGAAAACTTAGTTTAGTACAGCAACTGTCCACACAAGCTGAATATATTATTCTGGTAATTTAGCTGGAGAAATTTCAGGCCAAGTATTAGGAATAACCCACATTTTTTCATTTACTGATATAAATATTAATGATACAATTACCTATACCCTTTATACAGTTGCAGGCTAAGAGTAAAAGGAGGTCTGTTTCTTAGGGTAATTTAAAACTTGATAAAAGCTCTTTGGGGGTGATTCTTTCTTGACTATAGAGGTTATACAACTCTATTAACTGTCAAAACACATAGAACTGGGCATTAAAAAAATAAATTTTACTATATATACACTGAGTGGCCAGATTATTATCATCTCTGAATGCATAATAATCTGGCCACTCAGAGAGAGAGAGAGAGAGAGAGAGAGTGAGTGTGTGTGTGTGTGTGTGTGTGTGTGTGTGTGTGTGTGTGTTAGAGGCCCAGGGCATGAATTCGTGCATGGGTGGGGTCCGGCCAGTCTGGCCAGGGGGAGTGGACACAGGCAGTTGGCCGGCCTGCCTGCTGGTCCAACTCCTGGTCAAGGAGACAATTTGCATATTAGCCTTTTATTATATAGGATATACACTGAGTGGCCAGATTATTATACATTCAGAGATCATAATAATCTGGCCACTCAGTGTAAATTAAAGAGTAAATTTTTAAAATTTGCTCAACTAACTGTTTTGAAGTTTTGTCATGCGTGCGTAAGTCTACATAAGTCGAGGTTTTGGAAGAGAAATTTAATTTTTAGAGTATCTCCAAATGCTCTAAAGGCTTTATGAATTTGCTTTCTATAAAATAACTAGAGGCCCGGTGCATGAAATGCATACACTCAAGAGGTGGTCCCTCAGCCTGGCCTGTGACCTCTCACAGTCCGGGAGCCCTTGCAGGGAATGGGCCTAAGCCGTCAGTCGGACATCCTTAGTGCTGCCACGGAGGTGGGAGAGGCTCCCACCACTGCTGCCGTTCTTGCCAGCAATGAGCCCGGCTTCTGGCTGAGTGGCACTCCCCCTGTGAGAGCGCACTGACCACCAGGGGGCAGTTCCTGTGTTGAGCGTCTGCCCCCTGGTGGTCAGTGCATGTCATAGCGACCAGTTGTTCTGCCGTTCAGTCGATTTGCATATTAGCCTTTTATTATATAGGATGACTTATTTAACAAAGCTCCACTCTTCTTCCTGTTAAACTAGCACTCAAATCGTATCATTTAAAAAAAGCAAATGACACAAAGCAACAAATGAACAAACAAAACAAACTCAAAGACACAGACAACAGTATGGTGGTTACCAGAGGAAGAGGGGGGAATGAAGAGTGTAAAGGCAGTCAAATATATGGTGACAGAAGGCAACTAGACTTTGGTTGAACACACAATGCAACAATATACAAATGACTTATTAAGAAACTGGACACCTCAAACTTATATAATGTTAGTAACCAATGTTACCCCAATAAATTTAATTTTTCAAAAAGCCAATGAAGTAAGTTCAATTAGCTAAAGATAGTAGAATGCAATTATGATCATTAGGTAGAAACCAACTACTAGACATATAAAGCAGTTAAATACGTTCTTATGGGCCTGAGAGGATACAGGGCAGAAAACATTTGGAGATTACTTTTTCTGAATTCATCTTCCTTTAAATGCATATTACAATAAGCCCCATAATAAAAAAGCTTTTATAATTTCCAGTTGTTCTAGATTTGTATGAACATCTGACTTTCAGTTTTAATAGGGCTCCATAGTTTAATAGGTATAGTTCAGGGATGGCTCCAGAACAATGGAAATAAACTTTTCTAAAATATTAATGGAAATCAACATAATGCACTCTAAACACTTGCTAGGTGTACCAATTAATAATGTGGGTTTTTTTCAATAGATGGAATTACACATATATATTGATAGATATGCGATTTGAAATGTATGCTATTTTGCTGTATTGACAGCAAGCTTCAAAACTTCATGTCAAATTTGCTGAAGGTGTTAACATCATAGATATTTTTACACTTAAAAAAAGGTTAAATTTTGTGCCCAAAAATGGGCATTTGTGGGAAGTTTTAATTCATTACTTTATTTTGAAGAAAAAGTTATTGCATACTTCGGGAAGCTTATGGTGAACATGCTCCATCTCAAGACACTTGTGAACACTGGTTTAAATGCTTTAAAAGTGATGATTTCGATGTGAAAGGCAAAGAACGTCCAGGTCAACTGAAAAAGGTTGAAAACCAACAATTACAAGCATTATTGGATGAAGATACATGTCAAACTCAAAAACAACTTGCAGAAAGATTAAACGTTGCCCAGCAAACAATTTCCGATCATTTACAAGCAATGGGAAAGATTTTAAAGAAAGGAAAGTGGGTGCCACATCAACTGAATGAAAGACATGGAAAACCGAAAAGTCATCAGTAAAATGTTGCTTCAACGGCATGAAAGAAAGTCTTTTTTGCATCGAATTGTGACTGGCGATGAAAAGTGTATTTATTTTGAGAATCCCAAACACACAAAATCATGGGTGAACCAGGTCAATCATCAACATCAACTGCAAGGCCAAATCGCTTCGGAAAGAAGACGATTTGGTGGGATCAGGAAGGTGTGGGATCAGGAAGGTGTGGTGTATTATGAGCTTCTAAAACCAGTTGAAACCATTAATACTGATCATTTCGGACAACAGATAATCAATTTGAACCATGCTTTGATGGTGAAATGACCAGAATGTGCCAGAAGACACGGCAAAGTACTTTTGCTTCATGATGATGCACCATCACATACTTCAAAACCAGCTAAAGACACGTTAAAAGATCTTGCCTGGGAAGTATTAAGCCACCCGCCGTATTCACCAGACTTTGCTCCTTCAGATTACCACTTGTTCTGATCGATGGCACACTCACTTTCTGAGCAGCACTTCAAAACGTATGAAGAAGTAGAAAATTGGGTCTCTGAATGGTTTGCCTCAAAACAAGAAAAGTTCTATGGGGACGGTATCCACATATTACCTAAAAGATGGGGGAAATGTGTAGCTATCTATGGACATTATTTTGAATAAAGCACTTTTGATGTTTCTCTTGAAATTATCGTTTTTTCTTTTATTACAAAATCCGCCATTATTAACCGGTACACCTAGTATTTCCCCTGACTGTGTTTCTGTAGTCTGTTTCAGGACATTTTATTTTTACTTTATTTTAATATGTTTTTATTGATTTTTAGAGCGAGAGGAAG
This sequence comes from Ia io, assembly GCA_025583905.1. Classification (NCBI taxonomy): domain Eukaryota; kingdom Metazoa; phylum Chordata; class Mammalia; order Chiroptera; family Vespertilionidae; genus Ia; species Ia io. The sequence continues at coordinate 90,249,638 of JAJQQW010000001.1, read as the reverse complement.
GGCAAGGGATAGAGAGTTAGAAACATCGATGAGAAAGTTCATCAATCCACTGCCTCCTGTAAGTCCCCCACAGGGTACCCGGTAATGTGCCCTGACCAGGATATTGAACCGTGACCTCTCGGTTCCTGGGTCAATGCTCAACAGCTGAGCCACATGGGCAGGGCTGCTTCAGGACATTTTAGAAGAAAACATGAACATATATAGAAAGAACTGGCTTCTTAGAGATCAAAGAGCATGGCCAAGACTAAGATGCAGTGAGGTGCAAAATTTAAGGGCCACCAAATTAAGGTAAAAATATCCATGATGAATAAAATACCAAAATTCTAAAAGGCCCTGGCCAGGTGGCTCAGTTGATTGGAGTGTCCTCATGTACACCAAAAGGCTGCAGATTCGATCCACAGTCAGGGCTTGTACGGGAGGCAATCAATGTTTTTCACACTGATGTTTCTTCTTCTTTCTTCCTCCTTTCTCCTTCCTCCTTCCTCCCTTCTCCTTCCTTCTCCCTCTTTCCTCCTCCTCCTCCTCCTTCTCCCCCCCCCTCTCTCTCTCTCTCTCTGTCTGTCTCCACCCTCCCCTAAAAATCAATAACAACATATCCTCTGGTGAGGATTAAAAAAGAAAATTCTAAAATACAAGATATCAGCCTGCACTGGCATGACATAACTTCAAGAGTGAATCCCTTTCTCAGTTCACCCTAGGCCTGGCCCACAGATCCTGTCTTTAGGGCAAGTGAGTCACTAGTCTGTCCCTGGCAAAAGCCTATAAAACAGTAACCAAAAGTCAGTTATAACAGGATTTGATGCCTATGAAGAGTCTCATAGTAAAGACAATCATGGCATCTAGTTACCTGGCAGATAGGAAGTAACTTGCAGGGGGATGGGATGGGCTGCTAGATAGTCACATGAATAACGAGAGAAAACGTAAGTTGTTTCATCTAGAGCAGGGGTGGGGAGTCTTTTTTCTGCCAAGGGCCATTTGGATACTTAGGACACCATTTGAGAGCCACATAAAATTACAGTAGGTCCTCGGGTTACGCTGGAGATCCGTTTCTAGGGCGCGAAGTAACACGATTTTCGCCGTTAAGTCGGAACCCACCTACATAAGCACCTACATCACTCACATGGAGCACATACACTGTAGTAATGAAGTGAAATAGTAAAAAAAATTTAAAAGAAAGATAACAATTCCTGACCTTTACTTGTGGTAAATAAATAATAAACATAAAGCACATATGTACATACGTCAAAATGACAAAATTTTTTTTTATAAATAAATGGGAGATGGCGATATAACCACGAAACAATGTACGTCGAGTCCGAAGTAACCCGAGGACTGCCTGTATTAACTTAAAAATTAGTCTGCTATATTTGGTTAAACATTTAATTAACTCAGCCCTAATGCCTTGGCAGGGCCAGACCAAATGATTTCGCAGGTCTTATATGGCCCAAGGGCCAGATATTCCCCTCCCCTGATCTAAAGGATTGATAAAGAGTAACTAAAAAGCATCATCCCCTGGTAGAATTATAATTGAAGTTCATAAGTGACTCAAAGAATGAAAAGTAACATAAATGAAGGCAGTATACATTTTCAGAAATACCTATACAGAACACAAATTTGGCATTTATAGTAAGCATTCAATGATTCTATATAAACTAGAGGCCCAGTGCACGAAATTCGTGCACGGAAGGGGGGTTCCCCCAGCTCTGCCTGCACCCTCTGCAATTTGGGACCCCTACACCTTTTTCTTATCTAGCTAACCTCTTCACATTTAAAAAAATTAACTGAAATATCACCTACTCTAGGAAATCCTCTTTGAACAAATGTCTTTACAATCTGTATTAAGTATTTTCATAGTATACCATTCTTTTTGTTTAACAGCTACTTAGAGTGGATGCAATGTGGTTTTCATTCTTGCATCTGAATTTTTTCTTCTTGCTCTTTTAATAGCAAAGCTTATCCAATTTACATTTTCCCTTCAAGGGCTTATATTTGGTTCAGTTTCTAGTTGGCTCCCTGCTTTTTTTTCAAGCAATAAATTTGGGTTGTGATAGTAAGCCTCACTTGTAATCAAGCCTGTAGGTCTCTCTATCTGAATATTTCTGTAATACCTATCACTTTAGCATACCAGAGATTGTGTTCATTTATAGAAAATAACAATAAATGTCACCTGATCATTTGATCTTCTAGTAATATTTTATAGCGAGATGTATTATTCTAGTAATTTAACTATTACAAAACTGAGGTGTACAGAAATAAACTATGTTGAACAATAAAGAATGACTCAAATATCAAAGCATATACACTTAGGGCCTCCCTTGTCCTGTGCCTCAGATATCATAGCATAGTACACATGGAACTCAGCTTCCTTTAAAATAGGAAGGGATGCCATACTCATGAAGAAGCTGATTTTTATTTAAGGGCCTCACTTGTTCTGCACCTTTACAGAGGGGTGAGTAGTGGCTGAAGGAATTTGAGGAAACCCAGACAGAATTCTCCTCCTAAAAGATTTTGCTAAGCTGGCCACTGGGACCCCTGGGCATTGGTCCAATTAAAACCCAGACACACAGCAATAACAAAGGCACTGGTCTCCTACTGCTAATGCATAAGGATCAAACCCCAGCCTGCAGGAACTCACCCCCGCAGTCAGGACCAGGCCTCTGGGTAGACCTGGGCTGGTGCTCCTAACTCTGGGGAGAGGGAGACTTCCCATGGCTGCAGGCTAGAGGGGAACAGGTCCATAGCGCAGGTTGGTCAGCAGAGTGGCTTCTTCGCCTGGGATTGCAGGGCAGCTTGGCCAGGCTCTGCCTGGCCTGTTCTCCCCAGGATTGTGGGGGTCAGCTCGGCCTGGCCTGTTCACCCAACGATCGCAGCTCAGCTCAGCCTGGCCTGTTCTGTTCTCCCCATGATCGTGAGTCAGCTCGGCTTGGCCTGTTCGCCCCGTGATCACCAGGCGGCTCGGCTTGGCCTGTTCACGGGGCGGCTTGGACCCAGGCTCTTCACCCGGTGATCGTGGGGCAGCTCGGCCAGGCCTGTTCGCCCTGTGATTGTGGGGCGGCTTGGACCCAGGCTCTTCACCCCATGATCACAGGGTGGCTTGGACCCAGGCTCTTCGCCCCGTGATCGTGGGGTGGCTTGGCTTGGCCTGTTTGCCCTGAGATTGCGGGGCGGCTTGGACCCAGGCTCTTCGCCCCATGATCGTGGGGCAGCTCTGCCTGGCCTGTTTGCCCCATGACTGCGGGACAGCTTGGACCCAGACTCTTCGCCCCGTGATCGCGGGGCAGCTGGGCTTGGCCTGTTCGCCCCGTGATCGCAGGGCAGCTTGGACCCAGGCTCTTTACCCCGTGATCGCAGGGCGGCTTGGACCTGGGCTCTTCGCCCCGTGATTGCCGGGCAGCTTGGACCCGGTCCAAGCCACCTGACGCTGCCTGCCCAGGTCCCCATCTCAGCTTGGATCCACCGGTGGCTTCAGGCGCTGCTCCCCATTGCCTGCCCATGTCCCCAACTCCATCGGCCGCATAAGGCCTCTGCCTCCACAGCCTGCATATCCAAATTTACCCGCCATCTTTGCTAGGTTAATTTGCATATCACTCCTGATTGGCTGTGGGCATAGCGAAGGTACGGTCAATTAGCATTTTTCTTTTATTAGTGTAGATGAGGCATTACAATGCTTGATTCATCTGTCACTTGATTTTTTAAAGCTCAGAAGTCTTATGGAAGCAGACAGCCAACACTTTCCCCTACAATTAATCCCAAAGTAGTACAACTAGGGTCTACATTAACATTTACAATGAAAATTTTGTATGGTCATTAATTAACATATATTGCATGTTTTGTTCCAGACACTGGTCTACTGAGAACTTGATTTTTAAATTATAAGTGAAACATACAGAAAATAAATCAAATGAATTATTTTAAGGTAGACACTATCCAGGTCAATAAATAAAACTTAACCAGCCACTCCAGAAAACTTCCATGCTCCTTATCCCAATTACAAAATCTCTCCCTCGACCATAATTAACCATTACCCTGACTTTCATAGTAATCACCTCCTATATTTTCTTTTTTTATTATTACAGATATCTCCCATTTTCCCTCTTACCCACCTTCCTCCCATCCCCTACCCCCTACCCAGTGTTCACTACACTATTGCCCGTGTTCATAGGTCGACACTCAACCAATTAGCCACATTGGCTAGCACGATCTTTCTTTTTTTACGGATACATAGTATTCCATAATGTAAATGTCCCACAACTTTTTTATCCATTCATCTACTGATGGGCACTTGGGCTATTTCCACATCTTAGCTATTGTAAATAACGCTGCTATGAACATAGGGGTGCATATATTCTTTCTGAATTGGTATTTTGGGGGGTTTAGGATATATTCCCAGAAGTGGGATTGCTGGGTCAAATGGAAGTTCCATTTTTAGTTTTTTGAGAAAACTCCATACTGTTTTCCATAGTGGCTGCGCCCCTCTGCATTCCTACCAGCAGTGAACTAGTGTCCCCTTTTCTTCACGTTCCCGCCAGCACTTGTTGATTTTTTGATGATAGCCATTCTGATAGGTGTGAGGTGATATCTCATTGTGGTTTTAATTTGCATTTCTCTGATGATTAGTGACTGAGCATCTGTGGTTTTCTTTTTAAGAGTTTTGTCACCCAAACGTGCATCCCTACACAGTTGTTTCAAGTTGATGCCTTGAATCTCTCTTAATCTATTGCTCCATTCTCCATCCCTGTCATTTTCTTTCCATTTTTCTTTGTAGGAATCTGGGCCCTTTGACATGTTGAGTTTCCCCAAGTCTGGATTTTGTTAAATACATACCCGTGATGGATTTCAACATTTCTGTATCTCTTACAAATAGGCAGCTCAATCCAGAAGGCTGGGTCAAACTCAAGATTGATTTGTCATTTCTATAGGCAATGTCTTATTGTCTTTTCAATCTTAGCAGCTATTGCTGTTTAATAACCCATCCATTCAGTAAGGACTGCAAAATGATTATATTCTGCCACTTCTTTTTCAATGATTAGTTGAAATACTAATACATAGAAACACTTCCCTTCGTTTACTTGGTTATCTAGTAGTATAGTTCATACAAGGAAAAATAAATACTTAATTCTTTCGCTCTATTTTCTAGTTTTGAAAAGAAAATAAACTAATTTCTTATTCTTTTAAGGTGACCAATTTTCCAAGTATTATTAAGAACTTTTAAATTGAACATATTTAATATGTTCTTGCAATAATCACTGTTGAGGCTCAAATTATTCCATCTTTGGCCAGTGGGAACCTCTTCAAGATGGCTCCTGAGCCCTTTTGACATGACTCTAATAGTCTTTGTTAGCTTCCTTGCTATCTTCCTCCAGACCTGCAATTAGTAATTTCTTCACATAATTTTTTACTTTTTTAAAAGTGAGAAATGTTATTTCAAGACCAAAAACTTAGTGCTAAGAATACTCACTATAGGCCTTTTCAGTGAACAAAGCTAGGAAATATACAAATATATTTAAAGATAAAACCTCAAGCTTATACTGATACTTTTAATTCAAACTTGAGACCATAAAAGCTTTTACTTAGACTTTTTATTACATCTGTAATACTTTTCTTCCATACATAGACTCCTGATTTGCAAGGACACGGGATAAAATTAGAATATCCAATACTCACTCATTTGTTTTAGCCGACATTACAGTCTCACAATAACAATCTGAATATCTAGATAAAAGTACCCGAAATGTGATTATTGAGAGCATTAAAAAATGCTTGGCACATGGTCTCTCAATTCTCCCATTAAAAAATAGCTATACTTTATCCACATTGTCCAAACATATGGCCATTATATAGAATATTCTCAAACTCCCAGCCCTCATTTTGTCTTAATTCTACAGGTAAATATATATATTTAATGCTTACTCATTAGGTTTTATGTTGATGTCACTAATTATTTTAGAAGTCTAAAAATCAAAACTCATTCTCTAATACACTGTTGACCATTAATACAACTTCCTGTGATGGCAGAAATATTCTCTATCTGTGCTTTTCAATACTGTAGCCACCAGCTATTTGGCATGTTGTTAGTGCGACTGAGCTATTGAAGGTTTATTTAGGTATAATTAATTTCAAATTAAATTGTCACATGTAGCTAGTGATCACCTTGCTTGACAACACAGCTTACGTAGACTCTTCAGGAGGTGCTCATGTGAATAATATTCTCTTAATTGTTATATATACTGCCCATTAGGCATGAAAATCAGTTTGGTTGAATATAAAATCTTTGGTTCACACTTTCTTTCATTATCTCAAATGTTACTCCAAAATGAAGCACTGCTGTAAATTTTGATGATAACTTTATTTCTTTTATACTCCATAGGCTCTTTTACATAGATAATCAAAGGACTTTCTAGTTCCTTAAGGTCCAGCCATTTCTTAAAAATATATTTTTATTGATTTCAGAGAGGAATGGAGAGGGAGAGATAGAAACATCAATGATGAGAATCATTGATGGGCTGTTTCCTGCACTCCCCACCACTGTCGCCCCAAATGGGGATCTAACCTGCAACCTGGGCATGTGCCTTTGACCGGAATCGAGCCCAAGACCCTTCAGTTTGCAGGCCGATGCTCTATACACTGAGCCAAACCAGCCTACGGCAAGTATAGCCATTTTACTAGAATATCCTGGTGTCGGTCATTCTGAGTAAACAGTATGCAGAGTGGTATTTCAGTAGGTAATTTTAAAGCTTTTTTAATTTCTGAATTATAGTTTTCAGTATTTATTATTTTCCTTTACTTTGGTTTTCTTCTTCAGGGACTTGTGTTTGATCTCCTTTACCTAACTTTAGCATGTCACTTTTGAATATTTATATTCATTTTCTTCACTTTAGATTTCCACCTTTTTTAACATCTTTCTCTTAAAGCATTATCTGCTGTATATATTTTGTCATGGTCTTTATAGTTTAGTCTTCATTACTGAAATGACTTTCTTCCATTTCTGTCACCTCATCTGAGTTTTTCTGATTCTGATTTGTTATTCTTTAATAATCTTATTAATATTTTTAGCTCATCCTGAAATACAGGGTGTCCCAAAAATGTATACACACTTTAACAACTGATAGTTCAATTTATTTATTTATTTATTTATTTATTTATTTATTTATTTATTTATTTAAACCCTCACCTGAGGAGTGAAGATATTTTTCCCATTGATTTTTTAGAGAGTAGAAGGGAGGGGAAGAGAGAGAGAGGAGAGAGAAACATCAATGTGACAGAGACACATCAATTGGCTACCTCTCACACACGCCCCAATCAGGGGTGGGGATTGGACCTCCAAGCCAGGTATGTGCCAGTGACCAGGAATAGAACCCACGACCCTCCAGTGCACAGTCCCACACTCCAACCACTGAGCCACACTGGTCAGGCAGAAAATAAAATGATTTTTTTAAAAATATATTTTATTAATTTTTCACAGAGAGGGAGAGGGATAGAGAGCCAGAAACATCGATGAGAGAGAGACATCGACCAGCTGCCTCCTGCACACCCCCTACTGGGGATGTGCCCACAACCAATGTACATGCCCTTGACCGGAATCGAACCTGGGACCTTCCAGTCCTCAGACCGACGCTCTATCCACTGAGCCAAACCGGTTTCGGCAGAAAATAAAATGATTTGAGTAAACACTGCTTTTCTAATTATTCAAAGTGTATGTGTACATTTTTTGGGACACCTCATAGTTGTTAATTTACTTTTAGTTTGTTTACTTCTGTTTAGTGAGCACATTTCTGACATGCTTTTAGTGTCTATAAGGATGTTATTTTTTCTTAAAACATCTTTGCACAGGATTTGATCTTAGCACTTTATATATATATATTTTTTTCTATTGATTTCAGAGAGGAAGGGTGAGAGAGAGATAGAAACATCAATGACGAGAATCATTGATTGGCTGCCTCTTGCACACACCCGCACTGGGATCGAGCCTGCAACCTGGGTACATGTCCTTGACCGGAATCGAACCTGGGACTCTTCAGTCCACAGGTCAACACTCTATCCACTGAGCCAAATCAGCTAGGGCTGTTCATTTTTATGTGATACTATTTTTCATAAACTTTAGAATGAAGCAGAGTATAGGAAAGCTTTTCTAATGTTATAGGGCTCTCTTTAGCTGTTGTGTTCATGTAATGTTAAAAAAATGAGAGTTCTTAAGAGCCAAACTGCTTCAAGACCTTCAGTCCCATTACCATGTACCCAAAGCACTCATCTAGTGTTGAACAGGTAAAATCCCTTCCTAATCTTAGCTACTCCTTCCAAATTGGCCGCCCCCCTTTCCAGTGCATTCTTATTAGTTCTTTTGGAGTTCTTCTGTTCTTAGGTCCATTAGACAACATCCCAAATGCTTCTTTCCGTCTTCTTGCTCCCACATAAACCCTGATAGCATGCAGGTCTTGTGATGGGTGGTTTGTCACTACCTGTTTACATTTTGTGGTTCATGCGGATACCTTGTCATCTAGTTTTGTTGTATTGTCCATGGGTTTTGGTTTGCTATTTCAATTTCTACTGGGGGACTCAGATTGAAAAGCTATGCTATTGTTGCCACCACCTTCCCAGAGTTCTGCTAAGAATTTTAAATTATATTATCTCATTGGAATTCCATAACCACTTCATAAATTGGTACTACCAGTACCCATAAGCTCATTGATAAGAAAAGTTCAATAACCTGTTCAAAATTACATGGCTAGTTAAATTGTAAAACCAAGATTCTAACCCAGATCTCTTAAATTCTAGCACCTATATTCTTTATAACATTCATGGGAAAATGATTCATTATATAGAAATGTATTTTATAGCAAACTTGTCAGGAGTTAATTCTGTGACGTGTGAACACACTTCTACCTTAATTCCTATATAATAAAACTCAACTGGAAGTTTAATAAACTCGTCCAAGTCCTTTAAATTTTCAGCAGGGTAGCAAAGAGATAGCTACAAAATCAGATCAAAGCCAAATTTGCAAAAAAAAACCAAACAAAAAAAAAACAACCAACCAAACATTGAAACCCTGGCTCTCTCAAATCTTATGGATTCTTCAACTATAGAAGATATTTTATTAAGTAGGTTAAACAAATGTAATTATGGAAATGAAAGTAATCCTATCTAATCACTAGAACTACTGTGTGCATATTCCATGAATAGGAAAAGAAGCTTCCAAAGTAAGCAACCACTAATAACCTACCTGGCCTGCCTTGTGTAGGTGAAGATACAAATAGAGGCTGTATAGCCTTCTGTGAGGAAACTGAAGTGGTACTACTAGCTTGATTAGCTGCTGCACAGTTAGATAAGACTGGAACTGGAACATTATTGGCACAGGAAGCTGTAATTGCTGCAGAATTTACCATCACCTGTAAGTGTGAAAGAAAGTTTAGAATTCTAAGTTCTGCTTCCCAAACACTATTAGTCTCCTATCTGATCCTACATTTCAGGAAATAGTATTTTTTATTATATATCTCTATTTATTTGGGTATTTAATTTCTCTTGGCAACATGTTGTCACTTCTAGCATACAAATTTTCCAGTTATATGTTAGATACATCCTTAAATATTTTGCGGGTTTTTTTGCTTTTTAAATCTTTATTGTTGAAAGTAGTACAGATTTTCCAACTTTTCCCTCCATTGACCCCCACCATCCCACTCCAGTATTTTGATAAGTAAAACACAGAGGAGTTAATCTTTATGTAAACCCTGTATAGGCAGGTTAAGTTATTTCTTAGAAGACCCCAGATTACTTTGAGAACTTTAATTTTTAATGTATTATTTTTTTCTAAAAAGGTAATACATTAATATGATTCAAAAATCAAGTATAACATTGTGTAACAATGATATTTCCTTCCAATCCCTATACTCCATCTGCCTTGTTCTCTTATGCCCAAGAAGGTGACTTCTGTTTCCTGCATATTGTACAGAGCTTTATACATAATTCTTTAAACACAAAAGGTGCTTGGATTTTTTTAAACTTTCTGAGACTACAAATTATATTTCTGATTAGGCCACAGCACCCAATATACAGCTGTGCACAGAGAGGTGTTCAATAAATATTAACAGACTCCTCTTCTTGAATACACTGTCCTCACTGCAGTCTCCATTTCCTTGCTACCCACTGAAGTGTGGCTGCTACCCACTCTGGTCCTCATAAACTGTATTTGAAGTCACCAGTGGACTCCATGGCAAAAAATCCTAGTAGACTCGTTAGTCCTTATGCTGCTTGATCTCGGGAATAACTGACACCTTGAAACAGTCTCTTCCTGGGTTTCCCAAATATACTCTCCTATTCCCCCGCCCCTGGCTTTTGCTTCTCTACCCATTTCCTAAAATTTGGTGATCCACAGGCTCTGTTCTAGATGCTCTTATCAATCTCTTCCTTTTCCCAGGATTATCTTATTCACTCTTATGGTTTTAACTACCATTTTGATACCAACTCCCCATTCTACAGGAGAGCTTTACATTTAAGTGTCAGTGTATGACGTTGACTTGACACATCATTTATATTAACTCACTCATTATAAGAGGTTCCGAGTAGTCTAATGCTAGCACATAGAACAGTGACTGGAACATAGTAGATGTTCAATTAATTGAATGAATTTACCAATCACTATGCAAGGCACCACAAGGTATAATACTTAAAATAGGAATATAAGTAGCTTCTTTGAAATATGATGAGTGAAGAGAATAAAAAGAAAAAAATTCATTTTCCTCCATTCAGATCACTGCAACTGACTCCTTAATAACACAATAAAGATTACCTCCTGGGGGTAGTTGCATGAGGTAACTGTGTCCTGAGGAGACATAGAACATGGTCCTCTGTCCTGAAGAGACTTTAGTGAATACAGAAATACAGTTAAGGGCAAATCAAGAAACCAAATAACATAAAAATAAAGTATCTGCTTTGTTTCAACATCTTCTAAAATAAAGGTGATCTGTTCTAAAAATATTCAAATTTGGAAGTGACTAATAAGATAAGGCTCCAATCCACACCCTCTCCTCCATGCCTGCTGCTATTGCCCTGATGATGAGGTCTTTGGTCCCCCTTGAATTGATCCACTTTATCAGCAGTTCTCAGTAAACTCAGGGCTGGATCCTAGAGGCAGAGCTCAGCAGTTTGTAACCCTAATCTTCAGCAGCTTACTGGGGGGGAGGGGGGAGGAGGGAGACAGAGAGAGACTGAGAGACAGAGATTGAGATTTCAACACATAAAAAAATGTAATGACAAGGAAGCAAAAAGAATTTGTATCAGATGAATAGTATAGAGTATTTTGAGTATTTCATGGTGGTAAGGTATTCCCTGAGTTTTGGAGCTCGGAAAGGATTCCTGATAGTGGCTCTTGCATGGTGTGAATGCTTTTGATCTATTTGGAAGGGGGAGTGATGTTAGGACCAGGTTCCTTTAATACTTTCAAAGAGCTGCTTGAAAATCACTTCCTCCCCCCACCAAAGACAGTAAAAAAAAAAAAAAAAAAGATAATGTTCCCAAAAGTATCACTCTAATGCCAGTGCCTGATTTAGGTAACTGTTCTATTTCCTATCTACATCCAACTCTAGTCCCAATGCAGACACTAAAATGTAACAGAGGACTGTAATTTAAACACTTTCTTAGTGGCCTTTCTTGACTTAAAAGTTTCAAAATCAGTAAGACCAACAATGGTTTTGCTAAAAGAAAGCATTCCACCTAAAGATGTAGTTTAGGACAAAGGTGGATAATTGGCTGGTCAGCTGCATCCTATCTAAGCAGGATATAGTATAATCCAAACACCACTCCCTCTGTCTCAAGACTATCTTTGTGAAAGCAAAAATGATTTTAAAAGGCTCAGAGTTATGCATGACAGACTGTCATGACAGCAAAAACAAACAAACAAACAAGCAAGAAAACCAGTAGCAAAAATTGGTAATAATGATAAGAACAGAGGAAATCAGGGGAAGTAATCACAGAAACAGCAGGAACCATATGAGCCCAATTTAACATGGACTTAATATTGCATGTTTCTAAATTTTGTGTTCAAGTATAGCCAAAATATCTGCCAAAAAGCAAACTTTAGCCCTGACTCAGAGTGCCCAGTGTGAATGCTAAACAATTCTAGAGAAGGACTTAGTTGAGAGATGAACATGAAAGTAAGAAATAGGAATAAATATTTATGGTTTCTTAGAAGGCTCTAATTCTGGAAATCTTTAAGTCTTACATTTGTCCTCTCTCCTCAGAATACTGTGAGAAAATTATTTAGAAACTTGCTATGTATTTGGTGACTGGAGGGTGGGAATGGAACAAAATACGAAAAGATTGAAAGCTATTGGGATTCATGATAAAATAAGTTAAGAAGAAAAAGGAACAAGTGAAATTAAAGGGCCATCTCGGATGGTCAAATTTTTACTTGCTTTTTTAGTTGGGTGACTATTTCAAAAAATGGTATAAAAAGCATGTGACATGAGAATAGTAATAAAAGAATGAGGGGACAAGTATTTCTCTAGAAGGGGCAAAGGAAATGAAGGAAAAATAGGGGAGAGAATTATATATCAGTTTTGTTTACCTTCCTAAGAGTACATGAAGCTACCAACGTTAAATTAATCAGAGTTAGGGAATAGAGGGTAGTCACTCAAGTTCTTCACAAATATTCCAGTTTTCCCCCTGGGTACATGGCAGGTTGCTCTTCCTGGTCTCATCTAAAGTTAAGTATGGCTATGAGACATGCTTGGCCAATGAAATATGAGCAAAAATATTAAAAGCCAGTGTTCAATTATCCTATTTTTAGCCTGCCCCAAGGTGACTGAAAGCTCATGTCTATCAGCCTGAGTCCCTGCATGACCATGATGAACAAAAGCTTGCATTGGACATATAACATTAGGGATAGCAACTGTCCTCTGTTAAGCTGTTCAAATTGGGGGGGGGGGGGGGGGTGTTACTGCAGTCTAACCTAGCTTGATTAAAACATTAATTGGTAACTAGAAGGTGTTGTTCTAAGAAGAACCTAATTTAGGATGGAGATTATGAATTTGTAAGCTCTTAATGGAAGAGGCAACTACTTCAACCCCAACTGTAGAAGATAAAATTGATAAATGCTTTGAACAACAAAGAGCAGTTAAAACTCAGCCTTAAAGCAAGAATCACATTGTTGTTAAAAACTAATTGCATTAAGATATGTCAAAGCAAGAGTCCAACTAAGGATATAACACCCAGTGAATACCTGCACGTGGACAAAGTGGCTCATGGAAAAGCATCCAAAGATATGGCTCTTCCATCAACACCTGATAAGCTCATGATACTCAAGTAGAGAGAAAGATAGAGATAAGAAAGCAAAGCACTATAGCAAATCTAAGTAGTATATCTATTATTAAAAAGAACTGTCAGTAGGAATATTAACACATGAAACTAATAGGAACCAGACAGAGATAGCATAATTAATCACACAGCCAGAGAAACCATGAGCAGAACTAAACCCATCCAACTGAGATAAAATGACCCTTGGACCCCCAATTTTCTATGAGTGAAAAGCAGGCTGAGAAAGTTGCTCAGCTGCCAAGGATTATTCTTCAATGCCTACTTCAAATATGGTCAAAGACAGAAGGGACTTTGAGTAACAAAGAGCCCCAGAAAACAATGAACCAGTCCCCTCCAGAAAACAGTCCCCATGCCTAGGTTGGGGGCCCTCACAATGTCTGTCTATCATGATGTCAGAATTGCTACAGGCAAGTAACTGTGTTTCTCCCATTCCCCCCCTACTCCGAGTGGGAATTTTTACTGCAATTTTTTCAGTCCCTGTTCCACCACTACAAATTGGGTTTGTGGGGGTAAACAACTTTGTATCTTTGACTTTAGGCTTCCAGGTCAAGAAGAGTCATATCTGGACCCAATACAAAGAGTACCACAGATTTCCCAGAAACCTTGGGCAATAAGTTTAATTACACTGGATAGAATTTTTCGGTTGTCTCCCCTGAGGAGGAAGCAAGTACTCTGCCTGTGGGAGGAGTTTGAGTTGCATGCTACACTACTTAGTGTTGTGAAAATATTTCCAACTTTTTTACTTCCAGGCACAGAAAAATTAGATTCTTTAGTAGGACATGCTATGGTCAATGAAAATGAAATGGAAAAGGAAGTGACACATGCCATCTCTAGTGCACCATTCACTAGCTTTTTTTTCCTGCCTTGGCAATCATGGATGGAGCTTCCATCAGCCTGAGTCCCTGAGCAGGGCCCTCCAAAGCAAACTTATTTATGGTCCATTCTTACTGTTAGAAAAATCATAGTAAATTCCTCTAAAAATTATCACTGCCAATGTTTGAACTTCCTCATGTATCAACGCATATTAGAAATATCTCTAAATAGACTACTTTCAGAAAGGGGGCGTGATCTTGGATGAGTTACTCAATTTCTGGGTCTCAATTTCTTCATCTACAAAATGGAAATGATACCCTGATTACCTCATATGACTGTTCTGATTTAAATACACTTATATGTATAGTTCTTAGAATAGGGCCCTAGTACACAGTCAGAGTACCTACCAAGTTTGCTGTAGATTCAGTTGTGCTATAAACATCTGAAGTTTCATAGTCTGGTTCTAGAGGATATTGCCAAAGTAAAGTAAAAAGTGAGCATTATTTAATAGTTTGAAATTTTATAAACAATAAAAAATATCATAGATTCTACCTATATCTCACTGACCTGAAGGATAAATATATTCTTCATTATATCCCCCTAGAAAAAAAGACAGAAGAGTATGTTTGTATGTTTATGTAGAGCTTTTTAGCTCAGCACAGCCAGATGGTCAGCACTTGCTTTCTTCTCAAGTTTTGTGGATATATAGGTTCAAAACTAAAACATATACATCCTTGCACCAAGTGATTTGAGCTTTTGTACTAGTGAAAAGATACTGAAGCCAGAGATTGGCTGTAAACAGTATGAATTTCTCCTCTGAAAATTCCCTTAGGTTTTAAAGTTCAGGTAGAGGTGAAAAATACAGCTGTGTCCAATTTTCTAGTCAGGCAGTAGACTATGGTGATTAAGTTTACCAGCGTGGAGTTAGGGCTAGATTTGAATCTTGATTAATAATACCACTCTTTGTGCCTCACTTTCTTCACTATAAAACAGGAATAATAGTACCTAGGGGAGTGAAAAGAATATAGCATGATGCTTGACATATAGTAAATGGTGACTATAATTTGAGTATAACCCATAATTTGTTTAGGGGGACATCAATGGGATATATCATGCCTAATTTTTTTTTAGCCTGTCAGGTAAATAATACATTTAAAATCGGTCTGTTCTCATAGGATGGCTCAGTAGATTGACGTATTTTGCTTTAAGATTGCTATACCAATGAAACACAGAGAATGCCAATCTTCAATTAAACAGTTTTCACTAAATAAAATCCATAGGTCAAAACTGGATTTGATTCTTTTTTTTTAAATGTTTGGGTTTTTTTTTAATATTCAGAGAGGAAGGGAGAGGGAGAGAGATAGAAACATCAATGATGAGAGAGAATCATTGATTGGCTGCCTCCTGCACGCCCCACACTGGAGATCAAGCCTGCAACCCAGGCATGTGCCCTTTGACCGGAATCGAACCCAGGACCCTTCAGTCCGCAGGCCAATGCTCTATCCACTGAGCCAAACCAGCTAGGGTGGATTTGATTCTTAAACACGTTACTTATCTAACACACATGCATTAACCCCTCCAGACAGCAGGATTTTACGTGAGAACAAAGATTTGGTTACTCTAAATATGCCACTACAGGTGAGCAATACATCTGAAGATGCCCACCATGCTAAAGGGAAAGACAAAAGAGTCATGCTGAGTAAAAGAGCAGAGTGTATACATCCTTTACATGCATGCACATGCACATATAAAATATTCGCAAATTATCCTTGTGCTAGATTTTTTTCCTAGAAATATCTATTTTCTTCTACATAAGTATAAGTAAAAAAAAATATATCACAGGGAATAAGGAACTTGACTGGTAAACTGAGTCATTCAGACTGCCTCCTACCTCCTTAATATATCCAACTCCTCCAGAATTGTTTAAGTAGGCATATATGATTTTATAGTAAAATTGAAAAAATAAGCATACCCTGTGCATGGTAAGAGGCACTATAACAACTGTTGAGAGCACATATAGGCACATATATAAGCTTTAAAGTCATAAAAACCCAAATTTAAAACTGATCTCTGCCTGTCACAAAGGACCACATATTACATCTGGACATTTATATAAAATGTCCAGAATAGGCAAATCTATTATGACAGAAAACAGACTAATGGTTCCATAGGGCTAGGGTAGGGGGAAGGGAAATGGAAAGTGGCTGCTAATGGATACAGGATTTCTTTTTGGGGTGATAAAAATGTTCTAAAATTGGTTGTGGTGATGGTTATAAAACTCTATGACTATACTAAAAACCACTGAGTTGTGCACTTAAATAGAAGAACTGTATGGTATATAAACTACATCTAAATAAAGCTGTTATAAAAAATTAAATATTTGCCACTTACCAGGTATGTCTTTGGCCATGTCATTTACCCTTCAAACCTCAATTTCCTTATATGTAATATAAGAATACCACATTCCTCAGAGGGATATAGTTTAAGTATTATATTAAATTATAAATATAATTACTTTGTACATAGGATTCAATGAATAGTAATATTTATAGATTAAGTGGACTTCTGGGGCAATGAAGTTATTTCATAGCAGTCTTGTAAAATAATAGCCAGTCTCATGAAAAGCCCAAAGTAGTTATTACAAATCGTGAGGACAACATGAATAGTACCTTATTAATAAGGAATAGATGTTTTCCACAGGGAAATATCCCAAATTCAAACTCACTACAGTAAACCCTCCATTTTGCGGACCTCGATTTAATGGACTTCAGATTTAACAGCCAAAATTTCCAGCCCATATGTCACATGTGAAAATAAACACCCTGTTAATTTTAAAATTATGTTATCTGATTTACTTGTAATTAATGGGTTATTTTTTATTAATTCATTGTTATTTTTAGCAAATTTTAGTGAATAGGCCATATGTTAAAAAACACTGCCGTAATTTCGCCAACATAAATAAATATTACTTTTCTACAACTATAGGCTATATATTTGAATCCAAGAGTCACCACTCATAAACAATGTTTAGTGAATGATTAGCACATAATCACACCATATCATGTGCAGTAATTGGTTTCATTGTCACGTGGCAAGACTTTCTGCAGCAATTTTAAAGCGTATAGCAGATGTGCCAATGTGCATTTGTTTACTCGCAGTGACTGGTGAATGCACACATTTACTAGACCTATTCAATATAAATTTAAAATTACAGTAATACATATAGAAAACTTTTCTGTGAAATTAAACTTTTCATACATACTTAATTTTAATTACACAAATGTGTCTATATAAGTAAAAACAGGTACACTAATTTGTTAATTTTTTAACATATGCATTCGGAAAAGCTACTTTATTATATAACAGACTTTCGGCTTTAACGGACACCTCCTCGACTGAATTAGTCCATTATATTGAGGTTTTACTCTATAAACCTATGCAAAGAGCTGAACATAAGTTATAACAATGTAGAGAGCCTACAGAAATAGAAGCCTATCCTTCTGAAAAATACCAAGATATCTTTAAAAACCTAGCAAGCTCTGAGACAAAAACTGATATCTCTTTCAAAACAAGCTACCAGAACAGAGTGAGACCCCCCAAACACTTTAGGTACACTTCATAGCCTTGATATTCTAATGCCACAAGAATCATCTTTAAAAAAACACATTTAACTGTAATTGACTCACCATTATCACACTGGCCATTGCCCTCTTCTGAACTCAAAGTGTGTTTGCCTGAGCTATGTCCGCGCCTTGCAACACAGTATGTCGGAGTAGGAGGAACCATTGTAGAGGGCCTTCCATGATTCTGTACCAAAGAGACACACACACATACATGCACTTCTCCCTCTTAATTTTAATGTGCTTTAGAATTAAGTGTGAGGCAATAATGATTAAGAAAATAGAAAATATTACATGATCTCACTCATTTGTGGATAATAAAGAACATTATAAGCTGATGAACAAAAATATAGATACAGAGGCAGTAAAGCATCAAACAGACTGTCAAATTACAGCAGGAAGGTTAGGGAGAGGTGGGGGAGATAAGAGATCAACCGAAGAACTTGTATGCATGCATATAAGCATAACCAATGGACGCAAAACACTGGGGGGTGAGGGCATGTATGGGAGTGGGGTGGGGGGGCAATGGTAAGATATGTACACACATAATACCTTAATTAAAAATGGGAAAAAAGGCTAAATACAGAATACAAAAAAAAGAAAACAGAAAATATTAGCCCATACTACATAGGCACGATTATTTGTCCACCTCTACCTGCTTCTCTAAGACTAAAAAAAAATTTCTCTTCTCCTTAAAAGTGCTAAGATGAAGTTAGGTTTTTCCAAGAAGGGCTTTTTTTGCTTATTTGTACAAAAAGCTAAAATTTATCTATATGCCTTTACTTAAAAAAAGAGAAAAGTAAATAGCTTTTTGAGTAAATTTTTAAACTACTTACAGGTAAAGTTGGATAAGCAGTCTCATCCCCTTCTTCAATTTCATAAAAAGTAATGGTTTCTTCCAAGCCCCTGGGCATCTGTCCATTTTCTGGGGCAAAGCTATATTGGCACTCCTTATTCACACAATGCATCTGGCGGTGACTACGTCTAAAGGAACTTAAGTGGTTCAGAGAATGAAAGGGGAAAAATATGGTAGTAACTTGTTTCTAATTTCTAAATAACAGTTCAAACATCTCAATGTTGACACAATTTAGTCCATACATGTGTTGCTCAGCAATGAAGACAAACTTACCCATTTTCTCTGACTTTTGACACTTAAAATTTACTTACCGAGCTCTATAGGAGAAGTTATCATAGCTCTGGCAGCACTTTTTCCCTGGGCCAGGGTAAAAACCAACTTTAGGGTCCACCATGTTAGGCCTGTTTATAAAGCGAGATGAATCCCTAAGAATAAGGGGAAAGGAAAACAGAATTCTTTATTCACTAGTGTCTGAGTGGTCAGTCTTTGTAGTTAAATAGAATTAACACATCTTTATAAAAACATCCACATATAAAGAGCTTTGCTCCCCTTACTACTGGCATTAGGCCTAATCATTATTCATGGATATAGGGCCATATACATGACATTCATATCTTGATGGCATTCTATCTTCTAGCATTTCTTCAACTGCTCCATATTTCCCTAAACTGTGAGAATATGAATCTTCCAATGAATTCATTTGACAAGAATTTAAGTATACACAAGTTTCATCCTCTATGCTCTCTGTAGACAAAAATTGTAAGAAATCTAAACTCTTTAGATATTTCTAAATTCTACTGTAATTCTGTCCAGGAATTATTTCCAATATCTAAACAGAGATGAACATTATCTTGAAAGTTGGTTAAGACTTACCTGGGCATCCCATATCCCCGACCTTGTCTCTGAGATGAATGTTGAGGATAAAAATGTTCATTAGCCATAAAATTGCCAGCTGTCTGTGCGTAGTGCATTGGAGGGTCATGCCCATAATGCATACTATTCTGAAGCCTGGGTGGGGGTAGGGGATCTCCCCTGCTGTAGGCCATAGACATATACATCTCTTTCCCTCTAACTTTCCTGAACATCTTCTTGTGTTGCTTCATGTCCATCTCCGACATAACTTTCAGGCAAACAAAGAAGTAGCAAATAAGCTTCATAACCAAAGCAAAATATCCAGTGTCTCCCCACCACACACACAAATAACTAAAACTTTCAAATGTTTTCTTAGGAACAAACAAGCAAACAAAAAATACAGGAAGGGAATTTTTGTATTTTTTAAGGATGTACTAGATAATCCATTTGGAAGGGCAAAACCAGTAGGTATTTCTGTATCAATGGACATCACAGCACTATCTTTAGGATAGGCAGCTTTGATCATCAAAACAGAGGGTTAATGCTTATTAATAGCTCTAGCTGCTTCCGTGAAGTGTTTTCCTAGTTCTCTGAAAAATATTTTTCCTTCAAATTTTAGAATCTAAAATCTACTCCAACTTAAGTTTACACAAAGTACTTTGGAATAGTATTTCTCAGCCAGGGACAGTTTTGCCCCTCTTCCCACTGATGGAACATGTGGCAATGTCTGGAGACATTTTGGGTTATTAAACTGGGGGAAGAGTGCTATGGCATGTAGTGGATAGAGTCCAGGGATGCTACTAAGCATCCTACAGTACACAGGACAGCACACCATAAAGTATTACCCATCCCAAAATATCAGTAGTGACAAAGTTGAGAAACTCTATCCCAGAATAAGATTTATTTATACCTTTAAAAATTACAATGTAGGGGGAAAGATGGAGAAAATAATAAAAACCTTCAGTATACAAACCCATTTCTGGGAAATAGCCCCCGGAAATTTTCTGGTAACCTCTTCCTTTCCGACTAGGCATAGCATTCCAGGCAGGAACAGGTGTCACTTGAGTAACTGGTTTTAAGTTAGCCAGTGGAACAACATGCCTTAAAGTTAAAGATACCAACATGAAGCCATTGCAGCAGACTTAATTCTCATTTGCTACACATAGCCACCCTTTCTGCTTCATTTTCAAGTGTATCCCACTTAAATCTATTGACAGTTTTCCTGTTGAGGTTTTCTCTTTAAGTTTAGGAAACCTAAGAGTAGTTTGTACCATTTCACAGATGTTTGTAGTACAAATCACCTTCCAGAGGAATGACTGTGGTAAACTAGTTTAGAAATATTTGTTGCATCTCCTTAGAGGAGGATTATATTTTCCTACCCCACTGACTTCAGACTCAGCTACATTATGTAACTGATGCTTTAAGAGCCAGCACATGGTTTGTCATGGTATCATTTTTTTCTGTCTATAATAGAGCCTTCTTGGCCAGGGTCCCCTTTGCTGTCCCCCTTGCCTCATTTGTTTTTTAGCCTGTCAGGTATGTGGATGAAAGGAGCCACAGGCTAACCTGACAAGCTCAGGGGAAGCCTGCGTGGCAGTCTTGCAAACTCAGAGACCTAGAATAACCACAAAAGATGGTTTGAAATTAAATATTTAACTACTAACAGGTTATAGTGGGTAGTTATGTCCTAGGCTGATATTTTCCCTGACAAAGATCAACTTAGATCTTCTATACTGAGCCCATTTGCCTTTTTGCTTCTAAGATAACATATCTGTGAGATGTCTGGTTAACTTGTAACTTCCTTTGTACCCTGGACCCCTCAGGGCACAACAAATGGCACTGGGACATTCCCTCATTGTTATTGTTATCAAGTTAATTGTCAACTGTTAATTACGTTAAAGTATCCTGTATCCATCTCTGTAAGAGAAGCACATGTCCATCATTTCACTTTTTGCCCTATCCCAGAGGTTTCCCAGCTTTGCTTTATCCCACCTCCCTAATCTATCACCAATGAATTTCATGTAACCACCTACGTCCCTTTCCTTTGATTGCAATGTATAAATATAGATGTAACCCTCCATTCTTCGGAGCATTATCTCAATTCATTGAGGTTCTGCTTCCCGGAACATGGCTCGACAGTTTGGCTCAAATAAACTCACAAAAATTCTTTACAGGTTTCAATGTTGTTGTTTTTTCGTTAACAGGTAAAAAATACATAACATGCAAAATGAGCAAGAAGTGACCTTATTATTTTAAACTGCTGAGATTTTGTTGTTATTACGGCAGTATAGCCTAGTTCTGTGGTCGGCAAACTGCGGCTCGCGAGCCACATGCGGCTCTTTGGCCCCTTGGGTGTGGCTCTTCCACAAAATACCATGGCCGGCGAGTCTATTTTGAAGAAGTGGAGTTAGAAGAAGTTTAAGTTTAAAAAATTTGGCTCTCAAAAGAAATTTCAATCGTTGTACTGTTGATATTTGGCTCTGTTGACTAATGAGTTTGCCGACCACTGGCCTAGTTTAATGGTTCTCAAAGTAGACCAATAGCATCAATATCATCCAGAAACTTGTTAGAAGTTCAAATTCTTGGGCCCCACCACAGACTTACTAAATCAAAAACTTTGGGGATGGAGCTCATCAATCTGTGTTATAGCATACTCTCCAGACAGTTCTGAAACATGTTAAAAGTTTGAGAATGACTGGACTAGATGAGTTGCTGTGACACTGGAAAACCAGCTTTCCCATTAGTATGAACAGTTTTTAACAGCATTCTGTTGTACTTAGTATTTATAGCAAGTTGGCTAGTGACTAGGATTTATAAACTTTTATACATAGATATACAGTCATGTGTTGCTTAACAAAGGAGGTACATGCGGAGAAATGCATTGTTAGGCAATTCCATCATTGTATGGACATCATAAAGTGCACTTAACACAAACCTAGATGGTCGAGCCTACTATACACTTAGGCTATAAGCCTATGCAGCATGTTACTATACTGAATACTGTAGGCAATTATAACACGATGGTATTTGTATATCTAAACACAGGAAAAACAGTTTAATAATATGGTGCAAAAGTTAAAAAATGATACACCTGTATAGGGTACTTACGATGAATGGAGCTTGAAGGACTGGAAGCTCTGGGTGAGTGAGGGACTGAGTGATGAGTGAATGTGAAGGCCTAGGACATTACTGTACATCACTGTAGGCTTTATAAACATTGTCTCACAAGCCCTCCCCCTGAATCCTTCTACAGGGTCAGAAATAGAACATGAAAGCTGCCAATGCTGCTCCATGAACTCTGTGAGCTGGATGAACATTAACATGAATCATTATGTGGGATGGATTAATTAGAAATACGTTAGAGAAACTGGCTGGGTAAGGAGTGGATCACCACAACAGTGACTGCAGGAGGGAGTGAAAGGTGGCCTGAGGATCAGTAGGAATAAGAAACCAAGATGGAGAGATAAAGGAACATAGGGATTATTGTGGCAATGTGGTTTGGGCTATTGCATGTTGGAGCAATGGTTAGATTAAAAAACTTTGTGGTATTCATAAAAAAAGAGGGTGTTTAACATGGAGAGGGTATAGAACGGGGGACTCAAATAGTTTGACTTTGGAAATTTGTTATTGATTCCATTCACACTATATGGCATAGGGGCTCTCTCTGGCATTGCACTGATGGAAGAAATAAAATTTTTCTGTTTTACCTATGACAACCTGAACATATTCTCAAAGAATAGGGACAGGCTGGCTCCATACTATCACAGAAGGCTGATACTGACGTATCAGTGGCACTTAATATCTGTTAAAGTAGCTCCTGTGGACTTGTGTCCTTGTACAGAATCTTATGTCCTCAACCAAGAATTTACAGCAATGAACTATGAAGATCATGGGCTACATCTGGGAGGACTGACTACAGTGCCCTTTGAGTATGTAGTGCTAAAAGAACAGGCTGCTCTGTGCTGAAACAGCTCAGTGGCTGACTGATAAGGATGTGACCCATGCACTCACAACTGAGGTAATGTGAGAAGGAATCTACTGCCACGCTGCAGAGATATTGCTTCCATCAGAGGAAAAAAAAAATTCCTCCTGAACTGTACATCCTTCCATTTCTTACGGAAAATTCAACTCCATTATAATCTTAAGAAATCACTGTCATAGACTGAAATGTCATTATGCAGCACATAACCGTATTGAGATTTTATACTTTAGCATACACTTTTACAATTCAAGATAAGTCATCTTTGACTAGTACCAGATATAACTAATATCCTGGTAATTCTCAATTTAATATTACAAAAAAGGCATCAGCAGCCAAAGATTTCAGTAATTCAACACGTTATTATATTCTTACTTTTCTGCCAATTCTTCAATGAAAACTGTTACTGAATTGTTCTCATTTCCAACTTCCTGAATATGAGCATTATAATATCTTCCATCTGATTCCAACCGAACCTGAAAGAGGGGAAGAGACAGTTAGAATACATTTACTTTCAAGTCTACTGGCAGATCTGGCTTCTGCCAAACAAAAATACTGTTCCCCAAATGAAGTTCAGTATCTACTTATTAAAGCAACTGATAATCAGCACTGCCAGTCTGGTTCAATGGAGGTTGCACATGCTGAAAGAGTCTTACATCTAATCACAAAAGTTTGTAATTAAAATTTAACACAAACATTTAAAAATTTTCTAGAATTTTGCAAATTAGTTTTGTTGAACTCATATTAATGACTAAAACCACAATCCTGAAAAAAAATTATTGCTTCTTCAAAGAAGAAACTAACCTGACATTTGTCTCCCAAATAGTAATGTTTCCCAGCATACTCCATGTAATCAGCTTTTTGAAGTTCTGTTAAAATAAAGGATCAAGCTCAACTAAACTGTTTCCTTTCCTATTTTATTTTACATCATTTAATTTTCTAATGCACTTTTACCAAGGTGTTTTTACAATGCTACCACTATAAGCTAAAATTGGGGTGAGGGGTAGTCCTAAAGGGTCATTCTATCACTCGTGATAGGTTATTTCTGTAGTCAATTTAAGGAGACTTCCAAATATAGTTTTGTGCTACAAAACACAAATATACATTTCTCGAACCTCCCAGGTGGAACAATTTGGTTCTTGACCATGTTGTTCACAGAAAAAATGTCTAGGTCTTGAAACCAAACCAGTTTTGGAACTGACAACCCTTTCAAGCTGATACCTCAGCATGACAAAAAGTGTCTCTCAGGCAACAAAGGAGAGAATGCCTTTGTTGTTTGCATCAATGGATTAGCATAATTTTAAAAGATAAAGAGGCCATCAAGAGAGTTAATGGTGCTAAGGTTGTGAAAGAAACAATGACCACAGGCAACTGAAGAGATGGAAAAACTACTGTTGATTTGGATTAACAAAATGCAGTTAGCCAGTGACAATCATTTCAGAAAAGTGATATATGAACAAGCAAAGGTACTGCATGCTGACCTGAAAGACACCCCTGTACCCAATGCTAAAAGGGATTAGTTTAAGGCTAGTAGGGGGTGGTTGGATAAATTTAAGAAAAGAAGTATTTATAGATTAAACAGTGCATTTTGACATGTACTGTATATAAGAAAGTTTAAAATAGGAATCATTTGGGGATCTGGAATAGATTAATTAATTACATTATTTCTAATAGGAAAAAATAATTCAGTTTTTGAATAAATCACTTCTCAAACAGCCTTCCGGAATGAAATAAGTTCGAGAACCAAGGTTCCACTATAAGTGGAAATTAGGAGGTTGCAATTTTAGAGTTCGTCAAACACCAGTAAGATAAAATTTGAAAGTAACACATCTCAATTAAAAAAAGAAATACAAAGCTTCTTCAAAGCAACCTATTATTTTTAACAACTTACTGTGTTCCATTAGGTCATAACCTCATTCTATATTGCTAACTATACCCTGGTTCACATGGTTCAAGGAATATGAGACATTAAAGGCTACCTCTAAGGCAGAACTTTAAGGCCTACTTTGACCAACTTAATTATCTAATAAAGGAGAGAGGAAACACCTGTTTTGAGGGTTGGCAAACTACACAACTCTGCCACAAAACTTTACTTGTGGACATTGAATTTTGAATTTCACATAATATACTGTTTTCAATTTTTTCTACCATTCAAAAATTTAAAGACCATTCTTAATTCACATACCATACAAAAACAGGTGGCAGGCCCTAACCGGTTTGGCTCAGTGGATAGAGCGTCGGCCTGCGGACTGAAAGGTCCCAGGTTCAATTCCAGTCAAGGGCATGTATCTTGGCTGCAGGCACATCCCCAGTAGGGAGTGTGCAAGAGACAGCTGATTGATGTTTCACTTTCATCAATGTTTCTAACTCTCTATCCCTCTCCCTTTCTCTCTGTAAAAAATCAGTAAGATGTATTTAAAAAAAAAAAAAAAAAAAAAAAAAAAAAGAACAAGCACCTGGTGCAGAGCCCCAATTCCTACTTCAAAAACAGGTGGCAGGTCAGATTTTGTCTACAGTCCATAGTTTGCCAACACCTGATCAACTCATTTATTAATAAGGGGAGTTTTAACCCTTTAAATGTAATATATGTTTAGTTCTAGTTACTACAAGTTTCTGGTACTCTTAGTTATCTAAAGGCTGCCTCTACAGAGTCTTTGCAAAGTTGAAATACCAGATAAACATCAGACTCTAAAAGATCCCACTTCTAAAACCATTTGTTCCTCCTTTGGATTCATATCATGTATTAAGGCAAAAAGTAAGTACATGCCTGTTTTTCATCACAGTACATTGAAAATGTCTCTTATTAAAAACAATTTACAAAATTATTCTCCTAGATCTGTCAGGATTCAAAAGTATCCTGTTGATATTTCATTACCTTTTCTGCTGTCCAACCAAACATCAAATTCTACATTACGATAGATTTCTGGATCCAAAGCTTTGAGCACCTTATAGGGGAAGTGCACCTTGGATGGATTTTCTGGAGACTAAAACAAAAATAATCATGCTACAAACTCACCATCTTTAGCTTAAGTCTTTCTTCTATGAAGAAGAATTAAGGTTCTTTTTTTGCCTTTTTTTTAAAGCTATGTACATATGACTTCCTTTCCTTCTTTATTAAAATAAGAAATAAATTCCACAATAAATTTTACTGTGTATTTAAAAATTAGAAGACTAAAGAAGCAATATGCAAATAATCTAAAAGGTTCTGGACGGCAGAAGGGAAATATTGTCTCAAGCAGCCAACAATTCAGGATACACCATATACAAATCAATGCAACACTGACCAGGATTAAAGACTCAGTCAGAGCTACTTGACAAGTTTTCCCTTGGTATGCACACAGAGGTGCAAGTGCTTCTGTACCCTAAAATCAACTGGAAAAATATGAAAAGTTTATTTCATTTTAGTCAAAATCTGTGATAATTTCCAAAGAAATTACCTTTTCCTTCTGCTTTCCTAGAATTTCACCATATTCAATACTGTTCCCAAATTACCAGCACTTGGGGCATACAGAGAGATTGTTATAACAGTACAAGTGGCCCGGTGCATGAAATTCGTGCACATTAAAAAGGA
This sequence comes from Ia io, assembly GCA_025583905.1. Taxonomy (NCBI): domain Eukaryota; kingdom Metazoa; phylum Chordata; class Mammalia; order Chiroptera; family Vespertilionidae; genus Ia; species Ia io. Next base: position 90,222,642 of record JAJQQW010000001.1, on the reverse strand, counting down.
AGAGACCCAGACCCAGCCGGCCCCATCCCCATTGGGCAAGACCCAGACCCGGCTGGCCCCACCCCCGTCAAGCCCCGCTGGTGGGGGACACAGCATCAAATCTCTGGCCAGCGCTGGGCAGGGACACAGTGTCAAGTCTCCGCCTTGCCGCGCATGCAACCCTGCCCACCCGGCCTGCCACGCACACAGCCTCCTGCTGATTGGTCATTATGGTGTGAGGGCGTCATGGACATTAGCATATTAGCTCTTTATTATATAAGATTTGTCCTATTTAGCTAGCCTCAAATGTAATGTCTGCTTAATTTTAAACCTATACAAATAAACTGTCTCCTGTTTCAGGATTATTACCTATTTTCTTTGAGTAGATAGGGATAAGCATTATATTCTTTAATGACAAAAAGAAACCTCAGTGTTATAAAATTGATTACAAACTATCCATTGAGTCTAGAATATTACTTTATCTTGAAAACAACAGCTTCTGACATTTCGCAAGTGTTCAGTTTGCTTTGAAAAACATCTACAATTCCATAATAAAAATTCAGAGAACATTAAGCACACATTTTACATTTTCAAATTAAGACTTCCACAAAGGGAAATATCAACTCCTCCCATCCCCATATTACTAGAATGGATCATGTGATTTCAACTAGTTTAAGTTATAATACTGCAAACCAAGGTTATAGTCTTTGCTCTAGAAAAATCTCAAACCTTTGCTTCTTCTGTTCCTTTATTGTACCCCTCTGGTACATTTTCAACATTGCAGCAAGCACCCAATTCTTCAGTCCTAATTGAAAAGATTTAGAACAAAGAGCTTCATATAAATGTAGCAGCTAAGAAAATCTTAAATCTAACGACTATTCTACCACCTAGTGATACTAAAGTAGCTCAGTTCTAAAAATGAGGCAAATACTTTTTCACTCAACATTTACATTTATGCTTCCTTTGTGTAAGTATGTGCTACAATATGCTTAGCAGATTACCTCCTATATTTCATAATTCCTGTGGGGACACATTGTTAAGATGGTCCCTATGATCCCCATCCTCCCAGTGTTCACGTGTCCTAAGTTTGCTTCTAACCAATAAACAGTATACTGTTACATTGTGTAAGAACGTAGTGCTTGTCTTGCTAGTTTCTCTCTCTTGCTTAAGGAAACAAGCAGCCATGTTAACCAAACCCATGTGGCAAGGAGCTGAGCATTACCTTTGGCTGATGGACAGAAAACTGGTTTTCAGTCCTAGGGCTGCAAGGAACTGAATGCTACCAAGAACCATGTGAGTGGGAAGGTGGATCCTTCCTCAGTCAAAGCTCCAGAAAAGAACTCAATCCCTGCTAACACCATAACTGCAGTCTTTTGAGATCCTTAAGTAAAAGATCCAGGTAAGCTATGGCCAGATTCCTAACCCATATAAATTGTGAGATATGTGTGTTGTTTTAAGCTGCCAAATTTATGGTAATATTGTTACACAGCAATAGATAATAAATACACCCTGCCTTCCTAATACTATAGTTTCCTTAAGCCAAAGTCCTTCAAAAAACAATCAGTAAAGATTGAAGCAACTTTTACTTTGGTATATAGTTGGCTGCCCCTTGCATTCTCAAATATCACCAAAAAATAAAATAAAATTCAGAGCATTAAATATCAAAGAAATAGAACTACAAGGAAAGAAGATAAGGTGACACCTGTCTTAAAGACAAGTTTTAAGACACTCAGCTCTTAAAACTTCCCTTAGCTTGAGATAGAATCTTTTCTACTAGCTGGTTGTGTGTGTCAAGTAACCACTCTGAACCTCAATTACCATCTACAAAATTATGGTGCTAGTTTACAATCAGTTTTTATTTTTCTCAAAGTGTGGTCCATGGCCTATCTATATCAGAATGCTTGAGTATATTTGTTTAAAAAGCAGATTCCTGGCTTTACTCTGACCTGAAATTTTGTGAAGGTAGGATAAAAAATCTGCCTTTCTAATAAGCACCCTAAGTAATTCATATATAACTGAAGTTTGAGAGTCACAGGATTAGACCGTTCTAAAGTATTTTCCAACAATAAAAAACAACAACAATCTGATTCTGACTCTGATGGAACCCCAAAAGCCTGAGCATCTAACAACACAACACATATTTTTGGCAAAACTTCTCTTCTCCCATTAAAAAAATATATCCCTACACATAGATGAGAGAGAGAGAGAGATAGAGAGAGAGAGAGAGAGAGAGAGAGAGAGAGAGAGAGAGAGAGAGAGAGAGAGGTCTAAGTCAGTCATAAAAGCTTTCCAGGTCTCTTCCACTTCCAAATGATGACACACAGAGAGATGATGATCTTGCAGTTGATATTCCCTTTCCCTTTATTACCTATCTGGAGTTACACTCTTGTAGGCAACATGGACATCCTCACTGCTAGTGACAGCATTGTTTCTGTTCTTCTTAGAACCACTTCGAAATAATTCAACTGCAGTCTTCAATGCTTCTTCATCCACAACGAACACATCTTTATAGAGAATTTCATACAATACAGCTAAAGAAAAAATGGTCAAAACTCCAATTATCAAAACAACGCTTTTTAAAGTAACAATGTGAAAACAGCCACAACCCAGTATACAAATTCAATAGCTGCAAACAAGGTTTTTAAAAAGCTATTATGGAAGATTCCTCAATTTAAAGACTGGCAACAAATCACACCCAAACATTTATAAAGCCTTCACATACCTTGACAAACAGCTGCACTTGACTGAAACTGTTTTGAGTACACTGAATCATAATGGCCATTACTTGAATAGCAGAGTATAATCTGAAGAAAAGGAAAATACACAGAACCATTAAGTGAACGTTATAATATCCTACAACCATGAGATACTTGAAATTAAGTAATGAATCAGAAAATTGATAAACAAAGTGAATTTGTTTTGTTTTAAAAAGTGACTTTTAGAGCAAAAGGAAGATGGTGGCGTAGGTAAACGCCTGTACTCACTGCCTCCCACAATCACATAAAAATTACAACTAAAATACAGAACCATCATCCAGAGCCACTGGAAAGCTGGCTGGCTGAATGGGAGGCCTACAACTAGAGAGGTAAAGGAGAAAACACACTGAGACTGGTAGCAGTCTCACGGAGGAGCAGAACAGGCTGGAGGAGCAGAACACACGGAGGAGGAGAACAGGCTGGACTAGAACCCAGGTGTGCTGTTTTTTAAGTCAGGAGGGAGATTATCTCTGTGGAGGCTGCCCAGAACAGCAAGGGGTCCCAGCCCCACACCAGACCCCCAGACCAGGATTCTAGAGCTGGGGAAAGAAGTCTCTAGGGGCAGTAATAACTACAGGCAATAAAAACCAGTGCGGACTGGGGCTCAGTGACACAGAGGCTACTGGAAACCCAGCTGTTCCTCTTAAAAGGCCGGCACCATGAACTGAACTTACAAGGTCCCACTTCCTCTGTGCTCCAGAGCCAGGGGGAGGCTCTGAGGAACACAGGCACATAGCAGGAGGAACTGGATTGTCTGGCATCAGGGAAGGAACTCCGGGCGGCTTTCTCCCAGACAAAGGTGCTTACAGGGATCATTGTTCTTGTGCTGGGCCCTCCTAGGTCACAGGGCTGATTGGCAGCCATTTCTGTTTGCTCCACCCTGGTGATTACTTAAGACCCCACCTCATCCAATTCACACCACCACCCAAGCTGTGCGCAGCAGCTTTTACATATGAATGGCTTGTCCTTGCTCAGGCTAAAATCTCTCAACAAGCTACAGCTAGGTCAGGGATCCACAAACCTACCAATAAAAGGCCCAAGACCCTGCACCAGCACCAGCCTGCCTTGCTTCATAGCTGGGCCTCATCCGGGAACTTCCTAACCGGTACAAAGAGGAGAAATCTGCAGATCACTCTGTAGCTCCTGCTGGATGGCCCCAGGCAGTGGCTAACTTTGCACCTCCTTAGAGATCCAAGAGCCAGTGTACCCAGTGGTCAGTGTGAGACCATACCAGATTACAACTCTTCACATCCACAAGTGATACACTCAAGGGGCAGACTCAGTGAGCACCAAAGCCCCACTGAAGCAAGTCCTGCTCCATAAGGGTGTCTCCTGCACAGCAGCTCTCCCACTGAAGTCAGAGCTGGTCCTCACAGCCATTGGCCTAGGGCCGTGGTCGGTAAACTGCGGCTCGCCAGCCACATGCAGCTCTTTGGCCCCTTGAGTTTTTAGCAAAGGCCAGCTTAGGAGTACCCTAATTAAGTTAATAACAATGTACCTACCTATATAGTTTAAGTTTAAAAAATTTGGCTCTCAAAAGAAATTTCAATCATTGTACTGTTGATATTTGGCTCTATTGACTAATGAGTTTGCCGACCACTGGCCTAGGTTCAATTACTCCCAGTGACACTAACAGTAATCAAGTCTCAACTACAAGACTGTGCTCAGAGCCCACAAAGGGGTGCACCTAAAGCTCCCCTAGATGACTGGAGAGTCTGATCCACTGGGCCCTCTAGGACACCTACTACACAAGGCCACTCTACCAACTCAAGGAGACTCAGCAGCTCTACCCAACACTTAGAAACAAACATAAGAAAGCAGCCAAAATGTGGAGACAAACATGTCACAAATGAAAGAAATGGAAGAAAACAAACTACTGGATATAGAGTTCAAAACCACGGTTATAACATTACTCAAGAATCTTCTAGAAACCTCCAAAAAAATGGAAAAGGACCAGTCAGAAATTAAGCATACACTCACTGAAATAAAGAATAATATACAGGGATTCAACAGTAGACTAGAGGATTCTGAGAATCAAATCAACGATTTGAAATATGAGGAAGCAAAAAACACCCAACCAGAAGAGCAAAAAGAAAAAAGAGTCCAGAAATATGAAGATAGTGTAAGAAGCCTCTGGGACAACTTCAAGCATACCAACATTCACATTATGGGGGTGCCAGAAGAAGAGAGAGAGCAAGATATTGAAAACCTATTTGAAGAAATAATGACAGAAAACTTCCCCTACCTGGTGAAAGAAATAGACTTACAAGTCCAGGAAGCAGAGAGTCCCAAACAAGGGGAACCCAAAGAGGACCACACCCAAGACACATCATAATTAAAATGCCCCAAAACAACAATGCGGTATCATCTCACACCTGTCAGAATGGCAATCATCAACAAATCAACAAACGACAAGTGCTGGCGAGGATGCGGAAAAAAAGGAACCCTCGTGCACTGCTGGTGGGAATGCAGATTGGTGCAGCCACTGTGGAGAACAGTATGGAGCTTCCTCAAAAAAACTAAAAATGGAACTCCCATTTGACCCAGTGATCCCACTTCTAGGAATATATCCCAAGAAACTAGAAACACCAATCAGAAAGGTCATAGGCACCCCTATGTTCATAGCAGCACAATTTACCATAGCTAAGATCTGGAAACAGCCTAAATGCCCATCAGCAGATGAGTGGATTAAAAAACTGTGGTACATCTACACAATGAATACTATGCTGCACTAAAAAAGAAGGAATTCCTACCATTTGCAACAACATGGATGGAACTGGAGAGCATTATGTTAAGTGAAATAAGTCAGTCAGAGAAAGATAAATATCACATGATCTCACTCATCTATGGGAAATAATGAACAACATAAACTGATGAACAAAAACAGATCCAGAGACAAGGAAGCATCGATCAGACTGTCAAACCTCAGAGGGAAGGTAGGGGAGGGTTTGGGTAAGGGAGAGAGATCAACCCAAGGACTTGTATGCATGCATATAAGCCTAACCAGCGGTCACAGACCATAGGGGGTGGGGGCATGAGTAGGGGGAGTTGGGAAGGTAATGGGGGGATCAGGACAAATATGTAATACCTTAATCAATAAAGAAATTAAAATAAAATAAAATGCCAAGGGCTAAAGACAAAGAGAGAATCTTAAAAGCAGCAAGAGAAAACCAAGTATTACCTACAAGGGAGTGCCCATATGACTATCAGCTGATTTCTCAACAGAAACTATGCAGGCTAGAAGTGAGTGGCAAGAAATATTCAAAATGATGAATAGCAAGGACCTACAACCAAGATTACTCTACCCAGCAAAGCTATCATTTGAAATTGAAGGTCAGATAAAGAGCTTCACAGATAAGAAAAAGCTAAAGGAGTTCATCACCACCAAACCAGTATATGAAACTAGAGGCCCAATGCACAAAATTCATGCAAGAGTAGGCCTTCCTTCCCCCAGCTGCCGGCACTGGCTTCCCTCTGGCACCCAGGACCTGGGCTTCCCTCCGGCACCCGGGACCTGGGCTTCCCTCCGGCCATCAGCAGGCACCCGGGACCCAGGCTTCCCTTGCAGCCCTGACTTTGTCTGGAAGGACGTCCTGTCTAATTAGCATATTATTATGCTTTTATTATAGATGTTGAAGAGTATTCTTTAAGATTAAGAAGAAAAAGAAAAAGATAAAAAATATGAAAATGGCAACAAATACATATCAACAACTGAATCTAAAAATCAAAATAAACGAATAAGAAATCTAATGAACAGAATAAACTGGTGAATAAAAGAACCAGAGGCATGGAAATGGAACAGATTGACGATTCTCAGAGGGAAGGGTGGGGGGTGGTTAGTGAGTCTCAATCACATTCTGATTAATATACCTAACAAATACTAATTTACAATTTGAAAAGATAGGAACTTTTATAAATTGAACAAGTGAATATAAACACAAGACTACAGGAGAAGAGACTTCAATTTATTCAAAATGTTATCCACTATACTGAAGAGCAATATATAAATATATTATATAGGAGCAATACTGCTAAAGAGACTTCCTTAATGAATTAAGATATGAGATGGCTACAGAGTGAGTTATTTCTTCTTAGCTGATTCCTTTGATTGGTAGATTTTTCAAACAATTCAAAGGCCATGCATGCTTACTACCCAGATTATTTCAGTAAAATGCTACTTGGCGCTATGTAATGAAATTTGTTTAAATAACTGCTCCAGAACCTTTCTGAAATGTTTGTTCAAAAACCTCTGTCTTGCATAAGAGATGTAATCCCTAGTGATTAAGTCTATTTCATTTCTGAAGCCATCTCTGATATCAGCAACCTTTTTTTTAATATATTTTATTGATTTTTTACAGAGAGGAAGAGAGAGGGATAGAGAGTTAGAAACATCGATGAGAGAGAAACATCGATCAGCTGCCTCTTGCACACCCCCTACTGGGGATGTGCCCGCAACCAAGGTACATGCCCTTGACCGGAATAGAACCTGGGACCCTTGAGTCCGCAGGCCAACGCTCTATCCACTGAACCAAACTGGTTTCGGCTGTAACCTTTTTTTGAAATCACTATTCCAACTCCAGCAGTATAATCCATTTCAAAGCACTGAGGGCAAGTGTCAAGCTAAGGTTTTCTCAAGGTAAAGTTAAAGCTATGAAGTTTCACCCACCCCAAGGAGCATTTGCATTTAAGAGGAGTTTACTAATCCCAAATAACAGTGAGCAGATTTTGAAGAGAAGCCCTTTGTACTTTGGACTAGAAGAACTGGGAACTCCAACTAAGAAAGGTTAATAACTGGAGGCAGTTGTTCAGTAGTTAAAGGAACCCAGCTAACCAGAACTGATAAGGAAATAAGCAGGAAAGAAAATAGAGATGACCATACAAGTTCTCTATTCAAGTGGCAATTAGTTCCGTTTTAAATGTACCAGTAAGAGGCAAAACTAGGCATGGCAGTTTTTATGTTCCTGGTAGTATCACAGCATAAAATAATTCTCTCATAGATTGTGGGTCGTGTGTTTATTGGGGGTGCTAGGTGGGATGTAATGGCAGTAAACTAGTGAAAAAATTAGGTAGATCTATATTACTGATGAGGATAGTTATCTAAAAAGAACAAGTAACAGAATGTTAAGTATGCATGAGCCTATCTACATTTAAAAAATGTGAAGAGAATAATATAGAAGGATACCCACCAAAACTTAATAGTTGTTACTATGAAGCACATGAGATGAAAAAACACAAATGGATACTTGATTTTTTACTCTATTTTTAAAGATTAAAATTTTATTTTGATTTTAATATAAGTATGCATTTCTCTTCTTTCTAGATAGAGCAAATGGGTGAGTGAAGATGGCTAGCATACGGTAGCATTCACTTTGATAGTGTGTAACTGGCAAAATGCAGAGTTAAATATCAACACAGAAAGTGAACATTAGGCATATATTTCTTTGAAAATTGGTCCCCAAATATATTTTATGGAAGGCTTATTAATAATGTTCACTGCTTTTATAGTTATTTTAAAAAACCCGAACAATTCAAATATAAATTTTATGCCTGAACTGAGATATAGCAACAGTTTTAGGCAAAGCAAGGTGTCATATAAGGAAAAGAACCTTGCTGCCACCTGGCTTTTCCATACTTAAATTTCAGTATGAACAAACATACTCACTTTATATAATCCCAAATTGGACATATATTCACTATCCTGTGCATGCAAATACCCAATTGCTGATAATGATTAGCTCTGTATGTATGAATAATTATGATATTCTCACGGTTGTACATATTCAAAAAGTCTTAGCTCAATATCTCTGATATACAAGACTCTTTTGAAAATGGAGTTGTATAATTTGTAGGAACTAGGAGGTGGTATATGAAGGTTCACTATAAAAGTCTTTTAATTTCTTTATAAATATTTTAAGTCTAAAATGTTGGGGTAAAATACTGAACTGTAGATTTAAAAGAATCCTGGTAAAGCCGAAACCGGTTTGGCTCAGTGGATAGAGCGTCGGCCTGCGGACTCAAGGGTCCCAGGTTCGATTCCGATCAAGGGCATGTACCTTGGTTGGGGGCACATCCCCAGTAGGGGGTGTGCAAGAGGCAGCTGATAGATGTTTCTCTCTCATCGATGTTTCTCACTCTCTATCCCTCTCTCTTCCTCTCTGTAAAAAATCAATAAAATATATTAAAAAAAAAAGAATCCTGGTAAAATCTAAATGTCTAATAGCTCAGGCAATGCTGTGTACAATGCTAAAACAAAAGTTTGTTAACTCCTCTTTCTCAAACAATTCTGATTATATCATACCTCTGTTTAAAACTTCGAATGAGTGTTTAAAGGCAATTGTTCTGCTATCTGAAATTTACTTTGAAATACATAAAAAATTAAGATGGATGAATGAATGGATAGAAGGATGAACATATATGTGATAAAACAAGGATACCAAAATATTAACTAAGTGGTGGGTATACAGATGCTGACTGTAAAATTCTTTTAGCTTTTCTGTATGTTTGAAATTTTTCAAAATAAAATATTGGAAAACAGCTTCAATTAACTATTCTGTACAATGAAAAGTCAAATTCTTGGCATGGCCTACTACACCCATTATATAATTCTAGCCTATCTTTTTAGCATTGCCCTCCCTCCACCTAACTACTTGAGTTCCAAAGGATCTCTTGCTTCCATGCCTTTGTATACAGTGTTTACTCTGAGCAGAGTGTCCTTCATACTTGGACTCATCTTTTGATATTCCACTTAAATGTCAATACCACCTTGAAACTTTCTAAATTCCCTCAAGCAGAATAAAGGACTTTTTCTTCTATGCTCTTGGCACATATTTCTATTATAAAACTTATCATTCACAGACATTTACATGTCTGTCTTCATAGCCCCTTAAGACCTTGGAGGGCAAGAATTTTGTCGTCTTCATTTTGGCATTCCCAAAGCCCAGTAAAGTGCCTGGTACACTTATAGGAGCTTAATGTTTGCTGAACAAATTAGGTGGTGGTACCAATTAATGTGCTCCAATTTATACTTACCCTCTATAAGTTATCTCTTGAATCCAACTCGATCTTCTCTAATCCTAATGCCACTTGCCTAGTTCAGGTCTTTTTTCTAGATTACTATAACATTCTAACAGTCCTCCCAGTGTCTATTCTTATTTTACCATCATCAGAATGTTGCCTGAATTTTGCTCTACAATGTGAAACAAGATTAACAAAAGTCAAATATTTTGTAGTCCATATTCAGTAATGATTTAAATAATCAGGATAAAAGCATTTTCTTAAAACTTTTTGAGAGAAAAGTTGTATGCTTAAGAACAATTTGTTCACCTGCTGAGAGTTCTCAACCTCCTACTATTTGTACCTTACTTAGGTAGTACTAGCACTGTCCCTGCCCTCAAGAAACTTTCAGACTAATGAGAAAAACAGACAGGAAAACAAATACAATGTGATAAATACCACAATTACTTGGGTGATGCAAAGGAAGGAAATAACTCTTGGGGGGCGGGGGTTGGCTGTGAAAGTTTCACTGGAATTGACACATTTGATATGCAAAGGGAAAAAAAGAAGCTGGAAAGAAGGGTTGGGAATCTTTAGGGCACTGAATGCCTAGCTTCAGAGTATCAACTTAACTTTCTTATCAATGATGAGCTAATTAGGGCTTTCTATTACACAGAATGACAAGATCAGGTCTGTTCAGAAGGGGAGCTAACAACACTGACTGGTGGCAGGAAAGTTTGGTATTTGGAATGGGCGTTTTTTATTAACCAGGTAAAAGGGATGATTTCTTAATATCCTGGTAAGCCCACAGCATCATTCAATTTCTTCTTTTTATTTTAGTAAACACTCACTCATCTTCTTACCTTGTCTTCATAGCCATTATCTGTGACATAAGTTGGAGGCTTTCCAGGATTGCGATAAAGAATGAAATCTCGACTACATGGTAGAAAACAAAGGTGGATGAGAAGAGATAATTTAGCATATGCAAGAGGTAGTTATAAGAATGTGTATTTATGCTTTGAAACTGCTGACCTTATTCATATAAAATAATCCAAATGTTTAAGAGGCTAAATAATGCTAACTCATGGTAGACAAGCTACTGGCCTGTAAAGTTCTATAGATTTTTAAAAACATATCTTAATTTAGAGGAAGGGGCAGTAAAGATAGATTACCAACTGTATGTATATTTGTGAGTTTTGGAGGCTTCCATTTATTTAAAACAGGGGTGCACAAATTTTCCTTGATAAAAGACCAGATGATAAACATTTCAGCTTTTGCAAGCCCTGTTTTAGTCAGCTTTCACTTTGCAGTATAAAAGCAACCATAGACAACGATAAACAAATGTACATGACTGTGTTCCAATAAAACTTTATAGACACTAAAAATTGAATTTCATATAATTTTCACATGCCATAAAACATTATCCTTTTTTTGATTTTTTAACCATTTAAAACTTTAAAAAGCATTCTCAGCTCTAGGGCCATACAAAAGCAGATGGCAGACCAATTTAAGAGCTGGCCCGATTTAAAAGCCACCTGCCCAATGACTCTGCTATACTACCTCTTGCTGGATTTAGTGAGAAAAGAGCAGACCACAAAAACACTAACTTGAACAAGTCCCCATAACAAGAGGGTTCTGACTCTACCCAGGTATATACCACCTCACCATCCTCAGAATTGTGAAGGAGTTTTATACAGATCAAACTTCTCAAATGAACAAGATTCCCACAAGCCTCTAAACTATATTATATAGCTTTTTTCAAAACCCTAAGGATTAGCCACAGAACATATATGCATAACCCATAGACACGGACAATAATGTGGTGTTGGCCAGAAAGAAGGGCGGGCCAGGGTTGAGTGGAGGTGGGCAAAGCGGGGGAGGGGGGAGGAATGGGGACATCTGTAATAGTGTAAAAAATTTAAAAAAAAACCTACAGCTTTCAGATATGCCACTTTTGCAGTTTCAAAACAAAACTTCCAAAGCATTAGAGCAGTGTTTCTCAAAATTTCCCCCATGATCACCTCCCAAAAGAGACACTTTAGACTTTTCTTGATTTCCCCATAAAATTTTAATACCCACAGTATCTAAATTTTTTGTCCTCGAACCAATTTCTACCCTCATGGAAGCAATACAACCCTATTGAGGATGCATGCAAAAGAGGCACAAAGTTAAACAAAATTCTAAGGTAAGCATTCTAATTAGCCACAGGAACAATAATAGCAGTTCTTAAAGTCTTTTATTCTTCCATTCAAACTGACACAAATGCTAGAGATTCTCGACCTAAAATTACACTAATGAACTTTGCTTAGACCTCTTCCTTCTACATATCAATGCATCAAATCTAAAATTTTCCCAATACTAAAGGGAATTTAATAGAAACCCGGTGCACGCTCGCACGCACACACACACACACACACACATGCACACACACACACCCTTTAAAAAAAGGAAATTCCACTTACTTATAAATTAGAGAAAGAGCTCTTATTTCCAGCTGTCCAGCACTTTCCTAAATATAAATAATCTTTATAAACATTGAGTAGCTAGAAAGTACAAGCTTTTGCAAGTTTATAATTTTTTTTTTAGATGAAGAATTTGTAGAACACAATATAACTTGCTTTGAGACTTGGGATACTGTGATAGTTACTAATTAACATAAACTTATTGTGGAAAAAAAGGACCCAAAGACCTTAGTTATTAAGTAACAAAGACAGTTAATATGGGAGATTTAAAAGGCACAATAAAAATGTAATTAGTGTAAAAATATGAAGTTAGCAGGGTATTAGTACATGTGTTTTAAGCCCAGAACTATGGAATTAATTTAATCACATAAACTTTTAATTAAATATGTGTTTATGGATCTTACTTCCACTTAAAGATAACTACAAATCGGGAGAATTGTTTAATAACTTCCTAGTAACATTCATTACCACCCCCCATTAAAATGATAATGGCTTAGGTTTGTCCAGTTCCCAAGCAGCGTGTATTCTTTCACTCATCTATGGATGATAAAATTGTTAAACACACAATTCTCAATATTCAACACAGAATAGGTCAGCTGCCAGCCTCTAAACTTTTGTAAGAACTATTTGATTCAACACAGCTGGCTACTTAAGAAACTAAATAGATTGGCTCTAGCTAAAGCAACAAGCTGAATGATTATTTAGGTTCTTATTGCAAATACTACTCTGAAAAGATTAAACCCCCATATTTTATCTTACCTTGGGATCTCCCAACCGTTCCAGGTATTTCTCAAAAGATCCCTCCACATACTTCAAAAATAAAACAAACTTGACTTAACCAAATACATAGCATTACTAAAGTCTGATCATATTCTGCAATATTATCCTCCAATGGATTTTTGTTCAGCTTAATAATTATGTTACTAAATTACTACTTTGCCCAGCACCTCAAGAAGATTTGCACAAAAGCTATGGGTGGAGAAAAGCTATACTATAAAAGTATGTTAGGAATTGGTCCTGGCTTATCCATACACCAGTGCATTTCCTCAACTGCTATGCCTATAAGTTTCTTTTGAAATGTCAACTTGACAATTTTCATAAATCAAGCAAGCCCAATAATTATAAGCCCAATATTTTAAATTTTACAGGAGACATGCATTTACAAAGTTAAAATTTTGAGGAAGTTTAAAGGGAATTTTATTAGTTTCATAAAAACTAATAAAATTAGTTTCCCAGGGCACACGGAAACTTTTTGGGGCAAATGTTCTCTCTCTTAATTGCAGTGGCAGCTGCATGACTGTATTGCCAAAACTAAAATTGCTCAACTTAAAATGGTGATTTTTATTGAATGTAAAATACACCTCAATAAAAATAAAATTACATTAAACTCAGGGAATATAAATCTCATTCCATACATACATATCTAGTATTAAATATAACTAGAATTTTAAAATACAATTTTGAATTTTTCTCAATCCTTTTAAACAGCTTTATTGAGAAATAATTGGCATACAATAAACTGCACATATTTAAATAGCACAGTCAAATAAGTTTTGACATATGTATGCACCCATGAAACCATCATGATAATCGTGATGGTGAATATATCCATCCTCCCCATAAGTTTCCTTGTGCCCCTCTCTAACTCCACTGACACACAAGCAATCACTAACCTGTTTTAATCACAACAGGTTGGTTTGCATTTTCTTTAGTTTTGTATAAAGGAAATCATACAGTATGTACATTTTTGGGGGGTCTGGCTTCTTTCACATAGCATGATTATTATGAGACTCGTCCACATAGTTTTAAAAATTTACACACATATTTTTGTTACTCAAAATGTGGTCCACAAACAATAGCAAGCATCACTTGGGAGTTTGTTAACAATGCAAAAATCTTGGGCCCCAGCTCAGACCTACTAAATCAGAATTGTATTTTAACAAGGTCTCCAGGTGATTTGTATGCACAAAAATACTTGAGATGCACAGCTTTACACCATGGTCTTACATTAAAGTAATTAATGAACAATCCTTGTCCCAGGTGTTGTAAAGACTGTAATTAACTTTAAGGTAATAAGCTTAAAAGTCAAAAAGCCTTCACATATTTTTAAAATTCAATGAAACCTGTTGAGCAAATTAAGAGTAAACTTCAAACAGCAGGCAAATATCCGTAATATAAAAGCAGAAGAAAAATAGTGCTGGAAGGGCTAGAGGTATGATAAAAATTTAATGGACTAATGAAAGGGCACACTTAATGTAAGACCTTGATAAAAATCTCTATTTGTTAACAAGAATTCAAGTACTTCAATGTATAGAAAGATGCCTTCTAAAAATTGTTTTAAAGTCAATCATTAGTGACAGAGCTCCAATTACCACAGTTTGACACAGAAAAAGATGGATGTTTAGAACTAATTCGTTTCCTTACAATTAAGTTTTATAAGATTCTTCAAGCATTGTGCACTGAATTAAGCCAGAGAACAAAGGGTGTTCCCATTTGTATATATCTTAAAATATATACTTTTAAAAATATTAACATAGGCATACCTTTCGTGAACTATGATTAATTGTTCAAGGAAACAGTGGTATAGATAATACAAAATAGAAGTCAATGTACGACTTTTTAGGGTTTGAATGTTTTTTTGGTGTGTGGGAGTAAGAAAGTAATGGGAAGAATACAGATTGCTTTGTTTTTTATCTTAGTTTTTAGAGTACAAAAACAATCTAATTCTGGAGGAGGTCCAGAAATGTGCTAGCTAGGGTGAAGCTAGCAGAAAATTGAATATTTGCTGCTGAGATTACATATAATTTTCATATATAGGTGCTCAAAATTCATTTCCCATCTGCTACATACTCAAATGACAACTCTCCCTTGGGTATGTATTCTACTTACAGACTCAAAAGTTTGTTGATTTTCTCTCATATATGAGACACAAGCCTTCCTGATTTCCAAATGATGGACTTGGCTGCAAAACAACTAAAAAGAGAAAAACAAGCTTACAGTCAGCAGTCATTTGAAATAGAAGCTTCTAAATTAAGACTAGGAACTGGACACTTAAAGTCCCCCTTACTCAGAACATATGTGGGAAATTAAGTCCTGATATTACTAACATCTGTTTTTGTCACCTTTCATGAGACTAGAGAGAGATGATTCTGTTAAGCTCCCCCTTTTCTACTCTTTATGGGCACAGTTTCAATATTTTTCCTTAGACATAAAATTTACAGGAAGCAGGGGCTGCTTATAAAGGATCAAGATAAATTTCAATTTTTTCTTTAACCCCATTATTTTACCTCTCATACATTCCATAGTATTTAGAAAACAGAAAAGATAGCAAAGGCACAGCAGTATATTTGGACTAATCAGCAAAGGTATGCACCAAGCTAATAAGTAGCAGACAGACCTGGATATTTTTACTAGGAAAGAAAAAGGGGGATTTTTGTTTTTGCAGGCTACAGGTCTTCTAGCTACAGTACCATGCCACATCACAAACTCTGAAATCTAAGTATAGGGAAGATATATTTGCTTTCATTTTACCTGCTCCGAAATAGCCCGAAAGAGGCAAGAGGCATCCTTGGCAGTCAGCTTTCGAAACAGTCCTAAGCTGCCTAAATATTCATCCATTGTTGCCTCACTCAGAGACTTCTGGCCGCAGTACTTTTTCCATCCTTTATGCATTGTGCACGGAGGGTGGAGATGGGGAATGGAAGAAAGGAACACAAGTGTAGCCAGAAGAAAAAGCAAGGTGCAGGTAGGAATGGGTAGTAGTGACAAGGACTTGCTTATGCAGGTATCCGGAAAGCAGCCCAAAGTCTAGGCATGAGAAGGCAGTTGGAGTCAGCGTTGCAGAATCTTGGCACTTCTCAGGAGAAGCAAAGAGCTGGCTTCCCCAGGACTAGTCGAGATCCTGTGAAAAGAAGAGGAAGAACCAATGCTCCTAGGAATGGAGAACTAGACTTGAGAAAGACATGGGAGGGAGAAGGGTACTTGCAGAGCTACTTTGCTGGGGAAGAGTGGAATTAACCCAATCAGCTCAAGGTTGAGAGAGGTATGCACAAGCAGCTGAGTTCTGGGACCAAAGGGAAGCTGAGTTTGCAGCTTAACTCAGGGCAACTGCTCCACGAGGCTGCCAAGGAACTGCAATAACACCCAGGTGTATATGATGTAGCCTGGCCCACATTACATAGCTATAAAACCTCTGCCCAAGTTACCTGCTCCTATAGTTATATGGAAATGAAAGGGGAGAAATCTGAAGCTAATAGTAAGATTTTGTATTAAGAATATCTTTTAAAAAAGCAAAGGGTGGCACCCTTAATATATAGGTACAGAGGTCACAATTCGAGCAAAGTAAAGTGCCAAAGCAGTTATCTAGATATTTCAGATAATGGGATTTAAGTAATCTCATTCAGTTCTAGTCAACAGAGCCAAATATCAACAGTACAACGATTGAGATTTCTTTTGAGAGCCAAATTTTTTAAACTTAAACTTCTTCTAACGCCACTTCAAAATAGACTCGCCCAGACCGTGGTATTTTGTGGAAGAGCCACACTCAAGGGGCCAAAGAGCCGCATGTGGCTCACGAGCCGCAGTTTGCCGACCACAGTCCTAGATAATAATAACCCTATGATATGATCACAGAAACTAATTCCATTAGCTATGCTAGGAAACAGTAATACATTTATTGACTAATGTCTGCAAACTATTGTATAGCTTTAACAAAAAGAGAATATGTAAAAAGTGTTTCTTAAAAATAATTTTAATTGAAGCAGCATGAAAGGAATAATTTAGCCACAAACTTTTAAAGAGTACATTTAAAATCCTGGGGCACAGCACTGAAGGTGTTGGACATTGAGAGGCATGTTTCAGTGTATTATTAGGGCACTTTTCCAGAAAAATTAAAAATTACTCTGAATTCTGAGAAAACCAAAGTAAAATATGACTGTGCTTTATAAGGTTCAAAGACATGACTGCTCACTTGTATTACTTGCGTCCATGGTCAAGTGTCTTGTTTTTATTTAAATGACAAAATCCAATTCCCTTCTTACTTTTCTAAATGTTAAAAAAAATTAGGCTCTGGAGAAATTTCAAAATTCAGCTGCCTTGAAAACTGTTTTTCTTGTAACTGTGGATCTAGTAATAATGCCTACAGAGAAAGCATCAATAATCAATTTTATAATTTAAGAATGAAATAAAGGCATGGTAGAGAGAATAAAATCTTGACATCCTTTTTAATGTGCCAATTTGAAATTACCTTCACTAATTTATTTTTTAAAGAAACCATAACTTGAGGAAATTATTCCTTTTGTAAAAGTTCTGAAACATGATTTGGGAAGAGGAAATCACCATCTTTCTTTAAATCCACAAATTCACTGAAAAAAAAATTAAGGGTTATGAAAAGTACAAAGTCTTCATATTTATTGCTACTTAAATGAAAAATAAGGTATATAAAAATTCAAGTAATACTAATCTATATACTTAATTTTGAGGAATAAAGGAAGGGAAAACTGGGAGGACAGAGAGAGAGAATCAAAAATAGAAAGAACAGGAAATAAAAACTAGGGACAGGAAGACAAAAAGAGAAAGAGGAAAGGGAAAATAACACAGAAAGCACACGAGACCAACACAAATATAAAATGATTTTTGACAAAGAGTACAAGAGCAGTCTAATAGAGAAGACAGTAGTTTCATTAAATGGTGCTGGAACAACTGACAGCCATATGCAAAAGAAAAAAAATGATCCTCAACCTATACCTCACACATTATATAGCAATTAACTCAAAATAGATCAAAGACCTAAATGTAGAACAAAACTTCAACTTTCTGAAGAAAGCATAGGAGAAAATCTTCAAGGCCTTGAGTTAGCCAGAGTTCTTATATGTAATATAAGAAAAAAAATTAATTGGAATCAAAATGAAAATCTTTTGCTCTGCAAATGACAGAAGAACAATAATACAAGCCAGACTAGGAGAATATTTGTATATTACCTATCTGACAAAAAAAAAACCTTTTAACCAAAATATATAAAGAACTCTCATAAGTCAACAGTAAGAAAATACAATTTTAAAATGGGCAAAAGATTATACATTTCACTGAAGATATGGTTAATAAGCACATAAAAAGATGTTCAACCATTATGCTGTATACCTGAAACTAATATATTTAATATTAAAGGTATTTTTAAAAATATATTTTTATTGATTTTAGAGAGGAAGGGAGAGGGAGAGATAGAAATAGCAATGATGACAGATAATCATGGATCGGCTGCCTCCTACTTGCCCCTACTCATTCACATGCAGGTTTTTGTTTGGACATGTTTCTATTCTATTGGGTAATACCCAGGAATGTAGTTTCTGGATCATATGGTAAATGATGTTTAACTGTTTGAGGAACTGTCAGACCATTTCCCACAGCAGCAGCACCGTTTTACATTCTCATCAGTAGTGTACAAGGGTTCCCATTTCTCCATATTCTGTCAATATTCCATCTCTTGATTACAGCAATACTGGTGGGTGTGAAGTGGCAGCTCATTGTGGTTTTGTTTGGATATCCCCGATGGAAAATAATGTTGAGCATCTTTTTCATGTGCTATTGGCCATCTGTATATCTTTAATGAAATACCACTACATACATCTTAGAATAACTAAAATAATTTTTTAGCAGACAATACCAAGTGTTGACAAGGATGCAGAGCAACTGGAACTCTCATATGTTGTTGGTGGGAATATAAAATAGTAAAGCCACTCTGGAAAAATAGTTTAGCAGTTTCTTATAAAGTTAAAACAGTTAAACATAGAGTTACCATTATGACCCAACAATTCCATTTTTTTGGTATCTCTCCAAGAGAAATGAAAACTTAAGTTCATATAAAAACATGTACATAAATGTATATAGCAGCTTTTTTCATAATCATAATTCACCCAAAACTGCAAACAATCCAAACATCCTTCAACTGGTGAATGGACAAACTGTGGCATAGCCATATAATAGAATATTCCCCAGCAATAAAAAAAGTGAAGCATTGATAGACACAGAACATGTATGAATCTCAAATGCACTGTTATGTGACAGAAGACAGATTTAAAGGCTACATACAGTATGACTGTATTTATATGTCATACTGCAAAGGCAAAACTATAGGAAGGGAAAACAGAGCAGTTGCTGCCAGTAGTTGGGGTGGCAGAGAAGGGTTGACTACAAAGGGATAGCACAAAGAATGTATTGGGGTATCCGAAGTATTGTGGTAGTGGTTACATGAGTATGCATTTGTTGAAACTTACAGAGTTGTACAAGAAAAAAATGCTAATTTTGCTGTATTTAAATTTTAAAAACGAATAAAACAAAAAGCAGTAGAAGGAATAGAATTTCGAGTTGAGGAGCTCACAGAACAGACAAGATTGGAGAGAAAAAGCAAGCAAATTAGAAGGTCAATCCAGGAAAGCCAACACCTAACCAACAGGAAGCTCAAAAAGAGATGAAGAAAGTAGAGGGGAAGAAATGATGATGGTGATGATGATGGTATCATAAAAATTCTAGCACTGCAGGATATGATTATCTTTATTTAGATTAAAAGGTTCCATGAAGTAGCCACAACAATGAAAACAAAAAATGATGATCAGCAACGCACATAAAGTCAGGGGATAAAGAAAAGATTTTAAAATCTTTCAGAGAGAAAAAAGGGGTCATGTACAAAAGATCACACATATGCATAGCAATAAATTTCTCAATAGAACTAGAAGCTAGAAAACAATATAGTTCAATATTTGAGGGGAAAGCATTTCCAACCTTGAATTCTATATCACACTATCAATCAGATGTTGGAGTTTTCAAAAATGAAATATTAAAATAATTTACTTTCTCAGAAAGCTACTGGAGAAATATTCGAAACCAAAATAAAAAGTTTAAACCGCAGAATAAGGTAGGAAGGCACAGTATCCTGGAAACAGAAGATTCAATGTAAGAGAGAAGCAAAGGAATTTCCACTTTAAGGATGAAGGGGAACTCTGAGGACAAACATTTAGGAAGACAAAATAGAGAACAACCAGTTCAGGTAAAAGGACGAAGAACACCAGCGCAAACATTTCAAAAAGCTTTTATAAATAAGTAATAGAAGTTATAGATGACCTAATGTATTTAAACATTCATCTCTGTTGAAGAATTTGAGGATGTTTCTATAGAAAATTGAGCAAATGAAAAGAAGTATACAAAAAGGGTAAAAGTTTTATAGAAAAGGAAATGTAATCAATGAACATGGCTCAGATGTGATCAATATTATACTTAAGTAATTGTAATAATTTCAACACTGAAAACATCTCACAGGAACTGATAAAACTATCTTTTTGTGTTTTTTTAATGTAAATATCATCAATAGATAGATGGTCATATATAGGAAGTAGGATCAGAGATGGAGAGGAGTGGCACATAAAACTGCTGTTTCTTATAAGCCTTGTAGAACTCATTAATATTTTATATTATTTACATGTATTAGCTTAAGAAATAAAAATTAAATTTAAAAGTTATTCAGTATGTGAGCAAGAAACTGAATAGCAAAATAAACTGAAAAACAAGCAGAATTTTACAGCTACAAGGGATCTCTTATAGATGAAAAAATCGGGTTTCAAATAATTATGACTTGTCCAAGTTTTCCCATCCATTCAGTAACAGTACTAGGATTACAACTATATATTGTTGCACGATTATTATAAAGAGGAATTGTATACCAAAGAAAAGATATGAACAAAGGCTCAGAGATGGTTAAGTACAGGTTATGTTCCCCAAATTAGTACAACAGGAATTTATTTAATACTGTCCTTTGAAATATCTATTGCACCTGAAATCCCTTGGCTATTCTTTAACAGCTAACTACACTAATCCTGTAAACCTCTAAAGCAGTGGTTCTCAAATAAAGGGCTTGATAAAACACAGATTGCCCCACACTCAGAGCTTGTCTCAGAGCTAGATTGGGTCCTGAGAATATCAAGTTCTCAAGTATTGCTGATGCTGCTGGTCCAGGACCACACTTTGAATAGCAGTGCTTTAGAACAATGTGTTCCACAAGTTATTACTAAGTATTGTTAAAGGAGTTTCAAGGCCAAAATTTCAGGAACACTGCATACTATAATTCTATTTTTGAGTTGCAAAAAAAAAAAAAGGTTTGGGAAAGGCCAGGTCAAAGTTAAGCAGGTTAACTTAATCCATTTCAATTAAGGTGTTGTATGCACTATAGCTATTACTTTTAAATTGTTTCAAAGTTTGAGAAATTTGCTCTAGAAATTTTTCTGACTATACCTAAAGTTGTTAGGATAATTAGCTAAGACACTGCATATCAAGTGAGTAATAAGTGCTTATTGAAGTATTGACAAATGTCAGCTGCCAAATAAAACAGTAAGAAATTATTCTTTGGTAAAAGGAGAGAGAGGGAGGGAGAGGGAGGAAGGGAGGGAAGGGGGAGAGAGAGAGAGAGAGAGAGAGAGAGAGAGAGAGAGAGGGAGGGAGGGAGGGAGAAAGGACGAACCAGAAGGAAGGAAGGGAGGGAACAATTTTACATCAATTCTCCTGGAAATTGAATCAAAGTTCAAATATACTCCCCAGACAATTTCCCAACCTTGATGGAATTCCTTCCTTTAACATTGGAAAATAGTAGGAAGAAAAATGATTGCTTTAAAGACTTTTTAGGCACTGTACTCTAGATACTGATTAAAATAAAACAAATTGAAGAAAACAAAAATAACTAAAAATAAGTATTTATTTGATGCGTCAGAAAACTGATGTGCTTTAACTTTATAATTACTACTTTTTATATTGTGATTAACTTGAAAATGTGATTTGTTATTTTAATTGCTAAAATTCTATTTCTTCTGTCACTGATCAAATGGAGAAATTCACTGTAGTACAACATATGAATATAATGTTAATAATTCTAAGATAATTATATTCTAATATATTCCTAATCTTATATTGGAATTATATGTATAGAGAATTCTTATGTAAGATAATTATAATATTTTAATTCTAAAATAACACTCCATGTTTCAACCAATTAAATAATGTATATGTCTGAATTTTCTAAGCATATATTATCTGCAAGATATGTAGTTGTAAATGTATATGTAACATGATACTTCAGAGTTATTTTAGAGTCTGAGAGGCAATATGGTACCATGAAAACATTATGAACTTGGTTACACCACTTTAATCTCTGTGGGTGCATAATCTCTAAGTTTTCTTTAAGGTCTAAGGCACTGTGATTCTGTGATTCAATGGTGAATAACAGATTTGCCCTCCCTTCAGTTGGTAAAATTTGTGATCAACATTAACCATAAAAATAACTTTTAGGGGGATTAACCTATTATCCTGGCAAATTGTAGTGTTGATTAACCCATACAGAAATGAATAATAAATCTTACCTTACTAAATGAAAAATACAAACTTAGATTTTTAGATAAAAATATTTGTAACTGTGTGGTGATGGATGTTAACTGAACTTATTGTGGTAATCATTTTGCAGTATATACACATATCAAACAATTATGTTGTACACCTTAAACTCATACAATGCTATATGTCAATTATATCTAAAAGTAGAAAAGACAAAGATAATACATATACATAAAACAACTGTTGACAGAACCTGCTAAAAAGGCAATTAGTATTAAGAAAATTTAATACTAAACCATTTATTTCAATTATTTTTAGCACCAAATAACTGGAGGCCAATTGGGGGAAATAGCTCCTCAACTAGATAGAACCACTTTTTAAGGTTTTTCATTCTTTAAAAACATAATAGAAAACTTTTAAAACAACATTTCTTAACAGCACCCTGAAACTAGAACCTGCCAGTTCTTTCCATGGTAGACATTTGAACAGAATTAGCAAAGTAGAATTTATTAAGGAAGGGAACATAATGGTTCTAAAACAAAATTAGGCCACAGGGACCCTATTCAACCTCCTCAAGTTTTAGGAAGGAGACAAAGATAAGAAAAAGAATTTCCCAGAGCAGTGATCCTTGTTCAGATATGCAAAACTGAAGAAACATTACCAAGAGCCACTTGCTTTCAATTCCTTCTCCTCCCTTCTTCGACCTGAAACATTCTAATATAGATTAGAAAAAAAGAAAAATAGCACTTTGTTTTAAAATATATCATATTGGCACAGAAATACTGATGGTTGCTTTCGGTTGTTTCTGGATTTAAGATACTTGCAATATCTAATCAGTCTACAGACATACAAGGAAGCAAGGAAGCGATTGAGGGAAGGGAGAATAAAGACCAGAACATTCTTTTCTGTTTTGATGCACTGGAAATACCCATTCACTGAAAACTCTAAATAAACTTTAATTCTCTAACTATAGCCCCAGCTAGTGACTGAATATGAAAATAAATATGAAATCCAATGATGACTTTGCTTTCTCTAACATTTAGATCTATGTACTTTGAATTCTAGGGTAATATTTCTAGGCCTATTCCTACTTCTTAAAACAAAAACTCTAACCAAGAGAAAATATATTATTCCAATGACATTTTTTATTTTCAAACATGCCACAACAAACGGTTTTATCTCAGAAAGCACCTATGAGAAAAGTTACTTTTATGAATTCACAAAATGGAAAACTAAGATGCAGAATACTTAGGATGAGGATTTAGGAATCTTCTCTCCTAAATTTGGGGAGTGTATTATCCACCCACTTCACACTATTAGGGGAGAAACAACCAACATATCCTATTCAAAAGTGAAAATGAACAGTAAAAAAGATGTAATATATGGCCTCTCACAGACATCTTTCCAACAGTAACTATCAGTTCAGAAAATACTTTAGGAGCACATTTGACAGTAAATAGTAACTCATAATTATGTATTGCGTTAACAAAGAGCCTAATGTAGTCTATCCTAAAATAATCACTATGAATGAAAACATTCCATTTAGTTCCTTTTATCTATTAGAAACAGTGCTGCACAAAACATTATGGGTAATAGATACTGAATTAACAGTGTAAGAGTATTAAGGTTAGTTTCAAAATGTGTTGTTTGGTATGTTTTAACCTTGAGCAAAGTTTATAATTTGTTAGAAAAATTAGGAATTACTAAACTTAAATGTATTTAACTAGAGGGTTTAATTTTTAAAAAGTCTAGTAGTTATGAATAATTGCAGTGTCCTCAGTCTAGGGATTTTTAACCTGGGGCCTCAAAGTATCTGTAAACTCCCTGAAATTCACAGGGAAATGTGTGTATGTATGAGTAGAGAGAAAACCAAGTTTTAAATATTTTGAAGGGTTCCATGACCCAAAGAATCTTAGAGAGCAGGACTGTAGCCATCAAAATAAAATGTTAGAGTACAAATCAACATAAATAATTGTAGCAAGAACGTAAACATTCATAAAGCCAGTAAAGATTTAGAAGTGAAATGCCAAGAGAAATATGTAATGGTATAAAAGCGCCTCAAAATATTTTTCAAGAATATAAAAGTCAAGAAGCATATTGCTACATTGCTTTTTGAAGCTAGCTAGATTGATTTGCCCACCTTTGGTCTAGCCACCTACAAAGACTATAGAATTAAAAGAATATACAATATCAAGATTGTGCTAGAATATTCATGTAAGAATTAACCATTTAACAAGGAATTAAACTGTGTTTGGTGGTTATCCTAGACCTTTCTCCATGTAATCTTTCACAGGAAAGCATTATAACTACTGCTTTTACTAACTCTCTAATTTTTAGCATCATTATATTTTACTAAAAATTCCCAATAGGTCCCATTATTTGAAAGACCCTTAAATAACACTAGGATATTACGTTAAGTTCAGCACTGCTATTTTAGATGCCATTCTTATAAAAGCTTGATCCTACAAATTCCACCATACAACATGATGGTAACATCTTTCTCAATGAGCGAACCAGATATTTTGTATTCAAAGGGCAGTATGAAATGAATGTGTGCAAGATGCTAGTGTTTCTGGGAACCAATACCTAATCCTAAACAAGATAAAACAGTACAATGTTACAGAGGCACATTTATCATTTATGGAAAGCCTACTGTGTTTCAGGCAAAGAACTCAAAGAATGAGCTCCTCCTCAACTAAACTGTAAGAGTTTCTCTATAGCAAGAATTGTGTCCTCTGATAACAAAAGTAGATTCTTATGCATTTATCTTAAAAGACTAATTGACTAAATGGGCTTGACATATTTAGGAAGTACAGCTGAGAGTACCTGGTGGTCAATTATATAAAAAATGTTGGAAATGAGTTAAAGCCTGGAGGACTGACTAAATAGTGACACCATTAATAGAGATAAGGATTTCAGAAAAATGAATAGGAGAAATATGATTTTAGTTTGAGGCACATTTAAGGTACTTAGAGAATTGACAGACATGACAAGTAACTGGGCACTCAGGAGTTGAAATCAGAGTTGGGGACATTGATAGGGGAGTCAACAGTAGAAGCCCTAGGCGTAATGACAATACCAAGAAAAATATAGAGAAGAGGACCAGCCTCAGCCGGTTTGGCTCAGTGAATAGAGCGTCAGCCTGCGGACTGAAGGGTCCCAGGTTTGATTCCTGTCAAGGGCACATGCCGGGATTGCAGGCTCGATCCCCAGTAGGGGGTGTGCAGGAGGCAGCTGATCAATGATTCTCTCTCATCACTGATGTTTCGGTCTCTCTTTCCTTCTCCCTTCCTCTCTGAAATCAATAAAAACATTTTAAAAAATAATAACTAAATAAAGAGAAGAGGTCCAAAAATAGAATCTAAAACACAATGATTTAAAGAGAAAAAAAGAGCTAGTACATAACTTGCAACCAAGTAAACCTACTGGGATTTTCTCCACGTAGATTTTACGAGTAGAAATAAGTATGTTTTTAAATAGCAATGCAAAAACTGAAATAGGTTATATACCTGTAGCTATCACACAATTTAAATTTCTTGGAATATTCCCGATTTCAAATATTTTGTCCTCCTGTTCAGATAAATGATGGAAATACAATGGAATTCAGTGTTCCAATTACAATTCCCAGATCATCGTTTGGATACTGAAGTAGCATAAAAGTCCTTTTTCACATTATGCTCTGGGCTCGGTTTCCTCATTTGCAAATGGGATAGTAACAGTACCTACTTCATAGAGATTAAGCAAGTTCACACAACAAAGTGCTTTAAATAGTACCTGACACATACTAAGCATGCAACAGGTGTTAACTTATCACTCTACTCCCCCATAAAAATGTATACTAATTGTAGAGCAGAAAATTTATTAGCCCATAGCTATCAGGACCACCAATTCCCAAATCTTTCCCAAAAATCAATTTCAAATAATCTTCCCGTACATCTCATTTCTCAGACTGTATGCAGATTTTTGGTCATCTCTGAAAATTTTATTTTGAACAAATCAGAGGTATTAAGTGCTTATACCATAATAAAGAGCCAAGGAAATATTTACATTACTACTAGTTATTTCTGATTTTTAGTCTTAGAAAACTTTCTCAAACTATCAAATAAGCAATACAAACTTTTTATATTGCCCTTTGTGCCTAGATTATCTGCCTTTAGAAGTACACATAGTGCTCTAAGGTATTTAAAATCAGACAACTGACAGTACTTTTACATGACTACTTTTAAATGTTCTAGAACCCCACATCAAGTTCATCAATTATACTCCAAATCCTTCTTGCTCTTGTTTTCTTTTCTCCCAAATTATAAGCATACAGTAATCTAAGAATCCTTACTTCCCAGTCATTCCCTTCCTCACATTTTTCATCTATTCCAACATCAACTTTCTGTTGTCCACTTCTGAACCTATCCAAAATGTGAATTTCTCAAAATACTAAACTTTCCCTTTTGCTTCCTTATTCCTGGAAATCTAAATAACTCTAACAGAAAACTGCTCAAAAAACTGCATTCCACTTACTAACATCAAGAACCTGAAACTCTGTCATGTAATACTCTTCCAATTCCAAAAACCTACAATTCTGTTTTATAGTCTTCATTCAATCAAGCATTAATTCTACCCCATAGCATTTTGCTAGATTCCAAAAACTCAGTAATCACAGGTTTCTATGTTTGAATGAAGGCTGTCATAAACCAAAGAAAACCCAATTAAGTGTGAAATTCCTAGTAAAATAAACTAATTAATCAACTCCTGGAAATAAAACTTTCCTTGGAAGGGATTAAAGTAGCTAAAGTAAATGCTAGGCAAACGAATAAAAAGAAACAAAAAGCTTACAATATATGTTATGGTATGAGAGAAAAAGAGCTCAGGACCGGGAGTAAGGAGCTGCTTCTTAGGGGGAGCTTTGCCAAAGGCTGTTATTTCAGACAAATCCTAACCTCTGGCCTTCCTCATCTGAGAAATGATGGGAATGAACTATATGATCTTGAAGATTCCTGCCAAATCAAAATGATTCCAAGATATCCTTTGATTTTTAAACCCCACATTTCATAAAGGTATAATCAAGAGATGTCACTACACACAATTGAAACCATTGGTTAAGCCTTTGCTAAATGAAATAATGGAATCTGGGATTTGTAGTCTAGTGAGAAAGAAGCAAGCAGAGGATT
The DNA here is from genome assembly GCA_025583905.1 of Ia io. Taxonomy (NCBI): domain Eukaryota; kingdom Metazoa; phylum Chordata; class Mammalia; order Chiroptera; family Vespertilionidae; genus Ia; species Ia io. The sequence goes on along the minus strand of JAJQQW010000001.1, from coordinate 90,194,919 downwards.
TGGGGTTCTATATCGCTCTTTACTTGTCTGCAGTTTGAGTACACCCTTTCATTTGTTTCTGATTCTCTATGAATAGTCCTTGATATAAAATAACTAAAGATGAGTCATCAACATAAAATCATAGTTTTTCTCAAATTAGAAAAACACATTTAGAAAAGAGCCCAGAAAAGTCAAATTCTCTCCATGGACTTAAATAAGGCCTTTTCTACAACTTTAGTATAAAAATACAATTTTTATTATGGTGCTGTGAATTTTCAACTGTGTGGATTACTCACTTTTTAGAATATTCTCAGCAAAATTTTAGTCCAACTTGGCTTCCTCCTGCTACCCAGAGTACTTCTCAGCCACCATCTTCTACCATTAGTAAGAATTTAATATTAGCCCAAGTAAAACACAATCAGGAAAATAAATGTACAGAAATACAGTGTATCCCAAGTAAAATATTTAGAATATTCAACATTTTGGGATAATTTAATGGAAAGCAGGTCATTACAGAGAATGCTCTATTTTCATGGATGAACTTTATCAAACTTTCTGCCAGAAAACCATGAATATTTAAGGATAACCTAATTTATTTTACAGGTCTTGAGACCACTTATGCTCATAATTTCATAATATAGGGTGAGGCAAAAGTTGGTTTACAGTTGTTTGTAAAACTACTTTTGCCCCACCCTGTATATCTATCTTGAGTTATGTGAATTGTAAAACCATGTATTTAGCCCATACACATCAGAACATTTATTCATTTGTAAAACTAATTTTATAAGTAAAATTATGTTACAGTAAATGTTATAATATCACTGTAAAAGAGGTTTCTTAAAAAAGAACAACACAGCAAATCCCATTAGCTTGTCCTTTTGGTTTCCTCTTCTCAAACCAGTCAAGTTCTGACATTAGGCAAGATTACTGTCACTATATTTTAGGGGGGAAAAGTGAACACATCCACTCCACTCTAATATTCAGGATAAAAGTAGTTTCTTCAAGCACAATGGATCAACTGACTTGATAGTTTATCATTTTTAAGTAATTATTAAGCTTTTTATTTCACAGAACATAATCCATCATTTTTGCTTTTAGAATTTGATTCCTTGAGTTATAAATCTAAAGATGTTGATTCTCAGAATTTTTTTACAGGTTACTGTTTTATTTTCTTACTCTAAGAAAAATCAAACTAACTACATTTGATATTGTTGTCAGAATTTCAAATTTTATTCATTTTTTTCATGATTCCAATTCCACTTGGGATTCTAGGATGAAACCTGTAAACGCTCACTACATACTTCTAATACTTAGAAAATAAAGATCAGGGGGCAATCTAATAAATCTACTAAACTGCAATTACTATTTGAACCCAAATGCTAATATTCACACCATAAAATTTTCTAACATTCTTTAGAAGTAGGAAGTTTATTAATTTATATTACTCTGCAAATATATCTTATGTATTTAATTTGATTTAACCATATTCCATTGGTTGGATTTGGGGGGATGTTTTTAAAGTGTTGAGAGTTTAATGTTTATTTTTGTAATCCAACAACTTTATCCAAAAATGCAGAAAATTTTTCTGGCTGGCCAGGAGGAAAACATTTCAGTGTTGATAAGTCCATTGACTGTAACAGCCCAGGAAGCGTGCTAAAACAAAAGAAGAAAAATATTAGGTAATATGGGAGAAAATTTCAGCATTCACCTGCTGCCCATTTGATGAATGAATCTAACTTCCAAGAATACTGTGAAGCTTCTCAAACTATACATGTAATTTTAATGTATTTTAATATTATAGGTATGCAAACTAAGATTAAAGCAATACAAAGAGCTACATATCAACATCAATTCAAAAGATACTGTATCTTATGTCAACTGAAATATTTCAGAAATGTTATTTCATGAAGGATGTGGTCACATGGCTTTGGAACACTTCTCAGGACTGGGCAGATATAAACTGAAACAAAATTAATTTATGAAAACAGAATAAATGAAACTAAAAGTAACAGCTGCCAGACAAGAACAATAAGCTTGGGAAACTACTAGACCGTGCATGAAGATGGTGGAATAACTTTTTGCCAGTAATTTACTATAATAAATCTGGTGTAAATTAAACAATGTACAATCACCATGCTTGTTGGAAATAAGATTCCAAACCACAACATAAAACTATTACTTCAGGAATTTAATTAAACCAGCCACTTAAATTAGAACATACAACCACCTAGCCTAAATTTGGGGCAAATAAATAATATACCTAAGATGAAAGTACAACCAATTACTGATTCTTATGGCATTCATGTGTATGACTTTCTTGAAATTAATATAAGAAAAAAAAAGACTTTGCCCTAGCCGGTTTGACTCAGTGGATAGAGCGTCGGCCTGCGGACTCAAGGGTCCCAGGTTCGATTCCGGTCAAGGGCATGTACCTTGGTTGCGAGCACATACCCAGTGGGGAGTGTGCAGGAGGAAGCTGATCGATGTTTCTCTCTCATCGATGTTTCTAACTCTCTATCCCTCTCCCTTCCTCTGTAAAAAATCAAGTGTCTGGAAAAATTGACTTTCATAAAACTGGAAGATTAGAGTTTATTACTCTCAACTACCTAAGGACAGATATGTCCATTATCTGAGGTCCACATAATTTTGATTATCTAGATTCTCCCTGACTTACAATACCTTTAAGAATGGCTTCTATATTACAAAGCCAGCCTGACATTCCCTCTCTTCCATCATTATAGGGATTATGACATCAACAAATACTCCTGAAACAATCAATGAATCTGTCTCTTCTCAATGAGGAGGAATCCTTGTTTTGTTTACTGAAGTATGCTTAGTACCTAGAATAACGTAGGCACATAGTAGGTGCACAGTAAATATTTAATGAATGAACAAGTGTTTACTGAATGCCTAGGAGACAGATATAGCAAAGATTAAAAGAAAAGGTTACTATGTTCTAACATGTTTCTTCTAAAGTTTATTTTTTATTTTCAAATTAACTTCAACTTATTATAATATAAAAATACAGGGTGGGCAAAAGTAGGTTTATAGTTGTAATACAAATAAATAATATAATAATACAAGAATAAACTGCTTCACAAACTCACAACTATGAACCTACTTTTGCCCATCCCTGTATGTATTTTGCAATACTTCTATGAGGTCTTTGCTTTTTAAAACATCAAATTAGGATAGCTCTTCAAGTCAAACAATTGGAAATTACTGACCTGACCCTTTGGCAAGCTTCTAGTGTCTCAAGAAGAATTAATAGAAAACAAGCAGCAATTTTCTTCTTCCTTCTACTGATGTTGATCAGTTCCTGTTGAATTCTAAGGTACTTCTAGAAAATAATACTCCTTACCATAATGTAATTCTCCTGCTTAAAATACTCCAATGACTTCTCGCTAAACATAGAATAAAATCAGAACTCTTACATGAGCTTCTCTGCCCAATATCATCTTATACTACATTCTCCCTTGCTTACTATACTGCCACACTAACCATTCCTCTGTTCCTCAAACATACCAAACTCAAAGCTCATTCCTAGCTTAGGGCCTTTGCAATTGCTATTCCTTCTGCCTCTAGAACAGTGGTTCCCAACCTATTTTTGGCCATGTCCCACCTAAGCATCTCTAAAATCCTGATGCCCTCCCCGCCCCCCCGTGACATATAATTCTTATTATTCAAAAAGTGAACTCCTATTTACATGAAGGAAGCCTAAAAGGCCATTAACTTGGTCTAAACAAGCTTCCAAAGAACATGGCATCCATGAAAGAGAAAAATAAAAGAACGAAAGGACAGTTGAAGTACTGAGGAAGAAATCACTAAGAAACTGTTTAAAATAATAATATGAAGTGATATGAAAAAATAACAAAGTTTCAAAACATATAATAGCGAACTGAAATGCATAAATATGTCACAATATATATTTATATTCTATATAAGAGGCCCCTACAACCATAAGAAATGCAAAAAATTCACTGTTAATAACTCATTCTTTAATTGCCCCCCTTAAAATCAAATTGCCCCCCTATGGGGCGTTTGCCCATGTTGGGAACCACTGCTGTAGAGCTTCAGATGACTGGCTCTTCCTTTTCATTCCAGTCTTAGCTTAAATGTCAAATACCATCATGCCTTCCCTAACCATTTTATCTAATTAGTCTTCAACCAACCTATCACTCCACCCTGACTTATTTTCTTCATAACACATTTCACTATGTAAGATTTTATTGATTGTTTATTTATGAACTGTTTACTACCTCCCGCCATTAGAACATTACCATGGGACTTTATTTCATGTTTACCACTGTATCCACAGTACCTGAAACAATGCCTGCCATATATTAGGTATAGTTGAATTAATGAATGAGCAAACTTAAGAGATTCCAGTGGATTTACTGAACACAAAACCTGAATTAAAAATAAGCAAATGGTCCAGCCAGTGTCTCAGTGGTTGAGCATCAACCTATGAACCAGGAGAACACAGTTAGATTCCTGGTCAGGGCAAATGCCCGGGCTGTGGGCTGGATCCCCAGTGTGGGGCGTGCAGGAGGCAGCTGATCAATGATTCTCTCTCATCATTGATGTTTCTATCTCTCTCTCCCTCTCACTTCCTCTCTGAAATCAATAATATGTTAAAAATGTTAAAAAAAAAATAAGCAAATGCCTTCTTTGAATAATGAAGATCTAAATAATTAACTCAAACATTATATTCTCAGAGATTTGAGCACACAGATGAACATACATTACATGCACACACATGCTCAGATATTTACATGCAATGATGCAGGCACAGATCATAGTTGGAGTGGAAGACAAACAAATGAGAGGACTTGACAGGTGAGAAAAATCAAAGAATGTTTGATAAGTGGGAGAAAGTAAGAGGTTGATGAGACAGATGGGGTAGGTAGCTGGGTAAGAATAGGTAGGGAGGAAATTAAGGAATTTTTTGAAGTCAAATAATGAGTCTCTAGTATACCTGCAGGTACAGTAAAAGAGATGCCCGTCTTTGTGCAGCTGTTTTGCCAATTCCAGCTGATGATTGTTCATCAATTTTTCATTTATAACCACTACAAGAGGCTTTCTTTTTTCCAGAGTCTCCAAACAGCTTCCTGCACCTACAAACATACATCAAATTTGTTAATACAGGTTTTTAAAAAAGTTAAGCCAACAGATATATGAAAAGATGCTCACCTCACTAGCTATTAAGGAAATGCAAATCAAAACTACATTATCAACACCACAGTAATAACAAATGTTAGAGAGATTGTGAAGAAAAAGGGACCCTCATTCACTGCAGGTGGGAATGTAAACTAGTACAGCCACTATGGAAAACAGTATGGAGGTTATTCAAAAACTTAGGAGTTTAATTACCATATACTCAGCAATCCCTCTTCTGGATGTTTACCCAAAAAACTTGAAAACATTTATTTGCAAAGATATATGCACCCCTATATGCACTGCAGCATTATTCACAGTGGCCAAGACATGTAGACAACCAAAGTGTCCTTTGATAGAGGATTAGATAAAGGAAATGTGGTAGATATATATACCATGGAACACTATTCCACCAGAAGGAAAGAGACAACACTGCCACTGATGACAACACAGATGAACCTTGAGAATATTATGCTAAGCAAAATAAGTTAGTCAGAAAAAGCTAAGAACCATATGATTTCACTCATATGTGGGATATAAAACTGAAACTTATGACACAGACAACAGTATGGTGGTTACCAGAGGGAAGGGGATGGTGGTAGTAAAGGGTAATGCGGGCCAAATTTATGGTGACAGAAGATTTGACTTTGGTTGGTGGGTCCACAATACAATGTACAGATCATGTACCATAGAATTGTTCACTTGAAACCTATATGATCCTATTAACCAATTTTACCCCAATTATTTAAATTTAATAAAATGTTTTAAAAAGTTAAAGTGTTCCACCAAGTTTTGTGCTAAAACTCTAAAGATGAAAACCTTAGTTGGCAGAACTACAAACAAGGACTTTTAATTATACATTCAAAATACCAAAAGTATAGTTATCAGTTGCTCTTTAATGTTATAAACCTAACTTGAAAAATAATTTTTTAACACTGCCAATAAATTAAGTGTTTTGCCCAGGGCATGGGTTTCGAATCCAAATAAAATTCAGGTTCAACATACTGTACATGAAAGTGTTCTGCACATCTATTAAAAAAGTAGAAAAAGCAAGCCCTCAATAGTGACAGGCACCAATAAAGAAAAACTCTGACCACTCCTAATGAGTCTGCCTGTGAGGTTCGATCCCAGAAAACAGTCAAGGGTAAATCCCCACAAATGTGCATATATACAATATTTGGGTCAACTCAACTTTAAAATCTAAAATCATTTTATATTTTCTATGGCAGGGAGGAGACTGATAAATGAATAGACAAATCCTTTATGGGTAAATAGTGCTAGGGTAGTAATAAAAACACAGACTCTAGCATTAGATAGACCGTTATCTGTCTACCACTTACTAACTGGAAAAGTTACTTGACCTCTGTGTCTCCGTTTCATCTGTAAAATGGAGATACTAATAGTACTTAGTTCATAGGATTGTTTGAGAGGATTCAACCAGTTATACACACATAATATGTATAACAATAGCAAAGGCTGTTCGCTATTATCCATTTCTAATCACCAACTTGTTAGTGCTGTCTACTTCTAAAGACTTTTCTCTCTCCAAAGAAGGCTTTTTAAGAACCACAAAACTTCCTCCCTCAGTTATCCAGCAGTCATAATTGCAATGCTCTCCCAAAACAGTTCTTCTGAAGGTATGGGCAGTGTAACCAGATCAGGATGGTTCGCTGAAGAGCAGGCAATGATACACAATATGTAGCTGTTAGAATATTTTTACTTAATTTATTTCACATTCACATTTAATAAAAATATAAAACATCTTTCAAAGTCAATTTCTCCATGACTAATCCAACCAATTAGATGGCTTAACACTACTGCAGATCTAAGCCCAAATACCTCAACTGACAACTCTTTACACACATCATTGGGTCAATTATTTTGCCCGTGTTTAAAGTTTCTTACTGTAAAGTTGGGCTATGGTAATTAATTTCCCATCCTTTTCCACCCAGAAATAATAAATTCTGTCCAATATTCTCAATTGTAATGTTCAATAAGTCTTTTATTCAAAAGGGCTACAAATCAGTTACTCTAATGATTTTATCTCCAAAAGGTTCAAGTTTCTGTTCTTAAAAAACCAAACCCCGTTAAGATTCTAAGGCACTTTACCTGCGTGACTTATAACAAGATCTGCTTCCTCAAGGTCTTCTTTCAATGAGTCCTTGTACCTATAAACATCCAGAGTAAATGACTCAGTACTGAATGGTTCAGGTACAACCTTTCCTCTGCCTATTTGTAGGACGAGTCGGTTGTAACCAAGGCTCTTGATGATCTGAAAAGAGGCAAAACAGAAAAAAGCAGGCCTTTTAAACAGGTTACTGTAAAGACAGTAGTAACAACAACAAACCCTAAAGTCGGTGTTCAGATCTGAGGACGGGCTGCCAAATAGTCTAAATGGAGACGATTTCTGTTCGTTTTCCAAAATGACCCATTTCCCCCGTCCCGGGCCCAGGCAAGGTACCTCACTAGCCCTAAAGGATCTACATAACCCAGCTCACGGAGTCCTGAAAGAAGTGGCCCCGCAAGAAATCTGAGACCAGGCAAAGATTTTGAAAAAGGCGCCGAAAACTCGGCCGGAGACAACTAAGAGCTCCCAGGTTCGACTGCGCAAACAGAGACGCCGTGCCACCTCAGACGGCCGACCGGCCGCGGGGCTGCCCCAAAGGCGCGGGGCTGCTCCAGGGCGGCGAGGCAGGACCAGAGCGGCGAGCAGAACGGGCGGAGCTGAGTTCAGCCAGGTAGATTCGGGTCGGAGTCGGGTCTGGCGAAGCGTGCCCAGGGGCCCGGGGGCCCAACGCCGCTGCACCGCCCACAGCTCGCGGGAGAAGGCGGCGAGGCGGGCCTAAACCCTACAGGCGGAGCCACAGGAAGGAGGGACCGAGCCCGAAAACAGAGGCGGAGGCGGAGATTCTGAGGAGAAAAGCCCAGGAAAGGAGGAGCCTGAGAAAAGACAGGGAGGAGTGGCTCGGGAAGGTGCAGGAAAGCGGACTGAGGCAGAGGACTCTGACGCGGGGTGGAGTCAGCAAAGGGACGGTGGCACCTGGTGTCCCGCTCAGGAGGGTTCTTCCTAGCTCGGCTGTCGCGCTAGGTTACCGAGGGTGGAGGCGGCGGCGAGTGGCGAGCTCAGCGAGGCGCACCCGCTTGCCGCCCTCCCGCAACCCCACTCACTTGCAGACAGTCGTGCGCCAATACACAGGCAATGAGGTCGTCAAAGCTGGTGGTCCCCACTGTAACAAACACGCACTTCATCGCGAGGGTTCCCAGGCCAGAATCACAAGGATCGGATGTGACGTACTGACATCACGTGAACTGCGCGTTCAGTGAGGGAGGCGGAAGTTGGCCAAGGCAGCCAAAGTGCGGCGGGAATCTGGTTTGTGTTGCCCTATGGGGGGTGGGGCCGAAGACTACTTAAGTGATTGTCAGCCACTGTCGGAGTCATTTACTTGTAAAGAGCTCCCGGGACACTCACATTAAGGAGGTGGGGAATTAACAGATTTAAGTTTGTTTTTTTCAAAAGTGTCGGTTAATAAAATAATAATGAAAGCTCGCACCCTATCTTAAGAACTGTGTTTGATTCATTGCTTGGGTACCACAAATCTTAATGATACAGAAGTTTGGGATTCCTTATTTTCTATCATGTTTTGCCAAGACAGGTACGTATGAGCGATAGTTTTACTTCGAGTCTGTTGAGAGACTATGAAATAAAGTGCCTTTCTAAAATCACTCATTAGAATGGGCTCTTCCAACTATAGTTCTCAAGAAGCCAGAACTCTATGGCTGGTGGGTTTTTTAGGGAGCTGCAGCAAGGCAATTACCTCCATTAGCAAGCATTGCATGTAAAATAGAGGCGTTAAGGCCTGAAGCTTACATCTGTAATGCATTGAACCCATCCATTGAACCATTTAAAATGTGAAATTTATGGTAAATTTAATTTATGATGAAATGTAAAATTATACATTAGCTTGAATATGTACCACAGATACATTACAATTCAAGTACAGGAGAGGTGATTTCTCAAGACTCCTTTCTCCTACCACTGTTATTAAAATCATTGCCCCCTCTATCTGGTTCTAATGTTTTCTGTTTCCAACTTAAAATCTCATTTTAAGTCATATTTATTCTTGCCCTGGCTGGTTATATACCAAAGGGAGCCTATAAGAAGAAATTGTTTTAAAGAGAAAAAGGATTGGGGTTGAATTAGACATAGATCATAGGCTGAAAAAAACTTCTTTTTACCTTTAAGTCTTGTAGCTTGGGTAATTGTCTTTCTGAGGAGTTATATGCTACTATCCCTCTCTTGATTCTAAATTTCACAAATTAATGATACAGTGAAACTACAGTTTCATAATAACAGTAAATGTAGAAAGATAATGGTTGAATAATAAAACAAACAATCATATATTCTGCACAATAAGAGTAATAAACTATTGAAATACTATTATAAGACAAAAATATTCCAAAATACTCTGTAATTCAGAAAGACCTTTACCTCTTGTGTCTCTGAAATCTTGTCCTATGCCTGGAAGATATTAAATGAAAGGAACACTGTTCTGTTTAGCTCACAAAGAGAATAAGCACATACATAAATTAAATGTTCTTAAATTACCAGAAAATGAGAAAATTGAACTTCTAATACTTTTAATGTGCTAAACTGTAATAAAATATCTTGCAGAAACTGATCCAGAACTCTTTTAAGAATCCAAGATAACAATTTTGGCAATTAATTCTTTGTTTTGTTAGTTTTAAGTATAATTGTTAGTTGTAATTCAAACATGAATTTTATTTACTTGGGTGTGTTTTCCCTAAATTTATACCAGATTACTGATCAAATAAGTTAGCATTATTTTTAAAAAGGATTACAATTTTGAAAAAGGTAAATTTGTATGGATGAAAAAGGAGCACATACTAAACCTGACAAGCTCAACGGAGGCCTGCATGGTGGGCCTTATAAACTCAGAGACTGAAAGTAACCACATAGGATGGTCTGAAATTAAAATTTCTAACTATAAGCAAGTCATGGTATGCAGTTTTGTCCTAGGCTGGTTCTTCCTTGACAATGGTCAATCTTTACCTTAACTGATCCTGTTTATTGTCTTTCTGCATCTAAGATAACACACCTTTGGAATGTCAGAATAATTTTCTTTTTCCTCATCACACCCTACCCCTGTACCCACCACACCAGAGCAGGAGACCACAGCCCCTCATTGTTATCTTGAATACCATCTCATTGTGCTGTAAATGTTAATTGTTAACTATTTTATACCCACTATGTAAAAGAAGTATTTGTCTCTCCATTTTACTTTTTATCCAATCTCAGAGATCTCCCAACTTTGCTTTCTCCTGCCTGCCTAATTTATCACCAGTGGAATTTATATAATCCAGTTACATGTCCTCCTTTTATTGTAATGTATAAAATAAGCTGCAAAACTGCCCTTCTCTGGAACATTTTCTCAACCTGTTGAGATTTTGCTTCCCGGAAATTGTCATCAATTATGCTTGTATAAGCTCATAAAAATTCTCTGCAGGTTTAGACATTTCTTACATTGACATTTGTTTTCAACTACACTAAATCAGTATTCTGACAAATTATTTCAACATCAACTGTGCTTTTGTACTATGGCATCTTGAAGATAATTCCCAAGATCTTTAAGCAACTACAAATCATGGACTGACATTAAATTAATTAATGGATAATGAATTGAACAGCTAGGTGCTTTTTAAGTTAAATAGAATATTTAAACATTGGTTTAAATTAAATATTTAAGTTTATATACATTTGCCTCTCATTTGAAATGCTATAGAGAAGCTATATCTTAGAATTGTATAATACTCATTTTTGCCACTTTAGGAGATTATAAAAGGATTTGTGTGACTGCAGAAAGTTTTGTCATGTCTTAAGTTCTATTAGTCTGTTAACATGCTTGTATATGCCAGACAGTTCTCAATCATCCACCCTGCAACTTTCTCTTTAAATTAGAAGTTAGTCACTTTGGTTCAAAGTTTTAATTACAGTAAACCCTCGATTTTGCAGATCTTGATTTAATGGGCTTCGGATTTAACAGACACCATTTCTGGTCCATATATCAAATGTGAAAATTTATACCCTGTTAATTTTAAAATGATTTTAACCAATATTTGCTTATAATTTAATTAACAGGTTATTTTTGTTACTAATTCACTGTTATTTTTAACAAATTTTAGCGAATAGGCCATATGTTGAAAAAAAACACTGCAGTAATTTCGCTGACATAAATAAATATTACATATCTACAACTATAGCCCACATACTTAAATGCAAGAGTTGCCGCTCATAAACAATATTTCGCAAATGATTACCACGTGATCACACCGCATCACGAGCTGTAATTGGTTCTGTTATCACGTGGCATGACTTTCTATAGCAGTTTTAACCTGTGCTGCCAATGTTCCTACTTGTCCTAAGCCATGCCCCAGGTGTGTGTGTTTACTGGTGAATGCATGCATTTATTAGATCTATTCATATAAATTTTAAATTACAGTAATACATATAGAAAACTTTTCTGTGAAGTTAAACTTTTCATCTATACTTAATTTTAATTACACAAATGTGTCTACATAAGTAAAAACAGGTAAACTAATTTGTCAATTTTTAAACATACACATTCGGAAAACTTATTTTACTTATATATTAACAGATACCCCCTCACCCGAATTAGTCCATTATATCAAGGTTTTTCTGTAATATGGATGGTTGAGGCTCTTAAAGGGGTAATAACAGTGACAGAGAATGACAGCAGTATATGTGCTTTTGTTTATCAAGGAAAAATAATAGTTTTTTTCCTAAAGCAGCCTTTTTTGGTATACAGACCTTTTATACTCTTAAAAACTATTGAGAACCTCAAAGAGCTTTTGTTTATGGATGATAATGTGGGTTATAACTGTTGATACTTACCATATTAGAGATTAAAAATGAAAAAATTTAAAAATATTTGTTGTTTCATTGGGAAGTAGCAATGATGACATATTGTATGTTAACATAACCTATTTTTATGAAAAAAACTATATTTTGCAAACAAAAATTTTATGAAAACAATAAACTGTTTCACATTTTTGCAAATCTCTTTTACTATGTGGACTAACAGAAGAAAAGCTGGATCCTCATATCTTCTTCTGCATTCAATCCATTGCATTATCACACAGCACATTGTATCTGGAAAGCTTGACTGTATACTCGGGAGGATGAGAGTCAAAAGATAATATGTTAGTATTATTATGAAAACCATTTTAACCTCAGCAATTATCCAAAAGAATATGATAGATTATAATAAGGAAAAAATTAGAAAGTAAATTTTGTCTTAGTTTATAACACCTGAGTTGGAAAAGAAGCTATAAAATGCAGGGGTGGGCAAAATAAGTTTATAGTTGTGAGTACATGAAACAGTTTATTCTTGCAATATTATTTATTAACTAGAGGCCTGGTGCATGAAATTCGTGCACGGAGGGGGGTTGTCCCTCAGCCCAGCCTGTACCCTCTCCAGTCTGGGATCCCTCTCACAATCCAGGACTGCTGGCTCCCAACTGCTTGCCTGGCTGCCTTCCTGATTGCCCCTAACCGCTTCTGCCTGCCAGCCTGATCACCCCCTAACCACTCTGCTGCCAGCCTGTTTGCCCCCAACTTCCCTCCTCTGCCGGCCTGGTTACCCCTAACTGCCCTCTCCTGCAGGGTTGATCACCTCCAACTGCCCTCCCTTGCAGGCCTGGTCCCTCTCAACTGCCCTCCCTTGCAGGCCTGGTCCCTCTCAACTGCCCTCCCTTGCAGGCCGGGTGCCTCCCAACTGCCCTCTCCTGCTGGCCATCTTGTGGTGGCCATCTTGTGTCCACATGGGGGCAGGATCTTTGACCACATAGGGGCAGCTATATTGTGTGTTGCAGTGATGATCAATCTGCATATTACTCTTTTATTAGATAGGATTATTGAGTTATTTATTTGCATAACTGTAAACCTACTTTTGCCAACCCCTGTATATCAAAATGTTTATAGTACTCCCTCAGTTGAGATGGTCTTGCTTCCTTTAGTAATTAATGCTTCAACCTACAATATGAATTGTTATTCTTTACTTTATGTGTAATCTGCCTAGATAGCAGAGATTCTGTCTTATAAGGATAGTTTTCTATGATTTAAGTTTCCTTTATTACATCTATGATTATTTAAGGAGGGAAAACCTTAGAACATAGGCTTTTTCACTTACAATAGTGTTAACATCTGTGCTTTTTTCCCAAATGCTTTATTTTTACTTTGATTAAATATGTATAGAAGTATTTTTTCTCAGTCACTCAGGATCCTATTTACTCAAGTGCACAAATCTCCAACAATTCTTAATTTTGCTTTTGCCAAATCAGTTCCTATTTTTTGGATAAAATAAAGTCTTCATGATAAAAACTGAAACTTATACATAAAACAAGATTTTTCAGAGTGGCTCTGGAATCATAAATATTTTCTCTGTCACCTTATAAAAAGAGGTATTGCAAATGATTAGGTTTGTTTAATGTGTTATTGTAAAGTTGATTGGGAAGAGTTGTCATCATAAGGGGCACACAGCCTTCTGTAAATTAATTTTGGGGTAAAATATTGTTAATATAAACATTTCAGAAATTGTATGCTTTATTGGAAGTGCCTGGCAATTTGTCAGTGCCCTGCCTTTTCATAATTCTGTTTTACCTTCAGAGGTAACCATTATCAAAACTCTTATGAAGTAGCTATACAGGCATACCTCGGTTTATTGTGCTTCACAGGTGTTGTGTTTTTTACAAATGGAAAGCAAGACTCTCCTCCAGCAAAAAGATTACAACCAGCTTTATTGTGATACTTGCTTTATTATGGTGGTCTAAAACAGAGCTCATCATATATCTGAGGTATGCCTGTATACTGGACTCCAATACAGATATTCACTCCTCTCTATTAAGAATTGGCAAGAGAAATAAATTAACCACTGCTATTAAATTTCTTAATATTCTTGTGCTACTCTAAAGCAGGGATGGGGAACCATTTTTCTACCAAGGGCCATTGGGATATTTATAACATCATTTGTGGGCCATACAAAATCACCAATTTAAAAATTAGCCCGCTATATTTGGTCAAATTTAATTAACGCACCCCTAATGCCTTGGCAGGGCCAGACCAAATAATTTTGCAGGCCTTAGATGGCCTGAGTGCTGGACATTCCCTACCCATGCTCTAAGCTTGCCTGAAGGCTGTACTATAAACTACAGGACAGAGTTTATATGATCAACAAATAAGAACAATCTCAGAGCCTCATGGAAAAGGACTTAACATGCTTGCCACTTCAAAGAGTAGACTTTGGAGTTCAGACACCTGAGTTGATATGACTTAGATAACTTTCAGGTAGTACCAGTGGGCTGAGGCAGTATTTCCAGGGCCTTTTTTTTTTTAAATTTAGTAAACCTGTATTGTTCAGATTATTACAATTGTTCCTCTTTTTTCCCCCCATAGCTCCCCTCCACTCGGTTCCCATCCCACCCTCTGCCATTACCCGCCGCTGTCCTCATCTATAGGTGTACGATTTTTGTCCAGTCTCTTCCCGCACCCCCCCACACCCCTTTCCCCCCGAGAATTGTCAGTCCACTCCCTTTCTATGCCCCTGATTCTATTATATTCACCAGTTTATTCTGTACATCAGATTTTTAATTCACTTGATTTTTAGATTCACTTGTTGATAGATATGCATTTGTTGTTCATAATTTTTATCTTTACCTTTTTCTTCTTCCTCTTCTTACAGAATACCTTTCAGCATTTCATATAATACTGGTTTGGCGGTGATGAACTCCTTTAGCTTTTTCTTGTCTGTGAAGCTCTTTATCTGACCTTCAATTTCAAATGATAGCTTTGCTGGGTAGAGTAATCATGGTTGTAGGTTCTTGCTATTCATCACTTTGAATATTTCTTGCCACTCCCTTCTGGCCTGCATAGTTTCTGTTGAGAAATCAGCTGACAATTGTATGGGTACTCCCTTGTAGGTAATTAACTGTTTTTCTCTTGCTGCTTTTAAGATTCTCTCTTTGTCTTTTGCCCTTGGCATTTTAATTATGATGTGTCTTGGTGTGGTCCTCTTTGGATTCCTCTTGTTTGGGGTTCTGTGCGCTTCCTGGACTTGTAAGTCTATTTCTTTCACCAGGCAGGGGAAGTTTTCAGTCATTATTTCTTCAAATAGGTTTTCAGTATCTTGCTCTCTCTCTTGTTCTGGCACCCCCATTATTCTGATGTTGGTATGCTTGAAGTTGTCCCAGAGGCTTCTTACTCTGTCTTCAAATTTTTGGATTCTTTTTTCTTTTTGCTTTTCTGGTTGAGTGTTTTTTGCTTCTTTGTATTTCAAATCTTTGACTTGATTCTTGCATTCCTCTAGTCTGCTGTTGGGTCTCTGTATAATATTTTTTATTTCAGTCAGTGTATGTTTAATTTGTAGTTGGTCCTTTTTCATATCCTCGAGGGTCTCGCTAAATTTATCGTCCTTTTCTAGGAAATTCTTGAAAAACCTTATAACCGTGGTTTTGAACTCTATATCCAGTCGTTTGTTTTCCTCCATTTCTTTAATTTGTGATCTGTTTCTTTGTCTCCGCATTTTCGTTGCTTCCCTGAGTTGGTAGGGTAGCTTTGTGTGCTAGGTGTCCTATATGGCCCAGTGGCTCGGCCTCCCCAGTTACCTGAGGTGGACACTCTTGGTGCACCCCTGTGTGGGCTGTGTGTACAGCCTTGTTATAGTTAAGTCTTGATTGTTTTTGGTATCACTGGGAGGAATTGACCTCCAAGTCAATTGGCTGTGAGGATCAGCTGTGTCTTCGCCGGGAGAACTTCTGGGCTGGAGATAGCCTTATGGGACAAGACTTGCAAAATTGAAAAAGCCTTTGTGCTCAGCTTGGATGGGGTGGAGTCTCACGGTTGAGCAGACAGTCTTGCCTTCCCGTCAGCTCTGCCCTATGAGGCCCCTGGGTCTCAGTGTCCCTCGGTAATCGCTGCAAGCACCGCTAAGAGTAAGCCAGCCTCAAGTTTCGCCTGCTGCCAGACAGTCCAATTTCTGCCCCAATGAATCTAGATTCCCAGATTCTCGCCCAGAACTGGAGTTCAGCGCAGTGGGGAGTTTCCGTTTCCCACCCGCTAGAGAAAGCCAGCAGCGCATTCAGTAGTCAGTCCTCTCTTCCCACGCTCTCGCGCATGCCTCCACACCTCTGCCTTTCGTGGCTCCCCTGAGTTTCTGCTTGACAGTCCAGATTCCCCCCGTGTAAGCCTGGGGCCCCAGCGTCTCGCCTGGAACTGGGGTTCAGTGCAGTCGGAACTGGGGTTCATCACAGTCAGGAGCTTTTGTCTCCTTCCCGCTAGAGAAAGCCAGCCAGGTACTCAGCCGCCCATGCGTGTCTCCGTACCTCAGCCTTTTGCAGCTCCTCTGGTTCTCCGTGTGCTTTCCTCTTTCCTTCTAGTTGTAGAATTTCCACTCAGCCAGCTTTCCTGTGGTTCTGGATGATGTTCGTTTTGTCTTTTAGTTGTAGTTTTGAAATTGTTGTGCAAGGCAGCAGTTAGGTGTTTACCTATGCCACCATCTTGGTTTCTCCTCCAGGGCTCTTTTTGATGCAATGAAAGAAGCAGAGTAATATATAATCGGATAACCAGGAGGATTTGCTAGACAATGCTTAGCCTTACATAATATACCCAGTAATTCTTTTTTTCTACCCCCTTTCAAAGTATTTACAGTTTTTTATTACATGTGAAACCGATAATTTCTGACTTGCATTTTAGAAGAAATATCATATATACTTGCCCAGATAAAATAAACATGTAGCTATTGCTGAGAATCTAAGGAAAATATGGAAAATAAAGTAGCATTAGTTAACTTTATGAAAAGGGTGGTTTCAAATGATTTTATATAACAAGATCTATTTTATTTTCTTAAATAATTCAGAAGGAAATTGTAATGAAAGTATAACATTAATTTATTGACATTGCTTTTATATATTTTTTTGTTGCTGCTCTTGCTGATTTTTCTGCCTCCTCATCAATGCAGCTAACTAACCCTTCAAGATTCAGCAGAGGTTGAATTTCCCAAAGGAAGGCTCATAAGGTATGCCCAATATTTGTGAATACTACTCTTTACCTAGATCTGTCATAATTCTTGATGTTTAAATAACCTATATAATTTTTTATTCCTCTGGCCAGTAAAATCCTAAAAGATAGAGACCATGTCTAAGTCATCTGTGAATTCCCATCATTTAGTGCTACCATAGAACATAGACAATACTCAATTAATGTTTATTGAACTAAAAAGTGTTTAATTATTAGGTACCAACTAAGCTCTATGGGAAATGCAAAGATAAATAAAACATGTTTAATTTTCTATTCCAACAACAGATTGTTTTTCATAGGCTGGTCAATGGTTTGTGGACTTTTAGAATGAAGAAACCATGGAATACATTCTTTTCATTTTATGAACAGGAAACAGAGGTTCAAATAAGACTGTGAATTTCCCTAAGAGTATAATAGCAAAGCTAATAATAATAGCAGAACCAAGGATTGAACCCAGCCATCCTGTCAAGTGCTCTCCTATACTATGCTGCGCTACCTTTAATGATGAACCTACAGGAATGACATCTGCATTATAATATAAAGCATTAAGAGCAATATAATTTTGCCCTGGCTGGTTTGCCTCAGGGTTAGAGCATGGACCTGTGAATCAAAAGGTCATGGGTTTGATTCTCAATCAAGGGCATGTACTTTGGTTGCAGGTCTGGGGCTCTTGCGAGAGGCAACCAATCTATGTGTCACTCTCATGTCTATGTTTCTCTCTTTCTCCCACTTCTTCCTCTCTTCCACCCTTTAAAAAATCAATGGGAAGATCAAAAAAATGGCGGCAGAATAGACAGACATGTCCCGAGCCTTGTCCCTGAGCAGATAGAAAGAACAGCTGAGGGTAGCATGGGGAGTGTTTGTTGGTGAGTTGAGGGACAGCTATACTCCAAGAGACTGTGGGGGATTGCTGGACGGGGCTCCCCTGACCGGGCAGCCCCCACTGCTGCTGGGTTCCCTCCTGGAGCAACCGGCTCGGACCCGGAGACCGCGCCATCTTGAAGGGGAAAGTGGATGTTATTGGAAGCCTGAAAATCTACAAATACAGCACCCACTGAACAGCTGCGAACCCCAGAACACCGGTCCCCAATTGGCGCAAACACGCGGATTCAGAGGAGCTCTACACTCCACCACGGAAAGGTCAGATTTCGCCTGGGATAAGGTGAGGTCTCTGGTCCTGGCAGGAGAGAGAAACACGAGCACTGTGGGAGCTGGAGGACCAGGGGAAGTCTGCGCCTAGAAAGATCCGTGGCTGTTGGGGCTGGCATGATCTGTGAATGTGGAAGGGGGTCCTCAGAGCTGCTAACAGAAGGGAACTCTAAAAAGCAACCCATTTTGATCTGATGCAAAAAGACAGCCTAAAAATTGAAAAGTGTGCCAGCTGCTTAGACCCAAGGGGGAAAAAAGACCGCACAGACTTGCGCACAGCCCCAGAGTTCACACACTTATGCTGGCTCTCTCTCTCTCTCTTTTTTTTTCTTTTTCTTTTTTCTTTTTCCTCTTTAAATCCTTGCTTCTGATTACTAAGCCCAATACATAGGATCACCCAATTGGAGACACCCTAAGAGACTGCAGGGGAAAGTTGTTTTTCTGGAACCTGGGGATCAGAGCGGGGAATAACCATCAGAGAACCAGCTCTGGGGCAACCCACTCCCACAAACTGGTTTTGAGTGCCACAGGGAAAGCAGGATCTAAGCACTGGCTAGAGAGGACCTATAGACCCGGAGGTCAATCCAGAAACACTGCCACCCAGGGGTTGAATCACAAATTGACTCTTGTGTAAACACAAATAAAGGAATACAAGAAATTAAGACACATTGTCTGCTTAAAAATCAGGACTGGCCCTCGAGCACCTCAGACGTCTCCTCCTCCTCCCTGCTGTCCCTCTCCCACTCCTCCCCTCCTCCAGCTCGCCCCACTTTGTGTCCATGGTCTCCCACGCAGGACATAGGGGCGGTTGGAGCTGGAGCTTTCTCAGCACTAGACCTGGACTTGGACCGGCACCATCTGCTCCTCTTAAAAGACCAGTACCATGAACTGAATTTACAAGCTTCCACTTCCTCAGCTCCAGTGCAGGGTGAGGCTCTGGGGGACCCAGGCACATACAGGGAGAAACTGGACTGTCCCTCACAGCAGTCATTGTTCCCATGCAGGGACCTCTCCAGTGCAGGGCAGACTGGCAGCCATTTCTGTTTGCACCACCCTGGTGATTCCCTGAGACCCTGCCCCACTCAATTTACAACCCCACCCAAGCTGTATGCAGTGGCTTTTGCATATGAATGGTCTGTCCTTTCTCAGTCTAAAAATCTGTCAAAAAAACTGCAGCTGGGTCAGGGAGCCCCAAACCTATCAATAAAAGGCCCAAGACCTGGCACCAGCACCAACCTGCCTTGCTTCACAGCTGGGCTTGTCTGGGCACTTCCAAACCTGATACAAAGAGGAGAAATCTGGGGATCTCTCTGTAGCTCCTGCTGGATGGCCCCAGGCAGTGGCTTACTTTGCATCTCCCTGGAGACTCAAGAGCCAGTGTACCCAGTGGTCAGTGTGAGACCATACCAGATTACAACTCTTCACATCCATAAGCAACACACTCAAGGGGCAGACTCAGTGAGCACCAAAGCCCCACTGAAGCAAGTCCTGCTCCATAAGGGTGTCTCCTTCACAGCAGCTCTCCCACTGTAGGCACAGCTGGTCCCCACAACCAATTGGCCTGGAGGTCAATTTCTCCCAGTGTCACCAATAGCAATCAAGGCTCAACTACAATAAGACTGTGCACACAGCCCACAAAGGGATGCACCAAGAGTGTCCACCTCAGGTGATTGGGGAGGCTGAGCCACTGGACCCTATAGGACATCTACTACACAGGGCCATTCTATCAACTCAAGGAGACTTAGCAGCTACCCAATACATAGAAACAAACACAGTGAAGCAGCCAAAATGCAGAGACAAACATGTCACAAATAAAAGAAGTAGAAGACAGAAAACTACTGGATACAGAGTTCAGAAACCACAGTTATGAGGTTACTCAAGAATCTTCTAGAAACCTCCGAGGAACTTAGACTTTCAAGGATCTTAGTGAAAATGCCAAACACATGGAAAAGGACCAGTGAGAAATTAAGTATACACTGACTGAAATAAAGAATAATATACAGTGATTCAACAATAAACTAGAGGATCCTGAGAATCAAATCAATGATTTGAAATATGAGGAAGCAAAAAACACCCAATCAGAAGAGCAAAAAGAAAAAAGAATATACAAATATGAAGATAGTGGAAAGAGCCTCTGGGAATACTTCAAGCGTACCAACATCCAAATTATGGGGGTGCCACAAGAGAGAGAGCAAGATATTGAAAACCTATTTGAAGAAATAATGACTGAAAACTTCCCCTACCTGGTGAAAGAAATAGACGTACAAGTCCAGGAAGTGCAGAGAACCCCAAAAAAGAGGAATCCAAAGAGGACCACACCAAGACACATCATAATTAAAATGCCAAGGGCAAAAGACAAAGAGAATCTTAAAAGCAGCAAGAGAAAAACAGTTAGTTACCTACAAGGGAGTACCCATACGACTGTCAGCTGATTTCTCAACAGAAACTATGCAGGCCAGATGAGAGTGGCAAGAAATATTCAAAGTGATGAATAGCAAGAACCTACAACCAAGACTAGTCTACCCAGCAAATTTATCATTCAGAATGGAAGGGCAGATAAAGAGCTTCACAGATAAGAAAAAGCTAAAGGAGTTCATCACCACCAAACCAGTATTATATGAAATGCTGAAGGGTATTCTTTAAGAAGAGGAAGAAGAAGAAAAAGGTAAAGATAAAAAATTATGAACAACAGAGTGACAACAAATACATATCTATCAACAAGTGAATCTAAAAATCTGATGAACAGAATAAACTGGTGAATGGAATAGAATCAGGGGCATGGAAATGGAATAGACTGATGATTCTCAGAGGGAAGGGGTTGTGGGGTGTGCGAGAAGAGATTAGACAAAGATCTTATATGGATGTATCCATTACCTATGGACACAGACAATAGAGTGGCGAGGGCCTGGGGTGGGGTGGGAACCGGGTTGAGGGGAGGTATGGGGGGGGACATCTGTAATAATCTCAACAATAAAGATTCATAAAAAGAAATAGCAGGTTTGCGCACGTGTGTGTGCACACGCGCACCCACACACAAACACACAAAGAAAAAAGTATCCTCAGGTGAGGATTAAAAAAAAAAGAGAGAGAGAAATAGGAGCCTGAGCCCCAAGGCAGAGTGGCAGCAGTGGTGAGGCCTGAGGTGGGGGCTGCGGGGATGGGGGGGTGGTAGAAGGGAGGTCTTTTCTGGGCTGGGGGCAGCCTGGTGCCAGGTGGGAACCTGGGGGTAACTAGGAAGATGCTGGTGGCCTAGGAGCCTGGAGGAACTGACTGGCTGCAAGTCAGGGTGGGTCTAGCTTGTGGAAAATGCCTAGCAGAGGTGATTGTCCTGTACACCAGCCCATTTGCTAGCATCCTGAGGTGGAGCCTAGCTCAGCACAGGAGCCCCTGCTCTGTCCTGGAGCTGCTTGTTGGTGTGGTCCTATCATTGCCCCATTTGAAAGGGCTCTGAGACTTTCCCAGTAAAGTGGCAGAACTGGCTGGGGCTTGAACCAGGCCCTGCAATGCTGAAAACTGAGCATTTCTGCAGTACCATTGGCACCTAGAGCCAGTCCACAGACCTGGGTCACACTGGCTGTGTCAGGTCACTTGGGACTCCCTTAAAAATGCAGGGCTCTGCCCTGGCTGGGTAGCTTGGTTGTTTAGAGCATCATCCCCATAGCTGAGGTTTCAGGTTTGATCCCAATCAGGGCACATGCAAGAATCAACCAATAAATGCATAAATGGGTGGAACAATAAATCTCTCCCTCTTCCCCTCTCTCTCTAAAATCAATAAATTAAAAATATATTTTAAAAAAGATAAAGATAAAGATAAAGATAAAGAGCTTCACAGACAAGAAAAAGCTAAAGGATGATAATTTTAAAGGATGATAAACTGCAAGTTTCTTCTTAATCTTTTAAATACAGCACACTAAAGAATCCTTGAACCTAACTATTCTGTTTAGATTTATTTTTAAAAGTTTTCATTATTCAACAAAAGTTTCTGTATATCCTTTTTATTTTTCAATTGCAGTTCACATTCAATATTACTTTGGATTAGTTTCAGTTGTAAAGCATAGTGGTTAGACAATTATATAAATTATGAAGTGATACTTCCAAAATTCAATTACCCACCTGGCACTATACGTAATTATTACTATAACCCCTATGCTGTACTTTCCATCCCCATGACAATTTTGTAGCTACCAAGTTGTACTTCTCAATCCCATCACATTTTTCACCCAACCTCCAACTTCCTCACCATCTGGCAGCCTTCAGTTTGCTCTTTGTGTCTATGAGTGTTTGTTTTGTTTGTTGGTTTATTTTGTTTATTAGATTCCTCATATAGTATTTGTCTTTCTCTTTCTGACTTTCATTTCACTTAACATAATACCCTCTAGGTACAACCATGTACAAATGGTACAAATGGTAAGACTTCATTCTCTTTATGTCCAACTAATATTCCATTGTACATGTACCTCCACCTTTTATCTAGTTGCCTATTTACTTGTGTTGCTTTCATATCTTGGATATTGTAAATAACATTGCAATAAACATATGGGTGCATGTATCTTTTCAAATTAGTGTTTTGGACTTATTCAGATATATACACAGTAGTGGAATCACTGGGTCATAAGGCAGTCCTATTTTTAATATTTTGAGGAACCTCCATACTGTTTGCCATAGTGGCTACACCGATCAGCATTCCCATGTCCTCACCAACACTTGATGTATCTTGATTTATTTATGATAGCCATTCTGAAAGGCGTGAGGTGATATCTCATTGTTGTTTTAATTTGCATTTATCTGTTAGTGATGTTGAATATCTTTTCATATGTCTATTGGCCATTTTTAATGGGATTATTTGTTTTTTTTGGTGTTGAGTTGTATGAGTGTATACCTATCAGATGTATCATTGGCAGATATTTTCTCCCATTCAGTTGGTTGTCTTTTTGTTTTGTTGATAATTTTCTTTGCTGTGGAAAAACTTTTTTATTTGGGAGTAGAGGGTGAGGTAGGGCTGGGCATGGTAAGGGCACTGAAGCCCAAGGGGGCTGAGCTGCAGTGAGGCAGCAGATCCAGCCTTTTCCACATGGCCCACGCTGGCCACCTTGGTCATCATCATCCATGGTTTCCAGGGCAGCCACCGGGACTTTTCCTTAGGCTCTGAAGGTGGTGGCCAAGATTCACATCATGGAGTCAGTGGAGGTGAAGTTAGCTGATCAATTGTGTATGCCATCTGTCCCTGAAATGATGTTTGGAGACAACATTTTTAAAATCCAGCATGGTTCTGCCTTGGGGATTGAGTTCAATGCTACACATGCTTTAAGATGTGTAAGCAACTACCAAGGAATGTTAAAGTAGTCTGTGTGAAGAATGGCAGGAAGGCAGGGCAGAGGGTGAATACTTCAAGGAGTTTATTAAACCGTACCATTTGACCTATACAACAGATTATAAGAGAATATTACCTGGAGAATCACTCAAATTAAAGGTTGTACCTATAACAAATCATATAGATACAGAGAAATTGAAAGCCAGAGAACAGAATAAGTTTTTTGAAGAAGTTCTTCTGTTTGAGGATGAAATTCATGATCATGGAGTTTCAAACTTAAATGTGAGAATTAGAGTAATGCCTTCTAGCTTTTTCCTGCTGTTGTGGTTTTTCTTGAGAATTGATGGAGTGCTTATCAGAATGAATGCATCCCAGGAATAAATACTACCTGATCATGGCATATGATCTTATTAATGTATGGCTGAATTTGATTTGCTAATATTTTGTTGAGGATTTTTGCATATGTGTTCATCTGGGATATTGGCCTATAATATTCTTTCTTTGTAGTGTCTTTTAAAAAAATCTTTATTGTTGAGAGTATTACAGATGTCTTCCTTTTTCTTCCCATTGCCCCCCCACACCTGATTCCCGCCCTGCCCCAGGCCTTCAGGACCCTATTGTATGTGTCCATAGGTAATGCATACTAGTATATGCATATAAGATCTTCGGTTAATTTCTTCCCGCCCTCTCCCCCCTTCTCTCTGAGTTTTGTCAGTTTGTTCCAGGTTTCCATACCTCTGGTTCTATTTTATTCATCAGTTTATTTTGTTCATTAGATTCCTTGTTCATTTATTTTTATTTTAGATTCAATTATTGATAGATATGTATTTATTGCCATTTTATTGTTCATATTTTTTTATCCTTCTTCTTCATTTGGTTTTGGAATTAGAATATTGCTGGCCTAGTAAAATGAACTTGGGAGTCTTCCTTCCTCTTGAATTTTTGGGAATAGTTTGAGAAGGATCAGTGTTAGTTCTTTGAGTGTTTGATAAAATTAACCCGTGAAACCATTCATTTCAGGACTTCTATTTGTTGGGAATTTTTTGATGACTGCTTTGATTTCATTGGTTGCAATAGGTCTGTTCAGATTGTCTGTTCTTTAATTAAATTTATTGGGGTGATATTGGTTAATAGGGTCATATAGGTTTCAAGTGTACATGTCTATGATACATGATCTGTATATTGCATTGTGTGCTCACCACCCAAAGTCATATCATCTTCCATCACCATATATTTGACCCCCTTTACCCTTTACTACCCTTCCCTCTGGTAACCACCATATTGTTGTCTGTCTGTGACTATGAGTTTCAGTTTTATATCCCACATATGAGTGAAATCATATGGTTCTTAGCCTTTTTAACTGACTTATTTTAGTTAGCATAATATTCTCAATGTCTATCCATGTTGTTGCAAATGGCAGTATTTCATCTTTTCTTATGGCTGAGTAGTATTCCATAGTATATGTGTACCATATCTTCTTTATCCAGTCCTCTATTGAAGGATACATTGGTTGTCTCCATGTCTTGGCCACTGTGAATAATGCTGCAATGAACATAGGGGTGCATATATCTTGGCGAATAAATATATCTTTGCAAATACCTTTGAGTTTTTTGGGTTGATACCCAGAAAAGGGATTGCTGGTTCATATGGTAACTATATTTTTAGTTTTTTGAGGAACCACCATCTTGTTTTTTATAATGGTTGTATCAGTTTACATTCCCAACAGCAATGAATGAGGGTTCCTTTTTCTTCACAACCTCTCTAACACTTGTTATTACCTGTCTTGTTGATAATAGCCATTATAACAGTGTGAGGTGGTATTCCATTGTAGCTTTGATTTGCATTTTCTTAATAGCTAGTGAATTTGAACACCTTTTATATATCTGATAGCCATTTGTATGTCTTTTTGGGAGTGGTGTCTATTCAGGTCCTTTGCCGATTTTTAAGTTGGATTGTTTGTTTGGTTTTGGGGATATTTGTCCTTCTGCTCCAATCTGAACCTTTCTGAATAGCTGTCTTCCTGGGGTATCCCCTCACCCTTATCCCGAAAATTCCTTTTGCCTTTCTCTTGTGTTGGATCCCATTTTCTGGGCCCTTTATTTCTGTCAGTTTTGCTTTAACTTCCTCATTTTTGTGGACAAATATCCTCAGTAACTTCCTGAAAAATATGGTACATTTCTTTAGATCTTGCTTGTCTGAACACATTGTTCTAATATCTCATCTGATTGTTAGTTCAACTGATATAGAATTCTAGGTTGATGTATGTTTCCTACTGCTGTTGGAACAAATTACCCTAAAGTTAGTGTCTCAAAACAGTGCAAATTTATTCTCTATCAGAAATCTGAATTCAGTTTCAGTGGGCTAAAGTCAAGGGGTTGGCAAGGATGATTCCCTCTAGAGCAGTGGTTCTCAACCTTTCTAATGCCGCGACCCTCTAATACAGTTCCTCATGTTGTGGTGACCCCCAACCATAAAATTATTTTTGTTGCTACTTCATAACTGTAATTTTGCTACTGTTAATGAATCGTAATGTAAATATCTGTGTTTTCCGATGGTCTTAGGCTCTACAGCAGCGGTTCTCAACCTGTGGGTTGCGACCCACAGGTTGAGAACCGCTAGCAGGGTCGCCTAAGACCATCGGAAAATACAGATATTTACATTACGATGTAGCAAAATTACAGTTATGAAGTAGCAACGAAAATAATTTTATGGTTGGGGGTCACCACAACATGAGGAACTGTATTAAAGGGTCGCGGCATTAGAAAGGTTGAGAACCACTGCTCTAGAGGTTCTAGGGGAGAATCCTTTTCCTTTCCTCTTCCAGTTTCTATAGGACACCTGAATTCCTTGGCTCATGGGTCCTTCCTGTATTTTTAAAGCATATCACTCCAACCTATGCTTCGATTTTCACATCTTCTTTTTCTTACTTTGATCTTTCTGCCTTCCCTTTTAATTACATTGGGCCCACCCAGAAAATCTAGTATAATCACCCCCATCTCTAGGTCCTTAACTTAATCACATCTGTAAAATCCCATTTTTTAGATAACATATTCACAGGTCCAATAATTAGGAATAAAACATCTTTGAGGGGAGGCATTATTAATCCTATGCCAATTTAAATTAGTATGAAATAAGGTTTATTTTTTAACTTCATTTGCCCTTGGGTGTGGACAGCAAATGACACTAATTGGATTTCTGCTATCAATCTTTTTGAGATTATTGACATAAGCTTTGTTTAGGGAGGCAAAATGCAAATTATTTACTCTTAAGTGTCCTTGGTTTAGGGAAGATAGGATTTACTAGATGGTCCCAAACTGCTTGGGGTTTATATTTTTTAGATGGTTGAAAACTGCTATTACATGCTATATTTGCCATCTCACTGCTCAAGTGAGGCGAGTCATGAAATTAGAAAATGATTCTGTAGGTCTTTGCATATACTTAATAAAAACTTCCTTAGGATTCCCTAAGTATATTGAATAAATTTGTCATTTCTTCCATAGAAATTTTAAAGTCAATTATTATTACCCAAGGCATTTTCCTTGGCAAATTCTGTAACAGAACTAACTTACTTTCAGTGGCTTTAATGTTAAAGTATTATTTTATTTTATTTTATTTTTCTTTATAAAAACAGGAGTGCCCCCGGGACCTGGGAGGCAGCCTTGGAATGTGGTCTATTATTATTCAAGAACTACCATTATTATGGAAACACTAATCTTGTTGCCCAAACCCAGCCAGTATATTTTTCCTTGTGTCATTTTTGCCACCTTCTGAAGAAAAACAGAGGCTGAATTAAATTTTTTGCCTGTTCTATAGCATCCGTCAAGAGATGGGGCTTAGGCCAAGAGGCCACCCAAAATCGGGTGGGGCGCCTTTCTCTTAAACTAGCCTTTTTCTCTTCAAGTGTATAGAAGTCCCAGATGCATCCCTAAATTGTGAGAAATGTCTTATTTATTCAAATTTCAAATGACCGACTGGGAAATAAAAACATGGAGAAAATGAGACTTTCAATAACACTCCTGAGAGTGGGCATCCATTTTACAGGATCACCAAGAGAACTAGTAATTAATGAGCTGGGCCTTTTTTAGTTACCTCCCTTTGTCTAGGGGATTTTCCTAGGACCTTTTGTTATAGGCCACATGTACTGCTCATATTCTCTCTCCCCACCCTCACGTGCTGTTTGCTCTGGCGAAATTTAGTAATGGTCTGGCCATCTACTGTTTCTTTTCTATTAAGATAAATTAAAGGCATGCTTAATTATTAAACCAATCAAAAAGACAGATAAAACAACAATCAATAGACACTCATATACACGGAGTGGCCAGATTATTATGACCACCCCATTAGTACTTCGTTGGGTCACCTTTTGCCTTCAATACTGCAGCGATTCTTCTTGGAATTGACTCCACGAGATGTTGAAAGGTGATGCGAGGAATCTGACACTATGCCTGATGAATAGCACTGTCCAGTTCTGTGAGATTTGATGGTTGTGGAACCAGCTGACTGATGGCTCTTTTAATTTCATCCCACAAATGCTCAATTGGATTGAGATCTGGTGATTGTGGGGGCCACCTAAGCAAAGTAAAGTCTCCCTCATGTTCTTGAAACCACTCCTGCACAATACGAGCACTGTGGCATGGCACATTGTCTTGTTGGAAGAAGCCATCTCCATTGGGATACGCCATCAACATGATAGGATGACCTTGATCAGCAACGATACTTAGGTATGTTGTGCTATTCAGATGTTGTTCCACATGAATTAAAGGGTCCAAATCATGCCAGGAAAACATGCCCCAAACCATAACACTGCCCCCACCAGCTTGAAGGGTTGTACTCATGCATGTGGGGTGCATGCTTTCATGCTGTTTCTGTGAAATTCTCACTCTGCCAGCTGCATGATGCAACTGGAAACGTGATTCATCAGACCACATGACTTTTTTTCAATGCTCGACTGTCCAATCCTTGTGTTCCTGTGCGAATTGGAGACATTTTATCTTGGTAACTGCAGACAGCAAAGGTGTTCGAACAGGCCTTCGGCTTCCATATCCCATACGATGCAGTGTACAGGCTAATTTGCCTACAAACGTCAGGTGGTCATAATAATCTGGTCACTCAGTGTATATGATATTTACAAGTGCGCATAACACATTGACAAGACTTAATAAATCAGAGTTCTTTTCATGGATCTTTCAGATGTTTTACATTGCCTGGGACTTACAGCCAGAATGCGGCCCAGATCTTAGCCTGTTGTTTACAGATCTCATCATATTCTGCTCTCCATAGCATTGACTGGCGTCTAAAGTCGTTTTAGCTAATCTGCCTATGCCAAGGTGTCATCTGGTAATTTTCAGACAAAGCATTAAAGAGTCCTTTTGTAAAAGGATTGTCAGCCCCATTTTCTCTAGTTGATGAGCCTTCCCCCCTATAGGTGGAGGTTCCAGGGCCTTAGGTGTTACAGACTTTTGATCTCCAATACGAAGTGGGCATAATGCAGTTCAAACAAGAGCCCACTTAGTTAAAGATGACAAGGGCATTCGTTTTCCTTGAGCCTGATTTAAGAGAGTACCTTTTGACACCTTAATTCCTTTATCCTTGAGCATACAAGCTAAAAATTTACAATGATGTTTTTGCCTTTTGCTCAATTCTTCCCCATTATAACCTGGCTGATTAAAAATGCCCCCATCTCCTTACAGTTGTGACTCCGAAGCTGGCATGGGCTTTGTGCGTGGTGAATGTCCCACCTTTCTGGTGAATTTCCACTTTTCCTTTTTCACTTCATTTTTCACTCAGGCAAATCTTCTCCTCCAGTTCCTGTCCGGGGTGCCAGAATGCCGCAACCTTTGCAGCGGGGTTCAGGATCTGAAGGAGGGACTGATGCACAAATGAAAACACTAGACAAGAAATATGAAATTAGAAGGCATTGGGGGCCAGGTGGAGCCTCTTTCTTGAAGAGACACACCGACTTCTGGCCTGGTCCGCTATTTATTTACTTGAATACAGGCAGTCCTTGGGTTATGTTGGACTCGATGTAGATCGTTTTGTGGTTACGTCGCCATCTCCCATTTATAAAAAAAAGCTCCATCATTTTGACATATGTACATATGTACTTTATGTTTTTTATTATTTATTTACCACAAGTAAAGGTCGGGAATTGTTATCTTTCTTTTACTTTTTTTTTTTTACTATTTCACTTTATTGCTGCTGTGTATGTGCTCCATGTGGTGGCATAGGTGCTTATGTAGGTGGGTTCTGACTTACGGTGAAAATCACATTACATCGTGCCATAGGAACGGATCTCCAACGTAACCCGAGAACCTACTGTACACACTTGTCCTTTAGCAATGCATACAGGCTTATCAAAGGTAAAGTTTGGTAAGCAGTAAAAGGACTATCAGGTTAGGGAATTGCCTTGAGCCACCACTACCTCAACAGACGAGGTGCTTAGCATCAGTCCTGCTAATGCCCAAGGTCCATCGGCCTTCCGCATTCCTTGGTGCACTCTCGTGACAGTATCGGCAAGTGGTGGCTTCCTGCACTCCTTTTTCTGTCCCCTATTTCTCCAACTTCTGTTGGTCTAATTTGGCCCTCTGTTATTTGATTAGTTTTCCATTTCTTTTTGTTCTACTCTCTAGGAAAGCTTCTTAATTTAACTTTAATTTTTTCTATTGATTTTTCAGATTTCTAATACATGTAATATTCTAAATTTCTAATAGCTCTTTCTCATTCCTTAAAAGTTCCATTTTTATAACATACTGTTCTTATATCTTGAATACCATATTTTTTTTGTATTTCTGAAAATATTATTGATTTTATATTTTGGTTCTTTTTGCTTTGATTCTTGTAGCTATTGTTTCATTTTAAAAACTTCCTGCAAATATCTAGGCATTTGGCCAGCCAAAAATATTTAAGAGTGAGGCACAAAAGAGAAGTTCTGCCTTCATTGTTGGGCACTTGGGAATTGTTGAGATTCACTGGGGAGTAAATGGGCAGAAATTCAGTCTTTTCAATAGGAGAACCCCAGACATCACTGTCTGTAGAACATTATACTAGTGCTGGTCAGCTTCTCCAGAATTCTCCAGTCTCTTACCCAGCTGAAAAGATGTTAGAAATCAAGCAGCAGAAAAGTGACTGAAGAGTGTCTTACTATTTAGTATATACTTAATCTATGCCTATTGTTTCCAAAACTAGAGCTGTTTTTCTGAAAATACGTTAAATAAAACTTGAAACTTTTGTTGGAATGGATAAAGGGCTTTTTTGTCTAACTTTTTCTTATATGTACTTTCAGTCAGTCCTCCTTTTTTAGCCCTCACTTCACCCTATACCTCAGGGATATCCCATAACTTTAAGAACTGAACCCATCACCACTAACCTTAGGCTTCAGCTTTCTCCAGTTTAAGTTAGCTTAACACTCACCTCATCCATTGCTTTCCAACTTCCAATATTTTTTCTATTTCACCAGTCTTCTGTTGTTTCCTCCTATTTTCTTTTTCTTTTTCTATTTATGCCTTTACAAAATAATTTGCTGTCATTTTAGTGGAGCTTCATGAAGTAGCAGAGAGAAACTCATTGTCTAATCTGCCTTCTTTAACTGGAAGTCTTACAACACATTCTATATAGAGAATTAAAGTAGTTCAAAGCTAGTAACATTGAGGGTAGGAAATTAAGAAGCACATTTTGCAACAAAAAAGTAAAAATCTGTTTCAGAGAAACATGATATCAATAATTCTATAATATGTAAATCATATATTAGTATATGACTATTCACTGAATCATCAAAAAAGAAATGGTCAGTTGCTACAAAAAACAGACATATCAACTTTCAAATACTTAAAATCATAGCTAATTTAAGTTGACACATAAACATAAAATATATGGCCTTGTCTAGGTTTTTTAAAAAATATTTTTATTGATTTCAGAGAGGAAGGGAGAAGGAGAGAGATAGAAACATCAATGATGAGAGGGAATCATTGATCATTGATCAGCTGCCTCCTGCACACCTACTGGGGATTGAACCCACAACCTGGGCATGTGCTGGCATGTATCTGATCCTCAATCCCCATTGCAAGGCTGTTAGGTAAGGACATACATGGCACCTGAAGTCATTTTAACATTTAAAACAAAGCCTATGTGATGTCACAGGTCTTCTAGCTATTTTTAATATCTAGAAGGTACTAAGTAGGTGGAAGATATTGTGTATACTTAGCAAATACTGTAGTGTATTTCCATAAAAATAAATCTGTGGTCAAGGTGAAGGTCATTGATGAGTTGATTACATGAGCTGCAAATTTCTGAATGTTCCAGAAAAAGAAAAAAATAATTTGTTGAATATTTAATATTAATGTAACATAAATTTTAAAAAAGTCACATTTATGACATTTTAAATCCTCTCTTTTTCCTTGATAGCTAAAGGTTAACTAAAGAGCATATATGCACAACCCATGGACACAGACAACAGTGCTGTGAAGGCCTGGGGGAGGGGAGAGTGCAGGTGGGGTAGAGGGGGGAAATGGGGCAAAAAGGGGACATCTGTAATACTTTCAACAATAAAGATAAATTTTAAAAAAGGAAACAGACAAAAAGTTTAAATAAATAAATAATTAAAAGTCACATTTATGACCTTTTGAGCCCTCTCTTTTTTTCTTGATTAGTTTAGCTAAAGATTTGTAAATTCTGTTTATATTTTTAAAAATGTTTCAATTTCATCAGTTTTTTAATATTGACTCTGTAGTCTCTATTTCATTTATTCCTGCTATAATCTTTATTTAATTCCTTCTGCTAACTTTGGGCTTAGTTTATTTTTCTTCTTTTAATTTCTTAAGGTGTAAAGTTAAGTTACTTATTTGAGATCTTCTTTCTTTTTAATTTTTTTCTTTATTGATTAAGGTATTACATATGTGTCCTTATCCCCCCATTGCCCCCCCTCATGCCTTCACCCCCTGGTGTCTGTGTCCATTGGTTAGACTTATATGCATGCATACAAGTCCTTTGCTTGATGAGATCTTCTTTCTTTTTTTTAAAAAATATATTTTATTGATTTTTTACAGAGAGGAAGGGAGAGAGATAGAGAGTTTGAAACGTCGATCAGCTGCCTCCTGCAAACCCCATGCTGGGGATGTGCCTGCAACCAAGGTACATGCCCTTGACCAGAATCGAACCTGGGACCTTTCAGTCCGCAGGCCGACGCTCTATCCACTGAGCCAAACTGGTTTTGGCGAGATCTTCTTTCTTTCTTTCTTTTTGTTTTTAATGTATATTTTATTGATTTTTCACAGAGAGGAAGGAAGAGGGATAGACAGTTAGAAACATCGATGAGAGAGAAACATCGATCAGCTGCCTCCTGCACACCCCGCACCGGGAATGTGCCCGCAGCCAAGGTACGTGCCCTTGACCGGAATCGAACCCGGGACCTTTCAGTCCACAGGCCGACGCTCTATCCACTGAGCCAAACCGGTTTCGGCGAGATCTTCTTTCTTAATGCAGGCATTCATCACTATAAAACCTTAGTACTGCTTTTGCTGCATCTCATAAATTTTGGTATGATGTCTTTTTGTTTTCATTTGTCTCAAGATACTTTCTGATTTCTCTTTTGATTTCTTCTTTGACCCATTGGTTGTTCAGGAATGTGTTGTTTCATTTTCTTGTGAATTTTTCTGTTTTCCTCCTGTTATTGATTTCTAGCTGTATACCTTTGTGGTCAGAAAATATACTTGATATGATTTCAGTCTTCTTAAATTTGTTAAGGTTTGCTTTGTGGCCAACATATGATCTATCCTGGAGAATGTTCCATGTGAACTTGAAAAGAATGTGTATTCTGGTGATTTTGGATGGAATATTCTATATTTGTCTCTTAGGTCTATTTGCTCTATAGTGTTATTTAGGTCTACTGTTTCACTATTAGTTTTCTTTCTGGATGATCTATCCAATGTTGAGAGTGATGTATTTAAGTCCCTTACTATTATATTGCTGTTTATTTCTTTATTGATTAAGGTATTACATATGTGTCCTCATCCCTCCATTAATCTCCCAACTCCCCCACTCATACCCTCACCCCCCTGGTGTTTGTATCCAATGGTTAGGCTTATATTCATGAATACAAGTCCTTTGGTTGATCTCTCCTCCTTTCCCCCACCCTTCCCTATCTTCCCTCTGAGGTTTGGCAGTCTGATCAATGCTTCTCTGTCTCTGGATCTGTCCCTTTTCATCAGTTTATGTTGTTCATTATATTCCACAAATGAGTGAGATCATGTGGTATTTATCTTTCTCTGACTGGCTTATTTCACTTAGCATAATGCTCTCCAGTTCCGTCCATGCTGTTGCAAATGGTAAGAACGCATTCTTTTTTATAGCAGCGTAGTATTCCATTGTGTAGATGTACCACAGTTTTTTAATCCACTCATCTGCTGATGGGCACCTAGGCCGTTTCCAAATCTTAGCTATGGTAAATTGTGCTGCTATGAACATAGGGGTGCATATATCCTTTCTGATTGGTATTTCTAGTTTCTTGGGATATATTCCTAGAAGTGGGAACACTGGGTCAAATGGGAGTTCCATTTTTAGTTTCTTGAGGAAACTCCATACTGTTCTCCGCAGTGGCTGCACCAGTCTGCATTCCCACCAGCAGTGCACGAGGGTTCCTTTTTCTCCGCATCCTTGCCAACACTTGTTTGTTGATTTGTTGATGATAGCCATTCTGACAGGTGTGAGATGATACCGCATTGTTTTGATTTGCATCTCTCGGATAATTAGTGACTTTGAGCATGTTTGCATATGTCTCTTCGCCTTCCTTCTGTCCTCCTTCAAAAAGTGTCTATTTAGGTCCTTTGCCCATTTTTTGATTGGATTGTTTATCTTCCTGTTGTTAAGTTGTATGAGTTCCCTGTAAATGTTGGAGATTAAACCCTTATCTGTGATGACATTGGGAAATATGTTCTCCCATGCAGTGGGCTTTCTTGTTGTTTTGTTGATGGTTTCTTTTGCTGTAAAAAAGCTTTTTATTTTGATGTAGTCCCATTTGTTTATTTTCTCTTTAGTTTCCATTGCCCTAGGAGCAGTATCGGTGAAGAAGTTCCTTTGGCATATGTCTGAGATTTTGCTGCCTGTGGATTCCCCTAGTATTTTTATGGTTTTCCGTCTTATGTTTAAGTCCTTTATCCATTTTGAGTTTATTTTTGTGTATGGTGTAAGTTGGTGGTCTAGTTTCATTTTTTTTGCATGTATCTGTCCAATTTTCCCAACACCATTTGTTGAAGAAACTGTCTTGACTCCATTGTATGTTCATGCCTCCTTTGTCAAACATTAATTGGGCATAGTGGTTTGGGTCGATTTCTGGGTTCTCTATTCTATTCCATTGATC
This sequence comes from Ia io, assembly GCA_025583905.1. Classification (NCBI taxonomy): domain Eukaryota; kingdom Metazoa; phylum Chordata; class Mammalia; order Chiroptera; family Vespertilionidae; genus Ia; species Ia io. Next base: position 90,159,864 of record JAJQQW010000001.1, on the reverse strand, counting down.
TATATGTCTGTTCTTGTGCCAGTACCAGGCTGTTTTAAGAACAGTGGCTTTGTAATACAGCTTGATATCTGGTATTGAGATCCCACCTACTTTGTTCTTCTTTCTCAGGATTGCTGCAGCTATTTGGGTCTTTTTTTTTATTCCAGATGAATTTTTGGAAAGTACATTGTAGGTCTGTGAAATATGCCATTGGTATTTTAATGGGGAGTGCATTGAATCTGTAAATTGCTTTGGGTAGTATGGACATTTTGATGATGTTGATTCTACCAATCCATGAACACGGTATGTTCTTCCATCTGTTTATGTCTTCCTCTATCTCTTTCTCCAGTGTCCTGTAGTTTTTTGCATATAGGTCTTTTACCTCCTTAGTTAAGTTTATTCCTAGGTATCTTAATTTTTTTGGTGCGATGGTAAATGGGATTGCTTTTTTAGTCTCTCTTTCTATAAGTTCACTATTGGTGTAAAGAAATGCCATAGATTTCGTGGCATTAATTTTGTATCCTGCTACATTGCCAAATTCATTTATTAAGTCTAATAATTTTTTGATGGAGTCTTTAGTGTTTTCTATGTACAACATCATGTCATCTGCAAATAAGGACAGCTTTACTTCTTCTTTTCCAATTTGGATGCCTTTTATTTCTTCTTCTTGTCTGATCGCAATGGCTAGTACTTCCAGTTATATGTTGAACAGGAGTGGTGAGAGTGGGCATCTCTGTCTTGTTCCTGTTCTTAGGGGAAATGGTTTTAGTTTTTGTCCATTGAATATGATGTTGGCTGTGGGTTTTTCATATATGGCTTTTATTATGTTGAGGTATGATCCTTCTATACCCACCTTACTGAGAGTTTTTATCAAGAAGGGGTGTTGGATTTTGTCAAATGCTTTTTCTGCATCAATTGAAATGATTATGTGACTTTTATCTCTCAATTTTTTAATGTTATGTATCATGTTTATTGATTTGCGGATATTGTACCATCCTTGCATCCCTGGGATAAATCCTACTTGGTCACGGTGTATGATCTTTCTGATATATTGCTGGATCCGATTTGCTAGAATTTTGTTGAGGATATTGGCATCTATGTCCATGAGGGATATTGGCTTATAATTCTCTTTCATTGTGTTGTCTTTATCTGGTTTTGGTATTAGGGTGATGCGGGCTTCATAGAATGATCTTGGAAGTGTTCCTTCCTCTTGAATTTTTTTGAATAGTCTTAGGAGGATAGGTTTTAGTTCTTCCTTGAATGTTTGGTATAACTCCCCTGTGAATCCATCTGGCCCTGGGCTTTTGTTTGCTGGGAGCTTTTTGATGACTGCTTCAATTTCATCCATAGTTATCAGCCTATTGAGATTTTTAGAATCTTCCTGATTGAGTTTGGAAGGTTGTATTTTTCTAGGAATATGTCGGTTTCCTCCAGGTTGTCTAGTTTGTTGGAGTAGAGTTATTCATAATATTTTTTAATGATCCTTTGTATTTCTGTGGGGTCTGTTGTTATTTCGCCTCTCTCATTTCTGATTTTGTTTATTTGAGTCCTTTCTCTTTGCTTCTTGGTGAGCCTGGCTAGAGGTTCATCAATCTTGTTTATCCTTTCAACAAACCAGCTTTTGGTTTTATTAATCTTTTGTACTGTTTTTTTTTTGGTCTCTATGTCATTTATTTCTGCTCTGATCTTTATCTCCTTCCCTCTGCTCACTCTGGGCTTTTCTTGTTGCTGTCTTTCTAATTCTTTGATTTGTAGAGTCAGATGATTTACTACTATTTTATCTTGCTTTTTGAGGAAGGCCTGTAGAGATATGAACTTCCCTCTCAGGACTGCTTTCATTGTGTCCCATAGATTTTGGATTGTTGTGTTTTTGTTGTCATTAGTTTCCAGGATGCTTTTAATTTCTTCTTTGATCTCATTGGTAACCCCGTCATTATTTAATAGCATGCTAATTACCTGCCAATTGTTTGAGATTTTTGGATTGTTTTTATTGTAGTTTATTTCTAATTTTATGGCATTGTGGTCTGAGAAGATGCTTGGTATGATTTCAATCTTCTTGAATTTGGGGAGACATTGCTTGTGACCCAATATGTGGTCTATTTTTGAAAATGTCCCATGTGCACTTGAGAGGAACATATATTTCGTGGTTTTGGGATGCAATGTTCTGAAGATGTCAGTTAAGTACATCTGTTCTAGTGAGTCATTTAGGATTGCTGTGTCTTTGCTGATGTTTTGTCTAGAAGATTTATCCAGTGATGTCAGTGGTGTATTAAAGTCCCCTACTATGATTGTATTGTTGTTGATATCTCCCTTTATATATTCCAGGAGTTTTGTTATGTATTTGGGTGCTCCTGCATTGGGTGCATATATGTTTATCAGGGTTATATCCTGTTGTTGTATCGATCCCTTTAGTAGTATGAAGTGGCCTTCCTTATCTCTTATTACGGCCTTCACTTTGAGGTCTATTTTGTCAGATATAAGTATTGCTACCCCAGCTTTTTTTTTTCATTTCCATTTGCCTGAAAGATATTTTTCCATCCCTTTACTTTCAATCTGTCTGAGTCCCTTGTTCTGAGGTGGGTCTCTTGTAGACAGCATATATGTGGGTCATGTTTTTTTATCCATTCAGGCACTCGATGTCTTTTGATTGGAGTATTTAGTCCGTTTACGTTTAAAGTTATTACTGAAAGGTACTTGTTTGTAGTCATATCTATTTTTGTGTCTGTGTTCCTTCTTACCTTTTATTTCTTATTTTTACAGTATTCCTTTTAGCATTTCTTGCATTGCTGGTTTGGTGGTGATAAACTCCCTTAGGCTTTTTTTTTGTCTGCGAAGCTCCTGATTTTCCCTTCAATTTTGATTGATAGTCTTGCTGGATAGAGTATTATTGGATTCAGTCCTTTGCTTTGCAACACTTTTTATACCTCCTTCCATTCCCTTCTAGCTTGATGTGTTTCTGTTGAGAAATCATTTGATAATCTGATGGGGGATCCTTTGTAGGTAACCCTCTGTCTCTCTCTTGCCGCCTTTAAGATTCTTTCTTTGTCGTTAATATTTGCCATTGTAATTATGATGTGTCTTGGTGTGGGTCTTTTGGGATTGATCCTGCTTGGGACTCTCTGTACTTGTGTAACTTTTTTCTTCCCCATATCAGGGAAGTTTTTTGTCATTATTTCTTCAAATAGTTTTTCTAATCCTTGCTGTTCTTCTTGTCCTTCTGGCAGCCCTATTATACTTATGTTACTTCATTTCATGTTGTCCCAAAGCTCCCTTAGGCTTTCCTCCTGCTTTTTAATTTTTTTCTCCAGTTGCTGTTCAGATTGGGCTTGTTTCTGTACCTGATCTTCTAACTCACTAATTTGGTCATCTGCTTCTTCTAGTCTACTGTTGAAACTTTCCATGGTGTTTTTTATTGTAGCTATATCACTTTTCATTTCTTCCTGATTCTTGCATAGGTTGTTGATTTTCTCATCCATCCGATGTATGAATTCCACGACCATTACTCTGAATTCTTTTTCGGTCATGTTGCATGCTTCAATTTCACTAATTTCCTTTCTTGGCGACTCCTCATTTTCTTTCCTCTGGGGATTGTGTCGTTTCCCCATTCTGACTATCACCAGAAGGTTCAAACTTCGAGTTGCGTGGACCTGGGCCATGTGCCGTGGGAGCTTCGCACCACCCGAGTGTCACTGAAGTGCTCCGACACTAGGATGTGTGGCTGCTGTGGGTTGGTGGGAACCAGGCTTGCTCACGGCCAGTGTTACCAGCATTCATTGTGTTCTTGTGTGCGCTCCTAGAATCATGGACCCTGCCTGCACTGCGCTGTTGGTGTGTGCCAAAAATGAGTCCCCTAGCGCATGCCAGGAGTCAGAGTTTCCCTGTGTCTGCACCAAGAATCGAGTATCAGAGTCTCTGTTGCCTTGTGTGCTTCTGACTGAGAATCAGGGTCCTTGTGTGCACATGCACCAAAAATTGGAGTCACTGGCTCTTAGGTTGAATGTGCTGTGAGTCAGGGATCCCAGGCACACACGGTAAGTAACAGTGTCAAGTCAGTGGTGCTCAGTGCTGCCTCTTGCGGGGAGAATCTGGGTCCCAGTCACCATAGGGCACTGTGTTGCACAGTAACACTGTGGCGTGCCTGAGCTGTGAAAAACAGATTTCTGTGTGTGCTGCGGAAAACAGACTTCCATGTGCCCTGCGGAAAACAGACTTCCGTGTGTGCTGTGGAAAACAGACTTCCATGTGCGCTTGCCCAGAATCGAAGTCAGGTGGCACTGCAGCCCTCATAGGCTTTGGGTTTGGTCGCCCGATTGCGTTGCGGGGAGCAGATTCCAGTCTCTGTGCGTGCACAGGCTCAAATTCCCATAGCAGCACTGAGGTCCCTGAGCGCACTCCCAATTTCAAGTTCCCTTAGGGGTTCTGCGACCCGAGTGAGGGGCGGGTCTATCAGTTACTATGGCGCTATCCTAGATCCTGCGGGGAGGGGGACAGGCTCTTTGACTCACAGAAATCTGCAGCTGGGAAGTCTGGATTCTTGTTGTCTGTTGGTCTGAAGCTGTGGTCGCAGTTCTCTGTCCCCAGTGGCTGCAGGGTCCTGGTTTGCGTCTGAGACGCGACTGGGTGGTGCTGAGGCCAGGATCCTAGTCTCAAGCAGCTCTGTTTCTCAAGTAGGTGTGGTCTCTGTGCCCGCATTGGCTGCCCAGAAGTGTCCACTTTGTATCTGGGGCTCCACCATCTAAGACTGCCCGGTTTGGCAGCCCCTTGGAGGACCTGCAGAATCTAACTGTCCCTAGCTCATACACACACACACCACACACATCTACACTCTCCTCTATGGTTCCCTCACTCTCTCACACTCTCTCCCTCCATACCTTCCTGCTGATAGAGCTAAACTAGGTTGACTCCATGAAGTTCTTTTTGTTACTTTTATAATGTTTCCATCTATAATGTTTCTTTTGTTCTGTACCCGCCGTTCTGCAACTCTTTCTGAATAGGAATGCAGAGAAGTGGACTCAGTCCAAATTAAGCAAACTGCACAGTACCCCTGCGTGACCAGACCCCTGATCCTGCCCCCTGACCAATTGATGGGGCCACGAATGTTCCCCCTGCCCACTGCTTTGGACCCCCTATAAAGCCTTTGTTCTCCCAAGGCTCACTCTCTCTCTCCTGCTGCTGCGCTGGTGATTGCTAGAGATGGGAGCTCATGCTAGCACAAATAAAGGTTCTTTTGCTTTTGCATCAGGCTCGGCTCCTTCCTGGTGGGTTTTTGGGGATCCTGAACACTGGGCATAACATTTGGGGGCTCATCCGGGATTCCCAAGCCCCCCGAGGGACCCCCAGACCCGGAGAACCTGACTGGCCATGGTAGGTGTCTTTTTGTCTTTTGTCTCTTGTGTGAGCTCGAATCTGAATTTCTGGCGGTGCCCGAAGCAGTCTAGGTGGATGCACTGGAGGACAATGGGCGGGAGGAATCGGGTGACGTTCCAATCCTCCTTCCAGAGGGATGTGTATAGCCCTTGCGAGGGACGTGTATTCCCCTCGAGCCTCTGGGACGAGGTGGGTCGCTCCCGCTGGTCGGCGTGAGGCCGTCGTCCGCACTTTTGGTTTTGTTCCAACGGACTCACATAGGAAGGCTTGTCTTAAGGGCTCTTTGTTTGTCTGTGTTTGTGCTTTTCTGTTTTGTTTTGTGGACTCTCTTGACGGACATCATGGGACAGACTCAAACCACTCCTTTAAGCATTATGACTGAGCATTTCAAAGAGGTTAAGGGGAGAGCTAGCAACCTCAGTGTGGAGGTCCGGAAGGGCTGGTGGCAAACTTTTTGTTCTAGGGAGTGGCCGACTTTTAGTGTTGGGTGGCCGCTGGAGGGGACCTTCGACCTCCCCACCATCCACCGGGTGAGGGACATCATCTCTCAGCCCAAGAAGGGACATCCTGATCAACTCCCTTACATTATTACTTGGCAGGACCTCGTGGAAGATCCACCCTCCTGGCTTAAGCCCTTTCTGTCCCTGTGCCTCCCAGAGCCGAAACCCATACTTGCCTTAGAGGAAACAGAGAAGGTGAAGGAGAAGAAGGACCTCACCCTGCCTTCAGCACTCCTCTACCCCGTCTTGCAGGGGGGAACTGAAGAGGAATTAATCTTTCCTCCACCATACCAGCCCCCTAGGAACTCACAAGGGGGCGATCCTCCACCGCTGGGAGAGGCAGATGCAGTTCCGGGGGCGGAGAGGGGAGGAATTTTGGGGGCGGAGAGGGGAGTGGTTCCTGTTCCTGCAGGGAGCCCGCCCCTCACCAGACAAAGGGCTCAGAGGGAACTGTTCATTCCGGCCGCCGACTCCACGGTAAAGGCTCTGCCTTTACGAGCGGCAGGGCCCCCAGATGTGGAGGGCAATCAGCCCTTTCACTATTGGCCCTTCGCCACTAGTGACCTGTACAACTGGAAGGCTCAGAATCCTAAGTTCTCCGAGAAGCCGGCAGGGCTTATTGATTTACTAGACTCTGTCCTTTTCACCCATCAGCCGACTTGGTATGACTGTCAGCAGCTTTTGCAGGTCCTATTCACCACCAAGGAGAGGGAGAGGATCCTCAATAAAGCCTGGAAATTAGTTCCAGGCGTGGATGGAAATCCCACCACCAACACAGCCCTAATAGATGCTTCCTTTCCCCTGACTAGGCCTGAATGGGATTTCAACACAGCAGAAGGTAAGGAGAGGCTCCGGGTCTACCACCAGACTCTAATGGGGGGTCTCCGCATGGCTGCTAGGAAGTCGACTGATCTGGCCAAGGTAGGGAATGTTCAACAGGAAAGGGATGAGTCCCTGGCTGCCATTCTGGAGCAGATCATGGAGGCATTCCTTACCTATACCCCCATGGATCCAGAAGCTCCCAATAGCAAGGCGGCTGTGGTAATGGCCTTTGTAAACCAATCGGCCACAGACATTAGAAGGAAACTGCAGAAGGTAGATAGGCTAGAGGAGAAGAATTTAAAGGACCTGCTGAAGGTAGCTGAGAAGGTGTACAATAACAGGGACCCCCCAGAAGAAAGGCAGGATCGTGCTGCAGCGGCTGCTAGCAGCAAACAAACCTGAGACCTAGCTAAGATCCTGCTCGCCACCACCGCAGACTCTTCCAAGGAACGGAACCGCCATCTCTGCCGACTCGCCGGCAACCAGGAGGACGGTAAGGGGACCGCCTGGGGCAGGAGGCAGAAGCTGCAGAAAGACCAGTGTGCTTACTGTAGGGAGATGGGGCACTGGAAACAAGAGTGTCTGGAAAGGGCCATCAAAAAGGGAGGTGAAGTGGATTGAGTGAAGGTCCTGGAGCTAGATGAACTGAGTGATTAGGGGAGTTGGGGTTCGGACCCCCTCCCCGAGCCCAGGGTAACTCTTAGAGTGGAGGGGACCCCCATTGACTTCCTTGTCGACACCGGAGCGCAACACTCGGTCCTCCGTATGCCTCAAGGAAAATTAGCAAATAAGAAGTCTTGGGTGCAAGGGGCAACTGGTATGAGCCAGTATTCATGGACTACCCCAAGGACGGTGGATTTAGGGACGGGACGGGTATCCCACTCTTTTATGGTAATTCCGGAATGCCCCTCCCCACTGTTAGGACCAGACTTGCTTACTAAGATCGGAGCTCAGATAACTTTCAGACAAGGGGGGCCTCAGGTTACTGATGGCGAGGGCCACCCCATTCAGGTCCTGACCATGAGGCTGGAGGATGAGTACCGGCTTCACCAAAAAGCCTCTCCAGTAGAGAGCAGCATGGACGAATGGCTGCAGGAGTTCCCCACGGCTTGGGCGGAGACAGGGGGAGTGGGGCTCGCCGCCCACAGGGCCCCAGTCCTGGTAGAGTTAAAGTCAGGGGAAGGCCCGGTGAGAGTCAAACAGTACCCCATGCCTCAGGAAGCCCGGAAGGGAATTCAGCCACACATTCGGAGACTGAGGGGCCTAGGGGTGCTGGTCCCCTGCCAGTCTGCCTGGATCACCCCCCTCCTGCCAGTCAAGAAGCCCCACACGAACGACTACCGGCCGGTACAGGACCTCCGGGAAGTAAATAAAAGAGTTATGGACACACATCCAACGGTCCCCAACCCATACACTCTCTTAAGCTCTCTGGTGCCCTCCCGTGTCTGGTATACTGTGTTAGATTTGAAGGATGCCTTTTTTCAGTTTGCCGCTGGCACCCCGCAGTCAACCCTATTCGCCTTCGAGTGGCATGACCCAGAAGAGGGCTACAGCAGACAACTGATGTGGACCCAGCTGCCTCAGGGGTTCAAGAACTTGCCCACCACCTTCGACGAGGCCCTGCACGAGGACTTGGGTGAGAACCGGAGAACACACCCCTTCCTCACTCTCCTTCAGTATGTGGACGATATCCTGATTGCAGCAGACACAGCTGAGGACTGCAAGGAGGGGACAAGGGACCTGCTGGCCTCCTTGGGGGCCCTTGGGTACCGGGCTTCTGCGAAGAAGGCCCAGGTATGCAAAGAAAGGGTGAGTTACCTGGGATACATCCTGGAGGGTGGACAGCGGCAGCTGTCAGATGCCAGAAAAGAGACTGTTTTGAAAATCCCAACGCCCACCTCCCGAAGGGAAGTAAGGGAATTCCTAGGATCGGCTGGCTACTGCCGCCTCTGGATACCGGGTTTCGCAGAGATTGCCAGGCCCCTATACGAGGCAACCAAGGAGGGAAAGGCATTTGAGTGGACTAAGAGAGAGAAGACAGCCTTTAAGCAGTTAAAGAAAGCCCTCCTAAGCACTCCGGCCCTGGGCCTGCCAGACATCATGAAGCCCTTCCATCTCTTCGTAGATAAACACAGAGGAATAGCGAAAGGGGTCCTGACTCAAACCCTAGGCCCCTGGAGCCGCCTGGTGGCTTATGTGTCCAAGAAATTAGACCTTGTAGCTGCTGGCTGGCCACCATGCCTAAGGATTATTGCGGCAACGGTGCTTTTAGTCAAAGACGCTGACAAGCTGACCCTGGGGCAGGAAGTCTGGATCACCACCCCACACGCCATTGAGGGAGACCTGAAGCAGCCTCCTGATAGATAGATGAGCAACGCACGTATAACCCACTACCAGAGTCTCCTTCTCAACCCTCCCAGAGTACGGTTTCATCCCAGTGCGGCCCTCAACCCTGCCACCTTGCTGCCCGACCCCGACCTAGATGCTCCCCTACATGACTGTGCAGGAATCCTAGAGCAAGTGCATAGGCTCCAGAAGGACCTGACCGACCAGCCCCTTCCAGATGCAGACGTCACCTGGTTCACGGATGGAAGCAGCTTCCTACAGGATGGGAGCAGGTATGCGGGTGCAGCTGTAGTCACTGAAACGGACACTGTATGGGCAGAGGCCCTGCCCTCCGGGACGTCAGCCCAGAGAGCAGAGCTTGTGGCCCTCACCAAGGCCCTGACACTGGGAGCTGGAAGGCGGCTCAACATCTACACAGACAGCCGTTATGCGTTCGCCACCGCTCATGTTCATGGGGCAATCTACCAAGAGAGAGGGTTACTAACAGCAGAGGGGCGGACTATAAAGAATAAGCAGGAGATACTTGACCTGCTCACAGCCTTATGGCTTCCTGCCAAGTTAGCCATTATCCACTGCCAAGGGCACCAAAAAACTGATGACCCAGTAGCAAGAGGTAACCGAAAGGCTGACCAGGCAGCTAAGGCAGTGGCTCTCACTCCGGTCCTCACCATGGCCCTGCAACTACCGGACCCGGGGGACCCAGTCCTGCCAGACCAGCCCAAATACTCCCAGGAAGAGGTACAGCGAATCAGGAAACTTCCCATAGCCCAGGAGATAAAGGGATGGTGGTATACACCAGACGGAGAGCTCGTACTGCCAGACCAGCTTGGAGTCTCCATGATAAAACACATGCACCGGTCCACTCACCTGGGGGCATGAAAATTAAAGGACTTAATCTGACATGCCAGAATTAAGATCCACCAGCAGGACATTAAAATAGAGCAGGTTGTATCTGCCTGCAAGACCTGTCAACTCACAAATGCGAGAACCAGGCCAAGTAAAAAAGGAACCAGGCTCAGAGGAACCAAGCCTGGAGCACAATGGGAGGTCGACTTCACTGAGGTTAAACCAGGAAAGTATGGCTATAAATATCTTTTAGTATTTGTAGATACCTTCTCCGGATGGGTAGAAGCATACCCAACTAAGCATGAAACAGCTCAGACGGTAGCTAAGAAGCTGCTGGAAGACATCTTGCCCAGGTACGGTTTTCCCACTGAGATAGGGTCGGACAATGGACCAGCCTTTGTCTCCCAGGTAACGCAGGAAGTGGCCAAGGCCATTGGGGCAAATTGGAAATTGCATTGTGCTTATAGGCCCCAAAGCTCAGGGCAGGTAGAGAGGATGAATAGAACTCTAAAAGAGACCCTTACCAAATTGACCATAGAGACTGGCGGGGACTGGGTGGCTCTCCTTCCATATGCCCTTTACCGGGTTAGGAACTCCCGCTACACTCTGGGTTTTACTCCTTATGAGATCATGTTCGGCCGGCCATCCCCTATTATCCCTAAACTTAAAGCCGACTTTCTTGCAGAATTTGAAAGTCAAGAACTGTTTCTTTCCTTGAGAGGGCTCCAGAGGGCGCACAAGGACATTTGGCCACGCCTCCGCGCTATCTACGAGACCGGCCCAGTCCCGATTCCTCATCAGCATAAGCCTGGGGACTGAGTCTACGTCAAGAGACACCGCCGGGAGACCCTTGAGCCACGTTGGAAGGGTCCCTACGTCGTGGTGCTGACGACCCCCACTGCTCTCAAAGTAGACGGTGTCACCCCCTGGGTCCATCACACCCACGTTCAGCCAGCAGACCCCTCCGCAATCCGGGAAGACTTCATCCCCCAGTGGAGTGTTAGTCGAGACCAATGCAACCCGCTCAAACTCAAACTGCAACGTTCTCAACCTGCCTGATGCTGGTAACCCTGCTTGCGGCCACTCCCACCGCCAGGAGTCCTCACACCCCCTTCAACATCACCTGGCAGATCATAGACACCAGCTCAGGAACTATACTTAATCAGACTTACAGTTACACCCTAGAGACACGTGGTTTCCAGAACTCCAGGTAGACCTCCAGACTTTCTTTCCCGACATCCGGTACACCCCCGCATTCTTCGGAGGGTATAATGATCCAAAGGCTCTCTGAACCCTGCACTTCTATGTTTGCCCTGACCAATCACCAACACTGCGCAGGACCCATGCGGAGGCACGGGAGACTACTTCTGTGCCTCCTGGTCATGCGTCTCAATTGGACACACCTGGTGGGCTCCCCCAAGAACCGGTGACCTGATTACCGTAAAGCGGCCGCCTGCCCCGCCTTGTGGCAGCTCGGGTCCCTGTAACCCTGTGAGTATATCTTTCATGGACCAAGGGAAGAAAGCGACAGGGTAGGACACTGGAAAAACCTGGGGGATCAGATTATATGACAAAGCGAGGATGGGGGCCCGGGACCAGGGGATGCTGTTTACTCTCCGAGTACAGGCGGCGCCCCTTTCCCAGCAAGCCCGTGCAGGGGTGGGACCCAACCAAGTATTAGCTCTCCGGCCTGTCACCCCCCTTTTGTCTATGCCAGGGAGCACCCAGGCCCCGGCTTCACAGCCCTCTGCATTCCCAGTCCCTATCAGGACATCGCCTGCATCTCCTACCCCGACTCGCGGCCTTCTGCCTGATGCAGACCCTTTGTGGTGCACGGTTGTCGGGGCATACCATGTTCTGAATGCTTCAAGGCCTGACCTGACTGAGTCCTGTTGGCTCTGTCTAGATATCCAGCTACCACACTATGAAGGCATTGCTCTTAGAGGCAAGTACACCACAGCCATTAACTCCAGCTCCTGTAGATGGCAGCAGTCTGCTGCAAGACTAACCCTCCAGGCAGGGCAGGGCACTTGCATAGGCCACGTGCCCCCTGAACAGTCGCATCTCTGTAATGAGGCCCTTACTGTTCCCAACAGGACAGTATATCTACTTCGCCCTGAGAATGCATGGTGGGCCTGTTCCAGTGGCCTCGCTCTCTGCATCCACTCAAGAATCCTCAACTCCCTGAAGGAAGGCTTCTGCATACTTGTCTAGTTAATCATACTCGTCTAGTTAATCCCCAGGCTCTTATATCATACGGGGGAACAAGATACTTAACAGGTTTGGCTCTGCCAATCCCAGAAGCAAGAGAGAGCCTATTACCGCCCTGACAATGGCTGCACTCTTAGGACTCAGGTTGGCGGGAGCGGGAACTGGGATATCCTCACTCATCATCCAGGACAAAAATTATGGAGCCCTGAGGGCAGCCATAGACTTAGATATAGAAAGAATCGAGAAATCAATCTCCCATCTACAGGAGTCGCTCACTTCCTTATCGGAGGTAGTACTACAAAATAGGAGAGGATTAGACTTACTGTTCATGCAGCAAGGGGGCCTTTGTGCGGCCTTGGGAGAGGAATGTTGCTTCTATATCGACAACTCCAGGGTCGTAAAAGAGTCTATGGCCCTCTTAAGAGAAGGATTACAGAAGCGCAGGTTAGAAAGAGAGAGATCGCAGTCCTGGTATGAATCTCTGTTCAACTGGTCCCCCTGGTTAACCACCCTCGTCTCTGCCCTTATTGGGCCCCTTATAATCGTACTCCTGCTGCTGACCTTCGGCCCCTACATCATCAATAGATTAGTTCGGTTCATCAAGGAACGAGTAGGGGTCGTACAGATGATGGTGCTACACTCGGTATAAGCCTCTACCAACGGAAGAAGAAATGGGGATACCAACCGACCCATAATTGGGCCTGTAAGTCTCATGACAAGAGGGGAATGATAGAGCTAAACTAGGTTGACTCCATGAAGTTCTTTTTGTTACTTTTATAATGTTTCCATCTATAATGTTTCTTTTGTTCTGTACTAGCCGTTCTGCAACTCTTCCTGCTGCCCTTCCCTGTAAACCACAAGAATGTAACAGTTGCACAAACCTGCCAATAGGAATGCAGAGAAGTGGACTCAGTCCAAATTAAGCAAACTGCACAGTACCCCTGCGTGACCAGACCCCTGATCCTGCCCCCTGACCAATCGATGGGGCCACGAACGTTCCCCCTGCCCACTGCTTTGGACCCCCTATATATAAAGCCTTTGTTCTCCCAAGGCTCGCTCTCTCTCTCCCGCTGCTGCGCCGGTGAATGCTAGAGATGGGAGCTCATGCTAGCACGAATAAAGGTTCTTTTGCTTTTGCATCGGGCTCAGCTCCTTCCTGGTGGGTTTTTGGGGATCCTGAACACTCGGCATAACACTGCCGGTCGCCATCTTCCAATCCATCACTGTTTATTTCTGAACTGATACTTTTATTACTATATAGTGACTATTGTGGCTAACTTTTACTGAAAGTCTATTTTATCTGAGATAAGTATAGCCACTCCTGCTCTTGTTTTTTTTTTTTTTTTTATCATTTGAATGAAATATCTTTTCCCACCCACATTTATTAACTTTTAAATCTGAAGCTTTAGTTTATTTCTTCTCCTGGTACTGGTATTTTTTCTTCATACCTTCAGTTACAAAAAACAGGCACCCATTCAGTACAAATCATAACATGGACATAATAAATGATAAAATAAACTACCGTATTTTCTGGCATATAAGATGACTGGGCATATAAGACGACCCCCAACTTTTCCAGTTAAAATATAGAGTTTGGGATATACCCGCCCTATAAGATGACACCCGGCATATAAGATGACCCCCGACTTTTGAGAAGATTTTCCTGGGTTAAAAAGTCGTCTTATACGACGGAAAATATGGTATATGTTTTCTAAAAGTGGCAACATTTGCCAACCTAGAAAAGAATTGTTCTGCTTATATCTCGAAATGTTATTAGGGTTTAGTTAGAGAAAATCCACCAGATGGCAACCTCATCTGCATGTCAAACAGGATGTACAATCCTCTGCCACCCATTACAGTTCCCTTAAGCCATATGCTCCCTGATTCATGGTTGTTTTCTATAGGGATCCCAGTAATTGGATACTAGGTAGTCACTTGACAGTAATTGTTGGACAGTGGGGGATGTGCAGCATCAGGTGTGAAATATTTTAGTAACATTATTTTTAAATTAATCTTGAAAACAAAATTTAGTATCTATTTCCATATTGCACTCTAAACATATTTCTAATTTGAAGCTAAAAGGAACCATATTCATTTATCCAGTGTATGAGGCTATAGATCGTATTATTTCTTCATGAATCACAAGTTATTCTAGTTAGATTCCTTGTACTTAATGGCAATCCGGGAGCTAGCTGGTTTATTGCTTAAAATGAAACTGTCTTCTTTATTTCTAAACTTGATAGTATGCAGAAAGTACTGCATATCCATTTAACATGTCCCTTATTATTTTCTATTTATAAACAACCTACCCTGAGGTACTAATGAGGTGGAAGATATTGCATATACTTAGCAAATACTGTTGTGTTTTTACATAAAAATAAATCTGTGGTCAAGTGAAAGTCATTGATGAGTTGGTTACATGAACTGCAAATTTCTGAAAGTATGCATGATAGTAAGTGTTCCAGAAAGAGAAAAGAAAATTAATTTGTTGAGAATTTTATTACTGAATAGCTAGAGTTCTAATTGCATCTGACATTTCATTAATAAATCCATTTCTGAAGTGGCATGTTTCACCAACATTAAAGTACAGCTGTATAAGACATCTGTTTGAATTAAATATCTATGATACGTAACAGATTGCCTTTTATGATTGTAATTGACTTTATTTTGCATCTGTATGCTTTCAAAAATCTGTATTTGAAAAATATGCTTCTCAGTCTCCTGGGTATTTCTAGTAACTTTATTAAGGCATATTTTACGTATATAATTCACTAATTTCAAGTATACAATGTAATGATTTTTAGTAAATGTAAGTCTCCTGAGTATTTTTTTAATGTGATTTTATTGATTTTTTTAGAGAAAGAGGAAGGGAGAGGGAAAGAGAGATAGAAACATCAATGAGAGAGAAACATCATCTGTTGGTTGCCTCATGCACATCCCCGACTGGGGATGCAGCCCGCAACCCAGGTATGTGCAGGAATTGAACCGTGACTTCTTGGTTCATGAGTGGATGTTCAACCACTGATTCACAGGCCAGGCTCTGAGTATTTTTTAATTGATATAGCTGTACCTAGATGCCATTCCTCATCACATGACAAATACACTGCATTTTGGCAGCTTATCTATCTTTGGGTCCTAGCATGCCTACTTTTAGATATTATTTATAAAGTGAAAGTCAGAAAATATGGCTCTCAAATGTCTGAAATTTTGTTAGTGTCAGTGTATCAGTGCTCCACCTTCTAAGACACACATCACTTTAGAGATATGGAATTTTGGCTTCATTGTTATACTAGAGGCCTGGTGCACAATATTCGTGCATTGGGGGTTGTCCCTCAGCCTGACCTGTGCCCTTTAGCAGTCTGGGAGTCCTCAGGGGATGTCCGACTGACGGCTGGCCTAAGTTGTCAGTTGGACATCCTTAGCTCTGCTGCTGCTGCGCTTGCCAGCCGACAGCCCAGCTTGTGGCTGAGCGGTGCTCCCCCTGTGGGAGCACACTGACCACCAGGGGGCAGTTCCTGCATTGAGCGTCTGCCCCCTGGTGGTCAGTGCTCATCATAGCGACCAGTTGTTGCACCGTTTGGTCGATTGGCATATCACCCTTTTATTATATGGGATAATACTAGCAAATCTAACATTCAGTACTATTTAGTCCATTGGAACTGATGACACTTATTTTAACACATGTGTAGTACCGATATTATATTAAAGTATTTTGAACTTAGTCCATTGGAACTGATGACACTTATTTTAACACATGTGTAGTACTGATATTATATTAAAGTATTTTGAATCACATAAAAGACTGTTCTTGCTCTTGAAGGATTTACAGAATAATTTGAAAAGTTTATCTAGGTATAAGGAACACTTCAGAATGATCATTAGACTCCATTCAGATTTTACTCTATCCTTTTCTTTCCAAATTATACTTTCTCATTCCCCCAGACATATGGCCTTCTATTCTCTTGTTCTGCCATCTAGATTTGCCTGCATGACTCCAAGTTCAAATCACATCAGCAAAGTGTTCATCAGAATTGATATTCATCTTTTATTGCATATCCGTTCCCTTCTTCAGATATTTGGTTAAAAGGCTGTATTGTAAAAGAGCAGTAAAATCTCCAAGTCAGTATTACTGTTGTTTCTTACACTGATGGTGGTCAAAGATTGACATCTTCCTCAGTTGGAAGACTTTCTTTGACCTTGATGGAGGAAATTATGCTCTATTTAAGTAAATAAATTCCTGAGTTTGGGAAATTGATTCTTATGTGCATAACAACTGAAAAGTTAAACAATTGTCAAAATCTACCATTTTCAACACTCTGAATACAACAGAGAATTGAACTTTGGGTAAGAACAGAGCAAGTCTATGGTGTTTTTGCCTGTTATATATAAATTTAGCAAGGTCACAAGACACAAGACCCATATAAAAAATTAATTGTATTTCTATACACTAGCCATGAACAACTCGAAAGTGCAATTAGGAAAGCATTCTTAATAGCATCAAAAAGAATAAAATAATTAGGAAAGATTTAACAAAAGTACAAAATTTTTTAGATCAATGGAATAGAATAGAGAACCCAGAAATTGACCCAAACCACTATGCTCAATTAATGTTTGACAAAGGAGGCATGAACATACAATGGAGTCAAGACAGTTTCTTCAATAAATGATATTGGGAAAATTGGACAGATACGTGCAAAAAAAATGAAACTAGACCACCAACTTACACCATACACAAAAATAAACTCAAAATGGATAAAGGACTTAAACATAAGACAGGAAACCATAAAAATACTAGAGGAATCCGCAGGCAGCAAAATCTCAGACATATGCCGAAGCTATTTCTTCACCGATACTGCTCCTAGGGAAATGGAAACGAAAGAGAAAATCATCAACAAAACAACAAGAAAGCCCACTGCTTGGGATAACATATTTGCCAATGTTATCACTGATAAGGGTTTAATCTCCAACATTTACAGGGAACTCATACAACTTAACAACAGGAAGATAAACAACCCAATCAAAAAATGGGCAACGGACCTAAATAGATACTTTTCAAAAAAAGACAGAAGGAAGACCAAGAGACATATAAAAACATGCTCAAAGTCACTAATTATCTGAGAGATGCAAATCAAAACAACAATGTGGTACCATCTCAGACCTGTCAGAATGGCTATCATCAACAAATCAACAAAGGACAAGTGCTGGCGAGGGTGCGGTGAAAAAGGAACACTTGTTCACTGCTGGTGGGAATGCAGACTGGTGCAGCCACTGTGGAGAACAGTATGGAGTTTCCTCAAGAAACTAAAAATGGAACTCCCATTTGACCCAGTGATCCCACTTCTAGGAATATATCACAAGAAACTAGAAACACCAATTAGAAAGGATATATGCACCCCTATGTTCATAGCGGCACAATTTACCACAACTAAGATTTGGAAACAGCCTAAGTGCCCATCAACAGATGAGTGGATTAAAAAACTGTGGTACATCTACACAATGGAATATTACACTGCGGTAAAAAAGAAGGAATTCTTACCATTTGTAACAGCATGGATGGAACTGGAGACCATTATGCTTAGTGAAATGAGCCAGTTGGAGAAAGATAAATGTCACATGATCTCACTCATTTATGGAGTATAATGAACAACATAAACTGATGAACACAAACAGATCCAGAGATAGAGAAGCATCATTCAGACCGTCATTCCTCAGAGAGAAGGTAAGGGAGAGTGGGCGTAAGGGGGAGAGATCAACCAAAGGACTTGCATGCATGCATATAAGCCTAACCAATGGACACAGACAACAGGGAGGTGAGGTCTTGAGTGGGGAAGTGGGGGAAATGGGGGAATAAGGACACATATGTAATACCTTAATCAATAAAGAAATTTTTTTTTTTTTAAATATATTTTATTGATTTTTTTACAGGGAGGAAGGGAGAGGGATAGAGAGCTAGAAACATCGATGAGAGAGAAACATCGACCAGCCGCCTCCTGCACACGCCCTACCGGGGATGTGCCCGCAACCAAGGTACATGCCCTTGACCGGAATCGAACCGGGGACCTTTCCGTCCGCAGGCCGACGCTCTATCCACTGAGCCAAACCGGCTTCGGCTCAATAAAGAAATTTTTAAAAAGTACAAATTTTTTATACTGAAAACTACAAAACATTGTTAAGTTAAATTTTTTAAAATTTGTATTGAATTTATGGGGGTGGCATTGCTTAATAAAATTATATAGGTTTCAAGTGTACAATTCTATAATATATCATCATTATATTGTGTTGTGTGTTCACTACCCAAAGTGAAGTCTCCTTCCAATGTTAAGATGAATTTTAAAAGATCTAAATAATTGGGAGAGATATTCCATGTTAATGGGTTGGAAGCCTTAATATTGTTAAGATTGCAAGTTTCCCCAAAATGCCGAGGTAATCCTAAAATTTATATGGAAACACAAAACTACTAGAATAGCCAAAATAAATGTGAAAATTAATAACAAAGGTGGAGGATTTATACTACCCTATTTCAAAGCTTAGATTAAAGCTACAGTAATCAAAACAGTGTGGTGTTGGCATACTAATAGGCATGTAGATTAGTGGAACAGAATTAGAAGTCCAGAAATAAACCCATATGTTTATGATCAAAGGATTTTTCACCAAGACTCCAAGACAATTCAATGGGAAGAACCCTTGCAACAAGTGGTTCTGTGTTGATTGAATATCCATATTATGCCAAAAATTAATTTAGACTCTTACTTTACACTATAAATAAAAATGTCAAAATGGATCATAAACTTAAATGTAAAAACTAAAAGTAAAAATTCTAAAAGAAAATATTTTTAACCTTTGGTTAAACAACCTTTCTTAGTTATGATACCTAAAGCACCAGCAAAAATGACAAAAATAAATAAATTGGACTTCATCAAAATTAAAAATTTATATTTCAAAGGGTACCATCAAGAAAGTGAAAGATAACCCACAGAATGGGAGGAAATATTTGCAAATCATGTAACTGTTAAGGGACTGAATCTAGAATATATAAAGAAATCTTACAGCTTAATAACAAGACATCTGAATAGACATTTCTCCAAAGAAGCCATACAAGTGGCCAATGAAAACATGAAAAATTGTTCAACATAATTAATCATCATGGAGATGCAAATTAAAACCACAGTGAGATATCACTAGAATGGTTGTATCCAAAAAGACAAATTAAAACCAGTGAGATATCACTAGAATTGTTGTATCCAAAAATACAAACAATAGCAGTGTTGGTGAGGATGCGGTAAAATAAGAATCTTCACACATTGTTTGTGGGAAGGTAAAATGGTATGCTCTCTTCAGAAAACATCTTGGCAGTTTCATAAAAAGTTGAACATAAATTTTTCATATGATTTAGTGATTCTCATTCTTAGGGATCCACCCAAGAGGAATGAAAATATATGTCACACAAAGACCTGTATGCAAATATTCATAGCAGCATTATTTATAATAGCCAAAACCTGGAAGAAATTAAAATGTGCATTGTTGGTGAATGAATAAAAGAATATTGGCTTATCCATACAATGGAATACTATTCAGCTATAAAACAAGGGAAATAATGATGCATGCTAAAACATGGATGAACCTCAAAAACATGCTAAGTGAAAGCATTCAGACACAAAAGGTACCTTATTACATGATTCCATTTATATAAAACTAGGGGCCCGGTGCACAAAATTCGTGCACTGCAGGGGGGGCGGTCCCTCAGCCCAGCCTGCCCCCTCTCACATACTGGGAGCCCTCAGGGGATGTCCTACTGACAGCTTAGGCCTGCTTCCTGGCCTCCTTTTGTGGGAGGCGACCGGGCTGATCGGGGGAAGGCCCCATCACCCCACTGCCAAGCCTCTGGCTGAAGCTTGGGGCCTGGGCAGGGCCCCCCCAGCTCCCTCCAATCGCTGGCTCCACCCCTGCCAAGGCCTAAAGCCTTGGGGCCTGGGCAGGGGCCCCCCACCTCCCTCCAATTGCTGGCTCCACCCCTGACCAGGCCCAAAGCTTCTGGCCGAAGCTTGGGGCCTGGGCAGGGGCCCCCCAGCTCCCTCCAATCACCGGCTCCACCCCTGCCAAGGCCTAAAGGCTCGGGGCCTGGGCAGGGGCCCCCCAGCTCCCTCTGATCGCTGGCTCTGCACCTGCCCACTCCCCAAGCCTCTGGCCAAAGCTTGGGGCCTGGGCAGGGGCCCCCCAGCTCGCTCCAATCGCCAGCTCCACCCCTGCCAAGGCCTAAAGCCTCGGGGCCTGGGCAGGGGCCCCCCAGCTCCCTCCGATCACCAGCTCCACCCCTGCCAAGGCCTAAAGCCTTGGGGCCTGGACAGGGGCCCCCCAGCTCCCTCCAATTGCCGGCTCCGCCCCTGCCCAGGCCCAAAGCCTCTGGCCGAGGCTTGGGGCCTGGGAAGGGGCCCCCCAGCTCCCTCCGATTTCCAGCTTCATCCCTGTCAAGGCCTAAAGCCTCGGGGCCTGGGCAGGGGCCCCCCAGCTCCCTCTGACCGTTGGCTCCGCCCCTGCCCAGTCCCCAAGCCTCTGGCTGAAGCTTGGGGCCTGGGCAGGGGCCCCCCAGCTCCCTCCAGTCGCTGGCTCCACCCTTGCCCAGGCCCCCCAGCTCCCTCCAATTACCAGCTCTGCCCCTGCCCAGGCACCAAGTCTCTAGTCCAGTCTTGGGGCCTGGGCAGGGGCCCCCCAGCTCCCTCCGATTGCGGGCTCTGCCCCTGCCCCGGCCCAAAGCTTCTGGCTGAAGCTTGGGGCCTTGGAAGGGGACCCCCCAGCTCCTTCTGATGGCAGGCTCTGCCCCTGCCCAGGAGCCCCCTGGCTCAGGCCCTTCCTAGGTTGCTCAGGACCCACACGGGGCCTACCTTTGAGTGACCTGGATGCCTGGGTCCTGAGAAAGTTCCCAGGACCCAGGCTGCTGGGCGCCTATGTATGCAAATTAACCACCATCTTAGTTGGGTTAATTTGCATACTCACTCTGATTGGCTGTGAGCATAGCAGAGGTATGGTCAATTTACATGTTTGTCTATTATTAGGTATGATGTCCAGGAAAGGCCATTTATGGAGTGAGAAAGCAGAATAGTGGTTGTCTTGGCTTAGGGGTAGGAAAGTAGGGATAAGGAAGTGGGAATTATCTGCAAAGGAGCCTGAGAGCATTTTTAGGTGTGATGGAAATACGTGAAAACTAGATTTGGTGATAGCTGCACAATTCTATAAATGTACTAGAAATCATTTAGTTGCATACTTAAAATAGGTAAATATTATAGTACTAGAGGCCCGGTGCATGAAATTTGTGCATGGGGGGTGTCTCTCAGCCTGGCCTGCACCCTCTCTAATCTGGGACCCCTCGGGGGATGTCCGACTGCTGGTTTAGGCCCAATCCCGGCAGTTGGACATCCCTCTCAGATTCCGGGACTGCTAGCTCCTAACAGCTTGCCTGCCTGCCTGATCGCCCCCCACTGCCCTCCCCTGCTGGCCATCTTGTGGTGGCCATCTTGTGGCAGCCATTTTGTGATGACGTGAGGGCATTGCACGAGGGCCACCTAGGCTTTTATTAGTATAGATGTGAATGTTACTCAGTATATTAACTCACCATATTCTAAGGAAATAACTGTAGTAAGATTTCCTAATCAGTTCATTCATGACTATGTAATTCTATTGCACGTGTGTGCATTGCATCTTGGGGAAATATATCTACTTTTGGACTATGAAGAGTCCTGGAAACTCTGACTCACTCCAGTCATTCAGCCTGAAACCTACCTAGCAATGCCAGCTCAGAAGCCTGTAATCAAGAGTCTAGAGTTTAAGTAGCAATAGAGAACCTGATATAGTCCTATTCAGGAGCCTCAACAACCTCTTCCTTTGTTGTAAACACAAATTCCAGCCACTATCTTACAGCAGAGACTTCAGGCATGCTTCAGGAAGCAGAAATCTGTTTGATAGTGAGAGTGAGAGGCTATAGTTTATTTATTACAGTCATCAATAATACTAGTGGCCCGGTGCATGAAATTCGTGCATGGAGGGGGGTTCCCTCAGCCCAGCCTGCCCCCTCTCACAGACTGGGAGCCCGCAGGGGATGTCCTACTGAAGCCTTAGGCCCGCTCCTCGTGGGGAGCGGGCCTAAGCCGCAGTCTAGCCTCCCTCTACGGGAGGTGACTGGGCTGATCAGGGGAAGGCACCAGCCCCATCACCCTGCTGCTTCAGCCACTGCCAGCCACCGCAGCCGCCAAGGTGTTTTCATCAACATGGA
This sequence comes from Ia io, assembly GCA_025583905.1. Lineage (NCBI taxonomy): Eukaryota > Metazoa > Chordata > Mammalia > Chiroptera > Vespertilionidae > Ia > Ia io. The sequence goes on along the minus strand of JAJQQW010000001.1, from coordinate 90,137,529 downwards.
CTCCAGTCCCTTCACCATGAAAAAATGAAAACTTTCTTTAGACATTTTCAAGATGTGTCTTTCATAGGCTATGACATTTCTTTTTTTCTTTTTTTTTTTTCCCTCACCCGAGGGTATGTTTCCATTGATTTTCAGAGAGTGTGGAAGAGAGAGGGACAGAGAGAAACATCAATGTGAGAGGGACACTTTGATTGCTTGCCTCCTGCATGAGCCCTGACCTGGGCCCCGGCCAGGGAGGAGCCTGTAACCTAGGTACATGCCCTTGATCAGAATTGAACCCGGACCCTGCGGTCGCCAGGCCGAGGCTCTATCCACTGAGCAAAACTGGCTAGGGCAGGATATGACATTTCTTAGCCCCTCCAGCAGTGGACCTTCATTTTTTCCTCCAGGAGTGTAGTGGAAAAACCCTAGATCACCTTTTTGGATTCTTATAACCCAGGTTACCAAGAACACTGCAAGTGGCAGCATATAGGGAGTTTAGCCAATGAGCGGTCAGAAAGGTGTTTACGCTTGAACTGGTTTGGCTCAGTGGATAGAGCGTCGGCCTGCAGACTGAAGGGTCCCAGGTTTGATTCCTGTTAAGGGCATGTACCTTGGTTGGGGGCACATCCCCAGTGGGGAGTGTGCAGGAGGCAGCTGATTGATGTTTCTCTCTCATTGATGTTTCCGACTTTCTATCCCTCTCCCCTCTTCTCTGTAAAAAAATCAATAAAATATATTTTTTCAAAAAAGAAAAGGCGTTTCCTCTGCAGCTCATGCACAGAGGACGCCCTGTGTTGTGTCCACTGGGCTAGGGGCGTGTCCCCACCACCCGGTGGGGCACGCCACTGAGGCCAGCAGCCAGCCCTGTGTTGTGGGCGCTGGGCTGAGGGTCTGGACCCAGGCCACTGCTTGGCACCTGTGCCCATAGGCCTGGAGTGGTTGGGGGCATTCTGGGACCCTGGTCGTTCAGGGCCTATGTGTGGGCCTACAGGCTAGGAGTGGCCTGGGTTCCGAGGATGTTCCCAGGACCCAGGCCGCTTGGCGACTGCATATGCAAATTAACCTGCCATCTTTGTCAGTTTAATTTGCATACTCACTCATGATTGGCTGATGAGCATAGCAGAGGTATGATCAATTTACATCTTTCTCTTTTATTATATAGGATTATAATGGAGGAGAGTAACAGTATAGAACTATTTCATGAGTTTGATCAGTGTTTCCCCAGAGTGTAACATGTCAAGTACAGCATAGGAAATATAGTCAATAATCCTATATAATAAAGAAGTAATATGCAAATTGACTGTCATGCCCTCGCACAAGATGGCTGCCCCCATGTGGTCACAAGATGGCCACCACAAGATGGCTGGCAGGGGAGGGCAGTTGTGGGCAATCAGGCCATCAGGGAAGGGCAGTTAGGAGTGACCAGGCCAGCAGGGGAGAGCAGTTGGGGGCAACCAGGCCTGTAGGGGAGGGCAGTTGGGGGCAACTGGGCCTGCAGGGGAGGGCAGTTGGGGGCAATCAGGCTGGCAGGGGAGTGGTTAGGGGGTGATCAGACTGGCAGGCAGAAGCAGTTAGGGGCAATCAGGCAGGCAGGCAGGCAAGCGGTTGCGAGCCAGCAGTCCCCAATTGTGAGAGGGATGTCTGACTGCCGGTTTAGGCCCGATCCCTGAGGGGGATCGGCAGTTGGACATCCCCCGAGGGGTCCCCAATTGGAGAGGGTGCAGGCTGGTCTGAGGGCCGCCCTTATTATAACTTATTATTATCCCTTGATAAGAGCTTGGAGACCAATTTATCATCTTTAATTTTTTTTAACTTTGAAATAATTATAGATTCACAGGAAGTTGCAAAGAAATATGCATGGAAGTTCTATGCACTCACCCCCCAATACCCCAGATTTTTCCAGTGTTAACAACTTACACTACTATAGTACAACTTGAGGCCCGGTGCACGAAATTTGTGCACGGAGGTCCCTCAGCCCAACCGGCACCCTCTACAATCCAGGAGCTCTCAGGGGATGTCCTACTGATGGCTTAGGCCCACTGCCCATGGTTCTCTGCTCTCTGTGGGCCTGGAGGTTTCGCTGCAGCCATGGAGATGAAGCCCCCATGCCCTGCTCTCTGCTCTCTGCCTGCCTCCACCATGTGCCATGCGAAGGAAGCCCCAATGCCCTGCAGTGTGCTGTCTTCCAGGCCTGGGGGCTTTGAGGACACTGACACACTAAGGTAGCCCCCATGTCCTGTTGTCCAGGCTCTGTCTGTGGGGCCTGGGGGTGTTCCCGCTGCCACCTTGATAAGGAAGCCTCCATGCCCTGCTGTTTGGGCTCTGTCTGCCAGGCCTGGGGCTTCCCCACTGCCACGGAAGCCTCCATGCCCTGCTGTCTGGGCTCTGTCTGCTGGGCCTGGGGTTTCCCCCACCATCACCCTGCAAATGAAGCCTCCATGCCCTGCTGTCTGAGCTCTGACTGCCGGGCCTGGGGGTGCTCCTGTCGCCGCCGCTCTAAGGAAGCCTCCATGCCCTGCTGTCCAGGCTCTGTTTGCAGGGCCTGGGGCTTCCCCACTGCCGTGCTAAGGAAGCCTCCATGCCCTGCTGTCTGGGCTCTGTTTGCAGGGCCTGGGGCTTCCCTGCTGCCGTGCTAAGGAAGCCTCCATATCCTGCTGTCCAGGCTCTGACTGCTGTGTCTGGGGGTGGATCAAAAACACCTCTGGAGGCGGATCCAAGCCTCGCTACTCCTGCGGACAGGCCAGACACTCTAGCAGCGGAGCTGAGGGGACTGGGTGCCGCCATCTTGTGGCTATGAGGGCCGCCATTTTTGTCATGGAGGTACAGTCAATTTGCATATTACTCTATTATTAGATAGCATATCAAAACCAAGAAATTAATATTGATACAATCCATAGAGATTATTAAGATTTAAACAATTATATGTGCACTTGTGTGTGTATGTGTCTATGTATCTATGCACTTTTATCTCATGTGTATCTTTGTGTAACTATTACCACAATCAAGACATTCAACTAACACAGTGATGGCGAACCTATGACACGCGTGTCAGCACTGACACGTGTAGCCATTTCTGATGACACACAGCCGCTGAGGTTTATTAAATACAATTATATATAACAATTATACATTTATGTTATTTAAACTATAAATATCGCAAAATAATGTTTTCCTCAAAGTGACACACTACCTGAGTTATGCTCAGTTTTTTGGCGAAGTTTGACACACCAAGCTCAAAAGGTTGCCCATCACTGAACTAACATCACCACAAGAATCCTTCATGTTATTCATTTATTTTCTCCCTTCCTTCTCTGATTTCTGTAAACCATGAATCCCCTCTCTATCTCTATGTTATTTCATGAATGTAACATAAATAGAGTCATGCAGTATGTGAGCTTTTATTTATTTTTATTTATTGATTGATTGATTGATTGATTGATTACGGTATCACATAATTGTCCTCATCCCCCCAGTATGTGAGCTTTTAAGATTGACTTTTTCCTCACTTGGGATAATGCTCTTGTGATTTATCCAAATTATTACATGAGTCAATAATTCATTCTTTTATTACTGCTGAGTAGTATTTCATGATATGGATGTACTACAGTTTATTTAACCATTCATCCATTGAAGGACATTTGGGTAGTTTCCAGTTTTTTACTATTACAAATAAAGCTGCTATGAACATTCATATACAAGTTCCTGTGTAAAAAGAAATCTTCATTTCTTTGGGATAACTGTTAAGAGTATAATTGCTGGACCATATGTTAAGTCCATTTATAGATCTGAAAGTAACTGCCATATAGTCATCATATGAATGACTCAGTTTCTCTATATCCTCACCAGCATTTGGTGTTATTACTATTTTTTATTTTAGTTATTCTATTAGGTGTATAGTGACATCTCATTTCAGTTTTAATTTGCATTTCTCTAATGACTAATGATGTCGAACATCTTTTCACTCATTTATTTGCCATTCGTGTATCCTGTGGGGGTGAAATGTCTGTACATATCATTCATTTTCTAATTGGATTGCTTGTTTTTTGTAATGCTGAGTTTTGAGTTTTTAATATATTTACATGCAAGTTCTATATTGGATATGTAATTGCAGGCTGAGATTTGTCTTTTTATCCTTTTAAGAGAATATTTCACAGATAAATCATTTTTCTTTTAGATGAGGTCTAATTTGTTAAATTTTCATTTTATCAATTGTGCTATTTGGTGTCAAATCTAAGAACTTTGACTAGTTCTACCTAAGTCCATGTTCTTTTCTATAAGTTTTGTAGTTTTACATTTGTGCCCATTATCCATTTTCAGTTAATTTTTATATAAATTTTAGGTCAAGGTTCATTTTCTTGTCCATGGATAACCAGCTTTTTCAGCAACATTTATTGAAAAGGTCATTATTCCTCCATTGAATTGCTTTTGCTCCTTTATAAAAAATAAATGGGCATATTAGTGGGGATTTATTTCTGAGTTCTGTATTCTGTTCCATTGATCTATGTGTCTATCCCTCGGCAATTTATGACTTTAACTGAAAGAAAGTCATATTCTAGATTTGCATTAATACAATATTGGCAGTAAAATTTCACAAGCTCTTTTTTCTATTGTGAACAAACCCATCAAAACTGAGCCAAACCTTAGCAAAAATTTAACACAGTTTTGATGATTCTTTTCAGACTCTGTGTTATAAACCAAGGCAAAAGAAAATTTCCTTTCCTGAAAACCTTATACAATTTTGTGTAACCATTACTGCTTTGTCTTTACCTGTCCTCTTTTATGTTCTGGAACAATCAGGTGCTTCAAATAAAAAACTAGTCTCTTCTTACCTTAATAAACAAAAACATAATCATTACCTTATATATCTAGGTTTATTTCTCTCCTACTGTTTTTCTAGTATATTCATATTAATTATAACATTTACAAAGTAACTAACTTCTGCTCAGTCAGTGTGCCTCAGTGGTTGAATATCAACTGATGAACCAGGAGGTCATGGTTTATTTCTCAATCAGGGCACATGCCTGGATTGTGGGCGTACAGGAGGCAGCTGATCAATGATTCTCTCTCATCATTGATGATTCTATCTCTGTCTCCCTCTCCTTTCCTTTCTGAAGTCAATAAAAATATATTTAAAACCAACCAAACAAAATCTCTATTTCACAGGGAAAAAAAGGAGGTAAGTAATTGAAAACCGTTGTACACTATAATCCTACCTAATAATAGACAAATATGCAAATTGACCATACCTCCAACACACCCACAAGCCATGCCCACAAGTCACACCCACCATCCAATCAGAGCGAGTATGCAAATTAATCCATCCAAGATAGCTACAGCCACAGAGAGCAAGGTTTCCCAGGCAACAGAGGGAAACAAGCTTTCTGTCAGCCGTTGCAGGCCTAAGCCTCCACTCAAGCTACAAAGTTTCAATTATAGAAGATAAACAAATTCAAACAGAAATGGCATCAGAATGGAGCTTGAGAGAGCAGGCCAGGGTTGCCACCGGCAACAGGGGAAGCAAAGCTTTCTGCACACCCTGGCCGGGCCCACCCGCTTAAGGCAACAAAGTTTCAATTATAACCCCAACAGAAATGGCTGCCGCCACGGAGGGAGCCCCAGGCTTGGCTCCACTCCAGGCTACAAAGTTTCAATTGTAGAAGGAAAATAAATTCCAGATACCAGGGCCTCTGCTTGGGTTGCCAGAGGGCATCGCTGGCCTGCAAACCACCACAGGCCCCTCGCTCAGGCCGCCCCATGCCCCAAGGGAACCCCCACCCTGATCAGGGACACCCTTCAGGGCAAACCAGCTGGCCCCCACCCCTGTACCAGGCCTCTATACTATCTAATAAAAGAGTAATATGCAGATTGATCATCACTGCAACACACAATATAGCTGCCCTATGTGGTCAAAGATCCTGCCCCCATGTGGACACAAGATGGCCAGCAGGAGAGGGCAGTTGGGAGGCACCCGGCCTGCAAGGGAGGGCAGTTGGAGGTGATCAACCCTGCAGGAGAGGGCAGTTAGGGGTGACCAGGCCAGCAGAGGAGGGAAGTTGGGGGCAAACAGGCTGCCAGCGGAGTGGTTAGGGGGTGATCAGGCTGGCAGACAGAAGCGGTTAGGAGCAATCAGGAAGGCAAGCAGGCAAGCAGTTGGGAGCCAGCAGTCCTGGATTGTGAGAGGGATGTCCGACTGCCCGTTTAGGCCCGATCCCTGAGGGTCCCAGGTTGGAGAGGGTACAGGCTGGGCTGAGGGACAACCCCCCTCCATGCACGAATTTCGTGCACTGGGCTTCTAGTTAATCATAATAGGAAAGTTTATGAGTATACAACTTCATACAGCCTTACATATATATTTTACATTTTAAAGTGTTAAAAATGAATGTGTTCATTCACAAGAACAAAGGCAGTCATCCTACAGTTTATAAAAAAATAAGCAAGTGTATGTTAGTTTGAAATTCTTCTTAGTAATCAGTTTTAGGTATTCCATTTCATTTAGAAATTATTTAGCAATAAAAACTTATTAATTAATTCATTTTATTTTATATTAATCTGTGTTTAATTTACTTAATGATCTTGAAAACTATGTTCAAGCTACAAAACATAATTACAATTTATGTAAAAAGCTTATCATAATAAAATGTAGACAACAAACTTACATTTTTCACAATCTTAAAAAATTATAATAGCTTGTTTGATTAGTAAACCAAAATAATAAATTCAAGAAATTCACAATAAGTGTTATTTTCATAAAAGACAAAATTTTATAAAAATAAAATGTTTACTTTATAATTTATACTTAATATATATTTAAAAGGACCTAGAGCTATTTTTTCTCTTTCTTAAACCTAAATGATCAAACCAATCTAAATTGTCCAAATATTCTTAACTATGCAAACAATAGAGGCCCAGTGCATGAAATTCTTGCACTGTAGAGGGCGGGGTCCCTCAGCATGGCCTGTGACCTCTCACAATCCTGGAGCCCTCGGGGGGTGTCCATCTGCTGGAGGGGAGCACTGTTCAACCAGAAGCTGGGCTCGCTGCTCCTTAGTGTTGATCCCTCTCCCTGCCCACTGGTGGAGGGGGGCCAAAAAAGGGCCTGGCCAGATGGGGGAGGGACCGTGGGAAGTTGAGGTGCCACAGTTGCACCCCGTCCAACCTCTGCAGAGGCGTCGGGACTGCGCCACCCCCTCTCTTGTCGCCTCTGTGTCTGCATCTGCCGAAGGTGCAGCACCGGCACCAGGACTGCACATCCCCCTCTCCCACCACCTCTGCGGAAGTGGGTGTGCCGGGACCACCATGGCTGGCCTGGTGGCACAGGCTTGCTGGCCCCATCCCCTGCCCACTGGTCATTCCAGAAGGTCATTCTGGAAGGTTGTACTGTAGTCCGGTCTAATTAGCATATTAGCTCTTTATTATATAAAATGACTTTTTTATTTTATTCTATGGCTTTTTATTTTTATGTTTTTCTTTATTGATTAGGTATTGCATATGTGTCCTTATTGCCCCATTGCCCTTCCACCGCCTCTCTCATACTCTCAACCCCCCTGGTGTCTGTGTCCATTGGTTAAGCTTATAAGTATGCATACAAGCACTTTGGTTGATCTCTCCCCTTACCCCCACCCTCCCCTACCTTCCCTCTGAGGTTTGATGGTCTGAATGATGCTTCTCTGTCTCTGGATCTGTTTTTGTTCATCAGTTTATGTTGTTCATTATATTCCATAAATGAGTGTGATGATGTGATATTTATCTTTCTCTGAAGGGCTTATTTCACTTAGCATAATGGTGTCCAGTTCCATCCATGCTGTTGCAAATAGTAAGAATTCCTTCTTTTTTGCCGCAGCGCAGTATTCCATTGTGTAGATGTACCACAGTTTTTTAATCCACTCATCTGCTGATGGGCACTTAGGCTGTTTCCAAATCTTAGCTCTGGTAAATTATGCTGCTATGAAGATAGGGGTGCATATATCCTTTCTGATTGGTGTTTCTAGAGAAATGTCCCAAAAAATTCAAGAGGAAGGAACACTTCCAAGATCATTCTATGAAGCCAGCATTACCCTAATACCAAAACCAGATAAAGGCAACACAATGAAAGAGAATTACAGGCCAATATCCCTCGTGAACATAGATGCCAAATCCTCAACAAAATTCTAGCAAATCATATTTAGCATTACATCAGACAGATCATACACCATGATCAAGTAGGATTTATCCCAGGGGTGCAAGGATGGTAAAATATCCTCAAATCAATAAACGTGATACATCACATAAACAAATTGAGAGATAAAAATCACGTAGTCATATCAATTGATGCAGAAAAAGCATTTGACAAAATCCAACACCCTCTCTTGATAAAAACTCTCAGCAAAATTGGAATAGAGAGGTCATACCTCAATATAATAAAAGCCTTATATGACATACCTACAGCCAACATCATACTCAATGGGAAAAAAACTAAAACCATTTCACCTAAGAACAGAAATGAGACAGGGATGCCCACTTTCACCAATCCTGTTCGACATTGTTCTAGAAGTGCTAGCTACAGCAATTAGACAATAAGAAGAAATAAAAGGTATCCAAATTGGAAAACAAGACATAAAACTGTCATTATTCGCAGATGACATGATACTGTACATAGAAAACACTAAAGACTCCATCAAAAAATTATTAGACTTAATAAATGAATTTAGCTATGTAGCAGGATACAAAATTAATGCCAAGAAATCTATGGCATTTCTATACACCAATAGTGAACTTAAAGAAAGAGAGACTAAAAAAAAAATCCCATTTCCCATCACACCAAAAAAATTAAGATACCTAGGAATAAACTTAACTAAGGAGGTAAAAGATCTGTACTTGGAAAACTACAAGACACTGAAAAAAGAGATAGAGGAAGACATAAACAGATGGAAGAACATACCGTGTTCATGGATTGGTAGAATCAACCTCATTAAAATGTCCATACTACCCAAAGCAATCTATAGATTCGATACACTCCCCATTAAAATACCAATGGCATAGTTCACAGACCTAAAATGAACTCTCCAAAAATTCATCTGGAATAAAAAAAGACCCCGAAAAGCCATAGCAATCATGAGAAAGAAGAAAAATGTAGGAGTGATCTCAATACCAGATATCAAGCTGTATTAGAAAGCCACTGTTCTCAAAACTGCCTGGTACTGGCACAAGAACAGACATATTGATCAATGGAATAGAATAGAGAACCCAGAAATTGACCCAAACCACTATGCTCAATTAATATTTAACAAGGAGGCAAGAACATACAATGGAGTCAAGACAGTCTCTTCAATAAATGGTGTTGGGAAATTGGACAGACATATGCAAAAAATGAAACTAGACCACCAACATACACCATACACAAAAATAAACTCAAAATGGATAAAGGACTTAAACATAAGATGGGAAACTAATACTAGAGGAATCCACAGGCAGCAAAATCTCAGACATATACCGAAGCAATATCTTCACTGATATAGCTCCTAGGACAATGGAAACTAAGGAGAAATAAACAAATGAGACTACATCAAAATAAAAAGCTTCTGCACGGCAAAAGAAACCATCAGAAAACAACAAGAAAGCCCACTGCATGGGAGAACGTATTTGCCAATGTTATCTCTGATAAGGGTTTAATCTCCAACATTTATAGGGAACTCATACAATTTAACAAAAGGAAGTTAAACAACCCAATCAAAAAATGGGCAACAGGTTCCAGAGCTTTCCTAGGAAAAATGGCGGCTGAATAGAGATGTGTTCAAAGACTGGTCCTGGGGCGGAGAGTAAGAACAGCTGAGATTCGCATGGGGAGTGTCTGTTGGCAAGCTAAGGGACAGCTAAACTGCAGGAGAAGGTGGGGGAGTGCTAGGCAGGGTTCCCCTGACCATGCAGCACCCACAGCGGCTGGGTTCCCTCCCGGAACAGCGGGCTCAGAGGAGGAAGACTCGCTATCTTGCAAGGAAAGGAGGGTTTTATTGGAGGCCTGACCTTCCGCAACAACAGGGAACACTGAACAGCTGTGAGCACCAGAACTCCGGTCCCTAATCTGCGCAAACACGCGGATTCAAAGGAACTCTTCACTGCACCAAGAAAAGGTCAGATTTTGCGGGGATAAGGTGAGGTTTCTAGTCCCGGCAGTGGGAGAGGGAAAAGCGCGAATGGCAGGAACTGCAGGACCAGGGAAGTCTGTGCCTAAAAAAATCCACAGCTGTTGGAGCTGCCGTGACCTGTGAATGTGGAAGGGGGTCCTCTGAGCTGCTAACAGAAGGGTTCTCTAAAAAGCAACCCATTTTGATCTGATGAGGAGGGTCAGACTAAGAATTTTTCAAAGGAGTGCAGGCTGCTTAGTCTTGTGCGGAGATCCACTGTCCACACACTTGGGCTTGTTCCGATCCTGAATACTAAGCCCAATACATAGGAAAACCCATTTGGGGAATACCCCAAGAGACTTCAGGGGGAAGTTGTTTCTCCGGAACCTGGGGAGCGGAGCTGGGAGTGACCATCGGAGAGGCAGCTCTGAGGCGCACACTTCCACAAACGGGTAGTGAGTGCCATAGGGAAAAAAAAAAAGCTAGAGTACCGGAAGTCAATCCAGAAACACTGCCACCCAGGGGCTGAAACACAAATTGTCTCTGGTTTAATAAAAAATAACTATGAGAAATTAAGACACCGCCTGCTTAAAAATCAGGACTGGCTTACAACACTGAGGAACAGTGGAATGAAGGGAACTCCAATAGAGCCTGGACCGGGAAACAGGCGTACCAAACAGAACAACAGAGGAAGTGAATGACCTCCACTATTACACATTTTATTCTTCTTATTTTTTATTTTAATTTAATTTTTTATCTTAATTTTTTATATTTTAATGTTTTATTTTTTATTTTCCTTTTTTGCATCTTTTACTTAAGAAACTAAATTTTTTTCCCCACTCAATTTTCACCTTTTTAATTATTACATTTTTATTTTCAATCAGCATTATATTACTATTATTTTACTTTTTTTTTTAAGTTTCATTTAATTTTCTCTTTGTTTTATTTTGGGATTAGTGTCCTACATTCTATTTGCATCTTTCCTTTAACATCGTTTTACCCTATCTCAGCACTAACTTTATGCCATCACTCTCTTGCTCACCGTTTCCCTTTTGGTCTCCTGTTTATCTTAACCCTTTCTGGCTTTAGATTTTCCATACTTTTTCAGTTTACCCTCTGCTAAAATTTCACCCTACTTATATATCTAATTTCCAACCTCCTGCTCCAAGTCAATACACACCTCTCTCTACGCTACCTTAACCAAAAAAAAAAAAAAAATTGTTTTTCTCTCTGGCCTTTTGTTGTTGTTTGCTTAAATGTTGATTAGATTGAATTTGTATGCTTTTTTATGAGATTGTTTTGCTTATTCCTTTTTTGTTCGTTTGGTTCTTTTGCTTGCTTTGTTTTTGCTTGTTTTTTACTTCTGTTTTCCCTTGCCTCACTTGATATTAGTTGGTGTTGTAGTTTGTATTAATCTCCAGGTCCGTGTAGCTGGCATTTGCTGGGATTAGTGGTTGTTCTATTGGAGTTTACTCCCCATATTTATAGTTTGTTCCCCTTTTCTCTCTTAGTATCGTTCTTGTCTCTCTTGCATTTTTTTTTCTTCTTTTCTTTTTTTCTTCTCTTTTCCCAAGTTCATTTTCACACTAGTTTTTTTGTTCTTTCTTTATAGTCTTCCTATTCCTTTCCTATCCCCTAATTTGTCTTTCTCTGGGGGACACCTTTATTGGGGTTATTAATATCGTGAATACAATTCTGTTCAGTGCCTTGTGTGTTGTACCTGGTTGTGTTGTATTTTGTACCTTTAAATCAACGCAGGAGAGAGAGAATTATATAACCAGACATCTGGAGAAGAGAGACCATGGGGAGACAAAGAAAGAGCCCCCATAGGAAAGAAAGGCAGGCATCACCAGAAAAGGAAGTAAATGAATTTGAGGCAAGCAACCTATCAGAGAAAGAATTCAGAGAAATGGTCATAAGGTGGCTGAAAAGAATGGAAGACAAATTCGACAATATGAGTAAGAACCAAGAGGAAATGAAGAAGAACCAAGAAGAAATGAGAAATGACATCGCTGATGTAAAGAACTAAATAGAAAGCATCAAGAGTAGACTAGAAGAAGCAGAGGACCGCATAAGTGAGCTAGAAGACAAGATGGAAAAAAATACCCAAATAGAACAGCTTCTAGAAAAAAAAATTAGAAAGCATGAGGAGAGCCTAAGGGAACTTTGGGACAACACAAAACAAAACAACATCCGAATAATAGGGGTACCAGAAGGAATGGAAACTTAGCAAGGAATAGAAAACCTGTTTGAAGAAATAATAACAGAAAACTTTCCTGATATAGGGAAGAAAAACCCCACACAAATCCAAGAAGCTCACAGAGTCCCAAGCAAAATGAACCCCAAAAGACCGACGTCAAGGCACATTATAATTAAATTGGCAAACACCAACAACAAAATAAGAATCTTAAAAGCAGAGGTAGAGGGAGTGAGCGGACTGCGCGGCCCCGCACCCGCAGGAGGAAATATAGGGAGCAGCTGAAACGAGAGGAATCCAGCCCGAATTGGCGGAGGAGAAGTGGCTGGTGAGACAGTTTGCAGCTGGGAAGGGCAGAGATCTCCTGGAAAAAGGTAAAACAAGGATCTGGGCAATAGAATCTGCTGGATCTCTAAACCCAGAAGGTCAGAGGAAAACTACACAGTGCCAAGCTGCGTCCCTGAGGACAGGCAAAGTGTCTGACTGTGAGAAAAAGGGTCCACGGAACTACGGGAGGTAGTAGATTTTAGACCTTGGAGTCTGATTTGGGATCTGAGCTCAAAGGCAGCCCTGAAGAGCTAACTGCCTGACTGCGCAGTGCGGGTAAGAGAGGAGATTGCAAAGATGCGGTCCCTCTTCGCACCGGGGCCTGCATCTTTCTCCACTGAACCTAGTTCGTAGGACCTTTCGGATACAGACACTTAAAGGTGGCTGAGGTGCAGGAGAAGGGGAGGAGTGGTGGAACCTGGGGAGAGTGGGCAGAGGAGGAAGCATGTCTGGGGCTGAGTCACATTGGATCCCCGGTTGCCATTTTCTCCTAAGAGATAACCCCTCCCTCCAGTCTCCAGGCAACCAATATAGCCACACACGGATACCACTCTGATTAACACTATAGGATTTGAATACTCCCTGAGGCCATAGGTACCACCCAAAAGAAAAACCTTTAGCATCTATTACGCAGTTACACTACCAGAGCTCTTCAGAGTGCTTCAGTGTGCCTCACTGGCAAACTTACCGCGGGTGCTCCTGTGAGCCACCACTGGGAGTAAGCGCCTATCCACCACAAGTACAGCATTAAAAGCTGAGTCTGCCCACCCCACAACTACAGAACTCTGGGCAACACAGTCACACCTTTCCAGAGTGCAGGCCCCCCGAGCCACATCACCCCGACAGATGGTTCCTTGGAGCCACTGTGAGTCCCCACTGGGCAAGCGTAATTTCAATTTAGGGTGCAAGACAGAAAAATTGGGATACTACCCTCCACGACTGCTGACCTCTAGACACTGCAGTTGTGCCTCTCAAACTCGCAGGCCTACATCAAGAGAACCCAAATAGTTCAAGTAGGGAACTACACTAGATTACCAAGCCCAGGAAAACTGAGAGATTATACCAGTAGCACCATCACCAAAAGATCCTGGGTAGCAAAGCAATTGGAACAACAATTAAAACATTACAGGAAAACATGGGGAGACAGAAAGGAAGTTCTCAAAGGAAGGAACAAGAAGAATCACTAGAAAGGGAATTAAATGAACTTGAGGCTAGCAGCTTAACAGAGAAAGAATTCAGAGTATTCGTTATAAGGATGTTTAAACGGATGGATGACAAATACACACAACTCAATGAGAACTATAAGGAGCTGAATGAAAACGTCACCAACATGAAAAGAATCCAAGAGGAGATGAAGTACGACATAGCTGCAATAAAGAACACAATGGAAGGCTTGAAGAGTAGAGTAGAAGAGGCTGAGGACCGCATCAATGAATTAGAAGACAAGGTAGGAAAAAACACACAAACTCAGCAGCAACTGGAAAGAAGACTGAAAAAGCAAGAGGAGAGCCTAAGGGAGCTTTGGGACGACAAGAAACGAAACAATATTCGAATAATAGGGATAAAAGAAGGAGAGGAAGAGAAGCAAGGACTAGAAAACCTGTTGGAAGAAATAATGACAGAAAATTTTCCTGATATTGGCAAGAAAAAAACTATCCAAGTCCAAGAAACATACAGAGTCCCAAACAAGTTGAACACCAAAAGACCGACATCAAGACACATCATAATTAAATTGATGGACACCAACGACAAAGCAAGAATCTTAAAGGCTACAAGAGAGAGACAGAAGGTTACCTACAAGGGATCTTCTATCAGAATATCAACTGATTTCTCAACAGAAACACACCAGGCCAGAAAGGAATGGAATGAAATATTCAAAGTGATGCAAAACAAGGGACTGAATCCAAGAATACTATACCCAGCAAGTCTATCGTTCAAAATTGAAGGTGGAATCAGAAGCTTCACAGACAAAAAAGGGCTAAGAGAGTTCATCACTACCAAGCCAGCAATGAAAGAAATGCTAAAGGGGCTGCTGTAAAAAGAAGATAGAGAAAGGCAAGAAGAAACATAAACACTAAGGAAAAATATGTCAACAAACAGGTACTTATCAATAATAACATTAAACGTAAATGGGTTGAATGCACCAATCAAAAGACATAGGGTAGCTGAATGGATAAGAAAACATGACTCATATATCTGCTGTCTACAAGAGACCCACCTTAGAGCAAAAGATTCACACAGACTGAGAGTGAAGGGATGGAAAAACATTTTTCAGGCAAATGGAAATGAGAAAAAAGCTGGGGTTGCGATACTTATATCAGATAAAATAGACCTCAAAGTAAAGGCCATAATAAGAGATAAGGAAGGCCACTACATAATACTAAAGGGAGCAATCCAGCAAGAAGATATAACTCTGGTAAACATTTATGCACCCAATGCAGGAGCGCCCAAATACATAAAAAATCTCCTGGAAGATATCTAGGGAGAGATCGACATCAATACAATCATAGTAGGGGACTTTAATACACCACTGACATCAATGGAAAAATCCTCTGGACAAAAAATCAGCAAAGAAACAGCAATTCTAAATGACACACTAGATCAGATGGACCTAATTCACATCTTCAGAGTATTTCACCCCAAAGCCATGGAATATACGTTCTTCTCAAGTGCACATGGGACATTCTGAAAAATAGACCACATTTTGGTTAACAAGCAAAGTCTCCCCAAATTCAAAAAGATTGAAATCATATCAAGCATTTTCTCAGACCACAATGGCATAAGATTAGAAATAAACTACAATAAAAACATTCCAAAAAATTCAAACACTTGGAAATTGAATAGCATGCTACTAAACAATGATTGGGTTATCAATGAGATCAAAGAAGAAATTAAAAACATCATGGAAATGAATGACAATGAAAACACAACATTGCAAATCCTATGGGACACAATGAAAGCAGTCCTGAGAGGGAAGTGTATAGCTCTACAGGCCTACCTCAAAAAACAAGAAAAAATGGTAATAGATCATCTAACCCAACAACTCAAAGAATTAGAAAGGGAGCAACAAGAAAAGCCCACAGTGAGCAGAAGAAAGGAAATAATAAAGATCAGAGCAGAAATGAATGACATAGAGACCAAAACAACAATACACAAGATCAACAAAACCAAGAGCTGGTTCTTTGAAAGGATAAACAAGATTGATGAACCTCTAGCCAGGCTCACCAAGAAGCAAAGAGAGAGGACCCAAATAAACAAAATCAGAAATGAAAGAGGTGAAATAACAACAGACCCCACAGAAATACAAAAGATTGTCAAAAAATACTATGAACAACTCTACTCCAACAAACTAGACAACCTGGAGGAAATGGATACATTCCTAGAAAAACACAACCTTCCAAAACTTACTCAGAAAGAGACTAAAAATCTCAATAGGCTGATAACTATGGAAGAAATTGAAGCAGTCATCAAAAAGCTCCCAGCAAACAAAAGCCCAGGTCCAGACGACTTCACAGGGGAGTTTTATAAAACATTCAAGGAAGAGCTAACACCTATCCTCCTCAGACTATTCCAGAAAATTCAAGAAGAAGGAACACTCCCAAGCTCCTTCTATGAAGCCAGCATCACCCTAATACCAAAACCAGATAAAGATAACACAATGAAAGAGAATTACAGGCCAATATCCCTCATGAACATAGATGGAAAATCCTCAACAAAATTCTAGCAAATCGAATCCAGCAGTACATCAGAAAGCTCATACACCATGACCAAGTAGGATTTATCTCTGGGATGCAAGGATGGTACAATATTCGCAAATCAATAAACGTGATACATCACATAAACAAATTGAGAGATAAAAACCATATAGTTATATCAATTGATGCAGAAAAAGCATTTGACAAAATCCAACACACTTTCTTGATAAAAACTCTCAGCAAGATGGGGATAGAAGGATCATACCTCAACATAATAAAAGCCATATATGACAAACCCACAGCCAACATCATACTCAATGGGCAAAAACTAAAACCATTTCCCCTAAGAACAGGAACAAGACAGGGATGCCCACTCTCACCACTCCTATTCAACTTAGTGTTGGAAATACTACCCATTGCAATCAGACAAGAAGAAGAAATAAAAGGCATCCAAATTGGAAAAGAAGTAAAACTGTCCTTATTTGCAGATGACATGATATTGTACATAAAAAAACCAAAAGACTCCATCAAAAAACTAATAGACTTAATAAATGAATTCGGCAGAGTAGCAGGATACAAAATAAATGCTAAGAAATCTATGGCATTTCTATACACCAATAATGATCTTACAGAAAGAGAGACTAAAAAAGCAATCCCATTTACCATCACACCAAAAAAATTAAGATACCTAGGAATAAACTTAAGTAAGGAGGTAAAAGACCTATACGTGAAAACTATACAACACTGAAAAAAGAGATAGAGGAAGACATAAACAGATGGAAGAACATACCATGTTCATGGATTGGTAGAATCAACATCATCAAGATGTCCATACTACCCAAAGCAATCTATATTTTCAATGAACTTCCCATTAAAATACCAACAGCATATTTCACAGACCTAGAACGAACTTTCCAAAAATTCATCTGGAATAAAAAAAGACCCCGAATAGCTACAGCAATCCTGAGAAAGAAGAATAAAGTAGGAGGGATCTCAATACCAGATTTCAAGCTATATTACAAAGCCACTGTTCTCAAAACTGCCTGGTATTGGCACAAGAACAGACATATAGATCAATGGAATAGAATAGAGAAACCAGAAATCGATCCAAATCGCTATGCTCAATTAATATTTGACAAAGGAGGCATGAACATACAATGGAGTCAAGACAGTCTCTTCAATAAATGGTGTTGGGAAAATTGGACAGATACATGCAAACAAATGAAACTAGACCACCAACTTACACCATACACAAAAATAAACTCAAAATGGATGAAGGACTTAAACATAAGACAGGAAACCATAAAAATACTAGAGGAATCTACAGGCAGAAAAATCTCTGACATATGCCAAAAGAACTTCTTCGCTGATACTGCTCCTAGGGCAATGGAAGCTAAAGAGAAAATAAACAAATGGGACTACATCAAAATAAAAAGCTTTTGCACAGCAAAGGAAACCATCAATAAAACAACAAGAAAGCCCACTACGTGGGAGAACATATTTGCCAATGATGTCAACGATAAGGGTTTAATCTCCCACATTTACAGGGAACTCATGCAGCTTAACAAAAAGAAGATATACAACCCAATCAAGAAATGGTCAACTGATCTAAATAGACACTTTTCGAAAGAAGACAGAAGGAAGGCCAAGAGACATATGAAAACCTGCTCTAAATCACTAATCATCAGAGAGATGCAAATCAAAACAACAATGCGGTACCATCTCGCACCTGTCAGAATGGCCATTATCAACAAATCAACAAATGACAAGTGCTGGCGAGGATGTGGAGTAAAAGGAACCCTCGTGCACTGCTGGTGGGAATGCAGACTGGTGCAGCCACTGTGGAAGACAGTATGGAGTTTCCTTAAAAAACAAAAAATAGAACTCCCATTTGACCCAGTGATCCCACTTCTAGGAATATATCCTAAGAAACTGGAAACATCAATCAGAAAGGATATATGCACCCCTATGTTCATAGTAGCACAATTTACAATAGCTAAGATTTGGAAACAGCCTAAGTGCCCATCAGCAGATGAGTGGATTAAAAAACTGTGGTACATCTACACAATGGAATACTACGCTGCAGTAAAAAAGAAGGAGCTCTTACCATTTGCAACAATATGGATGGAGATGGAGAACATTATGCTTAGTGAAATAAGCCAGTCAGAGAAAGATAAATACCACATGATATCACTCATTTGTGGAATATAATGAACAACATAAACTGATGGGGGGAAAAATAGATTCAGAAACAGAGAAACATCAATCAGAATGTCAAACCTCAGGGAAGAAATTGTGAGGTAACCAGAAACCCAAGAATGCACGAGAATGCCTTTACAACCATGCTAGCAATCATCAGATGTACGGTAATTTTACCTAGGACAAGAGGGTAAGTATTTTGGACTCATGCTCCTGACCCTTTATGGGTAAGACCACTCATGTGGGCTGATCCCCTGACTAATGTAGTTACCAATAATACCAAACACCTTGGTCATCCAGGAGGTCCATGGGTGGGGCAAGTAAGTATAAATACACAGGGGTCTCCACCCAGCTTCCCTTTTGTATGACACAAAATCAAAACAATGCCACTTTGTGTGTAAAATTAAAGAGAGGCTTCTGGCTTGTGTGGACACCAAAGAAAGGGTGTCACTACTATCACTACTTGCCCGCGGTAGAAGTGCAGAAAATGTAACTAAGGCCTTGTCTATACAAAAAGAAATGGACAGCCAGTTTGAAAGGGAATTGCCATGGACTAGAACAAAGAATAGCCTTACATGATATTATTCTACACTGTCATTAAAATTTTTCCCAGATTTGGATCACCCCCATTACTTATAATAGTTCCTCATGCCCGTGGTGGGAGGGAGGGATATCATCTGTTTGGTGTTTGGAGACAAACGTAACACATCTCTAGATATTTTAGAATTACAACAGCATATTATACAATTACCCCAAACAAACTTACAAACTAATTCTTTGAATGTCTGGCAGCAATTTAAAAAGGACATGAAAGGGTTTAATCCCTTCCACTGTGTAGAGGGCCCCCTGGGAAGGCACCTGAGCATTCTAAATTGGCCCCTCTTGCCCTTTTGGCCAAGAGGGACCCGCTTCTCACAATCCAATTGTCCACAGCTGTTGCCTGAGCTTCTGTTCATGCCAAGGTTGAAACCTCGTGATGGCTGGTACCATGGATCTGTCTCTTGCCCAGTGGGGTGAGCTGGGCCTCCTTGGAGAAGAAACCTGGGTTCCACAAGATATGTGATCAGTGCTGGGACCCTGCCAGCAGGCGAGGGGATCCAAAGGCAGGTGCTGGGCATGGAGGCCATGGGGGTATAGGCGACCAAGGAGACAGAACTAAACCTCACATCACCCTGCTTGGCCCCAGAGGATGGCTGGTTAGCCAGAGACGGGTAAGATTCCTCAGGGAAGGAATAACCTAAGACAGGCACGGTTGCATAGGGGCCATCAGGAGAGAACTTGGGGGTCAACAGAGGTGGCGCACAGACCTTCACCCCCCCAAGTTTGCAGGGGCCTGAACCCTCACCCCTGCTGAAGGAGATCTCCTGCCCCCATGGCTGCTCAACTGCACATGCCCAGCTCAAATCAGGACTCAGGTAATAGAGACTTGGCCGACAGCAGATGCCCTCTCACTGCAACAAGACTTGATGGAGATGTCTTGCACCCATGATCCAGGGAACTGGGGTCTATGATATCTAAATCCAGCCTAGCACCAGGAATGCTCAGGGCCTACACAAGAAGGCAAATAATCCTCTCCACTAATAATTACAGGGTAAAACAAGATGTTTGTTAGAGTATTAAATTTGAAAGTAAAATAGTAGTCAAGTTTTCAGACTAATTTAAATTGGCCAATCAAAATAAGCAAATACTCTAGAAAAATCAATTGTACTGGACAAAAAAGCTGTTACTAAGTGTTAACTATAATTTTTATTGGTAGTTCATCTCATGGTAAAAGTACGTAACATATAATGAACCTAAAGCAGTCACATTTTAGTGCAAAAAAGTAAAATTTAAAAGCTATCAAGATTACAGCATAAAATTTCCAAAAGCCTCCCAATATTTAAACCAAGAAAGGGGGGATAGTAGAAGAATATCATGTAAGGAAAAATATCCTGCAAATAAATTACATCTAGAAAATTTTTACTTTAGAAAATCAACTTTCATTTGTAATGCTAACAGCAAGTCACCCAGGTAAAACATACATGGTGTCAAAACAAGCCAAAGGAAAATCGTTTGGGCAAAAAAAATGACAAAGGATCGCAAATCAAATTTATAGAAAATATTCCTTTATTAACTTTTGGTCGAGAATATGTTTGTATATTTTCAGAAAACAACTCCGAGACATGTGGATTCCTGCAACAGAGAGGAATTGACAGGAGTGCTCCAGCCATGAAATCAGAAGAGAAACAGTCCAGAGATGGAAGATGCTGACGATGCCTTCCCATACTAGCAGTCAGCAGATATGTGTCACTGCAGATTGCCCAGGACCAAACCAGAGGGGGTCGGACCTGCATTACCACCATTTGTCCACCATCCAGAACTGAAATATCATTGCTGTTATGAACACATAAACAACTGTTGGACATAGAAACCGGGACTCAAAAGAACTGTTGGCCCAGAAAGAAACTCACTATAGACTGATTCATTTGCTTCTCAGCATAATTATTATTGCTTGTCTCATTTTCGGTTCCTATAAGTGTATTCCTAGCATCACATGAGCTCACTCATCTAGGGGAAAAGATGAACATCATAGACTGAAGAACAAGAACAGCATTGATCAGACTGTCAGACCTAAGAGGGAAGGTAGGGGAGGGTGGGGACAAGGGAGATAGATCAACCAAAGGACTTGTGTGCTTGCATATGAGCCTAACCAGTGATCACAGACAACAGGGGGAGGGGGGCATGCATGTGGGGGGGTTTGGGAAGGGAACGGGGGGGGGGTTGATGATAAATATGTGATACCTTAATCAATAAAGTAATTTAAAAAAAAAATAAAAAAACAAAGAATCTTAAAAGCAGCCAGAGAGAGACAGGAAGTTACATACAAAGGAACCCCCATCAGACTAGCAACTGATTTCTCAACAGAAACTCATCAGGCTGGAAGGGAATGGAATGAAATATACAAAGTCATGCAAAGGAAGTGTCTGAATCCAAGAATACTGTACCCAGCAAGGCTATCAATCAAAATTGAAGGTGAAATCAGGAGCTTCACAGACAAAAAAGGACTAAGGGAGTTTATCACCACCAAACCAGCAATGCAAGAAATGCTAAAGGATCTGCTGTAAAAAAAAAAAAAAAAAGAAATAAGAAGTGAAGAAGGAACACAGGGGGATAGAATAAAAATGGCGACAAATAAGTACCTATCAATAATAACTTTAAATGTAAATGGATTGAATGCCCCAATCAAAAGACAAATGGTAACTGATTGGATAAGAAAACAAAACCCATATATCTGCTGTCTACAGGAAACCCACCTCAGAAAAAAAGACACATACAGACTGAGAATGAAGGGATGGAAAAAGGTTTTCCAGGCGAATGGAAATGAAAAAAAAAAGCTGGTATAGCAATACTTATATCCGACAAATTAGATCTCAAAGTGAAGGACATAACAAGAGATAATGAAGGCCACTTCATAATACTAAAGGGAGCAATCCAACAAGAAGAAATAACTATTGTAAACATATACGCACCCAATACAGGAGCACCCAAATACATAAAAAAACTCCTGGAAGATATCAAAGGAGAGATTGACAGCAATACAATCCTAGTAGGAGACTTTAATACCCCACTATCACCATTGGACAAATCCTCTAAACAAAAAATCAATCCTAAATGACTCACTAGACCAGATGGAATTAATCGACATCTTCAGAACATTTCAACCCAAAGCCACAGAATATACATTCTTCTCAAGTGCACAAGGGTCATTTTCAAAGATAGACCATATGTTAGGACATAGGCAAAGTCTCTCCAAATTTAAGAAGATAGAAATCATATCAGGTATCGTCTCAGATCACAGTGGCATAAAACTGGAAATCAACTACAATAAAAACAATCCAAAGAAATCAAGCACATGGAGACTAAACAGCAAGCTATTAAACAATGATTGGGTTACCAAAGACATCAAGGAAGAAATAAAAAACATCATGGCAACAAATGACAATGAAAACACGACAATCCAAAATCTATGGGACACAGCGAAAGCAGTCCTGAGAGGGAAGTTCATAGCTCTACAAGCCTACTGCAAAAAACAAGAAACAATGGTAATAAATTACCTAACCCAACAACTCAAAGAGTTAGAGAGAGAGCAAGAAGAAAAGCCCAGTGTAAGCAGAAGGAAGGAAATAATAAAGATCAGAGCGGAGATAAACCACATAGAGACCAAAAAACAATACAAAAGATCAACAAAACCAAGAGTTTGTTCTTTGAAAGGATAAACAAGATTGATGAACCTCTAGCCAGGCTCACCAAGAAGCAAAGAGAGAGGACCCAAATAAACAAAATCAGAAATGAAAGTGGTGAAATAACAACAGACCCTGCCAAAATACAAAGGATTGTTACAAAATACTATGAACAACTCTATTCCAACAAAATGGACAACCTGGAGGAAATGGACACATTCCTAGAAAAATACAACCTTCCAAAACTCAATCAGGAAGAATCTAAACAGCTCAACAGCCAGTAACTATGGAAGAAATTGAAGCAGTCATCAAAAAGCTTCCGGCAAACAAAAGCCCGGGGCCAGACGGCTTCACAGGAGAGTTTTACCAAACATTCAAGGAAGAACTAAAACCTATCCTCCTCAGACTATTCCAGAAAACTCAAGAGGAAGGAACACTTCCAGGCTCCTTCTATGAATCCAGCATCACCCTAATACCAAAACCAGATAAAGACAACACAATGAAAGAGAATTACAGACCAATATCCCTCATGAACATAGATGCCAAAATCCTCAACAAAATTCTAGCAAATCGAATCCAGCAGTACATTAGAAAGATCATACAGCACGACCAACTAAGATTTATCCCAGGAATACAAGGATGGTACAATATCCGCAAATCAATAAACGTGATACATCCATAAACAAATTGAGAGAAAAAAATCACATAGTCATATCAATAGATGCAGAAAAAGCATTTGACAAAATCCAACACCCTTTCTTGATAAAAGCTCTCAACGTGGTGGGAATAGAAGGATCATACCTCAACATAATAAAAGCTATATATGGTAAACCCACAGCCAACATCATACTCAATGGGCAAAACTAAAACCATTTCCCCTAAGAACAGGAACAAGACAGGGATGCCCACTCTCACCACTCCTGTTTGACATAGTACTGGAAGTATTAGCCATTGCAATTAGACAAGAAGAAGAAATAAGAGGCATCCAAATCGGAAAAAAAGAAGTAAAGCTGCCCTTATTTGCAGATGACATGATATTGTACATAAAAAACCCAAAAGACGCCATGAAAAAACTAATAGACTTAATATATGAATTTGACAATGTAGCAGGATACAAAATTAATGCCAAGAAATCTATGGCATTTCTATACACCAATAGTGAACTTACAGAAAGAGAGACTAAAAAAAATCCCATTTACCATCACACCAAAAAAACTAAGATACCAGGAATAAACTTAACTAAGGAGGTAAAAGGCCTATACACAGAAAACTATAGGACACTGAAAAAAGAGATAGAGGAAGACGTAAACAGATGGAAGAACATACCATGTTCATGGATTGGTAGAATCAACATCATTAAAATGTCCATACTACCCAAAGCAATCTACAGATTCAATGCACTCCCCATCAAAATACCAACAGCATATTTCACAGACCTAGAAAGAACTCTCCAAAAATTCATCTGGAATAAAAAAAGACCCCGAATAGCCACAGCAATCCTGAGAAATAAGAATAAAGTAGGAGGGATCTCAATACCAGACCTCAAGATGTATTTCAAAGCCACAGTTCTCAAAACAGCCTGGTACTGGCACAAGAACAGACATATAGATCAATGGAACAGAATAGAGAATCCAGATATCGATCCAAACCACTATGCTCAATTAATATTTGACAAAGGAGGCATGAACATACAATGGAATAAAGACAGTCTCTTCAATAAATGGTGTTGGGAAAATTGGACAGACACATGCAAAAAAATTAAACTAGATCACCAACTTACACCATACACAAAAATCAACTCAAAATGGAATCAGGACTTAAACATAAGACGGGAAACCATAAAAATACTAGAGGAATCCACAGGCAACAAAATCTCAGACATATGCCAAAAGAACTTCTTCACTGACACTGCCCCTAGGGCAATGGAAGCTAAAGAGAAAATTAACAAATGGGACTACATCAAAAGAAAAAGCTTTTTTACAGCAAAAGAAACCATCAACAAAACAACAAGAAAGCCCACTCTATGGGAGAACATATTTGCAAATGGTATCAATGATAAAGGTTTAATCTCCAACATCTACATGCAGCTTATACAACTTAATAAAAGGAAGATAAATGATCCAATAAAAAAAATGGGCAATGGACCTAAATAGAATCTTTTCAAAAGAAGACAGAAGGAAGGCCAAGAGACACATGAAAACATGCTCAATGTCACTAATTATCCGAGAGATGCAAATCAAAACAACAATGCGGTACCATCTCACACCTGTCAGAATGGCTATCATCAACCAATCAACAAACGACAAGTGTTGGCGAGGATGCGGAGAAAAAGGAACCCTCGTGCACTGCTGGTGGGAATGCAGACTGGTGCAGCCACTGTGGAGAACAGTATGGAGTTTCCTCAAAAAACTGAAAATGGAACTCCCATTTGACCCAGTAATCCCACTCCTGGGAATATATCTGAAGAAACTAGAAACACCAATAAGAAAGGATATATGCACCCCTATGTTCATAGCAGCACAATTTACAATAGCTACAATTTGGAAACAACCTAGGTGCCCGTCTGCAGATGACTGGATCAGAAAACTGTGGTACATCTACACAATGGAATACTATGCTGCCATAAAAAAGAAGGAATTCTCATCATTTGCAGCAACCTGGATGGAATTGGAGAACATTATGCTAAGTGAAATAAGCCAGTCAACGAAAAAAAAATACCACATGATTTCACTAATTTATGGATAATAAGAACATTATACACTGATGAACAAAAATATAGATACAGAGACAGTAAAGCATCAAACAGACTGTCAAATTACAGGGGGAAGGTTAGGGAGAGGTGGGGGATATAAGAGATCAACCGAAGGACTTGTATGCATGAATATAAGCATAACCAATGGACACAAAACTCTGGGGGCTGAGGGCATGTATGGGTGTGGGGTGGGGGGGACAAAGGTAAGATATGTACACATATAATACTTAAATAAAAAAAAGTGGGGAAAAAAATGGGCAATGGACCTAAATAGATACTTTTTAAAAGAGGAAATAAGGAAGGCCAAGAGACATATGCAAACATGCTCAAAGGCACTAATTATCCGAGAGATGCAAATCAAAACGACAATGCGGTACCATCTCACACCTGTCAGAATGGCTATCATCAACAAATCAACAAACGACAAGTGCTGGCGAGGGTGCGGAGAAAAAGGAACACTCATGCACTGCTGGTGGGAATGCAGACTGGTGCAGCCACTGTGAAGAACAGTATGGAGTTTCCTCAACAAACTAAAAAGGGAACTCCCATTTGACCTAGTGATCCCACTTGTAGAAATAAACATGACTTTTTAAAATGTGCCTGAGTTAGACATTTCTGTAGTCCTATATAATAATAACCTAATATGCAAATCCACTGAATGATGGAACGACTGTTGGAACGACCGGTTGCTATGATGCACATTGACCACCAGGGGCACATGATGAATGCATGAGCTTCCCCCAGCCCGCAGGCCCCAGGCCAGCCAAGGCGGGTGCCAACGGGGGCCCCCTGATTGCCCTGCAAGTCGCCCCGCAGAGGGAGGTGATTGGTGACGGCAGGAGGTGAGGTTGGCAAGCGGGTGGTGCCAGGCTGGCCAAGGCGGGTGCCACCAGGGGCCCCTGATTGCCCTGCGGGTCGCCCCACAGATCAGCCATGATCACCGGCCAGGCCTAGGGACCCTACAGGTGCACAAATTTCGTGCACCGGGCTTCTACTGATTTTATAAATGCACGGCATATTTATAGTATTACGAGTTCATTTTAAAATTTTATGGTTGATAGGAATATTTTTTATATAAGTGCTCAAATCAATTACAATTGGCCTCATTAAAGAGATATTATGGTCTAATTTATTACTATTCATAAGTAGGATATTATTTCATATTCATATGAAACAAAGTCCTCTCTAGTTTAAATAAACACAGGTATATGGAGAATTTCCAGTGTCAGTAATACAACTTCTGTCACAGGTCAAGAGTAAAAACAAACATAAAAACTTACAGATGTAGATATTAAGGAGCTATTCTCTTTCACAATGGTTATAGAGTTCTTAATTGATGTGAATTCACAAACACAAACAAAAAGACTATACAAACCAGATTCTCTGTTTCTCACTTAGCTGAAAATAGCTCTCTACCATCCATCTAGATTCTAGAAGAAATCACCAAATGGTCCGACAATAAAATTCTCAATCATTACTATCACTAAGTAGGAATAACTTATTGTCATATACAAATAAGAAACAAAAACACAAAAATCACTAGAGAAGAGAAAATAAAACCTATAGAAACAGAATAAACAAAGTTCAAGTAATATTACTGGTTGGGATTCACCTTGACAGTCAAGAAAAATGTACTTAGGTTTAAATGGATTATGAGGTGCATTTCTTCCATAATGTAGTTTACTTGTCTCCATCAGGTGAATGGAACTATCCAAAATTGTTAAAGTATAATTTTTAAACAATTACGATCATAATACTCAGAAAAATATAAAATGAACACATATAAAAGATTTCATTGAACTCATTAATTATTGAAGGAACAATTAAGATATCATGACTAGCTCCAGCTGGTTTAGCTCAGTGGATAGATTGTCGGCCTGTGGACTGAAAGGTTCCAGGGTCTGATTCCGTTCAAGGGCGCATGCAGCGGTTGGGGGCTGTAGTCCCAGTAGGAAGCATGCAGGAGGCTTCCAATCAATGACTCTCTCTCATCATTGTTTCTATCTCTCTCTCCCTCTCCTTTCCTCTCTGAAATCAATAAAAATTATGTTTAAAAAACAATTTTAAAGAAAGATGTCATAACTAAGTCAAAGACCATTTTAAAAGAGTATTGATAGGAAGATAAAATTGCCAAATTTGATACAAATCGGATAATGTTCAACAGGGCCATAAAACTGGAGTTATCTATATACAGACATAATTTATTTGCATTTAGACAAGACAAAAATTGCAAGTTAACATGCAGCTTCACTAAATCTGGAACCATAAATAAATAGTAAATAGTAAGTTGAATGAGTTGTCTTATGTCCCCTAGACCAGGGGCTAACAAATTATAGTCTATGGGTGAAACCTGGCCACTATCAATTGTTTGCATATTGTTTATGGCTGCTTTCATGCTACCAAGGCAGAGTTGAGTACTTGTGACACCATATGACCTATGAAAAGAAAAATATTTACTATCTGGACCTTTACAGAAACCATTTTCTGATTGTTGCTCTGGACATTCTTTGGGTGGACTTCACTTTCTTATGACATTAAAAATATATGGCCCCACTCGTTTGCAGTAGTTCTAATTTTTGGATATTTAAAAAATACTGCTATGATTCTGCCATGGTAGAAGTAATCTCTCCCTTTTTTTGTGTTTACATATTAATTTATTATATATATATTTTTAAAAAGTCTTTATTTTTGAAAGTATTACATAGGTCCTCCTTTTCACCCCATTAATCTTCTTCCATCCCACTTCCCCCCACCCCCAGGCCCTCACCACCCCACTGTCTGTGTCCATGGTTATGCATCTATGCATACAAGTTCATTGGTTCATCAATTCCCACCTACCCTCCCCTACTTTTCCACTGAGGTTCAACAGTCTTCTATGACTCTAGGTCGATTTTTGATCATCAGTTTATTTGGTTCATTAGATTCCACGTATGAATGAGATCATGTGATACGTAATCTTTCTTTGATTGGCTTATTTCACTTAGCATAATGCTCTCCAGGTCCATCCATGCTGTTGCAAATGGTAAGAGCTCTTTCTTTTTTACAGCTGCATAGTATTCTATTTTGTAAATGTACCACAACTGTTTTATCCACTCATCTGCTGATGGGCACTTAGGCTGTTTCCAAATATTAGCTATTATAAATTGTACTGCTATGAACATAGGGTTACATATTTATTTATATCCCTCTTATCCTAATATATAAAAACCCTGGGTCCATCACATCCACAACAACTGGGAGGCTCGAAGAACCAGAAGTCAGTCCTGCAGTCAGCGCTGGGTTGCCGTGGCGACCCAGCACTGACTGCTATGGCTGCAAGCATGGTGACCCAGCACTGACTGCTGAGGGGGCTGTGAATCAGACACGGACAGAGGCCTGAAGAGAGAAGCAGGATCTGATCTGTAGCCTCTGTGGCAGCTGTTGATCAGCACCTGCCTCTCTCTTACTTTCCAGGCTTGGTCAGCAGCCGTGCCTCCATTTCTCTCCATGCCTCCACCCGGGCTGCTGACCAGCCCTGCCTTTCTGATCAGGCCCCATTGATAAGCCCAGAGGCGCTGACTGGCATAGAAACTGACCAATCAGAACCAAATATGAGTCAACTGTGAGGAGCCAATGGCTGCCTAGGAGGTGAAGCTTTTGATGCTGACTGGCATAGAAACCAACCAATCAGAACCAAATTGGCTGGCAGCGAAGGGCAGTTGGGGGCAAAATCAGGCCTGCAGGGGAGGGCAGTTGGGTGTGAGATCAGGCCAGCAGGGGAGGGCAGTTAGGGGTGATCAGGAAGGCAGAGGCAGTTAGGGGCAATCAGGTGGGCAGGGAAGGGCAGTTGGGGGCGAGATCTGGCCTGCAGAGGAGGACAGTTGGGGGCAATCAGGCCAGCAGGGGAGGGCAGTTGGGAGCAACCAGACCGACAGGGGAGGGCAGTTGTGGGGGACCAGGCCTGCAGGGGAGGGCAGTTGGGGGGAACCAGGCTTGCAGGGGAGGGCATTTGGGGGGGACCAGGCCGGCAGGGTAGGGCAGTTGGAGGCGACCAGGCCGGCAGGGGAGGTCAGTTGGGGGCCATCAGGCCAGCAGGGGAGGGAAGTTGGGGGCGAGATCAGGCTGGCAGGGAAGGGCAATTGGGGTGAGATCAGGCTGGCAGGGGAGGGCAGTTGGGGGCGAGATCAGGCTGGCAGGGGAGGGCAGTTGGGGGCAACCAGGCCAGCAGGGGAGGGCAGTTGGGGATGATTGGGCTGGCAGGGGAGCAGTTAGGTGTTAATCAGGCTGGCAGGGGAGTGGTTAGGGGGTGATCAGACTGGCAGGTAGAAGCGGTTAGGGGCAATCAGTCAGGCAGGCTGGTGAGCGGTTGGGAGCCAGCAGTCCCGGATTGTGAGAGGGATGTCCAACTGCCGGTTTAGGCCTGATCCACAGTCAGACATCCCCCAAGGGACCCAGATTGGAGACGGTGCAGGCTGGGCTGAGGGACACTCCCCCACACAGTGCACGAATTTCATGCACCAGGCCTCTAGTAATATTATAATATGGTTTTGTGATCTTTATTAGACTTAAGCTTATTGAGAACATCTCGTCTTTGTATCTGTACTTAGCATAGTAAACTACAAACAGTAGATATTCAATAAATCTTTGTTGAAACAAACTGAATCAAAACTAAAAGGTGAATGTGAAAGCTCAAGGAAGCCTGGAGATTGGGATTGCTCAGAAAGGACTGCAAAAAATGAGTTGCTTATAAATGAATGAAGTCTTATGTAAAATGATATAAAAGTAAAATATTATAAATTCTGCTGAATTTATTTCCTAGAGACCAATCACTTATCTATACTCTACCATAGTTTCTTCATCTAAATTATATGAATAGTATTTGCTATTTACTTAACAATTTGGAATGTCCCTAGACACAGGGCAAATAATTTTCATTTTAATAGCACTTGTTTTTACTAGATATTAGTACACTTGTTCATACAAGTTAATACAGTATTGACAGTGGCAAAATTATTGAAAATTTTATGTTTGTGATAAACATATTGTTACAAAAGGGATTTTTTGTTCCTTTCATTTGTAACATGTAGTCTAGAAGATATAGTTTGGATGATGAAATTTTGGGTTCCAGGGCATCTAAATGATTTATGTAGACAAGCATACTAATGTTACCTTGACTGCACTAAAAATTCCAGATCACCATGCAAATTGTACTCAATAAATATTATCAGAATGGATTTTAAATATAGTTTTATTCTATCATGCAGAGTGAGCAGATGGCTGGCCACACAGCATATGGTATTATTTTTATCTTATAAATGAGAAGTTCAAGTATAATATTATTGCCATTAATAGGCCTTGACCCTGGCTCATCTGACATTAGGCTAAATCTTTCTGCTAAGAAACTCTCAAAATATGAAACATACTATTTAATTTTGAGATGTTTGTAAAATATATGATTTTCTTTAAAAAAGGTAATTTTAAATATACTTAAATATTCTACTGCCTCTTCAACTTTATCTGAGTATATTTTCATCTGAAGGGTTTTAAAAATATTTGTCCTGAAGAATTATTCAGTTAATGTCAGATGACTAGCTATTTTTTAAAAAGTAATTAATCAGGCCAATCATTTCAGATATTTAAGTGAGAATGAGATTTAGTTGATTTCATGCAATAATTTAACTTGAATAAAAAGCAGCTTCTAGTCTTCTCCATGGGCATGTCTAACATAAATGAATACCAATTAACGTACTATCATTCCATTGGGGTTTAGACCATCATTTTTCTAATTATGGTATAAATCCCTCAATGGAAAAAAAACACACCCATCTGTAAAGAAGTAATTCCCAACAGTAATCTTATACATTGCAAAATGCCAATTATTATGCATTTCTCAATACCTTTGCTATAGGAGACATGCACCATCCAGTACATTAAAATGAAGGACATTAAGGGTAAGATCACTACTTTGGGAACAAGTAAAAGCATTGGGTATATAATAATTCATTTGACTTCATATAATCTTGATATTGCTTCATTAAATTTGGTGTGTTTTTAAATCTGCTCTTGGGTAAAATTAAATAAACTTTATTTCATGAAGAATAATGCACTCTTCCCTCTTCATTGGATATAAAACTGAAACTCACACACAGACAACAGTATGGTGGCTACCAGCAGGAAAGGGGATGAACATTAGTGAAGGGTAAAGGGGACCAACTATATGGTGACAGAAGATAATTTGACTTTGAGTGGTGGGCACACAATGCAATATACGGATAATATATCATAGAAATATACACTTGAAACATATATAATCTTATTAACCAATGTCACCCCCCAAAATTTAATGAAATATAAAAATACACTCTTTTCAAAAAATTCTTTATTGTTTACTGTATTACATAAGTCTCCTTTTTCCCCCATTGACCTCTCCCCAGCCGGCCCCACCCCCCAGCACATTCCCTTCCTTCCTCCCAGATCTGTGTCCATTGGCTATGCTCATATGCATGCATACAAGTCCTTTGGTTGATCTCTTACCCTCTCACCCCCCAGCCTTCCCTCATAGGTTGGACAGTCAGTTCGATGCTTCTATGACTGGTTCTATTTTTGTTCATCAGTTTATGTTGTTCATTATATTCCACAAATGAGTGGGATCATGTGATATTTATCTTTCCCTGACTGGCTTATTTCACTTAGCATAATGCTCTCCAGTTCCATCCATGCTGTTGCAAATGGTAAGAATTCCTCCTTTTTTTACAGCAGCATAGTATTCCATTATTTAGATGTACCCCAGTTTTCTAACCCACTCATCTTTTGATGGGCACTTAGGCTGTTTCCAAATTTTAGCTATTGTACTAGGTGTACCAGTTAATAATGCGGATTTTGTAATCAAAGAAAACACTATAATTTCAAGAGAAACATCAAAAGTGCTTTATTCAAAGTAATGTCCATCACTAGCTACACATTTCCCCCCTCTTTCAGGTAATTTGTGGATACCGTCCCAATGGAACTTTTCTTGTTTTGAGGCAAACCATTCAGAGAGCCAATTTTCTACTTCTTCATATGTTTTGAAGTTCTGCTCAGAGAGTGAGTGTGCCATCGATCTGAACAAGTGGTCATCTGAAGGAGCAATGTCTGGTGAATACGGCAAGTGGGTTAATACTTTCCAGGCAAGATCTTTTAACGTGTCTTCAACTGATTTTGAAGTGTGTGATGGTGCATTATTATGAGGGAAAATTACTTTGCCGTGTCTTCTGGCACATTCTGGTTGTTTCACGATCGAAGCGTGGTTCAAATTGATTATTTGTTGTCGGTAGCGATCAGTATTAACGGTTTCACCTGGTTTTAGAAGCATAATACACCACACCTTCCTGATCCCACCAAACACAGAGCATTGTCTTCTTTCTTGCAGTCGATGTTGATGGTTGACCTGGATTAACCCATGATTTTGTGCATTTGGGATTATCAAAATAAAACCACTTTTTAAAAAAATATATTTTATTGACTTTTTAAAGAGAGGAAGGGAGAGGGACAGAGAGTCAGAAACATTGATGAGAGAGAAACATCGATCAACCGCCTCCTGCACCACCCCCACTGGGGATGTGCCCGCAACCAAGGTACATGCCCTTGACCGGAATTGAACCCGGGACCCTTCAGTCCGCAGGCTGATGCTCCATCCACTGAGCCAAACTGGTTAGGGCAAAATAAATCCACTTTTTATCGGCAGTCACAATTCAATGCAAAAAGACTTTCTTTCGTGCTGTTGAAGCAACATTTTAGTGATAACTATTCGGTTTTCCATTTGTATTTCATTCAGTTGATGTGGCACCCGACATCAAAAGATTTCTTCCTTTGAAATCTTTCCCATTGCTTGTAAATCATCGGAAATTGCTGAGTAACGTTTAATCTTTCTGCAAGTTGTTTTTGAGTTTGACACGCATCTTCATCCAATAATGCTTGTAATTGTTGGTCTTCAAACTTTTTCGGTTGATCTGGGCGTTCTTTGTCTTTCACATAGAATTACAGGCCAATATCCCTGATGAACATAGATGCTAAAATCCTCAACAAAATTCTAGCAAATGTGATCTAGCATTACATTAGAAAGATCATACACCATGACCAAGTGGGATTTATTCTAGGGATGCAAGGCTGGTACAATATCTGCAAATCAATAAACATGATACATCACATAAACAAATTGAGAGATAAAAATCACATAATCATATCAATTGATGAAGAAAAGGCATTTGATAAAGTCCAAAACCCTTTTCTTTTTCTTTTTCTAAATTTCTTTATTGATTAAGTTATTACATATGTGTCCTTATTCCCCCATTACCCCCCCAACCCGCCCACTCATGCCCTCACCCCCCCCCCTGTTGTCTTTGTTCATTGGTTAGGCCTATATGCATGCATACAAGTCCTTTGGTTGATCTCTCCCCATTACCCCCACTCTCCCCTACTTTCCCTCTGAGGTTTGACAGTCTGATCGATGTTTCTCTGTCTCTGAATCTGTTTTTTTTGTTGTTGTTGTTCATCAGTTTATGTTGTTCATTATATTCCATAAATGAGTGAGATCATGTGATATTTATCTTTCTCTGACTGGCTTATTTCAATTAGCGTAATGCTCCAATTCCATCCACATTGTTGCAAATGGTAAGAATTCCTTCTTTTTTAAGAATTCCTTCTTTTTTTATCGCAGCATAGTATTCCATTGTGTAGATGTACCACAGTTTTTTAATCCACTCATCTGCTGATGGGCACTTAGGCTGTTTCCAAATCTTAGCTATGGTGAATTGTGCTGCTATGAACATAGGGGTGCATATATCCTTTCTGATTGGTGTTTCTAGTTTCTTGGGACATATTCCTAGAAGTGGGATCACTGGGTCAAATGGGAGTTCCATTTTTAGTTTTTTGAGGAAACTCCATACTGTTCTCCACAGTGGCTGCACCAGTCTGCATTCCCACCAGCAGTGCATGAGGGTTCCTTTTTCTCCGCATCCTCGCCAGCACTTGTCGTTTGTTGATTTGTTGATGATAGCCATTCTGACAGGTGTGAGATGGTACAGCATTGTTGTTTTGATTTGCATCTCTCAGATGATTAGTGACTTTGAGCATGTTTTCATATGTCTCTTGGCCTTCCTTCTGTCTTCTTTTGAAAAGTATCTATTTAGGTCCGTTGCCCATTTTTTGATTGGGTTGTTTATCTTCCTGTTGTTAAGTTGTATGAGTTCCCTGTAAATGTTGGAGATTAAATCCTTATCAGAGATAACATTGGCAAATATGTTCTCCCATGCAGTGGGCTTTCTTGTTGTTTTGTTGATGGTTTCTTTTGCTGCCAACACCTTTTTCTGATAAAAATGCTCAGCAAAGTGGGAATAGAAGGATCGTACCTCAGCATAATAAAAGCTTTATATGACATATCTACAGCCAACATAATACTCAATGGAAAAAAACTAAACCATTTCCCCTAAGAACAGGAACAAGACAGGAATGTCTGCTTTCACCACTCCATTTGACATAGTACTGGAAGTGCTAGCCACAGCAATCAGACAATAAGAACTAATAAAAGACATCCAAATGGGAAAAGAAGAAGTAAAATTGTCATTATTCGCAGATGACATGATATTGTACATAGAAAACCCTAAAAGAGAGGACAAGAAAAAGATGGCGACTGGCAAGAAGGTAGGGAGAGAGAGAGGGTGAGTGAGGAACCCATAGAGGAGAGTGTAGACGTGTAGACGTGTGTGGTGTGTGTGTGTGTATGAGCTAGGGTCAGTTAGATTCTGCAGGTCTTCCAAGGGGCTGCCTAACTGGGCAGTCCTAGATGGCGGAGCCCCGCGCACAAAGTGG
Organism: Ia io; assembly: GCA_025583905.1. Classification (NCBI taxonomy): domain Eukaryota; kingdom Metazoa; phylum Chordata; class Mammalia; order Chiroptera; family Vespertilionidae; genus Ia; species Ia io. The sequence continues at coordinate 90,102,232 of JAJQQW010000001.1, read as the reverse complement.
ACACATCTCGGTGGCTGGTGCGGACGCGGAGACCATGCCATCTTGAGAAACAGAGCTGCCTGAGACTCAGATCCTGGCTTCTGACACAAACCAGGACCCTGCAGCCACTGGGGACAGAGAACTGCTATCACAGCTTCAGACGAAGAAACAACAGGAATCCAGACTTCCCAGCAGATTCCCGTGAGTCAAAGAGCCTATCCCCCTCCCCGCAGGCGCACGTGGATAGTGCCATAGTAACTGATAGACACGCCCCTCGCGCAAGCTGCAGAGCTTTGCTCAGGGACGCGCTCCCCCTTAGGGAATTTGGCGCGCAGGACAGAAGCAGCTCACCTTCAGGGAAATCTGTCAGTGCACACAGAGGGCTCCCCTTCGGGGAATTGGGGGGAATTTGGCTTGTGGGTCTCAGCTCCCCTTCGGGGAATCTTAGAGCGTGCACAGAGGGGCTTCCCTTTGGGGAATTTGGCATGCAGGACAGACTCCGCCCCTCTTTGGGTATTCTGGGAGAGTGCATGGAGGCAGCTCACCTTCAGGGATTTGAGAGTGTGCGCCCTAGCTGGTTTGGCTCAGTAGAGAGAGCACACACAGGACGCAGCTCCACTTCAGGGAATTTGGCACGGCCGGATACAGCTGCCTGGGATCCCTGACTCACAGTGCATTCACACTAAGATCCAACGACCCCAATTGTTGGTGCATGCACACACAGGGACCCTGATTCTCAATGAGAAACCGCACAAGGCAACAGAGACTCTGACACTCGATTCTTGGTGCAGACACAGGGAAACTCTGACTCCTGGCACATGCTAAGGATCTCATTTTCGGCACATACCAATAGTGTGGTGGAGACAGGGCCCCTGATTCTAAGTGTGCACACCAATAAGAAAGGATATATGCACCCCTATGTTCATAGCAGCACAATTTACAATAGCTAAGATCTGGAAACAGCCTAGGTGCCCATCAGCAGATGACTGGATCAGAAAACTATGGTACATCTGCACAATGGAATATTATGCTGCCATAAAAAAGAAGGAATTCTTACCATTTGCAGCAACCTGGATGGAATTGGAGAACATTATGTTAAGTGAAATAAGCCAGTCAATGAAAGAAAAATACCACATGATCTCACTCATTTATGGATAATAAAGAACATTAAAAACTTGAACAAAAAGATAGATACAGAGGCAGTAAAACATCAAACAGTCTGTCAAATTACAGCAGGAAGGTTAGGGAGAGGTGGGGAAGATAAGAGATCAATCAAAGGACTTGTATGCTTGCATATAAGCATAACCAATGGACGCAAAACTCTGGGGGGTGAGGGCATATATGGGAGTGGGGTGGGGGGCAATGGTAAGATTTGTACACATATAATACCTTGATAAAAAAAATTGGGAAAAAAAAGAAAACCCTAAAAGCTCCATCAAAAAACTACTAGAACTAATAAATGAATTTGGCAATGTAGCTGGATAAAAAATTAACACCCAGAAATCTATGGATTTTTTTTATACACCAATAATGAACTCACAGAAGGAGAAATGAAGAAAACAATCCCATTTACCATAGCAACAAAAAAATTAAGATACCTAGGAATAAACTTAACTAAGGAGGTAAAAGACCTATACTCAGAAAACTATAAAATATTGAAAAAAGAGATAAAAGAAGACATAAACAAATGGAAGAATATACCGTGTTCATGGATTGGTAGAATCAACATCATTAAAAAGTCCACACTACCCAAAGCAATCTATAGATTCAATGCAATCCCCATTCAAATACCAACGGCATATTTCACAGACCTAGGACCAACTCTCCAAAAATTCATATGGAATAAGAAAAGTCCCCAAATAGCCGCAGCAATCCCGAGAAAGAAGAACAATGTAGGAGGGATCTCAATACCAGATATTAAGTAATATTACAAAGCCACTGTCCTCAAAACTGCCTGGTACTGGTACAAAAACAGATATATAGACCAATGGAACAGAACAGAGAACTCCCATATCGACCCAAGCCATTATGCTCAATTGATATTTTTGACAAAGGAGGCAAGAGCATACAATGGAGTCAAGACAGTCTCTTCAATAAATGGTGCTAGGAAAATTGGTTTCTTTTGATATGCAGAAGCTTTTTATTTTGATGTAGTCCAATTTGTTTATTTTCTCCTTAGTTTTCTTTGCCCTAGGAGATGTATCCACAAACATATTGCTAAGAGAAATGTGTGAGATTTTGCTGCCTATGGTTTCTTGTAGGATTTGTATGATTTCATAACTTACACCTAAGTTTTTTATCCATTTTGAGTGTATTTTGTGTATAGTGTAAGTTGGTGGTCTAGTTTCAGTTTTTTGCATGTTCAATTTCCCAACACCATTTATTGAAGAGACTATCTTGACTCCATTGTATGTTCTTGCCTCCTTTGTCAAATATTAATTGAGTGTTATGGCTTGGGTTCTCTGTTTTGTTCCATTGATCTATATGCCTATTCTTATGCCAGTACCAGGCTGTTTTGAGTACAGTGCCTTTGTAGCATAATTTGATATCTGGTATTGTTATTCCTCCAATTCCGTTCTTCTTTCTCAAGATTGCTATGGCTATTGGGGATCTCTTTGGGTTCAACATAAATTTTTGGAATATTTGTACTAGATCTATGAAATATATCATTGGTATTTTAATAGAGATTGCATTGAATCTATATATTGCTTTGGGAAATATGGACATTTTAATGATGTTAATTCTAGCAATCCATGAGCACAGTATATTCTTCCACTTGTTTATATCCTATGTCTTTTGTTTCAACATGTTAGGACATAAAGTAAGTCTCTACAAATTCAAAAAGTTTGAAATCATATCAAGCATCTTCACAGATCACAATGGTATGAAATTAGAAATCAACTATAGTAAAAGTACTCAAAAACATTCAAACACATGGACGCTAAATAGCATGTTCTTAAACAATGAATAGGTTATAATGTGATCGAGAAAGAAATAACCCAAAGCAATACACAGATTCAATGCAATCCCCATTAAAACACCAATGGCGTATTTCAAAGATCTAGAACGAACTCTCCAAAAATTCATCTGGAATTTAAAAAAAAAAAGACCTTGAATAGTCACAGCAATCCTGAGAAAGAAGAAAAAAGTTGGAGGGATCACAATACCAGATATCAAACTATATTACCAAGCCACGGTTCTCAAAACTGCCTGGTACTGGAACAGACATATAGACCAATGGAACAGAACAGAGAACCCAGAAATCAACCCAAAGCATTATGATCAATTAATATTTGACAAAGGAGGCAAGAGCATATAATGGAGACAAAACAGTCTCTTTAATAAATGGTGCTGGGAAATTTGGACAGATATATGCAAAAAAATGAAACTAGATCACCAACTTACACCATACACAAAAACAAACTCAAAATGGCTAAAGTACTTGAATATAAGATGGGAAATCATAAAAATTCTACAAGTCTCCATAGGCAGCAAAATAGCAAACATATGCCACAGCAATATCTTTACAGACACAGCTCTTAGGGCAATGGAGACTAAGGAGAAAATAAACAAATGGGACTACTTCAAAATAAAAAGCTTCTGCACAACAAACGAAACCATCAACAAAACAACAAGAAAGCCCACTGCATGGGAGAACATATTTGCCAATGATATTTCTGATAAGGGCTTAATCTCCAAAATTTACAGAGAACTCATACAACTTAACAAAATGAAGATAATCAATCCAATCAAAAAATGGTCAAAGGATGTAAATAAACACTTTCGAAAGGGGACATAGAGAAGGCCAAAAGAAATATGAAAACATGCTCAAAGTCACTAATCATCCAAGAGATGCAAATCAAAACAACAATTAGATACCATCTCACTCCTGTCAGAATGGCTATCATCAACAAATCGACAAAGGGCAAGTGCTGGTGAGGATGCCGAGAAAAAGGAACCTTCTTGCACTGCTGGTGGGAATGCAGACTGGTGCAGCCACTGTGGAGAACAGTATGGAGTTTCCTCAAAAAGTTAAAAATGGAACTCCCATTTGACCCAATAACCCCACTACTAGGACTATATCCCAAGAAACCAGAAACACCAATCAGAAAGGATATATACACCCCTATGTTCATAGCAGCACAATTTACAATAGCTAAAATTTGGAAACAGCCTAAGTGCCCATCAGCAGATGAGTGGATTAAAAAACTGTAGTACATCTACACAATGGAATACTATGCCGCTATAAAAAAGAAGGAACTTTTAACATTTGCAACAACATGGTTGAAACTGGAGAACATTATGCTAAGCAAAATAAACCAGCCGGAGAAAGATAAATATCACATGATCTCACTCATATGTGGGATATAATGATCAACATAATTTGATGCACATAGATTGATCTAGAGACAAATGGTAGGGGGGTGGTTAGAGAGCAACCAAAGGACTTGTATGCATGCATATTAGCTTAACCAATGGACACAGACACTGGGGCACTGGGAGCTTGCCCGGGGTGGGAATGGCTGGTGGGGGGGTGTCAACTGGGGAAAAAGGAGACATATGTAAAACTTTATACAATAAAAAAAAAAGAAAAATAAAAAAAGGAAAAGAAAAAACTTCCTGGGAACAAATGAAAATGCACACACAACAACCCAAAATCTATAGCACACACTGAAAGCAGTCCTAAGAGGGAAGTTCATAGCACTACAGGCCTACTTCAAAAAACAAGAAAAACCTTTAATAAACTAACCCTACAATTTAAAGAATTAGAAAAAAACAAAACAAAAAGGAAAGCCCAGAGTAAGTAGAAGGAAGGAAATAATAAAGATCAGAGCATAAATAAATGACATAGAAACTAAAAATGAAAAAGAAAACAATACGAAAGATCAATGAAACCAAGAGCTGGTTCTTTGAAAAGATAAATAAAATTGATGAACCTTTTGCCAGACTCATCAAGAAACAGAAAGCCCAGCGGTTGAGCTTCGACCTATGATCCAGGAGGTCACAGTTCGATTCCCAGTCAGGGTACATCACCTGAGTTGCGGGCTCTAGCAGCAGTGTGGGGCATGAAGGAAGCAGCCGATCTATGATTCTCTCTCATCATTGATTTCCTATCTCTCTCTCCCTCTCCCTTCCTCTCTGAAATGAATAAAAAATGTTTTTAAAAAAGAAACACAGAGAGGATGAAAATAAATAAAATCAGAAACAAAAGAGGTGAAGTAACAACTGACACTACAGAAATAAAAAGGATTGCAAGAAAATACTATGAACAACTATAGGCCAATAAGCTGGACAATGTGGATGAAATGGGCAAATTCCTAGAAAAATACAATCTTCCAAAACTGATTCATGAAGAATCAGAAAATCTGAATAGGCCCATTAAAACTGATGAAATTGAAGCTGTATAATAAAGAAAGAACTCCCAGCAAACTAAAGCCCTGGTCCAGATGTCTCCACAGGGTAGTTTTACCAAACATTCAAAGAACTAAAACCTATCTTCCTCAGACTATTCCAAAAAATCCAAGAGGAAGGAACACTTCCAAGCTCTTTTTATGATGCCAGCATTATCCTAATGTCAAAACCAGATAAAGACAACATAAAGAAAGACCAATATCCCTGATGAACATAGATGCTAAAATCCTCAACAAAGTATTAGCAAATCAGATCCAGCAATATATTAAAAAGATCGTATACCATGACCAATGGGATTTATTCCAGGGATGCAAGGCTGGTACAATATTTGCAAATCAATATATGTGATGCATAATATAAACAAATTAAAAGACAAAAATCACATGATCATATCAATAGACGCAGAAAAAGCATTCAATAAAATCTAACACCCATTTTTGATAATAACTCTCAGCAAAGTGGGAATAGAGGTATCATACCTCAACATAATAAAGGCCATATATGACAAACCTACAGCCTGGGCAAAAACTGAAACCACTTCCCCTAAGAACAGGAACAAGACAGTGATGTCCGCTTTCACCATTCTTACTCAATACAGTCCTAGAAGTCTTAGCCACAGTGATCAGACAAGAAGATAACATAAAAAGCTTCCAAATTGAAAAGGAGGAAGAAAAACTGTCATTCACAGATGGCATGATATTGTACACAGAAAACTGTAAATACTCCACCAAAAAAGTAGATTTAAGTCATTTGATAATATAGCAGGATACAAAATTAATACCTCAAAATAGATGGTATTTTTATACACCAAGAATTCTCAGAAAGAGAAACTAAGAAAAAATCTCATTTACTATTGCAACAAAAAATTTAAGTTACTGAGGAATAAACTTCATCAATGATGTATATCTCTTCCTTTTAAGTCAATGTTTGACATATCATTATCACAGACAGTTATCAATTCTACTTATACATGTTGCAGTATGACAAAATTGTTCTTGCCCCTACATGTTTATTAGCTATGAAAATAACCACTGACACAGAACTGAACACTTCGATAAATCAAAATGTCATCATAATATCTAAGGATAAGAAGGAAGTCATCTCCAATTTATTGCTCATTGCAGAAATCTCACTTATTATATGACTGATAAGCAGTGTCACATAGAAAACAATGGTCTTTGGAGTTAGACTTGAATTAAAATTTCAGCTTTACCATTCATGAACTGTATGACCTTGTCCATGTTAGTTAACATGGCTTCTCATATAATCTGTAGAATTGAAATGATGATGATGTTTACCTTGGTTAATATTTCCTACAGCAGTCACTATATGGTAGCACATTTTAGTCACTCTTCCTCATTTCTCATATTTAGGGTTTCCTAAGTTATGTGTTAATTATCTAGCATAACCTAAAATACTTTGTATGTACCAGGCACACTTCAATAGGACAGTAACTAAAAGATATAAGACCTAAAGTTTGATTTAAGCTCACTTAGTTTTCCCTTCTTGCAAACAGCAAAAGCATGGGAGGAAAAAAATTGGTCTAAAGCAGTGCTTGGTAGACTTTTACTTGCAGGCCTTAACAATAAAAATACTGAGCACACGCCTCCAAACTTAGTTATAATTAATATACTCTGATTATTACACTATTATGTTTATTATAAAAAGTATTTAAAAATTAGAAATTATAAAACAAGATAAAAATAAATATAAATATGAGAGACTTGTATCTAAAATATCTGAAAAACACAACCCTACAATAAAATGGCAACCCAATTTAAAAATGGGCAAAGTATTTGAATAGACATTTCTTCAAAGAATCTCAAAAAATAGCCAATTAATACATGAAAAGGTGCTCAATATCAATGGACATCAGAAAAATGCAAATCAAAACCACAGGGTGATACCACTGCATACCCTCTAGGTGACTATCCTAGATAATAAAAGCCTAATATGCAAATTGTTCAACCAGCAGTTTGACTGCTCACTATGACGTGCACTGATCACCAGGGGGCAGGGCAGAACATGGCAGGCATTGGCGATGCAGCACGGGCAGCAGGCAGCAGTGGAGGTGCTGCTGGCTTCAATGGGCCTTGACAAGAGTGGGCCTGCGGCGGGATGGTGGTGCAGGTGAGCAGGTGGCATCAGGCCAAGGCGGGTGTGAATGGGGGGCCTGATCGCCCTGCTGATCACCCTGCAGATGGCGACCAGTGGTGGCGGGGGGCAGGGCAGCCACCTGGATCCCAGGCACTGAGGGAGCCAGGCTGGGGGGGGGTGGTGGGGAGGGGCGGGCGCTGGCCCTGATGATCACCCCTCAGGTGGGATGGTGGAGCAAGTGAGGGGGCGGTGCCAGACCACCACGGCAGTGTGCCAGGCAGGGCTGCTGGGCTGTGAGGCTGGGGGTATGACCTGGGGCTGTGAGCCTAGGGGCAGGAGCTGGGGCCTGATACCCACAGGCCACCCCGAAGGACCCCACCTGTGCACGAATTCATGCACCAGGCCTCTAGTAATCAAATAAAGGGAAAAAAAAACAAGTGTTGTCCAGAATGTGGAGAACATGGAACCCTCATACATTGCTGGTAGAAATGTAAAATGATGTAGCTGTTATGGAACACATTTTGTCAGTTCAGCAGAGTTACCATATGATCCACAATTTCACTTGGGTATATACCCAAGAGAATTGAAAATGTGTGTCCACACAAGAACTTCTACATGAATGTTCATAGCATCATTCATACTAGCCAAAAAGTGGAAACAATCCAAATTTTCATCAGTGGATGAATGAATAAATAACATGTTATATTCATACAATGGACTATTTTTAGCTTTAAAAGCAATGAAGTACTGATACATGCTACAGAGTGGATAAACCTTGAAAACTGTATGCTAAGTGAAAGAGCCCATAATAATAAAAGATATTATATGATTCCGTTTATATGAAATGTGCAGTATAGGAAAATCTATAGCGATAGATAGTATATTAGTGGTTGCCTAGTGATGGGGTGAAGGGTCAATAGGAGAGACTGCTAATATATTATTGGGTTTCTTTTTGGAGTATCGAAATGTTCTAAAATAAGACTCTGGTGATGGTTGTACAAATCTGAATATACAAAAAAAAACAACATTGACTTTCATACTCTCAAACAGAAGAATTTTATGGTATGTAAATTATATCTCAATAAAATTCTGTAAAAATACAATAAGCAAAAAAAATAAATAAAAAAAATCTAAATAGAATTTATTTTCCTTCCTGTGCCCCATGGGTCATCTTGTAAACATCCATTCTATAAACCTCTGCTTTAAAGACTCTTCTCATTGGTCCTGAAAATAACATTGTATTGGTTGCCAAAATTTAAGGTGTGTTAAATGTAATCCCTCCCCTTAATGATTTAGAGTCCAATAGTAAATGATTGGAGGAAGAAAAACAACTTAATCACCCAAAATACTCTTTTGGACCTCACTTGATCTTCATTTCAATCCCTGTTGGACCTATTTTCCCTAATGGGGATTTTCTTTTTTTTTTTTTTTTTAAATATATTTTATTGATTTTTTTACAGAGAGGAAGAGAGAGGGATAGAGAGTTAGAAACATCGATGAGAGAGAAACATTGACCAGCTGCCTCTTGCACACCCCCTACTGGGGATGTGCCCGCAACCAAGGTACATGCCCTTGACCGGAATCGAACCCGGGACCTTTCAGTCCGCAGGCCGACGCTCTATTCACTGAGCCAAACCGGTTTCGGCTAATGGGGATTTTCTTAACAAAAGATATCATCTTAACCAATTTTGTTCTGGCAAAGGGATAGTAAACCCATGACCAAACTTCCTGCTTGTGATTTTTATAGTTGTTACTCCAAATATTCAGAGACTTTAAATGACTGTGGTCCCTATACCAAACTCATATATAATTTTTAGTAATTGTCCTCATCAAAATTAAAATTGTGTAGTACAAGGTCAACATAGTGTTGTATTAATTTTTATTCTTTGAAATATCTACCTCTATTATTAATTTTCCTTTAGGTCCATTCTAACTATATTGTTTTCACACTGAACTTTTCTCATTGCCATGAATAGTATATTACAAATTGTGAAAGAGTCTAAGTATATTTATGTAACAGAGCTGAAAGCCTGGAAAAGATGTATTTTACTAGCATCTACTTAAAGTTCCTACAAATCCTAGAAAAATGAAAAAGAGAATAACTATATGTAAATTCTATACACTAGTAGTGTAATGTTTTACTAAAAACAATTATTGTGACACTGGACAGTTTTGCTCAGTGGATAAAGCTTTGGCTCACAGACTGAAGGGTCCCAGATTTGATTCCAGTCAAGGGCATGTACCTCGATTTCAGACTCGATCCGGGTCTGGGAGCATACGGGAGGCAACCAATCAATGTGTCTCTCTCACATCGATGCTTCTCATTCTCTCCCCATCCTTTCCACTCTCTCTCTAAAAAATTAATGGAAAAATATCCTCAGGTGAGGATTAAAAACAAATATACAAAAACAACTATTGTGAAATTAATGCTTTGAACAGAGAACTGTGCCAATTTCACTTTGCAGAGAAGTAATCATTGTAAATGTATGCATGTCAGGCATCAGAATTTTACCTGTAAGGAAAGAAACTGCTGTCTAGAAGAATTACACTCAACTACATATATCCTGACCAGATTTTAGATGCCTAACCCTTTATTAGCTTCTTCCTTTTTAGATCACGAGTCTTCCTGGAGTTACAAGACCCATCATTATCTCCTACACCCATTTAATTTGGGTACATGAACAGAGGTACTGGCATTTTGACCCTGGACAACTTCCTTGGAGTTGATTTCATAATTCTATCTCATACCAATTATCCCTTATTACAAGGCTTAAATTCATGAACATACAATTTAATTCACTCTCATGACTATTTTTAGATTTATAGATGCATGTAATATATTTTAATTTTTATTATTTACAATTATGCACTGAAGTTCTAACTGGAAATGCATATAAGTAATCCTTTCAGATGGTAAAAAGTTGAGGAAACGCTAACTGAAATATACCTTTAATCCTTAGACACCTTCAATCTCAGAAAGGTCTATGTTATAGGACCTGCCTTCCAAAAGTTGCTATTTTCTCTTGCTCACACATTTTTTTAAAGGGTGACAATGTAATTTAATGAGGATCTACTAATTTCCAGTCATTATTATTTAAGTGTTGTATTTAATGCTAACAAAATTATGAGGATGACTTTACTATGTAAATGGAAAAATGGTTCAAAGGTTTTAAATTAATTAACTAAGGCAATGTAAAAAAAAGAGTAAATGTAATTCTTCTGAATTTAAATCTAGTTCTTTTTTTGTATGCCAGCGAGTGAGATGAAATGGCTGTTCAGGAGATAACTTCACCAATGCAATAAGGGGTGGTGGGGAAGGGAAGTGAAACAACATAAGGGAATTTTCCTACCCACAGATATAAAATAAACAATTTAACTAATTGAGCATGTGATATGGGGATAGGGTTATCTAACAGGGTAGCAAGAAACTAAAAGGAATAAGGCAGGGATTTCACATTGATAAGTAAATGGAATGAAAATCACAGTAGTGTTTGTAAGTGTTAAGGCAAAGATTCAAACTCAAGACCTTCCTCTTTACCACTAGATTTATACATACAATTGTTCATACCTGTTCTTTATCTGTAATATATGTCCCTTGAGATTTTCCCACAAATTTTTTCCAATCTCTCAAGTGCTAGCTCTAATGCATCACTGAAGCATTTCATGATCCAGTTCCTCTTCCCAGTAGATGAAATATTTATTTCAGCTATAGGGTATAATATTGAAAGTCATCAATACAGGGAGTGTTTGGGCACTGGAATGGAATTGCATTTGCCTTTGGGCATCTTCTTTGGCCAAGATTGGTCAGATTTTCTGAGATGCCAGCATCATGGTCCAGAATCCTTGCATTAATTCTAGTCTCAGCTGGCAGAACCAAGAGAGGGTTGGGCAAATGTCAACTATGCACTCCAACATCAGAGACTGATGCAATAGTATTACATCTCTTACTATGTATGAATGTAGACATTTCTCTACTTCTTAAAGAGAGAAAAAGAAACAAAGACTGATAGTAATCTACATAGTTCAGCCTCATGTTCCAATGTTGTTAATGTCTATGCTAAAATGCACTTGATTCCTGAATACAAATCTCATTTACTAAAGGCTTAGTTAAAAGAAGAAATGAGAAGGTGAGGGAAAAAAGTGTCTCAAGTACTCATCCAGATAGATACTCCTTTATGGCTCCTACATGGAAGGGTTAGTCTTGTACTGTCCACTATGGTAGACAACAGCTAAATGTGACTGTTGAATACATGAAATATGGCTAGTACAAACTGAGTGTAAAATACACCCTGGTTTTAAAGACTTGGTATAAAAACTGAATGTTAAATATATTGTTAACCATTTTTATATTAATTATATTTTATAATGATAATATTTTTAATATTCTGGGTTAAATAGTTATTAAGTTTAATTTTACCAATTTCTTTTTTTTACATGTTTAATGTAGCTGCTAGGAAATTATATGTTACTTATGTGGCTCACATTTGTGGCTTCAATAATTAGACCCAAAGTGTGATCCAAGAACCAGCATCATTAGCATCATTAGCCTACCCAGACCTACTAAATCAGAATATACATTTAACATGATTCACAGGTGATTCCTTTGTGCATTAAAACTTGGGAAGCACTACTCTAGACCCTGAAACAAAAGACTGATTCTTGCCTCAACTGTAAGTATATGAAAAAGTTTGGGGCTGTGTAATGGTTAATTTTATGTGTCAACATGGCCAGGCTATGGTACCCAGCTAATTTGGTCAAATATCAGCCTAGATGTTACTGTACAGTGTTTGTTTGTTTGTTTTAAGATACAATTAACATTTGCTATCAATAGACTTTGAGTAGATTAGAGTCTATATATATAAAAGCCAAGCGACCAGACTGATGGAATGACCAGAATGACTGGAACGACCAGTCACTATGACATGCACTGCGGCGGCCAACTGGCCCGATTGGGGCCTGGATTGGTCCCCCCAGCCCCCCATGGCCCCTCCCCCTGGTCAGCCCCCCCGATTTCCCCCCACCCTGACCATGGGTGGGGCTGGCCGGCCAATGGCCATGGCCCCTCCCTGTAGAGGGCTGCCTGGGAAGACACATGGGCATTTTCCTTAATTATCGTCAGCTGAACTCAGGGTGTAGGCCGAGTCACGCTCTGGGAACATGCTTCCCCAATGAGGCTGGACATGTTAATCAGTTCTGACTTCATAGCAGCCCAGGTGTAGGCAGGGGCAGGACTAGATATGTAAATCTAGGCCTTTAAAATAAACGTGCTGCGTGTCGTCGTCGGCGTCGTCGTCATCATCGTCGTCGCCATGCAGCCTCTCCATCAGAGAGGAAAAATGGCGTCCCACCCAACCCCAGCTTCATGAATCTATTTCTGCCTCTTGGTTTCTTCTCTTTCTTTAATTTCTTAATCCCCAGCTCCTCCACTCAGCACCTGGACCAGTACCTTTTCCGTGATGACGCGAAAAAGAGAGAAATACCACTACATATGGCGCCCAATGTCAGGGGCTGAGTATGGAGGGAAGGAAGAAGCGAGGGGGTCATTCCCACAAGCGTGCGCACCACAGATTTAAGAAAGTGTAAGGTAAGGGGAGTGTATTGTGAATTGATATGAATTAGCCGGTGCAAAACATGGGTAATTCTCAAAAATGCTTTAACTCTGCTCAGATCTCAAAGATTTTCTGTTAAGCATAGTCAGATTCTTGATTTCTTTCTTAAGTTTTGTTGATGAAACCTGGGAAAAGGTTAGAAAGCAGTTGTGTGACCAATATTCAGCAAAAGTCCAGATAAAATTCCTATTTTAATTGGTGGTGGCCTTGATTCAGCACAGGAGAGTTTAAGAATGTCTAAGTGGGGTACAGCCAAGGCCTTACAGCCTGCAGTGGAAGGGTGCAAGTCTCTAAGAATACCACCTGCACCTCTTCTGCCTCCACGTGTAAACTACTTGTAACCAAGTAGAAAAGGATTAAAGGAATTTCTCAGCAACTGCCAATAATTCTTTATCTTTAAAAATCTTTTCTTTCCTTAATAAATAAATAAATAAATAAATAAATAAATATAAATAAAAATTGAAAAAATAAATAAAATAAAAACAGTAGATGCCAGACCATTAGTGAATCTTCCCCCTAAGAAACAAGGAGGTGGGGGAAGGGAGACACGATCCAATATGGATGTCACTCCCCAAGAAAGCCACTTTGAGAGGGCTCATCTTCGTCATCTTCATTTATTTTCCAGCTAATGACTTAAAGCTTTTACAAACTCATAAATGCATCCGGGATTTCTGTGCACATGTAAAGGGAAAAGGCCAGTTTAAAAACGAGTGTGCATAGTTTTGAGCTGAACTTGACCTTTTGCTGTGTACAGAATAAAAACCCGAGACTGTTTTGGCATTAAAAATGGTGGAGATGAACCAGAAAAAGAAATACAGGCTAGTTTCCCAAAGCTATCTAAAGTAACTCTTGAAATTTCCCGCCCAGAGGCAACAGCAGGAAGTAGATAGTCAAGTTTACATATGAATGGCTGCGAGTTTGCTTCTTGACTTCCCCGGCAGGAAAATTGTGACCATTTTGAAATTTAGTGGCTGGGCCAAGCCTATCTGCTGGAAATTTAAAAGAACTTGGAAGTTTACTAAATCAAATGATAAATTTAAATTATCTAAATGTATTGAAATTGATAATACTGAAATGTTGATCTAAGTATGCCTAGTATGACGTCTAGATGATATAAGTTAATCTATTAATTGAATATGCCTTATATTTTACTTGAAATATATCCTTAAAAATGTAAAAGTATTATTGATTTGAGAAATGCTAAGTATTTAATTTTGCTACCTAAGATTTGAAGCTCTGAAAATTTAAGGTCTTTTTTCTCTCCATTAAAAGGTTTTAAAGCTACACCCTTTTTTTTATGGAGGGGGGGGTGAACACGCCCTTCCCCTAGCGTGCAGGTAGGCTGGTTCCCACCAGCAGCCATCTTTTAAAGAATGTTAATTTGCAATAAAATGGCTACACCTTTTGCTAGCCGACCTTCCCAGAAAAGGTCAAGCGGCCAAAAGGTGGCTCCTTTGAAATCAGTTTTCCACCAGTAGTCATTTTTTAATACCTACACGTTTGCTTCTCAGTTTCCCCAGGCAGAAAAAAACATGGTTTAGTTAATTATTAGATTTTAAAATTTATTTTTAAAAATATAAAAGTTTATTAATCTAAGAACTGCTAATATTTGACTTGCAAGCTCTGAAAGTTTAAGGTTCAGATTGAATTGTGAGAAATTATAGAATGTGGTAACTAAATGTCTAGAGTATAGCAACTTAATTTTTGAGAAAATAAAATGTTTTCTCTTAAATAATTAGGAATTCAAAATATGTTACTTCTTAGTCTGATTTTAAAAAGAGAATTAATTCTGTGATACAGTTTAAATTTAATTGATATTCTTTAAGATAATTTAAGTATATAATATTTAAATCATATATATAAATATATATTACTAGAGGCCCGGTGCATGAAATTCATGCACTGGTGGAGGGTGTCCCTCAGCTCAACCTGCATCCTCTCCAATCTGGGACCCCTCAGGGGATGTCCGACTGCCTGTTTAAAAATAGGCAGTCGGACATTCCTTTCACAATCCGGGACTGCTGGCTCCCAACTGCTCGCCTGCCTGCCTGATTACCCCTAACCGCTTCTGCCTGCCAGCCTGATCACCCCCTAACGACTCCCCTGCCAGCCTAATCTATTCCTAACTGTTCCCCTGACAGCCTGATCATCCCCAACTGCCCTCCCCTGAAAGCCTGGTCACCCCCAAATGCGCTCCCCTGCTCCCCAGCCTCGACCTGGGCAGTGGCCTGGGAGACTGTGTGCACCTCCCCCACCCCCACGAACTGCTCCCAGCTGGGACCTGGGTCTCAGCTGGGAGCAGATCATATGGGGGTGTGTGCCATCTTCCAGGCCACTGCCCAGGTCTCAGCTGGAAGAAGATCCGCCCGGGGTGCGCGCCGTATCCCAGGCCACTGCCCAGGTCGAGGCTGGGAGCAGATCACGCCAGGGGGTGCGCACCATATCCCAAGCCACTACCCATGTCTCAGCTGGGAGCAGATCACGCTGGGGGTGCGCGCCATATCCCAGGCCACTGCCCGGGTCGTGGCTAGGAGATCACTCGGGGGTGTGTGTGCCTTCTCCCAGGCCACTGCCTGGGTCGCGGCTGGGAGAAGATCACGCCAGGGGGGGTGTGCCTTCCCCCAGGCCACTGCCCTAGTCTCAGCTGGGAGCAGATCACGCCGGGGGTGTGCACCGTCTCCCAGGCCACTACCTGGGTCTCAGCTGGGAGCAGATCATGCCGGGGGTGTGCGCCGTCTCCCAGGCCACTGCCCGGGTCGTGGCTGGGAGCAGATTGGGGGTGGGGGAAGGTGGGGGGAAGTGCGCGCAGCCTCCCAAGCCAATGCCCTGGTCGCAGCTGGGTGCACATTGTGCGGGGGGAGGTGGAGGGAGGTACGCGGCCTCCCAAGCCACTACCCAGGTCGCAGCTGGGAGAAGATCACACGGGAGGGGGGGTGCGCCTTCTCCCAGGCCACTGCCCAGGTCACAGCTGGGAGCAGATCACGCAGGGGTTGTTCGCAGTCTCCCAGGCTATGGCCAGGTCGTGGCTGGGAGCAATGTGAGGGGGGAGAGCGGTGGCAGCCCTCCAGGCCAATGGTCAGGGCCGCGGCTGGGAGCAGATCAGCCAGGGGTATTCGGGACCCTCCCAGGCCAACAGCCCAGGTCGCATGCTGCCTGCTCTCAGCAGTAGCCCTCTCTGGGACTGGGGGCTTCGGTGGGCCTGAGAGGACTGGGCGCCGCCATCTTGTGGCCATGGGCGCCGCCATTTTTGTCGTGGAGTGATGGTTAATTTGCATATTACTCTATTATTAGATAGGATATGTTTGATCTTTCCAAGTGTATTTCAAGGTTTTGAGAGTAGCTTTTGGAAATTTCATTGGGCTCCAAAATGTTACAAAAGTCTATTCTCTTTTAAGAGAAATATATGTATTTTTTTAATTAAACCAATTGATACTTGGAATCGCATGGAAAGCTTTATCAAATAAAAATTAATATATTTTACTTATATACATACATATTAAATGTTATGAACATTTTCGCCTGTAACAAGGGCAAAAACAATATATTTTTTAAATATAGCCAAAATTTTCAACAACAGTAGAATTTCAAGAAAGACAAAAAGCCTCAAGCAGCCTGCATTTTTGAATCGGCTGGAGGTGGGACACTGTTTATGTTTTTGGATCAGACCAATAAAGTATCAAACCTATAAGTTTTATTGAATAAGTTTCTTTGCTTTTTTAATTAAAGATACCTACTTAAGTTACCTTATAAATTGGATTTTTAAAATACAATCAATGTCTCATATAAATTAAGTTACATGAGAAGCCAATGTTTTTATATGTAATTGAATCCTGACTTGTAGCTGCCTGCATTCTTAATTAAGCTAGAGGCAGGGCAACATTTGCCGCTTGTGAGACAGCCGCCATCTTGCCTGCCCCTCTGGCCATGTGGCTTTTGGCCGCCATCTTGAAATAACAAAGGCCAGTCCCCTTCCTTTGAATAAGCCAATGTCTTTGTAAGCAATTTAAATAAGTTTTTTAAGGAAGTTACTGAAGCCTTCCCATGATCCCTCTGTATATGAAAATAAGCCTAAGAGGATACTTTAAAAATATAATTATAAATTTAATAAAAAAGAGAAATTTAAAATTTTAAATTATCTTTCACTAATATTTACAGATAAACTAAGATTGTTATTAAAATGTTAAATCTGAAAGTAAATTAGTAGTCAGCCTTACTGTAAGAGTACTTGTAATATAGCTAGCTAGTCGCCTGAGGCTTTCCTTATAAGTTGTAACCATACAGGTTGCTTGTTGTAAAAGGAAAGATAAAGATTCTTAAGTGAAACTCTCTGTAGCCTGAAAATTATTTTAAGGAGATAAAGAGAGGTTTCCTTCAAAGGTCCTAGGTGTTGTAATTGATAACCAATGCATTAGGCCTCAGAAGGTGGAGATAAGAAAAGATTGTCTTAAAACTTTAAATGACTTTTAGAAATTATTAGGAGACTTGAACTTGTTAAGACCTTTTCTATACAAAAAGAAATTGACAGCCGGTTTGAAATTGAGTTGCCATGCCTAGAGCATTGAATATCCTTACATGATATTATTCTACAATGTCATTATAATTTTTGATATTTTACAACAGCATATTGTACAATTATCCCAAACAAACTTACAAACTAATTCTTTGAATATTTGGCAGCAATTTAAAAAAGACATGAAAGGATTTAATCCCTTCCACGCCACGGTGTGGAAGGCCCCCTGGGAGGGCACTTGAGCATTCTATATTGGCCCTTCTTGCTCCTTTTTTGCCAAGAGGGACCCTCTTCTCACAATCCAATTGCCCACAGCTGTTGCCTGAGTTTTCAGTTCATGCTGAGGTTGAAGCCTCATAGTGGCTGGTACCATGGATCTGTCTCTTGCACAATGGCATGAGCTGGGCCTTCCCTGGAGAAGAAACCTGGGTACCCCAAGATCTGTGATCAATGCCAGGGCCCCACCAACAAGCGAGGGGATCCCAAGGCAGGTGCTGGGCATGGAGGCCATAGGGTCATAGGCTACCAAGGAGACAGAAATGAACCTCACATCACCCTGCTTGGCCCCGGAGGATGGCTGGTTAGCCAGAGATGGGTAAGATTCCTCAGGGGAAGAACAACCTAAGACAGGCACAGTCGCAGAGGGGCCATCAGGAGAGAATTTGGGGGTCAACAGAGGTGGGGCACAGATCCTCACCTCCCCAACATTACAGGGGCTTGAACACTCGCTCCTTCTGAGAGAGGTCTCCTGCCCCATGGCTGCTTCGTGCTTCCCATGCCAGCTCAGATCAGGACCCAGGCAACATACAGAGACTTGGCCCAGATCAGATCTGGACCCAGATAACAGAAAGAGACTTGGCCCAGCTTGGATTGGGAACCAAGCAGCAGAGAGTTGGCCGATGGCAGCTGCCCTATGTCTAAATCCAGCCTAAATCCAGGAATGCTCAGGGCTTTCTCAAGGATGCAAAATAATCCTTTCCATTAATATTTACAGAGTAAACTAAGATTGTTGTTAGAGTATTAAATTTGACAGTAAAATAGTCAAGTTTTCAGATTAATTTAAATTGGCTAAATGAAATAAGTGAATATTCAAGAAAACTTAATGGTACAAAAGGCTGTTCCTAAAGTATTAACCAAAATTTTATTGATAGTTCATTTCATGGTAAAGTTGCTTAACACCCAATGTATCCAAAGCAGTCATATTTTTGTTGCAAAAATTAAAAATAAAAGGTCATCAAGACTGCATTAAATTATTTTACAATAGCCTCATAATAATTAATCAAAAAAGGATAGTAGAATAATACCTTGTAAGAAATTTCATCAAGCCTTAATTGCTTTAAAATTTTACTTTAAAAATTATTTTTCATTTATAATGCTGATAAGGCACCCATGACAAATCTTATGGTATCAAAATAAGCCAAAGGAAAATCATTTGGACAAAAATCAAAAGGATCCCAAGTCTAATTTATAGAAAAGATTTCTTTGTTAATCTTTGGTTGAGAATATGTTTATATTTCCAGAAAACTCCAAGACCATATGGATTCCTGCAACAACGGATCCCAGAGAGGACCTGATAGAATTGTTCCAGCCACAGAATAAATAGTGGCCCACAAGAACAGAGGAGAAATAGTCCAGAAATAAAAATAGTGAAGATGCCTTGCCATGCTAGCAGTTAGCACCTGTGCATTGCTGCAGGTTGACCAGGACCAAGGGCAAGAAAGGTCGGTGTGCACACTTACAGACCATGTGTGCACACCCTTCTGCATAGAAGTCAAAATGTTTGATGTTTTGTGTTCTACCAGGACCCCTGACTTGAGGGTCTTGCTTTATTTCTAACACAGGGAATGTTATTAACTGCCACATTAAAAGAAATATTATACCTCAGGCATTAACCATTTTTACAGATGGATCCAGTTCCAGAAAGGCTGGATCTACTGCAGCAGGAGAGCAAAGATCCTTCAAACCCCTTATATTTCAGTAGAAATACAAGCTCCTATTTATGCCTTAACAGATCTTGCTATGGAGTCCACCAACCTATAGTAATAGTACTTATGTGGTAAGTATGGCCAAAATTATTGAAACAGCTACTATAGGGCACACTAATTCAGAGGAAACTTTTCATTTAATTTTCAGCCTTTAAAATGTCATTAGAGAAGGACAATGTCCATGTTTTATTGGAAGCAATGTCCTCAGTCTGTTATCCACTTTTCTGTGCCAACTTTAGGGGTAAATCCCCAAGGACTTAAACCTAATCAAATCTGACAAAATGGATGTCACTCAATAGTGGAAACAGCCAATCTTACTCTTAAAATCATTTATTAAAACAAAAAGGGGGAGACAGGTGTTATGTGTCACCTCAAAAGAGGCTCAGTCATGCTTTTTATACTTTTAAAAATTTTGAATTATAATGCAAAGGATCGTACAGCAGGTGAAAGGCATCAGGCCTCCTGTACAATAGCTTCCACTGAGTCTGCTAGGTGGAAGGAAGCATAAACCAGACAAGAGTTTTATCAGATTCAGTAATAATGTGGGGAAGAGGTTGTGTTTTATATCTTTCCAGAAGGAGCAATGCAGCCAATTTGGGTGCCAGAGCGTTACGTCTGTCACCACAATGGACTCAGAGAAGCTCCTGTGTCCCTTCACTCAAAAGGACTGAGAGCTGCCCCATGACAGCAAAGAGGTAGAAGAAGAAGAAAACTGAAAGCTACGCAAGGGACTGAGGTGCCAACATGGAGTCAGCTGAAGAAGTTAACGACTGAAGTGCAGCAGATTGTGGAAAAGCAAGAAGTGGAAGCTACTTCTTCAACCATGTTCCTGCTCATGCTAGCATCTGTTAGCTGCCAGTCTTCTGCAAAGTCTTGCGCAGCCAAGTCCAAGGACTCTTGAGTAAATATACACCAGCAGCAAAAGAGACTTTCTTTCATTTAGTAGCTAAAAATGTTACATGTCCATAGTTCTGATTTATTTTATTGTTGTTTTGCACTGGCATTGTTTTGTTATTATTTAATAGCTATTATTTAATAGCCAGAGTTTTGCTCTTGACTTCCAAGTTTTGAAAATGATAACATGTATGTAGTTTAATTTTGCATTGGCATTGTTTGCAATTGTGTTAATATTAGAGCTTTATTCTTAATGTTTAATTTTTACTTTTATTATAGTAGCTTAAAAACAAAAGAAAGGGTGAGATGTAGAGGGCCGCCTGGGAAGACACGTGGGCATTTTCCTTAATTATCGTCAGCTGAACTCAGGGCGTAGGCCGAGTCACGCCCTGGGAACAGGCTTCCCCAATGAGGCCGGACATGTTAATCAGTTCTGACTTCATAGCAGCCCAGGTGTAGGCAGGGGCAGGACTAGATATGTAAATATAGGCCTTTAAAATAAACGTGCTGTGTGGCTTCATCGTCGTCGCCATGCAGCCTCTCCATCAGAGAGGAAAGATGGCGTCCCACCCAGCCCCAGCTTCATGAATATATTTCTGCCTCTTGGTCTCTTCTCTTTCTTTAATTTCTTAATCCTCAGCTCCTCCACTCAGCAACTGGACCAGTACCTTTTCCGTGATGACGCGGAAAAGAGAGAAATACCACTACCCCTCCCCCCAGCCAGCCCTGCCCCTAATCGGCCCCCCACCCAGATGGTGGGCAGGGCCAGCCGGCCAACCTCCCACGGCGCCTCCCTCCAGCCTATCGGGGTGGGCTGGCCGGACCCCACCCATGTACGAATTCGTGCACTGGGCCTCTAGTATACTGAATAATGTGGCTGGGCCTCATTTATTCAGTTGAAGAGCAAAACTGAGGTTTTCCAAAAAAGACGTCTTTCTGTCTTAAGATTTCAACATAAAACCAATACTGCCTGAGTTTCCTGCCTGGTGGGCTGCCCTGCAGATTTTGCACTCAAAACTGCAACATCAACTGTGACTTGAATTTTCAGCCTTCTTGCCTCCCTGCAAATTTCAGACTTGCCAGGCCCCACAATCATGTGAGCCAAATCTCTCTCTCTGTCTCTCTCTCTCTCTCTCTCTCTCTCTCTCTCTTTCTGCCTGAAGAGCCCTGACTAATATAGACTGCTGCACTTCTCATGGTCCTAGGTACCAAAATCTCAGATCTGTTCCTTTTCTTTCCCCCCTTTTAGTTCTGGCATATTACCTAGATTTTTACCCAAATCTTATTTTTATTTTTTCATCTTAGGGTTGGTTCATGACTCCTCAAAAGATAATCAGTGTTAAAGGATAATTTCAAAAAGGTAAAATTGTGATTTATACAAATATAGCATAGACACACATCAAAGGTTTTATTTAACTCTCAATGATTGAACAAGTAAGCTGTTAGTATGGTTCAAAGGAGAATCCAAGAAACAAGGAGGCATGGATCAGACTGTCGGGCCTCAGAGGGAGGGGAGGGGAGGGTGGGGATAAAGGGGAGAGATCAACCAAAGGACTTGTGTGCAAGCATATGAGCCTAACCAGTGGTTAAGGACAACAGGGGGGTGGGGGCATGCGTGGGGAGGGGTGTGGGATGGGAGTGGGGGGATGAGGACAAATATCTGATACCTTAATCAATAAAGAAATTTAAACAAAAAAAAAGAAAAAAAAGAAAAACAAAACAAAACAAAAAAAACAAACAAAGGAGAATCCAAGGAACAGGCATATATATATATGTAGGTAATCAAATGAATTTCCTAATAGATGCAAAACTGATCAGTGCTTACAGGGAAATAAAATGTAATTTGTGGAATCATCTCTTCTTCAATTAATTGCATCCCCAAACAGAACAAAATTAGTTGCATCTGTATGGATCAAAACAGTTTGCATTATTATCCATTTTTTATGACATCTAGAAATGTAAAATAGCCCCAAGAGAGTGAAAAGCATAGCTCTTAATCTAATCAGAAAACCCTTAAAAGTCTGGTAGATAACATCTAAAGGTCTGCTAGACAACCTCTGGGTCTCCGAAATAAATCTATCTTAGCTGCATCTTTAAGCTAAATCTCTAAAGTTATAATATCTAGGGATCACCTGAAGAATTTGTAGAAAGTGAAAATCCCTATGTCCCACCTCTGATTTCTATATACAGGGTGGAGCAAACGTAGGTTTACAGTTGTTTAGATGGAAAATAATACAATCTATAATAATAAAAGTGTAATATGCTAATTAGGCCAGACAGCTGAACGACCTTCCGGACATCCTTCCAGACGACTTTCCGGACGAAGCCGGAGCTGCAAGGGCCAACCCGCTTGCAGAATTTCATGCATCAGGCCTCCAGTAATTAGTAAATAATAACACAAGAATAAACTGTTTCACGTACTCACAACTGTAAATCTACTTTGTCCCATCCTGTATTCCGATTCACTAAGCAGGAGCCTAGTGAATTGTAACAAGCACTCCAGGTATGAAATTTAAGCATGCTACACTTTAGAAGTGCTGTCCTAAAAACCAAAAATATATCAACCAAATATATTTAGGTAAGGCAATCAGAAAATAAAGTCATTATAATTTTTTTTGCACTTGATGCCCCTTTGAAATACTGAGAAAATTTGTAATATGGCTTTATCTTGGGAATAAAATGTTTTTTAAAAATCAACACTTGCTACATTAATGTTAACATCTTTTTGAAATACTGAAGTAGCTATGGCTAGTTCTGGTTTGGAATACATATCTATTTAACACTATATTCAAGACTCAAATAATTTTGATTATGGACCTGATAAAGGGGAAAACCAAATTCATCACTTCATCTCAAGGGGCTAAAGAAAATGTGTACTGTTGTATTGCCAATGAAAGAAAATGTACATTTTTTGTAATTAAAAAGTTGGCATACATCATTTCACTAAAGTTTTTCCTTCTGATGGTAATACCTCTTCTCTGCTTGATAATTCTTTGACCCTCCCAAAAGTTACCTTCTGTGACCCTCTTCTTCTACTTTCATGATCCCTTTCTTTGTTTCATCATTATCATTTTTTGTTTTTCCAAATCACTTTGTATTTTTCCTCATTGTGTGTTTTATAGGGTAATTCATTGTTACATATCTTTCTTTCCTGCTAGATTGTAAACTTATCCAGGGCAGAAAACATGGTGTAATTACTTTTGTGAACTGAATTCCTAACTTAGGAGACATGGCCATAATTTGAAATCTATACCCACAGGACACCAAATCAGTTTTGTTTTGTGAATATAATTCAAAACTTTATCAGGCACTTTCCCCTTAAAATAATAAATTAAAGATATATGCATCCTAATAATTTATGTTGATGACTGAATAAGTGACTTTTCAAAACATGGCTAGACTTCTTTGAAAATTGATAAATCTAAGAAATAACTAAGCCCATTTTAGTTTTTTTTTAAATTTATCTGTATTGTTGAAAGTATTACAGATATCCTTCTTTTTTCCCATTAACCCCCTCCACCTTGTGCCCACCCCTCCCAGGCCTTTACCACTATATTGTCTGTGTCCATGGGCTATGCATAAATGCATATAAATTCCCTGGTAAATCTCTCCCACTACCCACCCCCACCTTCCCTCTGAGATTCATCACTCTGTTCCATACTTCTATGTCTCTGTCAGAGAAAGATATGTATCATATTGTTACAGAAGACCGGAGAAAAACCAAACAATGCTTAGATAAAGGGAGTTACATTTTATTATTAAATTCTGTGCAGGCCCAGAGAAAAATGTGCCTTTCAAATTCTGGGCCCCCCAACATAGAGGAAACTTTTTCTATTTATACTTTTTCTAGCTCTTTGTCTCCCAAATTTGGAATGAGACTTCCAGGCCTTCTGAGAAAGAAGGCCTGCATGCTGGAAAGGGGCCATGCGACCATATCTCAAGGCCTGGCCTGGTGTCAGCACTGACAACTCTGTCTGGGGCATAGTTTATGGCCTCTCTGGAATGGGAGTAGTCTTATTTTCCTTATTATTTAAGCAAGCAAGCACTTACAGAAGCCAAAATATCAGGGTTAAAATTTCAAACAGCAGTTTTTATATAAGATGGATGCTTCATTCCCCACTGGTTTTATGTAGATGAGTCAAATCATTGACTTTTTTTGGGTCATTGTTGAGGAGGGAGTTATATTGACCCCTGAGTAAAGATTGGTTATGGATTTCAGCTTTTCTAGATTGGGTTTCCGGGTAAGCTGGTGAGGTGGGTGGGTCAGGGTCTGGAAGAGTCACTAGAATCTGTAGAGGCCCCACTGGTTTTAGGGCAGCCTCCTGGGCTGCTTTATCTGTAGCTTAGTTCCCTCTTGCCTATGGGGAGTCCCCTTGTCTCACATATGTAGAGGAGGAAAGATTTAGTTACATCTGGTAGTGCCAGTTGGCCCATCGTCCTTGTTCTGCTCATGTCTGTATATTACCTCAAGGATCCTGGCTCTGAATTCTTTCAGGGAAAATGGATGTTGGATTTCTTCTGTAATTACTTCCTGCTGAGGCGGGTCAGAGGTTTCTCTCAGAGTCAAGAGATCCTTGCTATCTGTTAGAGGGACGATGCGGCCTGGGCACAGAAGGAGGTGGGCTTGTGATCTGGCGGAGACAAACTATAACAAATGGTCTGGTGGAAGGGAAAGAAAACATTTCAGTTTTAATAACCTCTATTGAAATAGAATTTTTCTCCTAAAAATTACCTCCATGTTTATCAAAAGAGCCAAATCAAGACTAATTTATCTATTGCATTTAATTTGGCCTGATTGTTTGCATAAACGTAATAAGAATGGTAACTGACTACCTTTGCTGGAATTGCATGATTGAACCTTAATGTGCCCCATAGGGCCAGGAAGCCAAGCCATCCAGCTGCCATCAGGCCTGCCTACAGTATCTGCTCGTTAGGTGAATTCCTCACCTGTAGTGGCTCTGCCTGGGCCCATGCCCTAGACTTTAAGGCCCTTCTCATCAGCCCTCCTACTCCTTGTGGCCTAGAGTGTGTGGGGGTTCTGCAGGGACACAGAGGCACCCTTATTGCTCCCCTTCTACTCTGACCAACCGCCAGTAATGGTAGGGTATGGGCCTGGCACTCCAGCGCCAGCTATTTTCAGAGCTACCAAGCAGGATACCAGGCTTTCTTCGTGGCACTCTTATTGGTTTCAAGTCTTCAGAGTTTAGACAGGGATCCTTAGAACATGATACTCCAGTCAAAGTTTTCTGTTAATAAAACCACTATTGGAAACTGGTCTTATTGAATTTATGCAAAGAAATAAATTGCCATGATTTATTTATTAAGTATTGCCAAATTTCGGAGGAATTATATAAGGAGAAAAAGCTAATGACCTGCTTTAAGATCTTCTGATTTTTCTTGCCAGTCCTTTTTATGGACTTTCCAAAGTAATATTTTATAAAGTAACAAAACAGTAACTATTGGATTTCTTTTATCAGTCCCCCCACCTAAGTACTTTGGCATAACTATTTACCTTCTGTTTAGGGAGGCAGAATGTAAATTATTTACTCTTCCTGGCTTACTGGTCTGTATTATTTGATTAATTTCATTTTAACATTTCTCTTCTCCTTCTTATTATATACACAACCTTTATAATTTTTACACTTCTAAATTATCCTTCAAACCTTCTTTCTATGTTCTTTAAAAATGCATAACCATGCCTCAGACCTTCTACTCAGTAATTCCTTATTCTTAGAAACCTCAATCTTTTAACGATTCCCAAAAAGTAAACAGCTAGCGTTTCTTAGATTAACATTTATGAACACACTTTAAATGTACTTTTTCAAGAAAATATACTTAGACCTTCTGTGATAAAACTAAGAGCAGGTAAATTAAAACAGTTTGTAGTAAAAACTGCTACATTCTTCTTTATGCAATTTTAAGTATATTATATTGATATAATTCAGTATTGGAAGGGTTAAAGAGAACAAAACGGGGCAGAAAAAGATCCACTGTGCTTTGCAGAAAGCCTTGAGTCTGCAATAATTCAGATAAGTAAGAAACCAAGGACGAACCAGATCCCCACACCAGCAGAGTGGTCTGTAGCCAGCAAAATCAACAAAAACCTATCTCTCCCTGCTCTCCCCACTGACGCCCCCCTTTTTGTATTAACTATCTTCTCTCTGTAATAGCCGCTCTCCCTCCCTGATTTTTCCTTCTGTACTCTAAGCCCCCAGATGATCTCAAATCCACCTCCTTCCTCCCTTACTACTTTTGATATCTCCGACCATCCCCCCCCACCGACCCCCCAGCCTAGGGCTCCTCCATCTCAGCAGGCTGAAAGCCTACCACCCTACCCAGGGAATCCCATTGCCACCACCCTATCTCACATCCGCTCCGGAGCAGTTTTTGGCTCTCTTCCTCCCCGAGTCAGAGACCCACTATAAATCTATCAGGAAGGGCAGGCAGGTTGCAGTTCTCGGGACCACATGATTCTCTGTTTGCTAGCAGGGCTGAAAAAGGCAGCCCACAAAGCAGTTAATTATGACTAATTGTAACCCAACATGCCTTTATTTAAACTTCTCTGGGTTGCAACCTTCACAAATTTTTTTTTAAAATATATTTTATTGATTTCTTACAGAGAGGAAGAGAGAGGGATAGAGAGTCAGAAACATCGATGAGAGAGAAACATCGATCAGCTGCCTCCTGCACGCCCCCTACTGGGGATGTGCCCGCAACCAAGGTACATGCCCTTAATCGGAATCGAACCCGGGACCCTTGAGTCCGCAGGCCGACGCTCTATCCACTGAGCCAAACTGGTTTCGGCAACCTTCACAAATTTTACCTTTAAATTAACCCTAGAATTCCAAAATTTTAAACTAACACAGCAAAATTATAAATCAGGGAAAACAAATTACAAGTTCTCTACTGTCTTCCCCCTAAAGCGGGGTTTGTCCTATCTTTAAACAAATTAAACAACAGAAAGAGATAACAAATACTCTCATGTGTACAGCCAGACGGCACAAAGTAGCTTTCGCTTTACACAGACTCTCACACTTACATTTATATACCAGACAGTCTGAGTTTTTGACTTCTACCCAATATTTTACTCAGAGTTTAAACAGTCCACCTGATTCCTGATTAATTGCCTGAGGAAGTCATATGACTTCTGGGGAGGTGATCAAGCTTTCCCTTCCACTCACTTGGAGTGGGCCTGACTGACAGGGGCCCCGACCTTACAGTTTCTGTTGACAGGTCCAGAAGTGCCTGTCCACTTTCTCCAGATGCCAGCCAGGTCCTAGGCTGAGGTCCAGGAGCACCCAGAGTTCCCCGGTTCAATTCTGCTAAATCAGCAGAGCTGTACCTCCCAGAAGCCTGTCCGGCTCCCCCAGGCCCCAAACCCAGTCCACTCACCAGAGTCCAAAAAGCCAGCATGTTTGGCCTTCTTCTTGGTCAGGGAACCATTAATGTTACAGATGACCAGAGAAAAAGCAAACAACGCTTAGAAAAAGGGAGTTACACTTTATTATTAAATTCTGAGCAGGCCCAGAGAAAAATGTGCCTTTCAAATTCTGGGCCCCACCCCAACATAGAGGAAACTTTTTCTATTTATGCTTTTTCTAGCTTTTGTCTCCCAAATTTGGAATGAGACTTATGGGCTTTCTGGGAAAGAAGGCCTGCGTGCTGGGAAGGGGCCATGTGATCATATCTCAAGGCCTGGCCTGGTGCCAGCCCTGACAACTCTGTCTGGGGCATAGATTATGGCCTCTCTGGAATGGGAGTAGTCTTATTTTCCTTATTATTTAAGCAAGCAAGCACTTACAGAAGCCAAAATAGCAGGGTTAAAATTTCAAACAGCAGTTTTTATATAAGATGGATGCTTCAATATAATCTCACTCATATTTGGAATCTAATGAACAAAATAAACTGATGAACAAAATAGATTCAGAGACATAATTTCCCATTTTTAGATTGTGAGGTACTAATGAAGAAAGAAAAAAAAAAAAGCCCCATATAACAACTACCTAGAATAAAAGGATGATCAGACAAATATTTTACTTTCTTAATTCTAATAAGTTAGTGTTTAACAATGTGGCATTTCTGTCAGCTTAAATTTTCTCTGAGGTGGTTTGTCTGATTCTGCTAGGTAATGCTAGCATTCATAAATTAGGCAATGTAATTGTTGTTAGGCAACATAGATAATTACCTTCTATTACAATCAATTTTGAAAAAATAATCTAGCATTTAATTTTATTTGTGAGTGTGCTACACACTTCAAGCTGAACAAAATCTTAATAAATATTATGTAAAACATTATGATTATAACTAGTCTATGTCTAGAATGTGTGAGTCTGTACTACCCAGATGCCACTCCAATTTAGTGCTACATTATTCTGTGGGAGAGGTCAGCCAGGAAATGGGCCAGGGCCTTTTAAAAATCCCAGTGTTCAGCCAATTCTATTAGCTCCCAGTGCTTTGCTCTTTTCCTCTCTGAATATACATCAGCTTGGGATAATAGGTCTAATTTTCAAAAGGCTGCATTTGATTTATTTATTTTGGAAATTCAGCTTTCAGCCTGGCAAACAACAACTCATGCTTGTTTTTAATTGCCAGATTCCCCACACCAAACTGGCAGATGGAATTACAAAATATTTCTCTTAGAGACTGATTACTGAAGCACATTTTAAATAATGAATTGTGAAGGAGAACTAACATTTTCTTCCCATTATCCTGAGGATAGGAAGTAAGTTTATAGAATCTTAGTTAAGGGACTAAATATTCTGATTTTTTAAAAGCCTGCTTTAGTGGATTTAATGCCGGGTTTACTTCGTGAAAGTGACGTTACTGCATGTATATATGATTTGAAAGTCAAAAAACAGAAGCAGGCAGTTTTTAAATGTATTGAGCAAGGAAGTGGCAAAATACTTATCACTAAATAGATCATCAGCATTGCAAAACCTTGCTCATAACATGCACAGAAATCCTATGCTATGGTCAAATAATATCATTGCCCATACTGAATCCACACTAGCATTTTAAAAATTCTTCAGAATTTAAAAGATAGTTAAAGGATAATTTTGTAAAGGTTAAGTCATTATGGCCATAAAATATAATATGAACATGTGTCAAATATTTTATTTAACTTATTAACTAATGAAAGAACTGGAAAGAGGTTATTGATTCAAGGCAAATTAAAAAAAGCAGTAATAATAGCTCATGAAATTAATTTAAAATAGATTCAAAACTGTCTTTTTGCACAGAGGGAAGGGGAAATCAATGGTCTCTCCAATGGACAGAATGTATTTGCATACGGAAAATATTTTCAGTTATTTAAGTTATCTACAACTTAGAATTACAAAATAATTCAAAGACAATGAAAGGTGGAAATATCCTTGATGGATAAACTCAACAGGACACCCACTAGTCTTTTTTGTTTGTTTGTTTCTTTTGATCTTTCATATTTTTTTCTGACAATAGAATCTGTGTATACAGGAATGGTTCATTTCATTAAGGTGATCTAAGTTTTCCATTCTTCAAATATAGTTCTTATATATTGCTATTGTAATTCCTAGTTTTATTGTTAATTTTGTGTGTATGGTTAATTTACAGAACAAGGTCCAGTTCTTGTGAGTGAATGGAAGGAGAACTGGGAGAACTTCTTATAAACCTTTAAAGAAGAACCCTTCTGTGGTAGGTGGCATTCAAAGATGGTTCCCAAGATTCCTATCCTCTGATATACATACCCTGTGAAATAACTTTCCCTTGATTATGGAAGGGCTTTGCGAATATGATTGCAAAGGGATTTTGCAGGTGTTGCTTTTGAGTGAATAAAAATGGAGATTATTCTGGGTAGGCCTGACCTAATCAGGTTAGCCTTTAAAAGAGATAAGAAGCAACAGACATGCTCCTGCTGGCCTTGAAGATGGCCACCATGAGTTCAAGAGTTGCAAGAAAATGCAGTTTTCCAATACCATGTGATCTTGGAAGAGCACCTAGAGCCTCAGCACCTTGGTCAGCACCTTCATTTCAGCCTAGTGAGATGATGAGAGAAACTAGCTAATCTGTGCCCAGACTCCTGACCCATGGAAATAAATGGGTGTTTTTTTAAGCTGCTAAATTTGTGGTACTTTGGTCCACAGCAGTAGAAAACTAATACACTTCCTCTTTTATCTAAAAATATTTCCCTCTCCCCAACTTAATAAATGGATATGTATAATTATATAAGCAAGGAAGCAAACAAACAAGGAAAAAAACTCACAGGAATAATTTGAAGTCTTGATTATCAGAACTTCATGTTGAACAACAGTTGACCCTTCTCCAATTAAATACAGATAATAAGAACTCTGGAAAAACATGTATTTTATTCTTTTTACTTTTGTCTTTGTGATAATAAAAGTAATACAGGTTTATTTTATTTTATTTACTTATTTTTTAAAATATCTTTATTGATTAAGGTATCACATATTTGTCCTCATCCCCCCATTCCCATCCCTCACCCCTCCCCACACATGCCCCCACCCCCTGTTGTCCTTAACCGCTGGTTAGGCTCATATGCTTGCACACAAGTCCTTTGGTTGATCTCTCCCCTTTACCCCCACCCTTCCCTACCCTCCCCCTGAGGCCCGACAGTCTGATGCATGCCTCCTTGTTTCTGGGTCTATTCTTGTTCATCAGTCTATGTTGTTCATTATTTCCCCTAGATGAGTGAGATCATGTGCTATTAGAAATACACTTATAAGAACCGAAAATGAGACAAGCAATAATGGTTATGGTGACAGGCAAATGAATCAGTGTGTAGTGAGTTTCTTTTGGGGCCAACAGTTCTTTTGAGACCCAATTTCAATGTCAAACAGCTCCTTATGTATACATGTCAGCACTGACATTTCAGTTCTGGATGGTGGAAAAATGGTGGTAATGCAGGTCCGACTCTGTCTGGTTTGGTCCTGGGCAACCTGCAGTGATGCACAGCTGCTAACTGATAGTATGGGAAGGCGACATCAGCGTCTTCCCTCTCTCCTGTCTTCATGGCTGGAGTAGTCCTGTCGATTCCTCTCTGTTGCTGGAATCCACATGGTCTCGGAGTTGTTTCTGAAAATATACAAACATATTCTCGACCAAAAGTTAACAAAGGGATATTTTCTATAAATTTGACTTGGGATCCTTTTTCATTTTTTGCCCAAATGATTTTCCTCTGGCTTGTTTTGTCACCTTGTGTGTTTTTCATGGGTGCCTTGCTTTTAGCCTTACAATTAATTTTCTAAAGTATTAATTTTCTAGATGTAATTTACTTACAGGATATTTTTCCTTACATGATATTCCTCTACTATCCCCTCCTTTTTTGATTTAAATGTTAGGAGGCTTTTGAAAATTTTATAATGTAGTCTTGATGGCTTTTAAATTTTAATTTTTTGCACTATAATATTACTCTTTTAGGTTCATTGCATGGTGCACAATCTTATCATGAGATGAAGTACCAATAAAACTTTTAGTTAACACTTTAGGAACACCTTTTTGTCCAGTACAATTAATTTATCTAGGATATGCGCTTGTTTCAACTACCCAATTTAAATTTGCCTGAAAACTTGACTACTATTTTACTATCAAATTTATTACTCTAACAACAATCTTATTTTACCCTGTAAATATTGGTGGAAGGGATTATTTGCCTTCTTGAGTAGGTCCTGAGCATACCTGGTGGTAGGCTGGATTTAGATATCGTAAACCCACTTCCCCACACCATGGGTACAAGACAACTCAGACAATTCTTGTTGGAGTGAGAGGGCAGCTGCTGTCGGCCAAGTCTCTGTCGGTCACCTGGGTCCTGATCTTAGCTGGGCATGGGAAGCACGAAGCAGCCATGGGGGCAGGAGACCTCCCTCAGAAGGGGCTAGGGTTCAGGCCCCTGAAATATTGGGGGGGTGAGGGTCTGTGCCCCACCTCTGTTGATCCCCAAATTCTCTCCTGATGGCCCCTCTGCGACTGTGCCTGTATTAGGTTGTTCCTTCCTTGAGGAATCTTACCTGTCTCAGGCTAACCAGCCATCCTCCGGGGCCAAGCAGGGTGACGTGAGGTTCAGTTTTGTCTCCTTGGTAGCCTATGCCCCCTTGGCCTCCATGCCCAGCACCTGCCTTGGGATCCCCTCGCCTGCTGGTGGGGCCCCAGCACTGATCACATATCTTTTGGAACCCGGGTTTCTTCTCCAGGGAGTGCTCAGTTCGCCCCACTGGGTGAGAGACAGATCCATGGAACCAGTCATCACGAGACTTCAACCTCGACATGAACAGAGAGCTCATGCAACAGCTGTGAGCAATTGAATTGTGAGAAGAGGGTCTCTCTTGGCCTAAAGGGTAAGAGGGACCAATATAGAATGCTCAGGTGCCTTCCCAGGATGCCCTCTACACAATGAAAAGGATTAAATCCTTACATGTCCTTTTTAAATTTCTGCCAGACATTCAAAGAATTAGTTTGTACGTTTGCTTGGGATAATTGTATATTATGCTGTAGTAATTCTAAAATATCAAGAGATGTGTTAAGTTTGTCTCCAAGCACCAAACAGATGACTTTTTTTTTTTTTTATCCCCAAGGGTGCGAGGAACTATTATAAGTACTGGGGGTGATCCAAATCTGGGAATAATTTTAATGATAGTGTAGAATAATATCATGCAAGAATATTCTTTGTTCTGGTCCATGGGAATTCCCTTTCAAACTGGCTGTCCATTTCTTTTTATATAGACAAGGTCTTAGTTACATTTTCTGCACCTCTACCGGGGGCACGTAGTAATAGTAGTGACACCCTTTCTTTGGTGTCTACACAAGCCAGAAACCTCTCTTTAATTGTACACACAAAGGGGCATTGTTTTGATTTCATATCATACAAAAGGGAAGCTAGGTGGAGACCCCTGTGTATTTATACTTTCTTGCCCCACCCATGGACCTCCTGGATGTCCAGGGTGTTTGGTATTATTGGTAACTACATTAGTCAGGGGATCAGCCCACGTAAGGGGTCTTACCCATGAAGGGTCAGGAGCATAAGACCAAAATACTTACCCTCTTGTCCCAGGTAAAATTACCGTACATCTGATGATTGCTAGCATGGCTAGAAAGGTGTTCTAAGGCATTCTTGGTTTTTGGTTACCTCACAATTTCTTCCCTGAGGTTTGATGTTCTGATTGATGTTTCTCTGTTTCTGGATCTATTTCCCCCCCTCCCCCCATCAGTTTATGTTGTTCATTATATTTCACAAATGAGTGATATCATGTGATATTTATCTTTCTCTGCCTGGCTTATTTCACTAAGCATAATGTTCTCCATCTCCATCCATATTGTTGCAAATGGTAAGAGCTCCTTCTTTTTTACCGCAGCGTAGTATTCCATTGTGTAGATGTACCACAGTTTTTTAATCCACTCATCTGCTGATGGACACTTAGGCTGTTTCCAAATCTTAGCTATGGTGAATTGTGTTGCTATGAACGTAGGGGTGCATATATCCTTTCTGATTGATGTTTCCAGTTTCTTGGGATATAGTCCTAGAAGTGGGATCACTGGGTCAAATGGGAGTTCTATTTTTAGTTTTTTAAGGAAACTCCATACTGTTCTCCACAGTGGCTGCACCAGTCTGGATTCCCACAAGCAGTGCACAAGGGTTCCTTTTACTCCACATCCTCGCCAGCACTTGTCCTTTGTTGACTTGTTGATAATGGCCATTCTGACAGCTGTGAAATGGTACCGCATTGTTGTTTTGATTTGCATCTCTCTGATGATTAGTGATTTAGAGCAGGTTTTCATATGTCTCTTGGCCTTCCTTCTGTCTTCTTTCGAAAAGTGTCTATTTAGATCAGTTGACCATTTCTTGATTGGGTTGTATATCTTCTTTTTAAGCTGCATGAGTTCCCTGTAAATGTGGGAGATTAAACCCTTATCGTTGACATCATTGGCAAATATGTTCTCCCACGTAGTGGGCTTTCTTGTTGTTTTATTGATGTTTTCCTTTGCTGTGCAAAAGCTTTTTATTTTGATGTAGTCCCATTTGTTTATTTTCTCTTTAGCTTCCATTGCCCTAGGGGCAGTATCAGTGAAGAAGTTCTTTTGGCATATGTCAGAGATTTTTCTGCCTGTAGATTCCTCTAGTATTTTTATGGTTTCCTGTCTTATGTTTAAGTCCTGTATCCATTTTGAGTTTATTTTTGTGTATGGTGTAAGTTGGTGGTCTAGTTTAATTTTTTTGCTTGTATCTGTCCAATTTGCCCAACACCTTTTGTTGAAGAGACTGTCTTGACTCCATTGTATGTTCATGCCTCCTTTGTCAAATATTAATTGAGCATAGTGATTTGGATCGATTTCTGGGTTCTCTATTCTATTCCATTGATCCATATGTCTGTTCTTATGCCAATACCAGGCTGTTTTGAGATCAGTGGCTTTGTAATATAGCTTGAAATCTGGTATGGAGATCCCACCTATTTTGTTCTTCTTTATCAGGATTGCTGTGGCTATTTGGGGTCTTTTTTTATTCCAGATGAATTTTTGGAAAGTTCGTTCTAGGTCTGTGAAGTATGCCGTTGGTATTTTAATGGGGAGTGCATTGAAATTATAGATTGCTTTGGGTAGTATGGACATTTTGATGATGTTGATTCTACCAATCCATGAACTTGGTATGTTCTTCCATCTGTTTATGTCTTCCTCTATCTCTTTTTTCAGTGTTGTGTAGTTTTCCAGGTATAGGTCTTTTACCTCCGTAGTTAAGTTTATTCCTAAGTATCTTAATTTTTTGTTGTGATGGTAAATGGGATTGCTTTTTTGGTCTCTCTTTCTGTAAGTTCATTATTGGTGTATAGAAATGCCATAGATTTCTTAGCATTTATTTTGTATCCTGCTACTCTGTCGAATTCATTTATTAAATCTAGTAATTTTTTGATGGAGTCTTTGGGTTTTTCTATGTACAGTATCATGTCATCTGCGAATAAGGACAGTTTTAATTCTTCTTTTCCAATTTGGATGCCTTTTATTTCTTCTTCTTGTCTGATTGCAATGGCTAGTATTTCCAACACTATGTTGAACAGGAGTGGTGAGAGTGGGCATCCCTGTCTTGTTCCTGTTCTTAGGGGAAATGGTTTTAGTTTTTGCCCATTGAGTATGATGTTGGCTGTGGGTTTGTCATATATGGCTTTTATTATGTTGAGGTATGATCCTTCTATTCCCAGCTTGCTGAGAGTTTTTATCAAGAAAGTGTGTTGGATTTTGTCAAATGCTTTTTCTGCAACAATTGATATGACTATATGGTTTTTATCTCTCAATTTGTTTATGTGATGTATCACGTTTATTGATTTGCGAATATTGTACCATCCTTGCATCCCAGGGATAAATCCTACTTGGTCGTGGTTTATGATCTTTCTGATGTATTGCTGGATTCGATTTGCTAGAATTTTGTTGAGGATTTTGGCATCTATGTTCATGAGGGATATTGGCCTGTAATTCTCTTTCATTGTGTTATCTTTATCTGGTTTTGGTATTAGGGTGATGCTGGCTTCAGAGAAGGAGCTTGGAAGTGTTCCTTCTTCTTGAATTTTCTGGAATAGTCTGAGGAGGATAGGTTTTAGCTCTTCCTTGAATGATTTATAAAACTCCCCTGTGAAGCCATCTGGCCCCGGGCTTTTGTTTGCTGGGAGCTTTTTGATGACTGCTTCAATTTCTTGCATAGTTATCAGCCTATTGAGATTTTTAGTCTCTTCCTGAGTAAGTTTTGGAAGGTTGTGTTTTTGTAGGAATGTGTCCATTTCCTCCAGGTTGTCTAGTTTGTTGGAGTAGAGTTGTTCATAGTATTTTTTGACAATCCTTTGTATTTCTGTGGGGTCTGTTGTTATTTCACCTCTTTCATTTCTGATTTTGTTTATTCGGGTTCTCTCTCTTTGCTTCTTGGTGAGCCTGAGTAGAGGTTCATCAATCTTGTTTATCCTTTCAAAGAACCAGCTCTTGGTTTTGTTGATCTTGTGTATTGTTTTTTTGGTCTCTATGTCATTCATTTCTGCTCTGATCTTTATTATTCCCTTTCTTCTGCTCACTGTGGTCTTTTCTTGTTGCTCCCTTTGTAATTCTATGAGTTGTTGAGTTAGATGATCTATTACCATTTTTTCTTGTTTTTTGAGGTAGGCCTGTAGAGCTATACATTTCCCTCTCAGAACTGCTCATTGTGTCCCATAGGATTTTCAATGTTTTGTTTTTATTGTCATTAGTCTCCAGGATGTTTTTAATTTCTTCTTTGATCTCACTGATAACCCAATCATTGTTTAGTAGCATGCTATTCAGTTTCCAAGTGTTTGAATTTTTTGGAATGTTTTTATTGTAGTTTATTTCTAATCTTATGCCATTGTGGTCTGAGAAAATGCTTGATATGATTTCAATCTTTTTGAATTTGGGAAGACTTTGCTTGTTACCCAATATATGGTCTATTTTTGAGAATGTCCCATGTGCACTTGAGAAGAACGTATATTCCATGGCTTTGGGGTGAAATACTCTGAAGATGTCAATTAGGTCCATCTGATCTAGTGTGTCATTTAGAATTGCTGTTTCTTCGCTGATTTTTTGTCCAGAGGATTTTTCCATTGATGTCAGTGGTGTATTAAAGTCCCCTACTATGATTGTATTGATGTCAATCTCTCCCTTGATATCTTCCAGCAGATTTTTTATGTATTTGGGCGCTCCTGCGTTGGGTGCATATACGTTTACCAGAGTTATATCTTCTTGCTGGATTGCTCCCTTTAGTATTATGTAGTGGCCTTCCTTACCTCTTATTATGGCCTTTACTTTGAGGTCTATTTTATCTGATATAAGTATCGCAACCCCAGCTTTTTTCTCATTTCCATTTGCCTGAAAAATGTTTTTCCATCCCATCACTCTCAGTCTGTGTGAATCTTTTGCTCTAAGGTGGGTCTCTTGTAGACAGCAAATATATGGGTCATGTTTTCTTATCCATTCAGCTACCCTATGTCTTTTGATTGGTGCATTTAATCCATTTACATTTACTGTTATTATTGATAAGTACCTGTTTGTTGACATATTTTTCCTTAGTGTTTGTGTTTCTTCTTGCCTTTCTCTTTCTTCTTTTTACAGCAGCCCCTTTAGCATTTCTTGCATTGCTGGTTTGGTAGTGATGAACTCTCTTAGCCATTTTTTGTCTGTGAAGCTTCTGATTCCACCTTCAATTTTGAATGATAGCCTTGCTGGTTATAGTATTCTTGGATTCAGTCCCTTGGTTTGCATCACTTTGTATATTTCATTCCATTCCCTTCTGGCCTGGTGTGTTTTGCTTTCAGCGGCGCACTTTTGGAGGTGGAGGTCTCAGGGTTCGTGCATTTGCAGCTGGGGTGGCAGGTCTTCTGCCAGAGTGGCTGTAGTGACCAGGTTTGCTCAATACAGGTTTATTTTAGAAAATTTGAAAACCACAGCAAGGCACAACAATAACATTTCATATCAGGTTTGTTTCTAGGTATATTTTTCATGCACTGTGACCTTCCTTGCCTAGCACTGATTTGTAGTTCCTAGAATAGTGCCTGGTACATAGTAGATGCTAAAATAACATTTAGTAAACATGGAACAGATAGGATGAATATATTCAAAAGTTGGGTTTTTATTATTAGTTAAGGATATTTTATAGTCTTAATTTTTATTACTTTCTCTAGCTCAAACATGGTTAACATAATTCCTAAAGAAGTAGTTAGCAATGAACTGCACAGTATGCTATGTACAGTAGAATACCTAGGAATAACTCACAAAGTCTGTAGCTTCAGTTTCTTGCTCATTGTGATCTTTTTCCTTTCCATTTCTGTTAAATAGACTTTTATCTGTTATATCTTTTAAAAAACTGTTTCAATGAGCTATAATTCATATTCTTTGATTCACCCATAAAAAGTTAAAATTTTGCCTGGCTGGCATGGCTTAGTGGTTGAACATCCACCCATGGACCAGGAGGTCACAGTTCAATTCCTGGACAGGTCATATCTCTGGGCTGTGGGCTTGATCCTCAGTGGGGACATGGAGGAGGCAGCTGATCAATGATTCTCTCTCATCATTGATGTTGCTATCTCTCTCTTCCCCTCTCTTCCTCTCTCTGAAATCAATGTAAAAAATCATAAAAAATAAAAGTAGAAAGTTAAAATTTCAGTGGCTTTTAGTATATTGATAGTTGTGCAACCATCATTATAATTTGTTATATTTTTTAATTAAAAGAATATATTTTATTTAATGTTAATGTGGGTAGGCTCTTATTATTTGTGCAAACACACTATCTTGACTGGAAACTGCTGATTTGTTTGTACTAAGAATTTAGCTTTAATATATAGCATTAGTATATCTAATATAAGTTGAAATTGTTTTCCTTAAAGTGTATGTAGTCCTTACAGTGGAATATTATTAGGCAATAAAAAGGAATGAAGTTTTAATACATGCTACAACATGGATGAACCTTGAAAACTTCATGCCAAGTGATAGAAGCCAATCACAAACACCATGTATATAATTCCATTTAATCATATATATGAAATGTCCAGATAAGCAAATCCTCAGAGATGGAAAGTAGATTAGTGGTTGCCAGGAACAATGGAGGGGTAAATAAAGAATGACTGCTAATGGATACAGGGTTTCTTCTGGGGGTGATGAAAATGTTCTTTAATTAAATTATGGTGATGACTAGGTGATTGTACAACTTTGTGAATGTATTAAGAAAGACTGAATTGTATAATTTAAATAAGTAAATTTTATATATAATATCTCACTACAGCTGTTAAAATATATATGGGTGGGCATGAGTTTCATTACTTCTAATTGAACACAATAAAAGCTGATTATCCTAACAGACAAATTATTTAAAAGTTATAGTTATGGCTATATTTAAATATTAACCAAATCACAAAAGTGATTTTGTTTCTTATACTTGTTTATTTTAAATTTTTATATTAAAGCCCTAGCCAGTTTAGCTCTGTGGATTGAACATCAGCCTGTAGACCTAAGGGTCTTGAGTTTGATTCCAGTCAAGGGCACATGCCTGGGTTGGGGGCTCAATCCCCAATGTGTGGTGTGCAGGAGGCAGCTGATCAATGATTCTCTCTCATCATTGATGTTTCTATCTTTCCCTCTCCTTCCTTTCTGAAATCAATAAAAAGATATTTAAAATTTTTTATATTAAAAAAAATGTGATTGCTGGTGATTTCCATCAAACACTTAAAGCAGAAATAATATGCATTCTACAAAAACTTCCCAAAAATGGAAGTGAGGAACCTCTTTCCAACTTATTCTATGAGGCCAGCATTACTGTAATACCAAAACCAGAAGACATTACAAAGAAAGAAAACTATTGATCAATATCCCTCAGGAACCTAAAAAAGCAATCAATGTAATTTATCATACTAACAAATTAATACAAATAATCACATATCTATTGGCAAGGATATGAAGGAACTGGAATTATAACCATGCTAGTGGATATGTAAAATGGTACAGCCACTTGGAAATGAGTTTGGCAGTTTCTTAAAAAGTTCAATGCACAGCTACCATATGATCCATCCATCCCATCTCCATGGATTTACTGAAGAAAAACACATATGCCTATACAAAAAATTGTATAGGAATGTTTAGAGCATCTTGTGTTGTAGCCAAAAAGTTGGAACAACCCAGATACCCATTAACAGATGAATAGATAAATAAATTGGTGTATGTCTCTACCATGGAATACTTATTAATAAAGAGGAATGAACTGTTGATACAACCTGGATGGATCTCAAAATAATTTTGCTGAATGAAAGAAGCCAGCCCAAAATAACACATACTCATTATTATATTTGTACAAATTGTAAGAATACAAATTAATCTATATTGACAGAAAGCAGATCAGTTGTTGCTTGAGGAAGAGGAGAGTAGAAAGGCGTGGGGAAAAGTGATTACCAAGACACAAGAGAAAACTTTGGAGATGATAGATATATTCATCATTCTGATTTGCTGATGTTTTCACATGTATAGGCATATGTTGAAACTTCAAAATTGTGTACTTTATAAATTTTTATTTCTTGATTTTAGAGAGAGGAAGGGGAGAGAGAGAGAGAGAGAGAGAGAGAGAGAGAGAGAGAGAGAGAGAGATTTGTTGTTCCACTTATTTATACATTCATTGGTTGATTCTTGTATGTGCTCTGACCAGGGATTTAACCCACCAGGGATTTAACCCACAACCTTGACATATGGGGACAATGCTCTAACCAACTAAGCTACCTGGCTTGGGTAACAAGTTGTTTACTTTTTGTTGTTGTTTTAATCCTCACTGGAGGATATTTATCCATTGATTTTTTTTTTTTTTCAGAGAGGGAGAGAGAGTGGAAGGGAGGAAGAGAGAGACACATGGATTGGTTGCCTCCCACATGCACCCTGACAGGGCCCTGGATTCAGCCTGCAACCCAGGTTTGACCTGAATCAAACCTGGACCCTTTAGTCCATGTGCTGATGCTCTATCGAACCAGTGAGCTAAATCGGCTAGGGCCAAAATGTGTACTTTAAAGATATACAGTTTATTTTATCTTATTTTCTTCAGTAAAGCTGTTTTTAAAAACCTCAATAAGCAAAAAGCAAAAAAAAAAAAAAAGTGTGATTAACTTCACCATCCTTATTGGCATCTGTAGAAATAATAATCTTACTTAAAAATGATCTATTGATCGCAAGCCAAAGTGATTTTTTTCCTACTTCCTGGGATAATAGCTGAACATATAGAAGAATCAGTAAA
This sequence comes from Ia io, assembly GCA_025583905.1. Taxonomy (NCBI): domain Eukaryota; kingdom Metazoa; phylum Chordata; class Mammalia; order Chiroptera; family Vespertilionidae; genus Ia; species Ia io. Next base: position 90,061,012 of record JAJQQW010000001.1, on the reverse strand, counting down.
TTAAAGAACTTTAAACATAGAACTACAGACCTTAAATAATTTTAAACTGGTATATTCCATGTGCCAATGATGATATAAATGCAGTAAACTAAGCAAAACTTTCCTATTCCTGAGTACTTAAAACTAGGGTTCTTATCAGAATACACATACAAACTCCTCCTCCCATTTATGAAGTTATTTTGAAATATACCAATCTATTTTCCCATTCAGTCATTTTAAGTATGCCTTCTTGGTGTGGGAGGGTTATAATTTTTTCTCTGATGTGATGGGAAACCATTCCATAGCTAGATTTCCTACTAGCAAAGAAAAGAATTGTGACAACAAATGAATAATTTAAAAAGTATGTTTTACAATAAATGAGTATCAGATTAGTAGGGCTTAATGTGAGTGCTTATCTTTGACATTTTTCTTTCTAACATTCTCAATACAAAGTTTAGCATTTTAGTCATGATTCCACTTCAGGCTAACTACCTAGTTTACAGAGTTCATGATTCAACATCCTATCAATTATCATACTGTGCTAGTAGTGATAGTATTGCAGATGCAAACAATCACACAGCCTTTGCAGTGTTCAGTAAATTACAAAGGGGGAGGGACTTTCTAATTTCTGAGGCAGGGAATATTTATGAACACTTTTTACTGGGAGCCCTGAAATATGGTACTTTGAAAAGGTAGGTATAAGTAGTCTTGCATTTAGATTTATGATTTCCTATATATTTGAGGGTTATATAAAATAAATTACCCATGTTTAAAATCCTGAAAATATAAAGTTAGAAGATAGTTGATATGACCACATATTTATGAATTTATCAATACACTTTAATTTGTGATGCACTTTTGTACCCAAATATAGTCACTGAAAAGTTTGTTCTTAAAGACCAGAAAACTTGGGTCAAGACAGAAGGAAACAATTCCTTGCATATTTCTCAAATTACACTTTGTATCCTTTCAGCATAAAAATTATAAGGGATCTTAATTTGTTTTTAAATATAAACATCAGGTCTATGCTGTGCTCATAGCACTGATAAATCAAGCAAAATCCTATTTTTGTCTGCATTCTGACTAACTCAGGCAATATCAAAGCTTTCTCTTCATTCATATTTATCTAGAAAAAGTTGGCTGCACAGACCTGTCCAGATTGCTGTGGCCTGAAAAGTTAATATAGACTATCTTTTCTATAAATATGATGATTTGATGTTGATTTGAAATAGAGAAAGAGAAAGTAAGATCCTTGATAAGAAAGTATAGATGAGGAAAGATTTGGGATAGAGAGAAAGACAGTGGAGGAGAGATTGAAAATAGATTGAGCAACAGTTGATGGAGTCAGATCCTAAAAAATTAAAGAAGTGGGATCAAAATTGTGGCAGACTTTGCAAAGAAATAGGAACACCCCTTCCTCTGAAATAGGAGAAAGGAAAAGATCAGCTATAACAAACAACGTAAATTGGCTCACTCAACACTCACCCCAACAGACTTCCTGCTGAAATCTTTATTTCTCTTCCTTGGAGCTAGGGTTCTGCATGTAATGAGACCTAGCAGAAGGAAGTGAGCAATATGTAGTAGTGGCCACATATAGGGAGGCTGGACTACTGTCAAATATGCTGGACTAGAGCAGAGAATAGAAAATGCTTACCCAATATCCATTTTATTTCTTCCTTCTTTTTTCTCTCTTCTCCTTCTCTTCCCCCTCCCCTTTCCCGACCCCCTTCTTCTCCCCCTCCTTCTCCCTCCTCCTCTTCCTCCTTCTCCTTCTTCTAATTTCCTCTTCCTCCTCCTCCTCCTCCTCCTCCTTCTCCTTCCTACTACTAACAGAGCCCCAACTTTAGGGGTGTATTTACCAACCTCCCTGGCACATAACCATGGCTATATTTCACACTTCTGGTCAAAGGTACAAAGAAGAAATTGTTACTTATAATGTTACTTATAACTTCTGAAGATGCTGCTTAAAAGGGATAGGTGAGCTGATAGGCAACACAGCCATACCCTATGGATGGTGGTGAAACATACCACTCCTGGATTGGCCACCTCTGGACTTTACACCCGAAAAAAAAACCACACAATGTGTTTGTGCCCCTGAATTAGCATGAATCATCTCACTGAATTTTTATAATAGCCTTATGAGATAGGCAGTGCAATTACTCCCATTTTGCAAATGAGGAAACAAAGGTTCATAGTTGCCCAAGATCATCCAGCTGGTAAATGACACAGCTGGACTGCAAGCCTAGGTGTGTTAGATTCCAGAGAGTATGTGCTCATAAGTGCATGTTACACTGCTTCCTTGCTATCTCCTGTGCTGTTTTCAGAGACATAGGTCACATGCTCATCTTAATTAATAGTTTTCTTACCATGCAGGTAAAGGTGCCACTTCATTCACTTAGCAGTGAAGAGGAAATGCATTGAGGATACAGTATGAAAAAGACTAAAAAAACAGGAAATAGCTGAGCTGAGGCAGCAGAGAAGTCCCCTCCATGCCATAGGATTCACCTGGAAATTCTGAGCAAATAGCAGGTGTAATAAATTGCATTTCACCAGGAGGTTGTGTTATAATACATCAAAGATACATTCTTTTCTTAAACAATTGTATTCTTGCTAATGTAGTCTTCTGGAAAGCCTGTCATCTTCAGGAGGCTCCTAAGAGAAATTGTAGATCAACACTTGAAATTCTCTGCACAGCTTATGAGCTGATGCAGGATGCTGTGGGCAAACTCTAAAGAACCTTTAAATTACCTCTTATAAAGTTAAAGGAGGCTTTCCTTTCTGTGTTTTTGTGAGCTTCTCAAGATTTTTTAAAAAGTAAAAATGGTTTATTGCAACACCAACCAAAGGTGATTATCCCATAGACAATATTTATCAGATGCCTTTTAGGTCAAATCTTTCAAAATGAGGCATAAGGTGGATTTAATTGCAGTTTAAGGCAGATTATGGGAAGCCAGTAGTGAGTACTTGTGCTTCAGCCTCCTGCTACTTGGCCAGCAGCAATTAGGGACAAAAGGGAAAATAAAATGTAATTAGAAAAAGACTACTATCTTCCCCCTACTGGATATCCTTAAAGTTACTATCTATTGTCCTCTGCATACACATTTTTACTCAAATACCTTGCCTTTCTCTTAATAAAGAATTGTCTAAAGTTAAAAAGTTTACTTATTTCTCACAAGTATTAATATCCTCAGTTTACAGATGAAGAAACTGAATGACAGAGTCATATGGCTAATAACTGGTGGGGCTGGGATTATGAATTCAGGCACTCTGGTTCCAATGTCCATGCTCTTTTCCACACTTTCTAAGAGGAGAATTTGGTCAGAAGAAATTCATGATTAAGACAAATAAGAGTATTTGATAAACAACGGTCTAAGGCCGTGGTCGGCAAACTGCGGCTCGCGAGCCACATGCGGCTCTTTGGCCCCTTGAATGTGGCTCTTCCACAAAATACCACGGCCTGAGTGAGTCTATTTTGAAGAAGTGGTGTTAGAAGAAGTTTAAGTTTAAAAAATTTGGCTCTCAAAAGAAATTTCAATCATTGTACTGTTGATATTTGGCTCTGTTGACTAATGAGTTTGCTGACCACTGACCTAAGGTATGGAAAAGATTCAGACTGATAAAGTGTAGTTCAGATGTAACAGCAGAAAGAGAGGGACAGGAAGAGAGAGAGGGAGAGGGAGAGGGAGAGGGAGAGGGAGAGGGAGAGGGAGAGGGAGAGGGAGAGGGAGAGGGAGAGGGAGGGAGACGAGAAAGATAGATGAGAGAGAGAGAGAAAGGGAGAGAGAGAGAGAGAGAGAGAGAGAGAGAGAGAGAGAGAGAGATAACACACAAGAGAGAACATGATTACAGAATCCTTGGGGAGAAAAAGAAACCCTAGACCAGTGGTTCTCAACCTTCCTAATGCCGCGACCCTTTAATACAGTTCCTCATGTTGTGGTGACCCCCAACCATAAAATTATTTTCGTTGCTACTTCATAACTGTAATTTTGCTACTGTTATGAATCTTAATGTAAATATCTGATATGCAGGATGTATTTTCATTGTTACAAATTGAACATAATTAAAGCATAGTGATTAATTACAAAAACAATATGTAATTCTATATTGTGAAATATTTATTTCTAATTACAAATAAATGAAATTTTGTCTTCAAGCATGGTGTAGCATGGGTAACAGTCTTAATATAACAACAGTAAACTACATTGCTACATTTTGCGACAGTATGCGTAAAAAGCCAACATCAGTGCGAAGGTTGAGATTGCTTCTTTCTCACCAGATCAGAAATTCTCGGGGCAGTCTTTGCAAGAGCACAACAAAGATCATCTTCCACAACAAGTCTACTTCTGTATTTAGACTTGATAACCAACAAGCTGGAAAACACTGTTTCACAAAGATATGTTGTTGGAAATGGAAGAAGGCGCAACACAGTCTCAGACAGAACAGGATATGACTGCAAACACTTGATCCAGAATTTTGTAACTGGCATTGTAGAGAAATCAGTTCTTGCTGCATCGCTGTTAATAAATTCAATGAACTCCTCTTGTGCTGTCTCAGGAACATCTTCAACTTGGACTGTGAATGGGCTTCTGGCAAGTGCAAATGGGGTGTCAGGTAGATTTGGAAAGTACGATGAAATTTCTTCTGCAAGCATGTGCAAGTGTTCTTTCACAGAAATTATCATTGTAATCCTTTTGTCTGGTTCAATGTCATGTCCCTCAAAGAAAGCAGATAAGGTAGGCAACGTGTAAATTTTATTTTCATCCAGTTTTTTTTGCCAAAGCTGAAATTTCATTTGCAATGATCGGATCTTTTCAGACAAATCGAGGCATGTTGCATTTGGTCCTTGCAGTGATAAATTTAACTCATTCAAGATGGCAAAGATGGCAACCAAGTAAGCTATTTTCTGCAGTTCACTTTTATCGCTGAAAAGTGCTTTGAACTGCGGTCTTGCTTTCTGATTAAAACACGTTTTGAGTGCATCACGAAGCGCAAAAACACGTTTTAAAACTTTTCCTCTCGACAACCATCTCACTTCAGTGTGAAATAGCAGAGCATTGTTCGGCGCATCCAACTCATTGCACAGTTGCGAAAACAGCCGACTGTTTAAAGTGCGAGCCTTTACAAAATTGACAGAACTTATGACACTTTTCATTACTTCTTATAACTCTTGTGGCAGCGTCTTTGTTGCTAATATTTGCTGATGAATCATACAGTGAGTTCCGATGACTTTTGGTGACTCATTCAGTACCAAACATTGAAATCCAGATCGAGGGGGAGGACCAAGATGGCGGCATAGGGCGGACGCCTGATTGTTGCCTACCACAACAATTTTGGAACTACAACTAGAGAACAGAACGGACACCATCCAGAACTACCGGAGGGCTGGCTGAGCAGATGCTCTACAACTAGAGTAAAAGAGAGGGGGATGCGGGATGACGCTGATGCCGGTGAGCCAAAGATCTCACTTTAAAATCCACGGCTCTGGAAGATGGCGGCGGAGTTGAACAGCTGATCTGTTGCCTCGCATGGCAGTTTCGGAAATACAACTAAAAGATGGACTGGTGAGCGCGGCGACTCCTGCTCGCGTCTCCCCAGGCCGGGCGGCTGCTCCTCTCAGTCAGCACCTCAGCCGGGGCCATGAGCTCGTGGGCGGCCGCGGCAGCTGCTATGGCGGCGGCGGCGGCCGCGGACTCGGCGCAGTGGCTCTCGGTGAAGGAAGAGACCATCTTTCTGCAGGACGGGCCCATCCGCGTCACCGACTTGGCCGAGCTGCCCAGTGAGATCCTCGGGGCCCCGGAGGCCGCCGACACCGACTTGGAGGATTTTTAGGATTTCAGGTCCTTTAGCCATTTTGAGAGAGGAGAACCAAGAAGGCGGCAAAGTTAAACAATGAACTGCGCCGCGCACAGCAATTTCAAAAATACAACTGGAGGACAGAGCGTCTGCCACCCAGAACCACAGGAGAGCTGGCTGAAGGGTGGATTTACAGCTAAGAGGGAAGAGGACAGAGCAAACTCGGAGGGGATAAGGTGCGGAGGCGCGTGGGTCGGACTGGTGGCGGGGGAAGGGTCGTGCGGCTTTTTTTCCAACCCTAGGGGAGATTAGCTCCCCATCACCCTGAAATCCAGCTTCTAGGGACGCGCGGGAGACCCAGACGCCTGCGGGGACAGGCTGAACTCTCGGCCTTCATGTCGGAGAGTGGGAGTAACTTCCTTGCGGAGGTGCGCCCAGCAATCAGTGTTTGCTGCGCTGGAGTGCGGAACGAGGGGGCTTAGAAACGTGGAGAGCAGAAAAAGCAGACGTGCAGCCATTGCAGTTTGCCACGCCATGGCCTGGTGGCGCCCTGAGACCCCGCCCCGCCCTGAGACCCGCCCCGCCCTGGGACCCGCCCCGCACGTTTTGCAGACCCGCCCCGCACGTTTTGCAGGCCCACCTGGGCTCCAAGCAGCAGCTTTTGCATGTGGGTGGCCTGCCCTGTGGCAGCTTGACCAGAGGAACTGCAGTTCTAGTTGGACTGCTCCAGGGCCGCTTAGACAGGAGGAGGAAACTGCAGTTTTTGCTGTAACTCCTGCTGAGTGGCCTCAGGCAGTAGCTGACCTACACTCCATTGGAGACCCAGAAACGAGGGCATCTAGTGGTCGGTGTGAGATGACACCAGATTTCAACCACGCGCATAAGGGACACATTCAAGAGGCAGACTCAGTGAGCGCCAAAGCCTTGCTGCAACAAGATCCGGCCCATAAACGTGTCTCCTACACAGCAACTCTTCCTTTATAGAAACAGAGGGTCCTCACGGACAATTGGCCAGGAGGACAATTCCTCCCAGTGACACCAACAACAATCAAGACTTAACTATACAAAGGAGGACCAAGATGGAGGCATAGGGCGGAAGCCTGATTGTTGCCTACCACAACAATTTTGAGACTACGACGGGAGAGCAGAGCTGACACCATCCAGAACCACCGGAGGGCTGGCTGAGCAGACGCTCTACAACTAGAATAAAAGAGAGGGGTATGCGGGATGATGCTGATGCTGGTGACCCAAAGATCACACTTTAAGAACTACAGCTCAGCGCGACACAATGGCAGCCTGGACCGTGCTCGGCGCAGTTCCCCCGGTGGTCTCCGGCTGAGGGGATGGCCCCACTCGCTGCCGAGCACGGACAGACAAGCCCCTGAGAGACATGGGGTGGGAGACTCCACACTTGCTGACCTCCGAGTCCTTCAAGAATCTCAACGCCCCAGAAGCGGCCAGGTGCGCACACTCGGCGACTGGCCACCGCTGCAGACCCAAGGGCCGACGCAGCGACCCCGGACCAGCCCGCCACCGCGCACCGGGCACACCAGAGCTTCGCCGAGCCCGCTGCCCAACGAGTTCTGCGGAAGCCGCCCTGGAGCTCTGAGAAAATGGCCGAAGGAATTGCTGAGAGGGAATTGACCAACAGGAATTGGGATCAAGAAGACGAAACCCCGCTGGGTCCCGGGTCCGGGTGAGGCCGCGCACCCTGGGTCCGGGTGAGGCCACGCGCCCCTGGGTCTGGGTGAAGCTGGATCCCGGGCCCGGGTGAGGCCATGTGCCCCTGGATCCGGGAAAGGCTGGGTCCCGGGTCCGGGTGAGGCCTCGCGCACCTGGGTCCGGGTGAGGTCACACGCCCCTGGGTCCAGGTGAGGCCACACGCCCCTGGGTCCGGGTGAGGCCACGCACCCCTGGGTCCGGGTGAAGCTGGATCCCAGGTGCGGGTGAGGCCATACGCCCCTGGGTCCGGGAGAGGCTGGGTCCCGGGTCCGGGCAAGGCTGCGTACCCCTGGGCTCGGGTGTGGTCACACACCCCTGGGTCTAGGTGAGGCCTCACACCCCTGGGTCAGGGTGAGGCCGTGCGCCCCTGGATCCGGGTGAGGCCACACGACCATAGGTCTGGGAGAGGCCACGCACCCCTGGGTCCGGGTGAGGCCACGCGCCCCTGGGTCCGGGTGAAGCTGGATCCCGGGTCCGGGTGAGGCCGTGCGCCCCTGGGTCCGGGTGAAGCTGGATCCTGTGTCTGGGTGAGGCTGTGCACCCCTGGGTCTGGGTGAGGCCATGCGCCCCTGGGTCCGGGTGAAGCTAGATTCCGGGTCTGGGTGAGGCCGTGCGCCCCTGGGTCCAGGTGAGGCCGTGCGCCCCTGGGTCTGGGTGAGGCCATGCGCCCCTGGGTCCGGGTGAAGCTGGATTCCGGGTCTGGGTGAGGCCGTGCGCCCCTGGGTCCGGGTGAGGCCACGCGCCCCTGGGTCCGGGTGAAGCTGGATTCCAGGTCCGGGTGAGGCCATACGCCCCTGGGTCCGGGAGAGGTTGGGTCCCGGGTCCGGGCGAGGCTGCATACCCCTGGGCTCGGGTGTGGTCACACACCCCTGGGTCTAGGTGAGGCCTCACACCCCTGGGTCCGGGTGAGGCCGTGCGCCCCTGGATCTGGGTGAGGCCACGCGACCAAGGGTCTGGGAGAGGCCACACACCCCTGGGTCCGGGTGAGGCCACGCGCCCCTGGGTCCGGGAGAGGACACACGCCCCTGGGTCCGGGTGAGGCCACGCGCTCCTGGGTCTGGGTGAAGCTGGATCCCGGGTCCGGGTAAGGCCATGCGCCCCTGGGTCCGGGTGAGGCCACGCACTCCTGGGTCCGGGTAAAGCTGTATCCCAGGCCTGGGTGAGGCTGTGTGCCCCTGGATCTGGGAGAGGCTGGGTCCCGGGTCCGGGTGAGGCCTCATGCCCCTGGGTCCGGGTGAAGCTGGATCCCGGGTCCGGGTGAGGCCATGCGCCCCTGGGTCCGGGTGAAGCTGGATCCCGGGTCTGGGTGAGGCCGTGCGCCCCTGGGTCCGGGTGATCCATGCGCCCCTGGGTCCGGGTGAAGCTGGATCCCGGGTCTGGGTGAGGCCGTGCGCCCCTGGGTCTGGGTGATCCATGCGCCCCTGGGTCCGGGTGAAGCTGGATCCCGGGTCTGGGTGAGGCCACGCGCCCCTGGGTCTGGGTGAAGCTGGATCCCGGGCCCGGGTGAGGCTGTGTGCCCCTGGATCCGGGAGAGGCTGGGTCCCGGGTCCGGGTGAGGCCTCGCGCACCTGGGTCCGGGTGAGGCCACGCGCCCCTGGGTCCAGGTGAAGCTGGATCCCAGGTCCGGGTGAGGCCATACGCCCCTGGGTCCGGGAGAGGCTGCGTACCCCTGGGCTCGGGTGTGGTCACACACCCCTGGGTCTAGGTGAAGCCTCACACCCCTGGGTCAGTGTGAGGCCGTGCGCCCCTGGGTCCGGGCGAGGCCACGCGCCCCTGGGTCCGGGTGAGGCCACACGCCCCTGGGTCTGGGAGAGGCCACGCTCCCCTGGGTCTGGGTGAAGCCACGCGCCACTGGGTCTGGGTGAGGCCATGCGCCCCTGGGTCCGGGTGAAGCTGGAGCATCCCGGGTCCGGGTGAGGCCGTGTGCCCCTGGATCCAGGCGAGGTGGGTCCCGGGTCCGGGTGAGTCCGCGCGCACCTGGGTCTAGGTGAGGCCACATGCCCCCTGGGTCTGGGTGAGGCCACGTGCCCCTGGGTCCGGGTGAGGCCACGCACCCCTGGGTCCGGGTGAAGCTGGATCATCCCGGGTCCAGGTGAGGCCGTGTGCCCCTGGATCCGGGTGAGGCTGGGTCCTGGGTCCGGGTGAGGCCACACGCACCCGGGTCCAGGTGAGGCCATGCGCCCCCTGGGCCCGGGTGAGGCCACGTGCCCCTGAGTCCGGGTGAAGCCATGCCCCTGGGTCCGGCCAAGACCAAAACAGAGGGTGTCGGTCATGCATTACCACCATTTGTCCACCATCCAGAGCTGAGGGGTCAGTACTGACATGTACACATAAGGAACTGGTGGACATTGATATGGGGTCTCAAAAGAACTGTTGGTCCAGAAAGAAACTCACTACAGACTGATTCATTTGCCTGTCAGCATAACTATTATTGCTCGTCTCACATTCAGTTCTTATAAGTATATCTCTAGTGACACATGATCTTGCTCATCTAGGGGAAATGATGAACAACATAGACTGATGAACAAGAACAGAACCAGAAACAGGGAGGCATCGATCGGACTATCGGGCCTCAGAGGGAAGATAGGGGAGGGTGGGGGGAGGGAGGAGAGATCAACCAAGGGACTTGTGTGCATGCATATGAGCCTAACCAATGGTTAAGTTCAACAGGGGGTTGGGGCATCCGTGGGAAGGGGTGTGGGATGGGAATGGGGGGATGAGGACGAATATGTGACACCTTAATCAATAAAGAAATTAAAAAATAAAAATAAAAAAAAAAAAAAAAAAAAAAAGAAATCCAGATCGACATCCTAGCATAGCTGGAGCACCATCTGTGCAAACACCACAAACCTTTTCCCAAGAGCTCTTATGCTCTTTCAGAAATGAACCAACTGTGTCAAACACATCATGTGAAGTAGTTGTTGTTTCAAGAGGTTTGCAAAAAAGAAACTCATCTTTAAAGTCGCCATCATTAATATACCTCACGTAAACCAGTAACTGTGAACAATTTGCAACGTCTGTAGATTCATCAAGCTGGATACTAAATATTGGAAGTGGAGCAGATTTAATTTCCTGGATTACCTGATCAAGAATATCAGCAGACATGTCATCTATTCTTCTGCGGACAGTGTCGTTAGATAAGGAAATTGCACTCAATTTTGTAACAAATTCGTCTCCGATCATAACTGGAACAATGTCTTTGGCTGCTGGCAACAGTAAATCCTCAGCAATGGTGTGAGATTTCATAGCTCTGGCGATTCTGAGTGCCACCAAATATGAAGCTTCAACGGCTGCTACGTTTTTTTTTTTTTTATTTTTTTTTTTTTTTTTTTCCAATTTTTTTTATTAAGGTATTATATGTGTACATATCTTACCATTGCCCCCCCACCCCACTCCCATATATGCCCTCGCCCCCCAGAGTTTTGCATCCATTGGTTATGCTTATATGCATGCATACAAGTCCTTTGATTGATCTCTTATCTTCCCCACCTCTCCCTAACCTTCCTGCTGTAATTTGACAGGCTGTTTGATGCTTTACTGCCTCTGTATCTATCTTTTTGTTTTTCAGTTTATAATGTTCTTTATTATCCATAAATGAGTGAGATCATGTGGTATTTTTCTTTCATTGACTTGCTTATTTCACTTAACATAATGTTCTCCAATTCCATCCAGGTTGCTGCAAATGGTAAGAAATTCCTTCTTTTTTATGGCAGCATAATATTCCATTGTGTAGATGTACCATAGTTTTCTGATCCAGTCATCTGCTGATGGGCACCTAGGCTGTTTCCAGATCTTAGCTATTGTAAATTGTGCTGCTATGAACATAGGGGTGCATATTTCCTTTCTTATTGGTGTTCCCAGTTTCTTAGGATATATTCCCAGGAGTGGGATTACTGGGTCAAATGGGAGTTCCATTTTCAGTTTTTTGAGGAAACTCCATACTGTTCTCCACAGTGGCTGCACCAGTCTGCATTCCCACCAGCAGTGCACGAGGGTTCCTTTTTCTCCGCATCCTCGCCAACACTTGTCGTTTGTTGATTTGTTGATGATAGCCATTCTGACAGGTGTGAGATGATAGCGCATTGTTGTTTTGATTTGCATCTCTCGGATAATTAGTGACTTTGAGCATGTTTTCATGTGTCTCTTGGCCTTCCTTCTGTCTTCTTTGGAAAAGATTCTATTTAGGTCCATTGCCCATTTTTTTATTGGATCATTTATCTTCCTTTTATTAAGTTGTATAAGCTGCCTGTAGATGTTGGAGATTAAACCTTTATCAGTGATGCCATTTGCAAATATGTTCTCCCATGCAGTGGGCTTTCTTGTTGTTTTGTTGATAGTTTCTTTTGCTGTAAAAAAGCTTTTTATTTTGATGTAGTCCCATTTGTTTATTTTCTCTTTAGCTTCCATTGCCCTAGGGGCAGTATCAGTGAAGAAGTTCTTTTGACATATGTCTGAGATTTTGCTGCCTGTGGATTCCTCTAGTATTTTTATGGTTTCCCGTCTTATGTTTAAGTCCTGTATCCATTTTGAGTTTATTTTTGTGTATGGTGTAAGTTGGTGATCTAGCTTCATTTTTTTGCATGTGTCTGTCCAATTTTCCCAACACCATTTATTGAAGAGACTGTCTTTATTCCATTGTATGTTCATGCCTCCTTTGTCAAATATTAATTGAGCATAGTGGTTTGGATCAATATCTGGATTCTCTATTCTGTTCCATTGATCTATATGTCTGTTCTTGTGCCAGTACCAGGCTGTTTTGAGAATAGTGGCTTTGTAATACAGCTTGAAATCTGGTATTGAGATCCCTCCTACTTTATTCTTCTTTCTCAGGATTGCTGTGGCTATTCGGGGTCTTTTTTTATTCCAGATGAATTTTTGGAGAGTTCTTTCAAGGTCTGTGAAATATGCCGTTGGTATTTTAATGGGGAGTGCATTGAATCTATAGATTGCTTTGGGTAGTATGGACATTTTAATGATGTTGATTCTACCAATCCATGAACATGGTATGTTCTTCCATCTGTTTACGTCTTCCTCTATCTCTCTTTTTTTCAGTGTCCTGTAGTTTTCCGTGTATAGGTCTTTTACCTCCTTAGTTAAGTTTATTCCTAGGTATCTTAATTTTTTTGGTGCGATGGTAAATGGGATTGCCTTTTTAGTCTCTCTGTCTGTAAGTTCACTATTGGTGTATAGAAAGGCCATAGATTTCTTGGCGTTTAATTTTGTATCCTGCTACATTGCCGAATTCATTTATTAAGTCTATTAGTTTTTTGACGGAGTCTTTCGGATTTTTTATGTACAATATCATGTCGTCTGCAAATAAAGACAGCTTTACTTGTTCTTTTCCAATTTGGATGCCTTTTATTTCTTCTTCTTGTCTAATTGCATTAGCTAATACTTCCAGTACTATGTCAAACAGGAGTGGTGAGAGTGGGCATCCCTGTCTTGTTCCTGTTCTTAGGGGAAATGTTTTTAGCTTTTGTCCATTGAGTATGATGTTTGCTGTGGGTTTATCATATATAGCTTTTATTATGTTGAGGTATGAGCCTTCCATTCCCACCTTGTTGAGAGTTTTTATCAAGAAAGGGTGTTGGATTTTGTCAAATGCTTTTTCTGCATCAATTGATATGACTATGTGATTTTTATCTCTCAATTTGTTTATGTGATGTATCACGTTTATTGATTTGCGGATATTGTACCATCCTTGCATTCCCGGGATAAATCCTACTTGGTCATGGTGTATGATCTTTCTGATGTACTGCTGGAGCCGATTTGCTAGAATTTTGTTGAGGATTTTGGCATCTATGTTCATGAGGGATATTGGTCTGTAATTCTCTTTCATTGTGTTGTCTTTATCTGGTTTTGGTAGTAGGGTGATGCTGGCTTCATAGAAGGAGCTTGGAAGTGTTCCTTCCTCTTGAATTTTTTGGAATAGTCTGAGGAGGATAGGTTTTAGTTCTTCCTTGAATGTTTGGTAGAACTCTCCTGTGAAGCCGTCAGGCCCCGGGCTTTTGTTTGCCGGAAGCTTTTTGATGACTTCTTCAATTTCGTCCATAGTTATTGGCCTATTGAGCTGTTGAGATTCTTCTTGATTGATTTTTGGAAGGTTGTATTTTTCTAGGAATATGTCCATTTCCTCCAGGTTGTCCAGTTTGTTGGAATAGAGCTGTTCGTAGTATTTTGTAACAATCCTTTGTATCTCAGCGGGGTCTGTTGTTATTTCACCTCTTTCATTTCTGATTTTGTTTATTTGGGTCCTCTCTCTTTGCTTCTTGGTGAGCCTGGCTAGAGGTCCATCAATCTTGCTTATCTTTTCAAAGAACCAGCTCTTGGTTTTGTTGATCTTTTGTATTGTTTCTTTGGTCTCTATGTCATTTATCTCCGCTCTGATCTTTGTTATTTCCTTCCTTCTGGTTACACTGGGCTTTTCTTGCTGCTCTTTTTCTAGCTCTTTGAGTTGTAGGGTTAGGTAATTTATTACCATTGTTTCTTGTTTTTTGCAATAGGCTTGTAGAGCTATGAACTTCCCTCTCAAGACTGCTTTCGCTGTGTCCCATAGATTTTGGATTGTTGTGTTTTCATTGTCATTTGTTGCCATGATGTTTTTTATTTCTTCCTTGATCTCTCTGGTGACCCAGTCCTTGTTTAATAGCATGCTGTTTAGTCTCCATGTGTTTGATTTCTTTGGATTGTATTTATTGTAGTTGATTTCCAGTTTTATGCCACTGTGATCTGAGAAGATGCTTGATATAATTTCTATCTTCTTGAATTTGAAGAGACTTTGCCTGTGACCCAGCATATGGTCTATCTTTGAAAATGACCCATGTGCACTTGAGAAGAATGTATATTCTGTGGCTTTGGGGTGAAATGTTCTGAAGATGTCAATTAATTCCATCTGGTCTAGTGAGTCATTTAGGATTGCTGTTTCTTTGCTGATTTTTTGTTTAGAGGATTTGTCCAATGGTGATAGTGGGGTATTAAAGTCTCCTACTATGATTGTATTGCTATTAATCTCTCCCTTGATATCCTCCAGGAGTTTTTTTATGTATTTGGGTGCTCCTATATTGGGAGCGTATATGTTTACCAGAATTATTTCTTCTTGTTGGATTTCTCCCTTTAGTATTATGAAGTGGCCTTCCTTATCTCTTGTTATGGCATTTACTTTGAGGTCTAATTTGTCAGATATAAGTATTGCTACCCCAGCTTTTTTTTCATTTCCATTTGCCTGGAAGATATTTTTCCATCCCTTCACTTTCAATCTGTGTGAGTCTCTTGTTCTGAGGTGGGTCTCTTGTAGACAGCATATATATGGGTCATGCTTTTTTATCCATTCAGCCACTCGATGTCTTTTGATTGGAGCATTTAGTCCGTTTACATTTAAAGTTATTACTGAAAGGTATTTGTTTGTAGTCATATCTATTTTTGTGTCTGTATTCCTTCTTACCTGTTTATTTCTTCTTTTTACAGTATTCCCTTTAGCAATTCTTGCATTGCTGGTTTGGTGGTGATAAACTCCCTGAGTCTTTTTTTGTCTGCGAAGCTCCTGATTTCCCCTTCAATTTTGATTGATAGTCTTGCTGGATATAGTATTCTTGGATTCAGTCCTTTGCTTTGCAACACTTTGTATACCTCCTTCCATTCACTTCTAGCTTGTTGTGTTTCTGTTGAGTAATCATTTGACAATCTGATGGGTGTTCCTTTGTAGGTAACTCTCTGTCTCTCTCTTGCTGCCTTTAAGATTCTCTCTTTATCATTTATATTTGCCATTGAGATTATGACATGTCTTGGTGTGGGTCTTTTGGGGTTGATCCTGCTTGGGACTCTCTGTACTTGCGTAACTTTTATCTTTCCCATATCCGGAAAGTTTTCTATCATTATTTCTTCAAATAGATTTTCTAATCCCTGCTGCTCTTCTTGTCCTTCTGGCAGCCCTATTATACGCATGTTACTTCGTTTCATGTTGTCTCGAAGCTCCCTTAGGCTTTCCTCCTGCTTTTTAATTTTTTTCTCCAATTGCTGTTCAGATTGAGCTTGTTTCTGTACCTGATCTTCTAACTCACTAATTCGGTCCTCTGCTTCTTGTAGTCTACTGTTGAAACTTTCCATGGTGTTTTTGATTGTAGCTATATCACTTTTCATTTCTTCCTGATTCTTGCATAAGTTGTTGATTTTCTCATCCATCCGATGTATAAATTCCACGACCATTGCTCTGAACTCCTTTTCGGTCATGTTGCAAGCTTCAGTTTCACTAATTTCCTTTCTTGGCGACTCCACATTTTCTTTCCTCTGTGAGTTATTTCGTTTCCCCATTCTGGCTATCACCAGAAAGCTCAAGCTTCCGTTTGTGTGGACCTCGGCCGTGCGCTGTGGGGACTTCGCTCCACCCGAGTTTCACTGAAGTGCTCTGACACTAGGACATGTGGCTGCCTTTGGTTGGTGGGAACCAGACTTGCCCAGGGTCAGTGTCCCCAGTGTTCCGTGTGGTCTCGTGTGCACACTTAGAATCAGGGGCCCTGTCAGCACCACACTGTTGGTATGTGCCGAAAATGAGATCCTTAGCATGTGCCAGGAGTCAGAGTTTCCCTGTATCTGCACCAAGAATCAAGTGTCAGAGTCTCTGTTGCCTTGTGCAGTTTCTCGTTGAGAATCAGGGTCCCTGTGTGTGCATGCACCAACAATTGGAGTCGTTGGCTCTTAGTGTGAATGCGCTGTGAGTCAGGGATCCCAGGCAGCTGTGTCTGGCGTGCCAAATTCCCTGAAGTGGAGCTGCGTCCTGTGTGTGCTCTCTCTACTGAGCCAAACCGGCTAGGGCGCACACTCTCAAATCCCTGAAGGTGAGCTGCCTTTGTGCACTCTCCCAGAATCCCCGAAGAGGGGCGGAGTCCGTCCTGCGCGCCAAATTCCCCAAAGGGAAGCCCCTTTGTGCACGCTCTAAGATTCCCCGAAGGGGAGCTGTGATCCGCAAGCCAAATTCCCCCCAATTCCCCATAGGGGAGCCCTCTGTGCGCACTGACAGATTTCCCCGAAGATGAGCTGCTTCTGTCCTGTGCGCCAAATTCCCTAAGGCAGAGCGCGTCCCTGCGCAAAGCCCTGCAGCTTGGGCGAGGGGCGTGTCTATCAGTTACTCTGGCGCTATCCGCACGCGCCTGCGGGGAGGGGGATAGGCTCTTTGACTCACGGGAATCTGCTGGGAAGTCTGGATTCTTGTTGTTTCTTCCACTGAAGCTGTGATGGCAGTTCTCTGTCCCCAGTGGCTGCAGGGTCCTGGTTTGTGTCAGAAGCCAGGATCCGAGTCTCAGGCAGCTCTGTTTCTCAAGATGGCGTGGTCTCCGCGTCCGCACCAGCCGCCGAGAAGTGTCCGCTTTGTGCGCGGGGCTCCGCCGCCTAGGACTGCCCGGTTAGGCAGCCCCTTGGAAGCCCTGCAGAATCTATCTGACCCTAGCTCATACAGACACACACACCACACACGTCTACATGTCTACACTCTCCTCTATGGGTTCCTCACTCACACTCTCTCTCTCCCTACCTTCTTGCCGGTCGCCATCTTTCTATCGGCTGCTACGTTTTGTTTGTGGTACTTGCCACCAGTGTCAAGTCTGGCTTTCTTGAGTCCATCAGCTTTGCTTCTAAAATAGTTGGTATCCTTGCCAGCAAAGCTCTGATGCTTGCTATCAAAATGGCATTTTAGTTTGTTCAGCTTCATAGACTCGGCTGATAGAACTTCACAACAAATAACACGTTGCGGTTTCTCTATTCCTGCTGTAATTATTGAGGTAAAACCGTACTGTAAAAAATCCTCACTATATTTTCTTTTCTTAACGTTCTTCTCTACACGATCCATTGTCATGGGATGGTTTGCTAATGAAAATAATATATAACAATAGCTTTAATAATACAAAAGGTGATACATGGCATAGTTCAGTCAATACAGTTCATTAAAGTTTGCTATGATTTACCATTCTCTGTGTTGTATTTTTTACATACCTGTTACTATCACAAGGGGGCAGTATTGACATCAACCACAGCTGAATATAAAAAGACTGATCAGCATCCAGATTAAGATCCCATGGTACAGATTTTTTTTTTTTTTTGCAGTAGTTGATGATTTTACAGTACATGATTTTCATTTACCCAGTAATTATAATTCATGAAGTGTCATTTTACCTCCAATACTGCTGCTTTCAACACAGTAGCTGCTTTTAACAGAGTAGCTGCTTTCAAAACAGCAGCTGCTTTCTACACAGTAGCTGCTTTCTACACATGTGTGACTGGTTCGCATAAGTACATTATGGCGCCAACCCTATCACATACACCTGTATTTGTACAGGGTGTATGTGATGGGGTTGTGCGATGATGTCATCACGCTGGGTAGTCTTATGTGGGCGTATCTGCATGTGGGTGGACCCGCCTGGAGACGGATAGAGGAGCGGTGTCTCGGTTCCTAAGACCATCGGAAATATGTGTTTTCCGATGGTCTTAGGTGACCCCTGTGAAAGGGTCATTCGACCTCCAAAGGGGTTGTGACCCACAGGTTGAGAACCGCTTCCCTAGACAAAAAGCAGACTAGGATCAGGCACTGACTGAAGGAATTCAGTATGCACTGTCTCTTCAACTGAACAAGATTGAACTTTGTATCTATTATATTGATCTGTAATTGTAAATGTTCTATAACTATAGTTTACTTATTGGCACTGCCTATAGAACTATAGAATTTTACCTTTAATTATAGCTACCATCTTTTTGGTAATATAAGAAATACTTTTAAAAGAGAAGGATGCCCTTATAGTCTCATAGCCATTTCAATTATTATTTGAATATTAATAGAGCAATTTATATGATCCTACTGTCTATCCACCTTCCCCCTGGAAAAATCGTTAAAATTTCTTAGGACTTGATTTATTTTCTTTGTAAAGTAAAGAGTATAGTAGATTAATTACATATATAACTTTCAACTTAAAATCATTGTCTGTTTTTTCATCTGCTAAGAGCTTAATAGCAAGTCAATCAATAAACATATTGGATAAAACCCTTACAATGTAATTTAGAGAAAAATACAAATGCAAATGGCAAAAACAGGAAAGAGTTGAAAGGGCATACACTTAACCTGTACTGTTCATTTGGCAATTGATTATGCATCACTTTGTGACATTACTCCCAGCATTATTTGAATCATGTTTTAAACAGCTTTATTATATTCATTTGATTTATTCAACAAATAATTATTAAGCACCTACTAGTGCTAGGAATTGTTCTAGACACTGGACATACTGAGTTAAAAATCTAGTGCAGCCCTGGTTGGTGTGGCTCAGTTGGTGTGGCAACCTAAGGGTTGCCAGTTCAATTCCCAGGGCACATGCCCAGGTTGCAGGCTTGATCCCTGGTAGGGGGCCGGCAAGAGGCAGCTGATATTTCTCTCTCTTTCTCCCTCTCCCTTCCTCTCTCTCTAAAAATATCTATAAAAAATCTTTAAAAAAATCAAGGTGTTCATGAATTGTAAGACTTTATATTGTTAAAATGTCAATATTACCTAAGTGATCTTCAAAGTCAATGCAAACTCTATGAATCCCAATGGCATTTTTTTTTGCAGAAATAGAAAAAAAAGATAAAAATTTATATGAAGGGAAGATGGCGACCGGCAGGAAGGTAGGGAGGGTGAGTGTGTGATTGAGTGAAGGAGTGATAGAGGTGTGTGTGGATGTGTTTGGGTGTGTGTGTGAGTGAAATAGGGACAGTTAGACCCTGCAGTTCTTCCAGGGGGTTTCCAATCCAGGCAGTCTTGATTGGCAAAACCCCACGGCCGCTGCAAACACTCCGGGGAGGACACCAGTGGCACAGAGACCCCGCCATCTTTAAGAACGGAACTGCTAGAGACTAGAATCCTAACCTTACCACCACCCAGTCTGGTCTCGGAAGCAAACCTGGTCACTATAGCCACTCTGGTAGAAGACCTGCCACCCCAGCTGCAGATGTGCGAACTCTGAGACCTCCACCTCCAAAAGTGAGCCGCTAAAAGCAGTAAGTACAACCTCCCTCACCCCAGCGCTGGAACTCAGGATTCGCCACGTCCCCAGCCCATAGGCACCCAGGCACTCCATTACCCAGGCAGTGCTTGGGAACCACTGAGAGCCCCCGAGGGGGTGATTCTGCACAGTCAAGGGAGCGTGGCCCTGCAGTAGAATCTCTGAACTGCCTCTTTCTAAATAACTGCCCACGGACACCCCTGCAGTGCAACTTCAGGGCCAGGGTCCCTCAGAGCTTTGTGCCGGCGGGAGCGCCACCAGTTCGCGCACACTCCAGAGAGGGCAAACTCATGGCCACAGCAAGGGAAGGCACCCTGAGCCCATATATCCACAGGGTCCTCTGGGGAGCTGCTTTGAGGCCCTGCTGGGTGTGATTCTGTACAGCCAAGGACGCGCTGCCCCACAGCAGAAACTCTGAACTCCTTTCTCCTGAATAACTGCCCACATACACCCTAGCTGTTTAACTTCAGTGCCCGGGTCCTTCAAATTGCATCAGAGCTGTGTGCCGGAGGGTGCGCCACCAGTTCATGCACACTCCAGAGCAGGCAAACTCACGGCCACAGCAAGGGAAGGCACTCTGAGCCCATATAGCCACAGGGTCCTCTGGGGAGCTGCTTTGAGCCCCTGCTGGGTGTGATTCTGTACAGCCAAGGATGCACTGTTCCACAGCAGAAACTCTGAACTCCTTTCTCCTGAATAACTTCCCACACACACCCTAGCTGTTTAACTTCAGTGCCAGGGCCCCTCAGAGTGCATCAAAGATCTGCACCTGCAAACACACCTCCACAGAAGCGAATTTACAACAGGCAGGCACCCTGAGCCCATCTACAGACAGGGTGCTAGTGGGAGCCACTGGGAGCTCTCCCAACAGACGGTTCCTGGGTGCCACTGTGAATCCCCACTGGACACACGCAATTTCAACTAAGGGTGCAAGACAGCAAAAACTGGGACACTTCACTCCATAGCTGCTGACTTTTAGACACCACAGTTGTACCTCTCAAGCTTGCAGGCCTACATCAAGAGAACCCAAGTAGCTCAAGTAGGGAGCTACACTAGATTACCAAGCCCAGGAGAACTGAGAGATTACACCAGTAGCACCATCACCAAAAGAACCTGGATAGCAAAGCAAGCGGATCTACAATTAAAACATTACAGGAAAACATGGGGAGAAAAAAAGGAAATTCCCAAAGGGAGGAAAAAGAGGAAACACCAGAAAGGGAGTTAAATGAACTTGAGGCTAGCAGCTTAACAGAGAAAGAATTCAGAGTATTCGTTATAAGGATATTTAAATGGATGGATGACAAACACACACAACTCAATGAGAACTATAAGGAGCTGAATGAAAATGTCACCAACATGAAAAGAAACCAAGAGGAGATGAAGAACGACATAGCTGCAATAAAGAACACAATGGAAGGCTTAAAGAGTAGAGTAGAAGAGGCTGAGGACGGCATCAGCGAATTAGAAGACAAGGTAGGAAAAAACACACAAACACAGCAGCAACTGGAAAGAAAACTTAAAAAGCAAGAGAAGAGCCTAAGGGAGCTTTGGGACAACACAAAACGAAACAACCTTCGAATAATAGGGATAAAAGAAGGAGAGGAAGAGAAGCAAGGAATAGAAAACCTGTTAGAAGAAATAATGACAGAAAACTTCCCTGATATTGGAAAGAAAAAAACTATCCACGTCCAAGAAGTACACAGAGTCCCAAACAAGTTGAACACCAAAAGACCGACATCAAGACACATCATAATTAAATTGACGGACACCAATGACAAAGCAAGAATCTTAAAGGCTGCAAGAGAGAGACAGAAAGTTACCTACAAGGGATCTCCTATCAGAATATCAACTGATTTCTCAACAGAAACACACCAGGCCAGAAAGGAATGGAATGAAATATTCAAAGTGATGCAAACCAAGGGACTGAATCCAAGAATACTATACCCAGCAAAGCTATCATTCAAAATTGAAGGTGGAATCAGAAGCTTCACAGACAAAAAAGGGCTAAGAGAGTTCATCACTATCAAGCCAGCAATGCAAGAAATGCTAAAGGGGCTGCTGTAAAAAGAAGAAAGAGAAAGGCAAGAAGAAACACAAACACTAAGGAAAAATACGTCAACAAACAGGTACTTATCAATAATAACAGTAAATGTAAATGGATTAAATGCACCAATCAAAAGACATAGGGTAGCTGAATGGATAAGAAAACATGACCCATATATTTGCTGTCTACAAGAGACCCACCTTAGAGCAAAAGATTCACACAGACTGAGAGTGATGGGATGGAAAAACATTTTTCAGGCAAATGGAAATGAGAAAAAAGCTGGGGTTGCGATACTTATATCAGATAAAATAGACCTCAAAGTAAAGGCCATAATAAGAGGTAAGGAAGGCCACTACATAATACTAAAGGGAGCAATCCAGCAAGAAGATATAACTCTGGTAAACGTATATGCACCCAAAGCGGGAGTGCCCAAATACATAAAAAATCTGCTGGAAGATATCAAGGGAGAGATTGACATCAATACAATCATAGTAGGGGACTTTAATACACCACTGACATCAATGGAAAAATCCTCTGGACAAAAAATCAGCAAAGAAACAGCAATTCTAAATGACACACTAGATCAGATGGACCTAATTGACATCTTCAGAGTATTTCACCCCAAAGCCATGGAATATACGTTCTTCTCAAGTGCACATGGGACATTCTCAAAAATAGACCATATATTGGGTAACAAGCAAAGTCTCCCCAAATTCAAAAAGATTGAAATCATATCAAGCATTTTCTCAGACCACAATGGCATAAGATTAGAAATAAACTACAATAAAAACATCCCAAAAAATTCAAACACTTGGAAACTGAATAGCATGCTACTAAACAATGATTGGGTTATCAGTGAGATCAAAGAAGAAATTAAAAACATCCTGGAGACTAATGACATAAAAACACAACATTGCAAATCCTATGGGACACAATGAAAGCAGTTCTGAGAGGGAAATGTATAGCTCTACAGGCCTACCTCAAAAAACAAGAAAAAATGGTAATAGATCATCTAACCCAACAACTCATAGAATTACAAAGGGAGCAACAAGAAAAGCCCACAGTGAGCAGAAGAAAGGAAATAATAAAGATCAGAGCAGAAATGAATGACATAGAGACCAAAAAAACAATACACAAGATCAACAAAACCAAGAGCTGGTTCTTTGAAAGGATAAACAAGATTGATTAACCTCTACTCAGGCTCACCAAGAAGCAATGAGAGAGGACCCGAATAAACAAAATCAGAAATGAAAGAGGTGAAATAACAACAGACCCCACAGAAATACAAAGGATTGTCAAAAAATACTATGAACAACTCTACTCCAACAAACTAGACAACCTGGAGGAAATGGACACATTCCTACAAAAACACAACCTTCCAAAACTTACTCAGGAAGAGACTAAAAATCTCAATAGGCTGATAACTATGCAAGAAATTGAAGCAGTCATCAAAAAGCTCCCAGCAAACAAAAGCCCGGGGCCAGATGGCTTCACAGGGGAGTTTTATAAAACATTCAAGGAAGAGCTAAAACCTATCCTCCTCAGACTATTCCAGAAAATTCAAGAAGAAGGAACACTCCCAAGCTCCTTCTATGAAGCTAGCATGACCCTAATACCAAAACCAGATAAAGATAACACAATGAAAGAGAATTACAGGCCAATATCCCTCATGAACATAGATGCCAAAATCCTCAACAAAATTCTAGAAAATCGAATCCAGCAATACATCAGAAAGATCATACACCAGGACCAAGTAGGATTTATCCCTAGGATGCAAGGATGGTACAATATTCGCAAATCAATAAACGTAATCCATCACATAAACAAATTGAGACATAAAAACCATATAGTCATATCAATTGATGTAGAAAAAGCATTTGACAAAATCCAACACACTTTCTTGATAAAAACTCTCATCAAGCTGGGAATAGAAGGATCATACCTCAACATAATAAAAGCCATATATGACAAACCCACAGCCAACATCATACTCAATGGGCAAAAACTAAAACCATTTCCCCTAAGAACAGGAACAAGACAGGGATGCCCACTCTCACCACTCCTGTTCAACATCGTGTTGGGAATACTAGCCATTGCAATTAGACAAGAAGAAGAAATAAAAGGCATCCAAATTGGAAAAGAAGAATTAAAACTGTCCTTATTTGCAGATGACATGATACTGTACATAGAAAACCGTAAAGACTCCATCAAAAAATTATTAGACTTAATAAATGAATTCGGCAGAGTAGCAGGATACAAAATAAATGCTAAGAAATCTATGGCATTTCTATACACCAATAATGAACTTACAGAAAGAGAGACCAAAAAAGCAATCCCATTTACCATCACACCAAAAAAATTAAGATACTTAGGAATAAACTTAACTAAGGAGGTAAAAGACCTATATGCGGAAAACTACACAACACTGAAAAAAGAGATAGAGGAAGACAGAAAAAGATGGAAGAACATACCATGCTCACGGATTGGTAGAATCAACATCATCAAAATGTCCATACTACCCAAAGCAATCTATAATTTCAATGCACTCCCCATTAAAATACCAACAGCATACTTTACAAACCTAGAACGAACTTTCCAAAAATTCATCTGGAATAAAAAAAGACCCCTAATAGCCACAGCAATCCTGAGAAAGAAGAACAAAATAGGTGGGATCTCCATACCAGATTTCAAGCTGTATTACAAAGCCACTGTTCTCAAAACTGCCTGGTATTGGCACAAGAACAGACATATAGATCAGTGGAATAGAATAGAGAACCCAGAAATTGACCCAAATCACTATGCTCAATTAATATTTGACAAAGGAGGCATGAACATACAATGGAGTCAAGACAGTCTCTTCAACAAATGGTGTTGGGCAAATTGGACAGATACATGCAAAAAAATTAAACTAGACCACCAAATTACACCATACACAAAAATAAACTCAAAATGGATGAAGGACTTAAACATAAGACAGGAAACCATAAAAATACTAGAGGAATCTACAGGCAGAAAAATCTCTGACATATGCCAAAAGAACTTCTTCACTGATACTGCTCCTAGGGCAATGGAAGCTAAAGAGAAAATAAACAAATGGGACTACATCAAAATAAAAAGCTTTTGCACAGCAAAGGAAACCATCAATAAAACAACAAGAAAGCCCACTGCATTGGAGAACATATTTGCCAATGATGTCAATGATAAGGGTTTAATCTCCAACATTTACAGGGAACTCATGCAGCTTAACAAAAAGAAGATAAACAACCCAATCAAAAAATGGGCAACTGATCTAAATAGATACTTTTCGAAAGAAGACAGAAGGAAGGCCAAGAGACACATGAAAACATGCTCTAAATCACTAATCATTAAAGAGATGCAAATCAAAACAACAATGCGGTACCATCTCACACCTGTCAGAATGGTGATTATCAACAAGTCAACAAAGGACAAGTGCTGGCGAGGATGTGGAGAAAAAGGAACCATCGTGCACTGCTGGTGGGAATGCAGACTGGTGCAGCCACTGTGGAGAACAGTATGGAGTTTCCTCAAAAAACTAAAAATAGAACTCCCATTTGACCCAGTGATCCCACTTCTAGGAATATCTCCCAAGAAACTGGAAACATCAATCAGAAAGGATATATGCACCCCTATGTTCATAGCAGCACAATTCACCATAGCTAAGATTTGGAAACAGCCTAAGTGCCCATTAGCAGATGAGTGGATTAAAAAACTGTGGTACATCTACACAATGGAATACTACACTGCAGTAAAAAAGAAGGAGCTGTTACCATTTGCAACAATATGGATGGAGATGGAGAACATTATGCTTAGTGAAATAAGCCAGGGAAAGAAAGATAAATACCACATGATCTCACTCATTTGTGGAATATAATGAACAACATAAACTGATGTGGAGAAAAATAGATCCAGAAACAAAGAAACATCAATCAGAACGTCGAACCTCAGGGAAGAAATTGTGAGGTAACCAGAAACCCAAGAACGCCTCAGAACGCCTGTCTAGCCACGGTAACAATCATCAGATGTACGGTAATTTTACCTGGGACAAGAGGGTAAGTATTTTGGTCTTATGCTCCTGACCCTTCCTGGGTAAGACCCCTTACGTGGGGTGATCCCCTGACTAATGTAGTTACCAACAATACCAAACACCTTGGTCATACAGGAGGTCCATGGGTGGGGCAAGAACGGATAAATACACAGGGGTCTCCACCCAGCTTCCCTTTTGTATGACACAAAATTAAAACAATGCCTCTTTGTGTGTACAATTAAAGAGAGGCTTCTGGCTTGTGTGGACACCAAAGAAAGGGTGTCACTACTATCACTACGTGCCCCCGGTAGAGGTGCAGAAAATGTAACTAAGACCTTGTCTATATAAAAAGAAATGGACAGCCAGTTTGAAAGGGAATTGCCATGGACTAGAACAAAGAATATCCTTACATGATATTATTCTACACTATCATTAAAATTTTTCCCAGATTTGGATCACCCCCAGTGATCCAAATATGGGAAAAAAATCATCTGTTTGGTGCTTGGAGACAAACTTAACATGTCTCTTTATACTTTAGAATTACAACAGCATAATATACAATTATCCCAAGCAATCGTACAAACTAATTCTTTGAATGTCTGGCAGAAATTTAAAAAGGACATGTAAGGATTTAATCCTTCTCAATGTGTAGAGGGCATCCTGGGAAGGCACCTGAGCATTCTATATTGGTCCCTCTTACCCTTTAGGACAAGAGAGACCCTCTTCTCACAATTCAATTGCTCACAGCTATTGCATGAGCTTTCTGTTCATGTCGAGATTGAAGTCTCGTGATGATGGGTGCCATGGATCTGTCTCTCACCAAGTGGGGCGAACTGACCCTTCCCTGGAGAAGAAACCCAGGTTCCACAAGACATGTGATCAGTGCAGGGGCCCCGCCAGCAAGCGAGGGGATCCCAAGGCAGGTGCCGGGCATGGAGGCCACGGGGGCATAGGCTACCAAGGAGACAAAACTGAACTTCACGTCACACTGCTTGGCCCAGGAGGATGGCTGGTTAGCCAGAGACGGGTAAGATTCCTCAAGGAAGGAACAACCTAAGACAGGCACAGTCGCAGAGGGGCCATCAGGAGAGAATTTGGGGATCAACAGAGGTGGGGCACAGACCCTCACTCCCCCAACATTGCAGGGGCCTGAACCCTAGCCCCTTCTGAGGGTGGTCTCCTGCCCCCATGGCTGCTTCCCATGCCCAGCTAAGATCAGGACCCAGGTGACCGACAGAGACTTGGCCGACAGCAGCTGCCCTCTCACTCCAACAAGAATTGTTTGAGTTGTCTTGTACCCATGGTGTGGGGAAGTGGATTTACGATATCTAAATCCAGCCTACCACAAAGAATGCTCAGGACCTACTCAAGAAGGCAAATAATCCCTTCCACTAATATTTACAGGGTAAAATAAGATTGTTGTTAGAGTATTAAATTTGACAGTAAAATAGTAGTCAAGTTTTCAGGCAAATTTAAATTGGGTAGTTGAAACAAGCGAATATCCTAGAAAAATTAATTGTACTGGACAGAAAGGTGTTCCTAAAGTGTTAACCCAAATTTTTATTCGTACTTCATCTCATGATAAAATTGTGCACCATGCAATGAACCTAAAAGAGTAATATTATAGTGCAAAAAATTAAAATTTAAAAGCCATCAAGACTACATTATAAAATTTTCAAAAGCCTCCTAACATTTAAATCAAAAAAGGAGGGGATAGTAGAGGAATATCATGTAAGGAAAAATATCCCGTAAGTAAATTACATCTAGAAAATTAATACTTTAGAAAATTAATTGTAAGGCTAAAAGCAAGACACCCATGAAAAACACACAAGGTGTCAAAACAAGCCAGAGGAAAATCATTTGGGCAAAAAATGAAAAAGGATCCCAAGTCAAATTTATAGAAAATATTCCTTTATTAACTTTTGGTCGAGAATATGTTTGTGTATTTTCAGAAAACAACTCAGACCATGTGGATTCCAGCAACAGAGAGGAATCGACAGGACTACTCCAGCCATGAAGACAGGAGAGAAGCAGTCCAGAGATGAAAGACGCTGATGTGGCCTTCCCATGCTAGCAGTTAGCAGCTGTGCATCACTGCAGGTTGCCCAGGACCAAACCAGACAGAGTCGGACCTGCAATACCACCATTTTCCACCATCCAGAACTGAAATGTCAGTGCTGACATGTACACATAAGGAACTGTTAAACATTGAAATTGGGTCTCAAAAGAACTGTTGGCCCCGAAAGAAACTCACAACACACTGATTCATTTGCCTGTCACCATAACCATTATTGCTTGTCTCATTTTCGGTTTTTATAAGTGTATTTCTAATAGCACATGATCTCACTCATCTAGGGGAAATAATGAACAGCATAGACTGATGAACCAGAACAGACCCAGAAACAAGGAAGCATGGATCAGACTGTCGGGCCTCAGAGGGAGGGTAGGGAAGGGTGGGGTTAAAGGGGAGAGATCAACCAGAGGACTTGGGTGCAAGCATATGAGCCTAACCAGCGGTTAAGGACAACAGGGGGGTGGGGGCTTGTGTGGGGAGGGGTGTGGGATGGGAATGGGGGGATGAGGACAAATATGTGATACCTTAATCAATAAAAAAAATAAAAAAAATTTTTATGGAATCTCAAAGGACACCAAATAGCAAAAACAATGTTAAAATAAAGCTGTGGTACATTTATATAATGGAATACTACGAGGCCATAAGAAGAAGGAAATCATGCCTTTTGCCACAGCGCAGATGGACCTGAAGATTGTAGTGCCAAGTGCAATAAGCAAGTCTGAGATCTCACTTATATGTGTAATCTAATGAACAAGATAAACTGACAAACAAAATAAAAACAGAGGCATGGATACATGGAACAGACTGATAGCTGTCAGCAGGGAGGTGGAGAGGTGGTGAGGGGGGACTGGATGAAAGAAGGTGAAGAGATTAAGCACATAGATAAAACACAAAGACACAGACAGCAGAGTGGTGATAGCCAGAGGGAAAGGGGATGGGGTGGGTGGAAGTGAAAAAGGGGAGTAATGTGGGACAGGAAGAGACTTTGCTTGGCGCAATGGGTGCATGATGCTCTGTGCAAATGTTTTATTGAGTTGTATACTTGAAATATGTATGGTTTTGCAAACCAATGCGTAATTTTCTCCAACTCTCAGTGAGCAGTGGTATCATTACAGTTTTACAGTAACAAACAATGGATTTTATATAAAACATTCACAAATGATTTCTAGACTACGATAAAAAGGGGGTTGTGTATTACATAAACAGTGGAAAAGAACTACTAAACAGAAGCAACTGATGAAAGTGAAAAAAAACAGTAGTTATGGCTTTAAACTTAATTGTTAATATATAGAGTTACCCAACATGTGTTCTCCTTCTTAATAGCTAAACCAGACATCAATCTATTATATAAGCAAAGAATCAGAATGCTACAGCAGAACTCAAGGAAGTGTTCAGTATCTTCTGTACAGATTAAATCACATGGTATATCTTAATGATATTTAGATTAACTGCCGTAAGTAATTTAAAATGTGTGCTGAGGGAATAAGGGAAAGGAACTTACATTGAAAGACCAAAATGGAGGTGTTTTTGGTTTTTACAGACCTTAGTGGGTAACCAGTATGTCAATGCCCTCCAGCCAAAGGTCACTGGAAACACACCTGTAATTGAATAAGTTTGATGTATTGCTTATTTCAGGGAGGGAGAGTGCACACCATGGCTACTCATGAGTCACCTTAAGAGAATTTAGAGCCCTAGCCAGTTTTGCTCAGTGGGTAGAGTGTCAATCTGCAGACTGAAGGGTCCAGGGTTCAATTCTGGTCAAGGGCAGGTACTTCAGTTGCAGGCTCCTTGCTGGCCAGGCCCTGGTCGGGGAGCGTGCAGGAGGCAACCAATTGATGTGTTTCTTTTTTCTTTCTTTTTTTTCGATGTGTTTCTTTCACATCGATATTTCTCTCTGTTTTTCCCTCTCTCTTCCACTCTTTCTAAAGATCAATGGAAAAATATCCTGGGGTGAGGATTTAAAAAAAGACAGTTTAGAAAGGGCTTAGTGCAGTAGTTCCTCGTTATCCACTGGGAATATAATCCAAGACCCAGAGGTGATGCCTGAAACCACAGATAGTACCAAACCTTATATTGTATACATAGCTATGATTCAGTTTAATTTATAAATTAGGCACAGTAAAAGATTAACTATAATCTATATATATAAAAATCCAGTGACTGGAATGCCATAACAACCGGAATGACCAGTTGCTATGCCGCCCACTGCAGCCAGCAAACCGGCCTGATCAGGGGGTGGATCTGGCCGGCCAACCTCTCGCAGCCCATCCCCCCAGCTGGCCCCGCCCCTGATTGGCCCACAGCCCCTCCCCTCTGCTGGCCCCCCTTGATCGCCCCCCCTACCCCAATATGGGGAGGGGTGGGCGGGCCAACCTCCTGTAGCTCCTCCCCCCAGCTGGTCCCATCCCCAATGGGCCCCCACCACCCTGATTGGCCCATGGCCCCTCCCCCAGTCAGCTCTGCCCACAATTGGTCCCCCCACTCTAATCAGGGGCAGAGGTGGCTGGCCAAACACTCATGGCCCCTCCCCCAGGCCTCTGGCCCCCAATCTGCCCCCCAACCCCATTTGGGGGAGGGTCCAGCCAGCCCACCACCCACAGCCCCCTCCCCATGGCCAGCCCCCCATCCCAATTGGGGGTGGGGCCCGCCGGCCAATCACCCTCGGCCCCTCCCCTCAGCCGGTCCAGCCCTTATCGAGCCAATTGGGGCAGACCAGCTAGCCAACCTCCTGCTGTCTCCTACTCCCAACAGGCCTAGCCCCGATCTGTGGACTGGGCCGGCTGGACCCCAGCCATGCACGAATTCATGCACTGGGCCTCTAGTAACTAATAATAAAATAGAACAATTATAATACACTATAATAAAAGTTATGTGAATGTGGTCTTTCTCAACATACCTTATTGTGCTCTCTCACCCTTCTTCTTATGATGATGTGAGATAATAAAATACATACATGATGAGATGATGTGAGGTTAATGACCAGGCATTGTGATTTAGTCTTAGGCTACTGTTGACTTTCTGAAGGAAGACCATCTGCTTCAGGTGATCCTGGATCATGGAGCCATGATGTTGGTGATTAGATATCATGAGCAGATGATGTCAATGGTTAGGGAAATTTAATATTTTTGGACTGTAATTCATCATGGGTCACTGAAACAGTGAAAAGCAAAACTGTAGAAAAGGGGGAATTACTGTATACAAAATTTGGGCTCATGTTAAGTAATTTGGGGAAGGGTTTAAGGATGCAGTCTTTTCTCTAGAAATGAATAGTATCAGGAAGTGGGTTAATTTCATGATTGAGTGTCTTAATAAATCTTACTTAGAAGCGGAGACTGGCCTGAGTTTAAAGCTGTAATTAAGCCTGGTCAGTGTGGCTCAGTGGTTGAGCATCGAACTATGAACCAGGAGGTCACCGTTCGATTCCTGGTCAGGGCACATGCCCAGTTGCAGGCTTGATCCCCAGTGTGGGGCATGCAGGAGGCAGCCAATCAGTTATTATCTCTCATCATTGA
Source organism: Ia io (assembly GCA_025583905.1). Classification (NCBI taxonomy): domain Eukaryota; kingdom Metazoa; phylum Chordata; class Mammalia; order Chiroptera; family Vespertilionidae; genus Ia; species Ia io. The sequence continues at coordinate 90,029,826 of JAJQQW010000001.1, read as the reverse complement.
TGTTTCTATCTCTTTCTCCTGCTCCCTTCCTCTGAAATCAATATAAAAACAAACAAATAAATAAATAAATAAATAAATTTGTTATTGATACAGAAGGAGCAGTCACAAATATTAGGTAGGACAGGGGGATGTTTATTCATTTTTGTGACTTGGACAATGTTCATACTTTGTCTATGTTCAAAAATGATTACACAGTGGTGTTTTTGCCTTAAGACATTATAGTCACAGAATGGCCTCATTTCAAGTTTGTGGTCTGTAAGATTGTTTATGTTCAACAGGAGAACACCAAGATCTAGTTGTGAGTGCCAGGCCAACTCCACAATGTCAGGGCCTGCTTTTTTCTTTCTCAGTTAGAAGCATTTCATTATCTGCTCCTACTCCATTTTCTGTTTTCTTGTTGAGTTCTTACTATAAAAATCAGACATTTTCTAATCATCTATCTATCCTATCTAATAAAAGAGTAATATGCAAATTGACCATACCTCCACTACATCCACAAGCCATGCCCACCAGCCAAACAGGAACAAGTATGCAAATAAACCCAACCAAGATGGCTGCAGCCACAGAGAGAGCAAGATGCTTGGGTTTCCCCAGCAATGGAGCAAGCCAAGCTTTCTGCGTGCCCTGGCCTGCCTTGGCCTCCAATTAAGGCTACAAAGTTTCAATTATAGAAGATAGATAAATACCAACAAAAATGGTGGCAGCCACGGAGCTGGAGAGAGCAGGAGGCTTGAGTTGCCCCTGGCAATGGAGGAAGCCAAGTTTCCACAGTCCTGGCCTGCTTTGGCCTCCTCTTAAGGCTACAAAGTTTCAATTATAGAAGATAAATAAATCCCAGATACCAGGGTCTCCGCATGGGTCGCCAGGGGGTGTGGCCGGCCTGAAAACCACCACAGGCCCCTTGCCCAGGCTGCCCCATGCCCCAAGGGAACCCCACCCTGATCCAGGACACCCTTCAGGGCAAACCAGCCAGACCCCACCCGTGCACCAGGCCTCTAGTCTAGCTAATCCTATCTAATAAAAGAATAATATGCAAATTGACTGTTACTCCAACACACAAGATGGTTGCCCCCATATGGACACAAGATGGCCACCACAAGATGGCCAGCAGGGGAGGGCAGTTGGGAGGGACCAGGCCTGCGAGAGAGGGCAGTTGGGGGCAACCGGGCCTGCAGGGAAGGGCAGTTGGTGGTGACCAGGCCTGCAGGGGAGGGAAGTTAGGGGCAAACAGGCTGGCAGGGGAGCAGTTAGGCATCAATCAGGCTGGCAGGGGAGTGGTTAGGGGGATCAGGCTGGCAGGCAGAAGCGGTTAGGGGCAATCAGGAAGGCAGGCAGGTGAGCAGTTGGGAGCCAGCAGTCCTGGATCATGAGAGGTATGTCCGACTGCCCATTTAGGATCAGGCCTAAACGGGCAGTTGGACATCCCTTGAGGGGTCCCAGATTGGAGAGGATGCAGGCTGGGCTGAGGGACACCCCCCCCGTGCATGAATTTCGTGCGCTGGGCCTCTAGTATATATATAAAAGCCTAAGTGACTGGCTGGTAGCTATGACATTCAATGACCACCAGGGGGCAGATGCTCAATGAAGGAGCTACCGAGTGACAGCAACTTTGCAGAGTGCCCTCTTGCACTCTGGGACCCCTTGGGGGATGTTGGACTGCCAGTTTTGGCCTGATCCCCGCAGGCCAGGCAGAGGGACCCACCTGCCAAGGGACCCTGTTCACTCTACAGACTTCCTTTGAGCCCCGGTGCCACCCCAGGTGCAGTTGGCCAGGGAGGGGCTGCGGAAGGTTGGCTCCTGGGTGTGTCCTGCCCATCTCACCCAGTCCCACCCCACCAGCCACCTTATTATTAATTTCCTTTCAATGTGCACAAATCCATGCACTGAGCCTCTAGTATTGTTATAAGAGGGGAGGAATGGGAAACTAATATTTATTAAGCTCATATATTAGGCACTGTTGTATGTATAATGATGCATAATATAATTTAAAAACTAGAGGCCCAGTGCACAAAACTCGTGCATGGGGGGGTGTCCCTCAGCCCAGCCTGTATCCTCTCTAATCTGGGACCCCTTGGGGGATTTCCAACTGCCCATTTAAGCCCAATCTCAGTAGGATCAGGCCTAAATGGGCAGTCGGACATCCCTCTCATAATCCAGGACTGCTGGCTCCCAACTGCTTGCCTGCCTGCCTTCCTGATTGCCCCTAACCACTTCTGCCTACCAGCCTGATCATCCCCTAATCACTCCCCTGCTAGCCTGATTGCCCCTAACTGCCCTCCCCTGCAGGCCTGGTCACCCCTAACTGCCCTCCCCTGCAGGCCTGGTCCCTCCCAACTGCCCTCCCCTTCAGGCCTGGTTCCCCCCAACTGCCCTTCCTTGCAGGCCCAGTCGCCCCCAACTTCCCTCCTCTGCCAGCCTGGTCACCCCTAACTGCCCTCCCCTGCAGGCCTGGTCCCTCCCAACTGCCTTCCTGTGCTGGCTTGATCACCCACAACTGCCCTCCCTTGCAGGCCTGGTCTCTCCCAACTGCCCTCCCCTGCTGGCCATCTTGTGGCGGGCATCTTGTGTCCACAAGAGGGCAGTCATCTTTGACCACTTGGGGGCAGCCATCTTGTATGTTGGAGTGACAGTCAATTTGCATATTACTCTTTTATTAGATAGGATAGAGGCCTGATGCATGGGTGGGGTCTGGCTGGTTTGCTCGGAAGGGTGTCTCGGATCAAGGTGGGGTTCTCTTGGGCTGTGGGGCAGCCTGGGCAAGGGGCCTGTGGTGGTTTGCAGGCCAGCTACGCGCCCCGGCGACCCAAGCAGAGGCCCTGGTATCTGGGATTTATTTATCTTCTATAATTTAAACTTTGTAGCCTTGAGTGAAGCCAGAGCCAGCCATCGCCAGGGGCAACCCAAGCCTCCTGCTCTCTCCAATTACGTGGCTGCCGCCATCTTTGTTGGGATTTATTTATCTTCTATAATTGAAACTTTGTAGCCTTAAGCAGAGGTCAGGGCTGGCCAGGGCTGGTGGGACGCTTGGCTTCCTCCATTGCCGGGGGCAACCCAAGCCTCCTGCTCTCTCCGTGGCTGCAGCCATCTTGGTTGGGTTAATTTGCATACTCACTCCTGATTGGCTGGTGGGTGTGGCTTGTTGGCATGGCAGAGGTACAGTCAATTTGCATGTTTCTCTTTTATTAGTGTAGATAGTAATAACCTTAAGAGAGATAGCATTTTCACTTTACAGAGGAAGAAATGAGGCTTAGAGAGCATAAGTAACTTGCTCAAAGTCACAGAACTGCTAAAGTTTGATTTTGAATCCAGATCTGTCTCTAAAGCCTCATGTACCGTGTTGCCTTTGTAGAGATTTAGAAATACAACCAATTCTTTATGTCTGCATTACTTATTTAATTAAATATTATATTCAGAATTGAAACATGGAGAATGAATAATTTCTTGAATTCACAGTTTTATCTAATATTTTTAAATTAGAGTATGCATTTCAGATGACAGAACCTATGAGGAAGCACATGATATAGTCTTATTATACCAGACATTGTAAATACCCAAGGGACAGGGAGAACAAAGCAGGAAAGAAAGAACTAGAGTGTTGAGGACTGCGTGTATGAATTGTCTGCCCTAAGAGAAATTTATACACTGGCCATTTAGAGATAAGAGGTTCCTAGAGGTAGCATCTGAGTACAAAGATCAATTCCATTTTAGTTTCAATAGCTTCTGTCACTTGGCCCAGAAGTACAGGCTCAGCCCTACCCCAATCTCTAGGAGCCATCTGGCTGTCAGGTAAGGGAAAATGTAAAGAAACCTGGACTAACAACTTAGTCAGCATAAATTCAGCTTTCCTACCACTCCCTTTCTGACCTAATCACCTAGTCCATCGATTTCCACCAGTATGCCATGAAGGCACACTGGTGTGCCGTGAAAATTTTTTAAATATGTAATACCTGACTATTTATTCAGGGACACTGACCTCTTTTCCCTTAGATTGTCAAATATAAAAATGACAACAGCCAATATAGGAATAGTCGTCCAGTGTGAATGAATCAAAATTGTAACTATATTTTGTCAGATCGCCCCCCCAAAATTTTTTTAGTGTGCTACAGAATTTTAATAATTAGTTTATGTGTGCCATGACATGAAAAAGGTTGAAAATCGCTGATCTAGTGCAACAAATGGTCTCTTACCTTGTTTCTTATGAATATGTTTCTACTTTATAATCCAGTTACAGTAACTAAATTATCCTCATGAGGAGTCCTCACATTAATTCTCTTTTCCATGACACTAAGTGAAGAAGGAAACTTTCAGCAGGCATATTCCTCTTTTCACATTTTGTTCAATTGCTTTAAGGATTTACACCTTAGTGACTAACCACTCCCTTTATGGGCTACTATTAATGTTCAAATCTGGGAGTCAAAATCAGAATTAGTTTGAACCCCAACACTTCTACTTAACTGTCTTGACCTCACTGAACCTCAGCTCCATGATCCTGAACATGGAGATAATAATGTCTATCTTTAAGGGCTGTTGGGAGAGAGAGGTGCTGTATATTAAGACTAAGTAAAGTGTCTGAAACAAATGTTCAGGAAGCAGTAGCTCTTTTGTTTTTTTTTAAATGCAGACAAAATTAACATAACATAAAATTAACCATTTTTAAAGTATATAATCAGCAACATTTAGTACATGTACAGTGTTGCACAACTATCACTTCTGTCTAGTTCCAAAACATTTTTGTTATGGCCAAGGGAGACTCAGTAATTCCTTGATAGCTCAAAAATGCTTTGAACCCTCTGGGTGGCAATGCAAATGACATCACAATGAGAACATTAAGATCATAATGTAACACTCCATTCCTTGTACTCTGATTTCTGATGTGATGCTATCTGTGAAATTTCTGCAAAATAGAGGTATGATTCCGAGCCTACTTTCTTTAAAGGTCACTTTTAGGATTTTTTCATCTCACATAAGGTCAACCTGTAGGGTTTTTATAGCTCAGTTGCCCTTTCCACCTACCATTATACCATGAAGTTTCATTTAACCTTACTCAGCTAGATTCTATGCCAACTTCTTATAACACAATTTATCATTGATCCAGGCTAGGCATTTGCGAATTCACTCAAAATTAATTGTGCACTTTAATCATTTTCATTGAATCAGTTCCCATGTCTGTAGCTTTTATAACCATAAGTAGTAGCAGCATACTGATTTAAATTTCCCATCAGTTGTGTAAGAGATATGACCACAAATTTTCTTTATAAATTTCCTTCTATGTCTCATAAACTGGCTTAGGAGCTATTTCAAAAAAGAGTAAAAGGTTTGCAATGATAATGGTGTCCATGGAATACATTTTCTTTTTCTTCTTAGGGTAATACTCAGATGTATATGTTCTTATTTGTTAAGATGGTGTTTGTCAATGTAAGAAATGTCCAAACCTATAAAGAATTTTTATGAATTTGAGCCAATCTGATGATATGTCAGGGAGCAAGATCTGAAATGCTCCAAAGAAAAACAGTTTTGCAGTTTCTTTTATGCATTTGAAATTAAGGAGGGAACCTAAAGAAAATTACAGGGAGGTGGGAGAAAGCAAGGTGGAAATTGGATTACAGGATAGCTAGGATTTCCTGAGGGTAGTCTTAAGAAGGAGGGGGTCCAGCCCGAGCAGCATGGTTCAGTGGTTGAGTGTCGGTTTATGAACCAGGAGGTTACAGTTCATTCGATTCCCAGTCAGGGCATATGCCTGGATTGCAGGCTTGATCCTCAGTGTGGGGTGCACGGGAGGCAGCTGATCATTGATGTTTCTATCTTTCTCCCTTTCCCTTCCTCTCTGAAATCAATAAAAATACATTTAAAAAAATAAGGAGGGGGTCCAAAAGGATGGTTCATGCATTAGAAGAAGAGATCTGTTAAGAAGTATTTCAAAGGTGTGTTAACCTAGATGCAGAGAAACAATGAACAGGACTTGCTTAAGTCAAAGATATACCTTTTACTAAAGAAGTTACATGCTTGTGGCATGACTACTCACCATGACCTGACCAGCTAGGAATTTATGACAAGATCATCCTCTGAGGTTATTTTCCATAGAACTCTTTTCATCCATGTCTTGTTATAGTCACAGTTAATATTTTCCATTTCAGTGTAGCTGTTAATTTTCATTTTGTATGAGAATTTTCAGCACCTTAAAAATGTTTATAGTACAACAGGATATAAGCTGTTTTACATTCAGCTTTTTTAAAACACAGTTTTTAATGAGGTAGTTGTGTGTTCCAGTGGGTAAAATATTCTTTAGAAATAGAGAAGTGTAATTGCTTGTTTAGACATATTGCTAGAATGAGAGAACACAGGACTAGAAGTCTGTTAGAAAACCTGGGTTTCAGACCTGGGTTTCAGTATGCAACTAAATAGCTCTGTAACCTTTGGAAAGTCACAACTTCATATAGGGACTGCAGTTTTCTTGATCTGTCACATCATTTCATCTCTCTGTTACCAGACTAAAGGGGTCTGTTTTCCTGCACTCATCAAAGCCCAATAAGACACAAAAAGGAGCTTGCAGCAAAGAAAGTAAGGATTTATTATTGAAGGAAGTGGGGCCAGGTAGTTTCTGGATGGTTTCCAGAGAATGGGTTACATAGTGGGGAAAAAAAATCACTAATCATGGTGACTAAGGGAGTTAGGGTCTTGGTCAGGGTCATGGTCTCTACTGATTGGTTGGTGCTAGGGTAGGGGTAGTTGATCAGTGTTTTTTGTCCTAACGTTTCCCGTGGTGTCATTTCCTCTTGTTTCACCACTTTTCTGACTCTGCAGCTGAAACATAATGAAGCTTAGATGTTATCTCTAGTTTGACTGAAACTCTGTCTCTGGGGTCAATAGACCTGAGGCTTTGTTCCTAAGATTATTTGATGCTGATCAGAACCTCACTGTCCTGAGGCCTTAATGATAAAAGGAGTGATTGTGCAAGTGGTTATGCAAGTGGTCGTGCAAGGTGGATCACAGTGCTGGATGATGCCAGTTTGAATCAAAAGTAGAGAAAGGAGAAAATGTATTAAATAAATGAAGTTTCTGGGTGGTTACATCCTATCTACCCCATTAGGATGCTGTAAAAACAAACTCAAAATGTTCCAAATTTAACTGATTATCTCCACCATCTCTTCTCCCAACTCTCTTTTATTCTCCTAATTGTCTTGCAACTTTTTCTTCTTTATTCCATTATCATTCTTTTAGGTAAAATCCTATTCGGTTTAGTCTTCTGGACTATTGCAATAGACTGGTCAACCTGGCCTCATCGTTTTCCTCCTCCAAACGATCCTGCACTTTACAAGAGTTACAAGAAAACACAATCTGATTGTGCCATTCCCTGACTTAAAACCTGAAATATCTCCCATTGCGAAGTGATAAAATGTACTTTTTAAGTCTGGTATTCAAGGTTTTTGGATACAGCTTCATCCTACCTTACCAACAAGGAACCCACCATACACCATATGAAATTATTTGTATCATTTAAATCTTCAGTAATCCTACTATGAAAGATGCTTATGATGTACCATGCAAGATCCCTGAATCCACATGACTTCAGCTCAGACTGGTTGAAGTTCAATGTAGCATTGCCAATATCTGGAACTGAGCATGAGTCACAGCATTTCTCTGCACATGTTTTCCTGGAAGGTACAAAAGATTGCTAAACTATATACAGGTGCAACCTAAAAGTGTGAGGAGTTAATGCCCCAGGGATAGAGGAGAACTCTAGCCAAAGAAGGAGGAAGTCAGTGGATAAATGCTCCAGCTTCTCTGTTCTATGTAGAGATGATATGAGGATTGTTCTTTACAGTTGCTCAGAGAATTCCTAGCAGGATTGAGCTTCAGTTGTTCACAGTAGTTGCACCTTATTTCTTTGGATGTGATACTAGGGTCCACTTCCCAAATAAACTACCCATATGCAGTCCTTGTTTCAAAATCTGCTCTCTAGGTAACCCAAATTAAGACACCTTCTCATATTTTTCTGCTTGATCTTTTTTGATCATTAAGAGAAGTGTGCTAAAGTCTCCTACTTTGATAGTAATTTTGTAAATTTCTCCTTACATTTCTATTTGATATTTATTTATTTATTTATTTATTTATTCTACAGTTTTACATAGGACTCCTTTTCCGCCAATTGACACCCTCCCCCAGCCATTCCCACTCTGGGCAAACCCCCACTGCCCCAGTGTCTGTGTCCATTGGTTTTGCTAATATGCATGCATACAAGTCCTTTGGTTACTCTCTAACCCCCCCACCCCGGTTCCCTACCATTTGTCTCTGGATCTATTCTTGTTCATTAAATTATGTTGATCATTATATCCCACATATGAGTGAGATTATGTGATATTTATCTTTCTCCGACAGGCTTATTTCGCTTAGCATAATGCTTTCCAGTTCCATCCATGCTGTTGCAAATGGTAAGAGTTCCTTCTTTTTTATAGCGGCATAGTATTCTATTGTGTAGATATACCACTGCTTTTTAATCCACTCATCTGCTGATGGGCACTTAGGCTGTTTCCAAATCTTAGCTATTGTAAATTGTGCTGCTATGAAGATAGGGGTGCATATATCCTTTCTGATTGGTGTTTCTGGTTTCTTGGGATATAGTCCTAGTAGTGGGATTACTGGGTCAAATGGGAGTTCCATTTTTAACTTTTTGAGGAAACTCCATACTGTTCTCCACAGTGGCTGCACCAGTCTGCATTTCCACCAACAGTGCAAGAGGGTTCCCTTTTCTCCACATCCTCGCCAGCACCTGTCGTTTGTTGATGATAGCCATTCTGACAGGAATTAGATGGTATCTCATTGTTGTTTTGATTTGCATCTCTCGGATGAATAGTGACTTTGAGCATGTTTTCATATGTCTCTGGGGCTTCTGTATGTCCTCTTTCAAAAAGTGTCTATTTACATCCTTTGCCCATTTTTTGATCAGATCGTGTATCTTCCTTTTGTTAAGTTGTATGAGTTCTCTGTAAATTTTGGAGATTGAACCCCTATCATAAATATCATTGGCAAATATGTTCTCCCATGCAGTGGGCTTTCTTGTTGTTTTGTTGATGGTTTCTTTTGCTGTGCAGAAGCTTTTTATTTTGATGTAGTCCCATTTATTTATTTTCTCTTTGGTTTCCATTGCACTAGGAACTGTTTCTTTAAAGATATTGCTACGACATATGCCTGCTATTTTGCTGCCCATAGAGTCTTGTAGGATTTTTATGGTTTCCCATCTTACATTTAGTACTTTAGCCATTTTGAGTTTGTTTCTGTGTATGGTGTAAGTTGGTGATCTAGTTTCATTTTTTTTTGCATGTATCTGTCCAAATTTCCCAGCACCATTTATTGAAGAGACTGCCTTGTCTCCATTGTATGCTCTTGCATCCTTTGTCAAATATTAATTAATCATAATGGCTTGGGTTGATTTCTGGGTTCTCTGTTCTGTTCCATTGGTCTATATGTCTGTTTTTGTGCCAGTACCATGCAGTTTTGAGAACTGTGGCTTGGTAATATAGATTGATATCTGGTGCTGTGATCCCTCCAACTTTGTTCTTCTTTCTCAGGATTGCTGTGGCTATTTGGGGTCTTTTTTTATTCCAAATGAATTTTTGGAGAGTTTGTTCTAGACCTTTGAAATATGCCATTGGTATTTTAATGGGGATTGCAGTGAATCTGTAGAATGCTTTGGGTAGTATGGACTTTTTAATGATGTTGATTCTACCAATCCATGAATATGATTTGTTCTTTCATTTGTTTATGTCTTCCTCTATCTCTTTTTTCAATGTCCTGTAGTTTTTCACATATAGGTCTTTTACGTCCTTAGTTAACTTTATTCCTAGTTATCTTAATTTTTTTTTGGTGTTATAGTAAATGGGATTGTTTTTTTCGTTTCTCTTTCTGTGTGTTCATTATTGTTGTATAAAAAGGCCATAGATTTCTGGGTGTTAATTTTGTATCCTGCTACATTGCCAAATTCATTTATTAGGTCTAATAGTTTGATGGAGTCTTCGCAGTTTTCTATGTATAGTATTATGTCATCTGTGAATAAGAACAGTTTTACTTCTTCTTTTCCAGTTTGAATGCCTTTTATTTCATCTTCTTGTATGATCACTATGGCTAGCACTTCCAGTACTATATCGAACAGGAGTGGTGCAAGTGGGCATCCCTGTCTTGTTCCTGTTCTTAGGGGAAATGAGTTTAGTTTTTGCCCATTGAATATGATGTTGGCTGTAGGTTTGTCATATAAGGCTTTTATTATGTTGAGGTATGATGCCTCTATTCCCACTTTGCTAAGAGTGTTTATCAAGAAAAGGTGTTGGATTTTGTCAAATGCTTTTTCTGCATTGATTGATATGATTATGTGATTTTTGTCTCTCAGTTTGTTTACTGATGTATCACATTTATTGATTTGTGGATATTGTACAATCCTTACATCTCTGGGATAAATCCCACTTGGTCATGGTGTATGATCTTTCTAATGTAATGCTGAATCTTGTAGAGGATTTCAGAATTTTGTAGAGGAGTTCAGCATCTATGTTAATCAAGGATATTGGCCTGTAGTTCTCTTTCTTTGTGGTGTATTCATCTGGTTTTGGGATTAGGATAATGCTGGCTTCATAGAAAGAGCTTGTAAGTGTGCCTTCCTCTTGAGTTTTTTGGAATAGTCTGAGGAGGATAGGTTTTAGTTCTTCTTTGAATGCTTGGTAGAAATCCCCTTTAAAGCCATCTGGACCAGGGCTTTTGTTTGCTGGAAGATTTTTGATCACTGCTTCAATTTCTTCGGTAGTTATTGGCCTACTCAGGTTTTTTTATTCTTCTTGATTGAGTTTGGGGCGCTTGTATTTTTCTAAGAATATGTCTATTTCATCTAGGTTGTCCATTTTTTTTGGAATAGAGTTGTTCATAGTATTTTTTCATAATCATTTGTATTTCTGTGGGATCAGTTGTTATTTCACCTCTTTCATTTCTGATTTTGTTTATTTGGGTCCTCTCTCTTTGCTTCTTGGTGAGCCTGGGTAGAGGTTCATCAATCTTGTTTATCTTTTCAAAGAACCAGCTCTTGGGTTTGTTGATCTTTTTTATTGTTTTTTTTTTTGGTCTCTGTGTCCTTTATCTCCGCTCTGATCTTTATTATTTCCTTCCTTCTGATTACACTGGGCTTTTCTTGTTGCTCTCTTTCTAACTCTTTGAGTTGTAGGGTTAGATAATTTATTACCATTTTTTCTTGTTTCTTGAGGTAGGCCTGTAGAGCTATGAACTTCCCTCTCAAGACTGCTTTCACTGTGTCCCATAGATTTTGGATTGTTGTGTTTTCATTGTCGTTTGTTGCCATGATGCTTTTTTTTTCTTCTTTGATCTCTTTGGTAACCCAATCATTGTTTAATAGCATGCTGTTTAACATCCAGTTGTTTGATTTTTTTTGGATTGTTTTTATTGTAGTTGATTTCTAGTTTTATGCCATTATAATCTGAAAAGATGCTTGATATGATTTCTATCTTCTTGAATTTGAAGAGACTTTTCCTGTGTCTCAAAATGTGATCTGTCTTTGAAAATGACCCATGTGCACTTGAAAAGAATGTATATTCTGTGGCTTTGGGGTGAAATGTTCTGAAGATGTCAATTAATTCCATCTGATCTAGTGAGTCATTGAGGATTGATTTTTCTTTGCTGATTTTTTTGTTTAGAGGATTTGTCCAGTGGTATTAATGGGGTATTGAAGTCCCCTACTATGACTGTATTGATGTCCATCTCTCCCTTGATATCTTCCAGAAGTTTCTTTATGTATTTGGGTGCTCCTGTTTTGGGTGCATATATGTTTACCAGAGTTATATCTGCTTGTTGAACTGTTCCCTTTGGTATTACCAAGTGGACTTCCTTATTTCTTGTTATGGCCTTCACTTGGAGGTCTAATTTGTCAGATATAAGTATTGCTACCCCAGATTTTTTTCATTTCCATTCTCCTGAGAAACCTTTTTCCATTCCTTCACCCTCAGTCTGTGTGAGTCCTTTGTTCTGAGGTGGGTTTCCTACAGACAGCAGATATATGGGTCATGCTTTCCTATCCACTGACTTTCCCTATGTCTTTTGATTGGTGCATTTAATCCATTTACATTTAAAGTTATTATTGATAGGTACTTGATTGTTGCCATTTGTATTCTTTATGCCTGTGTTCCTTCTTCCCTTCCTATTTCTTTTTTTTTACAGCAGACCCTTTAGCATTTCTTGCATTGCTGGTTTGGTGGTAATAAACTGTCTTAGTCCTTTTTTGTCTGCGAAGCTCCTGATTTCACCCTCAATTATGATTGATAACCTTGCTGGATACAGTATTCTTGGATTTGGACCCTTGCTTTGTATGACTTTGTATACTTAATTCCATTCCCTTCTGGCCTAATGTGTTTCTGTTGAGAAATATGTCAATAGTCTGATTGGAGATCCTTTGTAGGTAACTTCCTGTATCTCTCTGGCAGCCTTTAAGATTCTTACTTTGTCGTTGGTGTTTGCTAATTTAATTATAATGTGTCTTGGTTTTGGTCTTTTGGGGTTCATCTTGTTTGGGACTCTGTGAGCTTCTTGGACTTGTGTGAGTTTTTTCTTCCTGATACCAGGGAAGTTTTCTGTCAATATTTGTTCAAAAATGTTTTCTATTCCTTGCTCAGTTTCCTCTCCTTCTGGCAACCCTATTATGTGGATTTTGTTTCATTTTGTGTTGTCCCAAAGTTCCCTTAGGCTCTCTTCCTGTTTTTTAAGTTTTTTTTTTTTTTCTATATGCTGCTCTGCTTGGGTATTTTTTCCTACCTTGTCTTCTCACTCACTGATGTGGTCCTCCACTTCTTCTAGACTACTGTTGATGCTTTCTATTGTGTTCTTTATTGCAGTGATGTCATTTTTCATTTCCTCTTGGTTCTTCTTCAATTCCTCTTGGTTCTTACACATATTGCTAAATTTGTCTTCCAACCTTTTCAGCATCCTTATGACCATTGCTCTGAATTCTTACTCTGACATATTGCTTGCCTCCATTTCGTTTACTTCCTTTTCTCTTGATTCCTCCTTTTCTTTCGTATTCAGGCTGTTTCTTTGTCTCCCCATGATTGCTCCTCTCAGTGTGTTTGGTTATGTAGCTCTCTCTCTCCTGCGTTGACTGAAAGCCATAAAATACAACACAACAAGACACAATGCATAGGGCACCAAACACAAATGTATTCACGATACTAGTAACCCCAAATAAAGGTGATCACCAGAGAAAAGAGAATTAGGGGATAGAAAAGAGTGCAAAAATGATATTGAGAAAAGGAAAAAATGTAAGAAGAAAAGAAAGAGAAGAAAAAAAGAAGGGGAAAATATGTATGTACATGGGGAGAAAACTCCAATAAAACAATAGCTAATCCAAAAAATGCAAACAACCAACACCCTGAGATGAATGAAAACAATAAACAACAACTAATCCAACAAATGCAAACAACAAACATCCAAATAATAATCACCCAGATGAATTTGAGGAGGCAGAGCTTATTTCCTGAAGGTAAGGTCAAGGCATTGAATTAATGGGGAAATAACCACAATTCAGTATAGAGGAGGTAGAAAGAGAATGAGTGTATAAGAAGAAAATGAGTGTATAATGAGTGTATATAGAGGAGGTAGAAAGAGAATGAGTATATAAGAAGAATGAGTGTATAAGAATGAGTGTATGTAAAAAAAACAAAATACAAAAAAGAAAAAATATATATACTAAAGATATATATATAGAAGAAAATTTATATATATGTATACACTCACACACACACACACATATATATATACATATATATATGTATATATATATAATTTTCCGCTGTCTTTAATCTATCTATCTATGTATTCATTTTCAATTGGAAAAGGAGAATAGAGATAGGCCTGATTTGGTGATTGGAATTAATTAAGCTATTAGTAGAAGAGAACAAATGAGGAGAGGAAAAACAGAAGCAAAAAAAACCCAAAACCTAGCCAATAAACAACAACAGGAAGACAGAAAGAAAGAAAAAGGAAAAAAAAGAGAGGCAGAAAAAAATGTTGTGATAGTGAAAAAATAGAAGAGAGAAGTGTGCATGGACTTGGAGCAGGGGAGAGTTAATTAGATATATGAGTAAGATCAATTTTTAACAGGGAGTAAAAAGAAAGGATAAAGAAAAACTAAAGCAGGAACAGGGTAAGAGAAACAGGATGATAAAGGGGAAAAGTGAGGAAGATAGTGTTGGCATAAAAGGAAAATTGAGATAGGGTAAAATAATGCTAAAATAAAAATAAAAATAAAATGCAGAACACTAATCCTATCTAATAATAGAGTAACATGTAAATTACCATCATTCCGCTACGCCCATGATTGGGCAGCGGGAGGCTGGGGGGCGGGACTCGGGCTGGCCTATCCGGCCACTGAGAGGCACAGATCCACTGCCACTGAGGGGGGCTACCCTGCTGTTGAGAGGCGCAGGAGGCTGGACTCCTGCCCCCTGTGCCTCTCAATGGCCAGATCTGCGGCCGCTGAGGGGGCCTGCCGCTGACACCCAGCTGCGCCTCTCAACGGCAGGGTATCCAGGTGTCCGTGGCAGCCCCCCTCAGCGGCCGTTGAGAGGCGCAGGGGGAGGGAGTCCCGCCCCCTATGCCTCTCAACAGCAGGGTAGCCCCCCTAAGCGGCCATGGACCATCAAAAGCAGAGGAGCTGGGTGCCTGTCTGCTCCGGCACCTGGCCTTTCAGAAGCCTCTGCCACGCCGGAGGCTTCTGAAAGGCCTGGTGCACCAGCGGACAGGCACCCAGCTCCACTGCAAAAAGCGAAAGCGTGTAGGGGACCCTACACGTGCATGATTCAATCATGCACTGGGCCTCTAGTCTTAAAATAATATAAAATAAAATAAAACCTAAAAGGTAAAATAATAGTAGTAATAATAATAATTAAAAATAAAAATCTATACTAATAAAAGTGTAATGTGCTAATTACACTGGATGTCCTTCTGGACAAAGCCATGGTGGCAGGGCTGAGGCAGAGGCAGTTAGGGGTGATCAGGCCCACAGGGGAGAACAGTTAGGGGGATCAGGCCAGCAGGGGAGAGCAATTAGGGGTGATCAGGCCAGCAGGGGAGCAGTTAGGGATGAACATGCAAGCAGGAAGAGAGGTTAAGGGCCATCAGAGGTGGTTAGGGGCGATCAGGCAGGCAGGCAGAGTGGTTTGGTGTAATTAGGCAGGCAGACAGGTGAGTGGTTAGGAGCCAGCGGCCCTGGATTGCGAGAGGGATATCTGACTGACATCCCCTGTTGGGTGCTGGATTGAAGAGGGTGCAGGCCGGGCTGAGGGTCCTTCCACCCCCTTGCATGAATTTTGTGTACCGGGTCTCTAGTATAATAATAAAAAAAGTAAAATCAAGTGAGAAAAAGAATTTTGGTTTCTTAAGTAAAAGATAAAAAATAAAAAAGTGAAGTAATGAAGTTCGTTCATTTTCTCTACTGTTCTTCTTGGCACATCTGTTTCCTGTCAGGTAGTCAGCACAGTATTGCAGTTCCCTTTGATCCACCTCTGCTCCTCTGTGTCATAAGCCACAATCCTGTTTTCAAGCAGACAATATCTCTCTGCTTCCTTTGTTTCTCAGCCTTCCTTTACTTGTATTTACACAAGAGCCAATTTCTGATACAACCCTTGGGTGGCAGTGTTTCTGTATTAATATCTGGGGCTAAAAGGCTCCTCTACCCAGTGTTTAGATTTTTCCCTCCCTGCTGCAATTAATACTGGGTTGGAGGGATGGACTGCCCCAGAGCACCCCACCTGGTGGAGGTTTACTGTTTTACACTTTTATTTCTACAGGTTTCAAAGTTCCTCTGCTGGATAAATATCTTGGGCACAGACTAGATTTCAAGGTCCCCATTTTACTTTGTTGTGGCTTTTCTCAGAATTTATGAGAACATCTCGCAATTTTATTTTGGCAAGTCCCAAGACTGCTAACTTCTTTGTTAAGCAAATGAGATAAAACTCCCTTTTTTTCTTTGTTCCTTCCCTCCTCCTGCCCTTGGCTTGGATCTTCCTCACCTTGTGAGTAATACAGATTTGTAGTTTCATATCAAAGGACTACTAGCATGAGTTTCAACCTCTAAACCTAACCTTGGGAGGAAGCTTCCCCATGAGGTTGCTATAATATAAACTAAAAAAATATGTAAGAACTAGGAGGAGAAGGAAGATGGCGACTGGCAGGAAGGTAGGGAGGGAGAGAGTGTGAGAGAGTGAGAGCGATAAAGGAGTGTGTGAACGTGTGTGTTGTGTGTTGTGTGTGTGTATGAGTTAGGGACAGTTAGATTCTGCAGGTTTTCCAAGGGGCTGCCAAACCAGGCAGTGTTAGATGGCGGAGCCTCACTCCCACCATGGACACTCCGGGGTGGTCAGAGTGGGCACAGAGACCATGCCATCTTGAGAAACAGAGCTTCTTGAGACTAGGATCCTGGCCTCAGCACTGCCCAGTCTGGTCTCAGATGCAAACTAGGACCCTTTAGCCACTGGGGACAGAGACCTGCAACCACAGCTGCAGACCCACAGACACCAAGAATCCAGACATCCCAGCCGCAGATTTCTGTGAGTCACAGAGCCTATACCCCTCCCCACAGGCTCATGGGAAGCACTACAGTAACTGATAGACCTGCCCCTCACACGGGCCGCAGCTCAGATACAGGAATTTGAGCCTGGGAACGTGTGGACACTGGGAATCTGTTCCCTGTAATGCAATCTGGAGACCAAACCTGAAGCCCACACAGGGCGGCAGTGCCACCTGACTTCAATTCTGGGAAAGTGCACACGGAAGTCTGTTTTCCAGAGCGCAAGAGTGGACATCCTGCCAACAAAGTGTTACTGTGCAACCCAGTCCCCCAAGCTGACTGGGACCCTGATTCTCCTGGAGGGAGGCAGCACTGAGCACCAGTGACTTGACTCTGTTTCTTATCATGTGTGACTGGGATCCCTGACTCCCAGTGCATTTACACTAAGAGCCAGTGACTCCAATTCTTGGTGCATGTGCACACAGGGACCCTGATTCTCAGGGTGAGGCTGCACGAAGCAACAGAGACTCTGATACTTGATTCTTGGTGCAGGCATACGGGAACTATGACTCCAGGCATGCACTAGGGGACTCTGATTTTCAGCACAAGCCAGTGGGGACTCTCTTTCAGAGTGGTGCAGGTGGGGTCCCTGATTCTAGGTGCACACATGAGGCCAAACTGAGTGCTGGTAACGCTGACCCTGTGCAAGCCTAGTTCCCACCAACCCATGGCAGCGACACATCTTAGTGTTGGAGCTCTTCAGTGACACTCGGGTGGTACGAAGCTCCAACTGCACACGGCCCAGGCCCACACAACTCAACATTTGAACCTTCTGGTGATAGCCAGAATGGGGAGATGACACAATCCCCAGAGGAAAGAAAATGAGGAGTCACCAAGAAAGGAAATTAGTGAAATTGAAGCAAGTAACATGGCAGTAAAAGAATTCAGAGTAATAGTTGTACAATTCATACACTGGATGGATGAGAAAATCAACAACCTATGCAAGAATCAGGAAGAAATGAAAAGTGATATAGCTACAATAAAAGACATCGTGGAAGTTTTCAACAGTAGACTAGAAGAAACAGAGGACCGAATTAGTGAGTTATAAAATAAGGTAGAGAAACAGGCTCAATCTGAACAGCAACTGGCGAAAAAAATTAAAAAGCAGGAGGAGAGCATAAGTGAGCTTTGGGACAACATGAAATGAAGTAACATATGTATAATAGGGCTGCCAGAAGGACAAGAAGAGCAGAAAGGATTAGAAAATCTATTTGAAGAAATAATGACAGAAAACTTCCCTGATATGGGCAAGAAAAAAGTTACACGATTACAGAGAGTCCCAAGCAAGATGAATCCCAAAAGACCCACAACAAGACACGCCATAATTACAATGGCAAATGTTCACGACAAAGAGAGCATCTTAAAGGCTGCAAGAGACAGAGAGTTACCTACAATAGATCCCCCATCAGATTATCAAATGATTTCTCAACAGAAACATATCAAGCTTAAAGGGAATGGAAGGAGGTATACAAAGTGTTGCAAAGCAAAGGACTAAATCCAAGAATACTCTATCCAGCAAGACTATCAATAAAAAATGAAGGGGAAATCAGGAGCTTCACAGACAAAAAAAGGCTAAGGGAGTTTATCACTACCAAGCCAGCAATGCAAGAAATGCTAAAGGGAATTCTGTAAAAAGAAGAAATAAAAAGGTAAGAAAGAACACAGGCACAAATGAATACAAACAAGTACCTTTCAATAATAACTTTAAATGTAAACAGACTAAATGCTCCAATCAAAAGATATCGAGTGGCTGAATGGATAAATAAACATGACCCATATACATGCTGTCTTCAAGAGACCCACCTCAGAACAAGGGACTCACACAGACTGAAAGTGAAGGGATGGAAAAATATCTTTCTGGCAAATGGAAAGGAAAATAAAGCTGGGGTAGCAATACTTATACCTGACAAAATAGACCTCAAAGTGAAGGCCATAATGAGAGATAAGGAAGCCCACTTCATAATACAAAAGGGATCAATACCACAAGAGGATAAAACCCTGGTAAACATATATGCACCCAATCCAGGAGCACCCAAATACATAAAAAAAACTCCTGGAAGATATGAAGGGAGAGATCGACAACAATACAATCATAGTAGGGCACTTTAATATGCCACTGACATCATTGGATAAATCCTCTTAACAAAAAATCAGCAAAGAAACAGCAATCCTAAATGACTCACTAGATCAGATGGACTTAATTGACATCTTCAGAACATTTCACCCAAAAGCCACAGAATATACATTCTTCTCCAGTTCACCTGGGTCATTTTCAAAGATAGACCACATATTGGCTCACCAGCAAAGTCTCCCCAAATTCAAGAAGATTGAAATCATACCAAGCATCTTCTCGGACCACAATGGTGTAATATTAGAAATAAACTACAATAACAACAATCCAAAAAACTCAAACATTTGGAAGCTGAATATCATGCTATTAAATAATGATTGGATTACCAATGACATCAAAGAAGAAATTAAAGCATCCTGGAAACTAATGACAATAAAAACACAATAATCCAAAATCGATGGGACACAATGAAAGCAGTCCTGAGAGAGAAGTTTATAGCTCTATAGGCCTACCTCAAAAAGCCAGAAAAAAATGGTAGTGAATCATCTAACTCTACAACTCAAGTAATTAGTAAGAGAGCAACAAGAAAAGCCCAGAGTGAGCAGAAGGAAGGAGATAATAAAGATCAGAGCAGAAATAAATGACATAGAGACCAAAAAAAAAAAAAAAAAAAAAACCACAAAAAAACCCCACAAAAACCAAAAACAAACAAACAACAACAACAAAAACAATACAAAAGATCAATGAGACCAAGAGCTGGTTCTTTGAATGGATAAACAAGATTGATGAACCTCTAGCCAGGCTCACCAAGAAGCAAAGAACGAGGACCCAAATAAACAAATTCAGAAATGAAAAAGGAGAAATAACAACATACCCCACAGAAATACAAAGGATTGTCAAAAAATACTATGAACAACTCTACTCCAATGAACTAGACAAACTGGAGGAAATGGACACATTCCTAGAAAAATACAACCTTCAAAAACTCAATCAGGAAGATTCTAAAAATCTCTATAGGCTGATAAGTATGGAAGAAATTAAAGAAGTCAGCAAAAACCTTCCAGAAAACAAAAGCCTGGAGCCAGACGGGCTTCACAGGGTAGTTATACCAAACATTCAAGGAAGAACTAAAACCTATCCTACTCAGACTATCCAAAAAATTCAAGAGGAAGGAACACTCCAAGCTCATTCTATGAAGCCAGCATTATCCTAATATCAAAACCAGATAAAAACAACACAATGAAAGAGAATTATAGGCCAATATCCCTCATGAACATAGATGCCAAAATCCTCAACAAAATTCTAGCAAATCGGATCCAGCAGTACATCAGAAAGATCATACACCCTAACCAAGTAGGATTTATCCCAGGGATGCAAGGATGATACAATATCCACAGATCAATAAACGTGATACATCACATAAACAAACTGAGAGATAAAAATTGCATAGTCATATCAATTGACGCAGAAAAAGCATTTGACAAAATCCAACACCCTTTCTTGATAAAAACACTCAGCAATGTGGGAATAGAAGGATCATACCTTAACATAATAAATGCCATATATGACAAACTCACAGCCAACATCATACTCAATGGGCAAAAACTAAAACCATTTCCCCTAAGAACAGGTACAAGACAGGGATGCCCACTCTCACTACTCCTGTTTGACATAGTACTGGAAGTACTAGCCATTATGATCAGACAAGAAGAAGAAATAAAAGGCATCCCAATTGGAAAAAAAGAAGTAAAACTGTCCTTATTCACAGATGACATGATACTATACATAGAAAACCCCTAAGACTCCATCAAACTATTAGACCTAATAAATGAATTCGGCAATATAGCAGGATACAAAATTAACACCCAGAAATCTATGGTCTTTTTTTAAAAAAATAAATTTTATTGATTTTTTACAGAGAGGAAGAGAGAGGGATAGAGAGTTAGAAACATCGATGAGAGAGAAATATCGATCAGCTGCCTCCTCCACACTCTCTATTGGGTATGGGCCCGCAACCAAGGTACATGCCCTTGACTGAAATTGAAACTGGGACCCTTGAGTCCACAGGCCGACACTCTATCCACTGATCCAAACTGGTTAGGGCTCTATTTTTGTACAATGATAATGAACCCACAGAAGGAGAAACGAAAAAGACAATCCCATTTACCATAGCATCAAAAAAATTAAGATACCTACGAATAAACTTCACTAAGGAGGTAAAAGACCTATATGCAAAAAACTACAGGGCACTGGAGAAAGAAATAGAGGAAGACATAAACAGGTGGAAGAACATACCGTGTTCATGGATTGGTAGAATCAACATCATCAACA
Source organism: Ia io (assembly GCA_025583905.1). Taxonomy (NCBI): domain Eukaryota; kingdom Metazoa; phylum Chordata; class Mammalia; order Chiroptera; family Vespertilionidae; genus Ia; species Ia io. Next base: position 90,008,815 of record JAJQQW010000001.1, on the reverse strand, counting down.
TGTCCATACTACCCAAAGCAATCTATAGATTCAGTGCATTCCCCATTAAAATACCAATGGCATTTTTCACAGATCTAGAATGAACTTTCCAAAAATTTACCTGGAATAAAAAAAGACCCCAAATATCTGCCACAATCCTGAGAAAGAAGAATAAAGTAGGTGGGATCTCCATATCAGATATCAAGCTGTATTACAAAGCCACTGTTCTTAAAACAGCCTGGTACTGGCACAAGAACAGACATATAGACCAATGGAATGGAACAGAGAACCCAGAAATCGACCCAAACCACTATGCCCAATTAATATTCGACAAAGGAGGCATGAACATACAATGGAGTCAAGACAGTCTCTTCAATAAATGGTGTTGGGAAAATTGGACAGATACATGCCAAAAAATGAAACTGGACCACCAACTTACACCATACACAAAAATAAACTCAAAATGGATAAAGGACTTAAACATAAGACGGGAAACCATAAAAATACTAGAAGAATCCAAAGGCAGCAAAATCTCAGACATATGCCAAAGCAATTTCTTAAATGATACTGCTCCTAGGGCAATGGAAACTAAAGAGAAAATAAACAAATGGGACTACATCAAAATAAAAAGCTTTTGCATAGCAAAGTAAACCATCAACAAAACAACAAGAAAGCCACTGCATGGGAGAACATATTTGCCAATATTATCTCTGATAAGGGTTTAATCTCCAACATTTACAGGGAACTCATACAACTTAACAAAAGAAAGATAAACTATACAATCAAAAAATGGTCAATGGACCTAAATAGATACTTTTCAAAAGAAGACAGAAGGAAGGCCAAGAGACACATGAAAACATGCTCAAAGTCACTAATTATCTGAGAGATGCAAATCAAAACAACAACGTGGTTTCATCTCATACCTGTCAGAATGGCAAATCAACAAATGACAAGTGTTGGAGAGGATGCGGAGAAAAAGGAACCCTCATGCACTCCTAGTGGGAATGCAGACTGGTGCAGCCACTGTGGAGAACAGTATGGAGTTTCCTCAAAAAACTCGAAATGGAACTCTCATTTTATTCAGTGATCCCACTTCTAGGAATATATCCCAAGAAGCTAGAAACACCAATCTGAAAGGAGATATGCACCCCTATGTTCATAGCAGCACAATTAACCATAGCTAAGATTTGGAAACAGCCTAAGTGCCCATCGGCAGATTAGTGGATTAAAAAACTGTGGTACATCTACGCAATTTAATAGTACGCTGTGGTAAAAAAGAAGGAATTCTTACCATTTGCAACAGCATGGATGGAACTGGAGAACATTATTCTAAGTGAAATAAGCCACTCAGAGAAAGATAAATATCACATGATCTCACTCATTTATGGAATATAATGAACAACATAAACTGATGAAAAAAAACAAACAGATCTACAGACAGAAGAGCATTGATCAGACTGTCAAACCTCAGAGGGCAGGTAGTGGAGAGTGGGGTAAGGGGAAGAGATCAATCAAAGGACTTGTATGCATACATATAAGCCTAACAAATGGACACAGACAACAGTGGGGTGAGGGAAAGAGTGGGGGTGTTGGGGGTTAATGGCAGGATGAGGACACATATTTAATACCTTAATCAATAAAGAAATTAAAAAAAAACATAATCTGTCCCTTCCAAAATATATATATACAAGAACTATAAGCAAATATTGTAGTCTTGTTGGTAAGTTTGATTTACACAATGGTATGGGTTAGCAAGCCTGCAACTGATTTATATGTATTCTCGAATTTAACAAATAAGTAACCATCCTATCTAATAAAAGAGTAATATGCAAATTGACCATGCCTCCACCTCACCCACAAGCCACACCCCCAGGCAATCAGGAGTGAGTATGCAAATTAATCCAACCAAGATGGCTGCAGCCACGAAGCGAACAGGAGGCTTGGGTTTCCCTGGTAATGGAGGAAGCCAAGCTTCCTGCACACCCTGGCTGGCCCTGGACTCCACTCAAGGCTACAAAGTTTCAATTATAGAAGATAAATAAATCCCAGATACCAGGGCCTCAGTTTGGGTTGCCGAGGGCGTGGCTGGACTGCAAACCACCACAGGCCCCTCACCCAGGCCACCCCACACCCCAAGGGAACCCCCACCCTGACCCAGGACACCCTTCAGTGCAAACCAGCTGGCCCCCATCTGTGCACCAGGCCTCTATCCTATCTAATAAAAGAGTAATATGCAAACTGACTGTCACTCCAACAGACAAGATGGCTGCTCCCATGTAGACACAAGATGGCCACCACAAGATGGCCAGCAGGGAAGGGGAGTTGGGAGGTACCAAGCCTGCAAGGGAAGGCAGTTGTGGGCGATCAAGCCTGCAGGGGAGGCCAGTTAGGGGTGACCAGGCTAGCAGAGGAGGGAAGTTGGGGGTGACCGGGCCTGCAGGGAAGGGCAGTTGGGGGGCCCCAGGTCGGCAGGGGAGAGCAGTTGGGGAGGACCAGGCCTGCAGGGGACGGCTGTTAGGGGCAATCAGGCTGGCAGGGGAGCAGTTAGGCATCAATCAGGCTAGCAGGGGAGTGGTTAGGTGGTGATCAGGCTGGTAGGCAGGCGAGCAGTTGGGAGCCAGCAATCCTGGATTGTGAGAGGGATGTCCGACTGCCTGTTTAGGCCCGATCTGGGCTTAAATGGGCAGCCGGACATCCCTCGAGGGGTCCCAGATCGGAAAGGGTGCAGGCTGGGCTGAGGGACACCCCCTCAAGCACGAATTTCATGCACTGGGCCTCTAGTATTGATAATAATGAGAGCCAGCAGCCTCAGTAATAGAGAAAGAACTACAAATAAGTGAAAGGAAAAACCCTATAGCATTGAATTGGATTATAGGTATCAATGTTAATTCATGATTTTTGAAAGATAGATTGATAGATAGATCTCTATATATAAAAGCCTAAGTGACCATCAAAACCGAACAAACTACTGAACAGGCTGTGTGGGGTGACCAGGCCAGCAGGGGGGTTAGTGAGGGGCCACCAAATGACTGAACAGTACACTGCATGGGGCAACCAGGCCACAGGAGGGTTAGTGAGGGGCAACCAAACAACTAGGCAGCAGGCTTCGTGGGGCGACCACGTTGGCAGGGGGGTTCGTGAGGGGTGACCAGGTTGGCAGGAGGGGGAAGTTGGGGGTTACCAGGCCAGCATGGGGGGCAGTAAGGGGTGACTAGGCCAGCAGGGGGCAGTTAGGGGTGACCAGGCCAGCAGGGGGGTAGTAAGGGGAGATCAGGCTGGCAGGGGGGGGCAGTTAGGGGTGATCAGGCAGGGAGGCAGGTGAGCGGTTAGGAGCCTGTGGTCCGGATTGTGAGAGGGATGTCCGACTGCTGGTTTAGGTCCGATCCTAAACCGGAAGTTGAACATCCCCCAAGTGGTTCCAGATTGGAGAGGGTGCAGGCTGGGCTGAGGCCCCCCTGCCCCCATGCACGAATTTTGTGCACCAGGCCTCTAGTTTATAAATTTAAATATGGGTATGTGTTTATACATGCATATATGTCATAGTTTTTTGTCTACTGAGAGATTGTAGTAACAAATATATTGTAGTACCAGTGAGCATACCCAATGCCCATATTTTGGCTAAATATCATTCTCTGATAAAGGAACAAAGTCTTCTTATAGAAAGAACTGATTTCAGTGTTATTCCAGAGAAAGTACAAGAAAATTCTGGAACATCTTGTGGTGCCAGAAAGTAAAGAAGTTCTCAAAATTATCACGAGGAAGATAAGTTGCAGGCATGAGGCTCTTACATATGAATTGTACACAGTATAATTATCAAAATCAGGAAATTAACATTGATACATTATTATCTCATATGTAGACCTTATTCAAATTTCACCATTTGTCCCAATAAGGTGGTCCTTTGTAAGACTGTGAAATAACATCCTGTCTGCAACTTACTCTGAAACATTTCAAAGGAAAGTTAAAAAAGAAAATGAAAATGGTTAAATGTTAACATTTTGAAAATCTGGGGGAATGCTATACAAGAATTATTTAAATATTTTTGGAAGTGTTTGTAATATTCAAATTATTTCATAATTGAAATTTTGACATTTTAAAAAATTCTCAGTCTTCTCTTAATAGAGTAATTTATCCTATTTATTTATTTATTTATTTATTTATTTTTAAAAATATTTTATTGATTTTTTACAGAGAGGAAAGGAGAGGGACAGAGAGCTAGAAACATCAATGAGAGAGAAACATCAACCAGCTGCCTCTTGCACACCCACTACCGGGGATGTGCCCTCAACCAATGTACATGCCCTTGACTGGAATCGAACCTGGGACCTTTCAGTCCGCAGACCGACGCTCTATCCACTGAGCCAAACCAGTTTCGGCTATCCTATTTATTTATTGTAGCTGTGTCTGTCTTAGTTCACATAGCATAATATTCTCAAGGTCCATTCATGTTATCAGAAATGGCAGTATTTCTACTTTTCTTATGGTTGAGTAGTATTTCATAATATATATGTACATATCTTCTTTATCCAGTCCTCTATCAGAGGACACTTTGGATGTCTCCACATCTTGGTCACCATGAAAAATGCTACAATGAACATAGGGGTGCATATATTTTTGCAAATAAATGTTTTCATGTTTTTTGGGTAGATGCCCAGAAGAGGGATTGCTGGGTCATATGTAGCTCTAGTCTTAGTTTTTTGAGGAACTGCCATACTGTTTTCCTCAGTGGCTGTACCAGTTTACATTCTTACCAGCAGTGAATGAGGGTTCCTTTTTCCTCCACAATGTCTCCAACACTTGTTATTACCTGTACTGTTGATAATAGCAATTCTAACAGATGTGAGATGGTATCTCCTTGCAGTTTTGATATGCATTTCTCTAATAGCTGGTGAAGTTGAACATCTTTTCATGTATCTGATGGCCTTTTTTATGTCTTCTTTGGGGAGGTGTCTGTTCAGGTCCTCTGTCCATTTTCTATTTGGATTGTTTGGTGTTGAGTTGTATAGGTATATATATATATATATATATATATATATATATATATATATATATATATATATATATATATATATATATGGAAGTAATATGCAAATTAGGCCAGGACTCCATAACAGGTCATGACCAGACAGGAGGAGGTTGTGCAAGCCCCTTGGGCAGGCCCCTCTGCCTCTGTCTCTGTCTCCGGAGTTGGAGACAGAGACAGGGGCAGAGGGGCCTGCCCAAGCCAGCACAGTGGCTCAGGTGGCCTCAGAACAGTCACAGGCAGGGGGGCCAGGGGATGCTGCGAGTCAGGCATGGGTCCCAGCCCCCTGCAGGTGCCTCCTCGTGTGATTTCAATGGCACACTGGGCCACTAATATATATATATATATATATATATATATATATATATATATATATATATATATATATATATATATATATATATATAGCTTAATTGTTAAAAATATTACAGACATCCCATTTGTTTTTTTCCCATTGGCCTCCTCCATCCTGTACTCGCCCCTCCCAGTTCTTTCATCTATATATATAAAAGCCCGAGCTACCGAATGACCTGAACGACTGGTCACTATGACATGCACTGACCACCAGGGGGAAGACGCTCAATGCGGGAGCTGCCCCCTGGTGGTCAGTGTGCTCCCAACAACCTGTAGACTTCACTACAAAATTTACTGGTTTTGTTGCTTTTTGCTGTTTCTTTTATCTCATATCTATTTTTAAGGAAGCTTTTGGAATTTCTTCATCCTTTTTTAAAACTTTGCATTTAGTAATTTCACAATGCACTTATATATGACTCTTCTTTTGTTTATCTTATTTAGCACTTAATGGTCTTTTTCCCTCTGAAGAGTAGTATTTTTATTATTTCTTGAAAATTATCTTTTATTATTGATTTGATAACTTCCTCATCTCTCTTTTTTGTATTCTTTCATCTTGGAATTTTGCCACATGGCTATTGAACTATTGGATTTAACATCCATGTCTATTATTGCTTTCTAAAAATTTATATTTCTTTTTTTCTTTTGCACTGTGAGAATTGGTTTGCTTTTATAACACACATTTTTTTCTTTTGTCCCATGATACTATTATACAGATCCATTACATGCTTTATTTTGTTTACCTTCTATTTATGTAGTTACCAGAACTTATCATTGGTTTTGATTTACATCAGTATTTTCCTTGTTTATGGGCTTGATAACTTCTCTTATGCTTCTGAGAACATTACTTAAACTCATTTTAAAGTCTTTGTTCATTTGCTATATTTACTTTCTTTTGATATTAGTGTTTTTTTATTGATTTTGGTAGGTTTCTTACATGGTGTCTATTGTTCCAATATTAATTGGTGTTTCTTGCTTGTGTGATCATCTTTGAGATTTTTTATTAGCTCTTCTATAGATGTTGTTTTTGTAAAGTAAAGCCTGTCTATGATAATTGAGGGGAACAAACATAACTTGCTGCTACATGGAGTGTGCCAGTAACTTATCATTTAGGTGTGGCAGCTAACTACTACTTCGATTTATTCTGAGCAAAAGGCAGCAGCAAAATTTGTACCCAGGCTAAAGCATTGTACAAGAACTGGCCCCCAGAGGCACAGTTATCCAAGCTGCTCAGAATACAGCTCCCCATTAATTATGCTGAAATTGTCAAAAGCTTCTTATTGCTCTTTATATAATCAATGCTGGGCTTGAAGCTCTCTAAATCACTGTTATTTTTACAGTAGTCTTAACATGTATTTTGGACTGTGGCTTATTTTAGTTTTGTTTTTCCAACTACAATGAGAATGATTCACAACCTATAAACTCATGTGTGCTAAAACTATCACATTCTTTATTTCTTATATATTAACTGCCTAATCCTCTGAATCCTATACTTGTAATTATAGTTGAAGTGTTTAATTATGTTTACCCTTCAGCTGTGACAGTTATGCTTTATGAACTTGTTATTAACTAATTGTTAGCTTTATCAAATTATTAAGAGCGTGGGTTTTGGAGCCAAATTACTTGAGTTCTAATCTTAGCTCTGCCACTTAGAAACTGTGACCTTGGGCAAATTATTTAACCTTTCTGTTAAACTTCACTATATCTCAGTTTCTTCATTTGAAAAGTGGACATGATTGTAGTAAATAGTTCATACAGTTGTGAGGATTAAAAAAGTTTTTACATGTAAAGAACTTAAAACAGTACCCAGTACATACACCCTCTCAGTAAATGTTATCTAATGTTCCTATTATTTGATCTTTTGTTTCATATCAGCCTTCCCTTTAGAGCTGCCATGCATAATAAGTAGTCACTAGCCATATGTGGCTATTTAAATTGATTAATATTACTAGTAAATACAATATAAAATTCAGTCTTCAGTCACAGTAGTCAAATTTCAAGTGCTCAATAGCTACATATGACTAGTGGCTACCATGTTGGACAGTGTAGATGTAGCACATCTTGATTATTGCAAAAAGCTCTATTTGACAGCATTGTCCTAGAACCGTGGTCGGCAAACTGCGGCTCGCGAGCCACATGCGGCTCATTGGACTCTTGAGTGTGGCTCTTCCACAAAATACCAAGGCCTGGGCAAGTCTATTTTGAAGAAGTGATGTTAGAAGAAGTTAAGTTTAAAAAATTTGGCTCTCAAAAGAAATTACAATCGTTGTACTGTTGATATTTGACTCTGTTGACTAATGAGTTTGCCGACCACTGCTCTAGAACAATGGTTCTCAACATTGCATGCACATTAAAATCAACTGCAGGCTTTGAGAAATTCTTGAACTCTGGCCATACAATAGACCAGTTAAGTCAGATTCTTCCTGATTCAGTTTTTGGAGATTTTATTTTTCCATTTCATCCATATTGTCCAGCTTGTTGGCATATAGTTGTTCATAGTAATTTCTTAAAATCCTTTGTATTTCTGTGGTCTCAGTGGTTACTTCTCCACTTTTGTTTCCTATATTATTTATGTGGGTCCTCTCTCTTTGTTCCTTGATACGTCTGGCTAACAGTTCATCGATCTTGTTTATTCTTTCAAAGACCCAGCTCTTAGTTTCATTGATCTTTTGTAGTATTTTCTTAGTCTCTATGTCATTTATTTATGCTCTAATCTTTATTATTTCCTTCTTTCTACTTATTCTGGGCTTTTTTTGTTATTTTCTTCCTTGTTCTTTAATTGTAGCATTAAATAATTTATTATTAATTTTTCTTGTTTATTGAGGTAAGCCTGTAGTGCTATGAGCTTCCCTCTCAGGACTGCTTTTGCTGTGTCCCAGAGATTTGGGGTTGTTGTGTGTTCATTCTCATTTATTTCCAGGAAGTTTTTAATTTCTTCCTTGATCTCATTGGTAACTCATTCATTGTTTAATAACATGCTATTTATCCTCCATGTGTTTGAATGTTTTTGGGTGTTTTTACTGCAGTTGATTTGTAATTTCATTCCACTGTGATCTCAGAAGATGCTTGATATGATTTCAATCTTCTTGAACTTGTAGAGACTTGTTTTCTGTCCTAACATGTGGTCTATCTTTGTGAATGATCCATGTACATTTTAAAAGAATGTATATTCTGCAGCTTTGGGGTGAAATGTTCTATAAATGTCAATTAAATCCATCTGATCCTGTGTGTCCTTTAGAGTTACTGTCCCCTTGTTAATTTTTTGTCTGGAAGATCTATCCAGTGAAATCAGTGGGGTGTTAAAGTCCCCTACTATGACTGTGTTGTTGTTGGTGTCTCCCTTAAAGTCCTTTAGAAGTTTTTTTTTTAATATATATTTAGGTGCTCCTATATCAGGTGCATATATGTTTATCAGAATTATAACCTCTTGCTAGATCAATCTCTTTAGTCTCTTGTGATGGCTTTCATTTTGAAGTCTATTTTTTCAGATATGAGTATTGCTAATTCAGGTATTTTTCTTTTCCATTTGCATGGAAAATTCTTTGCCATCCCTTCATTCTCATCCTGTGTGAGTCTTTTGGTCTGAGATGGGTTTCTTGTAGATAGCATATAGTTGGGTCATGTTTTCCTATCCACTCAGGTACCCTATGACTTTCGATTGGAGCATTTAATCCATTTACACTTAAGGTTATTATTGATAGGTACTTATTTATTGCCATTTTAATTCTGTATGCCTAGGTTTCTCTTCCTATTTCTTTTCATTACAGCAGTGCTTTTAGTATTACTTGTAATGCTGGCTTGGTGGTAATGTACTCCGTTAGCCTTTCATTGTTCAGGAGGCTCTTTATTTGATCATCTATTTTTAATGATAGTCTTGCTGGATATAGTAATCTTGGTTCCAGAGCCTTGATTTCCATTACTTTGATTACTTCATGCCATTTCCTTCTGGCCTGTCGTGTTTCTGATGAGAAATCAGGTGTCAGCCTTATAGGAGCTCCTTTGTAGGTAACAGTTTGCTTTTCTCTTGCTGCCTTTAAGATTCTTTGTCTTTAATTTTTGGCATTTTAATTATGATGTGTCTGGGCATGGACCTGTTTGGGTTCTTCTTGCTTGGGACTCTGTGCCTCCTAAACTTGTGTGACTTTTTCCTTTACCAGGTTAGGGAAGTTTTCTGCCATTATTTCTTCAAACACGTTCTCTATTTCTTTCTCCCTTTCTGCCTCTTCTGGCATACCTGCTATTTGAATATTGTTATGTTTCATGTTGTTCCACAGCTCCCTTAAACTGTCCTCCTGTTTTTTAATTGCTTTTTCTTTTTGGTTTTCTATTTGAGTGATTTTTTTCAACCCTTTCTTCTAATTCACTGATTCTATCCTCAGCTTCCCTAACCTGCTGTGTATTCCTTCCAATGTGTTCTTTATTTGTGCTATGTCATTCTTTATTCTGTTTTCATAGTTATATTTTTTCTCATTGTGTTGAGTATCTTTACCATCATTATTCTGAACTCTGTATCAGATAAATGTCTTATCTCCATTTAATTTATCTCTTCTTCTGGAGAATTCTCTTGTTCTTTCATTTGGGGATTTTTTCTTTGTCTCCTCTTTTAGGCTGTCTTTTTGGGTTTGTGACTATGTATTGGGTATATCTGGTATGCCTCTCAATCTCTAGTGCAGTACAGTGTCAAACGCTGTTTCTGGCTAATTAGATCAGACAAAGACTCAAAGCCTCCAGAGAATGCCTCTGCTTACAGACTGATAAGATTCTGTTTTGAATAGCCCTCAGGCAATCATACTCCAGTGTGGTGAGTTTTTTCAACAGGGTGGGGCAATTGCTTCTGCCTAGAGGCTAATTGTTATTTGCAGTCTCTTAATGGGCCTCAGAAACTGCGCACCATTGGGCAAGGTGTTTTCCAATGGCGTGGGTCAACTTTCTTCCTCTGAGGCAAAGCTGCCTGTATAGTAGATGTCTGTGTGATATAGATAACCTCTGCAAAGTGAGGGAATGACTCAGCACAGGAAATTGGGGTGTCTGCCTTCTGAGCTCTAACTCCAGAGCCCCTGATCTTGGCTTCTGCTTACACAGCTTCAGTTCACTTTGCCCTCCCATGGCTCCACAGTGAGTTTTGTGTGTTGGCCCTTTAAGAGGGTGCCTGTATTTCCAGCAGTCTCTCCCTGGCAGATAGCAACCTCGCTGTTTTTCACAGCCAGATGTCATGTGGGTACCCTTCTCAGTTCTGATGCTCTCTGCTGGGGGGCCTAGCTTGGGGATTAGACCCCAGAGTTCTCAGTGGCAATCCCCCTCAGCTGAGATAACTCTTCGGAACTCTAGTTCCTGTCTGTGGGTGCCCGGCCAGCCCTTTAGTGCCTCTGCCCCTCCTACCAGTCTCTATGTGGTCTCCACTTTCTGTCTTTGGTTATCAGGGTTCTATTCTGTGAATCTTCTGTTGATTATTCAGGAAGTTTTTCTGTATTTTAGTTTTAATTCCAGTTTGGTCCTGGTAGTGTGTCTGTGCAGCATCCACTTACTCTGATGCCATTTTTAATCTAGACCAGTTAAGTCAGAATCTCGGCTTGGGACCCATGCATCTGTAATTTTTAAAGCTTCCCAAGTGATTCCAATATGTAACCAAACTTGAGAACCACTGTTCTAGACCAAGGAACAGCAAACTTTCTCTGTAAAGGACCAAATAATAAATAATTTAGGCCTTTTCGGCCATATCTGTTGTTGTTGTTGTTACTATTGTTCATACTAAACCTTTTAAAAATATAAAAACTATTCTTAGTTCACAGGCCATCACATTTGTTCTATAGTATCAGCTCCCCAAAACTACAACTATATCCAATTTTTTTGCTACTACATTCATGGAATCTAGCAGAGAATCTTCTACAGAATAGATGCTCAGTAAATATCTATTGATTGACTGGCCAAACATTTTTAGGAAGTCTTCTCTGATTCCCGTCATCACCCCAAGTAGAATTACTTCATCAGTGTTCTAATAGCACCCTGTATATTGCCTCTTTATTACTGCACAATATATTGTAGGTAAATATTCAGTGTATTTCTTAGGGATACTATTTTAATCATCCTTGCATCCTATGGACCAAACAGAGCACTTGACACATAATTAGCCTTGTGATATTTTCTTGGATTAAATGGTATGTTGAGTTTTTAGACAAAAAATGCTTTGAAAAAATAAAAGTGCTAAATAGACATGATTTTATGTTTGTGAGGTAACCAGCAACCACAAGTGGTTGTGAAGTACTTGTTTATATTTGACCTGTTGTTAAAAATTGTGCTCTTACCTTTTTTTAGGCAAGGGTTTCTTAAATATGACACCAAAAAGCACAAGTGGCAAAAGAAAAAAATAGATAAATTAGACTACATCAACATTAGAAATGTTTGTACTAAAAATGATACAATCCAGAAAGTAAAAAAACAATTTATAGAATGGGAGAAAATAATTTCAAATCACTTATATGATAAAGGATTTATATCTAGAATATATAAATAACTCTTACAACTGAATAATAAAAAGAAAAAAAGATAAAATGAGCAATGGATCTGAACAACCTTTTTTTTTCCAAAGAAGACATATAAATAACAAATAACCATAAGTAAAGATGCTCACCATCATTAGTCATCAGGTAAATACAAATCAAAACCAAAATGAGAATGTAAATTGTTACAGTCACTATGGAAAACAGAATGGAGGTTCTTTGAAAATTAAAAATAGAACTACCATATGATTCAGCAATTCCACTTCTGGGTATATATGCAAAGAAAATTAAAACACTAACTCAGAAAGATATATGCACCCCTATGCTTGTATTAGGATTATTTACAACAGCAAGGTATGGAAACTACCTAAATGTTCATTGATAGATGAACAGATACAGGAAATGGAATATTATTCAGTCATAAAAAATAAGGAAATTCCATCATTTGCAACAACATGGATGGACCTTGAAGACATTGTGCTAAGTAAAATAAGTCAGACAGAGAAATACAAATACCATATGATCTATCTTATATGTGGAATCTGAAAACAAACAACAGCCTGAACTCATAGATACAGAGAAAAGATTGGTGGTTAAGGTTGGTGGTAGTGGGTGAAATGGGTGAAGGGAGTCAAAAGGTACAAACTTCAGGTTATAAAATAAATGTCATGGAGATATAATGTGCAGCATAGTGACTATAGTTAATGATACTGTATTGCATATTTGAAAGTTGCAAGAGAATAGATCTTAAAAGTTAGCACAAGAAAAAATTTTTTGTAACTATCTATGGTAATGGATGTTAACTAGACTTATTGTGATGACTAGAGGCCTGGTGCATGAAATTTGTGCAGAAGGGAGGGAGGTCCCTCAGCCCTGCCTGCACCCTTTCACAATCTGGGACCCCTCAGGGGATGTCGGACTGCCAGTTTAGGACTGATCCCAAAGGGATCCCTGCAGGATTGTGCCTAAACTGACAGTCCAACATCCCTCTCGCAATCTGTGACCACTGGCTCCTAACCGCTTACCTGCTTTCCTGCCTCACCGCCCCTAACCACTTGCCTTCCTGCCTGATCTCCCCTAACCACTTGCCTGCCTGCCTGATTGCCCCTAACCACTCTGCCTGCCTGCCTGATCACACCTAACTACTCTGCCTGCCTGCCTGATTGCACTTAACCATTCACCTGCCTGCCTGATCGCCCCTAACTGCTTGCCTGCCTGATTTCTCCTAACTACTTGCCTGCCTGCCTGATGGCCCCTAACCACTCACCTGCCTGCCTGATCACCCCTAACCGCCTCTGCCTACCTGCCTGATGGCCCCTAACCACTCAACTGCCTGCCTGATTGCCCCTAATCCCTCTGCCTGCCTGCCTGCCTGATTGCCCCTAACCACTTGCCTGCCTGCCTGATCACCCGTAACTGCCTCTGCCTCAGCCCCCGCCACCGTGGCTTCGTCCAGAAGGATGTCCGGAATGACATTTGGAAGGTCGTTCAACTGTCTGGTCTAATTAGCATATTATGCTTTTATTATTATAGATCATTTCACAATGTATATTATGTTGTACACCTGAAACTAATAAATGTTATATGTCAATTATGGCTCAGTTAAAAAAGTGTTAAGGATGTGGAGAACTTACTAGTGATGGGAATGTAATATGGTGCAGCCACTGTAGAAAATAGTATGGAAACTCCTCAAAAAGTTAAACAGAGTTTTACCATATGACCCAGCCATTCTACTCCTTAGTATATACACAGGAGAACACAAAAATTTGTACGAAAATGTTCATGGTAACCTTATTCATAATAACCCCAAATTAGAACCAATCAAAATTTCCATAAAATAATGAATAGATAAACCAAAAATGATTGATATACACACACAATAGAATATTATATAGGCATGACAATAATGAAGTGCCAATCCATTCTAGGATATGGCTGTGACTTGAAAACATTATGCTAAGTGACATAAGCCAGACACAAAAGACCATATATATTATTCCATTAATATGAAATGTCCTGAATGGGAAAATTATTAAGACCAAAAGTTGATTAGTTATTGCTTAGGGTTGGGAGGAAGGTTTTGGAGAGAAATAGGGAACAACAGCTAATAAGTAGGAGGTTTCTATCAGTGGGGATGAAAAGATTCTGGAGTTAGTGGTGATAGTTGCACAGTCCTGTGAATATACTAAAAAAACACTTTAAAAGGTGAACTTTATGGTATATGAATTATGTCTCAAGAAAGTTGTCCCAAAATTATGCTGTCTATTTAAGCGTATACTCCCTGTATAAAAATTAATTTTTCATTTATGGATTTCAAAAACCATGTGTACTATCAAACTAACCAAGTAGTAATGTAAAATTTTTCTTTTTATTAAATGATATGGTGTAGCTAGTTTAGAATTTTGCAAAACTGCTCTCATATGAAAATGATTCCATTATTGGTTAAAATTATTCCACTATTGGTTATAGTTGTTAATCAATTAAGCCAGAAAAATGGCCAAGTTCATTATTCCTCCATTATTCTTTTAGGTCAGTTTTGTATGATGCTGCCCTGTGCTCCTACTAGGCTGTGAACTCCATGAGATGGATAAAGTGTCATTTTTTTATCCATATGGCCTAGTTCAGTGCCTGAACTATTGTAGCTATTACTTAAATATCTGTTGAATGACTGAATGGATGAATAATGAATTATAATCTCTATCAAAAACAATTAGTGAAAAATGTGTCAGTTCTCTTTTATTTTTCAGGAATAGCAATCACTGACACTTTCTGATTTATATGAGCCCTTGCAGTCATCCAAAAGTCATAGCAACATAATGGTAGACAATTTTTGTAGAAAATAGTCAATTGGAATATACATGAGGTTGACTAAATACGTTAAAGTTATAAATAAGAAATATTAGTCCTCTAAATATCTGAAAGTAGAAGTTCCCTTTCTTCCTTGTTTCAAAATGCATACCTCATCCTATATAATAAAGAGGTAATATGCAAATTGACCATCACTCCAACACACAAGATGGCCACCCCCATGTGGACACAAGATGGCTGTCACAAGATGGCCAGCAGGGGAGGGCAGTTTGGAGGGACCAGGCCTGCAAGGGAGGGCAGTTGGGGGCGATCAGGTTTGCAGGGGAGGACAGTTGGGGGTGACCAGGTCATCAGGGGAGGGCAGTTAGGGATGACCAGGCAAGCAGGGGAGGGCAGTTAGGGGCAACCAGGCCTGCAGGGGAGGGCATTTAGGGGGGGACCAGGCCTGCAGGGGAGGGAAGTTGGGAGGGACCAGGCCATCAGGGGAGGGCAGTTATGGGTGACCAGGCCTGCAGGGGAGTGCAGTTAGAGGCAACTGGGCCAGCAGGAGAGCAGTTAGACGTCGATCAGGTTGGCAGGGGAGTGGTTAGGGGGTGATCAGGCTGGCAGGCAGAAGCGTTTAGGAGAAATCAGGCAGGCAGGCAGGCGAGCGGTTGGGAGCCAGCAGTCCTGGATTGTGAGAGGGATGTCCGACTTCCCTCAAGGAGTCCCAGATTGGAGAGGGTGCAGGCTGGGCTGAGGGACACACCCTCCTTGCCCCCATGTATGAATTTTGTGCACTGGGCCTCTAGTCTAGTATAAAGTATCAACCTGTTAAAGTTATTAAATGAACAATTTGGAAGGAGAGAGAGAGAGAGAGAGAGAGAGAGAGAGAGAGAGAGGAAAGGAGGCACATATATACTAAGAAATGCTGCATCCCACTGGGATTCTAATTTTAGCCCTATAATGATTGATTTAGTTCTTTTTAATATGAGCAGAGACAAGCCATGGTCCATATTCTAATGATTTTTACAATATAGCTAATTAAGGAGAATTTCTTCATTCAGTATTTATTGAGGACCTACTATATGCTAGGCTCTGTTCTAGGACCTGAGGATACACTAACAGGTGAATTGAAACAGACAAAAAAATCTCTGCCTCACAGAGCTTTCATACATGGCTGCAGCTCATGGTTTGCCTCCTCCACCAAATCCTCATTAATTATTTTTACATCTCTAGCCAGTCTGCTTCCAAGATGGGCTCTGAATATTAATCCCTTTAGTGATCAAGAACTGGTAATATTCTATGGGAAAATACAGAGTTATCCTTTGGAGACAAGACCCCTTTTTCTCTTGATGTTATGAACACAGAATAGGGTATGTTGTTAAATAAATAAATACTAAGGAATAAGCGTTTGTTTAAGGAACCTTTTCTTTTTCCATTATCCTCTCTTTTAAGAAATATGGCCAATCTGTCATCCACACAGATAGTGAAATTCTGTCATTGCTCTGGTTTGATGGACTGATAACTATAATCCTGGAATTATTTTCATAAAGTTTGTTGACTTGGAGATTCCAGCACACTTTCTTCTGATTGGTCTTGTAGCTGCTCTCCTCACTTCAAGGAGTGGATATAAATGAAGATGGGTATAAATGAAGATGATGACAGAATACCATCTCTACAATCTTTTCCAGCCCAACATGCTAAATTAGAGGTAAAATATTGGAATATGTGAGGAATGTAGTACAGGTACTACAAGTCGGTTAGCATGTGAGGTAACACATACACTTACCTTTTATGGTCAAAGTGGGACTGTAATTTTGTTGTCTCTAATTATACAGAACTGAGTATTTTTTTTTGTTTCCAATATTTTACTAATAAAATATTCAAACTTACAGAAAAGATGAAATACTTTTACATTGACTAGCCATATTCCCCTACCTTTGTTCTATAATTGACACTTTATTTTACAAGCTTTGTCACATATTCTTCCATCTATCCATCCCTCTATCCATCCATCAATTTAGAAGAGGATTTAAAGTACTTTTTCCCAGGCTTACTCAAGGGATCAGGTTTACAAATAGACCTCCTGATAGCTAGACTCTTGCCCTGTGCTCTGCCTTGAATTTACTAATAAGCTATTTCATTTGTCAAATTGAATTTCGTTTTCAAATACTGATAGCTCTGTAAAGACTAATCTTTTCTACTAAGCTCTTGTCTAATTGAAGGGATTTAATTGGGGTGGAAGGCTTTTGATGATTTATTTAAACGTTCTTGTAATTGCTCAGTATGTGTTCAGAAACTCAGACAAAACATGAATTTCATTCATCTTAATAAGATGTGCTTGTAATAATAATTCTATTAAATGTCATTTCTAATCCCCTGACTCTCTTGATTTAATCCAGGAAGATTCTATTGCTGCCTGTGTCTTTTTGTGGACTGTACATATTAAATTAATTATAAGATTTAAAACATGATTATCTCTACTCATATATAACTTGATCTTTGTCCTTTTCACCCTTTCAATTTCTTTTTGTACAGTCAGTTTTTATTCACCTCAGTGATATCATTGAGAGTGAAAGGCAAACAGAAAGCATTAAAGATGGAAAACTTGGCTCAGTAGTTAGAATATCAGCCTGAGAACCAAAGAGTCTCAGGTTCGATTCCGGTCAAGGGCCAGTATCTCAGTTGCAGGTTCAATTCTGGTCAGGGCATGAATAGGAGGCAACCAATTGATGTGTCTCTCTCACTTTGATGTTATCCCCCCTCCCTCTTTCTCTTCCCTTCCACTCTTTCTAAAAATTAATGGAAAAATATCCTCACTTAGAATGATCAACTTTACATTCTAAAACATACTTATGATTTTAAACACACTGAACTAAAATTTTTTGTGTGTAATATTAGTCAATAAAATTGTATGGGCTTACAACATCTCATTTTCCCTTAACTAATTAGCGTGGTTTAAAGGTAAAAGAGCAAAATCAATGAGCAAATGGATTGAGCCAAATACTTTTCCCAGGAGAATTTTGATTTTTAATTCTGTGGTTTTTTGTTTTGTTTAATCAAAATTAAATTTTGATTCTTAATTCTGTGGTATTTTGTTTTGGAATAAAACCATAATACCTCTATAGTAGAGCTACCTCTTCAATTGCATCAGAAAAATATAATAAGCCATCTCATTAAAAATATCTCAGAAATTCCCAAAGTGCTTCTGGAGAGCAAGAACTATATCTTGTTCACTATTGTATACACAGCACCTAGCACATGGAGGTGTATAGTAGGTACTCAGTAAATATAATTTGAATATTTTAAAAATATATTTTATTGATTTTTTACAGAGAGGAAGGGAGAGGGAGAGAGAGTTAGAAACATCTATGAGAGAGAAACATCAATCAGCTGCCTCCTGCACACCCCCTACTGGGGATGTGCCCACAACCAAGGTACATGCCCTTGACTGGAAATGAACCTGGGACCCTTGAGTCCGCAGGCTGACGCTCTATCCACTGAGCCAAACCGGTTAGGGCTTGAATATTTTTAATAACTAGAAAAATGCCATCCCTTTATATTCAAGTTTTTGCATGTGGAACAAATTCAAAATTCTATAGCTTTAGATAAGGTGTCTGGAAACTATGTTAAAAATCTGGCCCACTACCTGTACCTGTAAATAAAGGTTTTATTTAGAAACTTTTTTTTTTCAATTATAGTTGACACACAATATTATATTACTTGCAGGTGTATAACCCAGTGATTGAATATTATATAACTTACTAAGTGATTATCCCAATAAATCTAGTACTCATCTGATACCATACATAGTTATTATAATATTATCGACTATATTTCTTATGTTATACTTTACATCCCTGTAACTACTCTGTAACTACCAATTTGTACTTCTTAATATCTTCACCTTCTTCACCCATCCCACCAACCCCCCTTCCATCTTTTACCCAGTCCCCCAAACCCCCTCCCCTCTGGCAACCACCAGTTCTCTCTCTGTGTGTGCCTATAAGCCTGTTTCAATTATGTTTGCTTACTTATTTTGTTTAGATTCCACAAAATAAGTTTTATTGTAGCACAGGCATGCTCATTTATCTACATACTAGAGGCCCAGTGCACACGAAATAGTGCGTGGTTAGGATCCCCAGGCCATCTTCTGCCCGCTCCGCCGCCACCCCCTGGTTCACCATGGTTCCCCAATTGCAGAATGTCTCTGGTTCCCCGGAGCCTGTGGGCCAGGGGGAGGGACCAAGAGTTCGCCTTTCCACTTGCTCGCCAGTCCCGCCCTGCCCTGCTGCCACTGACCTGGGTTCGCCATGGTTCCCTGTTCACCAAGCTGTGATCAGAGCCTGAGGGCTTGGGGGAGAGACCAAGAAGTCAACTGTTCTGCCCAGCTCGCCAGTCCCACCCCGCTGCCACTCACCTCGGTTCGCCGTGGTTCCCTGATCACAGCATGGCTCCGGTTCTCTGGAGCCTGAGGGCTTGGGGGAAGGACCAAGAGGTCACTGTTCCATTCACCAGTCCCTCTCCGCTGCTGCATTCGCTGTGGTTCCCATTCGCCATGCTAAGATCGGAGACTGCAGGCTGGGGGGAAGGGTCCGAGAGGTGGTCAATGCACCTCATGGTGACCGAATGTTTGGTCATCCTGGTTGTCACGGACACTGGCTTTTTATATATATAGATTGTCTATGGCTACTTTCATGCTACAACAGCAGAGTTGTGAAACAGACTATATGGCTCATAAAGCATAGAATATTTATTATCCGTCCCTTTACAGAAAATGTTTTTCAAATATGCTCTAGGGGGTATGCTTAGACAAAACTACAGCAGGGCAATTAGAGAAATGCAAATCAAAATTACAGATACTACTTCATACCTTTTAGGACAGGGGTGGGGAACCTTTTTTCTGCCAAGGTCCATTTGGATATTCTTAACATGATTTGAAGGCCATACAAAATGATCAACTTAAAAATTAGCTTGCTATATTTGATCAAACATTTAATTACTCACACCTAATTCCTTGGCAGGACCAGACCAAATGATTTAAGGCCCACAGGCTGGACTTTCCCCATGCCTGTCTCAGATGGCTATAATTTTTTTTAATGAAAATAAAAAAATGTTGGTGAAAATGTGGAGAAATTGGAACCCTAGTACATTGCTAGTAGGAGTGCAAAATGGTACAAGTACTGTTGAAAACAGTTTGGTGGTTCCTCAAAAAGTTAAACATAGAATTACCTTATAATTAAGTAATTCCACTCCTAGGTGCATGCCCAAAGGAGATGAAAGCAGGGACTCAAATATTTGTATAACAATGTTCTTTACAGCATTACTTGCAATTGCAATAAGTGGAAACAACTGGTGATGCTGTAATTTATAGTAAGAAACATATATTTAATCTTCATCCCTACTTCTGGCACAGAGCTGCTAAAACCCTTAGAATTTCTTTAGTCATGCACCACATAATGAACTTTTAGATGATGATAGTGGTCCCATCCTATATAATAAAAGCCTAATATACAAATTGTCCCCTCAGGTGGTCGTTTGACTGGGAGACTGGGAGTTTGACCACTTGCTATGATGTGCACTGACCACCAGGTGGCAGCGTGGAACATGGTGGGTGTTGGCAACATGGCGCTGGCAGCAGGCAGCAGTGGAGGTGCTGCCAGCCCCAATGGGCCCCAACGAGAGCGGGATTGCGGTGGGATGGTAAATCAGGTGAGTGGGCGGTGCCAGGCCAAGGCGGGTGCGATCGGGGGCCCGATTGCCCCTCCGATTGCCCTTCAGACAGCAACCAGCTGTGGCGTCAGGGGGCGGGGCCACCACCCAGCTCCCAGGCACTAAGGGAGCTGGCGGGGGGCCCAGCCCCAACTGATTGCCCCACAGACTGTCACCAGCGGCAGGCAGGCCCTTATTACCTGATCAGGGCAGGGCTCCAGGCTGGGACAGGGAACTGGGGGTGGGTGGTGGTGACCAACTTCCCATGGCTAACTCCCCCTGTTACCCTCCCCCGGGACACCAGGGTCCGCACACCAGCAAAGTCCCCATGCTCAGGTGCCAGGCACCCGCAAGGAGCCCACCCCACACCCATGCAGCCTCTTCCAGGTGAGCTGGGCCATTGGGGGTGAGATCATGCTGGCGGGAAGGACAGTTGGGGGCAACCAGGCCAGCAGAGGAGGGCAGTTAGGGGTGATCAGGCTGGAAGGGGAGGGGACCTCAGGGGCCATTTGGGCTCCCTGTGGGTTCTCGCAGGATCTGGTCTGTGAGGTTGACTAGGAGAGAGCAGCCTGCCTGCCCGGCTTCTTTGCGGTGGTGCTGGGCGGCCGAGAGGTCCACACTGTGCCCCAGTCTACGGTGTCTGACCGCACTCACCACATCTCCCTGTGGGGACTTGGGCACCGTGGCTAAGGTGGAGGGGGATGCGTGAGGGCCCAGGGGCCTAGGTGCTGCCAAGGGCCCAGAGGTCAGCTGGGACCTGCCCTTCCATGCCTGACGCTCATGCTTTGATCACCGGCCAGGCCTAAGGACTGTACCCGTGCACGAATTCATGCACCAGGCCTCTAGTAAGATTATAATGGAGCTAATCCCTATCACCTAGTGATGTCAGTCATTTCAACATTGCAGCAAAATGCATTACTCATTTGTTTGTGGTAATACTACTATAAACAAGACTATTTTGCTGCCAGCCATATAAAATTATAGCTCATGCAATTATATACAGTACATAATATTTGATAATGATAATAAATGACTATATACTAGTTTGGGTATTTACTATCCTCTTTAAATTTTATTTTTAAGTATAGTTGGTATATAATCATATTGGTTATATTAGTTTCATGTGTGCAATATGGTGATTCAACATTTTTGTACCTTACAATGTGATCAACCCACTAATTCTAGTAATCATCTGTCACTGTGTAAAGTTATCACAATATTGTTGACTATATTCCCTTTCCTCTTTTCACCTATCCCTCCACCCTCTCCCTTCTGATAACCGTTCTTCTTGTCTCTGTTTCTATGAGACTGTTTTGTTTTTGGATTCTACACGTAAGTGAAATCATATGGCATTTGCCTTCCTCTGACTGACTTATTTCACTTAACATAATATCCTCTAGATCCATCCATGTTGTCACAATATCCCATTATATATATATGCACTAGAGGTCTGGTGCACGAAATTCATGCATGGAGCGGGGGTTCCCTCAACTCAGCCTGTACCCTCTCCAATTGGGGACCCCTTGCGGGATGTCCGACTGCCATTTTAGGCCCAATCCCAGGGATCGGGCCTAAACCGGTAGTAAGACATCCCTCTCACAATCTGGGACCACTGGCCCCTAACTGCCTCTGCCTGCCAGCCTGATCACCACTAACTGCCCTCCCCTGCCAGCCTGATAACCCCTAACTGCCCTCCTCTGCTGGCCTGGTTGCCCCCAACTGCCCTTCCCGCCAGCATGATCTCAAACCCAATGGCCCTCCCCTGCAGGCCTGATGTCGCCCTCCAACTGCCCTCCTCTGCTGGCAAATTTGGTTCTGATTGGTCGGTTCCTATGCCAGTGTCAAAAGCTCCGCCTCCTAGGCAGCCATTGGTTCCCTACAGCACCCAGATTTGGTTCTCATTGGTTGGTTCTTATGCCAGTAAGCACCAGAAGCTCCACTTCCTAGGCAGCCATTGGCTCCCCATAGCACTCACATTTGGTTCTCATTGGTGGTTCCTATGCCAGTCAGCATCAAAAGCTCCACCTCCTAGGCAGCCATTGGCTCCCCACAGCACCCAGATTTGGTTCTCATTGGTCGGTTCTTATGCCAGTCAGCATCAGAAGCTCCACTTCCTAGGCAGCCATTGGCTCCCCATAGCACTCACATTTGGTTCTGATTGGTCAGTCTCTATGCCAGTCAGCGTCAGAACCTCCATCTCCTAGGCAGCCATTGGCTCCCCACAGCACCCAGATTTGGTTCTCATTGGTCGGTTCCTATGCCAGTCAGCGTCAAAAGCTCTGCTTCCTATACAGCCATTGGTTCCCCACAGCACCCACCTTTGGTTCTGACTGGCCAGTTCCTATGCCAATTAGCATCAGAAGCTCCGCCTCCTAGGCAGCCATTGGTTCCCCACAGCACCCACTTTGGGTTCTGATTGTTTGGTTCCTATGTCAGTCAGCATCTCCAGGCCTATCTCTGGGCCTGATCAAAGAGGCGGGGCTTAAGAGCAGCCCCCGCAGAGGCCAGGAGATTAAGAAAAGCATGGCTGCTGGTGAACATCAGAAAGAAAGAGGGAGAGAAATAGAGAGGTAAGTACACTGATCAACAGCTTCCACTGAAGCTGCAGATCAGACCCTGACTCACTTTCAGGGTCTCAGCCACCTGCGCAGTCAGTGCTTGGTTGCCAGGCTGCAGCTGGGCAACCCAGCACTGACTACCGGATGGTCAGCATTTGGTTGTGAGCGGTCGTTACAATCCTAGGCTTTTATTATTAAGATCCTATCTAATAAAAGAGTAATATGCAAATTGACCATACCTCCAATACACCCACAAGTCACACTCACAAGCCATGCCCACCACCCAATCAGGAGCGAATATGCAAATAAACCCAACCAAGAAGGCTGCTGCCATGGACAGCAGGAGGGAGGATTGGGTTTCCCTGGCAATGGAGGTAGCCAAGCTTTCTGCCTGCCCTTGCCTGCCTAGGCCTACACTCAATGCTACAAAGTTTAAATGATAGAAGATAAATAAATCCCAACAAAAATGGTGGCAGCGACAGAGCTGGAGAGAGCAGGAGGCTAAGGTTGCCCCTAGTGATGGAGGAAGCCAAGCTTCTGCAGCCCTGTTCAGCCTAGGCCTCCACTCCAGGCTACAAAGTTTCAATTATAGAAGATAAATAAATCCCAACAGAAATGGCTGTCGCCACGGAGTGAGCAGAAGGCTTGGTCCGCCCCAGGCTACAAAGTTTCAATTGTAGAAGATAAATAAATCCCAGATACCAGGGCCTCCAATTGGGTCCCCGGGGGGCATGTCTGGCCTGCAAACCACCACAGGCCCCTCGCCCAGGCTGCCCCATGCCCCAAGGGAACCCCCATCCAGATCCGGGACACCCTTCAGGGCAAACCAGCTGGCCCCCACCCATGTACCAGGCCTCTATCCTATCTAATAAAAGAGTAATATGCATATTGACCATCACTCCAACACACAAGATGGGTTCCCCCATGTGGTCAAAGATCCTGCCCCCATGTGGACACAAGATGGCCTCCACAAGATGGCCAGCAGGGGAGGGCAGTTGGGAGGGACCAGGCCTGCAAGGGAGGGCAGTTAGGGGTGACAAGGCCTATAGGGGAAGGCAGTTGGGGGTGACCAGACCTGCAGGGGAGGGCAGTTAGGGGCAAACAGGCTGGCAGGGGAGCAGTTAGGCATCAATCAGGCTGGCAGGGGAGTGGTTAGGGGGTGATCAGGCTGGCAGGCAGAAGCGGTTAGGGGCAATCAGAAAGGCAGGCAGGCGAGCAGTTGGGAGCCAGCAGTCCTGGAATGTGAGAGGGATGTCCGACTGCCCATTTAGGCCTGATCCCATGGGCAGTCGGACATCCCTCGAGGGGTCCCAGATTGGAGAGGGTGCAGGCGGGGCTGAGGGACACACACCCCCATGAACGAATTTCGTGCACCGAGCCTCTAGTATATATATATTATCCATTTGTTTTTTGCTCCTATATCTTGGCTATTGTAAATAATACTGCAATGAATATAGGGGTTCATATATCTTTGAAAATTAGTTTTCTCATTTCCCTTGGATAAAAGCCCAGAAATAGAACTGCTGGGTTTTATGGTAAATCTAATTTTAGGGTGTTTTTTAATGTTTTATTGTTTGTTTGCTTTTAAATAGAGAGAGAGAAGGGAGAGGGAGAGAGAAATAGAAACATGGATGAGATAGAAACCCTGATAGGCTACCTCCTGAACGCCCCCTACTGGGAATCAAGCCCGCAACCTGGGCATGTGCCCTGACTGGGAATAAACCCATGACTTTTTGGTGCACTGGAGAATGTCAATCCACTGAGCCATACTGGCCGGGCTATTTTTAGGGTTTTTTTTTTTTAAGGACTATTGGTACTATTTTTAATAAGGGATGCAACAGTTTGTAGTCCAACTAGACGTGCACAAGGGTTTCCTTTTCTCCATATCCTCACCAACACAATTTGTTGACTTGATGATAGCTATTCTGAGTGGTGTGAGATGGTTTCTCACAGTAGCACTGTACTACCTCTGGACTTTCTCTGGAGAGGGCAGCCCTGCAAGCAGGTACTGCAGTGCTCCTCGATCTATTTAGGCCATCTCCTGTTTCTGTTTGGTCCATCTCCAGTAAAGGTGGCTGGGGATGTGCTAAAATGCCCTGCAGGTCAGCCAGAGAACCTGGATGGAGCTCCTGCCTGCTATCAAGATTCAGAGGAAATGTGCTCACTTGGTCCTCTGGTCTTGGGTTGTTCACCCACTCTCTTGCTTGCTGTGCAGAGGCTGTTCAATTGGCTCATAGGCATCTCTCAGGATGATTTGCTGTTAATATAGGTGTACATTTGGTGTATTCTTATAAGGGGGTGTATTCTTGTAAGGGTTCACCTATGCTACCACCTTGCTGAGCTCCTCTTTACTGTATTTTTTAAAATTTCTTTATTGATTAAGGTATCACATATTTGTCCTCATCCCCCCATTCCCATCCCACACCCCTCCTCACCGATGCCCCCACCCCCCTGTTGTCCTTAACCATTGGTTAGGCTCATATGCATACACACAAGTCCTTTGGTTGATCTCTCCCCCCTACCCCCACCCTCCCCTATCCTCCCTCTGAGGCCTGACAGTCCAGTCGATGCCTCCTTATTTCTGGTTCTGTTCTTGTTCATCAGTCTATGTTGTTCATCATTTCCCCTAGATGAGTGAGATCATGTGTTACTAGAAATATACTTATAAGAACCGAATGTGAGACGAGCAATAATACTTATGCTGACAGGCAAATGAATCAGTCTGTAGTGAGTTTCTTTCTGGACCAACAGATCTTTTGAGACCCAATTTCAATGTCCACCAGTTCCTTATGTGTACATGTCAGCGCTGACTTTTCAGTTCTGGATGGTGGACAAATGGTGGTAATGCAGGTCTGACTCCCTCTGGTTTAGTCTCGCCCAGACCCAGGGGCGCGGCCTCACCCAGACCAGGGACCCAGCATCACCTGGGCCCCAGGGTGTGTGGCCTCACCCGGATCCAGGGGCGCACGGCCTCACCCGGAACAAGGATCCAGCCTCATCCGGACCCAGGGGTGCATGGCCTCACCTGAACCCAGGGGCGCGTGGCCTCACCCAGATCTGGGGGCGCGCGGCCTCATCCGGTCCCAGGGGTGCACGGCCTCACCTGGATCCAGGGGTTCACAGCCTCACCCAGACCTGGGATCCAGCCTCACCCGGACCCAGGGGCGTGCGGCCTCACCCGGGCCCGGGACCCAGCCTCACCCGGATGCAGGGGTGCATGGCCTCTCCCGGGCCTGGGACCCAGCCTAACCTGGACCCAGAGGCGCGTGGCCTCTCCTGGACCTAGGGGCGTGGCTTCACCTGGACCCGGGATCCAGCTTCACCCAGACCCAGGGGCACGCGGCCTCACCCGTCCCCAGGGGTGCGCGGCCTCACCTGGATCCAGGGGCGCACGGCCTCACCTGGACCTGGGATCCAGCCTCACCCGGACCCAGGGGCATGCGGCCTTACCCAGGCCCAGGACCCAGCCTCACCTGGACCCAGGGGCATGCGGCCTCACCCGGGCCCAGGACCCAGCCTCACCCAGACCCAGGGTCACGTGGCCTCTCCTGGACTCAGGGGCACGTGGCCTCACCCGGGCCCGGGACCCAGTCTCACCCAGGCCCAGGGGCGTGTGGCCTCACCCGGACCCAGGGGCGCACGGCCTCACCCGTTTACTGTATTTTTTATAGTTATTTTAGAGTGTACTCTTTCTACTTAAAAATTGTTTGCTGCAAAACAGTATGCTCAGCATTCTCATACATCTATTATTTATTTAATCTCTTGATTACATCATTTTCTCTTGCACTTGATTTAATCTCCTATTATTTTGTTCATCACTGCCCTAAGCATACAAGCCACTGCTAATGTTGCCAGTAAGTGGCCACATTGAATGATTGTTCTGGAAATGAGATGTAAAGTGATTAAGGACTATGATGTTAGAAAATCAGTTATGGATATTTTTCATCAGTCTGTCATGTCCCATTCCGCCATAGCTACCATCATTTTTTTTGTTAATTCTCACACAAGGATATTTTTTCCATTGATTTTTAATGAGACTGGAAGGGAGGGAGTGAAGTAGAGAGAGACAGAGAGACACATTGATTGGTTGGCTCCCATATGAGCCTCAACCAGGGGTGGGGAGCGAACCTGAAATCTAAGTACATGCCCTTGACCAGGAATCAAATCCGAGACCCTCAGGTTCGCTGGTCCACATTCTAATTGCTGAGCTACATCAGCCAGAGCCTTAGCTATGATCTTAAAGAACAAGAACAAAGTGACAAAAGCTGTTAACGGATCTGTTTCATTGAAGGCAATGAGACTAACAAAAATTCAAGAAGAGCCTATTAGACATGGATAAAATTCTAATGACCTGCAGACCAGGCACAGAATCATATTGCTCTCAATGCATGACAATCACAGCCAAAGCAAAACGTTTGTGTTGTTAAAAGAAAAGTATAGACTCAACTATAATGTTGAATACGTTGCTAGCTCTGGATAGTTTAAACTATTCAAGAATCATTACTCAATACATAATATGAAAGTGAGTAGTGAGTTTTTGATTGCAGATGTGAAGGCAGATGAAGAATTTTTGGAAACTCTAGATAAGCTGATTATGGAGGAAAATTACTTGCCAGAGCAAATATTCAATATGGATGAGACTCGCTATTTTGGAAACAGATGTCTGAAAGAACTTTCATCCATAATGAAGCCAAATCAATAGCAGTTTCAAGGCTTTTAAGGACAGGATTTCTTGCTTGGGGGCAGATTTGCAGGCTACAAATTGTGATCTGGCACCATGAAAACCTCTGATTTGTAGCTAAATTGTACAGCAGTTGTCGGTAACCTGGGGACCTATTACTTGCAATTGGCATCTGAAGTAGGGTGGGAGCAGTCTTGTGGGATTCAGTCTTAACCTGTGGTAGATAGTGATAGAATTGAGTTCAATTGTAGGACATCCAGCTGGTATGGGTGCCCTCCCCCCCCACACACACACATTTGGTGATCAGAAGTGTCACAAGTGAAGTGTTCTGTGTGAATAGTAAAAAAGACACAGAGGAGATGGAAAACAGTTTTTTTTCTGTACACAACCCAAGTGTCAATCAACAGATAAATAAACAAACAAAATATGGTACCTTTGTACAGTGAAGTTTTATCCTACATAATAAAGAGCTAATATGCTAATTAGATTGGATGGCAGAACAACCTTCCAGAACAACCTTTTGGAACAACCAGTGGGTGGGAGGCGGGGCTGCAGGGCCGCAAGGCAGCCAGGGCAGTGAGACAGCCAGGGTTGTGAGGGCCGAGGCAGCCAGGGCTATGAGGGCCTACGCTTGCACCAATTTCGTGCATGGGGCCTCTAGTTCAACCATAAAAACGAAAGGAGTTCTCATACATGTACAGTATGGATGAACCTTGAAAACATTATGCTAAGTGAAAGAACTTAGACTGAAAAAGGACAAAGGTATGATTCCACTTATCCTATCTAATAAAGAGGGAATATGCTAATTGACCCTCACACCATCGCAAAGATGGTGGTGCCCACAGCCAATAAGGATGGAATATGCTAATTGATTGCCCCGCCCTCAAAGATTGTGGCAACCACAGCCAATAAGGAGGGAATATGCTAATTGACTGCCATGACCTCAAAGATGGCAGCACCCACAGCCACAAGATGGTGGCGCCCAGTCCCCTCAGCCTCCCACCTGCCCAGAGTCACCTGAGGCTCAAGTAACCAGGGCTGGCCGAGGCTTGCACTGCTGGCAGTGGCAGCAGCAGAGGTGTGATGGGGCGTCACCTTCCCTTGATTGCCGGGTCGCCTCCTACCCCTGAGGGATCCTGAACTGTGAGAGGGGGCAGGCCGGGCTGAGGGAACGCCCCCTCCAGTGCATGAATTTTCATGCACCTGGCCTCTAGTATGAAATATTTGGATTAGGCAAATTCTTAGAAACTAGAAAGTACATTAGAGGTTACAATGGCTGGGGGAAGGGGTATTTAGGAATTATTGCTTAATAGTTACACACTTTCTTTTTTGGGCAATTAACTACTTTTAGAAGTAGTTATGATTGCACAACATAAAAATGTAATTAATGCCACTGAACCACACAAGTGAAAGCGTTACAATGGAAACTTTATTATATATATATTTTACCACTACTTTATTTTTTTAAATATATTTTTTATTGAATTTAGAGAGGAAGAGGGAGAGATAGAAACATCAATGATGTTTCTGCATGCCCCCTAGTGGGGATCTAGCCAACAACATGGCATGTGCCCTGACCTGGAATCAATCCCTGACCTCCTGGTTTATAGTTCGATGCTCAAACACTGAGCAACACTGGCCAGGCTTTACCACAACTTTTAAAAAACAGTGTTTATACCAATAAACACTGAATTATACACTTTAAATAGGTTAATTATATAGCATGCAAATTATATTTCAATAAGACTGTTTTTAAAAAACCCAAAACATGGGCAAATAATGAGTGATTAGGCTCCTATAAACTCAGATAAGTCTCAGATCACTCAAATCACATGATTTATTAAATCAATTTAATATTTACAGTGAGATGCTAGGGGAGAGTATATTAACACATTTAGGATACGAGGCCAGCAAGCTAAGCCACACCTGGGCTGTGCAATGTTTACAGCTCCTATTCCTCTTGTCCACATCAGCCTTCCTTACTGATAGTGGGATTAGGAGGACCAGAGATGTGATTTGAGCAAAAGGGCTTTGTGGAAGAAAGAAGCCTGAGTTGTAGGCACAAATCTGTCTGTCTAAAGCTGAAACTTGTCATTGCCCAGTGAGCAGCTAGGGATATTTACTTTTCATTTCCTGGGCAGACAAAACAGGTCCAGAACAAGTGTCACTCATGGGTGGCTGATTTAAGTCACTATTAATACTGATTGTCTAATATAGTTAATGTACCATGAATATTGGTGTCTCAGGGCCTGATGTGTATCATAAATATTAGGTGCCTCCTGTGTTCCATGAATATTTAGTGCCCACTTGGTTCTTCTAGTCCTTCTGATTTATGGTCTGCACACGTATACTCTATGTCTAAAATATTTCATGGCTTACTAACCTATTTGTTTCTGCTTAACATATATATGAATTTCATCTTTCCCATTTTTTTTTGTTTTCCATACAGAATTGAGTATTATCAGTCATTTCAGCAAATGCATATTACAACTAGTTTGCAACATTCCAGTTTACAAATGAGAAAATTGTACAGAGGATTTAAGTAACTTGTAGGACTTGTGAAGGTCACAGATGGAGTCAGGATTCAAATTCTGGTAAGTTAACTCCAAAGCTCATGCTTTTAACTGCTATGTTCTGCTGCTTCTGAAGATCAGCTTGCGATAAGGGACTATGAGTATGAGGGGGGTGCCATTAGAGAAGTTCTAAGTGGTATGGAAGTTCATTGGAGAGAGCTTTATGGAAGTATCATCTGAGATGACCTAGGAAGAATGAAAGGATAATTACAAGCAGAAATTAGAGCAGAAGTGTTAGGTTATTTGTAATTTAAAATTATTTGGCATAGTGTGGCATTGTTTTTGTGTCTGTATTAGTTGAAGTTGCAACACAGGTGCAACTAGTATTTTAGTTAGGAGTTCACATACCAGAAAGCCAACTGTCGTTTTAAATCAGAGGCATCTACCCCTAAAGTAGCTTTCTTTCTCTATAGCTTACACTATGTATAGCAATTCCAGGTGCTTTACTAATTAGCATTATGAATGTTGGAAGCTGAGTTTATTGGTGAAATTTGTGGGTTGTTAATTAGCATAATGAATATTAGAAATGAGTTCTCCTTGTTGAAATTAAAGATATTAAAATATATGGATTAGCTAAAATATTTTGAATACACAACTCATTCTTATATGAGTAGGGTAAAAATAAATCTAGTGAGGCTCATGGCCTTTATCATTAGGAATACCAGTACTCAAACCTAAATGGGCTCCAGGTACCAGCCTTTAGTTTGGAGGATTTATAGTTTCCTGATGCAGCTATAGGCTCACAGAATTCTGCCTCTGGAATGTAAAATCACATCTTGTAGTTTTAGTAGATTTTGTTGATTGAGAAAACATTTACATACATATAGATTCCACAGTAACCTGTAGTAACCTCATAGGGTCACAGGGGTCCATAATCTAAGGTTGGAAATCACCATTGGGTATATGGGGAGAAGTGCAGTTTTACATATTTGGAGCTTCATTTTAGGAAAATTAATTTGATATTGGAATGTGGGATGAATTGAATGGGGGAAAAGGAAGAGTAGAAAGGTGTAACTGTGAGAATGGAGTAGAGAGGTTGGAATAGAGAGGTATAGTAGAAGAAGCATATGAAAGGCTTAACAACTAAATAAATATAGAGAGCAAAGGGAGGAGGAATGAGATTTATAACAATCACATATTTAGAGCTATGTGCCAAGCATATTCTAAGTAGTTTGTATATATTAACTCCTTGTGATCAGAACTTTTAGGATTCACTCTCTTATCAACTTTCAAATATACCACACAGCAGTGTCAACTCTAGTCATCGTGTTCTACATTACATCTACAGGATGTATTTATCTTGTAACTGGCCTTTTGTATCTTTTGACCACCTTCATCCAATTCCCCCACCTCCTACCCCCACCTCTGGTAACCAAAAATCTTATATGTTTTTTTGTGACTTTGTTTTTTGTTTGTTAGATTCTACGTATAAGTGAGATCATGCAGTATTTGCCTTTCTCTGTTTTATTACACTTAGCATAATGCCCTCAAGATCCATCCATGTTGTCAAGGATGGCAAGATTTCCTATTTTTTCCTGGCTGAATAGTAATATACAGATGTGGGCAAAAGTAAGTCTACAGTTGTCTGTATGGAAAATAATACAATAATAAATAATAAAAAAATAAACACTGTTTCATGTACTCACAACTGTAAACCTACTTTTGCCCACCATATTTTTTTCTAATCTTTACTGTTCAGATTATTACAGTTGTTCCTCTTTTTTCCCTCCATAGCTGCCCTCCACCCGGTTCCCACCCCCCTTGCACTTACCCCCTCCTACACACACACTGTCCTCATCCATAGGTGTACAATTTTGTCCAGTCTCTTCCCACACTCCCCACACCCCTTTCCCCCCAAGAATTGTCAGTCCACTCCCTTTCTATGCCCCTGATCCTATTATATTCACGTTTATTCTGTTCATCAGACTTTTTATTCACTTGATTTTTAGATTCACTTGTTGATAGATATGTATTTGTTGTCACTTCATTTTTCATAACTTTTGTCTTTACCTTTTTCTTATTCTTCCTCTTCTTAAAGAATACCCTTCAGAATTTCATATAATACTGGTTCGGTGGTGATGAATTCCTTTAGCTTTTTCTTATCTGTGAAGCTCTTTATCTGACCTTCAATTCTAAATGATAGCTTTGCTGGGTAGAGTAATCTTGGTTGTAGGTTCTTGCTATTCATCACTTTGAATATTTCTTGCCACTCCCGTCTGGCCTGCATAGTTTCTGTTGATAAATCAGCTGACAGTCGTATGGGTACTCCCTTGTAGGTAACTAACTGTTTTTCCCTTGCTGCTTTTAAGATTCTCTCTTTGTCTTTTTCACTTGGCATTTTAATTGTGATGTGTCTTGGTGTGGTCCTCTATGGATTCCTTTTGTTTGGGGTTCTGTGCGCTTCCTGAACTTGTAAGTCTATTTCTTTCACCAGGTAGGGGAAGTTTTCTGTCATTATTTCTTCAAATAGGTTGTCAATATCTTGCTCTCTCTCTTCTTCTGGAACCCCCATAATTTGGATGTTGGTATGTTTGAAGTTGTCCCAGAGGCTCCTTACACT
The DNA here is from genome assembly GCA_025583905.1 of Ia io. Taxonomy (NCBI): domain Eukaryota; kingdom Metazoa; phylum Chordata; class Mammalia; order Chiroptera; family Vespertilionidae; genus Ia; species Ia io. The sequence goes on along the minus strand of JAJQQW010000001.1, from coordinate 89,976,091 downwards.
ATCTTCATATTTTTGGATTATTTTTTCTTTTTGCTTTTCTGGTTGGGTGTTTTTTGCTTCTTTGTATTTCAAATCTTTGACTTGATTCTTGCGATCCTCTAATCTACTGTTGGGTCTCTGTATATTATTCTTTATTTCAGTCAGTGTATGCTTAATTTCTAGTTGGTTCTTTTTCATATCCTTGAGAGTCTCACTAAATTTATCGGCAGTTTCTAGAAGATTCTTGAGTAACCTTATAACCATGGTTTTGAACTCTATATCCAGTAGTTTGCTTTCCTCCATTTCTGTCATTTGTGACCTGTTTCTTTGTCTCCACATTTTGGCAGCTTCCCTGTATTGATAGCATGGCTTTGTGTGCTAGGTGTCCTATAGGGCCTAGTGGCTCAGCCTCCCTAATTACCTGAGGTGGACACTCTTGGCGCACCCCTTTGTGGGCTGTGTGTACAGTCTTGCTGTAGTTAAGCCTTGATTGTTGTTGGTATCACTGGGAGGAATTGACCTCCAGGCTAATTGGCTGTGAGGATCAGTTGTGTCTATGATGGGGGAACTTCTGTGCTGGAGACACCCTTATGGTGCAAGACTTGCTTCAGTGGGGCTTTGGCACTCACTGAGTCTACCCCCTGAGTGTGTCTCTTATGGATCTGAAGTGTTGTAGTCTGGATGGTCTCTCTCTGACCACTGGGTACACTAGCTCTTGGATCTTCAAGGAGAGAGGCCACCGAGCAGGAGCTACAGAGAGATCTGCAGATTCCTTCTCTTTGTTTGGGGTTTGGAGGTGCCCAGATGAGGCCCAGCTGTGAAGTAATGCAAGCTGCTGTGGAGCCTTGGATCTTCTTTTGGAAGCTCTGTGGCTCTTTGACCCAGCTGCAGTACATTAGGTTTCAGATTGCAAAGGGCCAGGCCATTCATATGTAAAAGCCTCTGTGCACAGCTTGGTGGGGTCTCAGGGAATCACCAGGGTGGAGCAAACAGCAATGACTGACCGTCAGCCCTGCCTGGAAGAGGTCCTGTGTCTCTGTGTCTCGCGGCACCATGCAGGAACAATGATCACTACAAGTACCTCTGAGAGAAAGCCACCCTCAAGTTCCGCCCGATGCCAGACAGTCCAGTTTCCTCCCACATGAGTCTGGGTCCCCAGAGTCTCACCTGGAACTGGAGTTCAGAGCAGTCTGGAGCTTGTGTCTCCCTCCCAATTGAAAAAGACAACAGCATACTCAATTGCCAGCTCTTTCCGCACATGCGCCTCCGTATCTCTGCACTTCACTTCTGCACCTCTGCACCTCCTCTGAGTCTCAGTGTGGTTTTCTCTTTCCTTCTAGTTGTATAATTTCCACTCAGCCAGCCTTCCTGTGGTTCTGGATCATACCCGTTTTGTCTTTTAGTTGTAGTTTTGAAGTGTTTGTGCGAGGCAGCAAGTTCAGGTGTGTACCTATGCCTCCATCCTGGTTTTCTATTTTCTTATCCATCTAGGTCAGACAGTCTAGTGTAGTAAAACTAAAAACTCTGGAATTCAAAAGTTCCAAGCATGGATAATACTTTTAAGTTTCTGTGAACTCATACAAAGCATGCCTTAAAGGAGCCATTCTAGTGGAATGATAGAATGTTGAAGGTAAACAGAATATGTCACCACAAAATATGCCTCTTTGACATAAAAATTATTTGGAGTTGAAGGCCATTAAGAAGCAGTACATGTTGAAAACTCCTCCTTTTCGAATTAAAGGCAAAGAATAAATTCTCCTGTTACTAGAGACAGATTCTAATCAGCCCAGAGATGGCGCCAGAGAAATCTATATAAACAATCCTTTGTTAAACCAACCCTTTTCTTTCTAGTTACTTCTTCACCATTAACTACCCTAGCCCAAACCCCTTTGTCTTGTCAGTTCTTCACAAATTTATTGTTTCTTTGTCTGAAAGACATAAAACCTTTCCTGCTCTGATCACTTTGGGTCTTCATTCTCTTATGAAAGCTCCTGTCTACATACAGTACTTGTATGCTTTTCTCCTGTTAATCTGTCTTTGTCAGTTTAATTTTCATACCCATCCAGGAACACTGAAAGGTTTGAGGAAAACTTTTTCCTCCCATACAATGTAATCACAAAATTTTGATTCCATTTTATGTATCTAATTACCATGTGTCTTAATTATGTTGCCTGTTCCTCTGGTTTATCCCCTTTACCCCCAACTAGGTTGTGAGTTTGTTGAGGACAAAGATATTGCCTTACTAATTTCATATCTTACAGCACACATTACATCTCATGATGCTCATTGGTGCTCAAATATTCTTTGAAGTGAAAAGCATTTGAATGAAAAGAAACTATATAAGTTAATATATAAAGGCCTGCTTCTCTTAGGCTAAACTTCTGCTACTACTTGACAGGGCTTAGTTACTGTATATTAATATGATAATGATGGCACTAAAATTAGGAATGTTATCTTTGCTACCCTGATTATTTTCTAACTGTAGTGTTAATAAAACAAGAGAACAGTTTAATTCTTGTCAAATCAGTGCTCTCACTTATTTATAGATATTCTAGAGGCCTGGTGCATGAAATTAATGTATGGGAGGGGGTGTTCCTCAGCCCAGCCTGCACCCTCTCCAATCTGGGACCCCTGGAAGGATGTCCGACTGCCCGTTTAAACAGGCAGTCGGACATCCCTCTCACAATCCAGGACTGCTGGCTCCCAACCGCTTGCCTGCCTGCCTGGCTGATTGCCCCTAACCACTTCTGCCTGCCAGCCTGATCACCCCCTAACCACTCTCCTGCCAGCCTGATCAATGCCTAACTGCTCCCCTGCTGGCCCAATTGCCCCCAACTGCCCTCCCCTGCTGGCCTGGTCATCCCTAACTGCCCTCCCTCTGGCCTGATTGCCCACAACTGCCCTCCCCTGCTGGCCAGCTTGTGGCGGCCATCTTGTGTCCACATGGGGGCGGCCATCTTTGACCACGTGGGGGTAGCCATCTTGTGTGTTGGAGTGACAGTCAATTTGCATATTACTCTTTTATTAGATAGGATAAATACAGGCATACAGGCATACCTCATTTTATTGTGATTTGCTTTATGTGCTTTACAGATTTTTTTTTCCAAATTGAAGGCAAGACCCACCACCAGCAAAAAAGATTATAACATACTTTATTGAGATACTTGCTTTATTGTGGTGATATGGAACTGAACCCATAATATCTTCAAGATATACTTGTAATTAGGTCAACCTTAGTTGTACAACTCCAGAAAACAGCATTCTTATAGACCAAGAATTTTTTGTAAAGCAAATCCTTTTGACTTTCTTTACGATATGGTCTCTAATGCACCTAATCCAATCTGCCATTATAATGGGAATAGAACCGTAAATGAATGAGCATGACATTGTTTCAGTAAATCTTTATTTATAAGAGTAGGCTGCAGTCTATATTTATCCCTCAGGCTTAAATTTATCTAACCCCTGTCACTGAATACAGTGTGGATGATGCCTCTTAGAGTTATGAAATGTGGTAGCTGTGTATATTATTTATATAGACTAAATCAACTCAAAAAATTCATCTTTCTATAAAAGACCTTAGGGACTATTTATTTCTTACACGTTTTACAGATAAGAAAACTTAGACACTTAGAGGTTAAGAGAGAGATAGGCTTAAAGTAATATAACTCATCAGTGTCAAAACTAGATATGAAACCCAGGCATCCTGACTCCTAGTCCAGTGCTCTTTCTATTACAGTATATCAGTCCATCAAGGATGAATAGTAAATTATTTCTCATATAGTTATAGTTTAAAATATACTTTATTGTATTCTATTCATCACACATTGATGACCCATGTTAGAGACAAGCAGTAACTCACACCAAAGAGATATTACTATAAAACAGCAAAGTATAATATGTATAAAGAGTGAACCAAAAATGTATACATACTTTGAATAATTATTTATACCAATGTGTTAAATATGAAAAGAAAGAAACATTGGAATCATTAATTTTTCAAAGTGTGTATACATTTTTTGGGACACCTAAGCTATTGGGAAAAATATCTCACCCTAATGCCAGGTCTTACAATATATTGGCCATAATTAAGACAGTATGGTATTGGCAGAAGGGTAGACACATAAATCAGTGGAATAGAATAAAAGTCCAGAGATAGATCCACACAAGTATACTCAATTAATTTTTGACAAAGGAGCAAAATCAATTCAATGGAGGATGAATAGTCCTTTAAACAAATGGTACTGAAGCAATTGGACATCTTATAGGCAAAAAATAACCTTCACACAATTTTCGTACCATATACAAAAATTAAGTCAAAATAAATTCCAATTTAAATGTAAAATGTGAAACTATAAAACTTTTATTTATTTTTTAAATTTTTAATTTTTTAATTTTTTTTCTTTATTGATTAAGGTATTACATATGTGTCCTTATCAACCCATTGCTCCCCCACCCCCCCACTCATACCCTCACCCCCCAGATGTCTGTTCCATTGGTTAGGCTTATATGCATGCATACAAGTCCTTTGGTTGATCTCTATAAAACTTTTAAATTAAAACATGGTAGGAAATCTTTGGGGATTACCACTAGGCAAAGAGTTCTTAGACTTGAAACAAAAAACATGATCCATAAAGGGAAAAGAAAACTAATAAATTGGCCCATCAAAATTGAAAACTTTTGCTCTGCAAAAGATCCTATTAAGAGGGATGACTATAGAGTGGGAGAGAATATTTGCAAACCACATATCTGACAAAGAGCTAGTATCTAGAATATATAAAGAACTTGCAAAACTCAACAGTTAAAAAATGGGCAAGATACATGAAGAGACATTTCACCAAAGATCTACAGATGTCAAATAAACACACAAAAAGATGTTTAATGTTAGCTATCAGAGAAATGCAAATTTGAATTACAAATGAGATATAACTACACACCTATCAGAATAGCTAAATGAAAAAAAATAGTGATAATACCAAATGCTGGTGAGTATGTAGAGAAATTGAATATCAAATACATTGCCAGTAGTAAGGTAAAATGGTACAGCAAGGCTGGAAAACAGTTTGGCAGTTTCTTACAAAACTGAACCTACAACTCACAATCTAGTAATTACATTCCTGGGCATTTATCCCAGAGAAATGAAGACTTATGTTCATACAAAACTTTTATATGAATGCTCATAACAGGTTTATTCAAAACAGTAAAAAACTTGAAACAGCCCAGATGTCCTTCAAAGGGTGAATAGTTAAACAAACTGTGGTACATACATACCATGGAATACTAATCAGCAATAAAAAAGAATGGACTATTGAAGTACACTGCAATGTGTATGAACCTCAAAGAAATTATACTGAGTGGAAAAAGCCAGTCTCAAAAGATAGTGTGTAATTTCATTTATGTAACTTTCATGAAAGAGCATTATTATAGAGGTAGAGAACTTATCAGTGGTTACAGGTGTTAGGGATAGGGAGGATGAGGACAAGTGCAGTTATAAAGGGGTAGCATGAAGAAGTCTTGTGGTAAAGATACAGTTAAATATCTCAGTTGTAGTGGTGGTTACAAAAGCTACACATATGATAATATTCCACAGAGCCTCCCTCGCCCTCCCACACATACATATATTAGTGGATGTATAACTGTGAAATTTGAATTAAGCTCTATGGAATGTACCAAAATTAATTTCTTGGTTTTGATCAGGGTAGTATAAGATGTAAATACTGGAGGAGGCTGGGGAAATGGTACATGGGACTTGCCTATACATTTCTATTGCAACTTGCTGAGAGTCTATGATTAAAATATATATATATATATATATATATATATATATATATATATGTATATATATATATAATATATTTTATTCAAATTATATAAAAGAAAGACAAATGCAAGTGAATGAATATCATCTTCAATTTAACAATCATTTATTGAATGCACTCTAGACCAAGATTCTGATTAATGCATAATTGAATAAATACCTTTTTAAAGACTATCCATTCCATTACAGAGAGTGTTCTTTAGAGGTTCCAATCTAAATGCCCTTAATCTTTCAAGTGAAACTTATCAGCCAGTAACAAATAAATTGAAATCTATTGGCTTCCTTTAAAACAGATTATTTACTCAAAGTACTAATTATCCGAGAGATGCAAATCAAAATGACAATGCGGTACCATCTCACACCTGTCAGAATGGCAATCATCAACAAATCAACAAACGACAAGTGCTGGCGAGGGTGCGGAGAAAAAGGAACCCTCGTGCACTGCTGGTGGGAATGCAGACTGGTGCAGCCACTGTGGAGAACAGTATGGAGTTTCCTCAAAAAAGTAAAAATGGAACTCCCATTTGACCCAGTGATCCCACTTCTAGGAATATATCCCAAGAAACTAGAAACACCAATCAGAAAGGATATATGCACCCCTATGTTCATAGCAGCACAATTCACCATAGCTAAGATTTGGAAACAGCCTAAGAGTCCATCAGCAGATGAGTGGATTAGAAAACTATGTTACATCTACACAGTGGAATACTATGCTGCTATAAAAAAGAAGGAATTCTTACCATTTTCAGCAGCATGGATGGACCTGGAGAGCATTATGTTAAGTAAAATAAGCCAGGCAATGAAAGAAAAATACCACATGATCTCACTCATTTATGGAAAATAAAGAACATTATAACCTGATGAACAAAAAGATAGACACAGAGGCAGTAAAGCACCGAACAGACTGTCAAATCACAGCAGGAAGGCTGGGGAGTGTTGGGGATGGGGGAAAGAGATCAACCAAAGGACTTGTATGCATGCATATAAGCACAACCAATGGACACAAGACACTGGGGGTGGGGGGGTGGGATGAGGGCATGCGACAGGGGTAGGGGAGGCTAGGGGAAGGTCAATGGGGAAAAAAAGGAGATATATGTACTACTATATGTAATACTTTAAACAATAAAAAAGATGTAAACAAATTTTAAAAAAATAAAAAATAAAATAGATTATTTATGAGGACTATGTAATTTATTCTTCCCTCCATCACTCTTCTATTTTTGCTAAAACTACCAAGGATTTCCTGATTTGCCAAAGGCAAGCACCAGTATATATTTCTGCAGTGTTTGTCCTTGTTAACCAATTTCTCCTTTTTAAAGTGATATACTGCTTCAGCTTTTGTGACATCACTTTTTTAATATATATATTTTTATTGTTGATGGTATTACAGATGCCTTCCATTTTTCCTCCTTACCCCCTATGACATTTTTTTACCTAGTTCTCTTCCTGTCTCTCAGCCATTTTTATTTAGTTCCCCCCACCCCATTTTATACATTCTCTCATTGCTTCAGTAATAAACTCCATGCTGATGGTTTTCACATCTCGTTTCAATATCAACTTCTTACTTAAATTTCAGATTCACATTATCGACTACTCATTAATTGTATCCATTTGAATGTTGTCCAGAACCTCCCATTTAATGTAATCCCCTCTTCCCATCCTTCCTTCTTACATGCTCTACACATAATAGTTGCTCAAGAAATATCTGAATTAAAATGGAAATACTCTTGATATTTTGAATAACATAATTCTACCATTCTTGAATATTAGAAATCTCAATGCAATTCTTGGCTTTTCCCTGTCACTCTTAATTCTAGTTAATCACAAAATGGAATTGATTTTACCCCAATGTTTCTTAAATTCAGGCACTTTCCATTCTTTTTTTTAATGCAAAAAAGTCTTGCTTTTATTGTTGTGAATTGGGATCACCAGGATTTTATGGCTGGCTGGATGCAGCTCCACATTGACAAAGTCTGCTGGGAAATGAGGAGCATGGCTGAGAAAGTGGGGTTTCTATTTGCAGAGCATGGCCTTAACTATCTTGGTATCTCTCGTAACTGAGGTTCTCTATTACATTTTTCCTGCTAAAATACTCTTTTAGTTAGTCATATTTTGAGAAGACGGCCTCCATTTCTACTTTGTAATTTCCATGGCACATCTTTGTGTGGTTTAGTGATATTTTTGCTGCTTGCTGTACTTGTAGGGTGGTGTGGGTGAGGTTCTTGGAAAAGTCAGCAAGTGTGGGCTCTGCCTTTCAGGGTGTCATTCACGTTAATGCTGCCAATCAGAGGACCCAGGTGGCTGTGGATTTGGAGTAAGGTCTTTTGTGCCCTCTTGAAGGAGGGAATGAGATGGATGACTGCTCAGTTCCCAGGTAGCACCTGAAATGCAGGCTTTCTCCATTCTTATAGTAACTACTTTAGTAGAGTTTTCACCATCTCTCTCTATTGACATAGGTTTCAAATTGGTCCCCACAGATTAGTGTCTACAAGTGAATGACAAGAAATGTGTATGTGAGTGAGAGAGATGTGTCAAAAGCTAACTGCGATGTGAAACCACAGCCCAAGTGTGCAGCTTAAGATACCAAAAACACCTTTGAAAGGACAATTCCTGGTTGCAGAACCAAAAACCTTGTGATAAATATCTAGCTAAGGAAATTGAGCTTGTAAATGATTCTATGAAAGTTCTTATTTTAAACACTTGCTCTCCATTTTTCACCAAAACACCTTGATGAGACAAAGCTGAGCTTATTCTCTTCACATGACGGGGGAGCGTCACATCAACAGAGACATATTATCATCTACATATAGTAGACAGGGTGAATTCAAGACATTTATGAGATTTTAAAGTCTGGTTTAAATCTGGCTTTTCATTTGGAAAAAGGGGCTTGGTTATGATTAGATAAGGATCATGATACAATAGCTTAAAAGATTTGTGGACCTAGTAGTCCACCTATTGACTTTTAGGACTTTCCTGATGGTTATTTCAGGAAGTTCCTGGAATGTATAATAAGTTTATTTTCAACTTTTACCTTTCTAGAGAAGAGTTTCCTGGAAAAGTAAAATTAAACTGACAAAGGCAGTGGAAGAATAAACTCTTGCTAATGTAGACAGTAAGCTCTATGGGTGTAGATGGTCTCAGTTTTCATATAAAGAAGAAAATAAAATAAGAAAGGGATGGAAAGATACTTACACATTAAATTAATAATAGTGGTTATTAAAATTTAATTTCTGTTTATTATCATATCTTTGTTGTAATCTAACCTAAGCCAATTTGGACTTCACAAGTATTAGGTTTGAATATCTATAACTTTGCATGCATAACTTTGCTACTGCATGTTATGTTACAATGAACAGAAGTCTTAAACTGAATTATCCTACCCGTACATTTATTAGTAAGTAGGCACAAAAAGTCTTACAGGCTCTTACAATAGGGGAAGATGTGTTTCATTTTCCAGTGCATGTTAACAAGCATTTTGCATGAAAGTTTCACTCCAATTGTTCTGACAGTGGGTTTAGCAAATCTATTTGGATCATGAAACAAAATCCTTTCTTATTAGTTTATGGGGGGATGAGTACAGAAAGGAAAGGAGTTCTAAATGTAAGGCAGATGTGAAAGACAAAATGCACCAAAGAGATCATTTTATTCAGGCTATTGTAATAGGGAGAATGTTTATTAATGAGGAACATCTCAAAGAAAAAGTAGGGAGCCTGAGGTTTTTTTTTTTTTTAAACTTTTTTTAAAAATATATTTTATTGATTTTTTTACAGAGAGGAAGAGAGAGGGATAGAGAGCTAGAAACATTGATGAGAGAGAAACATCAATCAGCCGCCTCCTGCACACCTCCTACTGGGGATGTGCCCGCAACCAAGGTACATGCCCTTGACCGGAATCGAACCTGGGACCCTTGAGTCCGAAGGCCGACACTCTATCCACTGAGCCAAACCGGTTTTGGCGAGCCTGAGGTTTTATAGAGGCAGGAAATAAGGGATTTATCCGCGAGGCATATGCGAGTCAGAAGGAAGGATGTAGATGGCTCTTATCTGGGAATATATGAGAACAGAATGGTCATTTGAGTTTAGCTGGAATATAAAGCAGATTCTTAACTGTTGCTAATGATGGGGTTCAGAACACACTACCCTAAATGTGGTGCTTTGTCATATTGAATATTTTAAGCTGAAGGAATTTGAGAAATGGTAGTTCAGGAAGGATTCTCTGACCTTTTCCTGAAACAGATTATAATACCATCATGAAAGAGATGCTCACACTATACCCAAAGGAAAGGAGCATCCTTATCTCTGAAGATGGAAGGAATCTGATCAAACAGGTCTTGCTAAGTTTCCCCACTTTACTACCCTTAGCTCATGCCTTTTTGTCTTATCATATACATTTTTCCAAGACTTTCCACTCTTCATAAAACCTAGTATAAGAACACTCAGGTTTAACTGTTTCTTTGTGTCTTCATTTCCTTCTGAAGGCTCCTGTGTCATGTAAAACTTTTATTAAATAAATGTGCATGCCTTTTTCTTGTTAATCTGTCTTTTGTTAGAGACCCAGCTGAGAACTTAGAAGGATTGAAGGAAAATATATATTCCTCTCCTACACTGCCTTCTAAGTAGCACAGGACTCAGATAAACTTCAGTATTTTCACAGGTAGTCTTTAGAAGGTATTAGGCTGCTGGGCTTACCTGGTTTTATATACCTTTTGTGCAGGGATGGAGCTGCCTGTAGAATATTTCTAGATAATACATATGTTTGAACATCAGTGATTAACATAAGTTGTTTTTAATTATTTTTATTTTTTTATGTTTCTTTTTTTATTGTTTAAAGTATTACATATAGTAGTACATATATCTCCCTTTTTTCCCCATTTACCTTCCCCCAGCCTCCCGTATCCCCTGTCGCATGCCCTCATTCCCTGCCCCCGCAGTGTCTTGTGTCCATTAGTTGTGCTTATATACATGCATACAAGTCCTTCGGTTGATCTCTTTCCCCCCTCCCCAACACTCCCCAGCCTTCCCGCTGTAATTTGACAGTCTGTTCGGTGCTTTACTGCCTCTGTATCTATCTTTTTGTTCATCAGGTTATAATGTTCTTTATTTTCCATAAATGAGTGAGATCATGTGGTATTTTTCTTTCATTGCCTGGCTTATTTCTTTGAGATGTCCCTTTTCTTACTGGTTTGTAGAGTTCTTTATATAGTCTGGACAAAAGTCATTTTTCAGCATGAATCTTTTTTCAGGGATGTGTGCTGCAAGTATTTTCTCTAATTCTATGAGTTGCCTTTTGATCTCTCATTAGTATATTATGATGAACATAAGTTCTTAATTTTCATATATTCTAGTTTTTAATTTAATTTACATTTTATTGAATTTATTGGGGTGATACTGGTTAACTAAATATCACAGATTTCAGGTGCACAATTTTACCACCCATCATCTGTACACTACATTGTGTGTTCAACATCCCAAGTCAAGTCTCTTTCCATCACCGTTTATCCTCCCTATGCCTTCCTCCACCTCCCCCCAGCAATCACTACACTGTTGTCTGTGCCCATGAATTGTTTTCTCTCTTTTTTTTCTTTTTTGGTCAATCCCTTCACCCAGCCCTGCAATCTCTACCCAACCCCCCCATAGATGTCAGCTTATTCTCTATGACTCTGGCACTATTTTCCTTGTTGGTTCATTTTGTTCATTAGATTCTACATTGAGTGAAATCATATGGTACCTGTCTTTCTCTGTCTCATTTCACTTAGCACAATGTTCTCCAGGTCTATCCATGCTGTCACAAAGGGTATGATTTTCTTTTTGTCAGCCAACTAGTATTCCATTGTGTAAATGTCAGCCAACTAGTATTTCACGGCTTTTTTATGCACTCATCTACTGATGGACACTTGCACTGCTTCCAAATCTTGGCTACTGTAAATAATGCTGCAACGAACATAGGGGTGCATATATAGTATTCTTTCAAATTAGTGTTTTGGATTTCTTTGGATAAATTTCTGGAAGTGGAATCACTGGGCCATATGACAATTCCATTTTTAATTTTTTGAGGTAACTCCATGCTGCTTTCCACAGTGACTGCACCAGTCTGCATTCCCACCAAGAGTGCACAACAGTTCCTGTTTCTTCCCATCGTTGCTAACATTTGTTGTTTGTTGATTTATTGATGATAGCCATTTTGACAAGTGTGAGGTGGTACCTCATTGTGGTTTTAATTTGTATTTCTCTGATGATTAGTAACATTAAGCATCTTTTCATATGCCTTTTGGACATCTGTATGTTCTCTTTGGAGAAGTGTCTATTCAGGTCCTTTGCTCATTTCTGAATTAGATTGTTTGGGGGTTTTTTGGTGTTAAGTAAATTCCTTATAAATTTTGGATATTAAGTCCTAATCAGATATATCAATGAATATATTCTCCCCTTCAGTGGGTTGTCATTTCATGTTGTTGATGGTTTCCTTTGCTGTGCAAAACTTTTTAGTTTGATGTAGTCCCATTTGTTTATTTTTCCTTTTGTTTTTTGCCCGAGGAGATATATCAGAAGAAATATTGCTACAAGGAATGTCCGAGATTTTACTGCCTATCCTTTCTTCTAGGATTTTTATGGTTTTAAGTCTGTAGGCCATTTCAAATTTACTCTTGTGTATGGTGTCAAAAAATGGTCTAGTTTCATTTTTTTGCACGTATCTGTCCAGTATTTCCAACACCATTTATTGAATAGACTATCTTTACCCCATTGTATGTTTTTGCCTCTTTTGTCAAACATTAATTGATTATAAAGGTGTGGGTTTATTTCTGGGCTCTCTATTCTGTTCCATTTATCTATATGTCTGTTTTTATGCCACTGCCATGCTGTTTTGATTACTATGGCTTCATAGTATAGTTTGATATCAGGGAGTGTGATTCCTCCATCTTTCTTCTTTCTCAGGATTGCTGAGGCTATTTGGGTCTTTTGTGTTTCCATATAAGGTTTTGGAGTATTTTTTCTAGTTCTGTGAAATACACCATTGATATCTTGATAGGAATTCGTTGAATTTATAGATTGCTTTGAGAAGTAAGGACACCTATCCATGAGCACAGTGTATGCTTCCATTTACTTGTATCTTCTTCCATTTCTTTCTTCAGTGTCTTATAATTTTCCGAGTACAGGCCTTCTACATCCTTGGTTAATTTATTCATAGGTATTTTATTCTTTTTGAAGCAATTGAAAATGGATTGTTTTATTTTTTAAAAATTTCTTTATTGATTGTGGTATTACATATGTGTACTTATTCCCCCATTACCCCCCAACCTCCTCCCCATTCATGCCCTTACACCCCTGTTGTCTGTGTCCATTGATTAGGCTTATATGCATGCACATAAGTCCTTTGGTTGATCTCTCCCCCTTACCCACACCCTCCCCTACCTTCCCTGAGGTTTGAGGTTCTGATCTATGTTTATCTGCCTCTGGATCTATTTTTGTTCATCAGTTTATGTTGTTCATTATATTCCATAAATGAGTGAGATCATGTGATATTTATCTTTCTCTGCCTGGCTTATTTCATTTAGCATAATACTCTCCAGCTCCATCCATGTTGTTGCAAATGGTAAGAACTCCTTCTTTTTTTTACCGCAGCATAGTATTCCATTGTGTAGATGTACCACAGTTTTTTAATCCACTCATCTGCTGATGGGCATTTAGGCTGTTTCCAAATCTTAGCTATGGTGAATTGTGCTGCTATGAACATAGGGGTGCATATATCCTTTCTGATTGGTGTTTCTAGTTTCTTGGGATATATTCCTAGAAGTGGGATCACTGGGTCAAATAGGAGTCCCATTTTTAGTTTTTTGAGGAAACTCCATACTGTTCTCCACAGTGGCTGCACCAGTCTGCATTCCCACCAGCAGTGCACGAGGGTTCCTTTTTCTCCACACCCTCGCCAGCACTTGTCATTTGTTTATTTCTTGATGATAGCCCTTCTGACAGGTGTGAGATGGCACCACATTGTCGTTTTGATTTGCATCTCTCGGATGATTAGTGACTTTGAGCAGGTTTTCATATGTCTCTTGGCATTCCTTCTGTCTTCTTTCAAAAAGTATCTATTTAGGTCAGTTGCCCATTTTTATTTTATTTTCTTTTTTTAAAATTTAATAAATCTTTATTGTTCAGATTATTACAATAGTTTCTCCTTTTTTCCCCCCATAGCTCCCCTCCACCCGGTTCCCACCCCACCCTCTGCCCTTACCTCCCCCACACTATCCTCATCCATAGGTGTACAATTTTTGTCCAGTCTCTTCTTGAACCCTCCATATCCTTTTCCCCCTGAGAATTATCAGTCCACTTCCTTTCTATGCCCCTGATTCTATTATATTCACCAGTTTATTCTGTTCATCAGATTTTTAATTCACTTGATTTTTGGGTTCACTTGTTGATAGATATGTATTTGTTGTTCATAATTTTTATCTTTACTTTTTTTTTCTTCTTCCTCTTCTTAAAGAATACCTTTCTGCATTTCATATAATACTGGTTTGGTGGTGATGAACTCCTTTAGATTTTTCTTATCTGTGAAGCTCTTTATCTGACCTTCCATTCTGAATGATAACTTTGCTGGGAAGAGTAATCTTGGTTGTAGGTTCTTGCTGTTCATCACTTTGAATATTTCTTGCCACTCCCATCTGGCCTGCATAGTTTCTGTTGAGAAATCAGCTGACAATTGTATGGGTGCTCCCTTGTAGGTAATTAACTGTTTTTCTCTTGCTGCTTTTAATATTCTCTTCGTCTTTTGCTCTTGGCATTTTAATTATGATGTGTCTTGGTGTGATCCTCTTTGGATTCCTTTTGTTTGGGGTTCTGTGCACTTCCTGGACTTGTAAGTCTATTTCTTTCACCAGGTGGGGCAAGTTTTCAGTCATTATTTCTTCAAATAGGTTTTCAGTATCTTGCTCTCTCTCTTCTTCTGGCACCCCCATAATTCTGATGTTGGTACGCTTGTTCTAGAGGCTTTTTACACTATCTTCAACTTTTTGGATTCTTTTTTCTTTTTGCTTTTCCAGTTGAGTGTTTTTTGCTTCTTTGTATTTCAAATCTTTGACTTGATTCTTGCATTCCTCTAGTCTGCTGTTGGGTCTCTGTATATTATTCTTTATTTCAGTCAGTGTATGTTTAATTTCTAGTTGGTCCTTTTTCATATCCTCGAGCGTCTGGCTAAATTTATCATCCTTTTCTAGGAAATTCTTGAAAAACCTTATAACCGTGCTTTTGAATTCTATATCCAGTCATTTATTTTCCTCCATTTCTTTCGTTTGTGATCTGTTACTTTGTCTCCGCATTTTCACTACTTCCCTGAGTTGGTAGGGTAGTTTTGTGTGCTAGGTTTCCTATATGGCCCAGTGGGTCAGCCTCCCAGTCATCTGAGGTGGACACTCTTGGTGCACCCCTTTGTGGTCTGTGTGTATAGCCTTGTAATTAAGTCTTGATTGTTGTTGGTATCACTGGGAGGAAATGACCTCCAGGCCAATTGGCTATGTATATCAGCTGTGTCTATGCCAGGAGACCTGTGCTGGAGACAGCCTTGTAGGACCAGACTTTCAAAATTGCAAAAGCCTCTGTGCTCAGCTTGGATGGGGCAGAGTCTCAGGGCTGAGCAGACAGTCTTGGCTTCCCATCAGCCCTGCCCTTGCATGCGTGCCTCCAGACCTCTGCCTTCTGCGGCTCCCCTGAGTTTCCACCTGATAGTCCAGATTCCCCCAGGCTCACCTGGAACTGGGGTTCAGTGCAGTCAGAACTGGGGTTTAGTGCAGTCAGGAGCTTCTGACTCCCTTCTGCTAGGGAGAGCTAGCGGCAACCTCAGCAGTCAGTCTTCTTTGTGCACACTTGTGCGCGCGAGCCTCCAGACCCCTGCCCGCCGCGGCTTCCCCAATTCTCCAAGTCTCTGTGTGCCTTTCTCTCTACCTGACAGTCCAGACTCCCCACGTATGAGCCTGGGTCCATGGCGTTTCACCCAGAACTGGGGTTCAGTGCAGTTAGAAATGGGGTTTAGTGCAGTTAGGGGCTTCCTTTCCTCTCCCGCCAGAGAACGCCAGCCAGGCACTCAGCCGCCCTTCTTCTCTGCGCGCATGTCTCTGTACCTCAGTCCTTTGCAACTTCTCTGATTCTCCGTGTGCTTTCCTCTTTCCTTCTAGTTGTAGAATTTCCACTCAGCCAGCTTTCCTGTGGTTCTGGATGATGTCCGTTCTGTCTTTTAGTTGTAGTTTTGAAATTGTTGTGCGAGGCAGCAGTTTAGGCATTTACCTATGCCGCCATCTTGGTTTCCAGTTGCCCATTTTTTGATTGGGTTGTTTAACTTCTTTTTATTAAGTTGTATGAGTTCCCTGTAAATGTTGGAGATTAAACCCTTATCGTTGATATCATTGGCAAATATGTTCTCCCATGCAGTGGGCTTTCTTGTTGTTTTGTTGATGGTTTCCTTTGCTGTGCAAAAGCTTTTTATTTTGATGTAGTCCCATTTGTTTATTTTCTCTTTAGTTTCCATTGCCCTAGGAGCAGTATCACTGAAGAAATGGCTTTGGCATATGTCTGAGATTCCACTGCCTGTGGATTCCTCTAGTATTTTTATGGTATCCCGTCGTATGTTTTTTTATTCCACCGTATGTTTAAGTCCTTGATCCATTTTGAGTTTATTTTGTGTATGGTGTAAGTTGGTGGTCTAGTTTCATTTTTTTGCATGTATCTGTCCAATTTTCCCTACACCATTTATTGAAGAGACTGTCTTGACTCCGTTGTATGTTCATGCCTCCTTTGTCAAATATTAATTGAGTGTGGTGGTTTGGGTCGATTTCTGGGTTCTCTATTCTATTCCGTTGGTCTAAATGTCTGTTCTTGTACCAATACCAGGCAGGATTGATAACAGTGGCTTTGTAATACACCTTGATATCTGGTATTGACATCCCAAATACTTTGAAAGGCAGCTACGCTCACCACTATACGACCAATGCCATCCCACCCACTTTGTTCTTCTTTCTCAGGATTTCTGCAGCTATTCAGGGTCTTTTATTATTCCAGATGAATTTTTGGAAAGTTCGTTCTAGATCTGTGAACTATGCCATTGGTATTTTAATGGGAAGTGCATTGAATTTATAGATTGCTTTGGGTAGTATGGATATTTTGATGATGTTGATTCTACCAATCCATGAACACGGTATGTTCTTCCATCTGTTTTTGTCTTCCTCTATCTTTTTTTTTCAGTGTCCTGTAGTTTTCCACTAATAGGTCTTTTATTTCCTTAGTTAAGTTTATTCCTAGGTATCTTAATTTTTTTGGTTTCGATGGTAAATGGGATTTCTTTTTTTTAGTCTCTCTTTCTGTAAGTTCATTGTTGGTGTATAGAAATGCCATAGATTTCTCGGAGGTAATTTTGTATCCTGCTACATTGCCAAATTCATTTATTAAGTCTAATAGTTTTTTGATGGAGTCTTTCGGGTTTTCTCTGTATGGTAGCATGTCATCTGCAAATTAGGACAGCTTAACTTCTTCTTTTCTAACTTGGATGCCTTTTATTTCTTCTTCTTGTTTGATTGCAATGGCTACTACTTCCAGCACTATGTCAAACAGGAGTGGTGAGAGTGGGCATCCCTGTCTTGTTCCTGTTCTTAGGGGAAATGGTTTTAGTTTTTGTCTATTGAGTATGATGTTGGCTGTGGAAGGATCATACCTCAACATAATATATTGCTTTTATTATGTTGAGGTATGATCCTTCTATTCCCACTTTGCTGAGAGTTTTTATCAAGAAAGGGTGTTGGATTTTGTCAAATGCTTTTTCTGCATCAATTGATATGACTATGAGATTTTTATCTCTCAATTTGTTTATGTGATGTATCACATTTATTGATTTGCGAATATTGTACCATCCTTGCATCCCCAGGATAAATCCCACTTGGTCATGGTGTATGATCTTTCTGATGTACGGCTGGATCCTATATGCTAAAATTTTGTTGAGGAATTTGGCATCTATGTTCATGAGGAATATTGGCCTGTAATTCTCTTTCATTGTGATATCTTTATCTGGTTTTGGTATTAGGGTGATGCTGGCTACATATAATGAGCTTGGAAGTGTTCCTTCATCTTGAATTTTCTCGAATAGTCTGAGGAGGATTGGTTTTAGTTCTTCCTTGAATGTTTGGTATAACTACCCTGTGAAGCTATCTGGCTCCTGGCTTTTGCTTTCTGGAAGCTTTTTGCTGACTGCTTCAATTTCTTCCGTAGTTATCAGCCTATTGAGATTTTTAGAATCTTCCTGATTGAGTTTTGGAAGGTTGTATTTTTCTAGGAATGTGTCCATTTCATCCAGGTTGTCTAGTTTGTTCGAATAGAGTTGTTCATAGTATTTTTTTTTAACAATCCTTTGTATTTCTGTGGGGTCTGTTGTTATTTCGCCTCTTTCATTTCTGATTTTGCTTATTTGCTCCCACTCTCTTTGCTTCTTGGTGAGCCTGGCGAGAGGTTCATCAATGTTGTCTATCCTTTCAAAGAACCAGCTCTTGGTTTCATTGATCTTTTGTATTGTTTTTTTGGTCTCAATGTTATTCATTTCTGCTCTGAACTTTATTATCTCCTTCCTTATGCTCTCTGGGCTTTTCTTGTTGCTCTCTTTCTAATTCTTTGAGTTGTAGAGTTAGATGATTTATTACCATTTCTTCTTGTTTTTTGAGGTAGGCCTGTAGAGCTATAAACTTCCCTCTCACGACTGCTTTCATTGTGTCCCATAGCATTTGCATTGTTGTGTTTTTATTGTCATTATTCTCCAGGATGTTTTTAATTTCTTCTTTGACTCATTGACAACCCAATCATTGTTTAATAGCATGCTATTCCGCTTCCAAGTGTTTGAATTTTTTGGAATGTTTTTATTGTAGTTTATTTCTAATATTATGCCATTGTGGTCTGAGAAAATGCTTGATATGATTTCAATCTTTCTGAATTTTGGGAGTCATTCCTTGTGACCCAATATGTGGTCTATTTTTGAAAATGTCCTATGTGCACTTGAGAAGAACGTATATTCTGTGGCTTTGGAGTGAAATGCTCTGAAGATGTCAATTAGGTCCATCCAATCTAGTGAGTCATTTAGAATTGCTGTTTCTTTGCTGATTTTTTCTCTAGAGGATTTATCCAGTGATGTCAGTGGTGTATTTAAGTCTCCTACTATGATTGTATTGTTGCCAATCTATCCCTTGATATATTCTAGGAGTTTTTTTTAATGTATTTGGGTGCTCCTGCATTGGGTTCATATATGTTTATCAGGGTTATATCCTCTTGTAGTATCAATCCCTCTATTATTATGTAGTGTGTTTCCTTATTTCTTCTTATGGCCTTCACTTTGATGGCTATTTTGTCAGATATAAGTATTGCTACCCCAGCTTTTTTTTTCATTTCCATTTGCCTGAAAGATGTTTTTCCATCCCTTCACTTTCAGTCTGTGTGAGTCCCTTTTTCTGATGTGGTTCTCTTGTAGACAGCACATATATGGGTCCTGTTTTTTTATCCATTCAGCCACTTGGTGACTTTTGATTGGAGCATTTAGTCTGTTTTGGTTTAAAGTCATTATTGAAAGGTACTTGTTTGTAGCCATTTTTATTTTTTTTGTCTATGTTCCTTCTTACCTTTTTATTTCTTCTTTTTCTACTATTCCCTTTAGCATTTCTTGCATTGCTGGCTTGGTAGTGATAAACTCCCTTAGCGTTTTTTTGTCTGTGAAGCTCCTTATTTCCCCTTCAATTTTGAATGATAGCCTTGCTGGATAGAGTATTCTTGGATTCAGTCCCTTGGTTTGCATCACTTTGTAAATTTACTTCCATTCTTTTCTGGCCTGATGTGTTTCTGTTGAGAAATCATTTGATAATCTAACAGGAGCTCCCTTGTATGTAACTTTCTGTCTCTCTCTTGCAGCCTTTAAGATTCTCTCTTTGTCCTGAATATTTTCCATTGTAATTATGAGGTGTCTTGGTGTGGGTCTTTTCAGGTTCATCCTGTTTGGGACTCTTTGTGTTTGTGTGATTTTTTCTTTGCCACATCAGGGAAGTTTTTTGACATTATTTCTTCAACTAGGTCTTCTAAACCTTGTTCCTCTTCCTGTTGTTCTGGCACCCCTATTATTCGTATGTTGCTTCGTTTCATGTTGTCCCATAGCTCCCTTAGGCTCTCCTCCTGTCTTTTAATTTTTTTCTCCAATTGCAATTCAGTTTGGCTGTGTTTTGCTTCCCTGACTTCTAATTCGCTAATTCGGTCCTCCGCTTCTCCTAGTCTACTGTTGAAACTTTCCATGGTGTTTTTTTTATTGCAGCTCTATCACTCTTCATTTCTTCTTGACTTTTACATAAGTTGTTGATTTTTTCATCCATTTCTTCTTGATTCTTACATAAGGTGTTGATTTTCTTCCACCCGGCTTATGAACTCTATGACCCTTATTCTGAATTCTTTTTCTGACATATTGCATGCCTCTGTTTCACTTAGCTGTTTTTCTGGTGATTCCTCCTTTTCTTTCCTTTGGGGGTATCTTTGTCTACCCATTTTTGGTCTCACCAACTTATCTAGATGTCGAGCTGTGCAGGGTTGCTCCTTGGGTCTCAGTGGCTTCTCGGGCTGCGGTTGCTCCTTGGGTGGTCACGGTAGCAGCTGCTTCTCAGTTGGCAGCAGCTCCTCTGGTGGGTGCTGTTCACAGCAGTGGTGTCTCCTCTGGCTGGTTGGGGAGGCTGCTCGTATAGCTGCTGTTCCTTGGACAGGGGTGGGCTGATTATGAGGTTGCTGCTCCTCAGATGGAGACGGGTTGCTTGTGTCCTCTGCTCCTTGGACAGGGGCCGACTGCTCATGTGACTGCTGCTCTTAGATGGGGGCTGGCTGCGTACTGCTACTGTTCCTCAGATGGGGTGGGCTGCTTCTGATGCTGCCACTCCTTGGACAGGGGCAGATTGCTTTCAGGGCAGTTTCTCCTCGTACAGGTGCGGTTTGCTCATGCAGCTGCTTCTCCTCGTATGGGGGGCGGTCTGTTCACACGGCTGCTGCTCCTCGGACAGGGGATGGGTTGTTTGTGCGGCTGCTGCTCCTCAGGTGGGATTGAGCTGTATGTGCTGTTGCTGCTCCTCGGACAGGGGCGGGCCGCTCACCTGGCTCCTTCTCGTTGGACAGGTGCAGGCTGTGTGTGGGTGCTGCTTCTTGGACCAGTACGGACTGCACAGGGCTGCTGCTTCTCGGACGTGGGCAGTCTGCTTGTGTGGCTGTTGCTCCTTGGATGGGGGCAGGCTGCTCGTGTGGCTGCTGCTCCTCAGAAGGCGGTGGGCTGCTCACACAGCTGCTGCTCTTCAGATAGGGGCAGGTGGCTCACACTGCTGCTGCTCCTGTGATGGGGGCATACAGCTCGTGCGGCTGCTGCTCTTCGGAAGGGGGCAGTCTCACACAGCTGCTGCTCCTTGGAAGGGGACTGGCTGCTCATGTGGCTGCTTGTGTGGCTGCTACTCCTTCTATGGGGGCAGGTTGCTTGCACAGCTGCTGCTCTTTGGACAGGTGCAAGGTGCGGGCTGCTTGCAGCTGCTGCTCCTCGGACAGGGGTCGGCTGCGTAGGGCTGCCACTCCTCAATCGTAGGTGGGCTACTTGAGCGGCTGCTGCTCCTCAAATGGGGTGAGCTGCTCACGTGGTTGCTGCTCCTCAGATGGGGGAGCTGGCCACTCACACAGTTGCTGCTCCTTGGCCAGGGGCAGGCCATGTGAAGCTGCTGCTCTTAGGCCTGGGATGGGTTGCTCGAGGTGCTGCTGCTCCTTGGACAGGAGCGGGCTGCTCATGTGTCTGCTGTTCACGTGGTTGCAGTGCCCTGGGCTAAAGCGTTGGGCCTGTCGGAGGGTAGCATGCTTCAGAGCTCACAGGAGCCTGCGTCTGGGGTGTCTGGAGCCTTGTTGACCATGGGATCACAGCATAGGTAGCAGGTTCCTGGCAGGGGTGGCTGTAGAGTCCCAGGTGTTATCTGAGGGGACTCTGAGTGGAGTTGAGGCTGGGCACCCAGTTACAGCAGCTATCCCCTTCAAAAAGGCTAGGCCTCCGAGGACAAGCTGGCCTCCTGGTACTATTTGCAATGGTATCAGAAACTGCCTAGTTAGGCGAGCCCGATTAGCCTGCCCCTGAAGGTCCTGTGGGATCTAACTGTGCCTCACTCACTCACACACACATACTCCACCTGACCACACTCTCCTCTTTTACTCCCTCCCTCACTCACTCATGCTCTCTCCCTCAGTGCTGCATTCTTCCTGCCTCTATAGTTGGGTCTGGGGTGTTATTTTCCCTTTCGTGGATGGAGTTTCCTCTCCAGGTGTCTGGTTGTGTGGCTTGCTCTCAAGCCCCTTAGCCAGACAGGATAAAATTCACCTCAACAAGACACAACACAACGGGAACTAAGCACAAATGTACTCATGACACCAATAACCCCAATATAAGTGACCACCTGAGAAAAGAGAGTTAGGGGAGAGAAAAGAGAGCACAAATGATATCAAAGAGATAGAAAAAGATAAGAGATAAAAGACAAAGGAAGAAAAAGGAAAATATATATATATATATATATATATATATATATATATATATATATATATATATGGGATAATACACCACAGAACCAATAGATAAACAAACAAACAAAAAAAACCAAGCAAACAAACACCAAACACCCAGTAAAGAGGTTTGGGGCAGAATCTGTAGAGGCTGAGCTTATATACCGAAAATAAGATTAAGAATTGGATGAATATGGGGAGGACCTCAATTTAGTATTGAGGAATTAGAAAGGATAAGTGGATAAGAAGAAAGAGAATGAGAAGAAAATAATAATAAATTTACAAAAAATTGTTTTAAAAATGGTATAAAAAATTAAAAATAGCAAATAAAAATAAAATATAGTGATGTAAAAATAATGCGCAAAGAATTAGAAAATAAAGCAACAAACATAAACAGGAAAAGCAAGAAAAAAGAAGAAAAGAAGAAGAAAAAAAAGAGAAAAAAGGATAACTAAATAATAAAAAAATAAAAATAAAAGTGAAAAAAGTGAAGTGTCGTTCCTTTGGCTGGCTTATGATCCCAGTTGTCTGTGTTGTACTGTTTCTCAGTTTCCCGTTGCTGGAGCTGTAGATTTCTCTTTAGGCCAGTTCCTGTGACCTCTCAGGGAGTGTTTAGATTCCTTTGTGTCCTTCAGGGTGGGATCTGGGTGTGGCTGTATTGGTTGCCTGGAGACTGGAGGAAGGGGCTATCTCTCAGGAGAAAATGGTGGCCCAGGCTGAGGTATGAGTCAGCACCAGACTAGCTACCACCTTTCCTGGACCGCCTACTCTCCCCAGATTCCACAAGTCCACACCTTCTCCTGCACCTCAGCCACAGGTAAGTGTCTGTAACCGAAAGGAACTATGAACTAGGTTCAGTGAAGAAAGGGACAGGCCCCAAAGCGGGGAAGGACTGCATCTCTGCAAGCTCATCTTTTGCCAGCACTGGGCGGTCTGGCCAGCCCTTCTGGGCTACCTCTGAGCTCAGATCCAAAACCCAGAATCCAAGGTCCAAAATCCCCTAACTCCCCCAGTCCTGTGGACCCTTATTTCACAGTCATATGCTTTGCCTGTCCTCAGGGTTGCAGCTTGGTGCTGTGTGGTTTCTCCCTGACCCTCTGGGCACAGAGGTCCAGCAGACTTTCCTGCCTAGATCCTTGTTTTTACCTTTATCCAAGGAACCTCTGCCCTTTCTGGCTGCAAACTATCTCACCAGCTGCGTCTCCTTTGCCAACTCGGGCTGGATTCCACTCGTTTCGGCCGTTCACTCTAATTGCTCCGGGACAAGGCTCAGGACATGTCCGCCTATTCCACCGCCATTTTGTCTCCTCCTGTTTCTTGTTTTTTGCAGTAGGCTTGTAGAGCTATGAACTTCCCTCTCAAGACTGCTTTCGCTGTGTCCCATAGATTTTGGATTGTTGTGTTTTCATTGTCGTTTATTGCCATGATGTTTTTTATTCCTTCTTTGATCTCTCTGGTAACCCAGTCATTGCTTAATAGCATGCTATTTATTCTCCATGTGTTTGATTTTTTTGGATTGTTTTTATTGTAGTTGATTTCCAATTTCATGCCACTGTGATCTGAGAATATGCTTGATATGATTTCTATCTTCTTGACTTTGAAGAGACTTTGCATGTGACCCAATATATGGTCTATCCTTGAAAATGACCCATGTACACTTGAGAAGAATGTATATTCTGTGGCTTTGGGTTGAAATGTTCTGAAGATGTCAATTAGACCAGATGTCACCATCTGGTCTATTGAGTCCTTTAGGATTGATGTTTCTTTGCTGATTTTTTGTTTAGAGGATTTGTCCAATGGTGATAGTGGGGTATTAAAGTCTCCTACTATGATTGTATTGCTGTCAATCTCTCCCTTGATATCCTCCAGGAGTTTTTTTATGTATTTCGGTGCTTCTGTATTGGGTGCGTATATGTTTACTGGAGTTATTTCTTCTTGTTGGATTGCTCCCTTTAGTATTATGAAGGGGCCTTCCTTATCTCTTTTTATGTCCTTCACTTTGAGATCTAATTTGTCAGATATAAGTATTGCTACCCCAGCTTTTTTTTTCATTTCCATTCGCCTGAAAAACCTTTTTCCTTCCCTTCACCCTCAGTCTGTGTGTTTCTTTTTTTCTGAGGTGAGTTTCTTGTAGACCGCAGATATATGGGTCATGTTTTCTTATCCAATCCATTACCCTATGTCTTTTGATTGGGGCATTTAATCCATTTACATTTAAATTTATTATTGATAGGTACTTGTTTGTCACCATTTTATTCTTTACCCCTGTGTTCCTTCTTTGCTTCCTATTTCTTTTTTTTTTTTTTTTTTTTTTTTACAGCAGACCCTTTAGCATTTCTTGCATTGCTGGTTTGGTGGTAATAAACTTTCTTAGTCCATTTTTGTATGTGAAGATCCTGATTTCACCTTCAATTTTGTTGATAGCCTTGCTGGATACAGTATTCTTGGATTCAGACCCTTCCTTTGCATGACTTTGTATATTTCATTCCATTCCCTTTTGGCCTGATGTGCTTCTGTTGAGAAATCCGTTGCTAGTCTAATGGGGGATCCTTTGTAGGTAACTTTCTGTCTCTCTCTGGCTGCTTTTAAGATTCTTACTTTGTCATTGGTGTTTGCCAATTTAATTATAATGTGCCTTGGCATTGGTCTTTTTGGGTTCATTTTGCTTGGGACTCTGTGAGCTTCTTGGATTTTTGTGAGTTTTTTCTTCCCTATATCAAGGAAGTTTTCTGTCATTATTTCTTCAAACAGGTTTTCTATTCCTTGCTCAGTTTCCTCTCCTTCTGGCACCCCAATTATACGGATGTTGTTTTGTTTCATGTTGTCCTAATGTTCCCTTAGGCTCTCCTCCTGTGTTTTAATTGTTTTTTTCTAGAAACTGCTCTACTTGGGTATTTTTTCCTACCTTGTCTTTTAGCTCACTGAGGAGCTCCTCTGCTTCTTCTAGTGTACTCTTGATGCTTTCTATTGAGTTCTTTATAGCAGCGATGCCATTTTTCATTTCTTCTTGGTTCTTCTTCATTTCCTCTTGGTTCTTACACATATTGTCGAATTTGTCTTCCATTCTTTTCATCCACCTTATGACCATTTCTCTGAATTCTTTCTCTGACAGGTTGCTTGCCTCCATTTCCTTTACTTCCTTTTCTGGTGATGCCTGCTTTTCTTTCATATGCAGGCTATT
The DNA here is from genome assembly GCA_025583905.1 of Ia io. Taxonomy (NCBI): domain Eukaryota; kingdom Metazoa; phylum Chordata; class Mammalia; order Chiroptera; family Vespertilionidae; genus Ia; species Ia io. The sequence goes on along the minus strand of JAJQQW010000001.1, from coordinate 89,950,554 downwards.
TCTTTGTCTCCCCAATGATCTTTCTTCACTGGGTGTCTGGTTATGTAGTTCTCTCTCTCCTTATCCCAGGCGACACCTGACCTTTCCGTGAGGGAGTGTGGAGCTCCTCTGAATCCATACGCTTGTGCCACTTGGGGGCCAGTGTTCTCGGGTTCACAGTTGTTCGATGGGTGCTGTAGTTGTAGATTCCCCAGGCTTTTCAGGTTTCCGATAACATCCACTTTCCCCTTCAAGATGGTGCGGTCTCCCCGTCCGAGCCAGTCACTCCGGGAGGGAACCCAGCAGCAGTGGCGGCTGCCTGGTCAGGGATCCCTGTCCAGCAGTCCCCCACAGTCCGCTGGAGTATAGCTGTCCCTCAAGTCACCAACAAACACTCCCTGTGCGACCACATACTCTCCCTTTGTTTTCTCACTCACACACTATCTTGCAGTCTGACTTCCCATTGGCAGCCATCCTCTTTCTTAGAAGAACAACATAAGTTGTTTTTAGAAGAATATTTTAGATAGGCTGACCAGGGGAGGCCTCTCTGAGGATGTCACTTTAAAACAGACTTGAATTCATAAATTGAGGAAGCCATGCAAAAAAGTATGGTGCTCCAGGCAGAAGGAACAGAAAGTGCCGAGACTTTGAAGCATAAATGATTATTTTAAAATAAAAGAGACCACCCAAATGAGAACAAACTATTCAGAGCTTGTTATGGCAAGGGAGTCAGCCACCACCACTTGCATTTGGCAGAGATTCAAAGGCAGGAAAGAAGTAGGGTATAGTTTCAGATATGCCCTGTTTGGAGGCTGTTGGCATGGGGAAGCTGTAGGAAGGCTAACTAGAAGCAGGGTGTCCTATGTGATTGATTACAGGTACATATTTAGCTTTCTGTGATTGGTCCTAAGTTGGAAGGTGGGACAAAAATTGGAGAAGCTGTCAGTTGTTAACCAAGTCCTGGCTATTTGGGGCTGATTTTTACGGAGTATTGTTTGGTTTCCTAGGTTAGTTGCTAGAGATAATAGTCTGACTCCCTCAAGTCTACTTATAGAAAGTAAGTTGGTTTCTTGGGTTGCTTTCTGCAGATTGTGCATCAGAGTTCTATTTTATATATGGCTTGGCCATTGTCTGTTTGTATATTCAGTCTCAAGTATGACATATTTGAGAACACTAGGAAGGCTAATGTGACTGGAAATGAGGGAAGCAGCAGATAATATTATATTCATAGAGAAAAGGACTGGTAGGGCCTGAAAAGCTATGGTAATGTGTTTAGTTTTATTCAGATGTGATAAGAACTCTTTGGAGTATTCTCCACAGGAAAGTGAAATAAGCTGATTTATAGTTTTAAAAGGTTACTTTGGGGTCCTGGCCAGGTAGCTCATTGGTTGGAGCATCATTGTTCTAATATGCCAAGGTTGAGGGTTTGAGGGTTCGATCCCCAGCCAAGGTATATACAAGAATCAACCAATGAATGCATAGATGAGTGGAACAAATTGATGCCTCTCTCTCTCTCTCTCTCTCTCTCTCTCTCCCTTCCTCCCTGCCTCTCTTTCTCTAAAATCAATCAATAATTTTTAAAAAATGCTTACTTTGGCTGTTACATGGATTACAGAGACTCTATATAGAGAAGAATAAAGCAGAGAGGCCATCAGGGAGGCTGTTGCCATAGTTTAGGTAAAAGATGTGAAGGAATTCATAACATGCACCTCCCTCAAAATATGCAACTCTAACATATTGACTATTTGGAGTTAAAGGTACTTGAGAAAAAGCAGATGCAAGAAGGACACTCTGACCTTTCTTCTTAAAAACACACACACAAAACAAACAAAAAAACAACAACGGGAGGTCAAATTTCCATGTGAAAGATGTTCTCCCTATAGGAGAAGAAAATTCCTGTCTCCAAGAACAGGTGGTTGAGGCTGAGAGAACTCTGTACAAACAACCCTTGTTAAACTACCCTAATCTTCCTGGGCACTGTTCCACCTAATTAAATACCCAGCCCATTAAATACCTTTGCCTTGCCATGTTTTTACAATTTACTACTTTGTCCAATTCAGTATATATAAGTGTTCAATTTCAACTGCTTCTTTGGGGCTTTATTGTGAGGACTCCCATGTACATGTAAAAAATTAAAATGTGTATGCCTTTCTCCTGTTAATGTCTTATGTCAGTTTAATTCCTCCCCTACAGATTATAGTGGTTTGAACATGGATAGTAGCTGTGGAGATGATAAGAAGTGGTGGATTCTGGACATGTTTGTAATGTACAGTCAGTGGAATTCATTGATGGGTTGGATGTCAGATGACAGATTGTAATCAAGAATATCCAATATTTTTGAACTGAGCGAATGGGGGTGCCATTATTAAGATGAAGAAAACCTCGGGGGTGGGCTAAAGAGGTCAATGGGGGGAAGGGGGACATATGTAATACTTTCAATAATAAAGATTTAATTTTTTTTAAAAGATGAAGAAAACCTTTCTGAATACCTTATGCTTCTTCATTAAATCATGTTTATGTATCCAGTTGGCATATGATACTTGAGGGTAAGGATGTTGCCTAGTCATGTTTTCCCTCTACTGTGTTTATTAGAGGATTATTTACCCAGGACAGATTTCAGGGAATATTTCTGACTGATTCTGTTAAATAAATTTGAAAGGAAGAGTTTTTGATGCTAAGCCACCAGGCAGAGTTTCTAATACATGTGTCTTTATTCATTTCTCCACCCTCCTGATACTTAAGTAAAGGAAATGCTGAACACTTAACAAATCTACATTTTTCCCTGAGGGGATAAACTGACGTGCTTATCTACATTTTTCTTCAGAGGATAAATTGACCTGCTTATTGATATGTTCATTCTAGTCAAAGTGGCTAAATGCTATAACTGGATCTGAAAGAATTCAGAACTTAAATTCATTTGAATATAGAGTTAAAAACAAACAAACAACTTTTTGCATTTCAGTCCTAGCGTAAAGGAAACAGATCAATATTCACCAGAGAATTATAGCTGAATTGTAAATTAGGATATAAATCTGTTAATTGTGTTCTCATCCTAAACTATTTGTTAAGTGCCCAAGTAAGGACAATCTTCTGCTGTAATTTAAATCTGGATTTTTTTGCTTTTGTAAATTTGCAAATGCTACATAAGGAGCTCCCCACCCCCCTTATTCTATCATGATACTCCTATTAACTACTGTGTTACATAGAAATATAAAGGAATATAAATATTCTGATAGTAATGGAATTTATGTATGAAAAGCAAATTATGCATATTCAATTGCTGGTTTCAGAATCTCATCATTACCACATTAGTCATTACTGTGTAACTACCTTGTTTTGATTGATTATGTACATAAATCTGTTATAGGCACCCAAAGCACCAGGAAAGGTATTATTGGACCCCTCCCCCCAAGTCAGAGGGAGCAGGCTGCCCCCACCTTGGTTCTTTTCTTCTTGTATGAATGAATTTAAACAAGTGACTCCAGATAATTGCATTGTGTTAAAGTGAATTTATTAAGAAAGTAAAACATGCAAATTTATTAAAGGAGCAAGACAAGCAAATATATCATCTGGTATACTAGTAAAGTGTGGATGGCTTTCTCAGCTAATCCAAGGAGCAAGTGAGGTGGAGGGTTTCTGCCTTACATACTTTTCCGTCTATAGATTTTTAAATTCCTCTGTCAAATATCTTGGTACATATTAATTTTAAAGGTTCCCCTTTTACTTTGCTGTGGCTTTTCCAGAATTTTTGAGAAGCTCCTGACAATTTTATCTTACTAAGCCCCAAGACTGCTGGCTTTTCTGTTTAGGGAGTGAAATAAAACTGCCCTTTTTTCCTTTCCCCTTCTCCCTTCATTTCCTGCATTCTCTCATTAGAGAGCCTTTTAGCCATTTTCTCTCAAGTGTCCTTGGTTTGGTGAAGATAATAGCTTGTCATTTATAAGCCAGCTGCAAGTTGTCCAAACTATTTGGCCTTGATTTTCTTGACTCAGTTTCCCTATTCCTTCTGCCCTGGAATTTTCCCAGCTTCTTGCTATCCTGTAATAGATCCAATACAAATGTGCAAAACTGTCATGCAAAACTATTTCTTTCCATTAAATTCCAAAGAAATAGTCATCAGTATATTTAAATTTTTATTTTCAAGATTTCCCTATGGTTCTTTCCCTAATTACCATATGTGTTTGAATGAAAGCAAGTTTTTGTTTATTACCTACATTTTCATTATTCTTCCCTCAAAATTGTGCTATAATACTCAGTTTGTGACATCACCACTATTTTCATGACAGCCTATTATGATAGCAAATAGAGGCCTGGTGCACGAATCCGTGCATGGGTGGGATCTGGCTGGCCTGCCCCGATGGGAGCTGATCAGGCCAGGCTGGCGGGGGAGGGGACTCGGAAGATTGGCCAGCTGGCCCTGCCTCCGATTGGGGTTGGGGGGGGCTAATCAGGGGCCGGGCTGGCCTGGGGGAGGAGCCGCAGGTAGTTGGGGCTGCAGGGCACATCATAGTGATTGGTCGTTCTGGTTGTTCCAGTAGCTTAGCTTTTATATATAGGCTAGAGGCCCAGTGCACAAGATAGAAAGAACTTGGTTACTGAAGCTAAGCCCTCCTCTGGCTCCCCCATGGATTACAAATTTGTATTATATTTCTAGTCTCTTTATTACTTTACACGCAGTGCCTTCTCCAGATTCCTGAACCCTTCTAGATGCTGGATATCACCCCAGCATTACCTCAGCCCAGCCTGCACCTTCTCACATACCAGGAGCCCTCAGGTGATGTCTGACTGACGGCTTAGGCCTGCTCCCCATGAAAGTGACCCACAGGCCGATCAGGGGACGGTGCTGGTCGGTGAGTGGCTGGCCCGCCCCCCATCGCCCCTCCACCACCACCAGTTGCGGCTCCCCAATCGCCGTCCACTCCCTCTGCCTTCTGGCACCCACTTTGACTGGCCTGGTGCCACCCGCTCACCAGCTCAGCCCCCACTGACCGGTAATTCTGCCGTTCGGCCGATTTGCATATTAGGCTTTTATTATATAGGATAGTGTAATAGAAAAAAAATGCAGGTTCAGCTGCCTGCCACAATGAAAGCCAAACTCATGAGGCAGGTGTTGGTACATAAGGAAAGAGGTTTCATTCAGGTGCCCCATGGCCTGAGAGAATGGTGGACTTCCATCTAAAAAACCATCTCTCCTTCCTGCTCAAGCCTTCAGTTATTATAGGGATTAGAAAGGGGAGGGATTTTTTTTCTATCCAATTATCTTGCTAGCTTTTTGTGCACGTGAGTCCTGTCAATTCATAGTTCTAGCTTTCAGTGGGTTCAGGCCTTGTCCATTTATCTTTTTATCTTTTGGCATGCTTAGTCTCAGAACCTCCCCTGTGCCATTTTGGACAATGGGGGAGACTCCCTGGCACTCCAACTGACTGTAGTAACAATAGCACATGTTCTGGTTAATAAATTATTAAACAAAATTAAAAACTCTGATTAGAAATAAATGGAGGCATTCAATCCTAAATTATCACCAGAAAATAAAAAAGATTATAAAGTGGTACTAGGAAAATAAACTGAAGTTTCCATTTGCCTGCTTTTATCAAATACCAATAAGACATGAACAGGAGCTTGCAGCAAAGAATGTAAGGGTTTATTTTTAGGAAGTGGCCCATACTTGAAGACAGGTGAGCTAATGCGAAAAGATCTGACTCCCCAATGGCTTTCAGGGGATGAGTTATATAAAGGAAAAATTATTAGTAATAGTGACTAAGGGGGTTAGGGTCATGGTCAGGATTGTGGTTTCTACTAATTGGTCAGTGCTAGGATAATGGATAGTTGATTAATGCTTCTGGCCCTGATGTTACCCAGGGCGTGGCTTCCTCTGGTTTTACCACTTTTCTGCACCTGGAGCTGAAACACAATTGAGGCCTAGATGTTATCTCTAGTTTGACTGAAACTACTAGTATCTCTGGGGTCAATAGACCTGAGCCTTTGTTCCTAACATTATTTGATGTTGATCAGAATCTCATTGTCCTGAGGCCTTAATGATAAAAGGAGTGGATGTGCAAGGGAGAAGGAGGCAGGTGAGTCACAGTGATGGATGAGGCCAGTTTGAATCAAAGGAAAGAAAGGAGAAAAGTTCACATTAAAGAAGTAAAGTTTCTAAGTGGTTATATATGCTAGAAGGAAGCATTTGTTTTATTCTAAAATCATTATTACCCATATTTTTCTCATGTAAAATCCCACTAAGATAGGCTCTACTAAATCAGACATTTTCAGAATTTAATGTGTCAACATAAAAAATGCCCAAGTTTGTAGATAATTTTCATGAGTTTATTTGGGTCAGATTGACAACAATTTCCAGAAAGCATAAATCTTATCAAATTGAGCAAATGCTCCGGAGAATGGCAGTTTTGTAGCTTATTTTATACATTACAATTAAAGGAGAAGATGTAAGGGGATTAAATGAAATTTATTGGTGGTAGATTAGTGAGGCAGAAGAAAGAAAAGGAGAGAAATATCTGTGATTGGATAAAGAATAAAATGGAGAGACACATACTTCTTTGGTGGGTATAGTTAACAATTAACATTTACAGCACATAGAGATGGTATATGAAAGAACCAAATAACAATGAGGTGTTCTGTGGTCTCATGATCTGGTGGGAGATTGTGCCCTGAGGGGTCTGGAAAAAGGAAACTTCTCTGATATTCCATAGGTATGTTATTGTAGATGCAAAAAGGCAATAGACAGGCTCTGTTAAGTTAAAGATTAACTTTTGTTAAGGAAGATACTGGCCTAAGACATGACTACCTGCCATGACTTACTTTTAGTTGGGAAGTTTTAATTTCAGACCATCCTATATGTTTACTTTAGGTCTCTGAGTTTGTAAAGCATGCAATGCAGGCTTCCCTTGAGCTTGTCAGGTTTAGTATGTGGCCCCTTTTTCATCCACACATGTGAAGAACAGTGAGGAAAAAGTTTAGTAAGTAAATGAATACATGAAGAACAAGGTTGTCATATTTAGGGTTCATTAGTGAACAACCTGTTTACTAAATGCCATTTCCCAACTGTTAAACTAGTCTACACTCTCTTCCAGTAATGACAACTAAAATGCCCACAATTATCTGTAGGTCTTTCATATATTTCAGGACCCAGTTGGGGGTAATCAGAATTAACTGCATCTGGTTGGAACAGAGTAGGTGGGCCAGGGCATGGAATTAGATCTTCCCACTGAGCAAATTAAGCTATAGGTACCAGAGGAACTGCAGTATGAGAATCAGAATATAATATTTAGCGCTTTACATGTAGTACAAGAATCTTACAATTATATATTTCCATTTTTCTCCTCCCAACATTTATGCTATTCTTGCCATATATTTTTACTTTTATATTTGCTCTAAATTCCGCAGTGCTTTATTATCTTTGTTTACACAATTTTTAAAAGAGATTGAAATAAGAGGAAAAGTCTTCTATATATACCCATATAGTTACCAATCCTGGTATTCTTCTTGATCTTTGTTTGTTTGTTTTATTTTTAAGTTTAATTTTTAATTCTTTTTATTGTGGTAAAATACACACCATGTAAAATTTACCATCTTAACCACCTTTAAGTGTACAGTTTAGTGATATTAGTCACATTGTTGTGCAACCATCACTACCATCCGTCTCCAGATTCTTTTCATCTTGTAAAACTGAAACTCTATACCCATTAGACATTAATGGTCTCATTCCTCTCCCCCAACTTCTGGCAACTGCTATTCTACTTGGTGTCTGCATAAATTTGAGTGCTCTGGGTATTTCATATAAATGGAATCATACAGTATTTTTCCTTTTGTGACTGGCTTATTTCACTTAGCATAATGTCTATAAGTTCATCCACATTGTAGCATATGTCAGAATTTGCTCAATTGTTAAGGCTGAATAATATTCCATGGTATGGATAGACAACATTTTGTTTATCCATTCATCTGCTGATGGGCAGTTGGGTTTATTGTATCTTCTGGCTATTATGAATAATGCTGCTATGAACATGGGTGAACAAATATATTTTTGAGTCCCTGCTTTCAATTCATTTGGGTGTATATACCCAGAAATGGAATTGCTAGATAACTGGGTAATTCTATTTCCAATTTATTGAGGAACAGCCATAGCATCTTTTATAGTGGCTGTACCATTTTATAGTCCCATTAACAGTGCAAAAGCCTTCCAATTTCTCTACATCTTTGCCAATACTTATTTTCTGATTCTTTTTTAATAGTAGCCATTCTAATGGGTGTGAGGTGATATCTTACTGTGGTTTTGATTTGCATTTCTCCAATGATTATTTTTTGGGGGATGGGTGGTTTACCACTTTAAATTTATTTTTAAAATTTTCTATTTTTAAAAAAATATTTATTGTTGAAAGTATTACATATGTCCCCTCTCTCCCCCCCATAACCTTTCCCAGCCTGCCCCCACCCCATCCCAGGCCTTCACCACCCTACTGTCTGTGTCTGTGGGTTATGCACATATGCATACAAGTTCATTGGCTGATATCTTCCCACCCGCCCACCCTCCCTTGCCTTCCCTCTGAGGTTTGACAGTCTGTTCCATGCTTCTATGTCTCTGGGTCTATTTTTGTTCATCAGTTTATGTTGGTCATTAGGTTTCACATAGGAGTGAAATCATCTGGTACTTATCTTTCTCTGTCTGGCTTATTTCACTTAGCATAATGCTCTCCAGGTCCATTCATGCTGTTGCAAATGGTAAGAGTTCATTCTTTTGTATAGCTGTGTAATATTCCATTGTGTAGATATACCAGAGTTTTTTAATCCACTCATCTGCTGATGGACACTTAGGCTGTTTCCAAATCTTACCTATTGTAAATTGTGCTGCTATGAACATAGGGTGCATATATTCTTTGTGATTGGTGTTTCGGGTTTCTTAGGATATATTCTTAGATGTGAGATCACTGGGTCAAATGAGAGTTCCATTTTAAATTTTTTGAGGAAACTCCATACTGTTTTCCACAGAAGCTGTACCAATCTGCATTCCCACCAGCAGTGTACCAGGGTTCCCCTTTCTCTGCATCCTCGCCAACACTTGTCATTTGTTGATGATAGCCATTCTGACAGGTGTGAGGTGGTACCTCATTGTCATTTTGATTTGCATCTCTTGGATGATTAGTGACTTTTAGCATTTTTTCATATGCCTTTTGGTCTTCTGTGTGTCCACTTTGGAGAAGTGTCTACTTAAGTCCTTTGCCCATTTTTTAATTGGATTGTATACTTCCTTTTTTGAAGTTGTATGAGTTCCCTATAAATTTTGGACATTAACCTCTTATCAGATGTATCATTGGCAAAAAATGTTCTCCCATGCAGTGGGCTCTCCTGTTATTTTGCTTATGGTTTCTTTTGCTGTACAGAAGCTTTTTATTTTGATGTAGTCCCATTTGTTTATTTTCTCCTTAGTTTACATTGTCCTAGGAGATGTATCAGTAAATATATTGCTATGAGAGATGTCTAAGATTTTGCTGCCAATGATTTCTTCTAAGATTTTTCTGTTTTCACATCTTACATTTAGGTCTTTTGTCCATTATGAGTTTATTTTTGTGTATGGTGTAAGTTGGTCTAGTTTCATTTTTTTGCATGTATCTCTGATGATTCTTAATGTTAAGTATCTTTTCATGTGCTTATTGGCTATTTGTATATCAGTCTTTGGAGAAATATCTATTCAAGTCCTTTGCTCATTTTTTAAATTTATCTTTATTGTTGAAAGTATTGCTGATGTCCTTCTTTTTCCCCATTGACCCCCTCCACCCTGCTCCTGCCCCCTACCTAGGCATTGACCTCACTATTGTCTGTGTCCATGGGTTATGCATATAAATTCCTTTGTTAATCTCTTCCTGCCCCCTCCCTTTCCTCTGAAATACTTCAGTCTGTTGCATGCTTCAATGTCTCTGGTTCTATTTTGTTTTTCAGTTTATTTTATTCCTTATATTCTATATATAAGTGAGATCATGTGATACTTATCTTTCTCTATCTGGCTTATTTCACTTAGCATAATACTCTCCAGGTCCCTCCATGCTGTCTCAAAGGGTAAGAGATCCTTCTTTTTTGCAGCTGCATAGTATTCCATGGTGTAAATGTACCACAGTTTTCTTATCCACTCATCTACTGATGGGTACTTGTGCTGTTTCCAGATCTTAGCTATTGTAAATAATGCTGTTATGAACATAGGAGTGCATATATTCTTTCTGATTGGTGTTTCAAGCTTCTTAGGATATGTTCTTAGAAGTGGGATCACTAGTTCAAATGGCAGTTCCATTTTTATTTTTTTTGAGGAAACTCCACACTGTTTTCCATAGTGGTTGTGCCAGTCTGCATTTCCACCAACAGTGTACTAGGGTTCCTCTTTCTCCACAGCCTTGCCAGCATTTGTTGTATGTTAGTTTATTGATGATAGCCATTCTTGCAGGAGTGAGGTGGTACCTTGTATTTTCATTTGCATCTCTCTAATGATTAATGACATTGAACATTTTTTCATATGTTTCTTGGCCATTTGTATGTCTTCTTTGGAGAAGTGCCTATTCAGGTTAGCTGCACATTTTTAAATTGGATTGTCTTCCTTTTGTTGAGTTGTATGACTACTTTATATAGTTTGGAAATTAGCTCCTTATCAGATGTATCATTGGCAAATACTAGTATGTTCTCCCATATAATGGGTTCCCTTTTCATTTTGATGCTGGTTTCCTTTGCTGTGTAGAAACTTTTTATTTTGATGTAGTCCCATTTGTTTATTTTTACCTTTGTTTCTCTTGCCCTAGGCAATGTATCTGTGAATATTCTACTATGTGAGATGTCTGATACTTTGTTGCCTATGTTTTATTTTAGGATTATTACGGTTTCACGACTTACATTTAAGTCTTTTATCCATTTTGAGTTTATTCTTGTGTATGGTGTAAGTTGGTGGTCTGGTTTCATTTTTTTTGCATGTATCTGTCAAGTTTTCACAACACCATTTATTGAAGAGACTGTTTTTACTCCATTGTATGTTCTTGCCTCCATTGTCAAATATTAATTGAGCACAATGGCTTGGGTTGATTTCTGGGTTCTCTGTTCCATGGATCTATAAGCCTGTTTTTGTGTCAGTACTAGGTTGTTTTGATACAGTGGTTTTGTAGTATAACTTGACATCTGGTACTGTGATCCCTCCAACTTTGTTCTTTCTCAAGATTCCTGTGGCTATTAGGGTATTTTTGTTGTTGTTGTTGTTGTTCCATATACATTTTTGGAGTGTTTGTACTAGATTGGTGAAATATGTCCTTGATATTTTAATAGGAATTGCATTGAATCTATAGATTGCTTTGGGTCTCTGGCCATACCACCCTGTACGTGCCCAATCTCATCTGATCTTGGAAGCTAAGCATGGTTGGGACTAATGAGTACTTGGATGGGAGATTGCTTTGGGGAGTATAGACATTTTAATGATGTTACTTCTACCAATCCATAAACATGGTGTATTCTTTCACTTGTTTATATCTTTTTTCTATCTCTTTTTTTCAATGTCGTATTGTTTTCTAAGTTCAGGTCTTTTGACTACTTGGTTAAGTTTATTCCTAAATATCTTATTTTTTTGTTGTTGCAATACTAAATGGGATTGTATTCTTAATTTATCTTTCTGATAGATGATTATTGGTGTAAAAAATGCCACCAATTTCTGAATATTAATTTTTTTTATCCTGATACTTTACCAAATTCATTTATCAGCTCTGGTAGCTTTTGGTGGAGTCTTTAGGGTTTTCCATATACAGTAGCATGTAATCTTCAAATAATGACAGTTTATTTCCTCCTTTCCAATTTGGATGCCTTTTTTCTACTTGTCTGATTGCTGTGGCTTGAACTTCCAGTACTATGTTGAATAAGAGTGGTGAAAGTGGACATCTCTGTCTTGTTCCTGATCTTAAAGGAAACTCTTTTAATCTTTGCCCATGGAGTATGATGTTGGTCGTGGGTTTGTCACATATGACATTTACTATGTTAAGGTCTGATCCCTCTATTTCTACATGCAGAGAGTTTTTATCATAAATGCTTGTTGGATTTTATCAAATGTTTTTTTTTCTGCATCTATTGATATGATCATGTGGTTTTTATCCTTTATTTTGTTTATGTGATGTATCACATTTATTGATTATCAAATATTGTACTAATCTCGCATGCCCAGAATAAATCCCACTTGCTCGTTGTGTAGAACCTTTTTAATGTATTGCTGGATCCAGTTTGCTAATATTTTGCTAATATATTATTTTTATAATATATTTTTATTGATTTCAGAAAGGAATGGAGAGAGATAGAAATATCAATGATGAGGAAGAATCATTGATCATCTGCCTCCTGCATACCCCCTACTGGGGATCAAGCCTGCAACCCAGGCATGTGCCCTGACTGGGAATCAAACCATGACTTCCGGGTTCATAAGTCAACACTCAACCACTGAGCTACACTGGCTGGGCCAAACTATTTTTTAAAAATCAAGAGAAGGAAACATCTTTCTTCTTTCTTTCTTCTTTCTTTCTTTCTTTTTCTTTCTTTCTTTCTTTCTTTCTTTCTTTCTTTCTTTCTTTCTTCCTTCCTTCCTTCCTTCCTTCCTTCCTTCCTTCCTTCCTTCCTTTCTTTTTCTTTTTTTCATTTGTTAATCCTCACCCAAGGATACTTTTCCATTGATTTTTAGGGAGAGTGGAAGAGAGAGAAACACTGATGGGAGAGAAACACAATGATTGGTTACCTCCTGCATGCACCCCATTATTTTCTATTGCTATGCATTCAAGTTTATTTATCTTTTCTACTATAATGGCTAGTTTGCCTTTAATCCTATCCAGTGAATTTTTCTGCTGGATATGCCTGTGAGCTTTGTTTTTGGATGTAGTTAATTTTGAAATAGTTTGATAATTTCAGATTTTATTTTTATGGTTTAGGTAAGTCCATAGCAGAGCTCAGTCTAGGGCTAGTTTTTCCAACACTGAGGTTAGATCTTCCTAGGTACCCTACCAAATGTCCTGAAAATTATGAGTTTTTCTAGTCTGACTAGTGGGAATAAGCACTATTTCTGGCCCACTGTATTAGATATTAGACACTATTTCCTCTGATCTGATCCTTTTGTATATTCTTCCTGGCCTCAGGTAGATTCTTCCCACACATGCACTTGATAGGTACTCTGCTGAATAATTGATGGGAGATGTCTACAGGTCTCGAGGGTTCTATTTCTGTCCTATGAACTCTAGCTGCATTGATCTTCAAAGATTCTGAGCTCCATATCCTCAATAGAGAAAATCCACTGGCCTTTGCCTCAATACTTTTTTCTTATGCCATGGCCTGGAAAAATATCTTAAAGCTAGGTCAATCATAAGCGTCATCTCATTTGTTTCTCATATCTACAAATTAGTATCTTTCACTAGTAGCCTGGTGCACAAAATTCATGCACATTAAAAGGGGATTAATTAGAGGAAATACTTTGATATTGCTATTTGCCTTTTCTCTATAATAGAAGTGTCAGAGATGAAAGAAAATTAGTAAAATGTATATGAAAATCTTCCTTCTGTCAGAGTCTGGGGTGCACCATGGGACCCAGAGTCAAGTCCCGCCCACCCACGTGTGGCTCAAAATCGCATGAGACCCAGACTTGGCCGCCACCCCCCCCACCCGCCCCATTGGGCTAGATCCAGACCCTGCCGGTCCTACCCTTGTCAAGCCCTGCTGGGCAGGGGGTGCAGTGTCAGGTCCCCTGGTCTGATGCAAGGGCAGGGGGTGTGGCCTGAGGTCCCCCAGCCCAGGCTGGGGTGGGGGGTGTGCCTTGAGGTCCCCTGTCAAAGCCCACTTGATGGGGGGCACGGCCTCAGGTCCCCCATCAAGCCCTGCTGGGCAGGGGGCACAGCCTGAGGTCCACCGTCAACCCCTGCTGGGTGGGGGGCACGGCCTGAGGTCCCCTGGCCTGGCGCCAGGGCAGGGGGCATGGCCTGAGGTCCCCCGGTCTGGCGCCGGGGACGGGGATGTGGCCTGAGATCCCCCGGCCTGGTGCCAGGGTGGGGAATGTGGTCTGAGGTCCCCCATCAAGCCCTGCAGGGCAGGGGGTGTGGCCTGAGGTCCCCTGTCAAGCCCTGCAAGGTGGGGGTGCAGCCTGAGGTTCCCCGGCTTGGTGCCAGGGTGGGGGGCGCATCCTGAGGTCCCCTGTCAAACCCCATGGGGGTGGGAGGGGCGCAGCCTCAGGTCCCTGCTAATTGTTCCTTAAGGCTTATTACAGGAACTCAGCCTCCACTATGGTTGCAGCCATCTTGTGTTATGGAAACGCTGCCTCCGCTGTGGGTGCCACCATCTTTGTGGTGGAGTGATGGTCAATTTGCATATTCCCTCTTTATTATATAGGACTATAGGCCTGGTGCACGAAATTCATGCACAGAGGGGGGTTTCCCTCAGCCCAGCCTGCACCCTCTCCAATTGGATCACTGTGAGATCAGGCCTAAACCGTCAGTCAGACATCCCTCTCACAATCTGGGACCGCTGGCTCCTAACTGCCTCTGCCTGCCAGCCTGATCACCCCTAACTGCCCTCCCCTGCTGGCCTTGTTGCCCCCAACTGCCCTCCCCTGCTGGCCTGATCTTGCCCCAAACTGCCCTCCTCTTCTGGCCAATTTGGTTCTGATTGGTTGGTTTTTATGCAAGCTTCAAAAGCTTCGCCTCCTAGGCAGCCGTTGGTTCATCACAGCACCCACTTTTGGTTCTGATTGGTCGGTTTCTACGTCAGTCAGTGTCAAAGCTCCACCTCCTAGGCAGCCATTGTCTCCCCACAGCACTCAGATTTGGTTCTTATTGGTCGGTTCCTATGCCAGTCAACATCAAAAGCTCTGCCTCCTAGACAGCCATTGTTCTTCACAGCACCTACATTTGGTTCTGATTGGTCTGTTCCTATGCTAGTCAGCATTTCTGGGCCTATCTCTGGGCCTGATCAGAGAGGTGGGGCTGAACAGCAGCTTCCACGGAGGCCAGGAGAGAAAGAAAAGCCCTACTGCTGGCGAAGCTCAGAAAGAAAGAGGGAGAGAAAGAGAGAGGCAAGTACTGATCAACAGCTGCCACTGAGGCTGCGTATCAGACCCTGCCTCTCTCTCTGGGTCTCATCTCCCTGGGAAGTCAGTGCTGGGTTGCCAGGCTGCAGCAGGGCAGTCAGTGCTGGTCACCACTGCAACCCAGCGCTGACTGAAGGCCTTCCAGGTTGGTCAGCCTTCGGTCGTGATTGGCCGTTACAACCCTGGCCTTTTATATATTAGGATTGCCTGATGGCCAGTGTCTTAAAAACAATAGTCTTATGTAATTAACTTTTAAAATTATCTACATGTATCATATTGTTCACCATTCCAAATATACAAAAAATTGAAAGCATTGTACAGTGCAACAGTATACTTACTCTCTAGACCAGCGGTTCTCAACCTGTGGGTTGCGACCCCTTTGGGGGTCGAATGACCCTTTCACAGGGGTCGCCTAAGACCATCGGAAAACACATATTTCTGATGGTCTTAGGAACCGAGACACTGCTCCTCTATCTGTCTCCAGGTGGGTCCGCCCACATGCAGATACGCCCACATACGAGTACCTGGCATGATGACATCATGGCGCCAACCCCATCACATACACCCCGTACAAATACAGGTGTATGTGACAGGGTTGGTGCTATGATGTACTTATGCGGACCAGTCACACATGTGTAGAGAGCAGCTACTGTGTAGAAAGCAGCTACTGTGTTGAAAGCAGCAGTATTGTAGGTAAAATGACACTTCATGAATTATAATTACTGGGTAAATGTAAAATCATGTACTATAAAATCATCAACTACTGCAAAAAAAAAAAAAATCTGTACCATGGGATCTTAATCTGGATGCTGATCAGTCTTTTTATATTCAGCTGTGGTTGATGTGAATACTGCCCCATTGTGATAGTAACAGGTATGTAAAATAAAACAACACAGAATGGTAAATCATAGGAAACTTTTTTTTTTAAATATATTTTATTGATTTTTTTACAGAGAGGAAGAGAGAGGGATAGAGAGTTAGAAATATCGACGAGAGAGAAACATTGATCAGCTGCCTCCTGCACACCCCCTACTGGGGATGTGCCCGCAACCAAGGTACATGCCCTTGACCGGAATCAAACCTGGGACCCTTGAGTCTGCAGGCCGACACTCTATCCACTGAGCCAAACCGGTTTCGGCAAATCATAGGAAACTTTAATGAACTGTATTGACTGAACTATGCCATGTATCATCTTTTGTATTATTAAAGCTATTGTTATATGTTATTTTCTTTAGCAAACCATCCATGACAATGGATTGTGTAGAGAAGAACGTTAAGAAAAGAAAATATAGTGAGGATTTTTTACAATATGGTTTTACCTTAATAATTACAGCAGGAATTGAGAAACCGCAACATGTTATTTGTTGTGAAGTTCTATCAGCCGAGTCTATGAAGCAGAACAAACTAAAACGCCATTTTGATAGCAAGCATCAGAGCTTTGCTGGCAAGGATACCAACTATTTTAGAAGCAAAGCTGATGGACTCAAGAAAGCCAGACTTGAGACTGGTGACAAGTACCACAAACAAAACGTAGCAGCCATTGAAGCTTCATATTTGGTGGCACTCAGAATCGCCAGAGCTATGAAATCTCACACCATTGCTGAGGATTTACTGTTGCCAGCAGCCAAAGACAGTGTTCGAGCTATGATCAGAGACGAATTTGTTACGAAATTGAGTGCAGTTTCCTTATCTAACGACACGGTCCGCAGAAAAATAGATGACATGTCTGCTGATATTCTTGATCCAGGTAATCCAGGAAATTAAATCTGCTCCACTTCCAATATTTAGTATCCAGCTTGATGAATCTACAGACGTTGCAAATTGTTCACAGTTACTGGTTTATGTGAGGTATATTAATGATGGCGACTTTAAAGATGAGTTTCCTTGAAACGACAACTACTGCATGTGATGTATTTGACACAGTTGATTCATTTCTGAAAGAGCATAAGATCTCTTGGGAAAATGTTTGTGGTGTTTGCACAGATGGTGCTCCAGCTATGCTAGGATGTCGATCTGGATTTCAACGTTTGGTACTGAATGAGTCACCAAAAGTCATCGGAACTCACTGTATGATTCATCAGCAAATATTAGCAATGAAGACGCTGCCACAAGAGTTACAAGAAGTAATGAAAAGTGTCATAAGTTCTGTCAATTTTGTAAAGGCTCACACTTTAAACAGTCAGCTGTTTTCGCAACTGTGCAATGAGTTGGATGCGCCGAACAATGCTCTGCTATTTCACACTGAAGTGAGATGGTTGTCGAGAGGAAAAGTTTTAAAACGTGTTTTTGAGCTTCGTGATGCACTCAAAACGTGTTTTAATCAGAAAGCAAGACCGCAGTTCAAAGCACTTTTCAGCAATAAAAGTGAACTGCAGAAAATAGCTTACTTGGTTGCCATCTTTGCCATCTTGAATGAGTTAAATTTATCACTGCAAGGACCAAATGCAACATGCCTCGATTTGTCTGAAAAGATCCGATCATTGCAAATGAAACTTCAGCTTTGGCAAAAAAAAACTGGATGAAAATTAAATTTACATGTTGCCTACCTTATCTGCTTTCTTTGAGGAACATGACATTGAACCAGACAAAAGGAATACGATGATAATTTCTGTGAAAGAACACTTGCACATGCTTGCAGACGAAATTTCATCGTACTTTCCAAATCTACCTGACACCCCATTTGCACTTGCCAGAAGCCCATTCACAGTCCAAGTTGAAGATGTTCCTGAGACAGCACAAGAGGAGTTCATTGAACTTATTAACAGCGATGCAGCGAGAACTGATTTCTCTACAATGCCAGTTACAAAATTCTGGATCAAGTGTTTGCAGTCATATCCTGTTCTGTCTGAGGCTGTGTTGTGCCTTCTTCCATTTCCAACAACATATCTTTGTGAAACAGGGTTTTCCAGCTTGTTGGTTATCAAGTCTAAATACAGAAGTAGACTTGTTGTGGATGATGATCTTCGTTGTGCTCTTGCAAAGACTGCCCCGAGAATTTCTGATCTGGTGAGAAAGAAGCAATCTCAACCTTCGCACTGATGTTGGCTTTTTACGCATACTGTCGCAAAATGTAGCAATGTAGTTTACTGTTGTTATACTAAGACTGTTACCCATGCTACACCATGTTTGAAGACAAAATTTCGTTTATTTGAAATTAGAAATAAATATTTCACAATATAGAATTACATATTGTTTTTGTGATTAATCACTATGCTTTAATTATGTTCAATTTGTAACAATGAAAATACATCCTGCATATCAGATATTTACATTACGATTCATAACAGTAGCAAAATTACAGTTATGAAGTAGCAACGAAAATAATTTTATGGTTGGGGGTCACCACAACATGAGGAACTGTATTAAACGGTCTCAGCATTAGGAAGGTTGAGAACCACTGCTCTAGACTCTACAATTACCAGTTTACAATATTTGCTTTAACTTACAACTGTCTATTTATTCATCACTTTATCCATCCATCAAACTGTCTTAATTTTTTATGCATTTCAAAATAAATTTGGGAATATAAATGTAATTCATCCAAAACACTTTTACATGCATATCATTATTTAGAGTTAGTAAACTGTGTAGTGCTAACCTCTATAAAGCTATACTTATCACCATAGGCCGTTTCTTCCTAACTTTTCCAGTTGATCTCCCATCCCATCACTCCAAAGGAAACTATTTTTAGATTTTTTTTGGCCATAGATAAGTTGTTTTTCTAAACTAACACTATCAAATAGGAATATAATGTGAGTAAAAAATGGAGTCACATGTGTAATTAAAATTTTCTATTAACTATGGTACAAAAAGTAAAATAAACACAAATGACTAACTTAATGTAATTTATTTAATCTAATGTATACAAAATATTATTATTTCAACATGTAATCAATATAAAAATTATGAATGAGATACTAATATTCTTTTTTCATATTATGTCTTTGAAATTTAGTGTGCAATTTACACTTATAGTACATCCCAATTGCAGTAATCATATATCAAACTAGGGGCCCAGTGCATGAAATTCGTGCACTTGTGGGGGTCCCTCAGCCTGGCCTGTGCCCTCTAGCAGTCCAGGAGCCCTGGGAGCATGTCCAACTGACGGCTTAGTGGGCCTCAGCCGTTAATCGGACATCCTTAGCATTGCCATGGAGGCGGGAGAGGCTCCCACCACTGCTGTTGTGCTCACCAGCCATGAACCTGGCTTCTGGCTGAGCGGTGCTCCCCCTGTGGGAGCACACAGACCACCAGGGGGAAGGTCCTGCATTGAGTGTCTGACCCCTGGTGGTCAGCGCGCATCATAGTGACCAGTTATTTCACCATTCGGTCATTTGCATATTAGCCTTTTATTATGTAGGATACGCTGTAGATGAGGCCCCCTAGAACCACAAGAAATGCAAAAAATTCACTATTAACTCATTATTGAATTTCCCCCACTTAAAATCATATTGCCCCCACTTTGGGGCATGTGCTGCACCTTGGGAACCACTGGGCTTGACACTTTTCCTCTCTGAGCTTCATTTCTGAATACATACGCATATACCATGGGAATTGTAATCTCTTCTCCGCCTACCTCACTGGGTTGTCATGAGAAGGTTCTGAACTAGTAAACCTAGAAATGTTTCATCAAATAAGTGATGTTTAAACGGGAAGGGATTGTTATTTTTAAGCCCACGGGTACCCTCACAGGTAGCAGGTGCTGATTAGGGGAGGAGGGCATAATTGTTTCCTGGGACTGTAGCTATGGAAGCTTTGCAGAGAGTTCCGCAGGCCTCAGAGGGTTGGGCTTTGGCCAGCAGCCCTGTAGCAGTGGTCATCCCTGGAAGTGCTGGTGGGCAGGGAGTTAGGGGGCACAAAGGGGGCAGTGAGACCGAAGGGGGAGTAACTGTCAAACCTTCCTGCTTGGCGCCATTCTTTAAATTGTACTTTCCTGTTTCGCAGCTGTACCTGGTCAGGGCAGGGCTCCAATCTCCTGGAGCCAGGTGGGGGCCGGGCCAGGGCAGAGCCAGGTGGGCTAGGAGGGCAGGTTTTAGCCATGCCCCTAGCGAGGTTCAGTGCGCTTCCGCTGTAGAGACAGTGCTGCTGCTGTGGGGGGGAGGGGGACGGGAAGGGTCTGACCCTCGGGGGCTGCTCAGTCCTGCCTCCACCCAGGTCTGGAGTTGTAGGGAGGAGAGGTGTGCCTGGCCCCAGTGGAGGGGGCCCGGCAGTGGTGGGCCTTGGGCCCTGAGTGCCTCGGGGGTGCTGATGGGTGGTCACTGGTGTGCTGTTGTTGTGGGCGCCCCTGGTGGGGGTGGTGGGGAAAGAGATTGGGAGTCGAAGGTGCAGGCTTCAGCTACCCCCGAGGCTGGGTCTTCTCTTATCTGGGGTGCAGGGGCTGGGGTAGGGTGTCTGTGCAGGGGGATTGGAAGAGCTCCCCGTGGCCGCTTCCTCTTCCTTCTTTGCAGTGGGGGCTCCTGTCAGGTGCTCTCCTCAGACCCCCAGGAACTTGGCTCTAGCTGCCCACCCCCTGATGTGCGCATCAATATGCAAATTGGTTGTTACGGGGACACTGTAACTGCAATTAGCATATTACCTCTTTATATGTATAGATGTTCAGTAGCCACATGTACTTAGTAATTATCATATTGAACAGCACAGTTCTAGAAATTAATATAAATGTGATCATAAAATAGTACGCTTTGTCCAAGGATTTTTACTCAGTGTGATGTTTTAAGAATTTTAAGATTTGTTCATGCATTATTTTAATTAAAACAAAAATTAAATTAAAACTAACAAATTGGAAATAAAATGCTAAAATAGAATAATATAGATGAGAGGAAAGAAATTGCATTTAAAGAATTTCACTTTTTAGTCCTTGTATTATGAAAGTGGAAACTAGATATGCTAATGAACTTTATCTTTAACTATCATAAAATATCTTAATAGATTAAGATTAATCACTAGAAGAATAGAATACCTAATTTCCAAATCAGTAGAGATAATAAAAAATAATTAAAATATTAAACAGATGAATGAAATAGAGAAATAAACAAACTTAAACCAAGAGATATAAAAAATAAGATGATAGTAATAAGTCCAAATATTGGTAATCCCAGTAAATATAAATGAGTTGAACACACCAATTAAAACATACAGATTTCAAAGATAATAAGAAAGCTAAATCCAACTAGAATTATATAGGGTGTGCCAAAAATATGTATATATACATTTTGAACAATTATAAAGGCAGTTTTCATTAAAATACATTTCATTTTCAAAATTAAGCTATCAGCTGTTAAAGTGTGTATACATTTTTGGGACACCCTATATTTATAATATACATGCCTAAAATAAGAACATACATACCTTAGGTAAAAGGATGGAAGAAGATTTTCCTGGTAAATATTAACCAAAAGAAAGCTGGTATAGCTCTATTAATATCAGACAAAATATTCATCCAAGAAAGTAAATAAAGCAACTGTAATATATTTATATGATAGAATACAACAGTGACAATTAATGATAAATATCACATACCTAATAACCATAATCATTATAAATTGCAGAAGGATATGTACATTATGATATATTAAGTTAAAAGCATATATTGCAAAACAATATTATATATCATTATGGATACATACATATTTAGGAAAACAAATTAAATCATACATTGTAATAATGAGTAACAAGTTCAGAATAGTGGTGTCAAAATAAATGCTGGCTCTTCAAATATCATCAACACAACTTGTTGAGTTTATTTGCTTTTCATGGTAAGGGAGAATACCACATCTCAAAAGCTTTGGTAGTATCTCAGAGAGATAAAGGCAAGGTCAGAATTTTTTGAAAATTGGAAGTTTGGTTGAAATTGGGTCTTATAATGTGGAGACTTGAATAAGGTTTGGGTAAGGATAATGATTGTTGGAAATAGCAATGGGAGGATTTTGAGGAGAGGTATTTAAGGAATCTAAGGGCGCAAACTGCCTGTTGACTTCCATTGAAAACTTGATGAGTCTTTTGGGATGTTTCTGTGATGAACAATCAAGCCATTTGCTGGAAGAATAGTCATATTAATATAGAGAGTAAAGTATATGTAGGGGAAGATAGGTAATTTCAATCCTCACTGTGCAAACTGAAAGCAGGAGTAGATGGTTTTGGTTCTCAGTAGATAACACCAGGACAGAAGAATAGGACCCAGGAGAAGTACACAGGGGCATCAACTCTGCCGACAATATTTTATTTCTTTATAAAAATCTGAAGCTAATATATAGAAAAACATTAAGATTTGCCAAAGCTTGGTGATAGTTTTCAGGTAAAATGGTTTATCTTTTAAAATATTTCTTTGTACTTTTCTTTAGGCTTAAAATCCTATCTAATAAAGAGGGAATATGCTAATTGACCCTCACACTGTTGCAAAGATGGTGGCACCAACAGCCAATAAGGAGGGAATATGCTAATTGACTGCCATGCCCTCAAAGATGGCGGCACCCACAACCACAAGATGGCAGCACCCAGTCCCCTCAGCCCCACTGGGGCAGCAGGCTCTGCACACCTGCCTCTGAATCCCCCACTCCCGTCAGCCCCCCAGCCACCCAGGGCCAGCCCGGGGTGTAGGTAAGCCTCAGATGTTGGCTGCCCAGCCGGCCAGGGCCACCTGAGGCTCAGGTAACCAGGGCCGGCCGAGGCTTGCACTGCCGGCAGTGGCAGCAGCAGAGGTGTGATGGGGCGTTGCCTTCCCCTGATTGCCTGGTCACCTCCTGCCCCTGAGGGCTTCCGGACTGTGAGAGGGGACAGGCCGGGCTGAGGGACCACCCCCCCCCCCACTCCAGTGCATGAACTTAATAATTTTAAAAAAGTAGTGTGGTTGCTTTATAAACAATGACCAATTCTTTGTCTCTCTCTCTCTCTCTCTCTCTCTCTCTCTCTCTCTTTTTGAGATGCCATGTAGATATCTTTTTTTGTGATTCAACAAACAGATGGTACAGTTACATTATAGTTGAGGTAGTTGACATTTCAGTATATTTGATTCATAGATTCCAGGCTATCTAGCACTTCCTTGGTCAACTTCATAGGACTTGGTTACTTCCCATGTCTTGTCAATTCAAATTCTACAAACCTCTTCTCAGTTAGTATTTCAATTTTTGTTGTTTTTTTTTCCTTTGAGAGGGCCATCTTTTATTCATCTTTAAAGATTAAAGAGTTTCTTTCCCTAGTGTTCTGTGCATGGAGATGCATATTTGAACTCCCCCCCCACACACAGAGATCATATATACATATATTTATACACACAGTAGCATATAGATTCTGGAGTCAGTTGGCTATGGGTTAGAATGCCAATTCTGTATTACTTATTAGCTGTGTGACCTGGGGTAAGTTACTTAACTTTTCAAAGTCTCAATTATCTTATAGGTAAAATGAGGATAATAAAAATACCCACTTTGTAGGATTTTGTTAAGTTTAAATAAGAATGCATGAAGAATATTAAGCATAAAGCTTAATACATAAGTCTTCAAAATATGTTAGTGGTTGTTATGATCTCTGATAGATATGGCCATCAGCCTCTGCTTGAACTCTTTTAACAATATTTTACTCTACTATAAATCCTGATCTATTTGGAAGTACCTCTTACTGGAAACACAATGAGCTATCATTCTTTGTCTAAAAACTGTATTCCCTTTCATTTTTATTTGTTTGTCCTAGTTCTGTCCTTTCAAGCCACACAAATTAAGTCTTGACTACTTCAATGTGGGAATTATTCAAAGTTTTGTAATCAATATCTAATTTTTTTGGAACATTCTCTACCCACATTCCTATTCAGAACTCTGGAGTATAAATAATGTTAGCATTAGCTTGCAGATTTCAAGATAACTTACAAATATATTAGATTGTTAAGCAAGTATTGGATATTCTGATAGTTCAAAATGTTAAATTTTAAAATATATTATCTAGATGTGTAATTAGCATGTCTCCTATCTAATGAATTTTACCATTTAAGGTTTGGGGTAAAGCAAAGTCTTATATTTCTTTTCTTTATCTTTGGATCCAAGTTTCTGCTTTTGCCAAATTTCCTATTGTTGCTCTATGTTTTGCCTTCTGTGTACGTTGTCCATTTTCTGCACCATGCCACCATGCAAGACACTATCATAGTTTCTTTAGTTACCAAAGTACTGATATCAGCAGGCAACATGGGTTGCAGACTTTAATGGAAATTGGGGACATGGAGGAGGGTTACATTTTAGGGCATCATAGCAAAAGTCTTAAAACTGAACATCAACCATTGGTGTTTTTCAAAGTTCTTCTGAAGGAAGAATGTTCACTGGTTATCTTTTTTGCTTTGCTTCCAGCCTCTTGCCATGTCCCCTGCCTACTTTGTATTCTTTTTATTAAATACTAGAGGCCCAGTGCATGATTGAATCATGCATGTGTAGGGTTCCCTACACGCTTTCGCTTTTGATCGCGGTGGAGCTGGGTGCCTGTCCACTGGTGCACCAGGCTTTTCAGAAGCCTCTGGCTCGGCGGAGGCTTCTGAAAGGCCTGGTGCCGGAGCAGACAGGCACCCAGCTCCCCCGCCTTTGATGGTCCGCAGCTGGATGTGAGCTTGCTGCCCCAGAGGCTCCTTCTGTGCCGCAGCACAGCCATGGCGCAGACGCTGAGCTCGCACCGCCACTGGTGACGTGAGCTCAGCGTCCTGCTGGCCCAATCGGCTACTCCGGCAACCCTGAGTCCTGCCCCCTGCACCTCCCTCTGGCCCAATTGTGGGCGTAGCGGAGTGATGGTAATTTACATATTACCATTTTATTAGGTAGGATGCTTTTTATTGATTTCAGAGAGAAGAAGGGAGAGGTAGAGAGAGAAACATCAATCGGCTGACTCCTGCACCCCCCCTACTGGGGATCAAGCTGGCAACCTGAATGGGAATTGAACCATGACCTGCTACTTGATGGGTTGAAGCTCAATCACTGAGCATTACCAGCTGGGCTACTTTGTATTCTTAACCTCTCATCTCTAGTTCATGTGTGACAACCCTTAAAATATATGTTCATTTTTTATGTTACAGTTATTTATCTTTTTCTTGCTTCTAGCCCAGACCAGCTCTACTCTGAGAGTTGGTTATCTTTCTACAATTAAAATAGCCTATAATAGTGTTGTGCAGACAGGTTTTTTCCTAGGAGAAATTCTGCCCCCAGCTAGGTCTTACACTAACACTTTATGTCTCCATGCTACACAGACATTACATAACCAAATGTACCTATGTGCATAATGAAATGAACCACATCCAGCACAGCAAGGGGTGAACCTGAGGAGGGGTGGTGAATGATTAAAGAAGACAGACAAGAGAATACAGTTGGGTCTAGGTGGATCACTGTGCCTGGATGAGGAAACAGTGACACAGCCTGTAAGCCAAAGCTTTATTTTATAGTCAGATCACACAAAGCAAAACAAGGGCAAGATGTTTACAGTATTCTTGCGAATTTCAAATCTGCTTCTTTCCCGTTGTTGCCATTCTCTGAACTCTATCAAGCCTTGTTTTGGTAGTACTTGCTGAACCCCCACAGCCCACATCCCTTAGCTACCTAGGACTGCAGGGTCGGACTATAAGGTCAAGCTTACAACCATAGACTTTTGGCTATAATTGTGCTGGGAGGGCTTTGACCTCCAAACTGGGACTTGTATGTGGCTTTGCCGCAAGTCAGTCCGAGGCTTGATCCTGTCTGAACGCTGTAGCCACTCTCCACAATGAAAGATATATGGCATGCATGCCTCTCTTACCCCTTCCATCCTAAAAGGCAGCATTAATCAATCACAGCATGTTTTTATCAGAAATGGCTCAAAATCTTTTCCCTCCATGTTTGTAGCTCCTTCCAGAGAGCTCTTTTAAGGTCTCATATTTTGCAAGGTAGCCTCTTCTGTGGCTTCAGGTTCCAACAGGAAGGCCCTTACATGATTTTAGGGATTATTGAGGGTTCCAGCTTCTTGGCTCTGATGTCATCTCAAGCCCTAAGATTGGTGCTAGCTTTCTGCTTTTACTAATCTTTTGGTTGCTTCACTATCTCCATTTATCTTCTATCACCTGCATTATCAATTCCTTGTATTAAATTCTTTCTATTTGGAATAGCTAGAATAGTTTTGGTTTTTCTGATTGGATTTTAATGAAACATCTCTTTGAAAATCTCTAGTATGTTTTATCTATTTTATGGTAAAATCATATTCAGTAAACCTCAAGTGGGGTCTTTAAGCCATCCCAGTATGCCTATTTACTTCTGTACTGGATATTCTCTGTTTTCTCTTCCAGATTGATTCACATAAGCCTTCCTCACCTTGCTCTTTGCTCTAGGAGGCTGACCTCTACAAATTGCATCACCTGGGTTTGTTAGCCCTCTGGCTTTCAGCAGAATGGAAGGTGGAGGAGAAAGTGTTTGGGCTATTTAATACATTTGCCTCCTAATGGCTTTGCTTCTGGACCTAAAACATATATTGTTAGTTTCTTTTTAATGGCTACAGGGCATGTAAAATTCCAATAACAGATACCTCCTCTTTTCCCTTCAAGCCTAGAAATGGTAGTAGCTTCCTCCTGCTGCAACTAATCCCTGGGTTCTTTGCCATCTCTTGTCCCATTAAATCTACCCTCCCCCTTGTAAATAGTTCCTTCTTTAAAGTTTCTTTACTCACCCTTTTGGGGAATGCCACCTGTTTTCTGCCAGGACTGTGATCAATGCAATTACTTAACTGTTTTTTTTTAAAGCCATCCCTGTTCACTGCAGGACCCCCTTTGTACTATATTCCTGACCTGTACCTGCACTGCTCCATTGGTTTGTGGCTTCCAATTATTAGCTCTGTTTCCCTGTTATTTATGGTCTGGCCCCTAACCTTTCTATTTAATGTTTGTATTTGGTCTTCCTTCTCCCCAAAGGACTTTCACTCTGACTCCCTCTTCTACTTCTCCCAAGTATCTCTGGGCAATCTGCCTTAGTTTGGAGACCCTTAAAAGAAATCTTCTTTCCTAACCTACTTGACAAATAACTAACCATCCAAAAAGGGATGGTGATGGTGGTGGTATATTAGGGCATATTCTTTGTTCCATTTTTGTCATTTTCTCTTTAGTCTACTCTACAACCCCTCCTTAGGCAGTGTCATCTGTTAACACCTTTGAAATTTATATCTTCAGCCCTAACCTCTCTTGTGAGCTCCAGAACCATATATTTAACTGCCTGTTCAACAAGGCACTTGGATGTCTTAAATGCACATCAAGCTAAACATGTCCAAAACTGAATTTATTTCCCTCTTGATCTTATAATCCACTAGTGTTCTCTATCTCAGTGAATACAGCCAACCAGACTGTTGTTCAAACCAGAAACCAGTAAGTCATTCTAGACTCTCCCTTATTATTTATCCCTGTTATCTAATTCATCAACAAGTAATGCTGATTTTGTCTCCTAAGTGTAGCTCAAAGCTACTTCTCTTTATCCCTACCCACTTGCTGGTGGTTAAGTCTAAGTAAGGTACTGTCACCTTTCTCCTGAACCACTGTCAGAGCTTCTTAACTGGTTTCCCTGCCTCTACTCTTAACCTTCTTTAATCTATCCTCCACACTGCTGCCAGAGTTCTCTTCTTCTCTCTGCTTAGAATAAAGTTAAAAACCAATAACATTGTCCACAAAGCTCTGCATGTTCTTGTCTCTATCAAACTTTCCAGACTTTTGGAGACCTCCTTGCTCACTATGCCTCTTCAATTGTGCCAAGTTTATTTGATCTCAGAATCTTTGCACTTGCTGTTCTCTCCATGGAATGTTTGCCCTATTCTCTCCTTTGACTCATCAATTAGATTTTAGAATAGATATTATCTCCTTAGTAAAGTTTTCCCTGACACTCTAGGCCAGGCTATGAAGCATCCCCTCCACTTTATATGTAGCCAAAGCACCCTATACTTCTCCATTATAAAACAGTATTATTGTAACCAATTGTTGTTGTCCATCCCAGTAGGTTATAACCTTCACCAGGGCATAGAGTGTGTCTTGTTTTCACTGCTAGCACACTCAGTAGGTGCTGAATAAATGTTGAATGGATGAATGGATGAATGAATGAATGAATGAATGAATTTAGGTACTTATCATCTTTGCTAGATTGAAACTTTCTGATTGCAAACTTTAGATCCCCACAGAGCTGAGCCCAGTACTCGGTATAGTCTGTCTTTCTGATTCTCCCACACATTTACATATGATTTAATCAACAAATACTTAATGTGGAAATTGATCAGAATACTTGGAATTATTCAAGTTATTCTTCAAAAACTCCTCACCTATAATTGTGCATTTAATTTTCCTTCCCCACATATGCCACATATTTTTGTCTCCTTTTTCTATAAGTATAACAATTCATTCTTTTGTAATTCTCTCCCTTCTAATGTCATTTTATTTATTATAGAACACTAATGGAATTGCTGTACACATTTAGAACACTGTACAATTTTAAATAACACTATTTTTACCTTAGGGGAGGTATTCTCATTTCTAGGGATGATGGGAACAGATAATCCTATATAATAAAAGGCTGATATGCAAATTGTCCCCTCAAGAGTTCAACTGACCAGGAATTCAACCACTTGCTATGATGTGCGTTGACCACCAGGGGACATTGTGGAACAAAGGAAAGCCCCAGTCAGCAGCTGGCAGCCGGGGAAAGGAAGGCCCCATTTGGCCCTGATTGCCAGCCAGGCCTAGGGACCCTACTCATGCAGGAATTTCATGCACCAAACCTCTAGTCTATATATATAACAGGCTAAGTGACTGACTGTCCATCTGACTGTCTGACTGACTGGCCGGTACATATGACATGCTCTAGCAATTTAAAAATAAACGTTGACTCGTGCATGCATGATACATATAAAGCTCTCGCTGGCACCAATCTAGAGAGAAGAGGAATATTCCTACCTGAACCCATTTTCGGGCATGGTCAGTTATATGTTGCTTTTTCTCGAGTTCGAAGAGCATGTGACATTAAAGTTAAAGTTAAAGTTGTAAGTACTTCCTCACAAGGGAAATTAGTCAAGCACTGGAAGTGTTTTTACTCTTAATGTGGTATAGAGAGATATTAGAATAAGTTTAATCAATTTATCAGTCATTGTTTTTATCAATGTTTTTCTACCATGCTTTTGTTGTTTTTATATCATGTCTTTGTTGTTATATCATGTTGTTCTTGTTTACTTATTAATTAATTTATATATTATTTTCATATACATTTCACTAATTTTCTTTCATCATTGTCACTTCTATTATAGATAAAGGGTGAATAGGGACATTCAAATATTTCTTCTAATTAATTTCCTTTCAATGTGCATGAATCCATGCACCGGGCCACTAGTCATAGATATCTTTGAAGATTGACAGTGAAGATTATGATCAGAGAATTGGTATTGCATTGTGGGTGATAATCCACCCATATTTCTGCCTCTTCCTTTCATTCAGGTAAATTAGAGCTGCGGGGTTTGCTTTTGTGTAAACTTTCTTATTGTCTATTAACATGTGTGGTTGTGTCTATAAAATTAAGGTGATGGCTGAATTCTGTTTATTTGTTTTGAATTTGGGCATAGGGAGTTAATCACCATAGAACTCCATTGTTGTTTGCAGAACTTGGAGCGTTAACAAATGGGTAGGTTTGGAATATCTAGTCAGTACTCAGAAAGCAAAGCATGGTGGAATGAGTACTAAAGTAGGAATCTTAAGACTGGAAGTGTCAACTTGACTCAACCTTTTGTAACCAGGAATGCCTTACTAATATCTCTATGCTCATGTTCTCTTTTGTAAAACAGACAATAATACCTTCACTCATTACTCATATGGTTGCTGTGAGGAACAAATGAAGAAAGCACAAAATGGAAGATACATTTAAAAAAATATACTACAAGGAGGGGTGATGTTGAAAGATATTAGCATTTTAGTTGCCTTATCTCATTCTTACCTCAGGCCACCTTCCTTGACAGGTAGTCATCATCCAGTTTTAAAATCTTACTAGTAAAAAACAAACTAACACACCAATAAGTTTGCAAGTGGGGAGAAAATAAAAGGTGAGAGGTTGGGGAATAAAAGAAACAGTGACACTTCAAAATTATAAATTCCACAAATTTGCAGTTATGATTTATATTGGAATAATAAGACCAATGCTTTTTACATTCTTCAGACAATAGATATTTGTTATCAGCAAACCAAAGAGAATTTATTTTCCAGGGATGAAAAATGCCATGCTAATTCAAATATTATATTTATGTTTTTATACAATATGAATCTATTTCAATTATTAATGATTTCAAACAAAAGAAATCCAATTTCTTCCACACAATTCTTTATTTTGTTAAAAAAGTTCCTTTTGTACAAATGCAGCTGAATAAAATGCGTTACTAAATATAACCACTTAATTGCATTAAATGGACCCTTTTACCTACTTAGGAAGTACGGTATGGTCTGCAGCAATCAAACTCAGTTATGAGTCCAAAGCTTCAGATTTGGCATGAGTGGAAAGGTTAGGCTGTTTAAACCCATCTTGATTAACCTTAATATTTCTTGCCTAATACATCATACCTAATATATAAGCCTTTATAATGTACCTTGTTTGTACAACCGATGATTCTGAAATGTGTGCAAAGGATATTTTTAGACATTTAATTATTTTTAATGATAAAAGAATTTACTACTAAAAAATTCATACAGTGTGTCTTTTTATTAGGTTGAATTATATGAAATTGCCAATATTTGAGCACTTTTGACCAACAGAAATGGCATATGGTTCAGCATAGTAAAAAGAATCATTTTTTCACCTTAAAACAGAGTACATATATAAATAAATAACCTACCTGTTTGTATACATTTAAGCTAATGTGAAATTTTTGGAAGAGTGGGGGTTGGGGAGGGAATTGGCAAGTCAGCATTTTAGATAGATGGATAATTCAAATTATACCTATTGTTCTAGCTGCCTTTTGAGCAGTAATATATGTTAATTAATACATTGGGGGACATAATAAATATACAAATTATTTTCTTTACAGTTTGTTATGATTAAAACATTGAATTTATTTTCCTAAAGATTAAATAACACATGAGTCACCATAATGACACATCTGCTTAAATCCATCTCCATTTATGTTATCACTGGAAACTGTGAGTTGTTATGCTACTATTTTAGTGCAATGTGCAAGCTGTGCTGTATGCTTTGGTTAATGCTCAATGAAGATCTAGATCCCGTGGGGGTAGTTGTGATGAAAGAGGGTGTTTGTTTTCCAGGTGAGTAACCTAATCATAAATTAGGAATCTTTATCTAAGTCAGTCATTATGGAGCAGTTTTAAACTCCTAAAATTTTGGTTAGGGAAGTAGGTGAGCAGGGAATAAATTTGCAGTCTGTTCATTAGGTTCAGCAACAAGGCATTGGGCCTCTTGCTATTCATTGCTGTTGGAAGTATAATTACTTTCTTCATTTATCCAGCCACTGACTTCTTAACTGTAAAGTGCATTCAAATACTGTGACCACAAAAGGGAGAGGGGAGATATGTGTCCTTAAAAAGTTCTGAGGTATATTGCCAGCCTTTGATGAAGTCCATGTATGGCTGCCAACAACTAAAATTTTAAAGGGTATATGCAGTCTGGGTGTTGAATAAAGACACAACTTAAATCATGTAATAATATGAGTCACTATTCATTTGGGAAAATATAATGCCAAAAGGGAAGTGTATGCCCTGTCTTAGCCTACCTGCTGATTTATTCTGAATGGTGCAGAATGCAGTTGCCATCTCTTAACAGTGTGCTCTTGTAACAGGTGTGCTAGAGTCAGCCTTGCTGCTAAGTTTAGCTCTGCATGTGGGGATTTTACACTTTCAGCCCCTTGGAGAGAGGAGTATTGGCAAATGACTGTGTATAAAAGTAGAAATCACTTGGGAATTTCACCACCAAGCTAGATTTAGAGCAGAGTAAATGGGCCAATCTAAATTGATAACAGACTAGAGCTGTATGTCCAGTGCAGATGGCATTAACCTAACCTCCTTTCCATTTCTCTCTTACCACCACTGCGATTCCTGTGGGAGCATATTGTGAAATTTGATGACCACCTTTTAGGTGCAAAGAGAGCTGATTTTTTTTAAACAGGCAAAATTTAACATAGGTGTTTTAGTTCTTTGGTGTCAAAAATATGACCAACCTTCTAATTTCTAATTTGTAAACAGTACTCATCTTCTTTGGTTCCCCTTTGGAATATTAATTTTTAAAAATCAGTCTGTTTCTACTACTGGCATACTAAGGCTACCTATGAGAATGGAATTTTTCAAAAGATATTTTCTCTTATAGACAATAAGTGAAACACTCAATCTTTTGGCAGGGATTGAGAAGAAGCACTTTCCAGGAAAGACAAATGTGAATTTGAAGACATTGATCTCAGTAAAGATTTTGGAGGGTGTTGTTTAGTCCTTTCCTCCTTTGTCTCTCTTTGTTTTTCTTACATTCAATTCTAAAAGGAGTCTAGTGATGACTAAATAGCTCTCGGATCATTTTTCAGAAAGAAAAAGCTGGCACCCAGAGGCCTGAATGTTTTGTCCAAAGCCACAATCATTTAACGACAGAATACCAATATTATTTCATTTATGCTTCAAAGTATAGTTGAATCTTCTTTACTAAGGCCACCTTTAAACAAAGCTCATATTTGTGCAACTTAATCCTGGAGCATGATAGGGAGGGAGAAAAGGGCAATGAAACCGCATACATAATTGTCACAAACACATTTTGACTTAGTTTTCCCTTGGTTTGGGGGAAGCTCATTGTTCCAGATTTTTGTAATATATCTATCATGATCTGAGTTTTTAAAAAGTCCAGTAATTGTAATAACACAGATATAAAATGCACATTTCCCTCTTTAGATGAGTTTATTGACTGAAAACTTCTTTCTGAAAACTTGTTCTTTAAACGGAAACAGTTTCTTTAAATATTTTCTTTCATTTGGTTCAAACCCAATGGCCTTAGATGACAAAAATCACTGTTCCTTTGGGGAAGGGCTCATGGTCCCCTCCATGAACTTCTGACATGATTTAGCTTCATGCCAGCAGAAGTGATTCTTTAGGGTCCAAGTGCTAAATTAAAATTTCTCCTTTTCTTGGGGTACCTTCTTTGAACAATCAACCCTTTCGAAGACAAATTTTCCTTGTTCTTGGAGCTTCCAGGAATCCTGTGTTTTTACAACAGCTGCATATGAATTTCTGTGGTCTGAGGTTTGCTCAAGGCCCTGGCTGTCTTTGGTTACTATAGAAACCTGCCCTCCCACCAGCTGCCGTTTTTTATATTCCTGGCAAAGAACAAGTATTAAACCTTAGTTATCCCACAAACAGAGTCAAGATAAAGAATAACACAAAGAAAACACAACTTTTTGTTAAATGAAGACCTTGTGGATTCCCTACATGGGAAGCTACATGCAACAAAGTAAGCTTCTTGAACATCAACATACAGGGGTTTTCTGAGATCCACTAAAACTCTTCATCCTGGCTTCAATAAGAGGGGATTTGACTTTGCATCTCTATATCTGTGAATTCAGGAACACTTTCTGTGCTCTCGGAGTTGATGGGTGAGATGACATGTTTGAGCCGAAGGAGCATTATGAAGAGCAGGAGGAGGAGAATGGCCAGGAGGCTCAGGAATAAGCCCACATATATGTACAGGTTGGAATACTTATCTAAAGTGGTGTTAACCTCTGTTGCTGGGGTGGGGAAGTGGGTCCACCCAGCGAGAGTTCCGTGGTACTTGAAATGCGCCTCCATCATCACTCAAGACTTGAGCAGATACTTGTTTCTATTTGATTTCTGTTGCCCTTGAGGCATTCCACAGTCACTTAGACTGCCTCTGAATATACTGCAGGTTTTCTAACAGTCTCCTACAAAGCAATCATGACCAGAGCCAAGTCAGTAGTGCACAAACAAGAAAATTGTGACATTGTAATTTGGCAATTGGCACACCCTCTCTGTCCTGCAGCATAGCACGCCCCTCTCAAATAGGTTTTATTGGAACTTGTTAATCATTTAAAATATATATAAATAAATATTTCATTTTCACAGTCCTACTCTTTAATTAAAATAAAAATTGTGAAATTACTTTATAATACTGGCATGGAGACAAGAATCTCTCAGAATATTAAATCAAATGTATGCTCTGTTCGGGTAGAAGGAGAAAGGGCTCTGTTTTATCTTCAACTCATCTAAATACCTGCACTAATTATGTGCATTTAATTGGATTCTTCTATGAGGAGACTTTCTAAAGGTTTTTATATATTTCATGCTTAGCATATTTGAGTTTTCACCCTTCTTGTCTTTCTGAATCTCACCTAAGGATGGAGCTTATAAAGTTCCTGCCCAGTTGCCACAGCTTAAGGACTATAAGTCTAGAGGATATGTTTTCTACAGTTTTGTTGGCATCCCTCACTGTAGGCTGGAGCAAAAGTGTTGTCAGACCTGGTAACGCTTAGATGGAGAAGTTTCAGAGGTGCTGACAGCAGTAGGCTTAGGCTCAGAAGATTTGACTCTTAAGATTCTTCAACAGAATTATTTTCCTGAAAATAATAAACAAAAATAAAAGATTCAGGTATCTAAGAAAAACAGATATCACTTTTTTAAAAGTAAAAATTAACTGATATATTGCAAAATGATTTGCTATGGGCAAATTAGTTTTAAAATAATATCCTGAGTTTTTATCATTTTGAATGTTTTTTTAAAATATATTTTTATTGATTTCAGAGAGGAAAGGAGAGGGCTAGAGAGACAGAAACATCAACGATGCGAGAGAATAATTGATTGGCTGCCTCCTGCATGCCCCACACTGGGGATCAAGTCCACAACCTGGGCATATGCCCCGACCGGGAATCAAACCGTGACCTCCTGGTTTATAGATCGACGCTCAACCACTGAGCCACGCCAGCCAGGCTGAATGTTTTTTCTATGTGGTAAATAACTATTAAAAGGTTAAATAAAAATTCATATTACTGAACAGTAGCTAATAACTAAGTTAGATTAAAACTGTGTTTTCCAAACTAACTGATCATAAGATTTATCTGAGGTACTTATTAAAATATAGACCCTGGACTCCAACAAAGATGTTCCAAATCATAATCTCCACAATAGGGGCCTGGACACACTCTAGAGAGTCAGATTTTATTGGTCTGGGGTGGGGTCCAAAAAAGTTCCGACTGAGAACCACTTCTTTAGGTTAACCAGGAAAGCCTAGCAATGAACTAAAGAAAACTTCAACCTAAGGATTCATTTTCAAACTCCAGGTCCCAGTGCCATGGGTCAATTTAACAAATTATGGAATTTTAAGGAATGCAGGCTTCCCCCCATTTTATTTTTGTGTTCTAGTTCTCTCATTTAGGTTTATGGGTGTCAGATTACACCTTTTTTCCCCCAGTATTTGTAGATCACAAGGAATTGAGAGTGCATGTCTGTTGGGAGCAATAAAGATAGAACCTTATCTTTATTGGCAAAAACATTCCAGTGTGTAAATAGGGTAAACTAATTACTATTAAAGTCTTTAAAAATGATATAGCTTGTCATTCTAACCATGAATTTTTAATATGGATGACTAAAATAAACAATATAAACCACCATCACTTGTCAAACTTTTATGTACAATAGTAGCAAAGAGCTGTCAGTGTAGTCTAGTTGTCGCTTGTTGACATACTCAAGGAGTGTTAAATAATAGCTCCAACAACAACAAAAAATAAATAGCTCCAACAATCACATTACTCTTCCTATGATCTTGAATTTTGCCCCCCATCCTGGGAGCACTTCAGCTTAAAATTTATAATAACTAGCCAACTTTCTGTAAACTGCATGGTTCTTCATCTACTTACCTACTGTCCCTACCACCCCTGCAGAAACTCCAGGTTCACAAGAAACAAAAGCAAAGAGACCTGTGACTCTTTCTACTATCTTTGGAGCAATGGTCTAAAAGACATTTTTGCAACACTTAAAAGTATATCTACTTTGATTTTTGATTCACTAACAAATGGAAAAAACAATCATAGTAGGTATTCTTCAGTTCCCTAGAAATATCATGCCCCTAAGGCAATGGTTCACCTGAGTAGCTCATTACAAAAACAGGTATCAGCGTCTGCTATTGGCAGCTCCTTCTCCTCAAACCACTTATTTCTTGGCCTTGCCTATTCTTTCAAGTCCAGTTTCTCTCAAGGGTATGATACATGTATCCCTTACATCATTTAAAATACAGGTTCTTAGGCCCTTTCCCAGGCCTACTGAATTCTAATATTTTGGATCAAGGCTCAGGAATATGCATTATAAGCAAAAATTTTTCAGGTGATTCTTTGCATACCAAGTTTTGAGAGTTAACTACTAGTCTTTCTATCTAGACACCCAAGCTAAAGAACATAGCTAACTTATCTTATTGGTTGTTTTGGGGCCCTACTTTTAAAAACCTATTTAAAACAGTGTTATGGGTTGACTGGTTTCCCTAAAAAGATACGTTGAAGTCCTAATAGCCAGAACCCGTGAATGTGACCTCATTTGAAAATAGGGACTTTGCAGATATAATAAAGTTAAAATGAAATCATTAAGCTGGCCCTAATCCAATGTTACCGGTGCCCTTAAAAAAAAGAGAGAGAAGACAGACATACAGAGAGGAGACAAAAGCGGAGATTGAAGTGCTCCATCTACAAGCCAAGGCATGCCAAGGATTGCCAGCAAATGCCAGAAGCTAGAAGAGCCAAGGAATGATTTTACCTTACAGATTGAAGAGACAGCGTGACACTGCTAATGCCTTAATTTCAGATTTCTAACCTTCAGACCTAAGACAATTCATTTCTGTTGTTTTAAGCCAACTAGTTTGTGACACTTCGGTTATGATAGCCCTAGGAAATGAACACACAAAGTAATCACCCTAAGGTCCTAGTGTGTTTGAACTTTGGGGCAATTTTCTCAGTGTGGTCCAAGGAAGTTTCTTCATCAGAATCACCTGGAAGATGCTTATTACAAATGCAGATTTCTAGACCCTTTCCTTTGCTTCCCCAGATTCTCAGGGACTAGGACCCTAAAATCTACATTTGTAAAAAACTACCCACTTAGAGTTTCTACAAGGAATGATTTCCAGTCCCTGATGCCCTCAGGATCACTTGTTAAGCTTTCTCAAAATCTATACCTATACCTATACCTATACCTATACCTATACCTATACCTATACCTATACCTATACCTATACCTATATCTATATCTATATCTATATCTATATCTATATCTATATCTATATCTATATCTATATCTATATCTATATCTATGTACTCCCTTCAGAAGTTCTGATTCAGTAGGACTGTGTGGGGTCATGAACATCTGTAGTGCTTAAAGCTCCACAGGTGATTTTGATATGCAGCCAGGGCTGAAAAGCACGACTCTACAAATAGAACAGAGTTTTTCAAATTTAGGACTCACAGTCCTGGGCAGCCCACACAGAGGAATCATTTGATTTCATCTGCCCTGCTATTTGTTAAATGTGATTTATATATATTGTCTGTCTGAGCAGCCTCCCTCCATACCAACTCTTCTCCCAGCAGCTCCCTTCCTTAAAAGTGGTGCTGGCCCAAAGATATGAACTGACTGGACTTTTCACCCTTGTAGCTCATAAGTTACCTTTTTCACCTGCTCTCTAGAAGAGAGGGGGAAGGAAAATAAACACTCACTGCCAGTGCAAGCCAATTGGGAAAAACCTTTATAGTATTATAGGATCATTAGTTTCCTGTGGATCTCAAATATACAGATTTAGATAAGTCATATTCCTTGGTTAATGAATCTGTGCCATCATGGGGACACCCAGGACCTCTTTTTCATACTTAATAACACCCATGGACAAACACCTATGAACAAACACCAACTTTAAGATTGAAAATAATTAAATTACATGACATCTGCCTATGCTCCTCCCCATCTCATCCTACTACTCACTTCTCCCCAGAAATAATGAATGCTCTAAATTTTGTTAATCATTACCTTGCTTTTATTTACACACACACACACACACACACACACACACACACATACACACACATACACCTGTGCCTAAACAATATGTCGTTTAGTTTTGAACTTTATTTAAAAATTGTCAAGCTATATGTCACCTTCATTGTTCTTTTTATTTATAACTACTATGATGAAAATAGAATAAAGTTTGGAAGCCCACGTATTGCCTTTGAGGCTTCTTATTGCCTTTGGACTTTATTCTCCTAAGGTTGGCATTCAAAGCTGTCAATGCCCTGGTTCTGGATAACTTTAATTCCTTCCACTACTGTCCTTTCCAGTCAAACCGTAATGTTCACTGTTACCAACTTCACTGCCTCCATGCTTATCTTTGACAAGTTCCTTACATCTTCCCACATCTCTACTTGGGGGAAATGTTACAATTCTTCATGGTTCAGCTCATGAAACTGACCTTGATTTCCCATCCAAATCCTAATTCCCACATGCTTTATATCTCTCCTAGAGAAGTTACATTTGCCTAATATTGTAAATATCTTTGATGTGTTTTCCCACTACGTTGTAATTTATAAACTCTTTCAGGATCTTTTTCAAATTTTATTCCTTATATAAGCAGGCTTGCAGTAGCTGCTCAATAATTGTTGACTGATTACATGAATATGACTGAAGAAATGCACTTAGCACTGACAATTTGAAGAGAAGCACAGTCTTATCTCAGTTTTTATGGCTAATATAACTTGGGGAAGAGTCTGAAACTCCCTTTTATTTTTCTTCCACTCACCCACTCCCATATCTCTTATTGTGCAAAGGAGACTTAATTCCTGATTATAATCTGAAATTGGGGAATAATCACTTTGTTAGAAACTTTACTCTTGAATTACTATTTCAGTTACACAATTTTAAAGGAAAATTACATGGGATGGGTTTATAGCCTTAAATTTTAGAAAGTTCAATTGTGCCTATAGATTCTGTTCAGTAACAGTTGATAATACATTTTATGACTTCTATACAATTAACCCCAAATCTTCATTAGTTCTGAATATTTATTAGAATTCTGTGAAGCTTGGGGAAATTATAAACAATAATCTCACATACAGTTGTCAATTTCTTTAAAATTTTCATTTGAGGTTTTAGAAAACTAATAATATATTCTTTAAAACCTCCGTAGTCTACAGGACACCAAACACCCTGGTCAATTCAGACAGATCTATTAATTTAACTCCTTAAATCCATTAAGGACTTTTAAATGAGTAAACGAAAAGGTAGGTATTGGGGAATCCTCTTTGTTACTCAGGTCCTGTAATGTGACAACTTTTTATAAAAGCTTTCCAAACAGGATTATCATAGTTCTATTTGCTAACTAATCAATGAGTTGTGTAGATAATGTTATTGCTCCATTTAAAGCTCTGCACCATTTGGAAAGAAAAACAACCATGTGGTTTCAAAAGAAATAGAAATTCTATTAATTCTGAAGGATTAGATTTTCATGGAAATACCATTATTAAATTTTAGTATCCTGCAGTCTTTTCTGAAAAGCTCATAAAATAAAAATCAGTCTCTAGTATTTGTAAAAAAGATTGAAAACTGTAGTGGGATAATGAGAACACTGTGATAGAAATGGGGATAAGGAAGTAGGAAAAGAAAGGAAGGAAAATAGAGGGAAGGAATGAAATGTGAGAAGTGAGTGAAATGATTAGAATTTGGGAAGTGGTAAGAGGTAGGAAGAAATTAGTGATTAAGAGGTAGAGATGAAGATAAGGAAGCAGAAAAACTTTGGGGAAAAGGGGGGAAAGTAAAGAAAGGGGGAGAAAGTTTGGGGAATGGCAAGGTGAATGAGATTAATTTAATAATTGGCCAATATTAGCCTGAATATCTGGTTTACTTCACTTCTAATATAAATCAAAATACCCAGAAGCAATGTGAATACCTTTGGTTTTCTTATTGTATGTTTTGCCATTACCTTGGTAAATGAAGCTCTTGGTAATAAAAGAAAACTTCTAAAGTGTTTGGTATAAACATTAAAATGTCAAATCTTTGGCAATGTTCTATATCACCATAGTATATATAACCTCACAGAAACCAAATAGATACCCAGAGAATGAATTTCTCTCCTTAGAACGAGAAAAAAATGTGGAGCTTTCTCCATCCATCAACTCGAAGAGGGATTCCTTGTGAAACATGTTTCTAATAAGAGCAATAAAGTTCTGCTTGGATCTCAAAAATCAGATTGACATTTATTCAGCAAACTGTTGAGTGCGAACCCAAAGTACTAGACATTCTGCTAATTGCTGGTCATATAGAGATAAATGTAACCTGATCCCTGTTTTGGTCCTCAAGGAGCTACAATAGTAGTTACTTTTTCTTTAAAGTTCTGAAAAAAATTCACTGGTAATTTTACATTTTTCTGTATGACACCTGCCTATATAATTCCAGAGCTGAAATCCCACCAAAGAGCTAAAGGAAATGATCAGTGGCACATTTCAAAAGAGAAAGTCAAAACAATCCATAGCAACTGCTTTCCGGAGTTTAGGCATTCAGTTTGTATTTATCTATCCAGTGTGAGGGCGAGAAAACTAAGGGAAGAAGGAGCTATTAGAGTATTTAGTTTCACATGAGCCCATGAAAAACAATTCTAGCAGCAAGTGCTGCTTCTTCAATGGCTGGAGCCATTAAGTAATAAGCTTTCTCAAGTGGGAGTTGCTGCATTTTCTGCAGCAGATGGTGCCTGGTTGTCACACCTGCTTTGTATCTCTCCTATAGAAGATAAATAAAATAATGCCGCTCATTTTACCATGAATACATCACAATATTTTCAAATCTCTCTTACCTTTCCTGGCTCGCAGGATAAATGGGTTGGCTGTTTAAATCTCCCTTTGGAAGCTTGCACCCACAGGCAACTTGTTCAGGAACATCTCTGGAATATTGGAAAAATAGAATGTAAGACTTGTTTTGCCAAAGAAACAGGATACAGGATTATGTTCATGCAAGGTATACTTTCTCTTTAATCTTCTTCAAGAGTCAGACCTTTCCAGCGCAAAACAGAAAAACACCTTCTATTAGTTACTTAAAATGCCAGTTGCCACTTACAGCTTTAGAGTGCAGTTTCAGTTGCTTTGTTCCTTATAAACTCCAAAGAGCCAAGAGAAATGTCTGTTTGGATGTGTATATACTCTCTATACTTGAATGGAAGCAGCCTGAATAAAGTCCCCAGTTTCCCTTTCACAGACAAGAGTTTACAGTATGCAGGAAAGGTAGTGAGTGATTCAGCTCTCCTCTGCCTTAGCGGTGTGGAGCCTTGGAGCCGGAGAGGGAGGAGATAAGAGAGAAGCTGAAAAGCAAAGTTTGTATAAGCCTTCCACTTTAACCCCTTCGAGGCTTCTTCATGCATGTGCAGGATTAGCAAATGCTCTCTGTCTTTGTAAAAGCTTCTTGGTATGTCATTGAACAGAATCACATCTCTTATTCAATTAAAGAGGTTTTTCATCCTAGACCTTATAGTAATATATGCTTAGCTTTGGAACCAAATATGCCAGGATGTAGTGGTATTTAAATAATTCCATCTTTCCAAAGAGAATGCATGCATATATATGTTCTTAGGTTTGGGAAACTTTTTTTAAATCCTCACCCTAGGATATGTTTCTATTGATTTTTTTTTAGAGAGGGATGGAGGGAGAGAGAGAAACATTGTTCAGTTGCCTCTCATATGTGCCCTAATTGGGAACTGAACCTGCAACTGAGGTATATGTCCTGACCAGGAATTGAACCTGCAATTTTTTGGTTTATGGGACAATGCTCCAACTAACTGAGCCACCTGGCCAGGGCTGGGAAATTTTTTTTTTTTTAAGCATGAACTGAATACTTTTATTTTGAAATTTTTGTGGAAATTTAGTATCAACCTTGGAATCTATGTCTGAGTTTCTGGTTGGAGGTCTAAGCTTTAAGTAGAATATCTTTTAAGAAAGTACGTCTATTCAGGGTGTATGTTTTATTACAAATGAGTACTCTACCTATAGTTAAATCCCTTACCATATTTTATATATTGTAGCAGAAAGAGGGAGATTAACATTTCTTGAGTGCCCACTCTGTGTCAAGCATTTAATGTAGAGAATTTCATGTAATCCTCACAACAACTATTGACTTAGGTATTATTATCCTCATTTTACAAATAAGCAAACTGAGGCTCAGAGAGGAAATATATTGTGCACTTTACTTTTTTTCTACTTTTCATTTTTTAATACTCACCTGAGGATATTTTCTCCATTGCTTTTCAGAGAGAGTGGAAGGGAAGGAGGGAGGTGGGGGTAGGGGAAAGAGAAAAGCATGTTGAAAGAGAGGCACATCCACTGGTTGCCTCCCACATTCAGGGCCATGACAGGGGGCAGGGAATGAACCTGCAATGCAGGTATGTGCCCTTGACCAGGAATGGAACCCGAGACTCTTCGGTGTGCGGACTGATGCTCTAACCACTGAGACCACTAGGGATATTGTACACTTTAGTAAGCTTGGAGCGAGAATTTGAAAACAAGACACTGTGATCCCAAAGTCTCTGTTCTTTTCTCCACAGCAGTGTTTTTTAAACTTTTGTGGGTCTTGGATGCCTTTGAGAACCTAATGAAAACGACCAGAATTAAGCATATAATTTCTATATTCTATGGCCTCTGGATTATGAACAGGTGACTTTCCTCCTATCTCTTTCCCAATATTATAACATCATTAGTGCATAGTTCATTCAACAACTCGTGGCAATCAACAGTTTTCTAACCAGGGAATTAATAATAATAATTTATAACAATGATAGTTTTTAGTAGTAACATTATGTCAATCTTTAATAAATTATTGCAGTGCTTTTCCCTTTAACCCCAAATTCTCCTTAATAAATCTTGTGTCTTCTATATTTTCATTTCCCTCATTCCAATGGTTACAGTGGGTTCAGGCTCTCCTTGAAATCCTTAATACCTTACTGTATAGTCTAATACCTTGTAGAATATGTTGGGCTTTCTCAAAGTGGAGTAGTATGCTCAAGATTCATGAAACTACAGGGTAAACAGGGCTTTTTTCCTAGAAGATAAATTTTACTTGAAAATTCAGATAGAGAGAACATAGGTAATTTGAGTTATAATTTTCAACATAGTTTAAATGACAATAAACACATATAGTGTAGAATGGATAAAACATTTCTATGCAGCCCTAGCTGGTTTGGCTCAGTGGATAGAGCGTCAGCCTGCAGACTGAAGGATCCCAGGTTTGATTCCAGTCAAGGGC
Source organism: Ia io (assembly GCA_025583905.1). Lineage (NCBI taxonomy): Eukaryota > Metazoa > Chordata > Mammalia > Chiroptera > Vespertilionidae > Ia > Ia io. The sequence continues at coordinate 89,907,256 of JAJQQW010000001.1, read as the reverse complement.
ACATGCCTGTGTTGTGGGCTTGATCCCCAGTGGGGGATGTGTAGGAGGCAGCCAATCAATGATTCTCTCTCATCATTGATGTTTCTATCTCTCTTTCCCTCTCCCTTCCTCTCTGAAATCAATAAAGATCTATTTTTTAAAAAATTCTATGCATTTTTACAAGCAAGCATGAGCCTTCAGAGATATTTTACACTTGTGGTGGTCCCTTTTTGAATTACTCAGACTTCCTAGGGACATATGTTCACTCTGTTCTCCCATTTGGGGTATTTTGGTAGAAAAGTTTGAAGATCATGGTGTAACAAAAAGACCATGGATTTTAAAGTCTAATAGACCTGGGTTCCCCCTCCAGCTTTGATCTGTATTTTATGATTTACCTTGAAGTCCATAATTTCTTTGAGACTCATCTGTAAGAGGGAAAATTATCTTCATGAGGATTATATGAGAAAACATCTCTAAAGCATGCATTATCTGGTAGGTGCTCAATAAATGTTAACGGTATTATCTCAAAATTTTAGATATCAGAAGAGAATGAGGCTACTTAAATATAACTCTAGATTTTGCTGGAGATTGTCTTTCACTACCTAATTAGAAAAAAAATCCTTAAGTAACATGATATTAAAATTCAGTTTCCAGAAAGACATAGTAGATGCCCTACAATAGATGGCAAAGTCTAAAGCCAGGTTATCATACACAGAATATACGAAGGAAATGCTTCAAAACAGATTCCAAAAGGCAAAAAAGACAAGTCAGATAGTGGAGGAGAATAGGAAGGAATTTTTTTAAAACATTCCTTTGCAGAGATCTGTTGCCAGGCTAAGACTCCACTCCATCTTTCACAGAAGTGCTGGGATGGGGGAGATATTACCTATTTCATCTCAATGCTAGTAAGATGATGTTTCACCAGACAACTCAGACAGCTAGAAATTTGTTTTCTGCAGTGGAGGCTCCATTCTGAGCAAGATAATGTGGCTCTTGGCAGGAGGAAAGGGTTGATTGTGTTTGGATTGGCTGGCATTCCCAGAATTTATCGGGGCAAGGTATGCTTGAGTGTTTCCTAGACCAAAATGGGGTCCATGAAAGAGAGAGAACAAAGGTGGGGTCACCCTGAACTCTGCCCAATAGAGTCACCTATCAGGGTAGAGAGACTCCAGCTAAATAAGTTAGAACTTTTGGATTCCTAGTTGGCTGTGGAAGGAGTTATAAACTACCTAAGTGAATAGAAATGCATCAGTTCAGGTCACCTAAATTACAGGAGAGAGGTCCTCAGTGGTGGAGACCTTTTAAAACCTAAAGAAGAGCCAGAGACCCAGAGAGTTGGAAACCATTTGTTCTACCAAGGGAGAAATGACCCATCCCCTTATCTCATCTCCCTGTTCCTGCTCCCATGCTGGTGAAGGTCCAAATAGAAGCTGGCAAGTGGGGAGAGAAATAAAAACCTATCACTCCCTCCATCTTCAATAACAGGTGGCCAACACCTACAGAGTAAAAGGAGGAACCTTATCTCTGAGTAAAGCCTGAATAATTTGATTAATATTTTAGACTCAATATGTCCTGATTACTGAATCAAGACTGTTTTTGGTGACTGAATGATTTTAGGACTGTTCTCAAAGAAATGAAAAGTAATGTAATCTGTCCAAATTCCATCTAGGGTCAAAAAAATTTACCCCAATGGAGAACATTTTATTTACATATTGGGGGATAAAATACAGTTGTGTGTTGATTTTGTCATAAATTATACTTTAAAATATACTAGTGAACCCGGCTGGTTTGGTTCAGTGGTTGAGCATTGACCTATGATGGCCAGGGCATGGGATCAGGTGGTCATGGTTTGATTCCTGGTCAGGATGCATGCCCAGGATGTGGGCTCAATCCCAAGTAGGGGCCATGCAGGAGGCAGCCAATAAATGATTATTTCTCATCATTCATGCTTCTATCTTTCTCTCCCTATTCCATACTGTCTTAAATCAATAAAAATATATTTAAAAATACTGGTTGTACTTATTACTTCATTCCTTCATTCAACAAACATCTCACTGCCTATTATATGCCAGACATTGTACTAGGAATTAGACATACAGTGAAATGAAAAAATAGTCTTGCCCTCAAATTGCTTATTGTGTATAGCAGGGGTCAACAAACTTCTTCTGTAAAGATGAAGATAGTAAATATTTCAGAATTTGTGGGGCACTTAAGATATCTGTTGCATATTCTTTTTTAAAAACCTACTGTATAAAAATACCCAAACCATTCTTGATGGCTACACAAATCAGATTTAACCCATGGGCCTCAGTTTGCTGGCTCCTAATGTGTGGAAGAAACAATTTTTTTTTAAACTACCAATTACCATACATTTATTATGACTGAAGACGTGTTTAGGGTATGTAAGGAGGGAACACAGAAGAGCATTACCTATCTCTGGCTGAGGAATTGGGGCTTCCAGGGGGTGGCATTGTTGATTTGAGACCTGAAGGATTAGTAAGAGCTAATCCAGGTTAAAGGAGGTGAGTGGTATTCAAGGGAGATGGAACTGCCTGTACAGAGGTGTTAAAGCTTGGCAGAGCCTGGTTCACTTTAGAAACTACAGAAGGGGAAACAACCTTACAGAGGTAAAGTGGTTTACTCAAGGTTATACAACTAGTAAGTGATGGAGCCTAAACTCTTAACCCATGTATGTCTGACTCTAAACCCATGCTCTTAGCCACTGGGACTGAGGCTGTGTATAAGATCTGCTTCTTAGTATTTGCAAACCAGCAATTCTGTCTGGTTCACTTCTGATTTCGCTGGGGCTGAAAATGTCAAAGTTCTAAAAGGACTTGCAGACCCTAAAAAATAAGACAATCAATAATGTTGGGTTGTCTTGATAAGAACTCTAGTTCTACCTTTAAAAAATAATCCTGAGGAGGACCAAGATGGCGGCATAGGGCGGACGCCTGATTGTTGCCTACCACAACAATTTTGAAACTACAACTGGAAAACAGAGCAGACACCATCCAGAACTACCGGAGGGCTGGCTGAGCAGATGCTCTACAACTAGAATAAAAGAGAGGGGGACGCAGGATGATGCTGATGCTGGTGAGCCAAAGATCTCACTTTAAAATCTACGGCTCTGGAAGATGGTGGCGGAGTTGAACAGCTGATCTGTTGCCTCACATGGCAGTTTCGGAAATACAACTAAAAGATGGACTGGTGAGTGCGGCGACTCCTGCTCGCGTCTCCCCAGGCTGGGCGGCTGCTCCTCTCAGTCAGCACCTCAGCCAGGGCCATGAGCTAGTGAGCGGCCACAGCAGCTGCTATGGCGGCGGCCACGGACTCGGCGCAGTGGCTCTCGGTGAAGGAAGAGACCATCTTTCTGCAGGACGGGCCCATCCGCGTCACCGACCTGGCCGAGCTGCCCAGTGAGATCCTTGGGGCCTGGGAGGCCGCCAACACCGACTTGGAGGATTTTTAGGATTTCCTGTCTTACATTCAAGTCCTTTAGCCATTTTGAGAGAGGAGAACCAAGAAGGCGGCAAAGTTAAACAAATGAACTGCGCCGCGCACAGCAATTTCAAAAATACAACTGGAGGACAGAGCGTCTGCCACCCAGAACCACAGGAGAGCTGGCTGAAGGGTGGATTTACAGCTAAGAGGGAAGAGGAAAGAGCGAACTCGGAAGGGATAAGGTGCGGAGGCGCGTGGGTCGGACTGGTGGCGGGGGAAGGGTCGTGCGGCTTTTTTTCCAACCCTAAGGGAGATTAGCTCCCCATCACCCTGAAATCCAGCTTCTGGGGACTCGCAGGAGACCCAGACGCCTGCGGGGAGAGGCTGGACTCTCGGCCTTCGTGTCGGAGAGTGGGAGTAACTTCCTTGAGGAGGTGTGCCCAGCAATCAGTGTTTGCTGTGCTGGAGTGCGGAACGAGGGGGCTTAGAAACGTGGAAAGCAGAAAAAGCAGACTTGCAGCCATTGCGGTTCACCACACCATGGCCTGGTGGCGCCCTGAGACCCCGCCCCGCCCTGAGATCTGCCCTTCCCTGGGACCCGCCCCACACGTTTTGCAGACCCGCCCCACACATTTTGCAGGCCCACCTGGGCTCCAAGCAGCGGCTTTTGCATGTGGGTGGCCTGCCCTGTGGCAGCTTGACCAGATGAACTGTGGTTCTAGTCGGACTGCTCCAGGGCCGCTTAGACAGGAGGAGGAAACTGCAGTTTTTGCTGTAATTCCTGCTGAGTGGCCTCAGGCAGTAGCTGACCTACACTCCATTGGAGACCCAGAAACGAGGGCATCTAGTGGTCGGTGTGAGATGACACCAGATTTCAACCACTCGCATAAGGGACACATTCAAGAGGCAGACTCAGTGAGCGCCAAAGCCTTACTGGAACAAGTCCCGGTCCATAAACGTGTCTCCTGCACAGCAGCTCTTCCTTTATAGAAACAGAGGGTCCTCACGGACAATTGGCCAGGAGGACAATTCCTCCCAGTGACACCAACAACAATCAAGACTTAACTATACAAAGGAGGACCAAGATGGAGGCATAGGGCAGAAGCCTGATTGTTGCCTACCACAACAATTTTGAGACTACGATGGGAGAACAGAGCAGACACCATCCAGAACCACCAGAGGGCTGGCTGAGCAGATGCTCTACAAATAGAATAAAAGAGAGGGGTACGCGGGATGATGCTGATGCCAGTGACCCAAAGATCACACTTTAAGAACTACGGCTCAGGCGACACAATGGAAGCCTGGAACGTGCTTGGCGCAGTTCCCCCGGCAGTCTCCGGCTGAGGGGACGGCTCCACTCACTGCCGAGCATGGACAGACGAGCCCCTGAGACACATGGGGTGGGAGACTCCGTGCTTGCTGACCTCTGAGTCCTTCAAGAATCTCAACGCCCCAGAAGCGGCCAGGTGCGCATGCTCGGTGACTGGCCACCGCTGAAGACCCAAGGGCTGACTCAGTGACCCTGGACCAGCCCGCCACTGCGCACTGGGCACACGGGAGCTTCGCTGAGCCCGCAGCCCAACGAGTTCTGTGGCAGCCGCCCTGGAGTTCTGAGAAAATGGCCGAAGGAATTGCTGAGAGGGAATTGACCAACAGGAATTGGGATCAAGAAGACAAAACCCCGCTGGGTCCCGGGTCTGGGTGAGGCTGGGAACTGGGTCGGGGTGGGGCTGGGTCCCGGGTCCGGGCGAGGTCACATGCCCCTGGATCTGGGTGAGGCTGGTTCCCAGGCCCGGGTGAGGCCACGCGCCCCTGGGTCTGGGTGAGGCCACGTGCCCCCATGGGTCCGGATGAGGTTGCGCGCCCCTGGATCCGGGTGAAGCTGGATCCCGGGTCCGGGTGAGGCCGTGTGCCCCTGGATCCGGGTGAGGCTGGGTCCCGGGTCTGGGTGAGGCCGTGCACCCCTGGGTCTGGGAGAGGCCACGCGCCCCTGGATCTGGGTGGGGCCACACGCCCCTGGGTCCGGGTGAGGCCACGCGCCCCTGGGTCCGGGTGAGGCCACACACCCCTGGGTCTGGGTGAAGCTGGAGCATCCCAGGTCCGGGTGAGGCCGTGTGCCCCTGGACCCGGGTGAGGCTGGGTCCCGGGTCCGGGTGAGGCCGCGCACACCTGGGTCCAGGTGAGGCCACGCGCCCCCTGGGTCTGGGTGAGGCCACGCGCCCCTGGGTCTGGGTGAAGCTGGATCCCAGGTCCGGGTGAGGCCGTGTGCCCCTGGATCCGGGTGAGGCTGGGTCCTGGGCCCAGGTGAGGCCACGCGCCCCTGGGTCTGGGAGAGGCCACGCGCCCCTGGGTCCGGGTGAGGTCATGCGCCCTTGGATCCGGTTGAAGCTGGATCCCGGGTCCGGGTGAGGCCCTGTGCCCCTGGATCCGGGTGAGGCTGGGTCCCGGGTCTGGGTGAGGCCGCGCGCACCTGGGTCCAGGTGAGGCCACGTGCCCCTTGGGTCTGGGTGAGGCCACGTGCCCCGGGTCCGGGTGAGGCCATGCGCCCCTGGGTCCGGGTGAAGCTGGATCATCCCGGGTTCGGGTGAGGCCGTGTGCCCCTGGATCCGGGTGAGGCCACATGCCCCTGAGTCCGGGTGAAGCCGTGCCCCTGGGTATGGCCGAGACCAAACCAGAGGGTGTCGGACCTGCATTACCACCATTTGTCCACCATCCAGAGCTGAGGGGTCAGTACCGACATGTACACATAAGGAACTGGTGGACATTGATATTGGGTCTCAAAAGAACTGTTGGTCCAGAAAGAAACTCACTACAGACTGATTCATTTGCCTGTCAGCATAACTATTATTGCTCGTCTCACATTCAGTTCTTATAAGTATATCTCTAGTGACACATGATCTCGCTCATCTAGGGGAAATGATGAACAACATAGACTGATGAACAAGAACAGAACCAGAAACAAGGAGGCATCGATTGGACTATCGGGTCTCAGAGGGAGGATAGGGGAGGGTGGGGGGAGGGGGGAGAGATCAACCAAAGGACTTGTGTGCATGCATATGAGCCTAACCAATGGTTAAGTTCAACAGGGGGTTGGGGCATCCGAGGGGAGGGGTGTGGGATGGGAATGGGGGGATGAGGACAAATATGTGACACCTTAATCAATAAAGAAATTAAAAAAAAAAAAGAAAAAAAGAAAAAAAAATAATCCTTCCACCCAATAAAACCTAGTATGCATTGGTGAAATTCAGTTTGCTTCCTTCAGCTTTACAGGAATTTTTACCACCCTGATAGCTAAGGTCTAGCACAACGATAATGTAATTTCTTTCCTTCTCATTATAAATTTAGACACCTAGAAGGGACAGTATCCTCTGACTTGGACTACATATCATCCCAATATCACTGACATTAATGACCTTGGACAAGTGAATTTACTCAGCAAAGATTAAATCTGTCAACTTTTCATTGATTGCTTGATGGATTTAAATTGAGGTAGCATGAATTGGAGAGCTAGGTTAGCCATGAAGCAACACCTCCTTGACAACACTCACTTTGAAGCCTCCATGTATTTTTGGAGTCAGCAAGAGTAGGGGTTGAAATGAGGGAGAAAAAGGTTATAGGAATGGTCCAGCCTTGCTGTTGCTGGCCTTCCAGTGGTCAATGGTTCTTAACCAGGGTTGTGATTTATCAACCCAGATATACAGAATCTTGGCTTTATCCCAGACTTTCCGCAGGAATGAGACCTGAGAATACGTATTTTTTGTTATTGTTGTTAATCCTCACCTGAGGATATTTTTTCCATTGATTTTTAGAGAGAATGGAAGGGAGGGGGAGGAAGGGAGAGAGAGAAAGAGAAAGAGAGACAGAGAGAGAGAGAGAGAGTGAGAGAGAGAGAGAGAGAGAGAAGTGAGAGAGGGAGAGAGAGAGATGTGAGAGAGACACATCAACTGGTTGCCTCCCACACATGCCCTGGCCAGGGCATGGGATCAAACCTGTAACCCAGGCATGTGCCCTTGACCAGGAATTAAACCCATGACCTTTTGGTGCGTGGGCCGACGGATACTCCAACCACTGAGCAGCGTAGGCCTGGATGAGAATATGTATTTTTAACAAGCTCCACAACTGCCTCGGGGAACAAAGAGGTAGGTACCTAATGAAAAGATTGTACTAAAAAGTATATCAGACACCCTTAATCTATGCATAGAAATTCTGCTTACTTTTTACAGAAATACTAGTAGAAAAGAAATACTAAAATTCATATCCTATCTAATAAAAGAGTAATATGCAAATTGACCATCACTCCAACACATAATATGGCTGCCCCCATGTAGTCAAAAATGGCTGCCCCCATGTGGACACAAGATAGCCGCCACAAGATGGCCAGCAGGGGAGGGCAGTAGGGAGGGACCAGGCCTGCAAGGGAGGGCAGTTGTGGGCAATCAGGCCAGCAGGGGAGGGCAGTTAGGAGGTGACCGGGCCAACAGGGGAGGGCAGTTGTGTTGGGACCAGGCTTGCAGGGGAGGACAGGTGGGGGGGACCTAGGCCTGCAGGGAGGACATTTGGGGGGGCAGGCCTACAGGGAAGGGCATTTAGGGGTGACCAGGCCAAAAGGGGAGGACAGTTAGGGGCGACCTGACTGGCAAGGGAGGGCAGTTAGGGGCAATCGGGCTGGCTCGCAAGCAGTTAGGCATCGATGAGGCTGGCAGTGGAGTGGTTAGGGAGTGATCAGGCTGGCAGGCAGAAGCAGGCGAGCGGTTGGGAGCCAGCAGTCCTGGTGGGATTGGGCCTAAATTGGCGGTCGGACATCCCTCAAGGGGTCCCAGATTGGACAGAGTGCAGGCTGGGCTAGGGACACCCCTCCCTCCAGTGCACGAATTTCGTGCACCGGGCCTCTAGTGGAATTATAAAAGACTGGGAATAACCACAGCAGTCTTGAGAAAGAAGAACAAAGCTGGAAGCTTAACACTTCCTGATTTGAAACTATATTACAAATCTATAGTAATCAAAACAGTATGATACTGGTATAAAAACAGACACATGGACCAATGGAACAGAATCAAGAGTCCAGAAATAAACCCATACATATATAGTTAACTAATCTTTGACAATGGAGCCACCATTAATACTCAAGGGAGAAAATATCATATACTTAATAAATGATGCTGGGAAAAGTGGATATTTATATGCAAAATATGAAACTGTAGCCCTATCTTATACCACTCATAAAAATGAACTAAAAATGGATTAAACATTCAAATGTAAGACCTGAAACTATAACACTCTTAGAAGAAAAGAGAAAAAATCTCCTTGACATTGGTCTTCTCAATGAGTTTTTTATATGATACCAAAAGCACAAACAGCAAAAGTAGAAATAAACAAGTAGGATTACATCAAACTAAAGCTTCTGCACAGCAAAAGAAATGATCAATAAAATAAAAAGGCAACCTATTGAACGGGAGAAAATATTTGCAAATCATATATCTAATAAAAGATTAATATCCAAAATATAAAGGAACTCATACAATTCAATAGCAACAGACACAATAATCCAATTTTAAAAATGGGCATATGACCTGCATAGACATTTTTCCAAAGAAGATATACAAATGGACACCAGGTACATGAAAAGGTGTTCAACATTATTGATCATCAGGCAAATGCAACTCTAAACCACGAGATATCACCTCACATCTGTTAGAATGATTATTATAAAAAAGATAAGAGATAAATGCTAGCAGGAGATTAGGAGAAAAGGGAGCCCTTGTGCACTGTACATAGGAATGTAAATGGGTACAGCCACTATGGAAAACAAGATGCCAGTTCCTTAAAAAATTAAAAATAGAACTACCATATTATCTAGCAATCCTACTTCTGGGAATACATCTAGAGGAAAAGGAATTACTATCATTGCAGCATTATTAACTGTTGGGAAGCATGAGACTTGGTTGGAAAGTTTGTAAGGAGGACATTCTGATAAAAAGGAAGTGTGTAGAAGGCCGCCTGCCCTGTTTATCAGAATTCCGACTTAGGGGAGACTTAGGGGAGTGTCGAAGGCACCCCTAATTATTCCTTGACTTTTCCAAACAAGTCTGTGCATGTGTAGACCCCCGGGTGTTTACTGGAATCCTATGTTTAATCCCTGGATGCCCTTGCCTAGAGTACAATGTAAACACATGTGTTCTCTCAAGATTACTCCCACACTGATTGTATCTAAAGATAAAAACTGCAATAAAAGGTTACCGAGGCAGGCAATCGAGGCTGTTTGGACCCTTGAGCCAGGAGCCCCTTATCCCTCTCTTTCACAGTCAAACTGTGTCTGAGTAATATGTTCATCTGTTGTTCAGGGGCTGCTGGTCAACCCTGGCGATTAACAATAATAACAAAGACATGAAAACAATCTAAGGTTCCTTTAATGACAGCATGGATGAACCTTGAGGGCATTATGCTAAATGAAAAGGTCAGAAAGACAAATACTATATGATGTGACTTATATGTGGAATCAATAAAAAACAAACTCATAAAAACAGAGAGCAGATTGGTGGTTGCCTTGTGGAAGAGAGGGTGAGGGAAGTGAGTGAAAGTGCTCAAAAGGTACAAACTTCCAGTTATAAGATGAATAAGTCCTTTGGATGTAATGCACAGCATAGTGACTGTACTTAGCAATACCACCTGTATACTTTGAAAGTTGCTAAGAGAGTGCATTTTAAAATTTCTCACCACCAAAAATAAAGTATCTATGTAAGTTAGTAATTATGTAAAGTGGCGGATGTGCTAACTAACCTTATATTAGTAATCATTTTGCAATGTATATGTATATAAAATTATCACTGTACACCTTAAACTTACACATATTCTATATTAATTATCCTATATAATAAAAGGTGAATATGCAAATTGACTGAATAGCAGAATGACTGGTTGCTATGATGCTCACTGACCACCAGGGGGCAGACGCTCAATGCAGGAGCTGCCCCCTGGTAGTCAGTGCACTCCCACAGGGAGAGCACCACTCAGCCAGAAGCCGGGCTTACAGCTGGCGAGCGCAGAGGCAGTGGCAGAAGCCTCTTCCACCTCTGTGGCAGCATTAAGGATGTTCGACTGCTGCTTAGGCCTGCCGTCAGTTGGACATCCCCCAAGGGTGCCCAGACCACAAGAGGGCGCAGGCTGGGCTGAGGGACCACTTCCAAGTGTACGAATTTTCATGCACTGGGCTTCTCGTATGTTAATAAAGCTGGAAAATAAAAGAAAATTCTTCTTAAGAAGGGAATATGTGGAAGTTCACTGTTCTAATGTTTCATTATCCTGACAAATGGGCTTTTATTACTAAATCTGAAAATGCTATTTTAGCAATGAATATGATGCTCTTTTGTGCTACACTTCTGAAGAAATGAAAAAAAAGCAAAGTCAGAGCTAAAACTGTAATTAGAACAAGTTTATATATGTCAATCAGTTAAAGACTGCAGGCATATTACATGCATATATTTCTTTTTTTATTTTTCAAGTACAGGGTATCTATAATAATAAAAGGGTAATATGCTAATTAGACTGGATGTCCTTCCGGATGTCATTTTGGACGTCATTCCTGATAAAGCCAGGGCTAGTGGGAAGCCAGCCTGGGTCCCAGGTGCATGTGGGTGGCTGGAGGGAAGCCAGCCCGGGTCCGGGGTGCCTGTGGGCAGCCCAAGGGAAGCCAGCCTGGGTCCCAGGTTGCCGGTGGTCTTGATCCAGTATCTAGAAGGGTTCAGGAATGTGGAGAAGGCTCTGTGTGTAAATTAATCAAGAGTCCAGAGATTAAACATAATTTTGGAAGGCATAATAAACCCTTTTATTATTATAGAGAAGACTTACCTAAAGGAACAAAGTTCTCCCTGTCTCAGGACCCCTTGCTATTTATTAACACAAATTGTCCTAAGGCAAGGTAGATATACGCATCAAAGGGCAAGGTTTAGTATTCAGAATCCATTGTCAGATTGGGGAACTTCCTCTGGCTGTTCAGGTGTTTGGTCAGCAGGAGGCATTAACATGTAGATTGAAATGCCCTCAGCTGTCTGGCAGCAAGCAATCATTTATGCATCCTTTTCAGGTTTGGGGAAATGCCCTTAGCCATTTCCAACAGGCAATAACATATGTGATTCAGCCCTTGCTGAGTCTCCAAGTTCCATCAATATTGGCGAATATGTTCTCCTATTCAATATGTTCTCCTTTTGATGAAACTCTTGCATTTATGACATGCTGGAATTAGCTTCCAGCACCAGGTCCACAAGGAAGCCAGCAGAAGGAAGGCCTACTCTTGCACAAATTTCGTGCATTGGGCCTCTAGTATTCAATATTATTTTGTACTAGAGGCCTGGTGCACGAAATTTGTGCATGGGTAGGGTCTCTATGCCTGGCTGGTGACCAGGGCGAATCAGGGCTTTCTGGCTGCTGGCCAGGGCCTTCCTTCATTCCGCGCTACCCCCTGATGGTCAGCGCACATCAGAGTGAGCAATTGAACTCCTGGTCTCCTGGTCAAACTCCCAAGGGGACACTTTGCATATTAGCCTGTTTTTTATATATATATATATATATATATATATATATATATATATATATATATATATATATATATATATATATATATATATATATATAGTAGTTTCAGGTGTACAGCATAGTGGTTATAAAGTTGTCCCCCACTAATATTTCAAGTACCCACCTGGCATCATACATAGTTATTACAATATTATTGACTATATTCCCTATGCTGTACTTTACATCCCCATGACTATTTTGTGACTTACAATTTGTACTTTTTAATCCCTTCACCCTTTTTCCCAGTACCCCAATCTCCCTCCCTTGTGGAAACCAGAAGTCTGGTCTCTGCATGCAGGGTTTGTTTCTAATTTTTTTGTTCATTTATTTGGCCTTTATATTCCACATATAAGTAAAATCAAATGGTATTTGTCTTTCTCTCTCTGATTTATTTCACTTAGCATAATACCATCTAGGTCCAACTGTGCTGTCACAAATGGTGTGATTTTATTTATTCTTTTTTATGGCCAAGTAATATTACATTGTATATATGTAACACTACATTTTTATCCACTGGTCTATTGATGGACACTTGGGTTGTTTTCATTTCTTAGATCTTGTAAATATCACTGCAATGAACATAGGGGTGCATACATTCTTTCAAATCAGTGTTTCAGATTTCTTTGGATATACTCCCAGATGTGGAGTTGCTGGATCATAAAGCAGTTCCATTTTTAATTTTTTGAGATAACTCTATACTGTTTTCCACAGTGGCTGCATCAATCTGCATTCCCACCAATACTGCAGTAGTGCACAAGGGTTCCCTTTTCTCCACAAACTAATCAACACTTGTTTGTTGATTTATTGATAACCAGAGGCCTGGTGCACAAATTCGTGCACAGGTGGGGTCCAGCCACCTGTCCTGATGGGGGCTGATTGGGGCCGGGCAGGCTGGGGGAAGGGGCCATGGGAGCTTGGGAGGGGTGATCAGGGCCCTGATCAGGCCGGTTGGCCACCTCAGTGTGCGACATAGTGACTGGTCGTTTCAGTCATTCTGGTCATTCCGTCATTCTGGTTGCGTGGCTTTTATATATAGATAGCCATTCTGACAGATGTGAGATGATATCTCCTTGTGGTTTTAATGTGCATTTCTCTGAAGATTAGTGGCATTGAACATCTTTTCATATTTCTGTTGACCATCTCTATGTCCTCTTTGGAGAAGTGTTTATTCAGGTCCTCTGTCCATTTTTTAATTGGATTGTGTTTTTTTGTGCTGGTGAGTTGTATGAGTTTTTTGGATATTAGCCTCTGATATCATTGGCGAATATGTTCTCCTATTCAGTAAGTTGTCATTTTCTATCATGTCTTTTGCTGTGCAAAACATTTTAGTTGATGTAGTCCAATTTGTTTGCATGTTTTTGTTTCCCTTGCCCAAAGATATATGTCAGAAAAAAATATTGATAAGAGAAATGTGAGAGATATTACTACCTATGTTTTTTTCTAGTTTTATGGATTTGAGTCTTACATTGATGTCTTTAATTTATTTTTAGTTTATTCTTGTATATGGTTTAAGAAGGTGTTCTACTTTTATTTTTTGCATGTATCTGTCTAATTTTCTCAACATCATTTACTTTTTAAAATTTTAATTCTATTTTTCAATTATAGTTTACTTTCAATATTATTTTGTATTGATTTCCCCAACATTATTTATTGAATAGATTATCTTTACCCCATTCTATGTTCTTGCCTCCTTTGTCATAGATTAACTGACCATATCAGCATGGGTTTATTTCTGGGCTCTTTATTCTGTTCCACTGTTTTAATTACTATAGCCTTGTAGTATAGTTTGATATCAGGTAACATGATACTTCTGACTTTGTTCTTCTTTCTAAAGATTTCTGTGACTATTCATGGTCTTTTGTGACTCCATGTAAACTTTTTGATTATTTTATCTAGTTCTGTGAAAAAATACCATTTATATTTTGATATGAATTGCACTGAATCTATAGATTGTTTTTGGTAGTATGGCCATGATGTTAATTCTTGCTATCCATGAGCATGGTATATGCTTCCATTTATTAGTATCTTTCTTAATTTCTTCCTTCAATGTCTTATGGTTTACCAAATACAGGTCTTTTACCTCCTTGGTTATATTTATTCCTAGGTATTTTATTCTATTTGCTTATTTATTTATTTATTGTTAATCTTCACATAAGGATATTTTTTCCATTGATTCTTTTTTAGAGAGAGTGGAAGAGAGGGGCGAGAGAGAGAAACATCTATGTGAGAAAGACACATCAATTGGTTGCTTCCCACATGAGACCCAACCAGGGTGGGAGATTGAGCCTGCAACCGAAGGACATGCCCTTGACCAGAATCAAACCTAGGACCCTTCAGTCTGCAGGCCTATGCTCTATATACTGAGCCAAACTGGCTAGGGCCTATGTATTTTATTTTGATGCAATTGTAAATGGGATTGATTGTTAGTTTCCTTTTCTAATAGTTCATTAATGCATTATAAAAATTCAATAAATATCTGAATATTTATTTTGTATTCTGCTACTTTTCTGGATTTATTTATCTGTTCTACCAGTTTTTTGTGTGTTTTTTGTTTGTTTGTTTTTGGTGTGGAATCTTTACAGTTCTCTCTAAATAGTATCACAGTTTTACTTATTTTTTTCCAATTTGGATGCCTGTTTTTTCTTCTTCTTGTCTGATTGCTGTGGCTAGGACTTCTAGTACTGTGTTGATTAAGAATGGTGAAAGTGGACATCCCTGTCTTGTTCCTGATCTTAAGGGAAACACTTTTTCTCCATTGGATATGATATTAGTTGTTGTTTTATCATATACTAGAGGCCCAGCATACGAAATCATGTGCAGGTAGGGTCCCTAGGCCTAGCCTGCGATCAGGGCCATCTTCTGCCCTCTCACCAGTCCCCAGTCCTGCCCTGCCACCTCCACCCACCCTGGTTCCCTGTTGGCCAGGTGATCGATCTGAACCTGCGGGCTGGGGGAGGGACCAAGGGGTCTGCCTTCCACCCGCTCACCACTCCTCAGTCCTGCCCCAACACTTCCACCCACCCTGGTTTCCTGTTGGCCAGGCAATAGATCTGAGCCTGTGGGTTTGGGGAGGGACCAAGAGGTAGGTGTTTCATCTGCTCGCCAGTCCCCAGTCCCACCCCACCACCACCCACCCAGGTTCCCCATGGGCCATCCAGTGATCGGAGCCTGCAGGCTGAGGGGAGGGACCGAGAGGTGGTCAATGCACTTCACAGTGACTGGTTGATCGGTCATTCCAGTCATTACGCTGTTACTGTCACTGGCCTTTTATTATATAGGATGGCTTTAATTATGTTGAGATATGTTCCCTCTATTGCCACTTTGCTAAGAGTTTTTACCATAAATGGATGCTGGATTTTGTCAAGTACTTTTTCTGCATCCATTGATATGATTATATGACTTAGCTTTCATTTTGTTTGTGTGATGTATCACATCAGTCGATTTGCAAATATTGCATCAATCTTGCATCCCAGGAATAAATTCCATTTGATCATGGTGAATGATCTTTTTAATATATTGCTGAATTAAGTTTGCTAATATTTTGTTGAGGGCTTTTGTATCTATGTTTATCAGGAATATTAGCCTACATATATATTTTTTCTTCGTAGTGTCTTTATCAGGTTTTGGAATTAGGATATGCTGGTCCTGTAAATTAGGATATGCTCATCCTGTAAGTTAAGCTTCGGTATCTTCCCTCTTCTTGAATTTTTGGAATAGTTTGAGAAGAATAAGTGCTAGTTTTTCTTTGAATGTTTGCAAAAAATAACCTGTGAAGCCATTCATTTCAGGACTTTTTTCTGGGAGTTTTTTTATTACTATTTTGATTTTGTTGGTTATAATTGGTTAGTTCAGATTTTCAGTTTCTTCTTGATTTAGTATTGGGCACTTGTATGTTTATAGAAATTTACTCATTTATTCCAGATTGTCCAATTTGTTGACATATAATTGTTTGTAATATTTTATAATTTTTGTGTTTTGTGATGTGAGTTGTTATACATGCACATATTTCTTCTACATCTCAAGATATCAAAGGAATACAAAATATAAATTCATAATGATGAAGATAATGGGAAAGTGGTCATTAGTAGATAAAAGTGGGATGAAGGCTGGAAAGCAGATGAAGGAGTAGTAACTGATGAAGCAGAATGAAAGAAGCCACAATTTAGAATACCTGCAAAAAGGTGATATAGTGAAAGAGAAAGTTACTCTTCCCTTCATAAATGTTAGATTTGAAATAGAGAATGAATGAGATGTAAGGCAGAATTAGAGGGATGAATCAATTCATTTTTATAGAGTTGATTTGCCCATTACCTTCCCCAATCTGGTAGACAGAATGCCCTATTGTCAGATATATCCTCCATGAGTCCCCAAATTGGAGTGTTATTCTTTAAAGAAATGGAGAGGTCCAAGAGAAAAGTTTTATTTTTGCATCTAGGCAACTCCCAAAAAAATATCTAGCTCCTTACTCAGGTATATGAAGCTCACAATCACTTTTTATTGTCTCATTCTTCCATGTGAACAAAAACATCAATGATTACCAGATACTTGAGAAAAACTTTCAACATGAAAGGGAATGATAAACAAATGGAAAAGGACCCTTGACAGAGAAAAAAGAGAAACAAAAACACTAATTGGTATATTCAGAGAGATTGACGAAAGTGTTGTATTTATATAACAGAAATAAGATCTTTGAAAATAAATAAGAAAACAAGAAAGATCTGTTTATATAAAAATATTATCACTGAGATAAAATTTAAGGGAAGAGTTGGAGGATAAAGTTGAGGAAATATCAAAGAAAGTACCACAAAAAGACTAAAATATGTAAAATGAGATAGAAAGAAATATAATACATAAGGAGTAAACCCAGGATATCCAACATTTGACTAATATTAATTCGAGAGGATCAAATAGATAGAATTATCAAAGAAACAATACTAGTATATTTTCACAGTTTATTCTTGTGAAATTTCAGAATATAAAGTATAGAGATATCCTCAAAATTTCCAGAGGAAAAATACAGGTAACCTACAAAGAAATGAGAATGATATTGACGTCAGACTTCTTATCAGCAATCTCATAGACGAGACAGTATTGTAGCAATGCCTTCAAAGTTCTGAAGAAAAATGACTTTCTTAAGCACTGATAAACTATCAGTCAAGTGTGAGAATAGAATAAAAGTATTTTCAGATATGAGATGACTTCCAGAATTAATCTTCACCAAATGCTTTTAAGGGAAATTGAGGATTTAGTCTAGCAAAAGAAAAAAAAAAAGAGGAAATAAACCAAGAAAGAGAAAGACATGGATTCTTGAAAACAATGTATCCAACCCATGGAAGCAGTGAAGTTCCAGGATGATAACTGTGGAATAATTCTAGAGAGAATTAGCCCACAACAGAGCCCTAGGTTGGAGACCTCTGTGAGTAAAGTTTCCAGAAAAAGTTTTTATTTATCCGTTATTATGGAGACTTTAAAAATAAACTAACAACAACAAAAACAAACAAACAAAAAACAGAATATGATACAGGCAAATAGTAAAGGGTGGATAAAAGCATCTATTAGAAACTCCAGGAAAAATGAAAAAAGCTGGACAAGAAAGGAAATATAATCTAATTTGTGACTCTGAAGTAGACATTATGTACATCATCACAAAAATGTAAATAGTGTGACTGATTTTAACTTTCAGGCTAACCTACAGGCAAAGGGCAAAATACTTATCTCTATAGAATACATGTAAAATAAATAGACAGATGAGAAGTTGGGGTGGTGAAAGCACTGAAGGGACATGTAACAAAAGTACTATAACTATAATATGTAAAATTCAAGGCAACTTATAGAGGAAACAAAATAATTATATAATTATGTTAGATAAATGGGAGAGGAAAGAAGAAATGATTATATGTGTGACAAAGTAGTATAATAATTTTATGTGGTGATAAGAGAAGGTAACTACAAGAAGAAACAGTTAAATGAATAACAGGGATGGTCCTGAAGAGCATAAATATGGGATGTGTCATGGTGGAGCAGAAGTCAGTTGCTTTGCATCATAAACTCTCTGTATTAAAGTTTTAATCCTGTGTGTGTTTAACTTTGATACTTTTAAATTATTTAAGAAATTAAGCTTGTTTTTTTTTTTTTAGGTTTTTGTCCAATGAAGATGGCTACCATGGACAATGGTATTTAGATCAGGAACAATCAATTAATAAGCATTTATTAGAAACTTAAGTGCCTAGTACCCTGCCAGGTGCTACAGGACGTTTCAAGAGTATTTAGGAGACAGTCTCTGTCCAGAAGAAACTTGAAATCTAGTTGGGCATATAGCAAACCAATACATGAAACAATTAGAGAAGTAAAATACATAGTAAAATGCTGAATTGTTAAAATGTTAAATTATGCCCACAGGCAAATATAGTAAAAGGAAGATGAAATCAGTGTGGATTGGAATTAGGGAAGGATTCAGGTAGAACTGGGGATTTTTTCTGGTCTTAAAAGATGGAAAAAATATGAATAGGTCTAGAAGGAAGGGGCCTCAAAGGAAGGAAAGGCAACATGTACAATGGCTTACAGATGATTTTTTTCTACTTATGTACTACTAGAGGCCTGGTGCATGCACTGGAGCCGGGGGGTCCCTCAGCTCGGCCTGCCCCCTCTAGCAGTCTGAGAGCCCTCAGGGGAAGGTGATGCCCCATCATACCTCTGTTGCTGCCACTGCCGGCAGCGCAAGCCTCGACCGGTCCTGGTTACCTGAGCCTCGGACAGCCCTGGGCGGCTGGGCAGCCACCATCCGAGGGTTGCCTGTGCCTTGGGCCGGCCCTGGGTGGCTGGGGAGCTGAGGGAACTGGGGTACTCAGAGGCAGGTATGCAGAGCCTGCTGCTCTGGCGGGGCTGAGGGGACTGAGCGCCACCACCTTGTGGCTGTGGGCGCCACCATCTTTGAGGGTGTGGCAGTCAATTAGCATATTCCCTCCTTATTGGCTGTGGGTGCTGCCATCTTTGCGATGACGTGAGGGTCAATTAGCATATTCCCTCTTTATTAGATAGGATTAGGCATAATTTTTTATCTTAATATCACTAAAAAGCTCTTTCTCTTTAAGTCTCCCTAATATAACAACTTTCCCTGAGTGGATTATTTTTTTCATGCTGACAGCGCAGTAAATTTTCTGTCACTTTGCAGAATGGGAGCTGCCATTTACTAAATGAGCTCTTCTTTATTCTGTGCTTTTTTGTTGCCAAGTCTTAATAAAGACAGATGGGTTTCTCCCATTGTGCTGCTGCTTCCCATTTCAGACTGATGAGTATGAGACTGAGAGCCTGACCCAGTCATTGTCAAGTAATATAAAAGGTTTCATCCTTATTTATTGCCAACTTTAATTACTAGGAGAAAAGTGTTGATCAAGAACAAAGTATTTAAAATCATTTCAACAAAACCAGGCTGTCTGAGCAAATTAAATAATTTTTTTCTATTTTATCTTTGTTAGTGGGGGAGAGTGAAGGTGGTGGGATGATTAGTGTTGTTCAGGTTAAATTTAATTAATAAGAACTCAGCATTATGTTCCATGAAGAATGTACATGATAAAAACCATGGTGTATAGGACTATCACTTCAAATATTTGTGTTCAATTCAATGAAAAATTTAGCCAAGTTATTAGACTTTACCAGTCCTCCTGGAAACCCTTTGTAGACATGGCTAGAGTCAGTACATCAGACTTTAGAGTTGTTTCCTGGTACTAGCCTTGAAGATAAGTTTCATATTGTAGTCATTGCCTCCTTAAACCCATTAGGAGAAGTTGTTAGCTCCTCCCCACATGTTGTGATGCAATGTGGGAGCATCAGGAATACCCCTTGTCTCAAATTCACCCAAAACTATTCCCCTCTTCTTTTTATTGCCCTAAATATAAAATGTGCTTCCTTCTTACATTCATTCCTTGATGGTAGAATTTTGCATCTTTAGAGACTCTGAACTAAATTGTATCTGTCCCTCAGGTCAGATTTTATGGCTCCATTCAGCTTTTAACACTTTAATGTGAATAAGTTTATCTGATTTTGTGTGTGTGCTTGTGTGTGTGTGTGTGTGTGTGTGAAATGATTTTTTTTCAGGATAACAGCAATGTTTAAATTTTTATATATGAAATCTGTATTATAATTTATATGTGTTACAATTATCATATACACTGAGTGGCCAGATTATTATGCTCTCTGAATGCATAATAATCTGGCCACTCAGTGTATATCCTATATAATAAAAGGCTAATATGCAAATTGTCCCCTTGACCAGGAGTTTGACCAGCAGGCAGGCTGGCCAACCACCTGTGTCCCCTCCCCCTGGTCAGGCTGGCTGGACCCCACCTATGCACGAATTCATGCACCGGGCCTCTGATATATATACACTGAGTGGCCAGATTATTATGCGTTCAGAGATCATAATAATCTGGCCACTCAATGTATATAAGAGAATACATATAACATATCCATTTGGTTAAAAAATAACAATAAAAGGGGTATTTATCTACACACTACCAAGTCTGAGGAATAGGATACAACCGAAATATTTGAAGCACCTTGGTGCTCCTTTCTCCTCTCCAGAATTAACCACAATTCTGAATTTTGTGATTGTCATCTGCTTTGTTCTTTATGTATCTCTAAACAATCTGGGTTTTATGCATGTTTTGTATCTTTATATACATAGGTTCATGCTGTGTATATTTTTCTGAAACTGTTTTTTGCTCCATATTGTTTTTGAGATGTACCCATGTTGATGTGTATGACTACAGTTTATTCATTTTTACTGCCTAAATGTTTTATTATATCACACTAAAATTCATCCATGCTACTGTCAAATTGCTTACTTTTGGTTAAAAACTTATTTTTACAAGTCAATACATGCTTATGATTTAAAAAGAAAACCTTAAGCAATATTTAAATATATAAAGTGAAAGTCCTTTCCACTTTTTCCCCTCACCTTTATAGAAGTGACCACTATTAACAGTTTCCATATCTCTACACTTTTCTACAAACATGCAACTATATGGTGTGTGTGTGTGTGTGTGTGTGTGTGTACAATATAAGGAATAGGATCACATACACATTGTTCTTCAGTTTGTTTTCATTAAACCACATACTAGGGACAAGTTTCCATGTCATTTCCTGCATATTATCCTTTTTCTTTTAAATGTCTTACTGCTATTCCTTAGTACATATGTAACTTAAATTATTTAACCAATATCCTACTGATGAACACTGGGTTGTTCAAAGTTTTGCTATTATAATAACACTTTAGTGATTGTCCTTATATATACTTATCTGCACAGAAAAGTACAATTGTTGGATTGAAGATATTCAAGCTTAAAATTTTTCTTGATAGAGGAGGAGAGTCCAAAATGGTTTTGGAGTAAGTGGAAGCTACACCAACATGCTTCAAGGATCAAACTGAAATTACAACTAAAATATAGAAAAACCATCCTGAATAATCAACTGGAGACTAGCTAGAGAGAACCCTGATAACTAAGAATGGAAAGTGGAAACCACATAGAGACTTGTAGGAAGTGGGGAGGCACGAAAGGGCTGGCCAGGCTCCCACGGATAGCACATGAAGTTCTGGAGGGATATCTCAGCTGTGGAGGGGGGGTCCCACTGAGACTCTGGGGTCTAAACACAAAACTGGGCACCCCAGCCCAGAGCACCAGAACTGAGAAAGGTGCCCACAGAACATCTGGCCATGAAAAGCAGCAGGGTTGCTGTCTGCCAGGGAGAGAAGGCTAGAATGCAGTCACCCTCTCAGAGGGCCAACACACAAAATTTTGTGTGCAGACACTCACCTTGGGCTGTGGAAGAGGGAGGGCAGAGTGGACTGGAGCTGTGTAAGCAGAAGCCAGGGTTGGGGGCTCTGGGGTTAGAGCTCAGAAGGCAGAAACCCCCGTTTTCCTGTGCTGAGACATTCCATCATACTGCAGAGGACATCTTTTTCCTGCAGATCTTTACCATCCAGGCAGCTTTTGCATGGGGGGAGGGAGGAGAGAAGCAATTGCTACACTGTGTTGGAAAACTCCTTGCCCCACCCTATGGATTATCTGAGACCCTTTAAGAGACTGAGAATAACAATTGGGCTGCACGCAGAATCAATTACCCCACCTTGTTGGAAAACCTCTGGCCTTATGTTGTGGTCAATAGCCTGAGGTCAATCAAGGCTGATAACAATCAGACTGCAGGCAGAGGTAGGTCTCTGGAGGCTTTGAGTCTTTTCCTGATATAAATAGGGAGCCAAGGCTAGGAAAAATACTAGTACACCTTGGTGCTTATCTTGGTCTTCTCCAAAGGAGCCCAGCCCCAGCAGAGGGAACCATAAACTGTGGATTGCTAAGAACTCCAAACAGGGTATTTAAGGCCAGTCAGAAACAGTGTCTAACATTGTTCTGCACTAGGTTGGAAACTGTAGCAGATCTACCTAATACATAGACACAAACCCAAACAGGCAGCCAAAATGGGGAGACAAAAAACAATAAACAAACAAACAAACAAAAAACAAGCCCCAAGTGA
Source organism: Ia io (assembly GCA_025583905.1). NCBI lineage: Eukaryota > Metazoa > Chordata > Mammalia > Chiroptera > Vespertilionidae > Ia > Ia io. The sequence goes on along the minus strand of JAJQQW010000001.1, from coordinate 89,884,738 downwards.
AAGAATAAGGCAATTCTCCAAAAGAAGAGCTAAATGAAAAGCAGCTAAGGAATTTGTCAGATATAGAATTCAGAATAATGATGGCAAGGATTCTCAATAGCATGAGAAAAGATATAGTAACTATGAAAAAAGACCAGTTGGAAATAAAGAATGACATAGCACTAATAAAGAGCACATTGGAAGGAATACCCAGCAGATTAGAGAAAGCTGAGGATCAGATCAGTGAATTAGAAGATAAGGTAGTGAAAATCACTCAGAGAACCAAAAAGAAAAAACCATTAACAAATAGGAAGACAACTTAAGGGAGCTGTGGGACAACATGAAACAACAATATTTGCATCATAGGGTACCAGATGGTGAGGAGAGTGATCAAGGGATAGAGAAACTATTTAAAGAAATAATGGCAGAAAATTTCCCTAACCTAGTGAAGGAAAAAGTCACACAAGTTTAGGAGGTATGAGAGGCCCAAGCAAGAAGAGGCCAAATAGGCCCATGTCCAGACACATCATAATAAAAATGTCAAAAATTAAAGACAAAGAGAGAATTGTAAAGGCAGCAAGAGAAAAGCAGATTGTTACCTACCAAGGAGCTCCCATAATGCTGTCAGCTGATTTTTCATCAGAAACTCAACAGGCCAGAAAGGATTGGCATGAAGTATTCAAGGTAATGAAAAACAAGGATCTGAAACCAAGATTACTATGTCCCAAAAGGCTATCATTCAGAATAGATGGTGAAATAGCTTCACAGACAAAAAGAGGCTAAAGGAGTTTATCACCACCATACTAGCACTGCAAGTAATGCTAAATGGACTGCTGTAATGAGAAGAAGAAATAGAGAGCGAGAAATACAAGAATAAATAATTAAAATGGCAGTAAATAAGTACCTATCAATAATAATCTTTAAAATAAATGGATTAAATTTATGCTCCAATCCAAAGCAAAGAATAGCTGAATGGATATGAAAACATGACCCAAATATATGCTGTTTACAAGAGACCCACATAAGAACAAAAGACTCACATGGCATGCGAATGAAGAGATGGAATAAAATTTCCCATGCAAATGGGGAAAAAAAGCTGGGGTAATAACACTCATATCTGACAAATTAGACTTCAACATGAAGACCGTCACAGGAGACAAAAAGGTCACTATAAAATTCTAAAGGGATTGATCCAACAAGAGGATATAATCCTTGTAAACATATATGCCCCCAATAAAAGCGCTACTAAATATATAAAAGAACTTCTGGAGGACTTTAAGGGAGAGATCAACAGCAATATAGTCATAGTATGTGACTTTAACACCCCACTGAGTTCACTAGGTAGATCTTCCTAAGAAAAAATTAACAAGGAAATAGTGACTTTAAATGACACACTAGATCAGATGGATTTAATTGACATTTATTGAATATTTAACCCCAAAGTTACAGAATATACATTCTTCTCAAGTGCACATTGATTATTCTCAAAGATAGACCACATGTTAGGACACAAAACAAGTATCAACAAGTTCAAGAAGATTGAAATCATATCAAGCATCTTTTCGGATGACAATGGAATGAAATTAGAAATCAACTACAGTAAAAACATTCAAACACATGGAGGTTAAATAGCATGTTATTCAACAATGAATTGGTTATCAATGAGATCAAGAAAGAAATAAAAAACTTCCTGGACAAAAATGTAAATGAACACATAACAACCCAAAATCTCAGGGACACAGCAAAAGCAGTCCTGAGAGGGAAGTTAATAGCAGTACAGGCCTACCTCAAAAATCAAGAAAAATTAATAATAAATCATTTAACCCCACAAGTTAAAGAAATAGAAAGAGATCAACAAGAAAAGTCCAGAGTAAGTAGAAGGAAGGAAATAATAAAGATTAGAGTAGAAATAAATAAATGACATAAAGACTAAAAAAATGATACAAAAGATCAATGAAAGCAAGAGCTGGTTCTTTGATCAGATAAACAAGATTGATGGCCCTAGCTGGTTTTGCTCAGTGGATAGAACGTTGGCCTGTGGACTAAAGGGTCCTGGGTTCAGTTCCAGTCAAGAGCACATACCCAGGTTGCGGGCTCGATCCCCAGTGTGGGGCATGCAGGAGGCAGCCGATCAGTGATTCTCTCTCATCATTGATGTTTCTATCGCTCTCTCCCTATTCCTTCCTCTCTGAAATCAATAAAATATATATTTAAAGAAAAAAAGATTGATGAACCATTAGCCAGACTCATCAAGAAACAAAGAGAGAAGACACAAATAAACGAAATTAGAAACAAAAGCGGTGAAGTAACCACTGACACTCCAGAAATACAAAGGAGTATAAGAAAATACTATGAACAACTATATGCCAAGAAGTTGGACAATGTGAATGAAACTGAAAAATTCCTAGAAAAATACAATCTTCTACTAATAAAACTCAATCAAGAAGAATCAGAAAACCTGAATAGACCAATAACAATTGATGAAATGGAAGGAACAATAATAATAATAAAAAAAAACCTCATAGCGAACAAAAGCCCTGGTCTGGACAGCTTCACAGGGGAATTTTATCACACATTCAAAGACAAACTAACACCTATCCTCCTGAAATTATTTTTAAAAATCCAAGAGGAAGAAACACTTCCAAGTTCTGTTTGTGATGCCAGCATTATTCTAATTCTAAAACCAGTAAAAACACTACGAATAAAGAGAATTACAGGCCAAAATCCCTCATGAACATAGATGCGAAAATCCTCAACAAAATATTTGCAACTCAGATCCAACAATATATTATAAAAATCATATGCCATGACCAAGTGGAATTTATTCCAGGTATACAAGGCTAGTGCAATATTTGCAAATCAATAAACGTGATATATCACATAAACAAATTGAAAGACAAAAATCACATGATCATATCAATAGACGCAGAAAAAGCATTCAACAAAATCCAACACCCCCTTTTTTTTTAATAAAAACTCTCAGCAAAGTGGGAATAGAGGGATTGTACCTCAACATAATAAAGGCCATATATGACAAACCTATAGCCAGCATCATACTCAATGGGCAAGAAATAAAACAATTTCCCCTAAGAACAAGAACAAGACAGGGATGCCCTCTTTCACCACTCTTGTTCAACATGCAATCAGACAAGAAGAAGAAACAGCAGGCATCCAAATTGGAAAAAAAAGTAAAACTATCATTATTGGCAAATGATATGACATTGTACATAGAAAACTCTAAAGACTCCACCAAAAAACTACTAGATTTAATAAATGAATTCAGCAATGTAGCAGGATACAAAATTAACACCCAGAAATCGATGGCATTTAAAAATATATTTTCTATTGATTTCATAGAGGAAGGGAGAGGGAGAGAGTGATAGAAACATCGATGATGAGAGAGAATCATTGATTGGCTGCCTCCTGCATCACCACATTGGGGACTGAGCCTACAACCCGGGCATATGCCCTAACCAGGAATCAAACTGTGGCCGCCTAGTTCATAGGTTGACTCAACCACGGAGCCAAGCCACCTGGGCTTGATAGCATTTTTATACACCAAAAAGAATTTTCAGAAAGAAAAACGAAACAAACAATCCTATTTACCATTGCAACAAAAAAAATCAAGACACTTAGGAATAACCAGAGAGGTTAAAGATTTGTACTCAGGAAACTATAGAACATTGAAAAAGAAAGAGATAGAGGAAGATATACTAGTAAAGAAGTGGAAGAATATACCATGTTAATGGATTGGTAGAATTAACACCATTAAAATGTCCATACTACCCAAAGTAATCTATAGGTTCAATGCAATCGCTATTAAAATACCATTGGCATATTTCACAGATCTAGAACAAATACTCAAAATATTTATATGGAGTCACAAAATACCCATAATAGCTGCAGCAATGTTGAGAAAGAACAAAGTTGGATGGGTCACAATACCAGATATCAAGTTATATTACAAAACCACTGTTCTTAAAACAGCCTGGTACTGGCACAAGAACAGACACATAGATTAATGGAACAGAAGAGAGACTCCAGAAATTAACCCAGGCCATTATACTAAATTAATATTTGACAAAGGAGGCAAGAACATACAATAGAGTCAAGACAGTCTCTTCAATAAATGATGCTGGGAAAATTGGACAGATACATGCTAAAAAAATGAAACTAGACCACCAACTTACATCATACATAAGAATAAACTCAAAATGTATAAAAGACTTAAATGTAAGATGTGAAACTGTAAAAATCATTGAAGAAACCATAGGCAACCCAGCGCTGACTACTGGACTGACTTCCGATTGGTCGAGCCTTGGTCATTACCAGACATTATGATCCAGCGTTTTTATATATTAGGATGCTTTGTAGGCATCCTATTGGAATGGAACCCAGGTAATTTCTCTAGTGGGGAATGTGGAGAGCAAGTCATATAGACCATGGCTCTGGTCTATTTTAGAAGCCATGGTAAAAGTAGTTTAGCATTAGGCCATCTGAGCAGGGGAAGAGACAATCACAGAAAGAGCATACGATTGTTGAGTGGGTAAAGAAAAATGAAGAAGGACCCCAAAATATACTTTAACTTCATATTTTTGCCTAGAATGAGTCGTGATATCTAGGATCTCTAGTTTAAGAACATAGCAGTGAATTCAGAATCTGGAAACCTGTCTTGTTTAATATCTTTGCATTTCAATTTTTAAATTGCCATTTCTTATATCCTGGAGGTATTAGAAGGCTAAATTCCAGTTTTTATAAGTTACCTTGAGCTCCTTAAGCTATTAAAAGGGTTGTACTAATATGAGACACTTGTTGCAGTAATCCACAGATGTCTTCTTGGCCCATTCACAAATGCTGGGTTATATTAGCATCTCTTAATTAATATTGAGTAAACAAGGTTTTAGTAGGCCTATTTAATAGGTACATGTAGAGCTTCTTCTGCCATCTGAGGTAGTGAATTTCAGAGATAAGTTTCTCAGTATCGTTTGCCTCTTGCTTTTAGTCAGGCAGCAATTAAGAAAGCAAGAACATGTGTCTTCCAGGACCTTGTATTCATCTGTCACTTCTAAAATAGTTTCAAGGCAATTTGCTAGGTAGTTGCTGGCTGAGTGATTGGTTTTCTTGTGGTAATTGCCAGTGTGTTTCCTGTAAGGCCTTAAGAAGGAGAGGGAGAGGAAGAGGAAGAGGGTTAGGAAGGAATAGCTATTTTTTATAATCTTCTTAGATCAACCTTTTAGGAATGCTCAGCTTTGGAATACTAGGAAAAACAGCAACTAATCCACCAAACTGATGTGGAATAACCAAATCCTGAGAAGCTGCCTTTGAACTACCTGGTTGAAAGAGAACTGTGAAAGGCCTTGCAAATTAAAGTCTCAAACCATAGGGTAGTCTCTATAGGAAGGGGTCAGGTGGCCTAGTAGAAGCAAATATTGAGGAACCCTAGATTTAGGACCTGTTTCTGCCAAGTGGCTATGAGACCTCAGCCACTGGACAGCAGTTTCTCATGTAGTAGATATAGTTAAATAATAACTATTCTAACTATAGAGTATAATGCAGTTGTTATGAGGGCTGACTGTGAAACCAAAGTGCTTGGGCTGGAAACTTGGCTTATTGTCACTTATTTGCTACGTGGCCTTGGACAAGTCACTTAACTCTCTGAACCAGTTTTTTAATCTGTCAAATGGGGTGAACAGTGTCATTGGCTCTCAAGGGCTGTTGGAGGACTTTTATGAGATGATTCGTATGAAATATGAAGTGCTTAGAACTATGTGTCACACATTTTGCCATCAACATTTACCAAATGTCAGCTGCTATCATATATTACTAGAGGCCTGGTGCATGAAAATTCATGCACTGGAGGGAGGGTCCCTCAGCCTGGCCTGCCCCCTCTCACAGTCTGGGAGCTCTCAGGGGTGGGAGGTGACCTGGCGATCAGGAGAAGGCAATGCCCCATCACACCTCTGCTGCTGTCACTGCCAGCAGTGCAAGTCTCGGCCAGCCCTGGTTACCTGAGCCCTAAGCAGCCCTGGGCGGCTGGGCAGCTACCATCCGAGGCTTGCCTGTGCCTCAGGCCAGCCCTGGGTGGCTAGGGGGGCTAAGGGGACTGGGGGACTCTGAAGGCAGGCGCGGGAGTCCTTGCTGCATGCCTGCTGCCCTGGAGGGGCTGAGGGGACTGGGCGCTGCCATCTTGTAGCTTTGGGCACCGCCATCTTTGAGGGCAAGACAGTCAATTAGCATATTCCCTCCTTATTGGCTGTGGGTGCCGCCATCTTTGCGATGGCATGAGGGTCAATTAGCATATTCCCTTTTTATTAGATGGGATGCTTAAAATCACAGGCTCAAGATCAGCCTCCATGCAAATCTTGGCTCTGCCAATAAATAACCTTGTAAAATTACTTAACTTCTCTATGACTTGGTATTTTTATCTGCAAAATGGGGATAATAATTTCAATGACATTAAATGGTTAATGCAAGTATTACATGAAATGTTTTATGTAAAGGGCTTAGAACAGTGCCTGGCAAAGAGTTAGTTTATTAAGTACTAGAGAACCAGTGCATGAAATTCATGAACAGTAGGGTCCCTCGTGGCTGCCAACTGCCAGCCAGGGCCTTCCTTAGTTCCGTGCCACCTCCTGGTGGTCAGTGCACGTCATAGTGAACGATCGAACTCCCGGTTGGTCGAACTCCCGAGGGGACACTTTGCATATTAGGCTTATATATATATATATATATATAATTTTTATTGAAGAGTCTTGATGTAGTCCAAGCTTCTATTCAGGGCTTTTCTTTTTCTGGCTTTACTCATTCTTCTCCTTTGGTGTTAGCTCTCTTCTAAGGCCCAGTATCTTTATTATTGTTTTTTTTCAAATTTTCTTTATTAACCTTTTGAACTCGGATGTCGAGTGTGACTTGACATGGTTAGCATTAGAATAAAGGAATCAAGAAAAAAGCAAGTGAGTGCAAAGGGTTAAAACCTGCTTTCAGTCCCTTTTTTAATGCTGCATAAAATTTTAATTGTCCTCGAGGCTTTGCAATTTACCTGAACTTTAACCTGGAACTGAAGGGAATTTAAGATTTCAGACTGAGGACCAGTGAAGACTTTTGGGCTTTTGGGAGGAAATCACATCACTGGAAAGTCAACCTGATAGGTCCTACTTAGTATTCCATAGTTGTTGTGAGAGAAATGTGAGTTATAAATACATGCCAAAATCTAAAAATATTGTGCACATACCAAATGCCCAATGGAAAAGACTGCCTGTTATCCTCCAACTTTGTTGGATTACAGAGACTAGTTAATGAGGGGTTCCTGTGTGCTGAGTCCTATATCACCTCAGTTATGCATTACACCAATCCTATGTGGTAGGTTAACTTCATCTTACATTTAAAAAAAAATAAGGATATACTTCAAGAAGTTTAAGTAATTTATCCCAAGTTCACATAGATCATAAATGATGGATCCAGAATTTAAGCCCATATTTATCTAATTTCACATTCCCCAATCTTTCTACTCTACCATATTGAAAGAGTTTTGTTCTTAGTTCACAGTGTAACTGAGTATGAATCACTTTGGGGATTTCAAGACTTAGCTGGTTGCTTGGCCGAAGAAGCAAGGAGACTGCTGAGCATTTTTCTTATTACTCTACCTCCCTGGACAATCTCTTGCCCTATCGAGCCAAAAGAATTGCAGTGGTGAATACCCTGATATTCATTTTGAAATGTATGTTCCTAGAATCTTAATGAGTCCCAGACAGTAGACTAAACTGTGATTCAAAGTGCTGAATTTGGAGCTTTGGTATTTGCATGGATGTGTCTGCAAAATGAAAGGAAGAAACCTGGTTGATGACTGGGCAGATTGTTCCTCCCTTGAGTCTAACTAGAATAGAATAAGATCCAGATAAGCACAGTGCTACTCCTAACATCTGTGTTGGAAATATGTAGCCACTCATCTGACTTCATCTCTGGGTCTGAGGGTAAACACCAACTGATTGTGAAGCTGGCTGATAAGATGGGGAAAGTTATGCTTTGTACAACTTATTTTTTAATTGAATTTATTGGGGTGGTATTTGTTAATAAAACCATACAGGTTCAAGTGTACAACTCTATAACACATCATCTACATACTGCATAGTACATTCACTACCCAAAGTCAAGTTTCTATCCATCACAATTTATCCCCCTTTTGCCCTCTTCTACCTCCCCGACCCTTTTCCCCTCTGGCAATCACCACACTGTTGTCTGTGTCTGTGTGGTTTTTTTCCTTAATCCCTTCACTTTTTCCACTCAGCCTCCCAGCATTTTCCCCTCTGACAGCTGTCAGTCTGTTCTCTGTATCTATGAGTATGTTTCTATTTTGTTTGTTAGTTTATTTTGTTCATTAGATTGCACATGTAAGTGAAATCATAGGGTACTTGTATTTCTCTGGCTGGCTTATTTCATTGAGCATAATAATCTCTAGGTCCATCTGTGCTGTTGCAAATTGTAAGGCTTTATTCCTTTTTATGCTCCAGTAATATTCCTTTATATATATATCACATCTTTATCCAGTCGCCTATTGATGAGCACTTGGCTTGCTTCAATATCTTGGCTATTGTAAATAACACTGCAATGAACATAGAAGTATATAGATTACATGTATTTCAAATTCGTGTTTTTGGTTTTCTTTGGATAGATACCCAGAAGTGGGATTGTTGGGTCATAAGGCAGTTCCATTTTTAATTGTTTGAGGGCCTTCCATAGTGTTTCCTATAACTACTGCACCAATCTGCATCCCCACCAACAGTGCACAAGGTTCCCTTTTCTCCACATTCTCACCAATACTTATTGTTTGTTGATTTTTTTATAATAGCCATTTTGACAGATGTGAGGTGGTATCTCATTGCGGTTTTAATTGGCAACTCTTTGATGATTAGTGACATTGTGCATTTTTTCTATGTCTATTGACCATCTGTATGTCCTCATTGGAGACGTGTCTATTCAGGTCCTTGGATCATTTTTTAATTGGATTGTTTGTTTGTTTTGGGTGCTGAGTAGTATGAGTTCTTTATAAATTTTGGGTATTAACCCCTTATCATATACTAGAGGCCCAGTGCATGAAATGTGTGCGCAGGTACAGTCCCTAGGCCTGGCCTTTGATCAGGGCCATCTTCCCCGGCTGCTGGCAGCCACTGCCATCCACTCTCGGTTCCCCATTTGCCATAGAGGGATTGGAGCCTGCTGGCCAGGGGGAGGGACCGAGAGGTGGTCAGTGCACCTCATAGCGACTGGTTGAGTGGTTGTTCTAGTTGTTCCACCATTCTGTTGATTTGCATATTATTCTCTTATATGTATAAATGTGCTCCAATCTTTCCACTTCCAGGGAACGGGGCAAAGGAGGGTTGTTGAAAGTGATAAGGGAGGCAGCAGGGTGAACTTTTTTTGGGGGGGGAAGAGTTTCTTCCTGATGAGGGGCTTCAAAGGACAGCAGCCTACTTCTGCTATCCTCTGTCTCCAGAGACAAAATTTCTGATTGGCATCTGGCAGGACAGAGCAGTTGCAGGTACAGGACTGGGAGCGCCTTTCTGCATGCAGCTCCCTGGAGAGTCTCTCCCGGCCAAGGAAAGCTTTGTTCTAACCATTTCTCTCAGATCCAGGGCTGCTGGGTGGTCTGGGGCAGGAGGGCAGAATAGAGGTGAGGCAGGGCAGGGCAGAAAGAAGTATGAGGTAGAAGACTGGGGGATAGGGGAGGGAGAGGGTGAAATCTGTGTGTGTGTGGGGGGGGTGCTGGTGCAGAAGGAGAGTTGGGGTCAGCATAGGAAGGTTTGGAGGTACTGCGGGTGTAAGAGGGACCAGCAGATGCCAGAACAGGGGAAAGGGTCTATGGAATCAGGTGGGGGTCCACCGGGATGGGTATAGACTAAGTCCCTTCCCCAGACCCTGCCATCCCAGGTGGCTAGTGGGAGGGGTCCATAGCGAGGTGCTGAGCCCCCTACATTTTGTGTCTGAGACTCCAGAACATGTGGCCAACATGCCACACCCCTGCCACCCCCGCCGAAGTCCTGCCATTTGGAATGCATTTGCAGACACATGGATTGTTTTTAAGTTAATGCTTTTTAATTCACTGTTTCCCACTTGTCGTTTTTTATTGAAAAGGTGGATTCTGCTGGTGTGTTCCTTTGCGGGGGTGGCAGGGGTGTTCTCCACAGGCAGAGATCCGATGAGAGACAGAGGCCCAGTGAGACATGGGGAATGAGTAAACAGGATCAGAGAGCAAGGAACAGGGAGAGAGATGCATAGGGCAAGACAGACACATGACACAGGGTGCTGTGGACTGGGATAGAGCTTCCCGGCCTGGTGAGAGGGCTCCAAGGGCTCATTTGGTGGAGCAATGGCTCTGTGGGTGTGTTCACCCTGGGCACAGCTCCCAGGCCCTGGGAGTCAGTGAACTGAAAGACCTGGATAATTAGAGCTAATTACATGTGTCCAAATAGCCTCAGTGGAGGGCACAGGTTGGCCACCCCTCCCCCAGACTTCCCCTGTGATCCCGCCCCAGCAAAGGAGCTTTGCTGGCACAGCTGGGGCTGAGGGCCTGGGGGAAGGGCTTGCGGGCAGAGAGCCCCTGGGGCCCAGGGTTTGGGGTGAGCCCTCCGCCTCCAGAGCACCCCATCCCCTGCAATTATACACTCTACTGAGTGCTGTGGCCCCAGGATGGCAGGTCGTGATCGGGTTAGGAATTGGACCAGAACTTGGTCCGAGCTCCCCTTGGCCTTGTGCTGAGCGGGCCCTGGTGGCATGGGCCCCAGCATTTGGGTCCTTAGGCTTCTATTATCTTGGCCTCCTGAGCATTCCGGTCTCTGTGAAGATTCAAGATGGGGCTCTCCTGGTATCCTGCCGTGGGGAGTGCCTGTCTGGAGCCAGGGATGAGGAAGGGACAGAGTCTGGTGCTTGGCTTTTGGTGATCAGTTTGTCTCTGCCTGGATGTGCCACAGGACCCCAAAAGAGTGACTTTTCTGAGCTTTCATTTGCGTGTTCATACCGTGCATGCCTCCTCTGAGACACGGAGTCCAAGGGGAAGGAGGAAGGTGTGAATTCCTCACGTGTGAATGAGGCTTTACACTTTAAACTGCTAGCCTGAATCAGTGATCTAATTTTGTGGTTTCAGGAACTTTAGGTGGGTTGGGTTGGAGTGGTGGCAGGGTAGGGTTTTATATTTCTATAGAGGCTCGGTGCACAGGTGGGGGCCTACCCTGATGGGGGCCCTGATCGGGGTGGGGGTTTCTGCTGGGGGGTGGGTCGGCCTGGGTTTGAGTCCTCCAGTAGCTTGCAGGCCAGCCACGCCCCCATCAGGATGGGGGTCCCCGCTGGGGGCAGGGACGCCTGGGAGAGGGCCACAGGGGGGGTTGGCCGGCCGGCTCCACCCCCCAAATTGAGCTGGGTTTGCTGGCCACAGTGGGCATCATAGCGACTGGTGGTTAGGTTGTTACCGCGTTACGGCCACTGGCCTTTTATAATATACACTGAGTGGCCAGATTATTATGATCTCTGAACGCATAATAATCTGGCCACTCAGTGTATATCCTATATAATAAAAAGCTAATATGCAAATTGTCCGCTTGACCAGGAGTTCGACCAGCAGGCAGGACGGCCAACTGCCCATGTCCCTTCCCCCTGGCCAGGCTGGCCGGACCCCACCTATGCACGAATTCATGCACCAGGCCTCATATATGTGTGTGTGTGTGTGTGTATGTGTATATATATATATATATATATATATATATATATATATATATATACACATATATATATATATATATACACACACATATATATATATATATATGTGTATATATATATATATATATTTATACACACATACATACATACACTGAGTGGCCAGATTATTATGCGTTCAGAGATCATAATAATCTGGCCACTCAGTGTAGATATCATTAGTGAAGATGTTCTCCCATTTAGTATGTTCTCTTTTTTTTCATTTTTTGATGGTTTCTTTTGCTGTGCAAAAACTTTTTAGTTTGATGTAGTCTCATTAGTTTATTTTTTCTTTTGTTTCCCTTGCTCGAGAAGATGTATCAGAAAAAAATATTACTAAGAGAAATGTCAGAGATTATACTGCATATGTTTTCTTCTTGGAGTTTTATGGTTTTGAGTCTTACATTTTAAGTCTTTATTCATTTTTAGTTTATTCTTGTGAATAGTGTAAGAAGGTGGTTAAGTTTTATTTTTTTGTATGTATCTCTCCACTTTTCCCAATGCCATTATTGAATAGACTGTTTTTACCCTATTGTATATTCTTGTCTCTTTTGTTAAATATTAATTGACCATATAGGCATGGGTTTATTTCTGGGTTCTTCATTCTCTTTCATTTATCTATATGTCTGTTTTTACGTATGTCAGTACTGTACTGTTTTGATTATGATAGCCTTGTGGTATAGTTTGATAACAGGTAGTGTGATACCTCCAACTTTGTTCTTTTTTATTTTTAATGCATTAATTGAGGTGATATTGATTAATAAAATTATATAGTTTTCTAGTGTACAATTCTATAATACATTATCTTTATATTGTATTGTATGTTCACCACCCAAACTCAAGTCTTCTTCTGTAACCATTTATTCCCCCTTGATACTCTTCTACCTGCCCCCACTTCCTTTTTCCTCTGGTAATCACCATACTGTTATCTGTGTTTATGAGTTTGTCTTTCTTTATCAGGATTGATATGGCTATTCTGGGTCTTTTGTGGTTCCATATGATAGAAATTGTGTTGAATCTATACATTGCTTTGGATAGTTCGGACAATTTAATGATGTTAATTTTTCATATACTGAGCATAGTATATGCTTTCATTTATTTGTATTTTGTTTGATTTCACTTTTTAGTGTCTTATAATTTTCTGAGTATAGGTATTTTACCTTATTGTTTCAATTTATTCCTAGATATTTTATGCAATTGTAAATGGGGTTGTTTTCTTATTTTCCTTTTATTTTTATTGAATTTATTATGATGACATTGATTAATAAAATATAGGTTTCAAGTGTACCATTCTATAATATAGCATCTGTATATTGTATTATGTGTTCACCCTCCAAAGTCAAGTCTCTTTCCATCATCATTTATCTCCCTTTTATCCTCTTCTAATTCGCCCTATCCCACTTTCCCTATTGTAACCATCATAATGTTTTCTGTGTCTGTGAGGTGTGGTGTTTTTTCCTAATCCCTTCACCTTTTTCACCCAAACCCCCAATCCTCATCCTTGCTGACATGTCAGTCTGTTCTATGTATCTATGAGTCTGTTTATATTTTGTTAGTTTATTTTGTTTTTTAGCTTTCACATATGAATGATATCATATGGTATTTGTCTTTCTCTGACTGGCTTATTTCACTCAGCATAATACTCTCCAGGTCCATTCATGCTGTTGCAAAAGGTAAGATTTCCTTCTTTTCATATGTCTATTGACCAACTGTATGTCTTCATTAGAGAAGTGTCTATTCAGATCCTTTGCCCCATTTTAATTGGATTGTTTGGGCTTTTTTTGGTATTGAGTTTTATAAGTTATTTTTAATTTTTGAATATTAACTCTTTATCAGATGTATCATTGGTGAATATGTTCTCCCATTCAGTGGGTTGTCTTTTCATTTTATTGATGGTTTCATTTGCTATGCAAACAATTTTTAGTTTGATATAGTCCCATTTGTTTATTTTTTCTTTTTTCCCTTGCCCAAGGAAATATATCAGGAAAACTATTGCTAAGAGAAATGTCCAATATTTTACTATGTTTTCTTATAGGATTTTTATGGTTTTGAGTCATGCATTTAAGTCTTTAATCCATTTTGAGTTTATTCTTATATTCTTATTTATGGTTTAAGAAGGTTGTATAATTTCTTTTTTTCCCCACATATCTCTCCAAATCTCCCACCACCATTTATTGCATAGATTTTCTTTACCCCTTGTATGTTCTTGCCTCCTTTGTCAAATATTAAATGGCTGTAAAAATGTGGGTTTATTTCTGGCCTCTCTATGCTGTTTCATCGATCTATATGTATGTTTTTATGCCAGCACCATGGTGTTTCAACTACTATGGCCTTATAGTGTAGTTTGATATCAGGTAGCATGATTGCTCCAACTTTGTTCTTCTTTCTCAAGGTTGCTGTTGCTAATCAGGGCCTTTTGTGGTTCCCTATAAAATTTTGAAATATGTGAAATACGATATAGGAATTGTATTGAATCTATAGATAGCTTTTGGTAGTATAGACATTTTAATGACATTAGTTCTTCTTATCCCTGAACACAGTATAGGCTTTCATTTATTTGTATCTTCTTCAATTGCTTTCTTTCTTTTTTATTTTTTAGTATGCTGGGTTTTTAAAAATTCTTTATTGTTGAAAATATTACATATGTACCACGTTTCCCCCCATTGTCCTCTCACAGCCCGCCCCTCAGCCCCAGACTTCATGCACCGCCCCCCCATTGTATATGTCCATTGGTTATGCTTATATGCATACAAGTTCTTTGGTTGACCTCTTACCCCTACCTTCCCTCCCCTGCCTTCCCTCTGAGGTTTGACGGTCTGTTTGATGATTCAATGTCTCTGGATCTATTTTTGTTCATCAGTTTATGTTGTTCATTATATTCCACGAATGAGTGAAACCACATTTTACTTATATTTCTCTGACTGGCTTATTTCGCTTAGCATAATGCTCTCCAGGTCCATCCATGCTGTTGCAAATGGCAAGAGTTCCTTCTTTTGTATACAAGAATAGTATTTCATTGTGTAGATGTACTGCCATTTTTTAATCCATTCATCTGATAGGCACTTAGGCTATTTCCAAATCTTAGCAATTGTAAATTGTGCTGCTATGAACATAGGGGTGTGTATGTTCTTTCTGATTGGTGTTTCTGATTTCTTTGGATATATTCCTAGAAGTGGGATTACTGGGTCAAATAGGAGTTCCATGTTTAATTTTTTTGAGGAAACTCCATACTGTTTTCCAAAGAGACCTGCATCAGTCTGCATTCCCACCAGCAGTGTATGAGGGTTCTGTTTTCTGAACATCCTCGCCAGTACTTGCCATTTGTTGATGATAGCCATTCTGACAGGTGTGAGATGGTACCTCATTATTGTTTTGATTTGCATCTCTGGGATGATTACTGACTGAGCATTTTTTCATATGCCTCTTGGCCTTCTGTATGTCTGCTTTCAAGAAGTATCTATTTAGGTCCTTTGCACATTTTTTGATTAGATTGTTTGTCTTCCTTTTGTTAAGTTGCATGAGTTCCCTATAAATTTTGGAGATTAAACCCTTATAGGATGTAACATTGGCAAATATGTTCTCCCATGAAGTGGGCTCTCTTGTTATTTTGATGATGGTTTCTTTTAAAAAAAATATATTTTATTGATTTTTTACAGAGAGGAAGGGAGAGAGATAGAGAGTTAGAAACATTGATGAGAGAGAAACATCAATCAGATGCCTCCTGCACACCTCCTACTGTGGATGTGCCCACAACCAGGGTACATGCCCTTGACCGGAATTGAATCTGGGACCTTTCAGTCCGCGGGCCGATGCTCTACCCACTGAGCCAAACCGGTTAGGGCTGATGATGATTTCTTTTAGTGTGCAGAAACTTTTTAATTTGATGTAGCCCCATGTCTTTATTTTTTCCTTAATTTCCATTGTCTTAGGAGATGTGTTGGATAACATATTGCTACGAGGAGATATCTGGTATTTTGCTGCCTATGGATTCTTGTAAGATTTCTTTGTTTTCCCATCTTACATTTAAGTCTTTTATCCATTTTGAGTTTATTGTTGTGTATGGCTTAAGTTGGTGGTCAAGTTTAATTATTTTGCATGTACCTGTCCAATTTTCCCAACACCATTTATTGAAGAGATTGCATTGACTCTATTGTATGCTCTTGCCTCCTTTGTCAAATATTAATTGAGCATAATGGTTTGGATCGATTTCTGGGTTTTCTCTTCTGTTCCATTGGTCTACTAGTATATGTCTGTTCTTGCACCAGTACCAGGCTGTTTTGAAAACAGTGGCTTTGTAATATAACTTGATGTCTGATATTGTGATCCCTCCAACTTTGTTCTTTTTTCTCAGGAATGCTGCTGCTATTCGTGGTCTTTTTTTTTTTTTTCCAATCCATATAAATTTTTAGAGAGTTTTTTTCTAGGTTTGTGAAATATGTTGTTGGTATTTTAATGGGGATTGCATTGAATCCATAGATTGCTTTCAATGGTATGGATATTTTAATGATGTTGATTCTACCAATCCATGAACACAGTATATTCTTCCACTTGTTTATATTCTCCTCTGTCTCTTTTTTTTAACATCATATAGTTTTCTGAGTACAGGTCTTTTACATCCTTAGTGTATTCCTAAATATCTTAATTTTTTTGTTTCAATGGTAAATGGGATTTTTAAAAATATTTCTCTTTCTATGAGTTAATTATTGGTGTATAAAAATGCCATAGATTTCTGGGTCTTAATTTTGTGTGCTGTTACATTGCTGAATGCATTTATTAAATCAAGTAGTTTTTGATGGAGTCTTTAGGGTTTTCTATGTACAATATTATGTCATCAGCGAATAATGACAGTTTTACTTCTTTTACAATCCAGATGCCTTTTAATTCTTCTTGTCTGATCTCTATGGCTAGCACTTTCAGTAGGAGTGGTGAAAGTGGGTATCCCTGTTTTATTCCTGTTTTTAGGGGAAATGATTCTAGTGTTTGCCCATTGAGTACGATGTTGACTGTAGGTTTGTCATATAAGGCTTTTATTATTTTGAGGTATGATCCCTCTATTCGCGTTTTGCTGAGAGTTTTTATCAAGAAAAGGTGTTGGATTTTGTCATCAATTTTCTGCATCAATTGATATGATCATGTTATTTTTGTCTTTCAATTTATATATGTGATGTATCACGTTTATTGATTTGTGGATATTGTACCAGCCTTGCATCCCCAGAATCAATCCCACTTGGTCATGTTGTATAATTTGTTTATTGTATTATTGGATGCAATATGCTAATATTTTGTTGAGGATTTTAGCATCTATGTTCATCAGGGATATTGGCCTATAATTCTCTTTTTTTGTAGTGTCTTTATCTCATCTGGGGATTAGGGTAATGTTGGCTTCATAGAAAGAGCTTGGAATTAATCCTTCCTCTTGAATTTTTTAAAATTTCTTTATTGATTAAGGTATCACATATTTGTCCTCATCCCCCCATTCCCATCCCACACCCCTCCCCACACATTCCCCCACGCCCCTGTTGTCTTTAACCGCTGGTTAGGCTCATATGCTTGCACACAAGTCCTTTGGTTGATCTCTCCCCTTTCCCCCCCACCCTTCCCTACCCTCCTTCTGAGGCCCGACAGTCTGATCCATGCCTCCTTGTTTCTGGGTCTGTTCTTGTTCATCAGTCTATGTTGTTCATTAGTTCCCCTAGATGAGTGAGATCATGTGCTATTAGAAATACACTTATAAGAACCGAAAATGAGACAAGCAATAATGGTTATGGTGACAGGCAAATGAATCAGTCTGTAGTGAGTTTCTTTCTGGGCCAACAGTTCTTTTGAGACCCAATTTCAATGTCCAACAGTTCCTATGTGTACATGTCAGCACTGACATTACAGTTCTGGATGGTGGACAAATGGTGGTAATGCAGGTCCGACACTCTCTGGTTTGGTCCTGGGCAACCTGCAGTGATGCACAGCTGCTACCTGCTAGTATGGGAAGGCCATGTCAGCGTCTTCCATCTCTGGACTGCTTCTCTTCTGTCTTCATGGCTGGAGTAGTCCTGTCGATTCCTCTCTGTTGCTGGAATCCACATGGTCTCAGAGTTGTTTTCTGAAAATATACAAACATATTCTCAACCAAAAGTTAATAAAGGAATATTTTCTATAAATTTGACTTGGGATCCTATTTCATTTTTTGCCCACATAATTTTCCTCTGGCTTGTTTGGACACCTTGTGTGTTTTTCATGGGTGTCTTGCTTTTAGCCTTAGGATTAATTTTCTAAAGTATTAATTTTCTAGATGTAATTTACTTACAGGATATTTTTCCTTACATGATATTCTTCTACTATTCCCTCCTTTTTTGATTTAAATGTTAGGAGGCTTTTGAAAATTTTATAATGTAGTTTTGATGGCTTTTAAATTTTAATTTTTTGCACTATAATATTACTGTTTTAATTTCATTACATGGTGCACAATTTTATCATGAGATGAAGTACCAATAAAAATTTTAGTTAACACTTTAGGAATACCTTTTTGTCCAGTACAATTAATTTTTCTAGAATATTCGCTTGTTTCAACTAGCCAATTTAAATTTGCCTAAAAACTTTACTACTATTTTACTGTCAAATTTATTACTCTAACAACAATCTTATTTTACCCTGTAAATATTAGTGGAAGGCATTATTTGCCCTCTTGAGTAGGTCCTGAGCATTCCTGGTGGTAAGCTGGATTTAGATATCGTAAACCCACTTCCCCACATCATGGGTACAAGACAACTCAGACAATTCTTGTTGGAGTGAGAGGGCAGCTGCTATCGGCCAAGTCTCTGTCGTCACCTGGGTCCTGATCTGAGCTGGGCATGGGAAGCACGAAGCAGCCATGGGGGTAGGAGACCTCCCTCAAAAGGGGCTAGGTTCAGGACCCTGAAATGTTGGGGGTGTGAGGGTCTGTGCCCCACCTCTGTTAATCCTCAAATTCTCTCCTGATAGCCCCTCTGTGACTGTGCCTGTTTTAGGTTGTTCCTTCCTTGAGGAATCTTACCCGTCTCTGGCTAACCAGCCATCCTCCAGGGCCAAGCAGGGTGATGTGAGGTTCAGTTCTGTCTCCTTGGTAGCCTATGCCCCCGTGGCCTCCATGCCCAGCACCTGCCTTGGGATCCCCTCGCCTGCTGGCGGGGCCCCAGCACTGATCACATATCTTGTGGAACCCGGGTTTCTTCTCCAGGAGGGCTCAGTTTGCCCCACTGGGTGAGAGACAGATCCATGGCACCCGTCATCACGAGACTTCAACCTCGACATAAACAGAGAGCTCATGCAACAGCTGTGAGCAATTGAATTGTGAGAAGAGGGTCTCTCTTAGCCTAAAGGGTAAGAGGGGCCAATATAGAATGCTCCGGTGCCTTCCCAGGAGGCCCTCTACACAATGAGAAGGATTAAATCCTTACATGTCCTTTTTAAATTGCTGCCAGACTTTCAAAGAATTAGTTTGTAAGTTTTCTTGGGATAATTGTATATTATGCTGTTATAATTCTAAAGTATCAAGAGATGTGTTCAGTTTGTCTCCAAGCACCAAAGAGATGATTTTTTTTTTTATCCCCAAGGATGCGAGGAACTATTATAAGTACTGGGGATGATCCAAATCTGGGAAAAATTTTAATGACAGTGTAGAATAATATCATGTAAGGATATTCTTTGTTCTAGTCCATGGCAATTCCCTTTCAAACTGGCTGTTCATTTCTTTTTACATAGACAAGGTCTTAGTTACATTTTCTGCATCTCTACTGGGGCAAGTAGTGATAGTAGTGACACCCTTTCTTTGGTGTCCACACAAGCCAGAAACCTCTCTTTAATTGTACACACAAAGGGGCATTGTTTTGATTTTATGTCATACAAAAGGGAAGCTGGGTGGAGACCCCTGTGTATTTATACTTTCTTGCCCCACCCATGGACCTCCTGGATGACCAAGGTGTTTGGTATTATTGGTAACTACATTAGTCAGGGGATCAGCCCACGTAAGGGGTCTTACCCATGAAGGGTCAGGAGCGTAAGACCAAAATACTTACCCTCTTATCCCAGGTAAAATTACCGTACATCTGATGATTGCTAGCGTGGCTAGAAAGGCGTTCTCAGGCATTCTTGGGTTTCTGGTTACCTCACAATTTCTTCCCTGAGGTTTGACATTCTGATTGATGTTTCTCTGTTTCTGGATCTATTTTCTCCCCATCAGTTTATGTTGTTCATTATATTCCACAAATGAGTGAGATCATGTGATACTTATCATTCTCTGCCTGGCTTATTTCACTAAGCATAATGTTCTCCATCTCCATCCACTTTGTTGCAAATGGTAAGAGCTCCTTCTTCTTTACCACAGCATAGTATTCCATTGTGTAGATGTACCACAGTTTTTTAATCCACTCATCTGCTGATGGGCACTTAGGCTGTTTCCAAATCTTAGCTATGGTGAATTGTGCTGCTATGAACATAGGGGTGCATATATCCTTTCTGATTGATGTTTCCAGTTTCTTGGGAAATATTCCTAGAAGTGGGATCACTGGGTCAAATGGGAGTTCTATTTTTAATTTTTTAAGGAAACTCCATACTGTTCTCCACAGTGGCTGCACCAGTCTGCATTCCCACCAGCAGTGCACGAGGGTTCCTTTTTCTCCACATCCTCTCCAGCACTTGTCATTTGTTGACTTGTTGATAATGGCCATTCTGACAGGTGTGAGATGGTACCGCATTGTTGTTTTGATTTGAATCTCTCTAATGATTAGTGATTTAGAGCAGGTTTTCATATGTCTCTTGGCCTTCCTTCTGTCTTCTTTCGAAAAGTGTATATTTAGATCAGTTGCCCATTTTTTGATTGGGTTGTTTATCTTCTTTTTGTTTAGCTGCATGAGTTCCCTGTAAATGTTGGAGATTAAACCCTATCGTTGACATCATTGGCAAATATGTTCTCCCATGCAGTGGGCTCTCTTGTTGTTTTATTGATGTTTTCCGTTGCTGTGCAAAAGCTTTTTATTTTGATGTAGTCCCACTTGTTTATTTTCTCTTTAGCTTCCATTGCCCTAGGAGCAGTATCAGCAAAGAAGTTCTTATGGCATATGTCAGAGATTTTTCTGCCTGTAGATTCCTCTAGTATTTTTATGGTTTCCTGTCTTATGTTTAAGTCCTTGATCCATTTTGAGTTTATTTTTGTGTATGGTGTAAGTTGGTGGTCTAGTTTCATTTTTTTTGCGTGTATCTGTCCAATTTTCTCAACACCATTTATTGAAGAGACTGTCTTGACTCCATTGTATGTTCATGCCTCCTTTGTCAAATATTAATTGAGCATAGTGATTTGGATCGATTTCTGGGTTCTCTATTCTATTTCATTGATCTATATGTCTGTTCTTGTGTCAATACCAGGCAGTTTTGAGAACAGTGGCTTTGTAATATAGTTTGAAATCTGGTATTGAGATCCCTCCTACTTTGTTCTTCTTTCTCAGGATTGCTGTACCTATTCGGGGTCTTTTTTTATTCCAGATGAATTTTTGGAAAGTTTGTTCTAGGTCTGTGAAGTATGCCATTGGTATTTTAATGGGAAGTGCATTGAAATTATAGATTGCTTTGGGTAGTATGGACATTTTGATGATGTTAATTCTACCAATCCATGAACTTGGTATGTTCTTCCATCTGTTTATGTCTTCCTCTATCTCTTTTTTCAGTGTTGTGTAGTTTTCCTCGTATAGGTCTTTTACCTCCTTAGTTAAGTTTATTCCTAGGTATCTTAATTTTTTTGGTGTGATGGTAAATGGGATTGCTTTTTTAGTCTCTCTTTCTGTAAGTTCATTATTGGTGTATAGAAATGCCATAGATTTCTTAGCATTTATTTTGTATCCTGCTACTCTACCGAATTCATTTATTAAGTCTAATAATATTTTCATGGAGTCTTTAGGGTTTTCTATGTACAGTATCATGTCATCTGGAAGTAAGGACAATTTTACTTCTTCTTTTCCAGTTTGGATGCCTTTTATTTCTTCTTCTTGTCTGATTGCAATAGCTAGTATTTCCAACACTATGTTGAACAGGAGTGGTGAGAGTGTTCCTGTTCTTAGGGGAAATGGTTTTAGTTTTTGCCCATCGAGTATGATGTTGGCTGCTGGTTTGTCACATATGGCTTTTATTATGTTGAGGTATGATCCTTCTATTCCCAGCTTGCTGAGAGTTTTTATCAAGAAAGGGTGTTGGATTTTGTCAAATGCTTTTTCTGCATCAATTGATATGACTATATGGTTTTTATGTCTTAATTTGTTTTGTTCCTCTTGAATTTTTTTTTTTGAATAGTCTATGGAGGGTAGGTTTTAGTCCTTCTTTGAAAGTTTGGTAAAACTCCCCTGTGAAGGTGTCCAGACCAGGGCTTTTGTTTGCTGGAAGATTTTTTTGATTACTGCTTCAATTTCCTCAGTAGTTACCAGCCTATTCAGATTTTCATGACTGAGTTTTGGAAGACTGTATTTTTCTAGGCATATGTCCATTTCGTCTAAGTCGTCCAGTTTGTTAGTATAGTGTTGTTCATAGTATTTTTTTTACAGTTATTTGTATTTCTGTGGGGTTACTTTTTACTTCACCTCTTTTGTGTCTGATTTTGTTTATTTGGGTCCTCTCTCTTTGATTCCTGGTGAGTCTGGCTAAAGTTTCACCAATCTTGTTTATCCTTTCAAAGAACCAGCTATTGGTTTTATTGATCCATTTTATTGTTTTGTTTTTTGTCTTTATGTCATTTATTTCTGCTATGATATTTATTATTTCCTTCCTTCTACTTACTCTGGGCTTTTCTTGTTGCTCTCTTTCTAATTTTTTAATTTGTATGTTTAGATAACTTATTACCAGTTTTTAGAGATAGGCCTGTAGTCCTATGAACTTCCCTCTCAGGACTGCTTTCACTGTGTCCCATAGATTTAGGATTGTTTTGTGTTCATTTTCATTTGTTTCCAGGATGTTTTTTATTTATTCTTTGATGTCTTTGTTAACCCATTCATTGTTTAATAGAATGCTATTTAGCCTTCATGTATTTGATTGTTTTTGAGCATTTTTATTGTAGCTGATTTCTATTTTATGCTGTTGTGGTCTGAGAAGATGCTTGATACGATTTCAAGCTTCCTGAATTTATAGAGACTTACCTTGTGTCCTAACATGTGGACTATCTTTGAAAATGTCCCATGTGCTCTTGAGAAGAATGTATATTCTGTAGCTTTGGGGTAGAATGTTCTGAAGATGTCAATTAGTTCCATGTGTTCTAGAGTGTCATTTAGGATTGCCATTTCCTTTGTTAATTTTTTTGTCTAGAAGATTTATCCAGTGATGTCAATGGGGTATTAAAGTCCCCTACTATGATTGTATTGCTGTTGATCTCTCCCTTGATATCCTCCAGAAGTTTTTTTTTTTTTTAATATATATTTAGATGCTCCTGTATTGGTTGTGTATGTTTACCAGGGTTATAGTTTCTTGTTGTATTGATCCCTTTGTTTTATGAAGTGGCCTTCCTTATCTCTTGTTATGGCCTTCACTTTGAGGTCAATTTTGTCAGATATAAGTATTGCTACCTCAGCTTTTTCTTCATTTCCATTTGCCTGAAAAAAAAATTTTTCATCCCTTCACTTTCAGTCTGTGTGAGTCCTTGGTTCTGAGGTGGGTCTCTTGTAGACCGAATATATATGGGTCATGTTTTCTTATCCATTCCGCTACCCTATGTCTTTTGATTGGAGCATTTAATCCATTTACTTTTAAGGTTATTATTGATAGGTACTTGTTTGTAGCCATTTTTAGTCTTTATGCCTGTGTTCCTTCCTCCCTTTCTATTTCTTCTTTTTACAACCATTCCTTTAGCATTTCTTGCATTGCTGTTTTGGTGGTACTAAACTCCCTTAGACTTTTTTTTTTTTGTCTGCAAAGCTCCTGATTTCCCCTTCAGTTTTGAATGATAGCCTTGCTGGATAGAGTATTCTTGTATTTAGTCCCTTGTTTTTAATCACGTTGTATACTTCATTCCATTCCCTTCTGGCCTGATGTGTTTCTGTTGAGAAATCAGTTGATAGTCTAATGGGAGATCCCTCGTAGGTAACTTTCTGTCTCTCTCTTGCAGCCTTTAAGATTCTTTCTTTGTCTTTTATGTTTGCTAATTTAATTATGATGTGTCTTAGTGTAGGTCTTTTGGGGTTCATCTTGACTGGGACTCTCTGTTCTTCTTGGACTTGTGTGACTTTTTTCTTCCCCAAATCAGGGAAGTTTTCTGTCATTATGTCTGCAAACAGGTTTTCTATTCCTTGCTCAGCTTTCTCTCCTTCTGGCACCCCTACTATGAAGATGTTATTTTGTTTCATGTTGTCCCAAAGCTCCTTTAGACTTTCCTCCTGCTTTTTAGTTAATTTCTTAATTGTTGCTCTGCTTGGGTTATTTTTCTACCTTGTCTTCTAACTTGCTGATTTGATCCTCAGCTTCTTATAGTGTACTGTTGAAGCCTTCCATTCTGTTATTTATTGCAGCTATTTCATTCTTCATTTCCTTTTGATTCTTACTCATGTTGGTGTATTTCTTATTCAGCTCCTTATAATTCTCATTGAGTTGCATGTATTTCTCATCCAGATGGTTGAGCATCCTTATAACCATTACTCTGAATTCTTTCTCTGACAAATTACTTGCTTCCATTTCATTTATTTCCTTTTCTGGTGATTCACTTTTCTTTCATTTAGGGTTTTTTTGTTTGTTTGTTTGTTTGTTTTTTTGTCTCTCCATTTTTGCTGTTCTTTTGTATTTGTTTCTATGTATTAGATCAAAGTGCTATGCCACACAGATTTTTTTGGTTTGGTCTTATGTAGTAGATGTTTTGTGGGACCCAGTGGTGCAATCTTCCAAGTCTCTTGAGCTGGGTCTTATAGGGAGGTCCTCTACTTGAGATATTGGGGTTCTCTTGATATAGTTGGGTCTTGAATGTTATTGTCCCATGCATGGATGGAGTCTCTTCCCAGGGTTTCTGATTACATGGCTCACTCCCTATTTCATTGTGCCAGCCATTGTGGAGGAGCTGACTGAACAGCACAAAATACAATACAACAAGACATGACACAGAAGGAACAGAACACAAATGTACACAATATCCCTATAATCCCAACAATAGTGACCACCAGAGAAAAGAGAATTAGGAAAGAGAAAAGAAATCAAGAATGATAGATAAAAAAGAAAGAAAAATATGGGGAGAAAACACAACAAACAAACAAAGAAACCAAAAAGCGCACACACACACACACACACACACACACACACACACCCCAGAAAAATGGGGGGACAGAATCTGTAGATTCAGAGTTTAAATAAAGAAAATACCATTAAAGAATTAGAGGAATAGGGGAAGGACCATGATTTACAATAAAGGAGGAAGAGAAAAAATGAGAATACAAGATAGAAAGAAAAATTGAAAAGGAGATAAGAGGAGAGAGCAGATAGTCATACATTTAGGAAGTGAAACAAGTAAAGAAATTAGGAGAAGAAGAAAAAAGAAAGATAAGGGAGAAAAAAATAAATTGAGTAGTGAAAAGAAAAGAATAATGAAAGGGAAATTGAGTAGGAGCAGGGAAGAGGAAATTAGATATATGAACCAAACAACAGACTAGAATAATAAGAAATCAATAAAGCAGATAGATAAGGAAGATAAATTGTTAAAAAGGGGCAGGGGGAGAGAAAGGAAATGGAAAAATCAAAAAGGAGAAAGGAGAAGAAAAAATGGGAAGAAATAAGAGAAGAGAGGAAGGAAAAGGTGCAAAAAAATAATAAAATGACAAATTAAAAAAAAATTTAAAAAATGAAGTGAGGTGTCATTCTCTTCAGTGGAGTTTAAATGCCCAGTGGTAGCCGGCTTAGGACCCCACTCTTCTTTTCTGTCTGCCTGTTCTTTGGCTTCCTGTTAGGTATTAAGGTGGTAACCACTGTCAGGCACTCTTTTGGCTTTTAGTCCCCTGCTTGAAGCTCCACTTGATCCACGTGTCCACTTCTTGTGTCTGTCTCCACAGGCCTTGGATTCATGCAGGGAGGGCCTATCTGCCCTCTTTGCCTGTCAGCCAGCTGTCAATCTTGATCACTTAAGAGTCTGTTTCTGACACGGCTTTAAGTGGGGTTGGTGTTGTTTCACTTTCAGGAAATGTGATGGGTGTTTTTTCCTGTCCCAGAGCTTCTACTCCATGAGTAACCCCAATATTACTCTGCCCATGGCTGGACAGAGATCCTTGTATGGTGACCAATGGGGTCAGGTGGGACTCTGGAGTTTTTTTTTATCAGTCTGGTTCCTAGAATAGTGGGGCAAATGGCCCTTCCTCCACTCAGGTCACTGAGGTCTCCTTGAGACTGTTCAGACCCCTAAATTTGGCCTCTGCCTTTGTTTCCTAAGTAAAGCTAAAAATGCAGGGTGTGGCAGGCTTACCATCTAGGGTGGGGGTTTTTGTCCTTTACCTGCCCTCTGGGTGTTGGGAGGAGGTAGCTCCTCCCAGGGGAAATGGCTGTTTTGGTTTGGAAGTCTTTGAATTACCTAATGCTGGATTCCTGGCTACTGCTTTTCTAAGTCTCCCTGCCCTACTTCCCACATCAGGCACCTCAAGTCCCTGTCTCCCACCCTGCGCCAATGCCTTGGATGTGTAGTTGCAAATGAAAAATCCTGTGCTCTGGGTTTAGAGATTAAAAAAAAAAAAGAAAGAAAGAAAGAAAGAAAAAACACAATCGAAACTGCGGCTCTCTCCCCCACTGGCTCTGATCTGCTGGTTTAGACTCTGCTGTTGCCAGCAGTGTTGCTACCTTTTGTAGCTGCTTGGATGACATGGGTGCTACATGTACACTGCCGTGAGTCGAATGCCACAGGCCTGGTGGCACTGCTATGGGCAGGTGTGTGTGCTCCAGGTAACCCCCTTCTTGGGATTTCACCCTTCCTACTGGTCTCCAGGTACCTTCTGTTCTTCCTTGGTATAAGTCACCTCCTCAGCTGGACCACAGTTGAAAATTCCAGGTGAATGTTCTCCAATTTATTTTTATTTCTATCCTGGCCTTGAGAAGAGGTGCCCAACAGATCTACCTATTTAGCCACCATTTTCCTCTTTCTAGTTTGTCTTTGAATGTTTGGCAAAGTTAACCTGTGAAGACATCTAGTCCAGGACTGTTGTTTGTTGGGAGTGGTTGTTTTTTTTTTTGTTTTGTTTTGTTTTTACTGCTTTGATTTCATTAGTTGTAATTGGTCTATTCAGATATTTTTGTCTTCCTGATTCAGTTTTGGAAGATTCTATACTTCCAGGAATTTATGCATTTCGTCCAGATTCTACAATTTCTTTGCATATACAGTAATTGCTCATAATATTTTCTTATAAGCCTTTGTAGTTCCTTGGTGTCAGTTGCTACTTTTCCTCTTAAATTTCTGATTTTATTTATTTGGGTCCTCTTTCTTTTTTTCTTGGTGAGTCTGGTTAAAGGTTTGTAGATCTTGTTTATTTTTTTTGAAGAATCATCTCTTGGTTTCATTGATCTTTGTATTGTATTTTTAGACTTTATTTTGTTTATTTCTACTCTGATCTTTATTATTTTCCTTGTTCCACTAATTTTAGGCTTTGTTTGATGTTTCTTTATAGTTTCTTTAAGTGTAAAGTTAGATAATTTATTGGAAAATTTTCTTGTTTTTTGAGGTAGGTATGTAGTGCTATGTATTTCCTCTTAGGAATGCTTTCACTGTGTCCCACAGATTTTGGGCCATTTGTTCTCATTTTCATTTGTTCAAGTTCTCATTTTATTTCTTCCTTGATCTTATTGTTAACCTATTCATTCTTTAGTCATATGTTATTTAGCCTCCATGTCTTTGAGTGTTTTTCAGTTTTCTTTTTCTTGTGATTGATTTCTAGTTTCATAACATTATGGTCAGATAATATGCTTGATATTACTTCAATCTTCTTAAAGTTATGGAGACTTGTTTTGTGTCCTAACATGTGGTACATTCTAGATGTTCCATATGCACTTGAAAAGAATATACGTTTTGTTACTTTGAGTTGAAATGCTCTGAACATAGCAATGAAATCCATGTGACATAGTATGTTATTTAAGGCCACTGTTTCCTTATTAATTTTCTATCTGGATGATCTTTCCATTGATAGGTCAATGGGGTGTTAAAATCTCCTACTATGACTGTGTTACTGTTGATCTCTCTATGTACATCAAGGTTTGCTTTACATACTTAGGTGCTTCTATGTTGGGTTCCTAAATATTTACAAGGGTTATATCTTGTTGTATTACTTTCTTTATCATTATGTAGTGTCCTTCTTTGTCTATTATATAGCCTTTGTTTTAAAGTCTATTTTGTCAGATATAAGTATTGATACACCAGCTTTTTTTCATTTTAATTTTCATGAAATATCTTTTCTATCCCTTTAATCTTAGTCTGTGTGCATTTTTCGTTCTGAGGTGGGCCCCTTGTAGACAGCATATATATGTCTTGTTTTCTTATCCATTCTTAGCCATTTACATTTAAAGTGATGATTGATAGGTACATATTAATTGCAATTTTATTTTTTATAACTATGATCCTCTTTTTAAAATTTCTTCCTTTAAAAGAAGTCCCTTTAGCATTTCTTGTAATGCTCGTTTGCTTGTAATGAACTCCTTTATCTTTTTCTTGTTCAGGAAGCTCTTTATTTCTCTTTCTATTTTAAATGATAGCCTTGCTTGATAGAATAGTCTTGGTTGTAGGTTCCTTGTTTTTCTTCACTTTGATTACTAGTATTTCATGACAATCTTTTCTGGCCTGAAGTGTTTCTGTTGAGAAATCAGCTGACCATCTATGGTATCTCCCTTGTATGTAACTTACTGTTTTTCTCCTGCTGCTTTTAATATTCTCTCTTTGTCTTTAACCTTTGGCATTTTATTTATGATGTGTCTTTGTGTGGGCCTCTTTGAGTTTATCTTTGTTGGGATTCTTCGTGCTTTCTGGTCTTGTGTGTACTTTTCCATAAGCAGGTTAGGGAGATTTTCAGTCATTATTCCTTCAAATAGGTTCTCAGTCCCTTGTTCTCTCTCTTCTTTACTAGTATCCCATATGATGTGAATGTTGTAAGAGTTGATGTTAACCCAGCGGTCCCTTACACTATTTTATTTTTTAAAATTCCTTTTTCTGCTCTGATTTGGTATTTCCTGCTATCTTGTCTTCCAAGTAGCTGAGTTAGTCTTTTGCTTCATCCACCGTACTGTTGATTCCTTCTAGTGTGTTCTTCATTTCAGATATTGTATTATTTATTTCTTACTGGTCCTTTTTTATGGTTTCTTTGTTGTCTTTTATGCTCACTATATCTTTGTTTAGGTTCTCAGTGAGTTAATTCATTCTTCTCCTAAGTTCTTTGAGTATCCTTATAAATCTGTCTCTCTTGGATTTCTTGCCTCTATTTCATTTTGTTCTTTTCCTGGTGATTTCTCCTGTTGTTTTTCTTTTTCTTTTTCATTTGAAGCATATTTTTTTGTCTCCCCATCTTGGCTGCCTGTTGGTATTTATTTTTTGTTTATTTGCTATATCTGCTATATCTCCCATTCTTGATATGGTAGTCTTATGTAGTATGTGTCCTGTGGACCTCTAGCACATTCTGCCTTATCACCCAACCAAGGTACTTTAGAAATGTCTTTTGTGTGAGTTGTGTGAGCCCTCCTGTTTTAGTTGAGTCTTGGTTGCTATCGGCCCCTTTGTAGCAAGCAGCACGGCCTTGGCAGACTCAGCCCCAGGGTGCCTTATGTGCCACGCCAGCTCAGCCAGATTCAGTGACCCTGAGAGGGGGTGGTGAAGGATTGAGAAAAGACAGACAAGAGAATAAAAGCTGGGTCTTGGTGGGACGCTGATCCTCTGATGGAGAGACAGCGCCACGGACTATAAGCCGAGTCTTTATTTTATAGCCAGATTCCACGAGGCAAAGTAAGGGTGTGGTCAAGATGTTTACAACATTCTTGTTTCGATCCTATTCAATTACATGCACCTGATCAAGCTTTGTTTACTTGCAGCCTATATCACTTAGGCACATGGGGCCACGAGTTCAGACCATAGATTCAAGCTTATAACTATAGCTGTTGGCTATAATTGTGTTGGAGGGCTCTGCCCTCCAAGCTGGGACTTGCACGTGGCCATGAGAGGACTGTGCCCTCTCATTAGTCCAAGGCTTGAACCTGTACAAACACTGTAGCCATTCTCCACACCCTTCATGCATGGGGTTGATCCTCAGGCTGGCTGGCTCTGCAGTTACTGAGCTCATGACGTAGAGTTTGCCCCAGCAGATTCTGGTGCCTCCTAAGATCTCGCTTTGGATGTGCTGCTGTGGAGCTCATTGGGACCTGCTCAGAAACCCACTACTAGGTGTGTTGGTTCTGAGGCCTCCTGGGAGGGACTCTGGTGCAGGTCTGTGTCAGATGCTGCCTGTAACTGGCCCTGGGCTCCATGATTTTAGTTACAAATTGATCTGCAGTTTGTGGCTGCCTCTGCTGGGCCTGGATGTGTGTGCAAAGGACCAATCTGTGCACCAAGGTCAGCTTCCACCAGCATTGAGCCCAGGGGGAGGTAAGCAAAAGGACCAAGGCACCACAAGATTTGCCTCTGCCTGGCTCCACCTGCCAGCTGCTTTTTAGGCTCAGTCACTGAAAGAGCCTGTGGCAGTACTCAGGTGCATGAGGTAGGTTCTTAGTGAGTCACCAGGTAGGGTCAAGTGATGTTCACCAGATTGATACAGGTTCAAACTTTGTGGCGATGCTGAGTGTGAGGTCACTCAAAGAAAGTCCCAGTATATACCAAGTCTAGCAGTCCTTTCCAGATGCCCACAGACTTTGTGGTGGGGCATGGTCTCAGCGAATCATTAGGGAGATGGCAGCAGCATTTATTAGGCCCAAACAGACCAAGATTTGGCTGTATTAAGAGAGGGCTCTGCAAAGATATGCTATTGTCAGTTGGGTACGTGAGGGAAAATTGACCCCCACTCTAGAGGTAAACAATTCAGTCCATCTCAGATTTGGCCAGACCTCCTTGAGAGCTGTCTCAGCAGGGCAGGGCCACAGGGAGCAGGAGGGTGGGACTTTTGCATTATCCCAGGCTGATGCCCTATGGAGTGGAGTGGTCCACCCAAGAAAGATGGTGTCTGTGGGTGGTATGGGAGAGGGATTCAGCACAGGGATTCTGGCAGTTGACCCTTCAGCTTTCTTTTCAGAGCCACCTTACTTAGTGTCTCTTTTCAAAACTCTAGTCTGCTCCGAGCTACCCTCCCCATGCAGGAGCCCAGGGTGAGTGGCTGCAAATGAGATTTTGTGTCTTGGCCTTTCAAGAGGGCACCTGAGTATCTAGCAGACTCTTGTCTCTCCCTGGCAGACAAAATCCCCACTGATTTTCACAGCCAGATGTTATGTGTTATCCTCTTCCTTGCTCAGGATCTCTGGGAAGCCCAGCATCAGATTGACACCCTGTGCTCCTCAGGGGAAACCTTTGCAGCTGATATATCTTTCCAAATACTGAGCCACCACATGTTGGTGTGGGGCCATTCCTTTTTAGGTTTCCAGCCTTCCTACCAGTCTAAATGTGTCTTTTTCTATAAATCCTTACTTATAAGACTTCTTTCTGTTCAGCTAGTCTTCAGTTGGTTATTCAGGTTGATTGTTCTATATTTTAGTTACAATTCCAGGTTGGTCCTGGGAGAAGTTGAGTGTAACTTCCACCTACTCTACCACCATCTTGGATTCCTCAGCAATGTATTTTTAACAGAATCATACATAGGTGACAAAATTATAAACAAAAACGAAGATATAATTAACATAAAATCCTGGATTTTGGCTACCCCTGGGGCTGGGGAAGTGCTATAGAGGGTATACTAGGAACTTCTAAAGTATTGGTAATGTACTATATTTTAACCTGAGTAAGAGATATAGGAGTAGTTGGTTTATTTTTTATTGTTAATTATTATACTGTGTATTTAATTGCTTTTTTGTGAATAATATATTTCATAATAAAAATGAAAATAATGCTTCTGTAGCCCCATGTTATTGTATGCTAATATTTATTCCCTATTCGTAGATTGTATGCCCAAGATTAGCCTTTTACTGAGACATACTATTTTCTAATTCAATGAAAATGAAAATTTTTAATTAACTTTATTACGATTTAATGTTTAAATCAAACTTTTGTCTTCTTGTTCAGGTGTATCTGCCAATTTGCAGATGAGCCAGTTTTTATAAATAGATGTTCTTGTTTTGCATAAAGCAGAAATATAAATCATCTAACAGTACCTTATATTTTAACACATAATAGCTGTGTGACAGGCACCAGCTGGATGGATGCCATTTGTTAAGTGGCTGTGATGTATATCAATCTCTGCTGCTAAATCAGAGATGGCCTATGCAAAATTGCATATGCATCATTCAACCTTGAAATTGGCATGAAGCACAGGCTCCTACGGAAGTAATATGTCAAACTTAAGAGATTACATCACATTTGGGGAAAAACATGAACAGTGTCCAACAGACAGTTCTAGCAGATTAAGCCCTTGACTTTATTTTTTTTAGTAGAATCAGATACAATGCCCTTTGTTTTATGCTGAGATCTCAGGAAGAATACTAGGAGCATAATAATGATACCTTTTGTATGGGCAGGGCACTTATCTGCTCTAAACTCTGGTTTCCTCTTTTATAAATATAAAATATTTAACTAAGTGATAACTAAAGTAGTTTTAATGCCAGCATGTTTTGATTCCATAACTTGAATAACACTTTCAATTTGTCAAAGTGTCTTTACATGTGTTATTCCATTTGATTTCCCAACTTTCTGAAGTAGTTAAAGCAAAATATTGTTATCCCCAGTTTAAAGATGAGGAAACGAAGGCCCATAGAGCATGGTGAGTCCAAGGCAAACAATTCAATTCAAACAAATTGGCCAATGAGACAGAGTAGAGATCCAAGACACAGGCCAACACATATTGAAAGTGTTGTATAACACTTGATATATAACAGATGTAGCATTACAAAACAGTGGGTCAAGCTTGTACTATTTAATAAATGGTGCTGAAAGAAATGATTATCCATATGGAAAAAAAGAAATTGGATCTCTACTTCACACTGCATGGAATAATCAATTCCAGATGGTTTAGGGGCTTAAGTAAGACAAAACTTTAGAATAAAATAAAGGAGAATATTTTTGTGACCCTGAGGCAGGGAAGGATGCCTTCAACAAGACAAAAAGTGTAAACCATAAAAAAAATATTAAATTTGCATTAGAAATGATAAATAAAAACAAAGTATATGGATTAAGACATCAAGACTTAAATGTATTATTTGAACTTTAAAGTTCACTTATATAAAAGCTAAAACTAAAGACTATTACAAATATTTTAAGAGCGAGAGAAGGAGAGGTCGGATTAATGTGTTAGGGTCTTGGTCATGTCAAGAGAGAAGATGAGGGAGCCAAATTCATCACCTTTCTTTCTGGATAGCCTCAATAAATACAGATTAAAATTTAAATCAAGAACTAGAATAATGGAATTAACATCAAAAGTACTAAACACAGAAGAGTCAAAAGGTCTGAAGAGATTTGTCTGGGAGCAAGGGGCAGGGAGAGAGAATTTTACTTTTCATTTTGTACCATTGTGTACTGCCTGAATTTTTATTTCATGTTTTATATATTTTAAAAAACACCTTAATTAAATGATCAGGATGAACAAATGTGAGTAGATTGGAGGCTTTGACCTCATTGTCTAACCAAAACTTTCTCTGTTACACAAGAGGATCAAGTTGGCAGGTCAGATCTTAAGCATTGCATCGGTTAAGTCTCTGGACAGTTGATTGCATTTTTGAAATAAGGCAGAACCAGGTTGGAAAGTAAATTCTTTTCTCAAGTCTTTTCTGTTTACATGATTCATAGGGAACAGATGGCCCATCTGTCTGTATTTAAGATAAGTGGGTGGTTCCCGGTTTGCAATCAATGAAGCAATAATTACAATTCTGAGTAAACTGGACCCCATAAAATGTTTTTTAAATTTGTGAATGAGATGGAGACACAAAGGTAGGCCTATTGGAGTCTAATGTGCAACATATTCAAGGAAGTGTACTTAAAATTGAAGTGGCTAAAAACCTTACTAACCCTCCCTTACCAATACTAGTATATAGGTCAAATGACCTTTGTCTTGGAGTGGTCTCGGGCATTCAACCTAAGTGCGGGATCCAGCTGGTAATGTGTGAGCCATTTTGTTTAATGTGGAACTACATATTTCAGCTGTGTCTATAGGATTGTAGCATATTTGTTCACTTAAGTTAACCATAGCTTGGTGGGATGGTCAGCATTCTGTAGAATGGGAAATGGTGAGGGATGGAATTATGGAAGCCATCTACTTTTCTGGGCTTTTCCACTGATTGATTTACTTATTGTATGTATGCTAATAAATCTTTATTCACAAAAACAGGAGGCAGGCAATTTGTAAACCTCTGCACTAAATCACTTTGTTCATATTTTGATACATCACTTAACACACTACAATGCATTTAGTAGTATATATATTTCCTCCTTCATGAGATATGGATATCTTTTTCATCATAGTAGCTATAATGATTAATACAGTGCCTGGAACTTAGTAGGTAATCAGTCCATACTGGTTGATAAGATGAACTCCAGTGCAGAGAGCACTGGGAGCACTACTTCTAGATTGCTACCAAAATGACCAAACCTTTTGGTTGTGTCAAATGCAATTGGCCTTGTACAAAAGCTTATTCATTAGAGCAAATCCTGGTTTGGGGCATCAAATCTTAAGTCCTTGATTTTTCCAGTTCTGGAGAAGTTGTTTTAATACTAGCTCATTGAAACAAATCACAGTCAAGATACTGCCTGAGATATAGAAGCCATTCAATAAAAATATGTGAATTGTATTTCAGTAAAGAAATTATCCTTGTGGAGACCTTTGCTTTGTACAAATAAAATATATAACAAACTAAGTTTAATTATCTTCCCATTCTAATACTTCCTCTCAATACTTCTACAAAAAAAATTTAGGAAGGAAGAAAGGGATGGAAAACAAAAAGAATAAAAGACTATGGTCCAGGAGATGGCAAGTGTTTTCTTAGCATAATAAGGCATGGTTACCAGTTCACAAGAAATAGAGTCCTAGTTATGTTATGGAGGGAAGTGAATTTCTAATAACCATATATGCGTATGTTTAATCACATACATGTGGAGGTGAAAAAGCCCACAGACTTGAGTAGAAAATCATCAATGTACCTTAACCACTTTGTGACCAATGCTTACTGTTGAGCCAGTCTACCCTGGCCTCTGTAGGCCAGCAGAAACTGAAAAGAGGTGAAAATATATTGACTTTCAGTGGATCCTCTGAGGCTGCAAAATTTGAAAATCAGAGGGAGAGCTGATAGGTCTTGAGACTTATTACTGTTGGAAAAACAACTGAGAGAAGGGGTAAGTGGGGTGGAGGAGGCTGGGACAAAGTAGAGGAAAAGGGTTAATGACTGTGGGAAGGGAGAGTGTTGAGGAGGAGTTGGAGAATGAGGTAAGTTCATATGGATCATCCTGTTGGGACCCACTCTACTCCATTTCCCAGGCCTAGTCAATAAGGTTCATCCCTTGTGTGGTATGATTCACTGAAGTAGATAGGACAGGATCACAATGTCTAGTTTCAGACTCCAACACACCCTTCAGAAGGTGTTGGACCAAGAACTGCTTAAACCTTCCCTGGGATCCAGTGAACAGTTTCTTTAGGGAAAAGCAAGAAAAGTAGTATTCACTTTCTTCTTGATCAACTATAGTAGGATTCTCATTTTGGTGGACTATTGGACAGAGAGGAGTAACTGTACCCAAACAATTACTAATTGGAGATCACTGGTACCTGGAAACAAATGCTCCATAGGACAAGAAAGCCAACAACCTACCACAAGAGTTTCACTGGTATTTTCATAGGTTTCTGAAAATACAAGATTGACTAGAACAACAGTTAGAACAATCTCTGCTTTGGAGGAGCTTAGAGTATGATAGGGGAGATAGACCTGAATGTAGATGTTCCATTATAATGTGGTAAGTATGTAACACAAGTATGCTGCAAAGGGTCATAGAATAGGTGACATTCAAGTAGCATCTTCAAGGATGGAGAATTAACTCTCTAGAAATACAAGTAGTAGGAGGGCATTCTAGGCAGAGGTAACAAAAAGACACAAAGGCCTGAAAGTAAAAAAGGGTTAATTTGGGCCCTTTCAGTAACATTATGTGGTTGAAGTATGGAGTAGGAGGAAGTATGGGAAGGAGAAGGATAAAGAGAAACAGGAGAGAAACCAAGAGGTAAGACTGAGGTCAGTAATGATAAAGAGCCTTGCTAAGTTGTTTGGCTTTTCTCTTGCAGACCAGGCATGGAGAAAAGCAGCCTGACAATGTTTTGTTTTGTTTTTTAAATTTAAATGTGAATGTCTTTGGGCAAGGCTTGCACTCTCTAATTGACCACTGACTCGTCTTGCATCTCACAATTTCACACTTTTTCATGACCTGCCTTGCCAGAGTTGTTTTTTATTTCCTGCTTTGAATAGGGAACCACTAAGGTACCTCTAGAAAATAGATACTTTTGCAAAATATTTCTAGTGGCAATGGGAAGAGTGGAAGGAATAATGAAGGTAAGAATACTAGTCAGAATGCTATTTCAGTGGTTCAAACAAGATACAATGAGTCTATTAGCTGGTAAATGGACAAACAAAAGTAATACATCCATACAATGGAATTCTATTCAGTCATAAAAAGAAATGAAGCATTAATTAATGTTACAGCATGGATAAGCCTTGAAAAAAGTATGCTAAGTGAGACAAGTCATTCATAAAATGTCACATATTTTATAATTCCATTTATATGAAATGTCCAGTATAGGCAAATTCCTAGAGATAGAACATAGGTAAGTGGTAGTCAGGGCTTTAGAGAGGAAGATTGATAAATGACTATTAATGGGTAGGGGGTTTCTTTTTGGGGTGATGAAAATATTCTAAATTTAAATTGCGAGGATGGTTACACATGAATATACTATGTATATACTAGAAACTATTACATACTATTTTAAAGGGTGAATTTTCTGACATGAATTATATCTCAATTAAGCTGTTAGTTTCTTTAAAATGAGATAAGAGAGATAATGTGGTCCTGAATTAAGGTATAAGTAATGGTCATGAAGAAAAAAAGATGGTGAATGTGTTGACAAAAACACTCAGAGACATGTGACTGAAGCAGGTCCAGTACTTTATTTCAGGCAAAGGCAGAGTATATACTCTAAAACAAAGTATTGCCAGAAATAAAGCAGTGAAATGTGCTTGGCATGTAATGTGCTCAAGATATCCTATCTAATAAAAGGGTAATATGCAAATTAACCATCACTCCACGACAAAGATGGCCACGCCCATAGCCACAAATATGGTGACATAGGCCAGAGCCACAGAGCCAGCAGAGCTGGCGGGAAGCTTGGCTTCCTTTGTCGCCGGGTGACGAAGGAAGCCAAGCCTCCTGCATGCCCAGGCCAGCCGCTGAGGGAGACCTTCAGGGAGTGCAGTGGGGAGACATGCGGGGAGTGAGCAAGGTTCCCTGTCTGGGGGTTCCAAATACGCCATTGGTTCCTTTCACTGCTGATTTCCCTCCTCACAGGTATCCTTCACACAAAAGCCGTTCCATGCAAATATGTCATGTCCTAATGGGTGAATCCTAAATTGAATGAGTGTCACATCTGGGCAACCTAACTCCCATTAGAAAAAGGACCTGAGAAGAGGGATTTAGGAATCACGAAGCCATCGTGACCTGCTCAGTCTCCGGAACTGCTGTCAAACACAGGCAGTCTGAGACCCTCCCAAACACCAAGTGAGCTAAACCTGAGAACCAAGATATTTTCAAGGCCCAAAGTTGATGGGGGTAAGGGGACAGGGGAGCAAAGCAAGCAGAACAGCCACCTCAACCAAAGACACAGGAGCCTAAGATAAGGCAGAGAAATGTCCTGGCCACCGATGCTCTCCCGCAGATGTGGTGCCCACACCCAGTTGGGGGGAGGGGGTGTGTACGTGCAGAATGAAAGGCCACTGGCAGGAGGGAAAGTCGAAGCATGCCTAAGGAGTTTTTGTACATGTCCCACAGTCGAGAAGCAGAGTCAGAATCAAGAAGCAAAGTCTTACCTCAGCGCTGGGGTGTCTTAAAGTATCTAAAAATAGCAGTTCCATTGTTGAGTCCACTGCCATATTTGCCACGGATGGGAGGTGCACAGAGGACTTTCAGGGCAGCCCTATAACCTTGGGGGAAACAGCAGCTCTTGAGAGGGAGAGACTGAAGCACTTACGGTGTTCAAAGAGCTAGCACTGCAAACCTTGGCCTGTCCGGAAGCTCGGTGCTGCTGGAAGTTGCTGGCTCTGCCTTCTCCAGCATGGAGAGGAAAGGTGGATACGGTGGCTTCAGTGGTCCAAATCCTGTCATTGTCTCCATTACCTAGCCTCTGCACCCTCCAGGACAGCCTCAGTACCAGTGCAGAGGATGCTTTGGAGAGGGTAGTGGTGAGGAGAATGCTTCTGACTCTAGACACCAGTGAAACCGCTGTCAAGAGCCTTTCTAGGGCTGGCAGGATAATGCAGCAATGAAGGAAGAATAATGTCTCAAAACAAAGAGTTTTTTTTTTCCTCATCAGCAAAATGTGAATATTACCTAAACCACAGACTTTGCGAGAATTAATTGAAATAAAATTCCAGAAATTGAATAACAGCCAAGCTGAAGTGGATAGTTTGGTTGAGTGTGAACATGGTCCTGTGCACCAAAAGGTTGTAGGTTCAATTCCAGGTCAGGGAACATACCTGGAACATACCTGGGTTTCAAGTTGGATCCCTGGTCAGGGCTCCTAAGGAAGGCAATTGAAGGGATGTTTCTTACATTGATATTTCTCTCTCTCTATCCCTCTCTCTTCCACTCTCTCTAAAAATCAATGGAAAATGAATTAATGCCGTATGTACAAATGTGGATAATCTAAAAAGAAAAAAAAAAGAAGTGGGGGGGCCCTAACCAGTTTGTCTCAGTGGATAGAACATCGGCCTGTGGA
The DNA here is from genome assembly GCA_025583905.1 of Ia io. Lineage (NCBI taxonomy): Eukaryota > Metazoa > Chordata > Mammalia > Chiroptera > Vespertilionidae > Ia > Ia io. Next base: position 89,845,928 of record JAJQQW010000001.1, on the reverse strand, counting down.
CTGAAGGGTCCCAGGTTCAATTCCGGTCAAGGGCATGTACCTTGGTTGTGGGCACATCCCCAGTTGGGATTGTGCAGGAGGCAGCTGATTGATGTTTCTCTCTCATCGATGTTTCTAACTCTCTATTCCTCTCCCTTCCTCTTTGTGAAAAAAAAATCAATAAGATATATTTAGAAAAAGAAGAAAAAAACAGGGCAAAAGAGGTTGAATGCACTGTATAATTTAAAGCGTGTAAAATAATATAACTTTTTAGGGGCGTATATGTTATCTATACTAATAAAAGGGTAATATGCTAATTAGACAGACATCTTTCAGACATTCATCCGGATGTCCTTCCGGACAAAGCCACGGTGGTGGGGGCTGAGGCAGAGGCCGTTAGGGGCAATCAGGCTGGCAGGGGAGGGCACTTAGGGGTGACCAGGTTGGCAGGGGAGCAGTTAGGCATCGATCAGGCTGGCAGGGGAGTGGTTAGGGGGTGATCAGGCTGGCAGGCAGGCAAGCGGTTGGGAGCCAACAGTCCCAGATTGTGAGAGGGATGTCCGACTGCCAGTTTAGGCCCGATCCCTGGTTCAGGCCAGGAGGGGGGGCAGTTGGGCAATCAGGCCAGGGGGGCCAGTTGGGGCCATGCAGGCCAGCAGGGGGGGCAGTTGGGGGCAAGCAGGCCAGCAGGGGCGGCAGTTGGGGGCAATCAGGCCAGCAGGGAGGGCAGTTGGGAGCGATCAGGCTGGCAGGGGGGGCAGTTGGGGGTGATCAGGCAGGCAGGCAGGTGAGCGATTAGGAGCCAGCAGTCCCAGATTGTGAGAGGGATCGGGCCTAAACCGGCAGTTGGACATCCCCCGAGGAGTCCCAGATTGGCAGATTGGACAGGGTGCAGGCCGGGCTGAGGGCCACCCCCCCGGGGAACATATTTCATGCATTGGGCCACTAGTATATATATATATAGTGTCCCCAGAATATGTATACCCACTTTAACAGATAACTCACTTAATTTTCACTCATTTTCAGGTTTAACTGATTGAAAATAATGGGTGAAGCCAAACTAAATTTAGTCCTAAGGTGTGACTAGACTTTTTTTTATGGGGATAAAGTTTACAGTACAAAACCAGCAACAGTTGACAAATTGAGGATGTACAAATACCAAACAAAATGATTTGTGGTGTTTGTGATTCCATTGCTTCCTGTTATTGTAACCGGACAAACAATGGGTCCATGCTGCCTGTCACTGCTTGAGCCAATTAAGCAGAGACAGGATTGAATCATATATGATTGTTTATTCCAATATTGTTGGCAGTATGGGAGAGCAGCAGGTTGTCCATAAAAATCTGCTCTCAGCCCACCATAAGCCAGCTGCTTATATAGGCAGAAGTACGAAGGAAAGTAGGCAAAAAGGCAAATAGGCAATTTACAGATATGCAAAAAGCCTGAGGTCTTCAAAGGACTTAGTGATATGCAAGGGCTGGGGTTACATGGGGAAATAACCAAAGGGAAGGCCAAATGGGCAGGTAACAGGTAAGCAGGCTAGAGATTTGCAAAAGCCTATAGGTATGCAAAAAGGGCTGGGGATCTTCAAAGGGCTGGCAATTCTGGTTTCTGAAAGGGGAGGAAGGGCTGTATCTCCAGGTGAGCTCCCAGGTCCTGAGTGCACTGCCAGCCAAGTTAGAATGTACCTTCTTTAATCAGAATAAAGCAATCGTGGTTAACAGAGCATGATTAATATTTCTTATAATACTAGCTGGTTCCCCAACATTTTATTCCTGCCCCTTTTCATTTCCCCACTGCTATTTATTCATCTCATATCTATGAGATTAGTTTGCTATCAATTAAAAATCACATCCTGCTGGACTGCATTTGCTTCTGCCTTAAAAGCAGTTCTTGGGGATGGAATATAGCGAATGCAGGATCTCAAAATAGGAAGGCATTGAATACAGCAGCAAGCTATCAAACTACAAAAAAATACATAAATAAACAGGAGAAAAATTAAAAAGAATTCCCACAACCTAGACAGGTTGGGTAGCCAAGAGTTAGGTTGGATAAATCAATTCCAAAAAAGCCCTTCTTGTTGTTTTACTTTGGAGAGGGTTTCCCTAATTTGTTGAATGTTGTTTTCTATTAATTGAGAATTGCCAGACAGATTAAAACAGTACATTCCTTTAAATTCCTCACAATTATGGTTATGCCACAACAGCAAATCGCCTATTGATTCTCTCGAACTGCCTCACTTGTAGAAGACCGGAGAAAAACCAAGCAACACTTTAGAGAAAAGGAGTTACACGGTTTTATTATGCCGGTGGACTCAGCGGAATAACTTCCCAAGTCTGAGCAAAGTAACATGCAGGGAGCTTCTCTTTTACATTTTTCTGGGGTCTTTGTCCCCCAAATATGGATTATGCTTCCAGTCTTTTCATGGGCTTTGCAAAAAACAGGCCCCAGGTGTTGGGGGTCTTGAGACCATATCTAATGGTCTGGCCTGGCGCCAGCGCTAATAAACGCCCCCCTGTGCACTGTTCATAGTTTATGGCCTCTGAAAAATGTGAGCATTTAGGTAACAGGTCTTGCAAGACCAGATTCTGGGAAAGAGGCAGTGACTTAATTATAGGTTATCAGGAATGTACACTGGGCTTGCTGGCACAGATTCCAATTGTTAGCCCACCCCCCACCCCCAATATCAGGGTTACATTGGAATTAGCCTTTTAGCCTTCTCACCCTGACCTGGCTCAGCTCTTAATTTATCCCATGTATAGCCCTGGAAGTGGAATTCAGGGCTTTTTACCATCCTACAAGCCAGTCGGGTCACTTCTCCATTAAGGGAGGCTACCATCACCAGCATAACAAAAATGGTTAAAGCAATATATTCAGCAGGGCTCCACAGGTGGAGATCATCTTCAGAAAGTCTGGTGCCATAGCCATGAGAAGGTCTATTCTGGTTTGGACCCTGTGATATTTCTGAGGCATAAAGACTGTTTGTTGTCCTAAGGAATAACCCTCCTGCCCCCAGTGCTGTTGGCTGGGATATATGAATAAACAGTTACCTCACATATCAGAAATCAACCGGCCAGCAGCTTAGTATGTCTACTACTATAAGGGAGGGTAAAATTATCAGAACAATTCACATTGTAGTTATTATATACTTAAAGACAATAACTAGAACAACCAGTAAAAATCAGACATTCACCACAGGAAATTACTGCAGCAACTTTTAGAGAAAACATTCCTGCATCCTTTTTCCCGGACAGTGGGTCCCAATATATAAAGGTCTCAATCTATTTCTTTCTTCCTAAAATGAATAGGATAATTCTATATATTAGCAATAGGTGTTCCAATTCCTACTAGGCAAAATGTAAAGGTCAGTTATGCATAGGTTTCTCCATTGCCAGCTTCAGAGCAGTTGAGTGGTGAGATGCATGTCTCAGGATCCTGTCTATTTTGCCTCCATTTGGTCCATAGTCCTTGCACCTACCACATCCCTGAAGGATCTTGGCTCTGAATTCTTTCATGGAAAAGGGGCATAGAGTCTCTTCTGAAACTACTTCCTGCTGAGGAGGGACAAAGGTTTTTCTCAGAGCCAAGAGATCCTTGGTCTCTGTCAGAAGAATGATAAGGCCTGGGCACAGAAGAAGGTGGCAATGGTATCTAGAGGTGGTATTCTCTAAGTGCAAGTAGGGCTTGTCAATTGGTGGAGACAAACTGTGTTATAACGTTTAGTATTATTTTGCAAAAGTTAGAACAGCTAGAATTACGACAAATGGTGTGGTGGAAGAAAAAAAAATCAGTTCTAATAATTCCCTATTGAAACATAATTCCCCCCCTAAAATCACCCTCATTTTCATAAAAGTGCCAAATTAAGACCAATTTATTTACTGTATTAAGTCTAGTTTCAATTTTGCCTGATCATTTGCATGAACACAATAAGAATAACAGTTGAGCCCTAGCTGGTTTGGCTCAGTGGATAGAGCGTCAGCCTGTGGACTGAAGGGTCCCAGGTTCAATCCCGGTCAAGGGCACATGCTTGGGTGTGGGCTCGATCCCCAGTAGGGGACGTGCAGGAGGCAACCAATCAATGATTCTCTGTCATCATTGATGTTTCTATCTCTCTCTCCCTCTCCCTTCCTCTCTGAAATCAATAAAAATATATTTAAAAAAAGAATAACAGTTGATCAAATGGGCTTTTAAAAATATATATATATACTTTACTGGAATCTCATGGTCAAGTTTTAATTAGCCCCACAAGGCAAAGAAGCTGAGCCACCTAGCTGCCATCAGGCTTACCTGCTATAATACTTGTAGACTTGGGTGAATTCCTCAAGTTGAGGTTCCCAATGATGTCTTGAGGTTCCTTCTTTGCCAGCTTTCAGGAAAGTAACCTTCATTCTTTACCTGGAAAGATTGCCATGAACCATGTGACCAGGCTTTCTCTAAGGTGCTCTTATTGGCTTCATTCCTTAAAGCTTTCTGCTGACAACCAGAGTCCAGCCATGTTAGACATGACATTCCAAAGTCCTTGGAAACTGGTCTTATTGAATTCATGAAAAGAAACATTGCCATGAGTCACTCATTAAGAATTGCCAAATTCTGGAGGGATCAGATTAAGAGAAAAATATAATTTACCAAATTACTTTTAAAATGCTTCCTTATACCTAAAAATCAAAAAACAAAAAAACAACAACTAAAGAGAAAATAAACAAATGGGACTACATCAAAATAAAAAGCTTTTGCACAGCAAAAGAAACCATCAACAAAACAACAAGAAACCCCACTCACTGTATGGGAGAACATATTTACCAATGTTATCACCTATAAAGGTTTAATCTCCAACATTTACAGGGAACTTATACAACTTAATAAAAGGAAGATAAATGATCCAATAAAAAAATGGGCAACGGATCTAAATAGATACTTTTTGAAATAAGACAGAAGGAAGGCCAAGAGACATATGAAAACATGCTCAAAGTCACTAATTATCTGAGAGATGCAAATCAAAACAACAATGAGGTACTATCTCACACCTGTCAGAATGGCTATCATCAACAAATCAACAAATGACAAGTGCGGGCGAGGATGCGGATAAAAAGGAACCCTTGTGCACTGCTGGTGGGAATGCAGATTGGTGCAGTCACTGTGGAAAACAGTATGAAGTTTCTTCAAAAAATTAAAAATGGAACTCCCATTTGACCCAGTAATCCCACTTCTAGGAATATATCCCAGGAAGCTAGAAACACCAATCAGAAAGGATATATGCACCCCTATGTTCATAGCAGCGCAATTCACCATAGGTAAGATTTGGAAACAGCCTAAGTGCCCATCAGCAGATGAGTGGATTAAAAAACTGTGGTACATCTACATAATGGAATACTATTCTGCTATAAAAAAAGAAGGAATCCTTACCATTTGCAGCAGCATGGATGGAACTGGAGTGCATTATTCTAAGTGAAATAAGCCAGGCAATGAAAGAAAAATACCACATGATTTCACTCATTTATGGAAAATAAAGAACATTATAACCTGATGAACAAAAAGATATATACAGAGGCAGTAAAGCATCGAACAGATTGTCAAATTACAGCGAGAAGGCTGGGAAGTGTTGGGGAGGGGGGAAAGAGATCAACAAAAGGACTTGTATGCATACATATAAGCACAACCAATGGACACAAGACACTGGGGTGGTGGGTTGAGGGCATGCGACAAGGGGAAGGGGAGGCTGGGGGAAGGTCAATGGGGAAAAAAGGAGATATATGTACTACTATTTGTAATACTTTAAACAATAAAATAAAATTAAAAAACAACAACAGAAAGTTTAAGAATCAGCAATACTTTCAACAAAAGTTACAAAAACTACATAATTATTTTCAGTTCATTGAGTCACATAGGCAATTTTTGTTTCTCCTGATTTTTCCTGCTAGTACTTCTATAAATCCAGATGCCCTATAGGATTCAATAATTTTCATCCAGTTTGAAGGGGATGATCTGAAAATGTCAGAGTCCTTTCCATCAGAAGATGTAACATTTTTCCAAATGCATTATAACAAAAGAGTGACTGTCTGTAAATAACAAGAAGAGACATGGTTATGGATTTGATTATATTACAAAAGACATTAAATCTTGTCCTTTCTGCAAAACACAATATTCCACAATATTATAACTAATAAATAGTTATAACTGAAAGCATCTGAGAATATATTTAATATATATGTATAAATAGAACATATTTATTATTTCTTTATTTTACAAAGCTCCCCAAGTACCTTAAGTATAAAATTTTCCTTTATAAAGAGAGAAAACAAATCCTTGAGGCATTTCAGGGCCAATTGAATGACCTAAAGCCAATTCTAGGTAAAAAAAAAAAAAAAAAGTTTCTTAAAATCAAACCCTGGGAAGATTGTTAAACTTATTATTAAACAATATTAGACTATTTCTTCATTCAAAATGAGAAGAGGATATTAAACACAAATATAGGCTAGTGAAACTTCAGTTCCCATAATTAAGAAGATCACTTTTTTTAAGTAATTAAGTATCTGATTAAAATAACACAATATGTAATTATTTCAATACTTTATAGAACTTTTGCTTCCTAGGCAAATGCAGGAAAAACTTTTTCCCTTTTAACAGACTAGAGAAGAACTAAACAAATTCTGTATTAGCTTACTTTAGATTCATTTATCTAATTAAATTTCTTATTCAGATTACCTATAATTTCCTTTTAATATTTCTCTTCACAATCCTTCTATAATTTTTACAAATCTTTTTATTCATTTAGCTTTAGAACAACTTAATTTACTTTTCCTTCAAAAATGTGTCTCCATACCTCATGCCTTCTATTACCAAAACCATATAATTTCTTTTCAATTCACTAGAATTTTTAACTCTTAGAAACCTTAAATTTTAGGTGACAAGTAAGTACTTAACATTTCTCAGATTAGTAATACATTCACATTTTAAGAGATATATTTCAAATTAAATACAAGACAGATTCATTAATAGATTTGAATCTATCCTCTAGATTCTCTGTAATAAAAATCCAAAAGCAGGCACACTTAGATTAATTAATATTTCAGTATCCTGTTATTTCAAAACACCTAGATATTTAATTTTTATTATTTAACCCAGCAAACTCCCAAGTTTTAAGGTACCACAGACTTTGAAAAACTATGTGTGTGTGTGTATATATATATATATATATATATATATATATATATATATATATATATATATATATATATCACTGAAAAATCTTTATCATAAACCCTTCATTTTTGTTACTTTTATTTATTATATCTTAACAACTTTGAGATTTTAATTTACCTAAGTCAATTATTATTACCCAAGTCATTTTCTTGACAAATTTTGTAACAGGGATAACTCACGGGCTTATTCTTCTTTACAAAATGGGAGTGGCCCCCCACTGCTATTTTGCAGCCTACAGAGCTGGTCCTTCTAGGAAAAAGACTTGGGGAGGTTAGAAGGTTTTATTTCCCATATTTTTCTTTCTGAGTAGACTGTAACAACATGAAATCTTGCATATAAGAAGAGATCTTTAAAAAAAAACAACCCACCACAGAAACAAACAAAAACACCTACAGTAAATAAATGAGTACTCTCAAAAGGATGGACTGGGACATTAGCCTTAGAATCTTATCTCATACTCAGCACAGCAAAATGACCTTTTGTTATGAGTGGCACAAAGCCCACGCACAGCAGAGATAGGATACCCTATGTTCATAAAACAGTGAAGAACAAACAAGTCCCCAAAAGATAGAAAGCTAGCAAAGAGCATCAGCAAACAAAGTTACATTACAGACAGTCAACCATCAAAATTCAAACCCTGAATTTCTGGCCGCTGATGCCTTGAAGTTCCTGCAATCTCTGCCAGGGGTTTAAGCCTGCCCACAAGCAGCTGGGCCCCCAGCAAAGCAGAAAGTGCCTCAATCCTTAAACAAATTAAACCAAACAACAAAGAGGCACAAAGGAACAATCAACAAAGACATTCTTGTATACAATATTTATAGGCACACATAACCTATAGACAAGCTTCACACCATGCTCCTTGTTTGTCCAGCCACAGTCACCACAGAATGCCCTGCATAAAACAACAACAACAACACAACAGAGCAATGTCTCTCATCCCAGAGGGGATCAAGCTAAGGGATCAGAGACCAGACCAAGGACCCCTGGAGGTGTCTTGCCATCCGGAACTGACCAGGCTCGTGCAGACCAGAGGCAGTACAATGCCTCCCCTGCCATACACAGTACACTCAGTACATGCTTCCTTACATAGAACTCCAGACAAGAAGTAGCCACTGCTTCTCGTGCCACACAAACGCGCTTGATTCAACTTAGTCTTAGATGAGACAACTGGGATTGCTGAGGCCACGGCTGGGACTCAAAACAGTAAAACTCCGGGTAGTGCTGCAAATAAGTGCCCAGGCCTCAGCTCTGGGAACCCCCAGTCCAGGCAACAAGTGGAATCCCCAGTATTCACCCTGGGGAGTCTTTTGCTTACATCCCTTTGTAGTTGCCAGAATATGTAACCAGACATACAATGGGTCCATGCTGCCTGTCACTACTATAGCCAATTAAGCAGAGACAGGGTTGAATCATATAATAGTATTAGTGTTTATTCCAATATTACGGGCAATATGGGAGAGCAGCAGGTAGTCCATGAAGAACTTCTCTGCAGCCCACCATAAACCAGCTGCTTAGGTAGAAGTACAAAGGAAAGTAGGCAAAAGGGCAAATGGGCAGTTTATAGGTAAGTAGACTGGAGATTTGCAAAGGCCTGCAGGTATGCAAAAAGGGCTGAGGATCTTCAAAGGGCTGGCAATTCTGGTTTCTGCATGGGGAGTAAGGGCTGTATCTCCAGGTGAGCTCCCAGGTCCTGAGTGCAGCTTCCAGCCAAGTTAGAATGTGCCTTCTTTAACCAGAATAAAACAATCGTGGTTAACAGAGCATGATTAATATTTCTTACAATACTAGCTGGTTCCCCAACATTCTATTCCTGCCCCTTTCATTATCAGCAGTACCTGGACCAGAATGGTCATCAGTTTGAAAGCAGGCATTGACAAAAAATTTTATTCATTTCTGTAGATTCTTTTAAATTTTGAAAATGAACTGTATGTTAATGAACACTGATTTTATAATCATTCAAAGTGCATATACATTTTTTGGGATATCCTGTATTTACTGTTAATATTATTCTCTCCTAAAACTTTTTTGCAGAACTTTCTGGACATTGTACTGGTTTCCATCTTTGTCATATCAAGTGTGTTAGAGCATTGGACTTCAGATTGGGAAATTTGAATATTAGATCTTGATTTACTACATGCTGTGTGACCTTGGGAAAGTTGATTTACTTTTATGGATCTTAATTTCCTTATCAGTAAATTGGAGGAGATGACTAGAACTGTATTTTTCAATTGTGCTGTGTAGCGCCTTTAAAGTCCAAAGAGATGGATGAGGCAGTTCTCCTTTCTTGCTCTACCAGGTTCTACTGAGGTTTGTTTTATATATTGGGATTCTGAATACAAGTTTTCCTGAAGAAAGAGTTTTGTGATTAGAAAAAATGTAAAAACCTTTGGAACAAATAAAATAAAAATTCCATCCAGAAAAAAAGTATTTTATGATTTATAACATTGAACTAGCATACATGTACATATGTTTATAATATACATTGACAAAAGATGAATGAATGAAGGGAAATTGGTCCAAACACAAACTTAAATGAGTGAAATGACCCTGCAATAACAGAGCCAGGAAAACCAAAACAAAGGACTTAAGAATTTTAGAAACTATTAAAGACAATCATCTCCCTAATGTAATAATATAATGCTAATAACTATAAGGAGAGTATGGAATTGCTCAAGTTCCATCTTAGCACATTTCTAGCTGTGTGACCTTGGTCAATCATTGAATTTTTATGAGCCTCAGATTCCTCATCTGTAAAAAGGGGGTAATAATACATACCTCACAGAGTCATTGTAAAGATACAATTAGTCCAGATGATACTAAGGCAGTGGTCAGTAACATTGGCTATGCCTGAAAAATCACCTGGAAATCTTTTTTTCCTCAATGTGAATACTTGTGCCCCATTTACAGGGACTCTTATTCAGGAGCTCTGGGTGAGACTAGAAAATCTAGATTTTAAAAAAAGTATTCCTTTAGTAATTCTGATTCACAACTATGATAGAGAACCACTAGGATAAGTATTCTGGGCAGGTTAAAGAGCAGGGTAGGTGTCAATGAAGAGATAAAAATAGCAATCCTATCTAATAATAGAGTAATATGCAAATTAACCATCACTCCGTGACAAAATGGCAGCCCCCATAGCCACAAGATGGTGGCGCCCAGTACCCTCAGCCCCGCTGCTGGAGTGCAGACCCCCTGCAATCGATCACAGGGAGCTGGGGGTTGCTTCGGCCTGGTGCAGGAGCAGACCCCCTGCGATTGATCGCAGGGAGCTGGGTGTCCGCTTCGGCCCCAGGCCGAAAGCCTCCGCCAGAGGCTTTCGGCCTGGTGCACAAGCGGAACCCCTGCAATTGATGGCAGAGAGCTGGGTGTCTGCTCCGGCCCCAGGCCGAAAGCCTCCTGTGGACTCATCTGTGTTGGAGGCTTTCATGCAGGAGTGGACCCCCTGCGATCGATCACAGGGAGCTGGGGGTTGCTTAGGCCTGGTGCAGGAGTGGACCCCCTGTGATTGATCACAGGGAGCTGGGTGTCTGCTCTGGCCCCAGGCCGAAAGCCTCCACCAGAGGCTTTCAGCCTGGTGCAGGAGTGGACCCCCTGCAATTGATCGCAGAGAGCTGGGTGTCTGCTCTGGCCCCAGGCTGAAAGCCTCTGGTGGAGGCTTTCGGCCTGGTGCCGGAGCAGACCCCCTGCGATTGATCGCAGGGAGCTGGGCGTCTGCTCCTCCCCAAGAGGCTTTTGGTCTGAGCCGGTGATCAGAAGGAGCTGGAGGTGCCTGCCCAGGCCTAAAGCTTCGGCCAGAGGCTTTAGGCCTGGGCAGAGCCCAGCCCTCGATTGGTGTGAACTATAGAGGAAACACCTTTACTGACTGCACATTGGCTAAGCTTCCTGTATGCCACTGGTAATATTCTTAGTAACTTGCATAATAAGAATCCAAAAAGGTGGTCTAGGGTTTTTCCACCACACTTCTGGAGAAAAAAATGAAGGTCCGCTGCTGGAGGGCTAAGAAATGTCATATCCTGCCCTAGCTGGTTTGACTCAGTGGATAATGCCTCGGCCTGCAGACAGCAGGGTCTGGGTTCGATTCTGATCAAGGGCATGTACCTAGGTTGCAGGCTCCTCCCTGGCTGGGGCCCAGATCAGGGTTCATGCAGGAGGCAACCAATCAAAGTGTTCCTCTCACTTTGATGTTTCTCTCTGTCTTTCCCTTTCTATTCCACATTCTCTAAAAATCAATGGAAACATATCCTCAGGTGAGGATAAAAAATAAATAAAGAAATGCATATCCTATGAAAGACACATCTTGAAAATGCCTAAAGAAAATTGTCATTTTTTCTTGGTGAAGGGACTGGAGTCTGTGTTGATGAAAACACCTTGGTGGCTGTGGTGTCTGGCAGTGGCTGCAGCAGCGGAGTGATTGGGGCTGGTGCCTTCCCCTGATCAGACCGGTTGCCTCCCACAAAGGGAGGCCAGACTGTGGCTTAGGTCCGCTCCCCGTGGGGTGTGGGCCTAAGCCGTCAGTAGGACATCCCCTGAGGGCTCCCAGTATGTGAGAGGGGGCAGGTTGGGCTGAGGGACCTCTGACCCCCAGTGCACGAATTTCATGCACCGGGCCCCTAGTTATTAATAAAGAATAGATATCACTGCTTCTGGTAAGGAAAATTTGTTAGTATTAAATACCTTTTTAATGTTTTCAAGTAACCTGCTTTGGAAGTTTTGCAATCTTTTGGACCATTAACTTTCCCTTTCTCTCTTTTTTTTTTAAATAAACCTTTATTGTTGAAAGTATTACATATGTCCCTTTATCCCCCCATTGCCCTCTCCGTCCCCTCTCTCCCCCGCAAGCCTTCATCATCCACTGTCTATGTCTTTGGGTTATGCATATATACATATGAGTTCATTGGTTGATCTCTTCCCATCCTCCACCCTCCCTTGTCTTCTCTCTGAAGTTTGACAGTCTGTTCAATGATTCTGTGTTTCTGGGTCTATTTTTGTTCATCAGTTTATGTTGGTCATTAGATTTCACATATGAGTGAGATCATGTGATACTTATCTTTCTCTGACTGGCATATTTCACTTAACTTAATTCTATCTAGGTCCATCCATGCTGTTGCAAATGGCAAGAGTTCTTTCTTTTTAATAGCTGTATAGTATTCCATTGTATAGATGTACCATGGCTTTTTAACCCATTCATCTGCTGATGGGCACTTACGCTATTTCCAAATCTTAGCAATTATAAATTGTGCTGCTATGAACATAGGGGTGCATATATTCTTTCTGATGGGTGTTTCTGAGTTCTTGGGATATATTCCTAGAAGTGGAGCCAATGGGTCAAATGGTAGTTCCATTTTTAAGTTTTTGAGGAAACTCCAAACTATTTTACACAGAGGCTGCACCAGTCTATATTCTCTCCAGCAGTGCATGAGAATTCCCTTTTCTCCACATCCTTACCAACACTGTCGTTTGTTGATTTGTTGATGATAGCCATTCTTATAGGTGTCAGGTGGTATCTCATTGTCACTTTGATTTGCATCACTCAGATGCTCAGTGACTTTGAGCACTTTTTCATATGCTTTTGGCCATCTGTATTTCCATTTTGGAGAAGAGTCTGTTTAGGTCCTTTGACATTTTTTAATTGGATTGTTTATCTTCCTTTTGTTGTATGAGTTCCCTGTAGATTTTGGAGGTTAACCCCTTATCAGATATATCATTGGCAAATACGTTCTCATGGAGTGGGCACTCTTGTTATTTTATTGATGGCTTCTTTTGCTGTGCAGAAGCTCCCATTTGTTTATTTTCTCCTTAATTTCCATTGTCTTAGGAGATGTATCTGTAAACATGTTGCTAAAAGAGACATGTAAGATTTTTATGGTTTCCCATCTTACATTTAAGTCTTTTATCCATTTTGAGTTTATTTTTGTGTATGGTAGTCTAATTTTATTTTTTTGCATGTACTTGTCCAATTTTCCCAACACCATTTATTGAAAAGACTCTTGATTCCATTGTATGCTCTTGCCTCCTTTGTCAAATATTAATTGAGCATAATGTCTTGGGTTAATTTCTGGGTTCTCTGTTCTGTTCCATTGCTCTATATGCGTGTTCATGTGCATATTTTGAGTACAGTGGCTTTGTAGTATAACATGAAATCTGGTATTGTGAGTCCTCCAACTTTATTTTTCTTTCTCAAGATTGCTATAGCTATTTGGAGTCTTTTTTGATTCCATATATATTTTTGGAGAATTTTTTCTAGCTCTGTGATATAGGCTGTTGGTATTTTAATAGGGATTGCATTGAATCTATAGATTGCCTTGGGTAGTATGGACATTTTAATGATGTTGATTCTACCAATCTCTGAACACGGTATATTCTTCCACTTGTGTATATCTTCCTCTATCTCATTTTTCAATGTCTTGTAGTTTTCCAAAATCAGGTCTTTTATCTCCTTGGTTAAGTTTATTCTTAAATACCTAAATTTTTTGTTGCAATGGTAAATAGGGTTGTTTGTCTGGTTTCCCTTTCTGAGAATTCATTATAGGTGTATAAAAATGCCACAGATTTCTGGGTATTAATTTTATATCCTGCTATATTGCCAAATTCATTTATTAAATCTAGTATTTTCCTGATGGAGTTTTTAATTGAAGCAGTAATAATAATAATAAAAATCTCCTAGCAAACAAAAGCCCTGGACCACATGGCTTCACAGGGGAGTTTTACCAAACATTCAAAGAAGAACTAACACCTATCCTCCAAACTACTCAAAAAAATTCAGAAAGAAGGAACACTGCCAAGCTCTTTCTGTGAGGCGAGCATTACCCTAATCCCAAAACTACATAAAGACACTAGAAAAGAAAGACAGGCCAATATCCCTGATGAACATAGATGATAAAATCTTCAACTAAATTCTAGGAAATCGGATCCAGCAATACATTAGAAAGATCATACACCATGACTAAGTGGGAATTATTCCAGGGATGCAAGGCTGGTACAATATCCGCAAATTAATAAATGTGATACATCCCATCAACAAACTGAAACATAAAAACCACATGATCGACTGGAGGAGACAAAATGGTGGCAGAATAAACGGACGTGTCCTGGAGCAAATAGAGTGAGCGGCTAAAACAAGTGGAATTCAGCCCGAATTGGCAAAGAGACGCAGCTGGTGAGACAGTTTGCAGTTGGGAAAGGGCAGAGGTCCCCTGGATAAAGGTGAAATCAAGGATCTAGGCAGGAGAGTCTGCGGGACCTCTGTGCCCAGAGGGTCAGGGAGAAACCACACAGCACCAAGCTGCGTCCCTGAGGACAGGCGAAGCATCTAACTGTGAAAAAAGGGTCCATGGGACTGCGGGAGGTAGGGGATTTTGGACCTTGGAGTCTGGATTTTGGATCTGAGCTCAGAGGCAGCCCTGAAGGGCTGGCAGGACCGCCCAGTGCTGGCAAGAGAGGAGCTTGCAGGGACGCAGTCCCTCCCTGCTCTGGGGCCTGTGCCTTTCTTCACTGAACCTAGTTCATAGGACCTTTCGGATACAGACACTTATCCATGGCTGAGGTGCAGGAGAAGGTGTGGACTTGTGGAATCTGGGGAGAGTGGGCAGTGGTCCAGGAGAGGTGGTAGTGAGTCTGGTGCTGAGTCATACCTGAGCCCTGGTCCCCATTTTCTCCTGAGAGATAGCCCCTCCCTCCAGTCTCCAGGCAACCAATACAGCCACACCCAGATCCCACCCTGAATAATACAAAGGAATCTGGATACTCCCTGAGGTTATAAGAACTGGCATAAAGAGAAATCTTTAGCCCCAGCAATGAGGAAACTGAGAAAGAGTACAGTACAGACAACTGGGATCATAAGCCAACCAAAGGAATGACACTTCACTTTTTTCACTTTTATTTTTTTATTATCCCTTTTTTTTCTTCTTTTCTTCTTTGTTTTCCTGTTTTTGTTTGTTGCTTTATTTTCTATTTCTTTTTGCATTATTTTTCCATTACTATTTTTTATTTGTTATTTTTAATTTTTTATACCATTTTTGAAATCAATTTTTTGTAAATATATTATTATTATTTTCTTCTCATTCTCTTTCTTCTCATCTACTTATTCCCTTTCTACTTCCTCAATACTAAATTGAGGTCCTCCCCATATTCATCCAATTCTTAATATTATTTTCAGTATATAAGCTCAGCCTCTACAGATTCTGCCCCAACCCTTTTTGCTCAGTGTGTGGTGTTTATATATTTTTTGTTTTATCTATTTGTTCTGTGGTGTCTTACATATATATATATATACATATATATATATATATATACATATATATATATACGTATATATATATATATTCTCCTTTGTCTTTTATCTGTTATCTTTTTCTCTCTCTTCAATAGCATTTGTGCTCTCTTTTCTCTGCCCTAACTCTATTTTCCCAGGTGGTCACTTTTATTGGGGTTATCAGTGTTGTGAGTGTATTTGTGTTTAGTTCCCTTTGTGTTGTGTCTTCTTGAGGTGAATTTTATCCTGGCTGGCCAAGGGGCTTGAGAGCAAGCCACATAAAAAGACACCTGGAGAGGAAACTCCATCCATGAATGGATCAATAACATCCCAGACCCAAATATAGAGGCAGGAAGAATGCAGCATTGAGGGAAAGAGCATGAGTGAGTAAGGGAGTAAAAGAGGAGTGTGTGGTCAGGTGGGGTGTGTGTGTGTGTGTGTGAGTGAATGAGGCACAGTTAGATCCCACAGGACCTTCAGGGGCAGGATAATCATGCTCACCTAACTAAGCAGCTTCTGCTAACATTGCAAACAGTACAGGGAGGCCAGCTTGTCCTCAGAGGCCTAGCCTTTTTGAAGGGGAGAGCTGCTGTAACTGGGTGCCCAGCCTCAACTCCACCCAGAGTGCCCTCAGATAACACCTGGGACTCTGCAGCCACCCCTGCCAGGGACCTGCTAGCTAGGCTGTGATCCCACAGTCAATGAGGCTCCAACCACCCTGGGCGCAGGCTCCTGTGAGTTCTGAAGCACACTCCCCTGTGACTGGCCCAACGCTTTAGCCAAGGGCACTGCAACCACGTGAAGAGCAGACACAGGAGCAGCCCACTCCTGTCCAAGGAGCAGCAGCCCCACGAGCAACCCGCCCCAGGCCTAAGAGCAGCAATTTCACGTGGCCTGCCCTGTTATAGGAGCAGCAGATGTGTGAGCAGCCAGCTCCCCCATCTGAGGAGCAGCAACCACGTCAGCAGCTTGCCCCATCCGAGGAGCAGCAGCCGCCTGAATAGCCTACCCACAATTGAGGAGCGACAGCCCCTCGCAGCTAGACCCTGTCTGAGAAGCAGCAGCTGTGTGAGTAGACCACCCCCTACCAAGGAGCAGCAACTGCACAAACTGCCTGCCTCCATCAGAGGAGCAGCAGCTGTGTGAGATGCCTTCCCCCATCCGAGGAGCAGCACCTGTGTGAGCAGCCCACCTCCTTCCGAGGAGCAACAGACGCACAAGCCGCCTGCCCACATTCGAGGACCAGCAGCTGTGTGAGCAACCTGCCTCCATCCGAGGAGCAGCAACTGTGTGAGCAGTCCACCCCCTTCTGAGAAGCAGCAGCCACATAAGAAGACTGCCCAAGTCCAAGGAGCAGCAGCCCTGTGCAGTCCGCACTTGTCCGAGGAGCAGCACCCACATGCAGCCTGAACCTGTCCAAGGACAAGGAGCCAGGTGAGTGGCCTGTCCCTATCCGAGTAGCATCACTAGCATGAGCAGCTCACTCCCACATGAGGAGCAGCAGCCACAAGAGCAGACCGCCCTCATTCAAGGAGCAATGGACACGAGCAACCCATCCCCATCCGAGGAGCAGCAACCGCATACTCATCCTACCCCCATCCAAGGAACAGCAGCTATATGAGCAACCTCCCCCACCAGTCAGAGGAGACACCACTGCTGCAAACAGCACCCACCAGAGGATCTGCTGCCAACTGATAAGCAACTGCTACTGTGACCACCTGAGGAGCAACCATAGCCCGAGAAGCCACTGCCACCTAAGGAGCAGCCCCTGCATGGCTTGGCATCTGGATCAGTCAGTGAGAGAAAAAATGAGTAGACAAAGATACCCCCAAAGGAAAGAAAAGGAGGAATCACCAGAAAAGCAGCTAAGTGAAACAGAGGCAAGCAATATGTCAGAAAAAGAATTCAGAATAAGGGTCATAGAGTTCATAAACAGGATGGAAGAAAAAAAATCAACAGCTTATGTAAGAATCAAGAAGAAATGGATGAAAAAAAATCAACAACTTATGTAAGAATCAAGAAGAAATGAAGAGTGATAGAGCTGCAATAGAAAACACCATGGAAAGATTCAACAGTAGATTAGGAGAAACGGAGGACCTAATTAGCAAATTAGAAGATAGGGAAGCAAAACACAGCCAAACTGAATTGCAATTAGAGAAAAAAAATTAAAAGACATGAGGAGAGCCTAAGGGAGCTATGAGACAACATGAAAGGAAGCAACATACGAACAATAGGGGTGCCAGAACAACAGGAAGAGGAAAAAGGGTTAGAAGACCTAGTTGAAGAAATAATGTCAGAAAATTTCCCTGATGTGGCGAAGAAAAAAGTCACACAAGCACAGAGATTCCAAAACAGGATGAACACAAAAATACCCTCAAGACACATCATAATTATGATGGCAAATATTCAGGACAAAGAGAGAATCTTAAAGGCTGCAAGAGAGAGACAGGAAGTTACATACAAGGGAGTTCCCATTAGATTATCAAATGATTTCTCAACAGAAACTCATCAGGTCAGAAAAGAATGGAAGGAAATTTACAAAATGATTCAAACCAAGGGACTGAATCCAAGAATACTCTATCCAGCAAGGGTATCATTCAAAATTGAAGGGGAAATAAGAAGCTTCACAGACAAAAAAACGTTAAGGGAGTTTATCACAACCAAGCCAGAAATGCAAGAGATGCTAAAGGGACTGGTGTAAAAAGAAGAAATAAAAAGGTAAGAAGGAACACAGACCAAAAAAAAATGGCTACAAACAAGTACCTTTCAAATAACTTTAAATGTATATGGACTAAATGCTCCAATCAAAAGATATTGAGTGGCTGAATAGATAAAAAAAACACGACCAATACATATGCTGTCTACAAGAGACCCACCACAGAAAAGGGACTCATACAGACTGAAAGTGAAGGGATGGAAAAATATCTTTCATGAAAATGGAAATGAAAAAAAAGCTGGGGTAGCAGTACTTATATCTGACAAAATAGACCTCAAAGTAAATGCCGTAACAAGAGATAAGGAAGGCCACTTCAGAATAATAAAGGGATCGATACAAGAGGATATAACTCTGATAAATATATATGCACCCAATGCAGGAGGACCCAAATACATAAAAGACTCCTGGAAGATATCAAGGGAGTGATCAACAACAATACAATCATGGTAGGGGACTTTAATACACCACTGACATCACTGGATGAATCCTCTAGACAAAAAATCAGCATAGAAACAGCAATTCTAAATGACTCACTAGATCAGATGGATCTAATTGACATCTTCAGAGCATTTCACCGCAAAGCCATGGAATATACGTTCTTCTCAAGTGCACATGGGATATTTTCAAAAATAGACCACATATTGGGTCACAAGCAAAGTCGCCCCAAATTCAAGAAGATTGAAATCATATCAAGCATTTTCTCAGACCAAAATGGCATAATATTAGAAATAAACTACAATAAAAACATTCCAAAAAATTCAAAAACTTGGAAGCTGAGTAACATGCTATTAAACAATGATTGGGTTATCAATGAGGTCAAAGAAGAAATTAAAAACATCCTGGAGACTAATGACAATAAAAACACAGCAATGCAAATGCTATGGGACACAATGAAAGCAGTCCTGAGAGGGAAATTTATAGCTCTACAGGCCTACCTCAAAAAACCATGAAAAATGGTAATAAATCATCTAACTCAACAGCTCAACGAATTAGAAAGAAAGCAACAATAAAAGCCCAGAGTGAACAGAAGGAAGGAAATAATAAAGATCAGAGAAGAAATGAATGACATAGAGACAAAAAAACAACAACACAATACAAAAGATAAATGAAACCAAGAGCTGGTTCTTTGAAAGGATAAACAAGATTGATGAACCTCTAGCCAGGCTCACCAAGAAGCACAGAGAGAGGACCCAAATAAACAAAATCAGAAATGAAAGAGGGGAAATAACAACAGACCCCACAGAAATACAAAGGATTGTTAAGAAATACTATGAGCAACACTATTCTAACAGACAACCAGGAGGAAATGGACACATTCTTAGAAAAATACAACCTTCCAAAACTCACTCAGGAAGATTCTAAAAATTTCAATAGGCTGATAACTATAGAAGAAATTGAAGCAGTCATAAAAAAGCTTCCAGGAAACAAAAGCCCAGGGCCAGACGGCTTCACAGGGGAGTTTTACCAAACATTCAAGGAAGAACTAAAGCCTATCCTCCTCAGACTATTCCAGAATATTCAAGAGGAAGGAAAACATCCAAACTCCTTCTATGAAGCCAGCATCACCCTAATACCAAAACCAGATAAAGATAACACAATAAAAAGAGAATTACAGGCCAGTATCCCTCCCTCATGAACATAGATGCCAAAATCCTCAACAAAATTCTATCAAATCAGATCCAGCAGTAATCATAAAGATCATACACCATGACCAAGTAGGATTTATCCTGGGGATGCAAGGATGGTACAATATTCGCAAACCAATAAACGTGATACATCACATAAACAAATTGAGAGATAAAAATCACATAGTCATATTAATTGATGCAGAAAAAGCATTTGACAAAATCCAACACCCTTTCTTGATAAAAACTCTCAGCAAGGTGGGAATAGAAGTATCATACCTCAACATAATAAAAGCCATATATGACAATCCCACAGCCAACATCATACTAAATGGGCAAAAACTAAAACCATTTCCCCTAAGAACAGGAACAAGACAGGGATGCCCATTCTCACCTCTCCTGTTCGACATAATACTGGAAGTATTAGCCATTGCAATTAGAAAAGAAGAAGAAATAAAAGGCATCCAAATTGGAAAAGAAGTAAAGCTGTCCTTATTTGCAGATGACATGATATTGTACATAAAAAACCCGAAAGACTCCATCAAAAAACTAACAGACCTAATAAATAAATTCAGCAATGTAGCAGGAAACAAAATTAACGCCAAGAAATCTATGGCATTTCTATACACCAATAGTGAACTTACAGAAAGCGAGACTAAAAAAGCAATCCCATTTACCATCACACCAAAAAAATTAAGATACCTAGGAATAAACTTAACTAAGGAGGTAAAAGACTTCTACTCAGAAAACTACAGGACACTGAAAAAAGAGATAGAGGATGACATAAACATATGGAAGAACATACCATGTTCATGGATTGGTAGAATCAACATCATTAAAATGTCCATACTATCCAAAGCAATCTATAGATTCAATCCACTCCCCATTAAAATATCAATGGCATATTTCACAGACCTAGAAAGAACTCTCCAAAAATTCACCTGGAATAAAAAAAGACCCCAAATTGCCACAGCAATCCTGAAAAAGAAGAACAGAGTAGGTGGGATTTCAATACCAGATTTCAAGCTGTACTACAAAGCCACTGTTGTTAAAACAGCCTGGTACTGGCACAAGAACAGACATATAGACCAATGGAATAGAAGAGAGATTCCAGATATCAACCCAAAGCACTATGCTCAATTATAGTTATTATTATGTTGAGGTATGATCTTTCTATTCTCACCTTGTTGAGAGTTCTATCAAGAAAGGGTGTTGGATGTTGTCAAATGTTTTTTCTGCACCAATTGATATGACTATCTGATTTTTATCTCTCAATTTGTTTATGTGATGTATCACGTTTATTGATTTGCAGATATTGTACCATCCTTGCATTCCTGGGATAAATCCTACTTCGTCATGGTGTATGATATTTCTGATGTACTGCTCGATCCAATTTTCTAGAATTTTGTTGAGGATTTTGGCATCTATGTTCATGAGGGATATTGGACTGTAATTCTCTTTCATTGTGTTGTCTTTATCTGGTTTTGGTATTAGGGTGATGCTGGCTTCATAGAAGGAGCTGGGAAGTGTTCCCTCCTCTTAAATTTTTTGGAATAGTCTGAGGAGGATAGGTTTTAGTTCTTCCTTGAATGTTTGGTAAAACTCCCCTGTGAAGCCATCTGGCCCCGGGCTTTTGTTTGCTAGAAGCTTTTTGATGACTGCTTCAAGTTCTTCCACAGTTATTGGCCTATTGAGCTGTTTAGATTCTTCCTGATTGAGTTTTGGAAGGTTATATTTTTCTAGGAATATTTCCATTTCCTCCAGGTTGTTCAGTTTGTTGGAATAAATTTATTCATAGTATTTTGTAACAATCCTTTGTATTTCTGTGGGGTCTGTTGTTATTTCATCTCTTTCATTTCTGATTTTGTTTATTTGGGTCCTCTCTCTCTCCTTCTTAGTGAACCTGGCTAGAGGTACATCAATCTTGCTTATCCTTTCAAAGAACCAGCTCTTGGTTTTGTTGATTGTTTGTTTTGTTTCTTTGGTCTCTATGTTGTTTATCTCCGCTCTGATCTTTATTATTTCCTTCCTTCTGCTTACACTGGGATTTTATTGTTCCTCTCTTTCTAACTCTTTGATTTGTAGGGTTAAGTAATTTATTACCATTTTTTCTTGTTTTTTGCAGTAGGCTTGTAGAGCTATGAACTTCCCTCTCAAGTCTGCTTTTGCTGTTTCCCATAGATTTTGGATTGTTGTGTTTTCATTGTAATTTGTTCCCATGATGTTTTTGATTTCTTTCTTGATCTCTCTGGTAACCCAGTCATTTTTTAATAGCATGCTGTTTAGTCTTCATGTGTTAGATTTATTTGGATTGTTTTTATTGTAGTTGATTTACAGTTTTATGCCACTGTGATCTGAGAAGATACTCGGTATGATTTCAATCTTCTTGAATTTGAAGACACTTTGCCTATGTCCCAGCATATGGTCTATCTTTGAAAATTACCCATGTGTACTTGAGAAGAATGTATATTTTGTGGCTTTGGGGTGAAATGTTCTGAAGTTGTCAATTAATTCCATCTGGTCTAGTGAGTCATTTAGGATTGCTGTTTCTTTGCTGATTTTTTGTTTAGAGGATTTGTCCAATGGTGATAGTGAGGTATTAAAGTCTCCTACTATGAGTGTATTGCTGTTAATCTCTCCCTTGATAGCCTCCAGGGTTTTTTTTTATGTATTTGGGTGCTCCTGTATTGGGTGTGTATATGTTTACCAGAGTTATTTCTTCTTGGTGGATTGCACCCTTTAGTATTATGAAGTGGCCTTCCTTATCTCTTGTTATATCCTTCACTTTGAGACCTAATTTTTCAGATATAAGTATTGCTACCCAAGCTTTTATTTTCATTTCCGTTCGCCAGAAAAACCTTTTTCCATCCCTTCACCCTCAGTCTGTGTGCGTCTTTTTTTCTGAGGTGGGTTTCCTGTGGGTCTTGTTTTCTTATCCACTCTTTTACCCTGTGTCTTTTGATTGGGGCATTCAATCCATTTACATTTAAAGTTATTATTGATAGGTACTTATTTGTCACCATTCTTATTCTTTACTCCTGTGTTCCTTCTTCGTTTCTTATATTATTTTTTAGAGCAGACCCTTTAACATTTCTTGCATTGCTGGTTTTGTGGGGATAAATTCCCTTAGTCCTTTTTTGTCTGTGAACTTCCTGATTTCACCTTCAATTTTGATTGATAGCCTTCCTGGGTACAGTATTCTTGGATTCAGACCCTTCCTTTGCATGACTTTGTATATTTCATTCCATTCCCTTCTGGCCTGATGAGTTTCTGTTGAGAAATCAGTTGCTAGTCTGATGGGGGTTCTTTTGTATGTAACTTTCTGTCTCTCTCTGGCCACTTTTAAGATTCTTACTTTGTCATTGGTGTTTGCCAATTTAATTATAATGTGCCTTGGCGTCGGTCTTTTAGGGTTTATTTTGCTTGGGACTCTGTGAGCTTCTTGGATTTGTGTGGGGTTTTTCTTCCCTATATCAGGGAAGTTTTCTGTCATTATTTCTTCAAACAGGTTTTCTATTCCTTGCTCAGTTTCCTCTCCTTCTGGCACCCCAATTATACGGATGTTGTTTTGTTTCATGTTGTCCTAATGTTCCCTTAGGCTCTCCTCCTGTTTTTTAATTTTTTTTCTAGAAGCTGCTCTAATTGGGTATTTTTTCCCACCTTGTCTTCTAGCTCTCTGGTGCAGTCCTCTGCTTCTTCTAGTCTACTCTTGATGCTTTCTATTGAGTTCTTTACAGCAGCGATGTTATTTTTCATTTCTTCTTGCTTCTTCTTCATTTCCTCTTGGTTCTTACTCATATTGTCGAATTTGTCTTCCATTCTTTTCAGCCACCTTATGACCATTTCTCTGAATTCTTTCTCTGACATGTTGTTAGCCTCTATTTCGTTTACTTCATTTTCTGGTGATGCCTGCTTTTCTTTCATATGCGGGCTGTTTCTTTGTCTCCCCGTTGTCTCTCTTCTCTGCATGTCTGGTTATGTAGTTCTCTCTCTCCTGTGTTGATTTAAAGGCACAAAATACAACACAAACAGGTACAAAATACAAGGCACTGAACAGAAATATATTCATGCTATTGATAACCCCCTACAACAGAAATATATTCATGCTATTGACCACCAGAGAAAAGCAAATTAGGGAATAGGATTGAAAGAAGAAGAGGAAAGAGAAAAAAAGGAGTGTCAGAATGAAATTGGGAAAAGGAAAAAAAGGTAAGAGAGAAAAGAATGAGACTAAGAAAGAAAAGGGGAAAACACTATATATATGGGGAGAAAACTCCAATAGAATAGCCATTAATTCCAGCAAATGCCAGCAACAAGTACCTGGATATTAATACAAACTACAAACAACAACTAATATCAAGCCAGGCGAGGGAAAACAGAAGCAAAAACAAAAAAATACAAAGCAAACAAACAAACAAAAAAACAAAAAAGAATAAGCAAAACAATCTCACAAAAAAGCATAAAGATTCAATATAGTCAACATTCAAGCAAACAACAGCATAAGGACATTGAGAAAAACAATTTTTTGGATAGTTAAGACAGAGAAGAGAGAGGTGTGTATGGACTTGGAGCAGGGGATTGGAAATTAGATATATAAGTAGGGTGAAATTTTAACAGGGAGTAAACAGAAAGAATAGGGAAAATCTAAAGCCAGAAAAGGGTAAGAGAAACTGGCCAACAAAAGGGGAAAGGTTAGGAAGAGAGTGATGGCATAAAGGTAGAGTTGAGATGGAGTAAAATGATGCAAAAGGAAAGATGAAAATAGAATGTAGAACACTATTCCCAAAATAAAATAAAGTGAAAATAAAATGACACTTAAAAAAAAGGTAAAATAGTAGTAGTAATAATACTGATTGAAATAAAAATGTAAAAATTAAAAATGTAAAATCAAGTGAGGAAAAAAGAAAAAAAAATAGTTTCTTAAGTAAAAGATGAAGAAAATAAAAAACAATACAAAATAAAAAAATAAAAAGTAAAAAAATAAAATATGCAGTAGTGGAGGTCATTCACCTCCTCTATTGTTCTGTTTGGCATGCCTGTTTCCCAGTCAGGACAGTGTTGCAGATCCCTGCATTCCACTGCTCCTCAGTGTTGTAAGCCAGTCCTGATTTTTAAGCAGGCAGTGTCTTAATTTCTCGTATTCCTTTATTTTTGATTACACAAGAGTCAATTTGTGATTCAGCCCCTGGGTGGCAGTGTTTCTGGATTGACTTCTGGGTCTATATGGCCTCTCTAGCCTTCTTTCCCTGTGGCACTCAATACTGGTTTGTGGGAGTGGCTGCCTCAGAGCCGGCTCTCCGAAAGTCACTTCCCGCTCTGATCCCCAGGTTCCAGAAAAACAACTTTCCGCTGCAGTCTCCCAGGGTGTCCCCAACTGGATGATCCTATGTATTGAGCTTAGTAATCAGAAGCAAGGATATGAAGAGGAAAAAGCCCAAGTGTGCGAACAACGGGGCTGCAGGCAAGACTGTGTATCCCCTTTCCCCCCTTGGGTCCAAGCAGCCTGCACACGTTTAAGATCCTTAGGCTTTTCTTCTGCGTCAGAACAAAATGGGTTGCTTTTTAGAGATTCCTTCTGTTATCAGCTCTGAAGACTCCTTTTCACATTCACAGATAATGCCAACCCCAACAGCCAAGGACTTTTCTAGGCACAGACCTTCCCCGGTCCTCCAGCTCCCACAGTGTGCACGTTTCTCTCTCCTGCAGGGACCATAGACCTCACCTTATCCCAGGCGAAATCTGACTTTTCCGTGTTGGAGTGTAGACCTCCTCTGAAACTGTGTGTTTGCACCAGTTGGGTATCGGTGTTCTGGGGCTCTCAGCTGTTCAGTGGTTGCTGCAATTGCACTTTTTCAAGCTTCCGATAAGATCCACTTTCCCCTTCAAAATGGCGTGGTTTCTGCATCCTAGCTGGTCACTATGAGAGGGAACCCAGCCGCATTGGGGGCTGCCTGGTCAGGGGAACCCCATCCAGCCGTTCCCCACCTTCTCCTGGAGTTTAGCTGTCCTTAAACTCACCAACAAATACTCTCCGTGCAACCTTCAGCTGTTCCTTCTTTCTGCTCCGGGACAAGGCTCGGGACACGTCTGTCTATTCAGCTGCCATTTTGACCTCTCCCAGAAGACTAATTTTTAAAAATGATGGATAAAAGGACATTTTGGTGGAGAGGAATGCCACAGGGGCCAACTAGAGAACAGAATTTGGGAGAGGAGAACAAGGACATTGAGAACACAATCTTAAATTTCAAAATAAACTAATGCAATTTTTCAGGGTTCACATTAGGCTCTTACCAGTACTTATCAGCTTTTGGTTTCATAAATTATGTTTAATTATTGGCAGCAGCAAACAGAAAATCATTTCATCAGAATGTCTCAAATGGTAATAAGACAATCAGAGCCTTCTACAAGGCTCCTGCTAGTTTTCCTTGCATTGGACTTACTCATCCTACTTCTTCCACATGGCTGTACCTACATCCAATACCCAGGTTGCTCTGCTAAGCAACACTTGGCCTGCACAAGGGATCTGTTGCTATTTGGCTTTTCTCCCCTGCCTTTTTGTTTCTTAGGTTATCCATGCTGGAGGATGAGGGATTTGAGGAGGGAAGATTTCCTATAGGGCTTTATCCTCTCTCTATTTAAATGTTCAAGTGTCCTAAAGTTCATCTCCCCTGTGTTAAGAAATGGACTAAATAGCAGCCAGTGCAGGGTGGGTGCTACTCATAAGTTTGTCTTAAATGATTTCACTATAGGCCTACCTAGAGGGTAGGGAATGAATAATGGCTTGTCGAGGGCCCTTGCAAGCCTCTTGGTCCTCTGATTCTAAGAGAAATTGTTGTTTCCTTTTCAGAATGTCATAATGGAGTTGGTTTCCCTGGTTCCCAGCCTACTCCTGACTACAGCAGTTTCAGTAATTATCTCCCTGAGCTCAGGCTTTGAGAAGACTGGAAGCAGGCAGAATGCTTTGCCAGCAGCCAACCCAACTCAACCTCCCTAGAACCCTATGCCATCAGGGATCAGACTGTGTCTCAGGGGACTGGAGACAGGCACAGCATGGATATGCATAAACAGCTCTGACTATCTCTCTCCTAGTTATTTCTAATAAGCTAAACCTAGGAAAAGAGAGATATACACTCCTAAGGAAAACATAAACGATGCAATGTCATTGTACTGGTTTCCCACAAAACCGATATCCCAAACAATCTACATGTTTTCTGTCTAACTACTCATGAAGGGCTTTACTTTGCACAATGACAAATGCATTGTAAAAGCAAGTATTTATTCTTATATCCACCCAGGGACATTGTAGACTACAGTTTATTATGTGAAATTTTCCATTCCAGTCTAATTTATAGAGAGTTATTCACTTTAGCGCCAAGCAAATACTTGACTTACTCAAATCATACAAACCAAGGGTCATGTCATAAATATTTGATTATAAATGCCACTGAGTATAGGGCTCGAAAGTACTTCTATATGATGTTCTAATTGTGATTGACATTTATTGAATGCTATGTGTCAGGCACGTTCCCAAACACTTTATATGAATTAATTCATTCAATTTTTACAAGAACCCTATAAAGTAGGTACTATAATTATCCCCATTTTACAAACTAAAAGCCTGACAGAAAGGTGAGGAACTTGTCTAATATCAAATAGGATGGCAGTTTTTGGAATTCAGGGAGTGACGGCTCATGCATATGAGAGTTCTTTTCAGAATAAGTAATATATTCTGGAATTAGATGGTGGTGAAGGTTTCAAGACACTGAATTTATTTTAAAACATTGAATTTTTACACTTTGCGATATATAACTTATATCCCAATAAAGCTATTATTAAGGAAGTGCCCTGCCCAAAATCACAGAGCTAACGCATAACATAGCTAGATTTTCATCCAACACAGCTTTCTTTGTCCTTTATTTTGAATCTCCATTAGTTATTCCAAAAACACAACTTTTGTGATGGCCTTCCTCTGATCAAAATCCTCTGTGAACTTTCTCATCAAATAAAAACTCCTCACCACCCTTGCTTTACCTTTCATTCTTTTTAAATATATATTCTTATTAAAAATATTATGAAATATATTTTGATAGTATTTTATTAAACATATTCCAAAAATATAATCTGATAGTATTACAGATATCTCCCACTTCACCCACCCTTTTACCCCTTCTTCTCAGACCCTACCCACCCTCCAGGTCTTCACTATCCTATTGCCTGTGTCCATGGGCTATGCATATAAGTATGTAAGTTCTTTGACTTATCTCTTCTCAAACTTTCATTCTTAATTGTCACTAAATATTCATTCCTTACACAACTGAATCCCTACCATGAGCACCTCAACTTGATAGGTAGGACTGAGGATAAGAAGTTTGGGTACCTGTCCTCAAGGATGTAAAGTAGTAGTTAGGTTATAACACCCCCCCCAACTCTAATAACTATATACTGGCTACACCTAGTGTTGTGGTAATTCAGAAAAGGGGGAGAACTTTTGGGTGGTCTTTGAGTGTAGGTGAAGGGATGTGGTAGAAGAAAAGGATTTGTTGAGGAAATAGCATTTGAGTTGGCCCTTGACAAGGAAAAAGCAAAAAGTGTAGATAAAGGTAGTAGAATCCAGGGTAGGTTCTGGTTGGATGGGAATAGAGTGAATATAAAGAGGATTTTTTTTTTTCAAGATAGCTGTAGAGTAGGTTTAAGCTACACTCACTTCTTCACCAGAGTTTAACCCAGCTAACCCTACAAATGGCACAGCCAAAGTTTCTAGAAGGCACCAAACCAGGCTGGGAACAACTATGCCTCAAGGGGCAGTGCCTGAACAGGGACTAATATACAGTGAATTAGGTCTATTCTTATAGTCAGACAACCTGAGGCCAAACTCAACCGATGAATGGGCCAATAGCATTCAAAACTCAACTACAGCAGGAGAGGGTACATAACTCACACCAAAAGAAAAATTTACAGGGCACCTAGCTCAGGTGATCTAGAAGATTTTGCCATTGAGACCCACAAGGCAACTACATCAGAAAACCCTCATAACAAACTTAGGAAGTCATAGCAGATCTACCTAACATACAGAGTCAAACACAAAAAGGCAGACAAACTGGGAAGACAAAGAATAAGCCCCATGGGGGCATGTGTGGGGAGGGGTGAGGGATGAGAATGGGGGGATGAGGACAAATATGTGATACCTCAATCAATAAAGAAATTAAAAAATATATATATGAGGAAAAAAAAAAAAAGAATAAGCCCCAAATGCAAGAACAGAGAAATCCCCAGGAAAAGTTCTAAATGAAATGGAAGCAACTAAGTTACCAGATGCAGAGGTTAAAATGATGGTTATAAGCATGCTCAAGGACCTTAGAGGGAGAATAGATGATCTCAATGAGAATATAAATGAAGAGGTAGTAAGCAGTAAAAAGGACATAGAAACCATAAAAAGAACTAGTCGGAAAGGAAGCATACAATATCTGAAATGAAGAATACACTAGAAGGCATCAACAGCAGGTTAGATGAATCAGAGGACTCAATCAGTGATTTAGAGGACAAGATAAGAGTAAGCATCCAAGCAGAGCACAAAACGAAAAGAAAATTTTTTAAAAATGAAGAAAGTTTAATGAACCTCTGGGCTAACATCAAGTTGAGCAACATCTATATCACAGGGGTGCCAGAAGGAGAAGAGAGTGAACAAGGGATCAAGAACCCATTTGAAGAAATAATGGCTGATAACTTCCCTAACCAGAGGAAGAAAAAAGTCACACAGGTTCAGGAAGCACAGAGAGTCCCAGTCAAGATGAAACCAAAGAGACCCACACCAAACACATCATAATTAAAATGGCAAAGGTTAAAGACTAAGAGACAATTTTAAAAATAGCAAGAGAAAGACAGTTACTACAAGGGAGCTTCCATAATGCTGTCAGCTGATTTCCCAACAGAAACGCTTCAGGCCAGAAGGGATTGGCATGAAACATTTAAAGTGATCGAAAGCATGGACCTACAACCAAGAGTACTCTACCCAACAGACTATAATTGAAAACTGAAGATGAAACAGAGCTTCCTAGACCAAAATAAAATTTAAAAAAAGATAAAGGAGTTCATTACCCCCAAACTAGTATTTCAAGAGATGTTAAAGTACTTTCTTTAAGAAGAAAAAAAAATCCTATATAATAAAGAGGTAATAGGCAAATTGATCATCACACCCTTACAAGATGGCTGTCTATGACCAGGCTTACAAGGGGGTAGTGAGGAACGACCAAAAGACTGAACAAGCAGGCTGCATGGGGCAATCAGGCTGGCAAGGGGTTAGTGAGGGATGACCAAATGACTGAACAAGCAGGCTGCATGGGGCATCCAGGCCAGCGGGGAGGTTAGTGAGGGACAACCAAATGGCTGAACAAGCAGACTGTGTAAGGTGAGCAGGCTGGCAGGGGGGTTAGTGAGGGATGACCAAATGACTGAACAGCAGGCTGTGTGAGGTGACCAGGCTGGCGGGGGGGGGGGGGGGGGGTGGCGCGTGAGGGGTGACCAGGCCGGGAGGGTAGCAGTTGGGGGTTACCAAGTCAGCAGGGGGCCAGTTGGGGGCAATTAGACTGGCAGGGGGGCAGTGAGGGGCGACTAGGCCAGCAGGGGGGGGGCAGTTAGGAGCCACCAGACTGGCAGAGAGGGGGCAGTTGGGGGTGACCTGGCTGCAGCGGGGGGCAGTTAAGGGTGACCAGGTCATCAGGGGGGGCAGTTAGGGACAATCAGGCTGGCACACAGAGACAGTGAGAGGGTATCAGACCAGTAGGGGGAGCAGTTAGGGGCAACCAGGCAGGCAGGTAGGTGAGTGTTTAGCAGCCCAGTGGTCCAGGATTGTGAGAGGGATGTCTGACTGCCATTTTAGGTCTAATCCCCAGGATCTGGCCTAAAACAGCAGTTGGACATCCCCCAAGGGGTCCTGGATTGAAGAGAGTGCAGGCTCAGCTGAGGGGACCCCCCCATGCACATATTTCATGCACCAGGCCTCTAGTACAAATATATATAGAGAGAGGAACATAGGTATCCTATATAATAAATGGCTAATATGCAAATAGACCAAACGGTGGAACAACTGGAACAATGGAACAACTGGTCACTATGACATGTGCTGACCACCAGGGGGCATGCACAGAACATGGCGGGCATTGGCCATGGCAGGATGGTGGAGCAGGTGAGTGGGGGCACCAGACCAAGGTGGGGCACCAGTCACTGTCATGGGGACAAGCCTCTGGTGGTTACTAAAAATTCTTTCTTCCTGTGCGCCGTGGTCCCGCCCAGTGCTCGCATCTGCTGCCAGCACCTGGCACTGGCCCCAATCGCCCCTCAGGGCTTCTCCACCTCCCCCTGCTTCTGAGGGGCAATAGAGGTAGCAGCTGCCGCTTGCACCTACTGATGGCACCTAGCGATGGGGACCAGTGCTGGGTGCCGGCAGTGAGTGCGAGTGGCGGCTCCAGCACTGGCTAAGGGTATGAGTAGCAGCTCTGGTGCCATCAGTGGGTGCAAGCGGGGCTGGCACTGTCATTGTGTGTGAATGGCGGCAGAGTTGAGAGGGGCTGCCGGGAGAGAGGGGACTGGTGGCTGCGGTAGGAGGGGCCAGGTGGGGGCACAGAGGATGGGCTGAGACCCACCTCTGTGCCCACCACAGGCTCACGGCTCATAGTTCCTTTGAGGTGCACTAATTTGTGCATTGGGCCCCTATTAAATAATAAAATGGCAAGAAATAAATATCTATCAAAAGCTTTTAAGTGTGAATGGATTAAATGCTGCAATCAAAAGACATAGGATAGAGCAAAACCAAGATGGTGGCATAAGGTATACACCTGTACGTGCTGCCTCTCACAACCACATCAAAACTACAACTAAAAGACAAAATGACTATCATCCAGAACCACGGGAAAGCTGGCTGAATGGAAGTTCTACAACTAGAAGGAAAGAGAAAAGTGCATTGAGACTGGGTTGGAGGTGCAGAGGCACCGAAGAGTAGAGGTATGGAGGCACATGAATCGGGCTGGCAACTAGGTGCACTGTTTTTTTCAATCGGAAGGGAGATACAAGCTCCCGACTGCTCTGAACTCGTTTCAGGCAAGATTCTGGGGACCCAGACTCCTATGGGGAGAAACTGGACTGTCTGGCATTGGGTTGGAAAGCGAGGGTGGCTTTCTCACAGAGATGCTCGCAGAGATCATTGTTACTGCATAGGGGCGTGGGACCCGGGGATGCAGATACACGGAGACCCAGAGACACAGAAATGGCTGACTGGAAGCCATCGCTGTTTGCTCTGCCCTGGTGATTCCCTGATACCCCGCCCCACCCAATTGACAACCCCACCTAAGCTGTGTGCAGTGGCTTTTGCATATGAATGGCCTGTCCTTTCGCAGCCTAACCTAACAAACTGCAGCTGGGTCAGAGAGCTCCAAAACTTCCAAAACCCAAACAAAGAGGAGAAATCTGCAGATCTCGCTGTAGCTCCTGCTGGGTGGCCTCAGGCAGTAGCTGGCTTTGCACCTCCTTGGAGATCCAGGATCCAGTGTACCTAGTGGTCAGTGTGAGACCATACCAGATTTCAACTCCTCATATCCATAAGTGATACACTCAAGAGGCAGACTCAGTGAGCACCAAAGCCCCACTGAAACAAGTCCTGCCCCATAAGGGTGTCGCCAGCACAGCAGTTCTTCCATTATAGTCACAGTGGGTCCTCACAGCCAATTGGTCGGGAGGTCAATTCCTCCCAGTGATACCAACAGCTATCAAGGCTTAACTACAACAAGACTGTGTACCCAGCCCACAAAGGGGTACACCAAGAGTGTCCCCCTCAGGTGATTGGGAAGGCTGAGCCCCTGGGCTCTATAGGACACCTACCACACAAAGCCACTCCATCAACACAGGGAAGCAGCCAAAATACAGAGACAAAGAAACAGGTCACGAATGAAAGAAATGGAGGAAAGCAAACTACTGGATATAGAGTTCAAAACCACAGTTATAAGGTTACTCAAGAATCTTCTAGAAACTTCCAAGAAATTTAGTGAGACCTTCAAGGATCTTAATGAGAATGCCAAAAAAATGGAAAAGGACCAGTCAGAAATTAAGCATACACTATATGAAATAAAGAATAATATACAGAAATTCAACACTAGAGTAGAGGATCCCAAGAATCAAATCAAAGATTTGAAATACAAGGAAGCAAAAAACACCCAACCAGATAAGCAAAAAGAAACAAGAATCCAAAAATATGAAGATAGTGTAAGGAGCCTCTGGGACAACTTCAAGCGTACCAACATCCAAATTATGGGGGTGCCAGAAGAAGAGAGAGAGCAAGATATTGAAAACCTATTAGAAGAAATAATGACTGAAAACTTCCCCCACCTGGTGAAAGAAATAGACTTACAAGTCCATGAAGTGCAGAGAACCCCAAACAAAAGGAATCCAAAGAGGACCACACCAAGACTCATCATAATTAAAATGCCACAGGCAGAAGACAAAGAGAGAATCTTGAAAGCAGCAAGAGAAAAACAGTTAGTTACCTACAAGGGAGTACCCATATGACTGTCAGCTGATTTCTCAACAGAAACTATGCAGGCCAGAAGGGAGTGGCAAGAAATATTCAAAGTGATGAACAGCAAGAACCTACAACCAAGACTAGTCTACCCAGCAAAGCTATCATTTAGAATTGGAGGTCAGATAAAGAGCTTCACAGACAAGAAAAAGCTAAAGGAGTTCATCACCACCAAACCAAGATTATATGAAATTCTGAAGTGTATTCTTTAAGAAGAAGAAAAAGGTAAAGATAAAAATTATGAACAACAAAATAACAACAAATACATATCTATCAACAAGTGAATCTAAAATTCAAGTCAATAAAAAATCTGATGAACAGAATAAACTGGTGAATATACTAGAATCAGGGGCATAGAAGGGGAGTGGACTGACAATTCTCGGGGGGAAGGGGGCATGAGGGGTGAGGGAAAAGATTGGACAAAAATCTTAAACCTATGGATGAGGACAGTGGCGGAGGTGTAAGGGCATGGGGTGGGGGGGGGACTGGGTAGAGGGGAGCTATGGGGGGAAAAAGAGGAACATCTGTAATAATCTCAACAATAAATATTTACTTAAAATAAAATAAAAAAAGCAATGTGCATACCAATGGAAAAAAAAAAGACATAGGATAGCTGAATGGATAAGAAAACATGACCCCATATATATGCTGTTTACAAAAGATCTATCTCAGAACAAAAGATACACACAGACTGAAACTGAAGGGAAGGGAAAAAAATATTCCATGCAAGTGGAAATGAAAAAAAGCTGAGATAGCACTACTTTTATCAAACAAAATATACATAACAAGAGACAAAGACAAGAGGTATTACAGAATACTAAAGGGATGGATCCAACAAGAGGATATAACCCATGTAAACATATATGCACCCAACATAGGAACACCTAAATATATAAAGAAAATCGTGGTGGACTAAAGGGAGAGATAGAAAGCAATACAGCCATAGTTGAGGATTTTAACACCTCATTAACATCAACAGATAGATGTTCCAGGTTTAAAAAAAAAAGCAGAATATATGTTTTTTTTCAACTGCACATGGAATATTCTCTAAGATAAAAAGTACATGCTAGGGCTTAAGATATGCCTTAGTACATTTAAAAAGGTTTAAATCACATCAAGCATCTTCTCTAACCAAAATGGTAAAAAGCTAGAAAATATTTACAATAAAAAACTCACGAACACTCAAACACATAAAGGCTAAATAACATGATATTAAACAATGAATAGGTTAACAATGAGATCAAGGAAGAAATGAAAAGTTATCTGGAGAGAAA
The DNA here is from genome assembly GCA_025583905.1 of Ia io. Classification (NCBI taxonomy): domain Eukaryota; kingdom Metazoa; phylum Chordata; class Mammalia; order Chiroptera; family Vespertilionidae; genus Ia; species Ia io. The sequence continues at coordinate 89,811,319 of JAJQQW010000001.1, read as the reverse complement.
CAGAAATCAACACACTACAACCCCAAATCTATGGGACACAGCGAAAGAAGTCCTGAGGGGGAAATTCATAGCATTATAGGCCTAACTCAGGAAGCAAGAAAAATCAGATAAATGACCTAACTCTACACCTTAAAAGAACTAGAAAAAGAACAATAAACAAAGCTCACAGTAAGTAAAAGGAAGGAAATAATAAAGATTAAGGTAAAAATAAATGACATAGAGACAAAAAATATGATACAAAAGATCAAGATTCTTGTTTCTTTTTGCTTATCTGGTTCTTTGAAAAGATAAATAAGATTTAATAATGTTTAACAAGAATTGTCAAGAAAAAGAGAGAGGACCCAAATAAATAAAATCAGAAAGGGGAAAAATAACAACTGACACCACAGAAATACATAAGATTGTAAAAAAATATTATGAACAACTATATGCCAACAAATTGGACAATCTGGAAGAAATGGATAAACTACTAGAAACATAATCTTCCAAAACTGAATCAGGAAAAATCAGATAATCTGAATAAAACAATTATAACTAATGAAATTGAAGCATTAATGAAAATTTTAAAAATTCCAGCAAACAAAAGTCCTGGACTGGATGACTTCACAGGTGAATTTTACCAAACATTGAAAGAAGAACTAACACTTATCCTTCTCAAACTATTCCCAAAAGGTCAGAAGATGGAAGACTCCCAAGCTCTTTTTATGAGGCCAGCTTTATCCTAATTCCAAAACCAGATAAAGACAACACAAGGAAAGAGAATAACAGGCCAATATCCCTGATGAACATAGATGATAAAATCCTCAACAAAATATTAGTAAACAAGATCCAGCAATACATTAAAAGGTCATACACCATGATCAAATAGGATTTATTTTGGGGATTTAAGGTTGGTACAGTATCCACAAATCAATAAACGTGATATACCACATAAATAAAATGAAGGATAAAAATCACATGATCATATTAATTGATACAGAAAAACATTTGATAAAATCCAGGGCCCATTTATTATTAAAAAATCTTAGCAAAGTGGGGATAGAGGGATCATACCTTAACATGATAAATGCCATATATGGCAAATTAACAGCCAACATCATACTTAATTGGCAAAAATTACAAGTGTTTTCCTTAAGATCAGGAACAAGACAAGGATGTCCTCTTTCACCACTCTTATTCAACATAATATTGGAAGTTCTAGCCACAGCCATCAGATAAGTAGAAGAAAGAAAGTTATCCAAATTGAAAAGGAGGGAGTAAAACTCATTTTTGCAGATGACATGATATGTATAGAGAAACCCTAAAAACTCCACTAAAAAACTACTAGAACTGATAAATGAATTTGGTAAAGTAGAAGAATACAAAATCAATATTCAGACATCGGTGGCATATTTATACTAATAATGAACTATCAGAAAGCTAAATTAAGAAAACAACCCATTCACTATAGAAAAAAAATTAAAAAAGGTACATAGGAATAAATTTAACCCAAAATGTATAAGACCAGCACTTGGAAAATTATAGGATACTGAAGAAAGAAATTGAAGAAGATACAAATAAGTGGAAGCATATATCGTGTTTATGGATAGAAAGTATTAACATCATTAAAATGTCCATACTACCCAAAGCAATCTATCAATTCAACGTAATTCCTATTAAAATACCAATAGCCTATCTCACAGATCTAGAACAAATGTTCCAAAAATTTATATGGAACCATAAAAGACCCCAAATAACCTCGACAATCCTGAGAAAGAAGAAAAAGTTGGAGGTAGCATACTACCTGATATCAAAGTATACTACAGCATGGTGATACTGCTCCACAGAACATCATCTGCATACTGCATCATGTGCCCATCACCCAAAGTAAAGTCACTTTCCATCCTGATTTATCCCTCTTTTGACCCTTTCACTTTCCCTCTGGCTATCACCATATTGTTGTCTCTGTCTACTTTTACCCCATCCCCCAACATCCCTCCCCAAACCTTCCCTCTGTTTCTACTTTGTGTGTTAAATTATCTTGTTCATTAGATTCCACATATATATGAGATCATATGGTATTTGTCTTTTGGCTTATTCCACTTAGCATAATATTCTCCAGGTCCATCCTTGCTGTTGTCAAAGGTAAGATTTCCTTCTTTTTCGTAGCCATATAGTATTCTGTTGTGTAAATGTACCAAAGCTTTTTAAACCACTCATCTACTGATGGGCCATTCTGCATGCCTGATAAAATGCTGGACATTTAGTATACCTTCAGGATCCCTCTGTACCCTATGTAAGGAATGCCTTTTATAATGTCCTATTTTGGAAGTTAATCCCTTATCAGATGTATCATTGGCAAGTATGTTCTCCCATGCAGTGGGTTCTCTTGTTGTTTTGTTGACGGTTTCTTTTGCTGTGCAGAAGCTTTTTATTTTGATGTAGTCACATTTATTTATTTTCTCCTTAGTTTTCATTGTCCTAGGATATGTATCTGTAAAGACATTGCTATGAGAAATGGCTGAGATTTTGCTGCCAATTATTTCTTCTAGGATTTTTATGGTTTCACGTCTTACATTTAAGTCTTTTATCCATTTTTGTGTTTATTTTTGTGTATGGTGTAAATTGTTGGTCTAATTTCATTTTTTTGCATCTGTCTAATTTTCCCAACACCATTTATTGAAGAGACTGTCTTGACTCCATTGTATGCTCTTGCCTCCTTTGTCAAATATTAATTGAGCATATCATCGTGGGTCAATTTCTGGGTTCTCTGTTCTGTTCCATTGGTCTATATGCCTGTTCTTGTGCCAGTGCTATGCTGTTTTTAGTACAGTGGCTTTGTAATATAGCTTGATATCTATCATTATGATCCCTCCAACTTTGTTCTTCTTTCTCAAGATTGCTGTGGCTATTTGGGGTCTGTTATGAACTTTTAAAGAAAAAAATGCTTCCTTTAGCTTCACAACCTGTCATGAGATTGGAAAATAACAGTTTTGCCTATTTCACAAATCTTCATTATTCTTGTTTATAAGGAGATTATTTGGTTGATTACTTGAGGGACTGCCATATGGAAAAAGGTAGCAAGATAAGAAGAGCAATAATTTCAGACTCAAAAATAATTCAATAGGAAAACTAACAACTTCCCTTTCCAGATTCAGAGTTTAGAACTGCCATAAGAAAACTATCTTGTGATGCTCTTGCATGGTCTCTTAGAAAAGATCAAGCACACCTTTTTTGAGGCTCTCTTTTATAGAGACTGGCACCTTAATAATTCACATGTAGGCAACAGGTTAATATTAGAATTACACAGTTAAATCTTGAATAAAAAACTGCTATTGGCCTGCCCAGCATGGCTCAATGGTTGAGCATTGACCTATGAATCAAGGGGTCACGGTTTGATTCCTGTTGGGACACATACCCGGGTTGTGGGCTCGGTCCCCAGTGTGGAGCATGCAGGCGGCAGCTAATCAATGATTCTCTCTCATCATTAATGTTTCTCTCTCTCTCTCTCTCTTCATCTCTGAAATCAATAAATATATATATTTTTAAAAATGGACATGATCTCACTCATTTGTGGAATATAATTAACAACATAAACTGATGAACAAAAATAGATCCAGATCCAGAGAAGCATTGAACAGACCGTCAAACTTCAGAGGGAAGGTGGAGGGGGGTATATATATATATATATATATATATATATATATATATATATATATATATATAATAAACTGCTATTTATAATGAATTTATGCTATTGAGACTTTAAATAGCCAAGTTAGCTTATTAACAGACATTTCTCAAGATAATATGAGCATCTCTCTGAAAACACAAGTAATAACTGTATTAATTCAATATCAGGCATGTCTACACTCATGTTCACAGCGGAATCATTTACAATTGGTAAAAGGTAGAAGCAGTGCAAGGGTCCATCAATGAATGAATGAATAAATAAAATGGGTACATATACATATAATAAAATATTATTCAGCCTTAAAAAGGAAGGAAATCCTGACAGATGATACTACAACATGGCTGCATCTTGAAGACGTTATGCTAAGGGAAATAAGCCAGTCATAAATGGACAAATGTTCTATGATTTCACTTATATGCGGTAACTAGAGTAGTCAAATTCTTAGAGACAAAAAGTAGAATGGTGGTTACTAGGTGCTGGGGGCAGGGAGGGAGGCATGGGGAGTTAAACGTTCAATGGGTAGAGTTTCAGTTAAGGAAGATCAAAAAGTTCTAGGGATGGATGGTGATGATGATTGTACAACAATATGAAAGTACTTAATGTTACAAAATTGTACTCTTAAAAATGGTAACAAGTTTCATGTTATGTATATTTTATAGTAATAAAAAATCAAGTAGTTGCCCAAAAAATCCTGAAGATGTTTATGTCCTCTTTTCTGTATGGTGAATGATTTATATACTGCATATAGATGTACAAAAAATGTGTTTTCTTTATTTACTGTTACTGGTCTAATCTTGCTCAGGAGCTCCCCTCTCCAGTGGGATATAGATGGTTATAAGAGAAAGTTTATGTATCCTCCTAGAAATTGGAGAAAAGATAGCCAAGTTTCAGTGCCATCCCATCCTGGTCGCCTCTTCCAGTATTTGCAGCAGAATGGCTGATCTGGACTGATTTCTAGAATGGCATATATTGCATGCAAGTCATGCCATTTGCTTTTTTGACATAAAATAGCATCCACTGTGGCATAAAATAGGTGAATCAGTTTGTGTCTTTCAAGAAGCAGATACCACAGTATGTTTAGATGTGCAAGATATTTCTTTGGGGGAAATGCCTATGAGGGATAAAAGGGAAAGAGCAGGAGTAAGCAAGAAGAATATTCAGACCCCAATGCAGGTCTGACCTTTGTGGAATGAGAGAGGGAAAGAACTGCAGACTACAGTGCCTTTCTAAGAAAGTTTTTGCCGGGTCAGTGGGGAAACTCTGAGCCAAAGTTACTCATTAAAGGAGTCTTGAAATCTAAGACTAGGCCAGCTTTAGTATGCTTGTCATGCTCAACCATTGGCTGAGAGTAGCCTGGGAGAAGTGTGGCTTTGGTAACAATGTGCAGATGCATCCAGAGGGATATAAGATGGGGATATCAATTATGCTTCCTGTAAGAGGTTCTCTTGAAGAAGATCTGTGAAGAGCATCAGTGAACAGTTGGATACATGATTCTAAAATTGAGAAGAGAAGTTCAAGCTAGAGATTAAATAGAAAATAGCTGCCACTATAAGGGAAACAAACAACAAACACATAGACAACTAAATGTAGGTTATAATGTGCTAGGAAGAAAATATAAATCAGGATAAGGCCATAAAAAGTGACTTTTGTTTGGAAGGGGGAGGAGATCTCCTATTTCAGATAATATGATCCTAGAAAACCTCTCTCCAAAGGTGACATTTGAGCAGATACCTGATTAAGGATGGAAGCAAACCATGTGAAAGTTTGAGTAAAGAGCATTCCAGGAGGCAAGAGTAGTTAGTGTAAAGGCCCTGAGACAAGAAGGAGTTTGTGGCTTAAAGGAACAAAAAGAAATCCAACATGTCTAGAGTAGAGTGAGTCAGGGAGGAAGTAGTAGAGCTATAAAAAGTTGAGTCAGCTATAAACAGTGGTCTTATAGACCATGGTAAACAGTTTGGGTTTTATTCTGTGATGGGAAGTCATTAAAGGGTTTCAGGCAGGGCACACGATATGTGTTTTAAAATCATTGCTCTGCTTTGCAAAAAATTGACTGAGGATCATCTGAGTGGATGACTATTTGGAAGAGGGGTTATGGAGACCAGTTAGGAGGTTATTATAGTACACCTGGCAAGAAGAGATGGCTTGGAGAAGGAAGATGCTGACCAGCAGGAAGGAAGGGAGGGAGAGAGTATGAGAGAGTGAGGGAGCGATAGAGGAGTGTGTGAACGTGTGTGGTGTGTGTGTGTATGAGCTAGGGACAGTTAGATTCTGCAGGTCTTCCAAGGGGTTGCCAAACTGGGCAGTCTTAGACGGCCCCGCTCCAATACGAACACTCCGGGGAGGCCAGCACAGGCACAGAGATCATGCCATCTTGAGAAACAGAGCTTCTTGAGACTAGGATCCTGGCCTCAGCACCACCCAGTCTGGTCTCAGATGCAAACCAGGACCCTGCAGCCACTGGGGATAGAGACCTGCAACCACAGCTTCAGACCCACAGACACCAAGAATCCAGACATCCTGGTTGCAGATTTCTGTGAATCACAGAGCCTGTCCCCCTCCCGGCAGGCTCACAGTCAGCGCCATAGAAACTGATAGACCAGCCCCTCGCACTGGCCTCAGCTCCGCTACAGAAATTTGAGCCTGGGACCATGCAGACACTGGGAATCTGTTCCCTGCAAAGCAATCGGGTGACCAAACCCAAAGCCCACGCAGGGGGCCAGTGCCACCTGACTTCGATTCTGGGTAAGCGCACATGGAAGTCTGTTTTCCGCAGTGCAGGAGCGGACCTCCTGCCAACACAGTGCTACTGTGCAACCCAGTCCCCCAAGCTGACTGGGACCCTGATTCTCCAGGCAGGAGGCAGAACTAAGCACGAGTGACTTGACTCTGTTTCTTATCGCATGCACCTGGGATCCCTGACTCCCAGTGCATTCACACTAATAGCCAGTGACTCCAATTCTTGGTGCATGCTCACACAGGGACCCTGATTGTCAACGAGAGGTCGATTCTTGGTGCAGGCACAGGGGAACTCTGACTCCTGGCATGCGCTGGGGGCTCTGATTTTCAGCACATGCCAGTAGGGTCTCTGTTTCAGAGCGGTGCAGGCGGATCCCTGATTCTAGGTGCGCACACGAGGCCACACTGAGCGCTGGTAATGCTGACTCTGGGCAAGCCTGGTTCCCACCAACCCAAGGCAGCCATGCATCGTAGTGTCGGAGCTCTTCAGTGACACTTGGGTGGTGCGAAGTTCCCACTGCACACGGCCCAGACCCACGCAACTCGACATTTGAAACTTCTGGTGATAGCCAGAATGGGGAGACGACACAATCCCCAGAGGAAAGAAAATGAGGAATCACCAAAAAAGGAAATTAGTGAAAATGAAGCATGCAACATGACAGAAAAAGAATTCAGAGCAATGATTGTACAATTCATTCACTGGATGGATGAGAAAAATCAACAACCTATGCAAGAATAAGGAAGAAATGAAAAGTAATATAGCTACAATCAAAAACACCATGGAAGGTTTCAACAGTAGACTAGAAGAAGCAGAGGACCAAATTAGTGAGTTAGAAGATAAGGTAGAGAAACAAGCTCAAGCTGAACAGCAACTGGAGAAAAAAAATTAAAAAGCAGGAAGAAAGCATAAGTGAGCTTTGGGACAACACGAAACGAAGTAATATACGTATAATAGGGCTGCCAGAAGGACAAGAAGAGAAGCAAGGATTAGAATCTATTTGAAGAAATAATATCAGAAAACTTCCCAGTTATGGGGAAGAAAACAGTTACACAAGTACAGAGAGTCCCAAGCAAGATGAATTCCAAAAGACCCACACCAAGACACGTCATAATCACAATGGCAAATGTTCACAACAAAGAGAGCATCTTAAAGGCTGCAAGAGAGAGACAGAGAGTTACCTACAAAGGATCACCCATCAGATTATCAAATGATTTCTCAACAGAAACACATCAAGCTAGAAGGGAATGGAAAGAGGTATACAAAGTGATGCAAAGCAAAGGACTAAATCCGAGAATACTCTATCTAGCAAGACTATCTATCAAAATTGAAGGGGAAATCAGAAGCTTTGCAGACATATAAAGGCTAAGTGAGTTTACCACTACCAAGCCAGCAATGCAAGAAATGCTGAAGGGAATGCTGTAAAATGAAGAAATAAGAAGGTAAGAAAGAACACAGGCACAAAAATAGAAATAACTACAAACAAGTACCTTTCAATAATAACTTTAAACATAAACGGACTAAATGCCCCCATCAAAAGACATCAAGTGGCTGAATGAATAAAAAAAAAAAACGTGACCTGTATATCTGCTGTCTACAAGAGAACCACCTCAAAACAAGGAACTCACACAGACTGAAAGTGAAGGGATGGAAAAATATCTTTCAGGAAAATGGAAAGGGAAAAAAAGCTGGGGTAGCAATACTTATATCTGACAAAATAGACCTCAAAGTGAAGGCCATAACAAGAGATAAGGAAGGCCAATTCATAATACTAAAGGAATCAATACAACAAGAGGATATAACCCTGATAAACATATATACACTCAATGCAGGAGCACCCAAATACATAAAAAAAAAAAAAACTCCTGGAAGATATCAAGGGAGAGATCGACAACAATACAATCATAATAGGGGACCTTAATACACCACTTACATCACTGGATAAATCCTCAAGACAAAAAATCAGCAAAGAAACAGCAATCCAAAAGGACTCACTAGATCAGATGGACTTAATTGACATCTTCAGAATATTTCACCCCAAAGCCATGGAATATACGTTCTTCTCAAGTGCACATGGGACATTTTCAAAAATAGACCACATATTGGGTCACAAGCAAAGTCTCCCCAAATTCAAGAAGATTGAAATCATACCAAGCATCTTCTCAGACCACAATGGCATAATATTAGAAATAAACTATAATAAAAAAAATCCAAAAAACTCAAACACTTGGAAGATGAATAGCATGCTATTAAATAATGATTGGGTTACCAATTAGATCAAAGAAGAAATTAAAAACATCCTGGAAACTAATGACAATAAAAACACAACAATGCAAATGTTATGGGACACAATGAAAACAGTCCTGAGAGGGAAGTTTATAGCTATACAGGCATACCTCAAAAAGCAAGAAAAAATGGTAGTAAATCATCTAACTTTACAACTCAAAGAATTAGAAAGAGAGCAACAAGAAAAGCCCAGAGTGAGCAGAAGGAAGGAGGTAATAAAGATCAGAGCAGAAATAAAAGACATAGAGACAAAAAATAAAAATAAAAAATAACAAAAAACAATACAAAAGATCAATGGAACGAAGAGCTGGTTCTTTGAAAGGATAAACAAGATTGATGAACCTCTAGCCAGGCTCACCAAGAAGCACAGAGAGAGGACCCAAATAAACAAAATCAGAAATGAAAGAGGGGAAATAACAACAGACCCCACAGAAATACAAAGGATTGTTAAGAAATACTATGAACAACTCTACTCCAACAAACTAGACAACCTGGAGGAAATGGACATACTCCCAGGAAAATACAACCTTCCAAAACTCAATCAGGAAGATTCTAAAAATCTCAATAGGCTGATAACTACGGAAGAAATTAAAGCAGTCATCAAAAAGCATCCAGCAAACAAAAGCCTGGGGTCAGACGGCTTCACAGGGGAGTTATACCAAACATTCAAGGAAGAACTAAAACCTATCCTCTTTACACTATTCCAGAAAATTCAAGAGGAAGGAACACTTCCAAGCTCATTCTATGAAGCCAGCATCACCCTAATACCAAAACCAGATAAAGACAACACAATGAAAGAGAATTATAGGCCAATATCCCTCATGAACATAGATGCCAAAATCCTCAACAAAATTCTAGCTAATCAGATCCAGCAATACATCAGAAAGATCATACACCATGACCAAGTAGGATTTATCCTGGGGATGCAAGGATGGTACAATATTCGCAAATCAATAAACGTGATACATCACATAAACAAATTGAGAGATAAAAATCACATAGTTATATAAATTGATGTAGAAAAAGCATTTGGCAAAATCCAACACCCTTTCTTGATAAAAACTCTCAGCAAGGTAGGAATAAGAGGATCATACCTCAACATAATAAAAGCCATATATGACAAACCCACAACCAACATCATACTCAATGGACAAAAACTAAAACCATTTCCCCTATGAACAGGAACAAGACAGGGATGCCCACTCTCACCACTCCTGTTCAACATAGTACTGGAAGTACTAGCCATTGCGATCAGACAAGAAGAAGAAATAAAAGGCATCCAAATTGGAAAAGAAGTAAAACTGTCCTTATTCGCAGATGACATGCTATTGTACATAGAAAACCCTAAAGACTCCATCAGAAAATTATTAGACTTAATAAATGAATTCGGCAATGTAGCAGAATACAAAATTAACACCAAGAAATTTATGGCATTTCTTTACAATAATAGTGAACTTACAGAAAGAGAGACCAAAAAAGCAATCCCATTTACCATCACACCAAAAAAATAAAGATAACTAGGAATAAACTTAACTAAGGAGGTAAAAGACCTCTACTCAGAAAACTACAGGACATTGAAAAAGAGATAGAGGAAGGCATAAACAGATGGAAGAACATACCGTGTTCATGGATTGGTAGAATCAACATCATCAAAATGTCCATACTACCCAAAGCAATCTACAGATTCAATGCAATCCCCATTAAAATACCAACGGCATATTTCATAGACCTACAACGAACTTTCCAAAAATTCATCTGGAATAAAAAACGACCCCGAATAGCTGCAGCAATCCTGAGAAAGAAGACCAAAGTAGGTGGGATCTCAATACCAGATATCAAGCTGTATTACAAAGCCACTGTTCTCAAAACAGCCTGGTACTGGTACAAGAACAGGCATATAGATCAATGGAATAGAATAGAGAACCCAGAAATCCACCCACTATGCCCAATTAATATTCGACAAAGGAGGCAAGAGCATACAATGGAGTCAAGGCAGTCTCTTCAACAAATGGTGTTGGGAAAATTGGACAGATACCTGCAAAAAATTTAAACTAGATCACCAACTTACACCATACACAAAAATAAACTCAAAATGGATAAAGGACTTAAACATAAGACTGGAAACCATAAAAATACTAGAGGAACCCACAGGCAGCAAAATCTCAGACATATGCCAAAGCAATTTCTTCCCTGATACTGCTCCTAGGGCAATGGAAACTAAAGAGAAAATAAACAAATGGGACTACATCAAAATAAAAAGCTTTTGCATAGCAAAAGAAACCATCAACAAAACAACAAGAAACCCCACTGTATGGAAGAACATATTTGCCAATGTTATCACTGATAAGGGTTTAATCTCCAACATTTACAGGGAACTCATACAACTTAACAAAAGGAAGATAAACAATCCAATCAAAAAATGGGCAATGGACCTAAATAGATACTTTTGGAAAGAAGACAGAAGGAAGGCCAAGAGACATATGAAAACATGCTCAAAGTCACTAATTATCTGAGAGATGCAAATCAAAACAACAATGAGGTATCTCACACCTATCAGAATGGCTATCATCAACAAATCAACAAATGACAAGTGTTGGCGAGGATGCAGATAAAAAGGAACCCTCATGCACTGCTGGTGGGAATGCAGACTGGTGCAGCCACTGTGGAGAACAGTATGGAGTTTCCTCGAAAAACTAAAAATGGAACTCCCATTTGACCCTGCGATCCCACTTCTAGGAATATTTCCCAAGAAGCTAGAAAAACCAATCAGAAAGGATATATGCACCCCTATGTTAATAGCAGCACAATTCACCATAGCAAAGATTTGAAAACAGCCTAAGAGTCCATCAGCAGACGAGTGGATTAAAAAACTGTGGTACATCTACACAATGGAATACTATGCTTCAGTAAAAAAGAAGGAATTCTTACCATTTGCAACAGCATGGATGGAACTGGAGATCATTATGCTAAGTGAAATAAGCCAGTCAGAGAAAGATCAATACCACATGATCTCACTCATTTATGGAATATAATGAACAACATAAACTGATGAACAGAAAGAGATCCAGAGACAGAGAAACATCGATCAGACTGTGAGGGTAAGGGGAAGAGATCAACCAAAGGAGTTGTATGCATGCATATAAGCCCAACCAATGGAAACAGACAACAGGGGGGTGAGGGCATGAGTGTGGTGGGTTGGGGGAGTTAATGGGGGATGAGGACACATATGTAATACCTTAATCAATAAAGAAAGTAAAGATTGACACACAAAAAAAGAACTGATGGCTTGACTAGGATGGGAGTGGTGAAAGTCGAAGGAAGTAATTAGATTTGTGATATGTTTTAAAGATAAAGGTGTCAGAACTTGCCAATAGATTGGATGATCAGTAGGTGATAGAGAGAGGAGCCTATAATGATTCCTAGGTTTGGAGCTTAAAAACACTGGGTGAGATCAATAAGAAAGAGGGTAGGATTTTTTTTTGGTGGTGAGGTGGTAACCAAATGTCTGTACTATATCTCTGTGAATACACTAAAAACCATTAAATTGTGCACTTTAAATAGGTGAATTGTATGATTTGTGAATTATCTATAATAATAAAAGCATAATATGCTAATTAGACTGGACGACCTTCCGGGTGTGAGGGAAGACCAGGTCCCGGGTGCCTGCAGGCGGCTGGAGGGAACCCGGGTCCCGGGTCCCGGAGGGAAGCTGGTGCCAGCAGCCGGGGGAAGGAAGGCCTACTCTTGCATGAATTTTGTGCATTGGGCCTCTAGTATCTTAATAAAACTGTTACCAAAAAAAGGTCTGTGTTAAACCTGTTAGTGCCCGCTTAGCCATCTAGTGAATAGTTGGATACATGAGTCTAAAATTGAGGGGAGAAGTTCAAGCTAGAGATATAAATTCAATCAGCATGTTGATGGCATTTTCTTTCAGTAATCTATTGCTGTGTTAAAAGAAACGCAACACTTAGTAGCTTAAAGCAACAATGAATTATTATTTTGCATGATTCTGCAGGTTTGTCATGATTTATGTGGCTGCAAGTATCTGGGAGCTCAGCTGCAGCTGGTACATCCATATCTGAGGTTTTGGTGCTATTGTCTGAGGCATCTTAGTTCTCCGTGTGACCTTTCTCTGCCACATGGTCTCTTATCATTTACTCATGTAACCAAAGCTGCATACAGGGGAGCTGGCTTCCAAGAAAGCAAAAGCAGAAGCTGTTAGGCCTCTTAAAGTCTAGACCTAGAACTGGCACATTCCAATTTCACCACATTCTGTGGGTCAAAGCAAGTTACAAGCCAGCTCAAAAAGGAAAAAGAAATAGTCACCACCTCCTCATAGGAGGAACAATGTGTGCATACAGCAATGGGAGGAAGTGTTGGCCATCTTTGCAGATAATATACCACAATATAAAGTCATGAAATTGGATGAGATTGTTAAGGGAGTGAATATACAGTTGACCCTTGAACAACATAGAATTGCCTGCGTCCACTTACATGCAGATTTTTTTTCCAATAAATGTATGGGAAAGTTTTTGAAGATTATCTTAGTGCCATGAAGCAATTGTATCAATTAACCTAGGCTACCATAAAGCAATCATATTGCTTATCTTCATTATCAATGCATGAATTGTTATACCTATAAATAAATATGAATTTCTTTTTCAAATTATCTTTTCATTTTTGATGTCTAGTGTTAATAATACATGCAACTTCTACAGCATTTTGTATTATATAAGACAATATTGATGTAGGTATTTACAGACAATTCACCTTGTAAACAGATAATGTAAACTTACAGTATTAGTATAGTACAGTACTATAAATGTATTTTCTCTACTTTATGATTTTCTTAATAACATTTAACTTTTTCTAGCTTACTTTATTATAAGAATACAAATATGTATTAATCGACTGTGTTATTGGTAAGGCCTCTGGTCAACAGTGGCTGTTAGTAGTTAACTTTTTGGGGTCAAGAGTTACATGCATGTTTTCACCTGAACAGGGGGAGTGAGGGCGGCCAATACCCCTAACTCCCACATTGTTCAAAGGTCAACTGCAGATAAACATGAGGTTTGAGGATTGAGGTCCAGGACACTTCAATGATGAAGAGGAATTTGCAAAGGAGACTGAGAAATGGTAATCTATATGGTTTAGGAAAACCAGGAGATGGACCTAGATTCAAATTCTTGCTCTGCTACTTGCTAATTGTGTTACTTTGGATTCCTATTAGACCCTGTGTATTTTCTCAGGCTAGACCAACAGGCCCCTATGATTGCCATCTTAGTTTCTACTGGGCATGAACACTGCAGAATAATTTTTTCTTGCTGTTTTTATTCATCACCCTGTAATGAGCCTTACTGACAGCTTTAGGGAGATTAGGTCCTGAGGGGTGGAATATGCACTGGGGAGTGTGAGAAGCTGTAAGTTCCTAGTGAACTAAGCAGGTTTATTGTCCAATAGAGTTCCCTAGTTTATTATGCTTAATGTCTGATTCCCTTTGCTCTCTTCCTTTATTAATATCTAGCTACCTACACTAATAAAACCTGTATAATGTTGTTAATCAGTGTCAGTCCATTAAATTCAATAAAAGGGGGGAAAACAACAAAAATAATCATATCTGCCCCATGAATATAGAATGAAAAATTAAAATAGTTTAAATTGAAAGCAACTGCTCAGGAGGTGGGACAGATCAATGAATAGTTCCATATTAAAGATTCAGGTGAATCTGTAGATTGTGTGACACCAATAAGCATGCTGGTATGGTTTTCTCCAAGCAGAGCTCTTCAGACCTGGGGAAGAAACAGAGATGGCATGACCAATGAGGTGGCATGATCCAAGGTTGGGTTTTATAGGGCAGATACTTTGGTAATTTTTGTTGTTGTTAATCTTCATTCAAGGATATTTTTTCCATTGAATTTTAGAGAGAGTGGAAGGAAAGAAGGGCAGGGAGATAGAAACATCAGTGCGAGAGAGACACATCAATTGGTTGTCTCCCACACCTGACCGTAGCCAGGGATTGAACTTTTAACCCAGGTATGTGCCCTTGACCGGAAATAAAGACCATGACCCTTAGGTGTGCAGGCTGATGCTCTAACCACTGAACATACTGGCCAGGGAAACACTTTACTAATTTTATTGCTGCCATTTAGAAAGACTGAGAATGAAAAGTAAGATAGGAAGTCTGTGCTGAGCTTAAATTCTTATTGATGTAAGAAATGCCCAAACCTGTAGATAATTTTTTTGAGTTTGAGCCAAACTGATGACAATTGCTGGGAAGCAAAGTGAGGTGAGAAAATATTCTAGAAAATGGCAGTTTTACCACTTACTTTATACATCAGAATCAAAGGGGAAAATGTAAGGGGCTGCATAAAATCCATTGGTGATAGAATAGTGAGGCAGGAGAAAGCAAAGCAGGGAAATATCTGGGATTGGATGATAAGTAAAACAAATAGACATATAGTACTTTTACATAGGTGGATACCAGATAGTTAATAGTTAACAATAAACACCATAACAATAGCAATGAGGAGCTCTGTGGTCTCCTGCTCTGGTGGGAGATTGTGCCCTGAGGGGTCTGGAAAAAAAGAAATTACCCTGACATTCCAATAGTATGTTGTTCTAGATGCAAAAAGACAGTAGAAGGGTTCCGTTAAGGTAAAGATTGACTTTTGTCAAGAAATATACCTGCCTAGGACATGACTACCTGCCATTACTCACTTGTAGTGAGAAAGTTTTAATTTCTAGACCATTCTATGTGGTTACTTTTGGTCTCTGAGTTTGTAAGGCTTGCCATGCAGGCCTCCCCTGAACTGATGTGGCCCCTTTTTTGTCCACATTCTTATTCATGATAATAACCAGTGATGCAGGGAACTAAGCAAGAGGGAAACCGGAAATTTCTGAGAATCTACCATGTATCAGGGCCATAGGATACATATGTGCATATTCTCATTTAAAAATCACAACCATCATAAAAGACACCATAAAATATAGATAGAATTGTCCTTGTTTTACAGATGAAAATCATCAAGGCTCAGGGAGGCAAAGGATCTTGCCTGAGCCTGGTTTTCTTATGCTTCCTTGGGAATGCAAAGGCAGACTGAATATTGATGGGCAGAGTTCACATGGGGTATGATTAGCTTTATGACATTACATTGAGTCTCCACACATACTGAGTGTTCAGCATTCCTCTGGGAAATAGCAGAGAGGAGGCCAATCAGCAAGCGCCTCTCTGCCTGGATGAGGGGAATGTACTCATTTATAATTCTGTCTTTTAAGACACCAGTATTGCTGCTTAGAGACCCCATCTAGCCTTGCTCTCTTTTTCATTACATTTTCTTGCAGGAGACTTTTTTTTCCCTGCCAGCCCTAGCCCAGACCCTATCTTTTAAAACCCCATTCAGTGGCTCCTCTGGTTTTCTTTCTGGAGTGGTCTCTTAAATTTCCCTTTGATTAGGGTCAGAAGGTCATTCCTTATTGTTATATCTTTATATTGGATTAACTACATAACCAGTTCCTTTCTTCACCAGCTCCTTGAATTAATTACAAAGGGGAATTCTCACATTTTAGAGACAGAGAAACCAAGACACAGTATCAGACATGACCTTGTTTGTGGGATGTTTGCTAATACTATGTCTCAGTTGTGAATGATCAAGGGAATGAAAAATCCTGAGTTAACTTCCTGTGGGAGCACCCCTTCATCTTTAGTGCGTGGGTAAAAATCAAAACAGGTTACCACCTGTATCGGCCAGCATGTAATTAATTAGAATGAACTATGGCTTAGACTTGGAGCAGGGTTCCTAAGCCCCTTGCTAAGCCCAGCCTTAACCCTTTAGTTGCTGGATCATGGGAAGTGTAATGCAAGCCAAGAAGGTTTGGACCAGCCAGCAGGGTTAGTAGGGGTCTTAGAGCAGTAGCTACTAACCAGACTGTATGACAGTATTCCAAGGACTTCACAACTGGAAGAGTCTCATTGAGACAAGCCTGCCTTAGAGGCTATACATGCTGCCTAGGTGTGTTTATGGTCAGAAATATTGCCTGAGTGTGTTTCCAGTCAGAAGGTAAGCAGGTTAATAATTTTCTCTTTTAATAAAGCCTCAAAGACATGAACTATTTTTAAAGAGTGCTCAGTATTCCGTTATGTCCATTCTCTCCTCATTCCAAAGTAAAATGATTATAAGTTGAGCACAGGGTCACCAAGCTTAAAAGTACACTCCCCAGGCTTAATTGTAGCTAGCTGTGGTCATGTGATTAAGCTATTGCCAATAGGATGCAGCTAGAAGAGATTTGAAGAACCTTCTGTTCAAAATTTTAAAAGGAGAGAGGATATCCTCTTCCCACTTTCTTCATCCTGCTATTTGCTTCTTAAACATTGTGGAGAGCTATTCTGAGCTATATGGACAAGGGAAATATCCTAGGATTGGTTAAGCCACAGGATAGAATGAGTCTGGATCCCTGGACAACCGCATGCAGCAGAGTTGCCATGCAGCCATGAAGCCTGGACTATCTCCAGACTGTAATACGAAGAGAAATAAACTTGGATTTGTTGAAGATATTGTCAATTTGGGTCTCAGTTACAAAGAGCCTAAACAATACAAAAATATGAGTGTATTTGGATTTCTCTCTTTGCTACTCTTTTGATTTACCTGAGCCAAATATATGTATATGTATTTCTTTCTAACTTTCAAGTTGAGAGGTGATGCTAGAAAGCCACAGGTGCTAGATCTGATATTGATTTTAAGTCTCTTGTACCCTCCTATTGAGTGATGATAAGAAGACAATTTCTTTTCCACTCAATATCACTTCTGAGGTGTACATTAGGCACTCTTGCACTCTTGGAGGTTATGTTGATCATTTAGACAATCCTGTGTACCTCTTTTGGATTAAGAAACTGATATTAATGTACCACCACTGGAAGTGAAATGGAACAGACCTTAACCTTACTTTCTATAGTCTGTAGTTCAAGCAGGGACATATTCTCCTTGAATCTTAATATTCCCATTAGAATAAGGTAATACAACACAACACGTGGAGAAGTGGGAGAGGAAGAGGCCATCTCTGCAGCCAGCCAGGTCGAATTAGCCCTTGTAGTCAGTCACTGGAGAGAAAATAATATTGGAATGGAATGTCTATTTGACCAAATTGGGAGCAGAATTAGTAAATCTCTACATCTAATAGTAGCCTGATACCTGTTAGACTTAATACGTACTTTGCTGAAGAGAAGCTACTTGTTCCCTAAACCAATCTAGCCTAGGTCATAATTAACAAAAGTGAACAAAAAATGAGATGGTAAAATAACATAGAGCAAGATCTTTTCTGTCTGGTTGTAGAATTTAAGCTGTAGTACCAGAACTGTTTATCAAGAGTTTATTGTAAGGCCTGGCTAGCATGGCTCAGTGGTTAGGCATTGATCTATGAACCAGGAAGTCATGGTTCAATTCCTGGTCAGGATACACGCTAGGGTTTCGGGCTCCACCTTGGGTAGGGGATGTGCAGGAGGCAGCTGATCAATAATTCTCTCTCATCATTGATGTTTTTATCTCCCTCTCCCTTCTTCTCTGAAATCTGTAATAGTATTTTTTTAAAGTTGATTGTAAGATTTCAGTCAAGAATTATGATTTAATTAGCTAAATCTAGAGAATCATAGGGCACGAACCTGGCCTGCAAGTAGCCACAGCAATTGTTTTCCAATTCCCTTAACATTTATGTGATCTTATTTAAAGCTCACAACAACCCTGTGAGGTAAATACTACTATACCCATCTCATATATAATGAACTTAAGGCCTAAAATAGTCAACCTCAAAATTACCCCCAGCTAGTACTGGGAAAGAAGCCAAGACTTGAACCCAAAACTGCATTCCATGTAAGCATAAGCTGAAAGTTAAGTTCTACATTAAAAGTTAATTTGTGAAGGGCATGAGATGAGGGATGATCTCCCTGCATAGGCTATTTCACCTCTTGAGTCCTGAACTTTGAGTCAAACGGTTCACTGGAGACCTGTTTTCCCAAAAATACCCAATTTCTTATGAGTCTTGGGATATGAATGACAGGTATCAAGGACAATATTTTAGCTTTAGTGGGGGTGCTTATCTTATATGTAAGTAAAAAAAAAATCCAGCAGTATGGGGAAATCAGGGAAAGCCAAGTGCCTGAAGAATCTACAACTTATATCAATAGCTAGCCTAGAAAGATAAATGACTGTAACTCCAGATATTTGGAGCTCATTTTGGGGAGACAGATACCTGATTAATAGAAAATTTTATTCCAGAAAACAGCTTTACTTCTAGGCATAGGGATTGCTTATGTGGTTTCCAGAAAGTGTTCTTCTCCTTTCAGGGTAATCTACTGAGTCTTTAACAATCTTTTCAGCACTTCTCTTTAATTCTCTACACTTTAATCTGAAAGTAAAGGTAGAAAAACCCACTGTTAGCAAGAACTACAGACATAAGAAGAGAAAGAGGGAAAAGCCTGTCAGGGTTTTTTTTATTTTGTTTTTTTTTGTGTTTGTTTGTTTGTTTGTAGGGTTTAAGGCAAGAACTTCTGCCCACCCAAGATGGAATTAGGTCATACTGTATGCTTTATTAGTGATTTGGGGACTTGGGGTTCAAGGTGAATGGACTAGGCCTCTTTCCTCTGAGACCTGATGAGAGAGATCTGTTGTTTGAGTACTTAGCTCACCCTAGTGTTAACAACAAATCACCGTGAAGGAAAAGTTCCCTGAGGGAGACAAGATAGAGTTTGCAAAATAGTCTGAGTTTATAAAACAAGTCTCTGGTGTAACAATCAACTCCTGTGCATATTCACTCTCAAACACACATGCCAAGCCAAAGTCTAGTAAAGAATACACAGTGTCTGCAGGTCAGTACCACAGAATTACTACACCATGGAGGACATTATAAACACCAACAATCAAATTAAGCAATTTTTCCATTCATTCATTAATCAAACATTTGAGTCAATTCCAGTTGTTCTCTAACTATAATGAACATCAGAATTTCTTTTTCCAGTTAGTCCTCCATCATATAACCACTGCCTATTATCAACCTCCCCTAACGTGGTTGCTATGTAGTTAGAATTCACTGAAAGTCTCAGATTGACTATTTGTTGATTTACCTGGTGTATCTATTAAGATGCTGTTGACTGTGACTAGAAGAAAATCTTTGCCCCTTTCTTAATCAGGTGATTTGGTTTTGTATTGTTGAGTTGTACTTGATGACATTTGAGATGGGAAGATTATCATCTGGAATCTGGGTGAGCCCAATGTAATCACAAGGTCCTTATGATAGGGAGGCAGCAGGGTCAGAGTCAGAGAAGGAGATGTTACAAGGGAAGTAAAGGTCAGAGTAGTATGGGGCCATAAGCCAAGAAATATGAGCAACCTCCAAAAGCTAAAAAAGGCAAGGAATAAAATTCCCCCTAGATTTTCCTAAAGGAATGCAATTCTGCCAAGAGTTTGATTTTAATTCTCTAAGACCCATTTCAGACTTCTGATTTCTAGAACTAGAAGATAATAAATTTGTGTTGTTTTAAGCTGCTAAGTTTAGGGTAATTTTTTACAGCGGTAATAGGAAACTAATACACTATCTTATTGTTTAAGTTAGAGCAGGCTTCAGGGTTTGTTGATTTAGCACTTTTAAAGTGTCATCAAGTACAACTCAACAATTAAAAAACAAACCACCTGATTTAAAAAGAGGCTAAGGATGTGAATAGGCATTTATCTAAAGAAGATATGCAAGATTTTCTTTATATATTTAGATGTTCCTATGTTGGGTGCATATATGTTTACATAGGTTATATCCTCTTGTTGGATCCATCCTTTTAGTATTCTGTAATGTCTCTTGTCTTTATCTCTTGTTATATATATTTTGTTTGATAAAAGTAGTGCTATCCCAGCTTTTTTTCATTTCCATATGCATGGAATATTTTTTTCCCTTCCCTTCAGTTTCAGTCTGTGTGTATCTTTTGTTCTGAGATGAATCTTTTGTAAACAGCAAATATATGGGATCATGTTTTCTTATACATTCAACTATCCTATGTCTTTTGATCACAGCATTTAATCCATTCACACTTAAAAGTTATTGATAGATATTTATTTATTGCCATTTTATTATTTATACCTATTTTCCTCTCTCTCTCTCTCTCTCTCTCTCTCTCTCTCTCTCTCTCTCTCTTTATATATATATATATATATATATATATATATATATATATATATATATATATATATATATAGTTATATTTTTTATTCTTAAAGAAGGTCCTTTAACATCTCTTGCAATACTGGCTTGGGGGTAATGAACTCCTTTAGCTTTTTATTTTTTTTTAATTTTGGTCTAGGAAGCTCTTTGTTTCATCTTCAATTTTCAATGGTAGTCTGTTGGGTACAGTATGTAGAACCGTGCTTTTTATCACTTTGAATGTTTCATACCAATCCCTTTTGGCCTGACAGCATTGTGGGAGCTCATCAACTGTCTTTCTCTTGCTATTTTTAAAATTTTCTCTTAGTCTTTAACCTTTGCCATTTTAATTATGATTTGTTTAGTGTGGATCTCTTTGGTTTCATCTTGACTGGGACTCTCTGTGCTTCCTGAACTTGTGTGACTTTTTTCTTCCTCCGGTTAGGGAAGTTATCAGCCATTATTTCTTCAAATGGGTTCTTGATCCCTTGTTCACTCTCTTCTCCTTCTGGCACCCCTGTGATATAGAAGTTGTTCAACTTGATGTTGACCCAGAGGTCCATTAGACTTTCCTCATTTAAAAAAAAGTTATTTTCTTTTTATGCTTTGCTTGGATGCTTACTCTTATCTTGTCCTCTAAATCGCTGATTGAGTCCTCTGATTCATCTAGCCCACTGTTGATGCCTTCTAGTGTATTCTTTATTTCAGATATTGTATTCTTCCTTTCTGACTAGTTCTTTTTATGGTTTCTATGTCCTTTTTACTGCTTACTACCTCTTCATTTATATTCTCATTGAGATCATCTATTCTCCCTCTAAGGTCCTTGAGCATGCTTATAACCATCGTTTTAACCTCTGCATCTGGTAACTTGGTTGCTTCCACTTCATTTAGTACTTTTCCTGGGGATTTCTCTGTTCTTGCATTTGGGGCTTATTTCTTTGTCTTCCCAGTTTGTCTGCCTTTTTGTGTTTGACTTTGTATGTTAGGTAGATCTGCTATGACTTCCTAAGTTTGTTATGAGGGTTTTCTGATGTAGTTGCCTTGTGGGTCTCAATGGCACAATCTTCTAGATCACCTGAACTAGGTGCTCTGTAAATGTTTCTTTTGGTGTGGGTTATGTACCCTCTCCTGCTGTAGTTGAGTCTTGAATGCTGTTGGCCCATTCATGGGTTGAGTTTGCCCTCAGGTTGTCTGACTATAAGAATAGACCTAATTCACTGTATATTAGTCCCTGTTCAGGCACTGCCACTTGAGGCATAGTTGTTCCCAGCTTGGTTTGGTGCCTTCTAGAACCTTTGGCTGTGCCATTTGTATGGTTAGCTGGGTTGAACTCTGGTGAGGTTTGAAGCTCACCACTGGTTGTGTTTGTTTTGGGCCCACTTGTATGGGGTTCCCATGTAGGTCTGTGTAAGACATTGTGTGTAACCAGCCTTCGGCTACTTATTTGGAGCTATCATGCTATTTACTGATTGTGGCTGTGTCTACGAGGCCTGAGTGTCCGTGGGGGAGGCAAAGCTGTGTACAATGGTCAGCTCCCTGCTGCTCTGAGCTGGGGACATATCAATAAAATGTCCAAGGCTCTCTGAGGTTAGCGTCCACCTGTTGGCTACTTTACCACCTCCTGAGGTTGCCTGGATTTCCTCCAGAGCCTTTTGAAGAAAGACTGTAGAGTGGCCCAAGCTGGCCACACCCCTCTGCCCCTTCCATATGGCACCAGCTCAGTAGGGTGGGGCCACTGGGTTGGGAGGACAAGGCTAGTGAATTCCCTTCGTGGGGGCAGCATGGTGAAGTACTCAATGAGGAGAATGTGACCCCTACTCCAGAGCCATACCACTTAGTCTACGCTAGAGTCTCCAACTCCAGCTCCTCCAGGAGGATCTCCTCACCAGATCATGTTAGGTGCATCTAGCTGGCCCCACTGCAAGAGCAAGGTCAGCAGGGTAGGGCCACCAAGACTTGGGAAACAGATCAAGAAAGTCTTTCATTGCAGGTGGCACTGGCCAAGCATGTGGGAGAGGAGCAAGCTCTTGAGTGGTATTCCCTTCCTTCCATGAAATTGAACTCAGCAGCATGGGGCCACCAGGACTTTGGATCACAAATCAAGAGAGTCTCCCATTGGCGGTAGAGCTGGTCAAACCCTCAGGAGTGGAGCAAGTTCAATGTCTTCCATTAGATTCTTAGCAGTGCCGTCTCTAGCCATGGACTGCCTCCAAAGGTCCCAGCTGTGAGCAATGTTCCCTTTTTCCCACTGAGCTGAGCTCAGCTGGATAAGGCCACTGGGACTTGGGAAAACATATCAAGACAGCCTTCCACTGGGGGTGGTACTGGCCAAGCCAGCAACTGGAGGGGGAAAGAACGGGCCCCATTCCAAAGCCTCACAGTTCAATGTATGTCTGAGCGTCTGCCTATAGTTTTTCCAGAGAAAGAGCACACCAAAGCTCCCTGGGTGCAGACAACAATCCTTTCTGCTGGACTCAAGCTTTGGGGGTACTGTCACCAGTATTTGGAGGGTTGGATTAATGTACTTCCAGCACTGGTGCTGTAAGAATAGCATGCCCAACCCTGGAAAAATGATGCCTGAGGGAGGTGTGCGATGCTGACTCAGGACTGGGACCACAGTAGCTGCTCCTCCAGATCTCTCTCCGAGACCATGCCACCAAGATCTTCTCTGTACTACTCCCATATGCCCTGAGTTGCCATCCCTCTACCTGAGCCCCAGGTGAGTGCCCGAGAGCAAGCTCCTATGTGTTGGCTCTTTAAGAGAGCACCTGGGATTCAAGCAGACTCCCTCCAGATGCTATGCCAACTCCACTTCCTGGCCCTGGTGCTCTGGGTTGGGGGTCCTGGAGTGGGGTTAAGACCCCATGCTTCTCAGTGGGAACTTTTGCAGCTGAGATACCCCTCAAGCTTCTGCAGGGGCCAGCCCTCACTGTGTCTCTGCCCTTCTTACCAGCCTCTATGTTGCTTCTTCTATAAATACTTTAATATAATACTCGTGTCCAGCTGTCCTTCAGTTGGTCATTCTGCTTGATTGAACTGGTTTTGTTGCAAGGAGGAAGTGAGTGTAGCTTATACCTACTCTACAGCTATCTTGGGAAAAATAACATACCCCTCTTTATATTCACTCTATTCCCATCCAACCAGAACTTACCTGGATTCTACTACATTTATCTACACTTTTTGCTTTTTCCTTGTCAAGGGCCAACTCAAATGCTATTTCCTCAACAAATCCTTTTCTTCTACCACATCCCTTCACCTACACTCAAAGACCATCCAAAAGTTCTCCCCCTTTTCTGAATTACCACAACACTAGGTGTAGCCAGTATATAGTTATTAGAGTTGGAGCGGGGGGGATGTTATAACCTAACTATTACTTTACATCCTTGAGGACAGGTACCCAAACTTCTTATCCTCAGCCCTACCTATCAAGTTGAGGTGCTCATGGTAGGGATTCAGTTGTGTAAGGAATGAATATTTAGTGACAATTAAGAATGAAAGTTTGAGAAGAGATAAGTCAAAGAACTTACGTACTTATATGCATAGCCCATGGACACAGGCAATAGGATAGTGAAGACCTGGAGGGTGGGTAGGGTCTGAGAAGAAGGGGTAAAAGGGTGGGTGAAGTGGGAGATATCTGTAATACTATCAGATTATATTTTTGGAATATGTTTAATAAAATACTATCAAAATATATTTCATAATATTTTTAATAAGAATATATATTTAAAAAGAATGAAAGGTAAAGCAAGGGTGGTGAGGAGTTTTTATTTGATGAGAAAGTTCACAGAGGATTTTGATCAGAGGAAGGCCATCACAAAAGTTGTGTTTTTGGAATAACTAATGGAGATTCAAAATAAAGGACAAAGAAAGCTGTGTTGGATGAAAATCTAGCTATGTTATGCGTTAGCTCTGTGATTTTGGGCAGGGCACTTTCTTAATAATAGCTTTATTGGGATATAAGTTATATATCGCAAAGTGTAAAAATTCAATGTTTTAAAATAAATTCAGTGTCTTGAAACCTTCACCACCATCTAATTCCAGAATATATTATTTATTCTGAAAAGAACTCTCATATGCATGAGCCGTCACTCCCTGAATTCCAAAAACTGCCATCCTATTTGATATTAGACAAGTTCCTCACCTTTCTGTCAGGCTTTTAGTTTGTAAAATGGGGATAATTATAGTACCTACTTTATAGGGTTCTTGTAAAAATTGAATGAATTAATTCATATAAAGTGTTTGGGAACGTGCCTGACACATAGCATTCAATAAATGTCAATCACAATTAGAACATCATATAGAAGTACTTTCGAGCCCTATACTCAGTGGCATTTATAATCAAATATTTATGACATGACCCTTGGTTTGTATGATTTGAGTAAGTCAAGTATTTGCTTGGCGCTAAAGTGAATAACTCTCTATAAATTAGACTGGAATGGAAAATTTCACATAATAAACTGTAGTCTACAATGTCCCTGGGTGGATATAAGAATAAATACTTGCTTTTTTACAATGCATTTGTCATTGTGCAAAGTAAAGCCCTTCATAAGTAGTTAGACAGAAAACATGTAGATTGTTTGGGATATCGGTTTTGTGGGAAACCAGTACAATGACATTGCATCGTTTATGTTTTCCTTAGGAGTGTATATCTCTCTTTTCCTAGGTTTAGCTTATTAGAAATAACTAGGAGAGAGATAGTCAGAGCTGTTTATGCATATCCATGCTGTGCCTGTCTCCAGTCCCCTGAGACACAGTCTGATCCCTGATGGCATAGGGTTCTAGGGAGGTTGAGTTGGGTTGGCTGCTGGCAAAGCATTCTGCCTGCTTCCAGTCTTCTCAAAGCCTGAGCTCAGGGAGATAATTACTGAAACTGCTGTAGTCAGGAGTAGGCTGGGAACCAGGGAAACCAACTCCATTATGACATTCTGAAAAGGAAACAACAATTTCTCTTAGAATCAGAGGACCAAGAGGCTTGCAAGGGCCCTCGACAAGCCATTATTCATTCCCTACCCTCTAGGTAGGCCTATAGTGAAATCATTTAAGACAAACTTATGAGTAGCACCCACCCTGCACTGGCTGCTATTTAGTCCATTTCTTAACACAGGGGAGATGGACTTTAGGACACTTGAACATTTAAATAGAGAGAGGATAAAGCCCTATAGGAAATCTTCCCTCCTCAAATCCCTCATCCTCCAGCATGGATAACCTAAGAAACAAAAAGGCAGGGGAGAAAAGCCAAATAGCAACAGATCCCTTGTGCAGGCCAAGTGTTGCTTAGCAGAGCAACCTGGGTATTGGATGTAGGTACAGCCATGTGGAAGAAGTAGGATGAGTAAGTCCAATGCAAGGAAAACTAGCAGGAGCCTTGTAGAAGGCTCTGATTGTCTTATTACCATTTGAGACATTCTGATGAAATGATTTTCTGTTTGCTGCTGCCAATAATTAAACATAATTTATGAAGCCAAAAGCTGATAAGTACTGGTAAGAGCCTAATGTGAACCCTGAAAAATTGCATTAGTTTATTTTGAAATTTAAGATTGTGTTCTCAATGTCCTTGTTCTCCTCTCCCAAATTCTGTTCTCTAGTTGGCCCCTGTGGCATTCCTCTCCACCAAAATGTCCTTTTATCCATCATTTTTAAAAATTAGTCTTCCATTCTCCCTCCTCATCATTAAAATGAGTGGTCTTTATAGTACAGGTCCAACTAAATACAAGGTATAAATCAATCTGGTTGAACTAATTCAAGCTCATGTAGGGATAATTGAGAGCTCTTGAATGATCTCAGGACACTGCACTTTAAAAGCAGATAAGATTTATTCAAATTAATTTCTGATCCTGGAAAATTTTTAAACTAAATTATTTGATGAATTTTTTACAGGGAAGGTTTGGGGAGGGAGAGGAACCTTTAGATCACACACTACTTTGCTGCACTGCTTTGACCACATACTAATTGTACTGTCATCCAGGATAGGAAATATGGTCAGAACGTTAAAAACCTACCCACGCAGAAGCATAAGGACTTGAAGCATTATATTTTAAATGAAAGTGAGAATCAGAGCTTTGGATGTGTGGTTGTTTTTTTTTTATTGAGTCTCAGTAAAACTACCCAGTTCATGTCTTCCTGGAGAAAGCCTCCTCTCTATGTGTTACATCTTCAGAGCAGTCTGGTTAAGACTAATGATTATTCGCCCTATTTTGGAATTTCCTTGCCGAGATAGCAGTAGGTAAGAGATGAATGAGAAGCATCAAGATGAGATACTCTAAACCAAGCATGTCAAATAAAAGGCTAACATGGGCCAAATACACAAGGTTTAAGTTTATGTGGGCCCCCAAAAAACAAAAGCTTCAATTTTCATAGAAACGTAGGTTTATTTCAATAGAGACATGCTGAATACAAAGGGCTGAAATAAATAAGTAATCATTAACATAAATAATAGAAAATTTTTTAAAAAATCAATATTTTTTCTTGAACATTAACTTACCAGACACTGAATAACTGCACAAATTAATAAGTGTAACTCAAATAAACCTATTTTTCTTGTTCTTCAAAAGCGAAGTATTTCCTATTGGCCACACTAACAAGTCAGTCCAAGACTAATGACGTGGCAATCAACTGCTAAAATATTTGCTCCTAATATTAGTGGAGAGAAATGGTGCACCTGCATATAAGGCACCTACCCACCTAAGAGAAATGAATGCCACACGATGATAGTAATCAGTCATTAGCGAACATTGTAGTTTGTTATTAGTAATTATGTATAACAGGATATTGTAAATATTAAGTTACAAAATTTTTATTAAAACGTTTCTTACATACCATTATATTGGCTAGGCCACAAAAATATTCATTGTGGGATGCATACGGCCTGTGGGCCTCGAGTTTGACATGCTCACTCTAAACTAATAGAGAAAGAAAAAGTCCCATGGCATATATACATCAGCCTCAGTCAACTGAGTAGCTGTTGTTTTTCTTGCACTCTCAATTTTCCAGTTGGTGAAATTCAGCATTGAGTTAATACATACAATTGTAAGAAGTGCATGCACTGTTTCACAAGCAAACTCACTGCATACAATGAGCGACAGATTCTGCAGTGAGGGTCCACCTAGTTGGCCTGTAACTTATTGCAGATGCATGGCTCTGCTGGATATTTAAAAAAAAACACAACACAACCTTTTTATTCTAAGCTTTTTCCTTTGGGGTTTCCATCCCATTACCAGCACCACCCTCTGCCTCCCACAAAGACATACTTTGCAGTTTGCAGGGCTGCTAACTATACCTAAAGTTAAGCATCACAATCACTCTGATTGACAGAACAGCCAAACAAGACCCAAGAGAAAGGGAAAGTTTTCTATGTACAGTATCATGTCACCTGCAAATAGAGACAGTTTTACTTCCTTCTTTCCAATTTGGATGCCTTTTATTTCTTCTTCTTGTCTGACCACAATGGCTAGCATTTCTAGTACTATGATGAACAAGAGTGGTGAAAGTGGGCATCCCTGTCTTGTTTCTGCTTTTATGGGAAATGGTTTTAGCTTTTGTCCATTGAGTATGATGTTGGCTATAAGTCTGTCATATAGAGCTTTTATTACGTTGAGGTATGATCTCTCTACTCCCACTTTGTTGAGAGTTTTTATCAAAAAAGGGTGTTGGATTTTGTCGAATGCTTTTTCTGCATCTATTTATATGATCATGTGGTTTTTATGTTTCAGTTTGTTGATGGGATGTATCACATTTATTGATTTGCGAATATTGTACCAGCCTTGCATCCCTGGAATAATTCCCACTTGGTCATGGTGTATGATCATTTTAATGTATTGCTGGATCTGATTTGCTAGAATTTAGTTGAGGATTTTATCATCTATGTTCATCAGGGATATTGGCCTGTAACTCTCTTTCTTTTGTAGTGTCTTTAAATGGTTTTGGGATTAGGGTAATGCTGGCCTCACAGAAAGAGTTTGGCAGAATTCCTTCTTTCTGAATATTTTGGAATAGTTTGAAGAGGATACGTGTTAGGTCTTCTTTGAATGTTTGGTCAAACTCCCATATGAAGCCATGTGGTCCAGGGCTTTTGTTTGCTAGAAGTTTTTTATTATTATTATTACTGCTTCAATTAAAAACTTCATCAGGAAAATACTAGATTTAATAAATGAATTTGGCAATGTAGCAGAATATAAAATTAATACCCAGAAATTTGTTGATGATAGCTATTCTGACAGGTGTGAGATGCTATTTCATTGTCATTTTGATTTGCATGTCTCAGATGATTAGTGACTTTGTGCATGTTTTCATATGTCTCTTGGCCTTCTGTATGGCCACTTTTGAAAATGTCTATTTTAGTCCTTTGCCCATTTTTTATCAGATTATTTATCTTCCTTTTGTTAAAATGTATGAGTTCCTTATACATTTTGTGATTAGGCCCTTATCAGATAGAACATTGGCAAATATGGTCTCCCACACAGTGGGCATTTAAAAAAGAGCCAGTTTGGCTCGATGGTTAAAGTGTCAGCCTGTGGACTGCAGGGTCCCTGGTTTGATTCCAGCCAAGGACACATGCCTGGGTTGCGGGTTCAATCCCCAGTAGGGGGCTTGCAAGAGGCAGCCAATCAATGATTCTCTCTCATCATTGATGCTTCTATCTCTTTCTCTCCCTTCCTCTCTGAAATCAATAAAACATATTTTTAAAAGGAAAAAGAAAAAATAGAGGAAGACCTAAACAAATGGAAGACTATACCATATTAATGGATTGGTAGAATCAACATCATTAAAATGTCCATACTACCCAAAGCAATCTATAGATTTAGTGCAATCCCCATTAAAATACCAACGGCAGGCATATTTCACAGACCTAGAAAAAACTCTCCAAAAATTTATATGGAATAAAAAAATACCCTGAATAGCTGCAGCAATCTTGAGAAAGAAGAACAAAATTATAGGGATCACTATACCAGATATCAAGCTATATTACAAAGCCACTGTTCTCAAAACTGCCTGGTACTGGCACAAGAATAGACATATAGACCAATGGAACAGAAGAGAGAACCCAGAAATCAACACAAGTTAGCATGCTCAATTAATATTTGGCAAAGGAGGCAAGAGCATACAATGGAGTCAAGACAGTCTCTTTAATAAATGGTGTTGGGAAAATTGGACAGACGCATGCAAAAATATTAAACTAGACCACCAACTTACACCATACACAAAAATAAACTCAAAATGGATAAAGGACTTAAACATAAAATGGGAAACCATAAAAATCTTAGAAGAATCCATAGGCAGCAAAATATCAGACATATGTCGTAGCAATATCTTTACCCATACAGCTCCTAGAGCAATGGAAACTAAGGAGAAAATAAACAAATGGGACTACATAATAATAAAAAGCTTCTGCACAGCAAAAGAAACCATCAACAAAGCAACAAGAAATCCCTCCCCCTTTTATATTTTATTTTTCAATTACAGTTGACATTCAGTATTATTTTATATTAGTTTCAGACATACAGGGTAGTGATTAGACAATTATATAGTTTACCTACCTTACACCACCAATATTATTGACTATAGTCCCTATTTCTGTATTTTACATCTATGTGACTATTTTGTAACTACCAATTTGTAGTTCTTAATCCCTTCACTTTTTTCATCCAGTCCCAAGTCCCCTCCAATCTGTCAGCTATTAGTCTCTTCTCAGTGTCTTTGAGTCTGCTTCTGTTTTATTTGTTCATTTATTTTGTTCTCTGGATTCCACATATAAGTAAAATCTTATGGTATTAGTCTTTCTTTGTCTGACTTATTTCACTCAGCATAATACCCTCTTGGTCCATCCATGTTTTCACAATGGTAACAATTCATTATTTTTTACAGTCAAGTAATAACCCATTGTACATATGTACCACTTTTTTAATACTTAGAATGTTTTATTTACTTTAGACTGGGAACAATTACTTGCATTTATACTTTTTAAGATATTTTACTTTATTGAAAAATAGATAATTGTTACATTATAGACTTGTGACTTTCATGTGTTCGCTGCTTTGGGTTGAGAAAACATCCAGCTCTTTCCTGCAATGTGTTTCAGTATTACAACTCATCAGCAAAAGGTGTATTCCCCAAATTTCCACTTGCTGCCATTGACTTCTGGACAGAAAAAAACTCTTTTGCAGCATTTATGACATAGGTGTCAGCTACTGAGTCAATATGCTAAAGACTGTGGATGGTTGCATGTACAAACCAGCAACAAGAGCCTGAGATCCAACTTCATCCAGGAATCCCTCAGAATACTCCAATGACTTTAGGTACCTAGGTTTCAGCTTTTTCTTGTTAGTCTGGACATCTGTACTGGAAATGTTTCCTTGATCAATTGCTTTTACTTGATTGTAGGCAGCCTTGATAACATCTCTGGCAGCTGCAGCCTGGAGATAGTGTAAATCCCAGAGTCCAGAATCTAAGTAACTGGCATTAAAAGGGGACATGTCAAATGGCTGGTGAATCCCCTTGGCAGCAATTTGATTCAGAGGGCTGGTGGCATTGCTGCCTCTCTTGACATGTGGCCCAGAATCCAGAACATGCTGGAAAACATTAAGTGCATTTGTTTCTGCCCTTCCTGCAGTAGCACTTTTCTGCTGCCAAAGCAGCATAGAGGAGTTTGTCTCTATTCTCTTCTCGAATTTTACCTCCATGGTATCTGGCCTTTGCACCAGATAAACTAAGCCCACCCCTCATGTTCAGTAACTGTTCAGCAACTTGCTTCATAACAAGATGACTCACACCAACTCCTATCAAAGCCATTCTTGCACTTGTAAAATGGTTCTGAACATAGTAATGTGACTCATCTGTTGTCACTTTTCCAATCCTATAATCAGGACAATACAAGGAGTTAGCCAAGGCATGTCGGTAAGCGGCAGGGTACAAATTTCAATGATATGAGCCTGTGGATCCTGAAAAGTCACAGCTTTCTCAATCCTTAGCTGAGACAAAGGGCAGCTACCTCCCAATGGTGAAATTCAAGTGCTGTGGTGACATTGAGCAGGAACTCCATTAGAATATTGATGTCATCCTGCAGACATTCCACAGTGTAGGCCATGTTTTCCCTTGTTGAAGTCACACTTAATTTACCACCAATTCCATGGGTTATCTTGAAAGGTGATGTTCCTTTTGTAGTCAGACTGGATGCAAGATGAAGCAAATGAAAGGTTCCTAAGTTGCTAGAGTCCTTGTACCTACTGCCTGCTTTAATGAACAAACCAACTCTTGATGCAGGAACATAGTTTTCCAGAGAAGCAATCACTAAACTATTTGGTAATTTGACAAACCCAAGGTCCTGAGGATGAGGAGGCACTCCTGAAAGGGTAGTCATGGCTTTCACTTTGGGAACAACTTTGAGGGAATAAAATCTCAAGAAAGACCTGACTCTGTTTAGCAGCTGCATGGCCCAAAATTGCTCTGACCTACTGCCACTGCCAATGTAAAGGAAAGCAAGATGGTTGTGGACCTGTACCACTTTTTCTGTACCCACTCATCTATTGATGGGCATTTGGGTTGCTTTCATATTTTCCTTCTTGTAAATAACGTTACAATGAACATAGGGTTACATTTATATTTTCAAATTAGTGTTTTGGGTTTCTTTGGATATATATACAGAAGTGAAATCACTGGGTCATAAGGTAGCTCTGTTTATAATTTTTTTTAGGAACCTCCATATGGTTTTCTATAGTGGGTGCAACACCTTGCAATCCCACCAACAGTGTTCCAGGGTTCCTTTTCTCTACACCCTCACCAACACTTATTGTTTGCTGATTTAATGATGATAGCCATTCTGACAGGTATGAGGTGATTTCTCATTGTGGTTTTAATTTGCATTTTTCTGATGATTACTGACATTGTGGTTTTAATTTGCATTTTTCTGATGATTATCTTTTCATATGTATTTTGGCCATATGTATGTCCTCTTTGGAAAAGTGTCTATTCAGGTCCCCTGCCCATATTTTAATTGCATTGTGTTTTTGTGTGTGCTTCTGTGTGTGTTGAGTTGTATGAGTTGTTTTAAAAAAATAAATTTTTGATATTAACTCATCAGATGTATCATCTTCTTCCATCCAGTAGGTTGCCTTTTCTTTTCTTTTCTTTTCTTTTCTTTCTTTCTTTTTTTTTTTTTTTTTTGGTGGTTTCCTTTGCTGTGCAAAAGCTTTTTAGTTTGCCATGGTCCCATTTGTTGTTGGTTTTTCCTTCTTTCATTTCCCTTGCCAGAGAATATATCATAAAAAATACCACTAAGAGAAATGTCCAAAATGTTACTTCCTATCTTTTCTTCTAGAAATTTTATAGGTTTTTTTAATTCTTATATTTAATCCATTTTGAGTTTATATTTGTACTAGAAGCCTGGTACACGAATTCATGCACCAGTGAGGTCCCTTGGCCTGGCCTGCAGGATCGGGCTGAAACCAGCTCTCTGACTTCCCCCGAGGGGTCCCAGATTGTGAGAGGGCACAGGCCAGGCTGAGGGACCCCACTGGCGCATGATTGGTGCTGGGGAGGGACACGGGAGGTTGGCCAGCTGGGGAGGAACCATGGGAGGGCTCCAGGGCATGTCTGGTCCCTCTCGCTCAGTTCTGATTGACCAGACCCCAGCAGCAAGCTAACCTACCAGCTGGAATATCTTCCCCCTGGTGGTCAGTGCATGTCATAGTGAACAGTTGAGCAACCTTAGCATATCATTAGCATATTATGCTTTGATTGGCTGAATGGTCAACCGGTCGACCGGATACTTAGCGTATTAGGCTTTTATTATATAGGATACGGTGTATGATGGTAGTCTAGTTTCATTTTTTTTGGATGTATCTGTCCAACTTTTCCAACACCATTTGTTGAATAGACTCTTTACCCCATTGTATGTTCTTGCATTCTTTGTCAAATATTAATTGTTCATAAAGGTATCCCAGTGTCATGCTGTTTTGATTTCTATGGCCTTGCAATATAGTTTGATATCAGGTAGCATAATATCTCCAACTCTATTCTTTTTTTTCTTTTTTGTTATTGTTAATCCTCATCTGAGGATATTTTTTCCACTGATTCTCTTTTAGAGAGAATGGGAGGGGTAGAGACAGAGAGAAATATAGATGTGAGAGAGACACATAAATTGGTTGCCTCCCACACATGTCCCAACCAGGGCCAGGGATCCAACTGCAACAGAGACACATGCCCCTGACCAGAATCAAACCTATGACCCTTCAGTCCACGGGCCCACATATAACCACTGAGTCAAACTAGTTAGGGCTGTTTTTTTATTCTTAAGATTGCTGTGGCTATTTGCGGTCTTTTGTGGTTCCATATAAATTTTAGGATTATTAGTTCTAGTTCTGTGAAAAACACCATTGGTATATTAATAGGAATTGCATTGAATCAATAGATTTATTTGGGTAGTATGAATTTTAACAACAATATCTTTAGTTATAACTAAACTATTCCAGGCCTCTTGTTGGTCTTTTTGTCAACTTTCAAGCCAGTGAATTGAAACAGATGAGTTGAAAGATTTGGTTTTACTAGTAGACCTATCTTTGCTTTTTACTAGTTTTGTGGACCTGGAAAACTTACTAACCCCTCAGAGTTTGTTTCCTCATCTATAAAATAGGATAATATATTTCCTGGACAGATCTCATTTTTCTGGTGAGGACAAGTAATATATTGAAAAACCCATATGTAAGTTAATTGCTACTTTTCTAAAATCTTATACATATATAAAGTTGTTTTTAAAGATCCATTTCAACCAAAAAATTCTGATCCATTCTTCAGACTGCTTTTTAAATTCTGAGTCTACCTTTTATATAATGATGCCCTCTGCTGTTCTCTTGTATATCTTTCAGACCATACAGGAGACATAGTCTATATCATCATTCTATCCACGACTATTAGAATGGGAATGATACATGGCTATCAGTTAGTCTTATTTTAATGTATCTGTCCAACTTTATTTTAAAGGTGAGAGCAAAATATGGACATAATGGTTAAGTGCCTAAAATCAGTCAAATCAAGACCAGAACCCAGGCTTGTAGACTCCAAAATCACTGTCCTTTAGTTAGAATGACAATATAGAACTATTAAAAACACTATGGAGTTTTAATTAAATGTCCAAATAGACTTTATTATTATGCCCCAACACTTGTTCTTTCTCCTAAATTTATTATCAACATTAAAAGGTTATTAGTGGCATCTACCCAGTTACCCAAGACAGAAACCGCAGTTAGTTTTAATTTTGCCCTCTCCTTTACCCACCACATTAAATGTTATGTACTCTCTCTATTATGACTTTAAATATTCTACCTTCTAAATATATTTCTACCTTCTAAATCTATTAATTCTACCTTCTAAATCTATTTCACCCTCTTCTTCATTTGGACTGCCATCATTTAAGCCTTCATCTTTCTTTAGCTTGTGTTATTTCAATAGCCTCCTAAATGTTTTAGCTTAGGTTAACTTAGCCTACATTCATTCATTCAGTCAATAAAATTTTTGCTTAAATCCTTACAATGTTCAAAGCAATATGCTAGACATGGAGAATTAAAATAGAAACAGATATTGTGTTCTCAAGGACTCTAGTAGAGATAAATATGTAAACAAATATGAAATTTTGGTTCTACCAAAATAATTGATTGATGAGACAAAGCTAAGTTTATTCTTTCCACTGTAAAGGAAAGCATTAACTCAACATAGACTTGGTAGCATTTATAAGTAGTGAAGGTGAAGTCAGGGTATCTATTAAATTTTGAAGTCTTTTTTAAGGCAAATCTTTAAATGGGGAAGGAGACTTGACTATAATCGAGTAAGAATCATGATATAATAGTTTAAGATTGATTGACCTAGCAGGTGAGGATTTTGGAGAGAGAGTTCCAAAGATTTTTTGGGTGTAAATTATTGGTTGATGTTTTCTGTTGAGAAGATGGTGGTTCTCTCAGTAAGTTCCTGGGATGTACAATAAAGTTTATTTGCAATTTTCTTTCTGGTCAAGAATTTTAAGATTAATCGAGTTGATGAAGACAGTAGAATAGTAAAGTCATGTGATTTAGATAAACTATGGTGGTAGATGGTTTCACTTATCAGAAGGAAGGACTACAAAGCATTATAAACACATGTATGGAGTACTATGGGAAGAAGGAGGAGAGAGTGGGGAATAATTAGAAAAGGTTTTATAGATGTGAACTGTTTCTTAAAATGTAAATAATATTCCATTTATAGATATACAACATTTTGTTTACCCATTCATCAGTTGATAGACATTTGGGTTGTTTTCACTTTGGGGCTATCTATACTAATAAAAGGGTAATATGCAAATTGGTCAGGATGCCCTCATGCAACTACCGAACAGCAGACTGCATTGGGCGACCAGACCGGCAGCGGGGGCAGTGAGGGGTGACTAAATGACCGAACAGCAGGCTGCGTGGGGTGACCAGGATGGCAGGGTGGGCAGTGAGGGGCAACCAAACGACCAAACAGCAGGCCGCATGGGGTGACCAGGCCAGCAGTGGGACAGTGAAGGGTGACCAGGCTGGCAGCAGTGGGCAGTTGGGGGTGACCAGGCCAGCAGGGGGGGCAGTTGGGGGTGACCAGGCCAGCAGGGGGGGCAGTTAGGGGAGACCAGGCTGGAATGGGGGGAGTGAGGGGCAACCAGGCTGGAAGGGGGGGAAGTTAGGGGTGACCAAATGACCAAACAGCAGGCTGCGTGGGGCAACCAGGCCAGCAGGGGGGGCAGTTAGGGGCCACCAGGTTGGAAGGGGGGGCAGTGAGGAGCGACCAGGCTGGAGGGGGGGCAGTTAGGGGCGATCAGGCCAGTAGGCAGAGGTGGTTAGGGGTGATCAGGCTGGCAGGGGGGGCGCAGTTGGGGGAAACCAGGCTGGCAGGGGGGGCAGTGAGGGGTGACCAGGCAAGTGGGGGGTAGCTGGGGCCGACCAGGCTGGTGGGGGGGCAGTTAGGGACGACCAGGCCGGAAGGGGGGCAGTGAGGGGTGACCAGGCTGGCAGGGGGTGGCAGTTAGGGGCAACCGGGCCAGCAGGGGAGGGCAGTTGGGGGTGACCAGGCTGGCAGGGGGGGTGGTTAGAGGCGACCAGGCCAGAAGGGGGGCAGTTATGAGCAACCAGGCTGGCAGGCAGAGGTCGTTAGGGGTGATCAGGCTGGCAGGGGGGACAGTTAGGAGTGATCAGGCAGGCAGGCAGAGGCTGTTAGGGGTGATCAGGCAGGCAGTCAGTGAGCAGTTAGGAGCCAGCGGTCCCAGATTGTGAGGGAGATGTCCGACTGCCGGTTTAGGCTCGATCCCTGGGATCAGGCCTAAACCGGCAGTCAGACATCCCCCGAGGGGGTCCCAGATTGGAGAGGGTGCAGGCTGGGCTGAGGGGACGCCCCCCTGCACAAATTTTGTGCACATGGCCTCTAGTTATGCATAAGCTGCTATGAACATTTATGTATACATTTATTGTGAACATATATTTTCATTTATCTTTGGTACAGTATACATCTAGGAGTAAAATAGTTGGGTTATATGGTAATTCAATGGATAACCTTTTGAGGAACTGCAAGACTATTTTCTAAAGAAGCTGCATCATTTTACATTTCTACCAGCAATATATGAATTTTCAAATTTCTGACATTCTGGCTAACATTTATTTGCCATGTATTTTTTTTTAAAACTATAGCCTTCTTAGTGGTATTTTATTGTAGTTTTGATTTGCATTTCTCTAATAACTAGTGATGTTGAACATTTTCTCATGTGCATGTTGACCATTTCTATATCTTCTCTGGGGAAATATCTTTTCAAATCCTTTGTCCAGTTGGTTTTTAATTGCATTATTTTTCTATTAATTGTTGAGCTGTAAAAGCAAATTACTCTGGATACAAATCCCTTATTAGATATATGATTTGCAAATATTTTTCCCATATTTATTACGTCTTCACTTTTTTGATGGTATATTTCAAAGCACAAGTGTTTTAATTTTTTATTGAGATGAAAGTCACATAACATAAAATTAACCACTTTAAAGTGAACACATTCCGTGACATTCAGTACATTTAAAATGTTGTGCAATCACCACCTTTATCTAGTTCCAAAATATTTTCAACATACCAAAAGGAAATTCTGTAACTATTAAGCAGTTGCTTCCCATTCCTTATTCCCCCTGCCACTAGGCAACCACCAACCTATGTTATGTTTCTATGGATTTATCTATTCTGACTAGTTTATATAAATGGAATCATTCAATATGTGATTTTTTTGTGTCTGGTTTCTTTCACTTACTATAATGTTTTCGAGGTTCTTCTACATTGTAGCATGTATCAGTACAGTAAGTTCTGGCTTAACATTGTTGATAGGGTCTGCAACATTAAGTGAAATGATTATAATGAAACCAATTTTACCATAAGCTAATTAATACCAATAAGAGTTAAGTTCCACAGGACTACTCCAGCCATGAAGACAGAAGAGAAGCAGTCCAGAGATGGAAGACGCTGATGTGGCCTTCCCATACTAGCAGTTAGCAGCTGTGCATCACTGCAAGTTGCCCAGGACCAAACCAGAGAGAGTCAGACCTGCATTACCACCATTTGTCCACCATCCAGAACTGTAATGTCAGTGCTGACATGTACACATAGGAACTGTTGGACATTGAAATTGGGTCTCAAAAAACCTGTTGGCCCAGAAAGAAACTCACTACAGACTGATTCATTTGCCTGTCACCATAACCATTATTGCTTGTCTCATTTTCGGTTCTTATAAGTGTATTTCTAATAGCACATGATCTCACCATCTAGGGGAAATAATGAACAACATAGACTGATGAACAAGAACAGACCCAGAAACAAGGAGGCATGGATCAGACTGTCGGGCCTCAGAGGGAGGGTAGGGAAGGGTGGGGGTAAAGGGGAGAGATCAACCAATGGACTTGTGTGCAAGCATATGAGCCTAACCAGCGGTTAAGGACAACAGGGGGGTGGGGGCATGTGTGGGGAGGGGTGTGGGATGGGAATGGGGGGATGAGGACAAATATGTGATACCTTAATCAATAAAGAAATTAAAAAAAAAGAGTTAAGTTCCTAGGTACTTCAATGTTATATAAAAAACCAAGGTTAAAGGAAACAATATTATTTAAGGACATGCTGTACTTCATCCCTTTAGATAGCTGAATAAATCGGGAACTGTGAGTCCTCCAACTTGTTCATTTTCAAGATTGTTTTGGATATTTGGGATCTCTTGCAATTTCATATTAATTTGAGGCTTTGCTCTTTAATTTCTACCCAAAAAATCCATTGGAATTTCTAGGGATTGAGTTGAATGTGTAGATTATTTTGGGTAATATTGCAATCTTAACAATATTAAGCTTCCGATCCATGAAAATGAGATTATCTTCTGTTTTGTTAGTTGTTCTTCAATTTCTTCCAGCAGTTATGTAGTTTCAATATACAAGTCTTCCACCTCCTTGGTTAAATTTATCCCTACGTATTTTATTCTTTTGAATGTCATTATAAATAAAATTATTTTCTTAAATTTTTTTTCATACTTATTTCTGGTGTATAGAAATGCAACTGATTTTTGCACCCTATAACTTTGGTAAATATGTTTATTATCTCTAGTAGAGTTTTCTGCATGTAGATTCTTTAGAATACTGAAGTATTTGCATATAACCTATATTTTTATATAGGTTACAGCAAGGTATGCCTACACATGATTTTATTTGTGTGTATTCAGCATGGTGATAGGCATGTGGCATTTTTGAGTTTTGCTTTTTTGGAACTTTCTAAGATTTCCCCCAAAATATTTTCTATCTGCATTGGTTGAATCAGTGGATGCCTACTGTATTTATTTTCTTGTCTAATTGATCTGATGAGAACTAGTATATTCAACATTTTGAATACCTGTAGTTAGAGTAGACATCCTCATCTTATTCCTGATATTAGGAGAATATTTTCAGTCTTTCATCATAGAGTATGATATTAGCTATGTGTTTTCATAAATGCCAATATCATGTGAAGGAAGTTACTTTCTATTTTTTATTTTGTTGCAAATTTTATCAAGAAAATGTGGTTGGCCTTGGCCAGTGTGGTTCAGTTGGTTGGCATGTGCTCCTGTACACTGAAAGGTCATGGGTTCAATTCCCAGTCAGGGCACATACCCAGGTTGAGGGTCTCATCCCCCACCCCATTGGCAACCTATTGATGTTTCTCTTACATCAATGTTTGTTCTCTCTCTCTTTTTCCCTCTCCCTTCCTCTCTCTCCAAAAATCAATAGAAACATATCCTTGGGTTAAGATTAAAAATAAAGAAAAGAAAATGTGAAAAATAATTGTGATCAATTGCTTTTTCTGCCTTAAATAAAATTCTCACATGGTTTTATTCCTCCCTTCTGTTAATATGATGTATTACATTGATTAATTGACTTATGCTAAACCACCCTTGCCTTCCTGGAATAAATCCCACTTATTCTGATCTTTTTAATGTACTGATGGATTTTCTTTGTTAGTGTTTTGTTGAGAATCTTTGAATCTATATTCAAATGGAATATTTGTCTTTAGTTTTCTCTTCTTGTGATGTCTTTGTGTGGCTTTGGTAGTGGGGGAAAATTGTCATCATGCAATGAGTTAGGAAGTGTTTTCTATTTTTTGGAAGATGTTGAGAAAGTTTCATGTTCTATTGTATATATGCACCACTTCTTTATTCATCTATCTTACTAATAAAAGCCTAGGTGGTCCTCATGCCATCACTCCGTGATGCCTCCATGCTGTCACAAGATGGCTGCATGCACAGTGGAGGCAGGGCCCAGCGGCCTCTCCATGCAGCTTCCGCCAAGGTTCCTGCAGCCCCTCGCCCACCATGGAGGCGAGACCCCTGGCTCCAGACTACTTCTTTGGGGCAATCCATTGAGGAGCTCCGGATGGGTGGGAAGGCCCTAACTCTTTGGGGCGATCGATCGTGGGGCTCCCACACTGTGAGAGGGCACAGGTCAGGCTGGGGGACCCCCCCACCGAGTGCACAAATTTCGTGCACTGGGCCTCTAGTCTAAAAATAAAGAAAAGGTGAAAATAATTGTGATCAATTGCTTCCATATCTTGGCTATTGTAAATAATGCTGCAATGAACATAGGGATGTATATGTTTTTTTAATTTAGTGGTTTGGGTTTCTTCACATAAATACCCAGAAGTGGAATTGCTTGGTCCTTCTTTGTCGCTTGTTATATAGCCTTTGTTTTAAAGTCTATTTTGTCTGATATAAGTATTGCTACCTCAGATTTTTTTCTGTTTATTTTCATTTTCATGAATTATATTTTTCTATTCCTTTAATTTCAGTTTCTGTGTCTTTTGATCTGAAATGAATCTCTTGTAGACAGCACACATAAGGGTCTTGTTTTCTTATCTGTTCTGTTGATTAGATAATGAATTTAATCTGGGAGATCAACTAAGATTCTATTAGTGGCAGTGATAGTGGTGGTGGTAGTGGTAGTAGTAATAGTAGTAGTAGTAGTAGTAGTAGTAGTAGTAGTAGTAAGAATAAAAAGAGATGGGGAAAAATAAAGAACATGGACTTAGCAGGTGGAGGGAGAAATAGGAAAACTAGGAAGTAACTGGGCTATGAGCAAGAAGGGCATCCAAAAACCCAGCAATGGGGCTTTAGGTTTTGCAGAAAGAAGAAACAGAACAACTTCAATAGTGAAACAAATGGCTATAACAACATTCAATTTGGAGAAAAGTCAGATGGGTGGGGCAGGAAAGAGAGAGCACTCAGATAATTGATAGAATGGAAACAAATTTTAAAAAGAAAACTCCCATTTTACTGTAAAGGAAATTTAAGAAGTATGAACATAGATGAGAAACACTGCTCACATTCTCTTGGGGCCTAATCTCTATCTCAGGCCTACTAAGTATAAGACCAGAGATACTCTGATACTCTTGGTTCAGTGTAAAGGATGGGAAATGTCTAATTTACCCCTGCTCAGAGAACATGAACAGTTTATTAGGAACTGTGACAGGCCTGTGGAGAAGATAATTAGAGAAGAGAGTGCATCTCAGTTGCCTTATTGAAATTGAATTTTTGGGGACAGTGTGGTAGAATTGAATAATCACAAGCTTTGTAGCCAAACATACACATATCTGAATCTTGACTCTGCTACTTTACTCCCTGTGTGCTTTTGGACAAGTTATA
The DNA here is from genome assembly GCA_025583905.1 of Ia io. Lineage (NCBI taxonomy): Eukaryota > Metazoa > Chordata > Mammalia > Chiroptera > Vespertilionidae > Ia > Ia io. The sequence continues at coordinate 89,769,283 of JAJQQW010000001.1, read as the reverse complement.
TATCCTCTCTGAACCTTGATTTTTCTCTCTCCAAAATGCAAATTATATTAATTTCATAGGGTTGTTGTGATAATTAAATAAAAGTATGTCAGCAAAGCACCCAGACACATATCACAATGTCTGGGAAGTGTATTACTAGGTGCTCAATATGTGCCAGTTGCTTTCCCCAGGCTCTTATCACTGCATTCTAGGCACAAACTGGAGCTGTCTCCTGATTCTAAAGGCTTTGACCCAATAATTCTACTTCTGATATTCTATAATGAGTAAACTCCTCAAAGAACAGAAGACATCTTGTGATCAAGGATATTCAGTGAGGTTTTTTTTATTCCAAACTGGTTATACACCAAATTATTATACAACAAAAGATTAATGATCATTGCCTTTTGGTGGAGAATTATCAATTACTTTACTTTTTTACTTCTCTACCTTGCACATTACATTACTTTTATACTAAAATTTAATTTAATTACAGAACACTTTTTAAAAGGCTCTTGAGAAGTACTCCACAGCAAACAAAATGATCTACAACTATATGTGATAATATGGGTGAATACCACAAGCGTAATACTAAGCAAAAGCAGCCAGATGCAAAAGAATACATAGTGTAAAATTCAATTTATATTAAGTACAAAATCAAGCAAAACTAATTTATGCTATTAGTAATCAGGATAATGGTAATTCTTGGAGGGAGAGCGATAGTGACCTTTGCATCTGGCTTCCTTTGCTCAACATTAAATTTATAAAATTCATTGTGTCTGTAGGGATTGGGGAGTGACTGAAAAGGAGTATAAGGGAGCTTTTCGGATCTGGTAATGTTCTATTTCATGATCTGGATGCTAGGTGTGCTCAGTTTGTGAATATTTATCATCCTTATGAATAGTTTTATACTTCAATAAAAATAAAAATAGAATGATTGATGGATTAATAGGTAGGTAGGTAGGTAGAAAAAAATGAAAGAAAATGTACTGAGTGAATGCAAATCATCATCAGTGCCTTATCTGGAGAGTCATCTTTAAAACAAAGAAAAACTCTTGTTTTGGCCACAAGATGGCGCCATTAGTTGCCTGGAAATCAAATTCCAAAGTGCTCTTCAGCACATTTTTAAGAACCAAATAGTTGGTGTATTGTCTTAAAAGAAGAGATCTTAGAGATTTTAAAGTACAGCTTTCTCTAATTTTCCAGATAAAAGAAATAAGGCTGTGGCAGGGTGACTTGCCCAAGATCACACTGCTGGTTAAATGACCTTAGGCTGAAACCCAGGTTTTGGGGCTATCAGCTTGCTCTGCCACACTTAACAATTCCTGTTTTCAGCTCTTTTTCCTTCCTGCCATGATATGGAATAAAAGGTTTATCAATAATAAGTGCTCCTTCCTTTTTTTCTTTTTGTTAATTCTCACCTGTGGATATTTTTTTTCATTGATTTTTAGAGAGAGTAGAAGAGAGAGAGGGGGAGAGAAAGAGAGAAACATTGATGTGAGAGAGACACATCAATTAGTTGCCTCACATACGCGCCCCTGCAATCCAGGTACATGTCCTTGACTCACAGCCCTTAGTTCCACAGGCAGATGATCTAACCACTGAGAAACCGGTCAGAGCATAAATGCTCCTTCTTTTATAACTCCAGAAAATAGAAGTCTCATATGGAATAGAAAATTCATGACTAGAATTGCCATTATTTTTAGGTTCCAGTATGAAATTTCCATATATGGACATTTAAAATCATCATATGGACAATTCTGCCTGAGCTGGCTTAGGTTTCTACTTCCTAGATATGAAGGATAGACCAGACATGCTCTGTCTATTTTCCCCTTTTTTCATTGTTTTAGCCTCCCTCCCTCCCTCCCTCCCTCCCTCCTTCTCCCTCCCTCCCTCCCTTCTTGGTCTCTTATCTCTGAGCCACCAATGCTTCTCAGAACCAAAAACTCAAAATCAATTGCAATGGCTTTCTTGAACAGACCAGACCTTAGCTCTGTGTTGTGATATATTTGTCAACGTGGCAGAGGACTTTCAGGAGAGAGCTCACGTGGCAGATTAAAGTGTCAAACTAAGATGAAAGATCTCTGTCCTTGTAATCTGGACCTTTTGACAGGCTCCAAGATATGCACAGGAATCTTTTTTGATCGTCTCCAATTTAAAGATGGGCTTCTTATATGGGAGCTAGATAGATTGGAACAAGGGGGTTATCCTCCCTCTCCCTGGAAATGTTTGGCCATGTCTGGAGACATTTTTCATTGTCACAACTGGGAGAAAGGTGCTACTGGAACCTAATGGGTGGAGGCCAGATATGCTGCTAAACATCCTACAATGCACAGAACAGCCCCCCATAACAAAGAATTAACTAACTCCAAATGTCAATAATGCCAAGGTTAAGAAACCCCGCTGTATATAAAGTTTGATGCAAGTGGAAGGTCTTTTGGATTTCTCAGGCAAACCAGATACCTTTCCAGCTCTGTGAGAAATAAAACAGGTAGTGTATAACACTCCAAGGTGAGGACCTATAGAGATATAATGCAGTTGATTTAGGCCAATCTATATTTTATTGTATAATTTTGCCTTTTAATTTCTTCCTAGTCCAGAAGTATTCAAGTCAGTTCTTAAAACATTGAGTGCCTGCATGCACAAAGGAGACACAGTAACTGGTGAACCAAAGGGACTCTCAAGGGCATGTCACAAAGTCAGAGAGTCAGACTGAATTAGACTGAGATTTCCCTCTCTTGTGCTTTCTTTCTAAATGGTGACAAAGGAATTTGAATTTTCTTTGAAAGATCTGCTGAACACTTCTTGGCATCACACATAATTCATATATTACCCAAGGTCAGTACTAACATATAACAATAAAGGATGATTATTAGCCCACCCTGCATCCCACTGAGTCTAGACTCTAGCTGCTCTCAGTCCTACCCCTAGTCCTAGTCAAGCAAGCAGAAAAACAGAAAAGCTTATCAGAGGGAAGCCTCCAGTTACCAGAATTCTTGGTGGCTGAGGGGAGGCTTCTGGTTTATTTATTTTTCTAGGTAACTATAGGACAGTGATGGGCAACCTTTTGAGCTTGGTGTGTCAAACTTCACCAAAAAAAAACTGAGCATAACTCGGGTAGTGTGTCACTTTCAGGAAAAAACTAACTCCAAGACTAGTCTCAAATGTTTCATCCTCAGGAGCAGCAAATGTTTCATCCTCGGCATGCGGCCACATGTCATCAGAAATGGCTACATACTAGAGCGCCGGTGTCATAGGTTCACCATCCCTGCTATAGGATAACCAGAAAAGGCATTGTTGCTAAAAATCTTTCTAATATGTGTGTCCCTTTTCTACATTACGAAGTAAGAGAACCTGGATGAGTAGGTTGAAGCAGATGTTTTCATGGTCTTAGTCATCATCTTGCTCATCAGTGACCCCTATCCAGACCTGGAGATAGTAATTGGAATATAAGAACTTTAGAAGTAGTCCAGTCCCTCATTTTCCAAATGATTAAACTGAGTTACAGAGAGCAAAGTGAGCTGAAGTCATAGGGGTCACAGAGCTGGAAAGACATAAGACCAGCTTCAATGTGAATATATACATACTAGAGGGCCAGTGCACAAAATTAGTGCACCGAGGGGGGTGTCCCTCAGCCCAGCCTGCACCCTCTCCAATCTGGGACCCCTCAAAGGATGTCTGACTGCCCTCTCACAATCCAGGACTGCTGGCTCCCAACTGCTCGCCTACCTGCCTTCCTGATTGCCCCTAACCACTTCTGCCTGCCAGCTTGATCACCCCCTAACCACTCCCCTGCCAGCCTGATTGATGTCTAACTGCTCCCCTGCCAGCCTGTTTACCCCCAACTTCCCTCCTCTGCCAGCCTGGTAACCCCTAACTGCCCTCCCCTGAAGGCTTCATCACTCCCAACTGCCCTCCCTTGTAGGCCTGGTCCCTCCCAACTGCCCTCCCCTGCTGGCCATCTTGTGGTGGCCATCTTGTGTCCACATGGAGGCAGGATCTTTGACCACATGGGGGCAGCCATATTGTGTGTTGGAGTGATGGTCAATCTGCATGTTACTCTTTTACTAGATAGGATAGAGGCCTGGTGCATGGGTGGGGGCCAGCTGGTTTGCCCTGAAGTGTGTCCCGGATCAGGGTGGCAGTTCCCTTGAGGCATGGGGCAGCCTGGGCGAGGAGCCTGTGGTGGTTTGCAGGCCGGCCATGCCCCCCCGGTGACTCAAGTTGAGGCCCTGGTATCTGGGATTTATTAATCTTCTACAATTGAAACTTTGTAGCCTGGAACAGAGCCAAGCCTTCTGCTCACTCTGTGGTGGCAGCCATTTCTGTTGGGATTTATGTGTCTTCTATAATTGAAACTTTGCAGTCTTAAGCGAAGGCCTGGGCTGGCCAGGGTGTGTGGAAAGCTTGGCTTCCTCCATCGCCGGGGAAACCCAAGCCTCTTTCCTGCTTTCTCTGTGGCCGCAGCCATCTTGGTTGGGTTAATTTGCATACTCGCTTCTGATTGGCTGGTGGGCGTGGCTTTGAGGGCGTGGCTTGTGGGTATAATGGAGTCATGGTCCATTTGCATATTATTCTTTTATTAGATAGGGTATATCCTATATAATAAAGATGTAATATGCAAATTGACCATCACTCCATCACACAAGATGCCGCCCACATGTGGTGAAAGATGGCCGCCCCCATGTGGACACAAGATGGCCACCACAAGATGGCCAGTAGGGGAGGGCAGTTAGAGGTGACCAGGCCTGCAGGGGAGGACAGTTGGGGGGGACTCAGGCCAGCAGGGGAGGGCAGTTGGGTGGGACCAGGCCTGCAGGGAAGGGCAGTTGGGGGTGACCAGGTCAGCATGGGAGGGCAGTTGGGAGGGACCAGGCCTGCAGGGGAGGGCAGTTAGGGGCAATCAGGCTGTCAGGGGAGACCAGTTAGGGGCGACCAGGCTGGCAAAGGAGGGAAGTTAGGGGCAACCGGGCCAGCAGGGAAGGGCAGTTGGGGGTGACCAGGCCTGCAGGGGAGGACAGTTAGGGGCGACCAGGCCTACAGAGGAGGGCAGTTAGGGGCAAGCAGGTCAGCAGGAGAGGGCAGTTAGGGGAGACAAGGCTGGCAAGGGAGGGCAGTTAGTGGTGACCAGGCCAGCAGGGGAGGGCAGTTAGGGGCAATTGTGTCAGCAGGGGAGCAGTTAGGTGTTGCTCAGGCTGGCAGGGGAGTGGTTAGGAGGTGATCAGGCTGGCAGGTAGAAGCAGTTAGGGGTAATCAGGCAGGCAGGCAGGTGTGCAGTTCGGAGCCAGCAGTCCTGGATTGTGAGAGGGATGCCCACCGGGATCGGGCCTAAACGGGCAGTTGGACATCCCTCGAGGGGTCCCATATTGGAAAGGGTGCAGGCTGGGCTGAGGGACCCCCCCCATGCACGAATTTCGTGCACCGGGCCTCTACTGTGTGTGTGTGTATATATATATATATATATATATATATATATATATATATATATATATATATATATTAACTGGGAAGGAAAATAATCTTGCTTAAGTTGAAAGTTCTGGCTAGTATAAATAGAAAGCATAAGCTTTCCTGTTCTTCATTCACTTCTTGTGTAAGTACCAGCCAGAAAGGACTGAAGCAATTTTCTGAATCATTTCCACTAAAACCCCATTGCATAGCTATAGTCTTTAAATATATGTGGTGTGGCTATAAAGTAATGTGACCAGTTTCCACAAACCACACAAGAAAACTGGGCACACTATTATATATTCATACTGCATGCTCTGGATTTTCCATGAATACAGGGGACAGGAAATCCAGAAATAACCCCCAAACTTGATTTGAAGCCAGTTTCCACCTCCACCTTCAACAAATCTCTTGGAAAAAGCCACTAAGGATAAATAAAATGGACTTACCCATGCCATCACATTTCTTCTTATCTTTTCTCTTATCCATGCTTACTTTATCATCTCCTGGTGCTAATACCAAGGCAAATGGCAAAGCCTTCAAAAGGAAGGGGGAATGATGGCAATTGAACAATAGTCTACTCATAGGGTAAAAGACACAAATTACAGAACACTAGCATTGATGCTTACACTTCAAGAGAAAGATGATTTGTTGGCTTCTCCCATTAGTTATGCTCAATAGCCTTATGACTCAAGGTGTGGTCCAAGCACCTGCAGCATTGACATCACTTGAGAGCTGGTTATAAATGCAGAATCTCAGTCCCCCATGGCATATTTCAAGTTAAACAAGATCTCCAAGTGATCTGTGTATACGGTAAAACCTTGTGAAGCATCGATGTAGAGTACGGTGAGAATAATTCTAGATTAGGATTGTTAAACGGGGTTTTGCTTCCTGCTTCTGCCAATTACTGGTTTAATAAATTTTTCCAAATCACTCCTTCTTTCTGTGCTCCAGTTTTATCATGGGTACAATGAGGGAATTCGACTAGAAGACCTCTGAGGTTCTTTATGCCCCCAAATCTAGGATTCTACCTAACAGTGGACACCTGACCTTGAATGTCTCCTTATAAACACCTCAACTTCCCTCAGATTAGCAAAGTTTATGATTGAAAACCCAGATGGTAAGACATTGGCTTTTGGGGCATTTCCAACTCCTCCTTTCGGTTTGCCCAAACCTTACTGGCCCTTTCAAGGATTCTGAGATGGGATGGTTGTGGTTATTACCATTCTCAGTTTTTCAGAGTGAGTTTACATGAATCAAAGGAGAAGGCAGCTATGTTGAAGGTGGGAAAGAACCATCATCTGTGGCTGTCCCCCTGGAACTGTGACAGAGATACATTCCTAGGATAAGGAGAGCTAGTAACAGCTTCAGAAGCTTGTCCCAGTCCACCTACCAGTTCCTCTTCACAAGATCACCTAAAAAGCACTACATTTATCTTCAGTATTAATTTTTCTCTTTCTGCTCTTCCATCTCATGGACCAAGTCAAGTTGGCCCTATTGCCACATAGTCAGTGTTTGGCTCTAGACTTATTATTGAAAATGAGCTAAAATGTGGCAGAAGAGAAGCATCACCTTAACACCAGGGTCATAGTCTGTAGAAAGAAAGAGATTTGAGTGGCTTATCTTGGGTGCTTCAAGCCTCAACTAGACATATTCAGACCATAAGTAACTACTGTTCCAGTAACAATTGTTGCATATAAACCACCCCAAGCTTAGTGACACAACAACAATTTTATTATGCTCACGGATTCAGTAGTTTATGAATTTGGGCAGAGATTGGCTGGGTAATAGTTTCGCTCCTCATGGTGTGACTTGAGGTCACTTGAGGTACTTAGGTGATAGATAGGATAGTCTGGAGGATCCAAGAAGGCTTAATTTCCATGTCTGGTACCTTGGTAGCAATCTCTGGAAGACTGGATTTGCTGACATCGTTTTCTAGAATGCCCACATGCGGCTTCTCTAGCATGGCTGTCTCAGGGTTATTCAAATTCTTACAGTAATATAGCGTCACTTTTGTCATATTGTATTTGTTGAAGCAGTCAGAAGACAACTTTGATTTAAAAAAGATGGAACACAGACTCCAAATCTCGATGGGATGAGTGACAATTAATTTGCGGCTATAAAACAAACAAACAAGTAAAAAAAAATCCTATACCGTACCCAGAGGATAAATAACACTGAGGAAGCACTCTTTATTCAGTCCTTGATTGGCCCATATATACTGCCAAGGACTCCTTTTCCCCCTCCAGCATGCGGCCTATACAAGAGGGCAAGCTCAGCAGAATGCTGAGGATGCTCTTTGGTTCTTCTCTCTATGGCCCACACCATATTTTTCTTCACTAGATTTTAGAACCTACCCTAAAAGGAGGAAGTAAAACGATGGCATAGGAAAAAAAAGTTCTCTCTTTCCCTTCTCTCTCACCACCCCTGTCTTTTTTAATAAGACCTATAAGGGAGAAGTCACCCATTTTCTGTCTTTCCCTGGGCTGCACCTAGGTCCTGTATAAATTTCCATGAACTAGGGAATGGTATATTACTACACCTACCCTCTGGGATCAGAAGGAATAAAAAGAGCAAACTATGCAGAAAAGAAGGGTTGCAAGAGAGCCAAAAGAAAGCTAAGATTTGTTTTCCTTAGGCCAGTTCTATTTATATTTCCTCTAATCCACCCTAGCACGGTGGTCTAATTGTGTGACTCTGTGGACTCCAGAGCTCCATTTTATTCTTGATCCACACCAGAGTTCTTCTGCTAAGTGGGGGGAGGGAGTTCTAGTTCCCCATTCCTCTCCCTTCCAAGAGTTACAGTATATGCCACTTAGCTATTATTGATCACCAACTCTGTGCCAGTAATTGTGCCACTTTACACCCATTGTCCCATATAAGTCTCACAATAACCCTATGAAATGTATAATATTATCCCTGAGTCACACATGAGGAAACCCAAAGGCTCAGTAAGTTGAAATAATTTGTCCTGGCTCACACTGTATAAAACAGAGCTTAGATGGGAACCAAAGTGATCTGACCCCAAAGCCTTCAAGTGGCAATCTACCCATGTTTTTCTCAGCCAAGCAAGAGGCACAGTAGCAGTTATTGTAAAGCTATAAGTACAATATATTTATAGTCAGTAAGACTTTTAGTTAAGGGTTATGTGCAACTAACCAATTATATTAGTATACAATTATAATAGTAATAATATACAATTACATTAGTACCAAAAGCTTACTATGTGCCAGGAACTAATGAAACATGTTAGCTACATTAATTTTTGAATTATATCAGCCTGTCATTATGAGTTGTAATTGAGTAAAATGAGGCACAGAGAAGGTAACTTGCCCAAAGTCAAATTATAAATAATTGACACAGCAGAGTTAAATACAGACAAGCCTGACTTAAAAGTTCATGCTTGTAACCATTACGTAACACTGCCTCTCTAAATTGTATCTGTCTGTGAAAGTTGAAATCATAGGTGTTATTAATCTTTCTAGGAAAGTGAACGTATGTAGCCTACTGTAGAGGTACAGAGTTTTAAACATGTAAGATCTATTTTGGTTAAGGTCTTGCATCACTCCTGAGGAAATATATATATACTTGTTGCCTATTCAGTTGATCTTACTCTAGGACCTTTAAGATTATATGAATCCAGAAGCTAAATAAAAAATCATTTCCTTTCTGCTCAAATCTCTTAGGCATTATTAATGCATGAGGCTGTGTGCTAAGCATTTTGGGAAACACAACTTAAGAAATTAGACAGTGATAGTTCCCTAAAAGTTCCTGGTTCTGGGTAAATCACTATATATAAAATAAACCTCATCTTATTACTTCTTGTATCTTTGCATCACTACCCCTTTTCTCTAGAAAAATTATATTTTTATATATGATTTTTTAATCCTGGAGTTCTTAGGTTGTCATCAGAGTTGTTCCAAATTACTACCACCACCACTTCTCTAGGTATAGTTCCTCACAGAGAGACCATTTTCCACCATGCATGGTGAATTTTAGCTGCCAACCAGCTTGTTAGAGGAGTGAGGGCAGAAACCGAAAGTAGCTGCAGTTTGGTTTTTCTTTCATGTGGTCCTTTCAACAAGTCCTGACCCATCAACCTACCACATCAAATACAAATACTTCCCTCTGATTTTCCAAGTCTTCTATCTATATCTGACCTCACCTAATCCACCAACTCCATTTCTCCCTGCTCATATGTAAAAATCTTCTATAAGGCAGATAAGCCCTTGACCCCAGAAATAACATCATGCTTATTCCTACCTCCTTGTGTTTGTTCACTCAATTTTCCCTTCCTCCTGCTACCACTAGTGCTTATACCAGCCAGGTTAACACTTAATGGCATTCTTGTAACAGGCACCCATTATATAATGTATCAGCTTTCACTTCTCAACTATATTGTTGTGATATTGTGATTTATAAGATATCTATCTATCTATATATATATATATATATATATATATATATATATATATATCCTAAAATAAGAACAAAATAAGCCCAAAGAAAGCAAAAGAAAGAACATAGCAAAGAGGAAGACAATAAAATTTAAAACAATAGCAAAAAAATCAGTGAAACAAAGAGATTGTTCTTTGAAAGAATCAATACAATTGACAAATGCTAGCAAGACTGACAAAAAAGAGAAACCACACAAATTACCAATATCAGGAAAGAAACAGAGGATATCACTACCATCTGCATACATTAAGAGGATAATAATGGATATACTGTATTTAGCTTCTTGTTAAGAGAGGCTTTCTTTTCTACCTGGACTGTAATTCGGGGGGGGGGGTGTTGACTACCTAGGTGTAGATACAGGAATGGATATTATTGAGTGAGGCTTTCTCTCACACAGATTTGCTGTGTGGGATGGCATATGCCCCAGCCTAAATTATTCAAACTGGGTATTGCCTCATTAAGGACTGCTTTGTCAGGCTTTAAATAATAGATTCCCATCTCTGTTGACACTGGTACCTTCAACTCCCCCTATGAGCATTCAGGAGGAAAAAATTGTACTTTTTCTACTAACAAAGAACAACAGCAAAGTTTGGGATCCAAGATGGTGGTGGAGTAGGTGGAAGTTAGACTCACCTCTTCCTGAAACAAAATTGAAATTGCAACTAAATTATAGAACAACAAACCTGAATAACCAATTGAAAACTAGCTGGACAGAAGTTTTATAACCAAGGATTTACAGAAGAAGCCATGCCAAGACTGGTAGGAAGGGCAGATGCATGAAAAGAACTGAAAGACCTGTACTTAGAAAATTATAAAACACTAGAGGCCTGGTGCACGAAATTTGTGCATGGGGGTGTGTGTCCCTCAGCCCAGCCTGCACCCTCTCCAATCTGGGACCCCTCGAGGGATGTCTAACTGCCTGTTTAGGCCCGATCCTGGTAGGATTGGGCCTAAACGGGCAGTCGGACATCCCTCTCACAATCCAGGACTGCTGGCTCCCAACTGCTCGCCTGCCTGCCATCATGATTGTCCCTAGCTGCTTCTGACTGCCAGCCTGATCACCCCTTAACCACTCCCCTGCCAGCCTGATTGATGCCTAACTGCTCCCCTGCCAGCCTGATTGCCCCTAACTGCCCTCCCCTGCAGACCTGGTCACCCCTAACTGCCGTCTCCTGCAGGCTTGATCACCCCCAACTGCCCTCCCTTGCAGGCCTGGTCCCTCCCAACTGCCCTCCCATGTTGGCCTGATAGCCCACAACTGTCCTCCCTTGTAGGCTTGGTCCCTCCCAATTGCCCTCCCCTACTGGCCATCTTGTGATGGCCATCTTGTGTCCACATGGGAGCAGACATCTTGTATGTTGGAGTGATGGTCAATCTGCATATTACTCTTTTATTAGATAGGATAGAGGCCTGGTGCACAGGTGGGGGCCAGCTGGTTTGCCCTGAAGGGTGTCCTTGACCAGGGTGGGGGTTCCCTTGGGGTGTGGGGTGGCCTGGGTGAGGGGCCTAGTTTGCTGGCTGGCCACGTGCCCCGGCGACCCAAGCAGAGGCCCTGGTATCTGGGATTTATTTATTTTCTATAATTTAAACTTTGTAGCCTTGAGTGGAGGCTAGGGCCAGCCAGGAAGCTTGGCTTCCTCCATCGCAACCCTAGCCTACTGCTCTCTCCAGCTCCGTGGCTGCCACCATTTTTGTTGGGATTTATTTATCTTCTGTGATTGAAACTTTGTAGCCTTGAGTGGAGGCCAGGGCTGGCCAGAGCAGGCAGGAAGCTTGGCTTTCTCCATTGCCAGGGAAACCCAAGCCTCCTGCTCGCTCTGTAGCTGCAACCATCTTGGTTGGATTAATTTGCATACTGGCTCCTGATTTGCTGATGGGTGTGGCTTGTGGGCATAGCAGAGGTACGGTCAATTTGCATGTTTTTATTTTATTAGTGTAGATTGACGTAAGAAATTGAAGAAGATACAAATATTTGGAAGAATATACCATGCTCATTGATAGGAAGAATCAATGTTGTTGAAATATCTATACTATGCAAAGCAATCTATAGTTTCAATGCAATGCCTATCAAAATACCAATGGTATATTTCACAGAACTAGAAGAAGTAACCCAAAAACTTATATGAACAACACATACACACACACACACACACACACACACACACACACACACACACACATACACACACACACACAGCCCAAATAGCCATAGCAATCTTGAGAAAGAAGAACAAAGTTAGGAGTATCATGCTACCTGAATCAATTTATACCACAAGGCTATAATAATCAAAACAGAATGTTGCTGGCATAAAAGCAGACACATAGATCAATGGAACAGAGTAGAGAGCCCAGAAAAAAACCCATGCCTATGTAGTCAATTAATATTTGACAAAGGAAGCAAGAACATACAATGGGGTAAAGAAAATTTATGCAATAAATGGTGTTGGGAAATTTGGACAGACATCTGCAAAAAAATGAAACTAGACCACCTTCTTAGACAATGCACAAGAATAAACTAAAAATGAATTAAAGACTTAAATCTAAGATTTGAAACCATAAAAATTCTAGAAGAAAACATAGCCGTAAAATCTCTGACATTTCTCTTAGCAATACTTTTTCTGATATATCTCCTTAGGCAAGGGAAACAAAAGAGAAAATAAACAAATGGGACTACATCAAACTAAAAAGATTTTGCACAGCAAAGGAAATAAAAATAAAATACAAAATGAAAAGACAATCTACTAAATGGGAGAACACATTTGTCAATGATATGTCTGATAAGGTGCTAATATCCAAAATTTATAAATAACTCATACAACCCAATAACCAAAAATCAAGTAATTCAAAAGAAGTCTAAAATTATTTTTAATTAATAAAAATTATTTTGTTTTGAAATTCACTTAAAAAAGCAGCCAGAGGACCTGAACAGACATTTCTCCAAATAGGACATACAGATGGTGGAGGCATATGGGTATCATTGTTTCTCTTTTGCCTCTCTCTCTCTCTCTCTCTCTCTCTCTCTCTCTCTCTCTTGTCAATTAAAAAAAGAAGCATCTCCTCAGAAGAGGGGAAAAAAAACACAATTAGGCATCATCTCACACCTGTCAGAATGGCTATCATCAACAAATCAACAAACACATGCTGGTGAGGATGTGGAAAAAAGGGAACATTTGGCCACTATTCATGCACTTTTGAATGCAAATTGGTGCAGCCACTATGGAAAGCAGTATGGATTTTCTCAAAAAATTAAAAATGAAACTGCCATATGTCTCATCAATTCCACTTCTGGCAATATATCTGAAGAAACTTGAAACACTAATTTGAAAGAATATATGCACCCCTATGTTCATTGCAGTGTTATTAAAAATAGCCAAGATATGTAAGCAATACAAGTGCCCTTCAAATAGATGAGTGGATAAAGAAGAAGTGGGACATATATACAATGGATTATCAGTTGTTCATAAAAATATATGAAATCTTACCACTTGGAATAGTGTAAATCAAGCATGTCAAACTCGGTGCCACCGGGCCGCAGACCCCGAGTTTGACATGCTTGGTGTAGATTGACCTAGTGGTTATTATGCTAAGTGAAATAAGTCAGACATAGATAAACAAATACCATATGATTTCACTAATAAATATAATCTAAAGAACAAAATTATCAAAGAAAAAATAGAAACAGACTCATAGATATTGAGAACAGAATGATAGTTGCCAAATGGGAGGGAGGTTGGAGGGCGAGGTGAAAAAATGTGAAGGGATTAAGAAGTACAAATGGTAGTTACAAAATAGTCATTGGGATGTAAAGTACAACATAGATAATCTATCTATATAATAGAGGACTATGCAAATTAGCCAGGATGCCATAACGTCATGACTGCTCAGCAGATGGCAGGGATGCAGGCAGGGCCATAGCATCCGGGGGATGGGAGCCTGTGGTGCTTCCTCTGGAGTTGGGGAGCTAATGACGATGGGCTCTGGTCCTCCTCCAACAGCCCTCTCCAGCAGGCATGGGGTTGCTGAGACCCAGGCCAGGCCCCTGGCCACAGATCCACAGGTTCGTGGAGACTGACTCTACCAGGCTGCCCAGAGGCTATGTGTCTGGGCCGCAGGTGCCCTAACCCGGTGCCCATTCAAGACGTGAAACAGGGAGGAGGTGCAGGAGGAAATCCAGAGAATGGGATGTGGGGTTTCAAGACTAACTTCCTTTGGGCTTTGTCCTTCTTGGCCTTGTTCCTTTTCTTTTGGGCCTGGAGCGCAAGCACTACAGGAGAGTGGGATGGATGAAGGGCGAATGTGGAAGAAAGGAGGTGACCCAGGTGAGGGTGGAGACCTAGCAGTTGTGAGAGGCCTGGCTGTGGGGCTGCCTGAGGGGTGGCTCCTGGGTGAGCGCCACGACTTCAGTGAAACAGCCAGCCAGGAGGCAGGCAGCCCAAGGGACGCAGAGGAGAGCCAAGGTGGCGTGCACCAGAGGGGGCTCTGGCCAGGGCAGGGGGCCAGTGGGCAGGGATCTGCCTTGCCCGCAGAGAGCGAGGTTCTGCAGTGGCCACAAGAGGTGGTCAGCCAGGTGGGGAACAAGGTGGAAGGACACTCGGGTGGAGGGGCATGGACCTGCAGCCCTGAGGTGGGGATTGAGGGGTAGCGCCACCTCAGTGGATGGGTGCCACGCTGCCAGGTACCTGACTGCTGCGGTTCAGAGAAGCTCCTGGCACTAACTGGGCCTCACCCTGGCGGCCTGTGCACTTGAGAGGCAGCAACTCCTGCTCCCACCTTGGCCCAAAAGCAAGCCCATGTCCACTCTGTGCCATGGCAGTGCACACCTGCACGGTGAGTGCGAAGCCTACAACCTGCTCCAGAGAAGGGGTGGCAGTAAAGAATGGGGGCAAGGGGCGGTGGAGAGGAAAGAATGTGGAGCATCCACAATGAAGAGGTGTTTGAGAATGAGGCTCAGAAGCCTGATGGGGAGGTTTGTTCTGTTTGCCCCATGGCTTCCCCTTAGGAAGGTTGGAGAGCACAGCTGTGAGGGCTCCCTGCTTGCTGAGTCAAGTTCCGCAGCCAACTGGAATTGGCCTCAGTTTCCTGGTCTGTAAAATGGATTAAGCGTGTCCCAGTGCCTTCGCTGACCTTGAGGGCAAATTGAGATACCATATAAAGAAAATGAGGGAAGACATGAGAAAGAAAAGGAAGGGCGAGCAACACAAAAGAAATATTGGAAGGAACCTGTAAATCTATTGTCACTTAAATTGGGAATATAGTCAATAGTGTTGTAATGATAGTATGATGCCAGGTGGGTACTGGAAATATTGGGGAACACTTTGTAAAGTATATGATTGTCTAACCACTATTCTGTAACTAATATAAAACCTGAAACTAATACAAAATAATATTGAATGTAAATAAATGAAAATAGGAGTGAAATTTTTATAAATTTCAAAGTTTAAATAAAGTCTGTAAAGGAAGGAAGGGGGAGAATAAAATAGTGTTTTTCATTTTACCACTTTATTGTCTTTTCAGTACATGAAAAAGACAGTTGTCTTTATATGATACTAGTGGCCTGGTGCACGAAATTTGTGCACCGGAGGGCAGGGGTTGTTCCTCAGCCCAGCCTGCACCCTCTCCAATCTGGGACCCCTCAAAGGATGTCCGACTGCCGGTTTACAGGGATCTGGCCTAAACTGACAGTCGGACATCCCTCTCGCAATCTGGGACTGCTGGCTCCTATCCGCTCACCTGCCTGCCTGCCTGCCTGCCTGCCTGATTGTCCCTAACCACTCTGCCTGCTGACCTTCTTGTCCCCAACTGCTCCCCCGCCAGCCTGATCACCCCCAACTGCCACCTGTGCCAGTGTGCTCACCCCCAACTGCCTCCCCTGCCAGCCTGCTCACCCCAAACTGCCCCCCCCACTGTCCTGATCACACCCAGCTGACCCCCACTGACGGCCTGTGCGCCCACAACTGCTGTCCCATCCTGGCCTGATCACCCACAACTGCCCTCCTCTTTTGGCCTCTAACTACCTCGGCCCGCCACCATGGCTTTGTCCAGAAGAACGACCGGAAGGTCTCCTGGAAGGTCTCCCAGTCTAATTAGCATATTACCCTTTTTTAGTATAGATGGAGGCCTGGTGCATGGGTGGGGGCCGGCTGGTTTGTCCTGAAGGGTGTCCCAGATCAGGGTGGGGGTCCCACTAGGGTGCCTGGCTAGCCTGGGTGAGGGGCTGATGGCTGTTTGCAGGCTGTCCAAGCCCCTCAGCAGAGACCTTCACCCCATGGGGGTGTGGCCAGCCTGGGTGAGGGGCTGAGGGCTGTTTTCAGGCTGCCCAAGCCCCCCAGCAGAGACCTTCACCCCATGGGGGTGTGGACAGCCTGCATGAGGGGCTGAGGGCTGTTTGCAGGCTGGCCACAGCCCCTTCAGTGTGGGGGTCCCGCTGAGGTGCCTGGCCAGCCTGGGTGAGGGGCTGATGCCTGTTTGCAGTCTGACCACGGCCCCCGGCGACCCAAGCTCCCAGCCCCTCCTTTTTTCCTTTTTTTTTTCAGCACCTCCTTGAGTGGAGGCCAGGGCCAGCTGAAAGCAGGTATCTGGGATTTATTTATCTTCTATAATTGAAACTTTGTAGCCTTGAGCAGAGGCCACGGCTGGCCAGGACAGGCTGGAAGCTTGGCTTCCTACATCGCTGGGGGCAATCCAATCCTCCTACTTGCTCCAGCTCTGTGGCCGCTGCCATCTTGGTTGGGTTAATTTGCATACTTGCTCCTGATTGGCTGGTGGGTGTGGCTTGTGGGAATAGCAGAGGTATGGTCAATTTGCATGTTTCTCTTTTATTAGATAGGATGGTGCTTTTATACTTTTCTAAGTAATTATCTCATTTGATGTTCAGGGCAACTTAAAGGCAAGATAATTATTCCCTCCACTATTAAAATAAAGGAAATCTTGGTGTCTGGTCCCAATGATTCAATCGTCAAGCCCTTATTGTAAAGCAGGGTTAGTGAAATTTTCAATGAAGGGTCATATCTATACTAATAAAATCCTTGGGGGCAATTAGGCCAGCAGAGGAGAGCAGTTGGGAGTGATCAGGCCGGCAGGGGAGCAGTTAGAGGGTGATCAGGCTAGCAGGCAGAAGTGGTTTAGGCCCTGTCCTGGCAGTTGGACATCCCCTGAGGGGTCCCAGATTGGAGAGGGTGCAGGCCAGGCTGAGGGACACCCCCGTGCATGAATTTCATGCAACAGGCCACTAGTCTATATTATAAAAGGCCTGTGGCTTTAATGCCATAATGCCATAATGCCGTAACACCATAACGCCCAAAGACAGGTCACCTGGAGGTGCATTGATGGGTCTCGCTACGCAGCTGGTCTGGGGTCCTTCCTTGCATGGGGCAGGTCTGGGGTCTGGGGTTCCACCTTGTGTGGTGGGCGTGGAGTCTGGGCTCCCACCCTGCATGGAAGGTCTGGGGTCCCACCCCACATGGCAGGTCTGGGGTCCCATCTCATGTGGCGCGTCTGGGGTCCCACCTCGCACTGCAGGTCTGGTGTCTGGGGTCCTGCCTCACGCAGCGGGTCTAGAGTCTCACATGACTTTGGCTCACACGGTGCAGCCCACAGGCTCAGGTCACAGCAAGGCTGGTGGCTGGCAGGAGTTCAGGGCGGCAGGCGGGTGGGTGTGGTGAGGCGGGCTCAGCGAGGCACGCGCTGATGGGCAGGGCTGCGAGCACAGCGAGGCATGCGCATGTGGTCGGGGCCACGCGATTTTGCATGTGGGCTTCTAGTATACTCGATAATATTGCATACTATTAGGTGGGTACTTGAAATAGCAGCAGGATCACTTTATAAAGTATATGATTGTCTAACCACTATGCTGTACACCTGAAACTAATACAAATTAATATTGAGTGTAAACTGTAATAGAAAAAATAAAAAAAAGTATAATAAAGGAATACTACATATAACTCTACACACATAAATTTGGTCACTTACACTAAATGGACCACTTCCTTGGAAAACATAAATTACCACATTCATCTGATACAAAAATCTGTAATTTGAACAGCCTTACAACTAGTAATACAATTAAATTAGTAATTTAAAAACTCCAAAAAATCTCCATGCCCAGATTGTTACTCCACGATTCTACAAAATGGTTAAAGAAGAATTAACGTAATTCTACACAATCTCTTCCAGAAAAATAAAAGGAGTGCTTCCCATTCATTTTATGAAGCTAAGAATTTCCATGACACTGAAAGAAGATAAATATAGTTGAAAGAAAGCAAGTTTACAGGCCCATACCCCTCATGAATATAGATGTAAAAGTCCTGAACAAATATTAGGAAATAGAATCCAACAATATATACAAATAGTTATACAGCATTAATTATGGAATTTATTCAAGAATAAAGTTAGCAACATAGATAAATACAAAAGCCAATAGTATTGCCCCTTTTTTGGTTTGAAATTTCTATTTTTCTCTCAGTATAACTTAAAAGGTAAGTAAATAAAACAATAATTATAAATGTATATTAATGGGCACAAAATGTAAAAAGATATAAGTTGTAGCAATAATAACATAAAGGGGGCATGGAGCTATAAAGTAGTGTTTTATACTATTGAAATTAAATTGGTATTAAATTCAAGCCTTATTGTTATAAAGTTAAGATGGTAATTGTAATCCCCAAGATAACAACTCAGAAAACAACTTTTAAAATATACATAATAAGAAACAAGAAAGAAATCAAACAATATGCCAAAAAGTTAATGAATCACAACAAAGGTAGTAAAGGAGTCAATGAGAAACAAACAAAAAAAAATGAGACATGTAAAAGACAAAGCAAAATGGCACAAGTAAGCCCTTCCTTATCAGCAATTACTTTAAATGTAAAGGGATTAAACGCTATAATCTATACTAATAAAAGGGTAATATGGAAATTGGTCAGGACACTCTCACAGTAAGGACTGAACAGCAGGCTGCATGGGGCCACAAGGCTGGCAGGGGGATTAGTGAGGGACGACCAAACGACTGAACAGCAGGCTGCGTGGGGCAACCAGGCCAGCAGAGGGGGTTAGTGAGGGACGACCAAACGACTGAACAGCAGGCTGCATGGGGCAACCAGGCTGGCAGAGGGGGAAGTTGGGGGTGACCAGGCATGTGGGGGGTGTAGTTGGGGGTGACCAGACCAGCAGGGGGGCAGTTAGGGGAGATTATCAGGCTGGCAGGCAGAGGTGGTTAGAGGTGATCAGGCTGGCAGGGGGGATAGTTAAGGGTGATCAGTCAGGCAAGCAGGTGAGCAGTTAGGAGTCAGCAGTCCCAGATTGTGAGAGGGATGTCCGACTGCGGATGTCCCACAGGGATTGGGCCTAAACCGGCAGTCGGACATCCCCCAAGGGGTCCCAGATTGGAGAGGGTGCAGGCTTGGCTGAGGGGACCCCCCATGCTTGAATTTCTTGCACTGGGCCTCTAGTCCTATATAATAAAAGGCTAATATGCAAATAGACTAAATAACCAGTTACTATGACATGTGCTGACACCAGGGTGCGCGCACGGAACATAGTGGGGGTCGGCAGCAGGCGGCAGAGCACAGAACATGGTGGGCATTGGCCGCGCTGGGATGGTGGAGCAGGTGAGCAGGGGAGCCAGACCAAGGCAGGGTGCCGGTTGCTATCATCAGGGCGAGACTCTGGTGGTTACTGAAATTCTTTGCTCCCATGCATCATGGTCCTGCCCGGTGCTCACACCTGCTGCTGGCGCCAGCCCTGCTTACACCTGCTGCTAGTGCCAGAGCTGCCATTCACACCCTCTGCTGGTTCCTGGCACTGGCCCCAATCACTTGGCACCATGAGCAGGTGCAAGTGGCAGCTGCTGGCCCTGATCGCCCCTCAGGGCTTCTCCACCTCACCCTGCTCCTGAGGGGTGATCAGGGCTGACAGCCACCTCTCGCACCCACTGCTGGAAACAGCCTCACTTGCACCCACTGCCAGAGCCAGTGCTGCCGCTCGTACCCACTGCCGGCACCCAGTGCTGGCCCTGATTGCTTGGTGCCAGCCCCAATCACTTGGTGCCATCAGTGGGTGTGAGCATGGCCGGCGCCATCAGTTCATGGGAGTGGCGGTGTTGGGAGCAGGGCTGCTGGCAGACGGGACTGGGGGTCTTGGTAGGAAGGTCTGGGAGGGGCTGGGTGGGGGCACGAAGGACAAGCCAAAACCCTCCCCTGTGTCCACAGCAGCCTCACGGCCCACAGTTCCTTTCAAGGTGCATGAATTCATGCACTGGGCCCCTAGTTAAAGGATGAAATTGTTGGAATGGAAAAAAGTCAATATGCTGCCTACAAGAGACTCACTTTAGATCCAAAGACTATCTACACTAATAAAAGAGAAAGATGCAAATTGACCTTACCTTCGCGATGCCCACCAATCAGGAGTGAGTATGCAAATTAACCCAACAAAGATGGCGGGTTAATTTGCATACACAGGCGCCCAGAGGTGGGGGTGGGATGCTTGCGTCATCGCCATGGAGATGACGCAGGTGTTTCGCACCGCCCCAGCCACTCTGGGCCTCTGGGCTGTGTGGGAAGGTGGAAAGGCGGCTACGAGTGGAGTGAAGGCAGAAAGGTGGCTCTGGGTTGGAGCAAAGGCTATGCCGGCAACCAGGGTAAGGAAGGCCCATTCTGCACGAGTCTTCATGCATCGGGCGTCTAGTCCTATATAATAAAAGGGTAATATGCAAATAGACCAAATAGCAGAATAACCAAACAACCAATCAAAGCGTAATATGCTAATGATATGCTAAGGCTGCTCAACTGCTTGCTGTAATGTGCACTGACCACTAGGGGCAGACAGTCAACTGGTCGACCAGTTGATGACATGCACTGACAACTAGGGGGCAGATACTCCAACCAGTAGGTTAGCTTGCTGGGGTCCAGCTGATCGGGACTGAGCAAGATGGGCCAGACACACCCTGGAGCCCTCCCGCAGTCCCTCCCTGGCTTGATCATGCACTGGTGGGGTCCCTCAGCCTGACCTGTGCCCTCTCACAATCCAGGACCCTTTGGGGGATGTTGAAGAGCCAGTTTCAGCCTGATCCTGCAGGCCACTCCCCTTGGGTTCATGGCTGGTGAGCACTGCTGCGGCAGCATGAGTCTCTCCCGATCGGGATTGATTGGGTGTAAGCCTGCAGCAGGCACAGTGGGGCTGGGATGAACGGAAGCGGCAGGTAGGAGCTGCAGGCGGTGTTGGACTGCAGGTTTTGGCCTGATCCCTGCAGGCCACCCAGAGGGACCCCACCTGTGCATGAATTCGTGCACCGGGCCTCTAGTTGATACATAAACAACTTGGATGAATCTGCAGAGAATTATACCAAGTGAAAAAAAAGCCAATAGCAAAGGTTACATACTCTATACTAAATTTATATAACCTTCTTGAAATGACAACATTTTAGAAATGGAGAACAGATTCATGATTGTCAGAGGTTAAGTGGATGGATGAATGAAAAAGTTGATGAGGCTATAAATGAGCACTGAGGAATTCTTACTGTGATGGAACTCTTCTGTATTTGGCTGTGATATTGTGTTAAAGTTTTGGAAAATATTACCATTGAGGAAATATTGGTGGTTACATGGGATCTCTCAATATTGTTTCTTTCTATACTAAGAAACATGTGAATCTATAATTATCTCAAAATAAAAATATAATTAAAAAATCAAAATGCACAGAAAGTAAAATATCTGGATGGAAACATACTATCTCTGGATGATCGGATAATTTAGGCATTTATTTTTACTTTGAGCTTTAAAAGATTTTAGTTTTTCTAATATGAACTGCAATGTTTTGTGTATTTTTTTTATTTGTGCCAATGTGTGGAAATCATCAAAGTGGTCCTCCCTCCATTCCTTTTTCTTCTTCCCCTATTCACAGGACACCCAGTTTATTTTAAGTAGCTTCCCCACCAAACTCCCACCCCACCCCATCACAATTCATTCCTATCTGCATTTAGATCTTGCATTACAGCTGTAGAGTTTTTACTTCACCTGGAAGGGATCAAAGCCTTAACTTAAGTCTAGGATCTGTGAATGGATTTCTGGATTCAACCTAGGGAAAAGGACAGGCATAGAATTTGGAGGATTCAGAGAGGGAGCATGAGGGCCTTTGCCACATCCCTGATAATACAGAGTACATAACCAAGGAATGAGAAAAGAGCTCCTGGGATATGGATGTGCTTGTGTTTGTTTTTTTCCTGTTCTTTTCTTACATGCACCTGCACAGCCCTACAAATGAATAAGGAAATAGGCATCTGGCTCCATTTTCTCTTCAAGAAATGCTGATTCTTGTCTTCTGAGGAATAAGTGCCTTCCCTGCTCCTAAACAATAAATCAACGCCCTGAAAATCATTTGAAAGACACCAAGGTTTGCCCTTGATTAATATTTTATTTCACCTTTTCTTCTCTAATATTAAAAAGCAAGTGGTGTATTTTAGTTTTAAATGACAGTTTCCGTCTTGGACTTATAAAATATCTTCTTTGTTACTTTGTTTTTTGAGGGGAAGATACCAGTTAATTTTTTTCAAGCATTTTATTATGAAACTTTCAAAGATGCAGGAAAATATAAAGGATTTTTTAGTGAACACCTGTACACTCACCCCCTAGCTTCTAGAATTTACATTTTATGGAACTTGCTTTATTTATTTTTAATGTTTATTTTTATTGATTTCAGAGAGGAAGGGATAGGAAGAGAGAGATAGAAACAGCAATTATGAGAGAGAGTCATAGATCGTTTGCCTCCTACACGCCCCCCACTGGGGATAGAGCCCTGACTGGAATTGAACTGTGACCTCCTGGTTCCTGGGTCCATGCTCAACTGCTGAGCCACAACCAGCTGGGCGAAACTTGCTTTATGTCATAAATTTCCATCTAGCCATCCTATCTAAATACTCATCAATCTGTCTCATTATTGTTTGAGACATTTCAAAGTAAGTTGCATTCTTTAGTACACTTCAGTATGCATGTCAGTAGCTCGAGTTTAATAATTGTGCAAGTTTTTTTCCCTTTGGATGTGAAATTTATATACAGCAAAATGCACAAATCTTAAGTAGTACATTGGCTGAGTTTTGACATATACATAGAAGTGTGTAATCCAAATCTCTGTCAAGATACAGAACATGATAATCAGAAATTTCCCTCATGCCCCTTCCCAGTCATTACTCACCTCCAACCCCTTTGGAGTTAACCGGTATCCAGATGTTTGCAACATAGCATAGATTTGCCTTTTTTAGAGTTTCATATAATGGAGTCATACAGTACTCTTTATGGAAAGCTTCTTTCACACATCATAATATTTTTGAGAGTCATCTGTGTTGTTTTGTATCAGTCGTTTTACCTTTTCATTGCTTTGAGTAGTTCATTGTTTGAGTTATCATAGTCTATCCAGTCTTTAATTGATGGACACCTGCCATGCTTCCAGTTTTTTTCTATTATGATAAATTTATCCTTGCTTTTCTGTGTTAATAAATGTGTCTCATTTGAGAAAGCACTACAGGGCAAGAGAGATATCTGTGTCCCTGGCTACACTTCCTCTCAACTCATAAATTGCTCTATTGAAGCAGGTGTGACATCATTAAAAATTTGCTTTTAGTGTGTGATTTAATATTCACAAGCTCAAATCAGTCTTTTTTTTCTCACTGTCCAACAGACTCCAGCCTAGCACTAACTTCCACCATGCTTAGTATAGACAACTGCAATAGGCTCTTATTGGGTATTACATTTCCATTATGGTCACTTATTATCACAAAGTCGCTGTGTAATAATTCTAATTTTTAAAAATTAAAATATAGTTAACATACAATTTTATCTTATTTTAGGTGTACAACATAGTTAATCAACAATAAGTCTAATAATGATCTGTCACTGTACAAAATTAGTTTGATATTATTGACTATAATCCCTATGCTATGATTTATTTATAACTGAAAATTTGTACCTCATATTCCCCTTTACCCTTTTTACCCTTTCCCCCCTTGCTTCTCTACTGGCAATCATCGGCTTGTTCTCTATATCTATGAGTTTTTTTCTGTTTTGTTTTGGTTGTTCAAATTGTTTTTTTAGATTCCACATATAAGTGAAATCATATGGTATTTGCCCTTCTCTGTCTGACTTACTTCACTTAGCATAATATCCTTTAGATTCATTCATTTTGTTTCAATGACTAGATTTCATATTTATTAGGGCTGAGTAATATTCTATGTATATACACCACATTGCTGGAGGCTAATTCCAGCAGGGCATAATAAAATGCAAGAAGTTCATCAGAAGGCTGATGAACCTTGGGGCTTCAGCAGGGCTGAAGATCTGCGTATATATTATTGCCTGCTGCCATACAGCTGAGGGCAGTTCCCCCAACCTGATAATACTTTATTGTCTACCAAACCTTACCTTTGATATGTATATCTGCTTTGCTATAAGGTAAAATGTGCAAATAAAAAGCCCTTGGTCTGGAGATTCAGGGAGCTCACCACTAGAGTGAAGCCTCCCATGGCTCCCCCATGCCTCCCAAATTTATATTTCATGTCTAGTTTATTTACTTTATGCGCAGCCCTTTATTCCAGATTCCTTGAACCTTTGCAGCTGCGGATAAGACCCCAGCACCACATTTTCTTTATCCACTCATGTATCAATGGAAATTTAGGTTGCTTCTATGACTTGGTTATTGTAAATAATGCTGAAATAAACAGAGGGGTGCATATATCCTAAAAATTAGTGTTTTTGTTTTCTTTGGGTAGATACCCAGAAGTGTAATTGTTTGGTCATATGGTCACTCTATTCTTAATTTTTTGAAGAACCTCCATATTTCCCATAGTAGTTCTACCAAAATTCAACCCCATCAACAGTGCATGAGAATTCTGTTTTCTCCACAATCTCTCTAAAACTTGTAATTTGTTGTCTTTTTTATAATAGGTAATCTTACAGGTGTGAGGTATTTTCTCACCATGGTTTTGATTTGCATTTTCCTGATGATTAGTGATGTTGAGCATTTTTCATATGCCTGTTGGCCATCTGCATGTCTTCTTTGGAAAATTTTTTACTCTGTCCACTTTTAAATTGGATTGTTAGATTTTTTAAATTTATTTTGAGTTGTATAGTTCTTTATATAATTTTATTAACTCCTTATCATATATGTCATTTGCAAATATCTTCTCCCATTCTATAGGTTGCCTTTTCATTTTGTTTATTTTTTTCCCCATGCAGAAGCTTTTTAGTTTGACGTAGTCCACTTTCTTTTGTTGCCTTTGCTTTTGGTGTCAAATCTATAAAAACATTGCCAAGACTGATGTCAAAAAGCTTATGAGCTATATTTTCTTCTGGGAGTTTTGTGTTTTCAGGTCTTACATTCAAGTCTTCAACCCATTTTAAGTTGATTTTTGTGTATGGTGTAAGATAGTCATCCAGTATCATTCTTTGGCACATGGCTGTCCAGTTTTTCCAGCACCATTTATTAAAGAGACTGTCCTTTCCCCATTGTTTATTCTTGGCTCCTCTGTCATAAGTTAATTGACCATATATGGGTGGGTTTATTTCTGGGCTCTCAACTCTGTTCCCTTGGTCTATGTGTTTGTTTTTGTGACAGTATCATAATGTTGTAATTACTATGGCTTTGTAATATGGTTTGAAGTAAGGGAGCATGATTTCTCCATCTTTATTCTTCTTTCTCAAGATTGATTTGATTATTCAAGATCTTTTGTGGTTCCATATAAGTTTTAGAATTATTTCTTCTATTTCTGTGAAAAATGCAATTGAAATTTTGATAGGGATTGCATTGAATCTATAGATTGTTTTGGGTAGTATGGACATTTTGACAATATTAATTCTTCCAATCCATATAATCTAACAAGTGTGAGGTAATTTCTCACCATGGTTTTGATTTGCATTTTCCTGACGATTAGTGGAATTCCTTTCCATTTACTTGTATCTTCTCCAATTTCTCATAGTTTTCATTGTACAGATCTTTCACCTCCTAGGTTAAATTTATGCTTTGGTATTTTATTCTTTTTGATGTAATTGTAAATAGTATTTTTTTTTAAATTTTGTTTCCTAATAGTTTTGTTGTAGGCAGTTAGACATATATGAGCAGAACAAGGACCATGGGCCAGGTACAGAAGGTCACCATGGTAGAAAGCTCCAGGTACCTAACAAGGATAGTCAATTATAGACTGGGACCTCACCCCCAGGTTGACTTTTCCTCCCCCTGACCTTTCCTCCATAGAGATAACATTTATGCCTCAAGTTGTATTTCAACTCTTGTCCCAGATAAGCAACAAAGCTCCTACAACAATTTGTTATTAATGTCTAGAAATGGCAAACAATTTCTGCATGTCAATGTTATATCCAACAATTTTACTGAATTCATTTACAATCATGCACCACTTAATGACAGGAATACATTCTCAGAAATAACTCATTAGGTGATTTCATTATAGTATTGTAGGATGCACCTCAGTACAAGACCCAAACTGTAAGAGAACATTTATTGGGTAAATGACAGAGGTTGAAAAAGTAATTCCTAGATGAAATGAGCTTAGCAAACAAGTTCTAGAGCTAAAGGAAGGGTCCTTGGAGCTTGGGAGTGAGGGAGCTAATGGTAATGTGCCTGTGGCCAGGACAGGGAGGGGAAGGGGAAGAGGAGAGGGAGGGAAATGGGGAAAGGAAGGGAAACTCAAGGGCACACTCCCTGGAGGGAGAGCACACTGGGTCTTCCATACTAAGGGTTTTAAGGGCTAAAGGGTGGAGATTTTAGGGGAGGTCCCAGGGAATTATTTTAATAGAATATTCATCAGTTTTCCAGGCTTGTCCTTTCAGGGTTGTGGTCTCCACTGACTGATTGGTGGTACCAGGGCAAGGGTTCATTATTCAATACAGCTGGTCCTGAAGTTAGCTGGGTCTGGATTTATTGCTTATCTAGGCCTGGAGCTGAAATACAACTTGAGGCCTAGATGTTATTTCTAGGGAGGAAAGGTCAGGGGGTCCAAACCACATGACCAGCAATATGATAGGGAAGGAAAAGTCACTCTGGGGCCAAGGTCCCATCTTACAATTGATTGTCCATTGCTAGGCACCTGGGGCTTTCTACCCTGGTGACCTTCTGAACCTAGCCCATGGTCCTTACTCTGCTCATGTCTGTCTAACTCCCTACAACAGTAGTGCAAGCACAGTGTGCATTTACACAAACCTAGGCCATGTGGTATAGGGTATTGCTCTAAGGGAAGGAAAACTAATTTTTCTTCTACCTTCCTGGGTACTTGGCTGAGACATCCTTGTAATAAAAGATAAATTAACACAAGAAAAACAAAAGTTTAATAACATGTACACCCTGTATATACATGGAAGAGAGCCAGGAAATCTGAGTAATTTGCTCAAATGGCAGAAGCTACCTTGTTTAAACACCATCTTCAGCTGAAGACAAAAGAAGATGTTGGAGGTGGGGGGAGTTAGTTATGAGTTTACCAGAAAAAGCATAGTAAATAGAGTAAGGTTGTGTTGGGTCCCAGCCCCTCTGCTAGGCATGGGACCTCCTTGGAAGCTGGAAACTGGAAGAAGACCTTAGCAGCCTCAGGTAGATGGGACATGCTTTATTGCAAATAAAGCAGCTGGCCACCCAACTGTTCAGTAGCACCTTTTATACCAACTCAAACAAAAGAGGCTTCTTGCCAGTTAATGACATCAGTGTTACACAAAATAGGTAGGTTATCAGAGTGTGTCTGTGTAATGTGCATACTGATATTTGTCTTCTTGTATGTGTATGGCACTGGGTCTTTAACATCCCACATACTCTGGTCAGGGCCCCCACAGGTTGTTATTCAGATTTGTCATTGTCTTCTGCATTGATAAGTTTCTAAATATAAGGTCATCCCCCTCTTGCTGGTACAGGGAAGGAGATACCCTTACAAATGGAGATTTCCCTTATAAATGTAAATGCATTTTACAAAGGGTAACTTATACTTGGTTTTCAGAACTTCTCCCAAGTCTTCTGTTTCTTAAAATTAACCAGCATGAAATAATACTTATGCCAAATAGACTTATTTTGGGGTGAAAAATTCTGTTTCCATACAGTTTCTAGGCTACAAAACTGCACAGCATGTTACAGTACTGAATACTGTAGGCAATTTTAACACAATGACATTTATGAAAAGCATTGTGCTATGACATTGTGATGTCTATGGCATCACTCTTTTTTAGCTCTATAATCTCATGTGAGATTGTATATCAGTCTGTTTTTTAAAATATTTTTATTAATTTTAGAGAGGAAGGGATTGGGAGAGAGAGATAGAAACATCAATGATGAGAGAGAATCATTGATCGGCTGCCTCCTGCATGCTTTACACCAGGGATCGGGGATTGAGCCCACAACCGGGGCATGTGCCCTGACCAGAAATCAAACCATGACCTCCTGGTTCATATGTCTATGCTCAACCACTGAGCCACACCAGCTGGGCTATAGCAGTCTGTTGTTAACTAAGATGTCATTATGTGGTACATAATTGTATTTTTTTGTTGTTAATCCTCACTGGAGGATATTTTTTCCATTGATTTTTAGACAGAGTGGAAGGGAAGGGGAGAGACAGAGTGGAAGAGGGGGAAAAAACAGAGAGAAACATCAATGTGAGAGAGATACATTGATTGGTTGCCTCCTGCATGCACCCCGACTGGGGTTGGGGATCAAGCCTGCAATGGAGGTAGCTGCCCTTGACCAGAATTGAACCCAGGATGTTTCAATCAGGGGCCAATGTTGAAACCACTGAGCCAAGCCAGTTAGGGCCACATAACTGTATTTTAAGTTTTTTGGTGGAGTCGTTAGGTTTTTCTATAAATAATATCACAGCTGCTAATAGTGACAGTTTTACACGTTCCTTTCCAATTTGGATGTGTTTTATTTCTTTTTCTTGCCAAATTGTCTGGCTAGGAATTCCAAAATTATGTTGAATAAAAGTGGTAAGAATGGAATTTTTTGTTTTCTTCTTGAGCTTAGAAGAAAAGTTTTCAGCTTTTCACTGTTGAGTGTGATTTGTCACATATGGTCTTTAT
This sequence comes from Ia io, assembly GCA_025583905.1. NCBI lineage: Eukaryota > Metazoa > Chordata > Mammalia > Chiroptera > Vespertilionidae > Ia > Ia io. The sequence goes on along the minus strand of JAJQQW010000001.1, from coordinate 89,740,352 downwards.
TATGTTGAGGTATATGACCTCTATACTCATTTTGTTAAATATTTTTATCATAAATTGATATTTAATTTTATCAAATGATTTTTTTGCATCTATTGAGTTGATATAATTTTTATCCTTTGTTTTGTTTATATTGAGTAACACATTAATTGATTTGCAGATGTTGAAATATCTTTGCATCCCTGGAATAAATCTAATTTGATCATTGTATATGACCCTTTTAATATATTAAAGTAAAAAACATTCAAACCTATATAGAATTTTTGTGAGTTTATTTGAGCCTGTGGACAATTGCTGGGAAGCAGAATCTCAACGTATTGAGATAATGCTCCGAAGAATGGTGTTTTTTTCACCTAGTCAAATAAATTAGCATCAAAAGAGAAGACATAAGTGGGTTACATGAAATCCATTGGTGATAGATTAGGGAGGTTGGAGAAAGCAAAGAGGGGAAACCTCTGGGATTGGATAAAAAGTAAAACAATAGACGCATGCTTCTTTTACCTATGATAACAATAACAATGAGGGAATTTTTGGTCTCAGCCCTGGTGCATAGGTTGTGCCCTGAGCGGTCCAGAAAAAGAAAACTTACAAGTTACCCTGACATTCCAAAGGTATGTTATCATAGATGCAAAGAGACAGTAGGCACCCCTATGTTCATTGCAGCATTATTTACAATAACCAAGATTTGGAAGCACCCCAAGTGCCCATTAGTAGATGAGTGGATAAAAAAGCTGTGGTACATTTACACAATGGAATACTACTTGGCTGTAAAAAAAAAAAAAAAAAGAAGCTTCTCTTACTCTTTGTGACAGCATGGATGGACCTGGAGAACAATATGCTAAATGAAATAAGCCAGTCAGAGAAAGATAAGCATCACATGATCTCACTCATATGTGGAATTTAATGAACAAACCAAACTAACAAGCAAAATAGAGACACACTCAGATAGCAGGCAGATTGCTCTGGTAGGGGATGTAGGCGGTGGGGAGGGATTGAGCAAAAATGAAAAAAAGGAGAAAAACTGATGGACATGAACAACAGTGTGGTGATTGCAGGGGGTGTGGGGTGGTTGAAGAGAGTATTGGGGATAAATGGTGATAGAATAAAAAAGAAAAAAAAAAGAAACTGCCATATCTCTTTTCAAATGTGGAGAAACACTTCTTTCATTTAAGGTGCCTTTAGTATCTCTGACTCATGGGTTTCCCAAGAATAGAATTGCCCTTTGTTGTTGAAATTGTGGAGGTGGAATGATTCCCACCCCTTTCCTGGATCAGAATTGATTTGAGAATATATGTGCCTTTCATAGAATCTCTGCTCTCACAGCTGTCAGCCCTAGTTAGGGGGAGGCGGGAAGATTTAATTATAATGCTTCTGACAGTTTCTGAGCAGAGAGCCCAGTGCCTGCTGCACCAACAGCTGAACTCAACCTGAAGCTGCTATGCTGAAAACTCACCTCCCAATATCTGACTCTTTATCAGTAAGCCTGCTTAATGGTTCAAGAACTTCATGTTTACACATGCTCAGTCTGTTCAAGTGCAGGTTGCAGGCTGCAGCACACTCCAGTTTAAGAGGCTTGCATTTCTTTATCTTACCACTAGAGGCCCAGTGCATGAAATTTGTGCACTGGGGGGGGGGGGAGAGATGTCCCTCAGCGCAGCCTGCATCCTCTCCAATCTGGGACCCCTCAGGGGATCGGGCCTAAACCAGCAGTCAGACATCCCTCTCATAATCCAGGACAGCTGGCTCCTAACCGCTCACTTGCCTGCCTGCCTGCCCCTAACCACTCGGCCTGCCAGAGTGATAGCCCCCTAACTGCTCTCATGCTGGCCTGATTGACACCTAACTGCTCCCCTGCTGGCCCAATCGCCCCCAACTGCCCTCCCCTGCAGGCCTGGTCACCCCCAACTGCCTTCCCCTGCAGTCCTGGTCACCCCCAACTGTCCTACCTTACTGGCCATCTTGTGACAATGTAGGGGCAGCCATCTTGTGACAATGTGGGGGGTGGCCATCTTGTGATGATGTGGGGGCAGCCATCTTGTGGTGGCCATCTTGTGACCATGTGGGGGCAGCCATCTTTTGGCAGCCATCTTGTGATGATGTGGAGGCAACCATCTTGTGATGATGTGGATGGAGGTGGCCATCTTGTGGTGGCCATCTTGTGATGACATGGGGGCAGCCAACTTGTGACAATGTGGGGGCAGCCACCTTGTGATGTGAGGGTGTGAGGGTCAATTTGCATATTACCCCTTTATTATATAGGATTATGTTAGGGGCAGCCCAGGATACAGTTCAGCAGAGACCAAAGCACCTGAGAATGGGGTCCTCAATACAGCCCATGTTCTCAAAGTTAATCACATTTGAACATACATGAACTAACTGGCTCTGCTCATGTCCCTCTGGGATCTATTTTTAAAAAATATTTTTTACTGATTCCCCAGAAGAAGGGAGAGGAATAGAGATATAGAAACATCAATGATGAGAGATCATTGCCCCACACTTGGGATTGAGCAAGCAACCTGAGCATATGCCCCAACCGAGAATTGACCCATGACCTCCTGGTTCATAGGTCAATGCTCAACCACTGGGCCACACCAGCCAGGCCCTCTGGGATCAATTTCTATGTCCTTTGTCTTCTTTCTTCCATGACTGATTAGAAGAGCATGGGCAACAAAATTCTCTGAGAGGTGGGGTACTCTTGTTTTAACCCATCCAGAAATGTTCTTCACTTCCTCCCATAGTACTTTAGCAGTACCTCTTTTATGGCACTGAACACTTTATACCCTGTATCATCACTATTTGAAGCCATTTGTTTACCTAATACCCCACCTTGTCCCAGATAGGATTTGAAGTGGTTTGTAAGAACGAATAAAATACAAATAAATATCACAAATTGAAAGTGGAATAAAAGAGACACAAGGGTGGGGACATAACATGGAGTCAAACATGCTTTTTTGTACACATCTTAGCTCTCCTTATAAACAGTGAGTGCCATAAGGAAATAACTGTTTTATTTATCTTTGTATTTATAACAAGAAATGGTCCATTCTTTTTTAAAATTAGCTATATTGAAATATAATCATATACCACAAAATTAACCCATTTAAATGTGAAACTCAATCGTTTTTAGTATATTCAGAGCTATGTAATCATCACCACAATATATGGTAGAACATTTTTGTCATCCCACAAAGAAACCCTATATCTTTTAGCAGCCAAACCTCATTTCTTCTTAACCTTAGCCTCCGACAACTATTAATCAGTAGTTTTTTTGTCTTTATGAATTTGCCTATTCTGATTACTTCATGTAAGTGGACACATACAACATATAAGTTTTTCATTTCTGGCTTCCTTCACTTAGCATATTTTCTTGGTTTATCCATGTTGTAACATGTATTAGTACTTGAATTCTTTTATGGCTGCATAATATTCCATATATGGATATAATGCATTTTGTTTACCCATTCTTTTGTTGATGGGCTATTATAAATAATTCTGCTATGAACATTTGTGTACCATTTTACATTCCCATTACCCATGCCTAAGGGTTCCAATTTCTCTACATTTATGCTAATATTTTTCATTATCTCTCTTTATGATTCTTGCATCTTAGTGAGTGCAAAATAGTACCTCATTTTGGATTTGATTTGCATTTTCTTAATGACTAATTATATTAAACATCTTTTCCTGGGCCTATTGGCCTTTTGCATATCTTATATGAAGAAATGTCTATCATATCCATTGCTCATTTTTATTGCATCATTTCTTTATTTTTGAGTTGTATGAGTTATTTATATATCCTACATACAAGTCCCTTGTCTGCTATATGATTTGACAATATATTTTCCCATTCTGTGAGTTATTTTTTTCTCTTTCTTGGTAGCATAATATGAAGTACAGAAGTTTTACATTTTTTGAAATATATTTTTATTGATTTCAGAGAGAGGAATGAAGAGGGAGAGAGAGATAGAAACACCAATGATGAGAAAGAATCATTGATCAGCTGCTTCCTGCATGCCCCACACTGGGGATCAAGCCCACAACTCAGGCATGTGCCCTGACCAGGAATCCAATCCTGATCTCCTCGTTCATTGGTCAACACTCAACCACTGAGCCATGCCAGGTAGGCAAAAGTTTTACATTTTGATGAAGTACAAGGTATCTATTTTTTTGTCAATTGTGCTTTTGGAGTTGTATGTAAGAAATTTTTGCTTAGCTCAAGGTCACAAAGATTTACAAAACCTCTTTCTTGCACAGTCTGGAAATGCAAATGTTTAACTACAGCAACAGCTACCATTTGTTGACTGCTTACTCTGATCTTGACATTATAGCACGTACTGTCAAGAGGATATTGATGTCAGTAATGGCAACAATAATAGTTAACTTTATTGACCTCTTTTTTATTGTTTAAAGTATTACATGTCTCCTTTCTTCCCCAATAACCTAGCCTCAGCCACTCCCACCCCCGAGGGCAAGCCCCAACCGCCCCAGTGTCTGTGTCCATTGGTCATGCTACTACGCATGCATACAAGTCGTTTGGTTGATCTCTAACCCTCCACCTCCCCTGCCTTCTCCCTGAGGTTGGATGGTCTATTCAGTGCCACCTTGTCTCTGGATCAATTTTTGTTCAACAGTTTATGTTGATCATTATATCCCACGTATGAGTGAGATCATGTGATATTTATCTTTCTCCAACTAGCTTATTTTGTTAGGCATAATGCTCTCCAGTCCCATCCATGATCTTACAAATGGTAAAAGTTCCTTCTTTTTAATAGCAGCGTAGTATTCCACAGTGTAGATGTGCCACAGTTTTTAATCCACTCATCTGCTGATGGGCACTTAGGCTGTTTCCAAATCTTAGCTATTGTAAATTGTGCTGCTATGAACATAGGAGTGCATATATTCCTTCTGATTGGTGTTTCTGGTTTCTTGGGATATAGACCTAGAAGTGGGATTACTGCGCCAAATGCGAGTGCCATTTTTAATTTTTTAAGGAAACTCTATACTGTTTTCCACAGTGTCTGCACCAGTCTGCATTCCCACCAGCAGTGCACAAGGGTTCCTTTTTCTCCACATCTTCGCCAGCACTTGACGTTTGTTGATTTGTTGATGATAGCCATTTTGACAGGTGTGATAAGGTACCTCATTGTTATTTTGACTTGCATCTCTCAGATGATTAGTGACTTTGAGCATGTTTTCATATGTCTCTTGGCCTTCTGTACCTCTTCTTTTGAAAAGTGTCTATTTAGGTCCTTTGCCCATTTTTTGACTGGATTGTTTAACTTCCTTTTGTTAAGTTGTATGAATTCCCTGTAAATTTTAGAGATTAAACCCTTATCAGTGATAATATTGGCAAATATGTTCTCCCAGGCAGTGGGCTTTCTTGTTGTTTTGTTGATGGTTTCTTTTGCCGTGCAGAAGCTTTTTATTTTGATATAGTCCCATTTGTTTATTTTCTCCTTAGTTTCCATTACCCTAGGGGTTGTATCAGTAAAGATATTGCTACGACATATGTCTGATATTTTGCTGCCTATGGAGTCTTCTAAGATTTTTATGGTTTCCTTTCTTACATTTAAGTCCTTTAAACATTTTGAGATTGTTTTTGTGTATGGTGTAAGTTGGTGATCTAATTTCATTTTTTTTTGTCTGTGCCTGACCAAATTTCCCAGCATCATTTATTGAAGAGACTGTCTTGACTCCATTGTATGCTCTTGCATCCTTTGTCAAATTTTTTTTGGGGAGGGGCAAGAGTATTTTTTTTTTTATTGTTTAAAGTATTACAAATGGTAGTACATATGTCTCCTTTTTTTCCCCCATTGACCTTCCCCCAGCCTCCTCTACCCCCAGGCACATGCCCTCATCCCCCCCCCCCCAGTGTCTTGAGTCCATTGGATATGCTTATATGCATGAGTCCTTTGGTTGATCTCTTACCTCTCCTCCCCTTCCCCAGGCCTCCCACTGTAATTTGACAGTCAGTTCGATGCTTCTCTACCGTATCTATCTTTTTGTTCATCAGGTTATAATGTTCTTTATTATCCATAAATTAGTGGCCTGGTGCAAGAAATTTGTGCATGGGGGTGAGGTGGGAGGGGTGTCCCTCAACCCAGCCTGCACCCTCTCCAATCTGGGACCCCTCGGGGGATAACCGGCAGTTGGACATCCCTCTCACAATCCAGAACTGCAGGTTCCTGACCACTCAATTGCCTGCCTGATTGCCCCTAACTGCTTCTGCCTGCCAGCCTGATCATTTCTAACTGCTCCTCTGCTGGCTTGATTGCGCTTAACCACCTCTGCCTCGGCCCCACACCTGGGACCTAGGATTCCCTCCTCCAGCCGACCACAGGCACCTGGGATTCAGGCTTCCCTCCCTCTGGTCAGCCATAGGCACCTGGGACCTGGGTCAGCTTTGCCCGGGCTGGTTGTAGCCACAGGGGATGGTGGGCAGGTGGCTTCGCCTGGGCCACAGATGCAAGCGCTGGTGCCTGGGACTGCAGGGTTCACGGCTTCTCCATCTCCTGGGCCACAGCCAGTCGCAGGTGCTGGCACCTGGACCACAGGCAGGCGGCTTCTCCATCTTCCCTGGGATGCAGGGTGGGTGGATTATCCTGCTGGCTGCAGCCTGGGATCATGGAGCAGGCGGTTTCTTCGTCTCCCAGGCTGCAGTCAGCCTCCGGCGCTGGCACCCGGTTTCTTCATCTCCCCAAGGACATGGGGCAGGCAGATGTGGGGCAGGTGGCTTCTCCAAATGGCTGTGGCCTGGGATCACAGGGCATGCGGCTTCGTGGTCTCCCTGGCCGCAGCCAGCTTCAGGCACTGGTGCCTGGTTTATCCGTCTCCCCCAGGACGTGGGGCAGGTGGACGTGAGGTGGGCAGCTTCTGCGGCTGGTTGTGGCCTGGGATCATGGGGCAGGCAGCTTCTTGGTCTCCTTGGCCGCAGCCAGCCTCAGGCACTGGCACCCGACTTTTCCATCTCCCATGACTTCTCCGACTCCCAAAGGCCCAGAGGGCTGGGGGACAGGGCTGCGACATCTTTGTAAGGTTAATTTGCATACTCCCTGCAGATTGGCTGGTGGGTGTCATGGAGGTACGGTCAATTTGCAACTTTCCTTTTTATTAGTGTAGATGAGTGAGATCATGTGGTATTTTTCTTTCACTGACTGGCTTATTTCACTTAGCATAATGCTTTCCAGTTCCATCCATGCTGTTGCAAATGGTAAGAATTCCTTCTTTTTTAACACAGCATAATATTCCATTGTGTAGATGTACTACAGTTTTTTAATTCACTCATCTGCTGATGGACACTTAGGTTGTTTCCAAATCTTAGCTATTGTAAATTGTGCGGCTCTGTACATAAGGGTGCATATATCCTTTCTGACTGGTGTTTCTGTTTTCTTAGGATATATTCCTAGAAGTGTGATTACTGGGTCAAATGGGAGTTCCATTTTTAGTTTTTTGAGGAAACGCCATACTGTTTTCCATAGTGGCTGCACCAGTCTGCATGCCCACCAGCAGTGCACAAGGGTTCCTTTTTCTCCACATCCTCTCCAGTACTTGTTTGTTGATTTGTTGATGATAGCCATTCTGAAAGGTGTGAGATGGTATCTCATTGTTGTTTTGATTTGCATCTCACTGATAATTAGTGACCTTGAGCATGTTTTCATATGCCTCTTGGCCTTCCTTCTGTATTCTTTCAAAAAGTATCTATTTAGGTCCATTGCCCATTTTGATTGGGTTGTTTATCTTCTTTTTGTTCAGTTGTATGAGTTCCCTGTAAATGTTGGAGAGTAAACCCTTATCAGTGATAATATTGGCAAATATGTTCTCCCATGCAGTGGGCTTTTTTGTTGTTTTGTTGATGGTTTCTTTTGCTGTGAAAAAGCTTTTTATTTTGATGTAGTCCCATTTGTTTATTTTCTCTTTAGTTTCCATTGCCCTAGGAGCAATATCAGTGAAGAAATTGCTTCGGCATATGTCTGAGATTTTGCTGCTTGTGGATTCTTCTAGTATTTTCATGGTTTTCGGTCTTATGTTTAAGTCCTTTATCCATTCTGAGTTTATTTTTTGTATGGTGTAAGTTGGTGATCTGGTTTCATTTTTTTTACATATATCTGTCCAAATTTCCCAACAGCATTTATTGAAGAGACTGTCTTGACTCCATTGTATGTTCTTGCCTCCTTTGTCAAATATTGAGTATAATGGCTTGGTCGATTTCTGGGTTCTCTATTCTATTCAAATACTCTATATGTCTGTTCTGGTGCCAGTGCCAGGCTGTTTTGAGAACAGTGGCTTTGTAATATAACTTGATATCTGGTATTGAGATCCCACCTACTTTGTTCTTCTATCTCAGGATTGCTGCAGCTATTTGGGGACTTTTTTTTTTATTTTGGATGAATTTTCTGAAAATTCTTTCTAAGTCTGCGAAATATGCTGTTGGTATTTTACTGGGGAGTGCATTGAATCTATAGATTGCTTTGGGTAGTATGGATATTTTAATGTTGTTGATTCAACCAATCCATGAAGACGGTATCTTCTTCCATCTGTTTGTGTCTTCCTCTATCTCTTTTTTCAGTGTCCTTTAGTTTTCCGCGTATAGGTCTTCTACCTCCTTAGTTAAGTTTATTCCTAGGTTTCTTAATTTTTTTGGTGCAATGGTAAATGTGATTCCTTTTTAGTCTCTCTTTCTGTAGGTTCATTATTGGTGTATAGAAATGCCATAGATTTCTTGGCGTTAATTTTGTATCCTGCTACATTGCCAAATATTTTTATTAAGTCTAATAATTTTTTGATGGAGTCTTTAGGGTTTTCTATGTACAGTATCCTGTCATCTGTGAATAAGGAGAGTTTTACTTCTTCTTTTACAATTTGGATGCCTTTTATTTCTTCTTCTTGTCTGATTGCAATGGCTAGTACTTCCAATACTATGTCGAACAGGAGAGGTGAGAGTGGGCATCCCTGTCTTGTTCCTGTTCTTAGGGAAAATGGTTTTAGTTTTTGCCCATTGAGTATGATGTTGGCTGTGGGTTTGTCATATATGGCTTTTATTATGTTGATGTATGATCCTTCTATTCCCAACTTGTTGAGAGTTTTTATCAAGAAAGGGTGTTGGATTTTGTCAAATGTTTTTTCTGCATCAATTGATATGACTATGTGATTTTTATCTCTCAATTTGTTTATGTGATGTTTCACGTTTATTGATTTGCAGATATTGTACCATTAATGCATCCCTGGGATAAATCCTACTTGTTCATGTTGTATGATCTTTCGGATGTACTGATGGATCTGATTTGCTAGTATTTTGTTGAGAATTTTGGCATCTATGTCCATGAGGGATATTGGCCTGTAATTCTTTTTCATTGTGTTGTCTTTATCTGGTTTTGGATCAGGGTAATGCTGGCTTCATAGACAGAGTTTGGAAGTGTTCCTTCCTCTTGAATTTTTTGGAATAGTTTGAGGAGGATAGGTTTTAGTTCTTCCTAGAATGTTTGGTAAAACTCCCCTGTGAAGCCATCTGGCCCTGGGCTTTTGTTTGCTGGAAGCTTTTTGATGACTCCTTCAATTTATTCCATAGTTATCTGCCTATTGAGATTTTTAGAATCTTCCTGATTGAGTTTTGGAAGGTTGTTTTTTTCTAGGAATATGTCCATTTCCTCAGGGTTTTCTAGTTTGTTAGAATAGAGTTATTCATAATGTTTTTTAACAATCTTTTTTATTTCTGTAGGGTCCATTGTTACTTTGCCTCTTTCATTTCTGATTTTGTTTATTTGGGTTCTCTTTCTTTGCTTCTTGGTGAGCCTGGCTAGAGGTTCATCAATCTTGTTTATTCTTTCAAAGAACCAGCTCTTGGTTTCATTGATCTTTTGTACTGTTTGTAGGTCTCTATGCCATTTATTTCTGCTCTGATCTTTATCTTCTTCCTTCTGCTCACTCTGGGCTTTTCTTATTGCTCTCTTTCTAATTCTTTGAGTTGTAGTGTTAGATGATTTATTACCATTTTTTCTTGTTTTTTTGAAGTATGCCTGTATAGCTATAAACTTCCATGTCAGGACTGCTTTCCTTATGTTCCATAGATTTTGGATTGTTGTGTTTTTATTGTCATTATTTTCCAGGATGTTTTTAATTTCTTATTTGATCTCGTTGGTAACCCAATCACTGTTTAATAGCATGCTATTGAGCTTCCAAGTGTTTCAGTTTTTTGGATTGTTTTTATTGCAGTTTATTTCTAAGATTATGCCATTGTGGTCTGAGAAAATGCTTGATATGATTTCAATCTTCTTGAATTTGGGGAGACTTTGCTTGTGACCCAATATGTGGTCTATTTTTGAAAATGTCCCATGTGCACTTGAGAACTTATATTCCATGGCTTTGGGGTGAAATGTTCTGAAGATGTAAATTAATGCCATCTGATCTAGTGAGTCATTTAGGATTGCTGTTTCTTTGTTGATTTTTTTTTTGTCTTGAGGATTTATCCAGTGATGTCAGTGGTGTATTAAAGTCTCCTACTATGGTTGTATTGTTGTCGATCTCTCCTTAGATGTCTTCCAGGCGTTTGTTATGTATTTGGGTGCTCCTGCATGGGGTGCATATATGCTTATCAGGGTTATATCCTTTTGTTGTGTCGATCCCTTTAGTATTATGAAATGGCTTTCCATATCTCTTGTTATGTCCTTCACTTTGAGGTCTATTTTGTCAGATATAAGTACTGCTACCACAGCTTTTTTTTCCTTTCCATTTGCCTGAAAGATATTTTTCTATCCCTTCACTTTCAGTCTGTGTGAGTCCCTTGTTCTGAGGTGGGTCTCTTGTAGACAGTATATATACGGGTCATGCTTTTTTACCCATTCACTCACTCGATGTCTTTTGATTGGAGCATTTAATCCATTTACGTTTAAAGTTATTATTGAAAGGTAATTGTTTGTAGCCATTTTTATTTTTTGTGCCTGTGTTTCTTCTTATCTTTTTATTTCTTCTTTTTACACCAGTTCCTTTAGCATTTCTTGCATTGCTGACTTGGTAGTGATAAATTCCCTTAGCATTTTTTTGTCTGTGAAGCTCCTTATTTCCCTTTCAATTTTGAATGATAGCCGTGCTGGATAGAGTATTCTTGGATTCAGTCCCTTGGTTTGCATCACTTTGTAAATTTCCTTCCATTCTTTTCTGGCCTGATGTGTTTCTGTCGAGAAATCATTTGATAATCTAATGGGAGCTCCCTTGTATGTAACTCTCTGTCTCTCTCTTGCAGCCTTTAAGATTCTCTCTTTGTCCTGTACATTTGCCATCATAATTATCATGTGTCTTGGGTGGGTCTCTTAGGGTTCATCTTGTTTGGGACTCTCAGTGCTTGTGTGACTTTTTTCTTCCTCACATCAGGGAAGTTTTCTGACATTATTTCTTCAAATAGGTCTTCTAACCCTTGTTCCTCTTCCTGTTGTTCTGGCACCCCTATTATTCGTATGTTGCTTTGTTTCATGTTGTCCCATAGCTCCCTTAGGCTCTCCTGTCTTTTAATTTTTCTCCAATTGCAGTTCAGATTGGGTGTGTTTTGCTTCCCTGTCTTCTAATTCGCTAATTCAGTACTCCGCTTCTCCTAATCTACTGTTGAAACTTTCCATGGTGTTTTTTATTGCAGCTATATCACACTTCATTTCTTTGTGATTCTTACATAAGTTACTGATTTTTTTCATCCATTTATTTCTTGATTCTTACATAGGATGTTGTTTTTTTCCTCCATCTGGTTTATGAACTGTATGACCCTGATTCTGAATTCTTTTGTGACATATTGCTTGCCTCTGTGTCACTTATCTGCTTTTCTGGTGATTCCCTCTTTTCTTTCCTTTGGGAGTTTCTTTTTTTTTCAATATTTTATTAAGGTATTACATGTGTACATATCTTAGCATTGCCCTCCCCCCATCCCACTCCCATATATGCCCTCATCCCCAGAGTTTTGTGTCCATTGGTTATGCTTATATGCATGCATACAAGTCCTTTGATTGATCTCTTATCTTCCCCACCTTCCCCTAACCTTCCTGCTGTAATTTGACAGACTGTTTGATGCTTTACTGCCTCTGTATCTATATTTTTGTTCAAGTTTTTAATGTTCTTTATTATCCATAAATGAGTGAGATCATGTGGTATTTTTCTTTCATTGACTGGCTTATTTCACTTAACATAATGTTCTCCAATTCCATCCAGGTCGCTGCAAATGGTAGAATTCCTTCTTTTTTATGGCAGCATAATATTCCATTGTGTAGATGTACCATAGTTTTCTGATCCAGTCATCTGCTGATGGGCACCTAGGCTGTTTCCAGATCTTAGCTATTGTAAATTGTGCTGCTATGAACATAGGAGTGCATATATCCTTTCTTATTGGTGTTCCCAGTTTCTCAGGATATATTCCTAGGAGTGGGATTACTGGGTCAAATGGGAGTTCCATTTTCAGTTTTTTGAGGAAACTCCATACTGTTCTCCACAGTGGCTGCACCAGTCTGCATTCCCACCAGCAGTGCACGAGGGATCCTTTTTCTCCGCATCCTCACCAACACTTGTCGTTTGTTGATTTGTTGATGATAGCCATTCTGACAGGTGTGAGATGGTACCGCATTGTTGTTTTGATTTGCATCTCTCGGATAATTAGTGACGTTGAGCATGTTTTCATGTGTCTCTTGGCCTTCCTTCTGTCTTCTTTTGAAAAGATTCTATTTAGGTCCGTTGCCCATTTTTTTATTGGATCATTTATCTTCCTTTTATTAAGTTGTATAAGCTGCCTGTAGATGTTGGAGATTAAACCTTTATCAGTGATGCCATTTGCAAATATGTTCTCCCATGCAGTGGGCTTTCTTGTTGTTTTGTTGATAGTTTCTTTTGCTGTAAAAAAGCTTTTTATTTTGATGTAGTCCCATTTGTTTATTTTTTCTTTAGCTTCCATTGCCCTAGGGGCAGTATCGGTGAAGAAGTTCTTTTGGCATATGTCTGAGATTTTGCTGCCTGTGGATTCCTCTAGTATTTTTATGGTTTCCCGTCTTATGTTTAAGTCCTGTATCCATTTTGAGTTTATTTTTCCGTATGGTTTAAGTTGGTGATCTAGTTTCATTTTTTTGCATGTATCTGTCCAATTTTCCCAACACCATTTATTGAAAAGACTGTCTTTATTCCATTGTATGTTCATGCCCCCTTTGTCAAATATTAATTGAGCATAGTGGTTTGGGTCAATATCTGGATTCTCTATTCTGTTCCATTGATCTATATGTCTGTTCTTGTGCCAGTACCAGGCTGTTTTGAGAACAGTGGCTTTGTAATATAGCTTGAAATCTGGTATTGAGATCCCTCCTACTTTATTCTTCTTTCTCAGGATTGCTGTGGCTATTCGGGGTCTTTTTTTATTCCAGATGAATTTTTGGAGAGTTCTTTCAAGGTCTGTGAAATATGCCATTGGTATTTTAATGGGGAGTGCATTGAACCTATAGATTGCTTTGGGTAGTATGGACATTTTGATGATGTTGATTCTACCAATCCATGAACATGGTATGTTCTTCCATCTGTTTACGTCTTCCTCTTTCTCTTTTTTCAGTGTCCTGTAGTTTTCCGTGTATAGGTCTTTTACCTTCTTAGTTAAGTTTATTCCTAGGTATCTTAATTTTTTTGGTGCGATGGTAAATGGGATTGCCTTTTTAGTCTCTCTGTCTGTAAGTTCACTATTGGTATATAGAAAGGCCATAGATTTCTTGGCGTTAATTTTGTATCCTGCTACATTGCCGAATTCATTTATTAAGTCTATTAGTTTTTTGACAGAGTCTTTCGGATTTTTTATGTACAATATCATGTCGTCTGCAAATAAAGACAGATTTACTTGTTCTTTTCCAATTTGGATGCCTTTTATTTCTTCTTCTTGTCTAATTGCAATGGCTAATACTTCCAGTACTATGTCAAACAGGAGTGGTGAGAGTGGGCATCCCTGTCCTGTTCCTGTTCTTAGGGGAAATGTTTTTAGTTTTTGTCCATTGAGTATGATGTTTGCTGTGGGTTTATCATATATAGCTTTTATTATGTTGAGGTATGAGCCTTCTATTCCCACCTTGTTGAGAGTTTTTATCAAGAAAGGGTGTTGAATTTTGTCAAATGCTTTTTCTGCATCAATTGATATGACTATGTGATTTTTATCTCTCAATTTGTTTATGCGATGTATCACGTTTATTGATTTGTGGATATTGTACCATCCTTGCATTCCTGGGATAAATCCTACTTGGTCATGGTGTATGATCTTTCTGATGTACTGCTGCAGCCGATTTGCTAGAATTTTGTTGAGGATTTTGGCATCTATGTTCATGAGGGATATTGGTCTGTAATTCTCTTTCATTGTGTTGTCTTTATCTGGTTTTGGTATTAGGGTGATGCTGGCTTCATAGAAGGAGCCTGGAAGTGTTCCTTCCTCTTGAATTTTTTGGAATAGTCTGAGGAGGATAGGTTTTAGTTCTTCCTTGAATGTTTGGTAAAACTCTCCTATGTAGCCGTCAGGCCCCGGGCTTTTGTTTGCCGGAAGCTTTTTGATGACTGCTTCAATTTCGTCCATAGTTATTGGCCTATTGAGCTGTTGAGATTCTTCTTGATTGATTTTTGGAAGGTTGTATTTTTCTAGGAATATGTCCATTTCCTCCAGGTTGTCCATTTGTTGGAATAGAGTTGTTCGTAGTATTTTGTAACAATCCTTTGTATCTCAGCGGGGTCTGTTGTTATTTCACCTCTTTCATTTCTGATTTTGTTTATTTGGGTCCTCTCTCTTTGCTTCTTGGTGAGCCTGGCTAGAGGTCCATCAATCTTGTTTATCCTTTCAAAGAACCAGCTCTTGGTTTTGTTGATCTTTTGTGTTGTTTCTTTGGTCTCTATGTCATTTATCTCTGCTCTGATCTTTGTTATTTCCTTCCTTCTGGTTACACTGGGCTTTTCTTGCTGCTCTTTTTCTAGCTTTTTGAGTTTTAGGGTTAGGTAATTTATTCCCATTGTTTCTTGTTTTTTGCAATAGGCTTGTAGAGCTATGAACTTCCCTCTCAAGACTGCTTTCACTGTGTCCCATAGATTTTGGATTGTTGTGTTTTCATTGTCATTTGTTGCCATGATGTTTTTTATTTCTTCCTTGATCTCTCTGGTGACCCAGTTCTTGTTTAATAGCATGCTGTTTAGTCTCCATGTGTTTGATTTCTTTGGATTGTATTTATTGTAGTTGATTTCCAGTTTTATGGCACTGTGATCTGAGAAGATGCTTGATATAATTTCCATCTTCTTGATTTTGAAGAGACTTTGCCTGTGATCCAGCATATGGTCTATATTTGAAAATGACCCATGTGCACTTGAGAAGAAGGTATATTCTGTGGCTGTGGGGTGAAATGTTCTGAAGATGTCAATCAATTCCACCTGGTCTAGTGAGTCATTTAGGATTGCTGTTTCTGTGCTGATTTTTTGTTTAGAGGATTTGTCCAATGGTGATAGTGGGGTATATAAGTCTCCTACTATGATTGTATTGCTATTAATCTCTCCCTTGATATCCTCCAGGAGTTTTTTTTATGTATTTGGGTGCTCCTATATTGGGAGCGTATATGTTTACCAGAATTATTTCTTCTTGTTGGATTTCTCCCTTTAGTATTATGAAGTGGCCTTCCTTATCTCTTGTTATGGCATTTACTTTGAGGTCTAATTTGTCAGATATAAGTATTGTTACCCCAGCTTTTTTTTCATTTCCATTTGCCTGAAAGATATTTTTCCATCCCTTCACTTTCAATCTCTGTGAGTCTCTTGTTCTGAGATGGGTCTCTTGTAGACAGCATATATATGGGTCATGTTTTTTTATCCATTCAGCCACTCGATTTCTTTTGATTGAAGCATTTAGTCCATTTACATTTAAAGTTATTACTGAAAGGTATTTGTTTGTAGTCATATCTATTTTTGTGTCTGTATTCCATCTTACCTGTTTATTTCTTCTTTTTACAGTATTCCCTTTAGCAATTCTTGCATTGCTGGTTTGGTGGTGATAAACTCCCTGAGTCTTTTTTTGTCTGCGAAGCTCCTGATTTCCCCTTCAATTTTGATTGATAGTCTTGCTGGATATAGTATTCTTGGATTCAGTCCTTTGCTTTGCAACACTTTGTATACCTCCTTCCATTCACTTCTAGCTTGTTGTGTTTCTGTTGAGTAATCATTTGATAATCTGATGGATGTTCCTATGTAGGTAACTCTCTGTCTCTCTCTTGCCACCTTTAAGATTCTGTCTTTATCATTTATATTTGCCATTGAAATTATGACATGTCTTGGTGTGGGTATTTTGGGGTTGATCCTGCTTGGGACTCTCTGTACTTGCATAACTTTTATCTTTCCCATGTCCGGGAAGTTTTCTGTCATTATTTCTTCAAATAGATTTTCTAATCCCTGCTGTTCTTCTTGTCCTTCTGGCAGCCCTATTATATGCATGTTACTTCGTTTCATGTTGTCCCGAAGCTCCCTTAGGCTTTCCTTCTGCTTTTTAATTTTTTTCTCCAATTGCTGTTCAGATTGAGCTTGTTTCTGTACCTGATCTTCTAACTCACTAATTCGGTCCTCTGCTTCTTGTAGTCTACTGTTGAAACTTTCCATGGTGTTTTTTATTGTAGCTATATCACTTTTCATTTCTTCCTGATTCTTGCATAAGTTGTTGATTTTCTCATCCATCCGATGTATAAATTCCATGACCATTACTCTGAACTCCTTTTCGGTCATGTTGCAAGCCTCAGTTTCAGTAATTTCCTTTCTTGGCGACTCCACATTTTCTTTCCTCTGTGAGTTGTTTCGTTTCCCATTCTGGCTATCACCAGAAAGCTCAGGCTTCCATTTGCATGGACCTGGGCCGTGTGCTGTGGGGACTTCGCTCCACCCGAGTTTCACTGAAGTGCTCTGACACTAGGACGTGTGGCTGCCTTTGGTTGGTGGGAACCAGACTTGCCCAGGGTCAGTGTCCCCAGTGTTCCGTGTGGTCTCATGTGCACACTTAGAATCAGGGGCCCTGTCTGCACCACACTATTGGTATGTGCCGAAAATGAGATCCTTAGCATGTGCCAGGAGTCAGAGTTTCCCTGTGTCTGCACCAAGAATCGAGTGTCAGAGTCTCTGTTGCCTTGTGCGGTTTCTTGTTGAGAATCAGGGTCCCTGTGTGTGCATGCACCAACAATTGGGGTCGCTGGCTCTTAGTGTGAATGTGCTGTGAGTCAGGGATCCCAGGCAGCTGTGTCTGGCGTGCCAAATTCCTTGAAGTGGAGCTGCGTCCTGTGTGTGCTCTCTCTACTGAGCCAAACCGGCTAGGGCACACACTCTCAAATTCCTGAAGGTGCTCTTGCTCCGTGCACTCTCCCAGATTCCCCGAAGGGGGGCGGAGTCCATCCTTCGCGCCAAATTCCCCAAAGGGAAGCCCCTCTGTGCACGCTCTAAGATTCCCCGGAGGGGAGCTGTGACCCGCAAGCCAAATTCCCCCAAATTCCCCGAAGGGGAGCCCTCTGTGCGCACTGACAGATTTCCCTGAAGGTGAGCTGCTTCTGTCCTGCTCGCCAAATTCCCTAGGGGGGAGTGCTTCCCTGCACAAAGCTTTGCAGCTTGGGCGAGGGGCCGGTCTATCAGTTACTTTGGCGCTATCGCGAGGCTGAGGGCGCTCTGCATCTTGGGCGAGGGGTGGGTCTATTAGTTACTATGGCGCTATCCCCGCGCTTGCGGGGAGGGGGATAGGCTCTTTGACTCACGGAAATCTGCTGCCGGGAAGTCTGGATTCTTGTTGTTTGTTGGTCTGAAGCTGTGATAGCAGTTCTCTGTCCCCAGTGGCTGCAGGGTCCTGGTTTGTGTCAGAAGCCAGGATGCAAGTCTCAAGGCAGCTCTGTTTCTCAGGATGGTGTGATCTTCGCGTCAGCACCAGCCAAGGAGAAGTGTCCGCTTTGTGCACAGGGCTCCGCCGTCTAGGACTGCCGGGTTAGGCAGCCCCTTGGAAGACCTGCAGAATCTAACTGACCCTAGCTCATACACACACACACACCACACACGTCTACACTCTCCTCTATGGGTTCCTCACTCACACTCTCTCTCTCCCTACCTTCCTGCCGGTCGCCATCTTTTTGTCTCCTGGGAGTTTCTTTGTCTACCCATTTTTGGTCTCACCAACTGATCTAGATGTCCAGTTGTGCAGGAGCTGCTCCTTGTGTGGCAGTGGCTCCTCAGGCTGTGGTTGCTCCTCAGGCAGTTGCTGAAGTTGCTTCTCCTCAGTTGACAGCAGCTCCTCTGGTTGGTGCTGTTCACAGCAGTGTTCTCCTCTGGCTGTTGGGGAATGCTGCTCGCACAGATGCTGTTCCTTGGACAAGGGTGGGCTGCTCATGAGGCTGCTGCTCCTTGTATAGGATTTGGCTGCATGCTGTGGTATTCCTCAGATGGGGTGGGCTGGTTGTGAGGCTGCCGCTTCTTAGACAGGGCCAGATTGCTTGCCGGGTTGGTGCTCCTCGTACGGGTGCAGTCTCCTTGCACAGCTGCTGCTCCTCAGATGGGTAATGGGATGCTTGCATGGCTGCTGCTCCTCAGGCGGGAGTGAGCTGCACTTGCAGCTGCTGTTCCTCGGATGGGGGAGGGCCACTCACACAGCTGCTGCTCATCGGACAGGTGCAGGCTGCATGTGGCTGCTGTTCCTTGGACCAGTGCGGGCTGCTCAGGGCTGCTGATCCTCAGACGTGGGCGGTCTGTTCATGTGGCTGCTGCTCCTCGTCCCAGGGCTGGTTGCTGGGGCGGCTGCTGCTCCTCTTATGGGGGCAGGCCGCTTGTGGCACTGCTGTTCCTCTTACAGGGGCAGGCTTCTCACACTGCTGCTTCTCCTTGGATGGGGGCAGGCTGCTCATGCAGCTGCTGTTCCTCGGACAGGTGCAGGGTGCGGGCTGCACACAGCTGCTGCTCCTTGGTTGGGGTTGCACTGCGCTGGGCTGCCACTCCTCAATCATGGGTAGGCTGCTCTTGAGGCTGCTGATCCTCAGATGGGGCGGGCTGCTCACGTCGTTGCTGCTCCTCAGACAGGGGAGTGGGCCACTTATTCAGCTGCTGCTCCTTGGACAGCGGAAGGCCATGTGAGGCTGCTGCTCTTAGGCCTGGGGTGGTCTGCTCGTGGGTCTGCTGTTCCTTGGACAGGAGTGGGCTGCTCATGTGACCAGATTATTATGACCACCTGACGTTTGTAGGCAAATTAGCCATACACTGCATCATATGGGATATGGAAGCCGAATGCTTGTTCGAACACCTTTGCTGGCTGCAGTTACTAAGATAAAATGTCTCCAATTTGCACAGGAACACAAGGATTGGACAGTTGAACATTGGAAAAAAAGTCATGTGGTCCGATGAATCACATTTCCAGTTGCACCATGCAGATGGCAGAGTGAGAATTTCACAGAAACAGCACAAAAGCATGCAACCCACATGCATGAGTACAACCCTTCAAGCTGGTGGGGGAAGTGTTATGGTTTGGGGCATGTTTTTCTGGCATGATTTGGGCCCTTTAATTTGTGTGGAACAACGTCTGAATAGCACAACATACCTAAGTATCGTTGCTGATCAAGTTCATCCTATCATGTTGATGGCGTATCCCAATGGAGATGGCTTCTTCCAACAAGACAATGTGCCATGCCACGGTGCTCGTATTGTGCAGGAGTGGTTTCAAGAACATGAGGGAGACTTTACTTTGCTTAGGTGGCCTCCACAATCACCAGATCTCAATCCAATTGAGCATTTGTGGGACGAAGTTAAAAGAGCCATCAGGCAACTGGTTCCACAACCATCAAATCTCACAGAACTGGACAGTCCTATTCATCAGGCATGGTGTCAGATTCCTCACATCACCTTTCAACATCTTGTGGAGTCAATGCCAAGAAAAATCGCCGCAGTACTGATGGCAAAAGGTGGCACATCAAAGTACTGATGGGGTGGTCATAATAATCTGGCCACTCAGTGTGTGTGTGTGTGTGTGTGTGTGTGTGTGTGTGTGTGTGTGTGTATACACACTAAATGGCCAGATTATTATGATCTCTGAATGCATAATAATCTGGTCACTCAGTATATATATATATATATATGTATGTGTGTGTGTGTGTGTATATATATATATATATATATATATATATATATATATATATATATATATATACTAGAGGCCCGGTGCATGAAATTCGTGCATGGGGGAGGGTGTCCCTCAGCCCAGCCTGCACCCTTTCCAATATGGGACCCCTCGGGGGATGTCCAACTGCAGGTTTAGGCCCGATCCCTGTGGAATCAGTCCTAAACCTGCAGTTGGACATCCCTCTCACAATCCGGGACTGCTGGCTCCTAACCGCTCACCTGCCTGCCTGATTGCCCCCTAACTGATCCCTTGCTGGCCTGATTGATACCTAACTGCTCCTCTGTGGGCCTGATTGCCCCCAAATACCCTCTCCTACTAGCCTGATCACCCCCAAGGCTTTTATTAGTATAGATATGACCCTGCACAGAAAATTTTACTAACCCTGTTGTACAATAAAGGCTTGGCGATTGAATCATTAGGACCAGACACCAAGATTTCCTTTCTTTGAATAGTGGATGGAATAATTATCTTGTCTTTAAGTTGCCCAGAAATTAAAATGAGATAATGACTTAGAAAAGTATAAAAGTATAAAAGCACCATATAAAGACAACTGTCTTTTTAATGAAGTGGTAAAATGAAAACACTATTTTTATTCTCCCCTTCCTTCCTTTACAGCTTTTATTTAAACTTTGAAATTTATAAAAATTTCACTCCAATTTTCATTTCTTTACATTCAATATTATTTTGTATTGGTTTCAGGTTTTATATTAGTTACAGAATAGTGGTTAGACAATCATATACTTTATAATGTGTTCCCCGATATTTCCAGTACCTATCTGGCATCATACCATCATTACAACACTATTGACTATATTCCCTATTTAAGTGACAATGGGTTAACAGGTTCCTTTTAGACTTTCTTTTGTGTTGCTCATCCTTCCTTTTCTTTCTCACTTCTTCCCTCATTTTCTTTATATAGTATCTCAATTGCCCATCAAAGCTCAGTGAAGGCACTGGGACACGCTTCATCCATTTTAAAGACCAGGAAACTGAGGCCAATTCCAGTTGGCTGTGGAACTTGACTCAGCACACAGGAAGCCCTCAGAGCAATGCTCTTTGCGCTTCCTAAGAGGCAGCTGCCCGGCAAACAGAACAAACCTTCCAGTCAGTCTTCCGAGCCTCTTTCTTGAGCACCTCTTCATTGCGGATGCTCAACATTCTTTCCTCTCCCAGTCCCCTGCCCCCCATTCTTTACTGCCCCTGCTTCTCTGAAGCAGGTGGAAGGCTTCGCACTCACTGCTTAGGCATGCTCTGCCATGAGGCAGGGTGTCACGGGCTTGCTTTTGGGTCAAGGCGGGAGCAGGAGTCGCCGCCTCTGAAGTGTGAAGGCCGCCTAAGCGAGGCCCATTAGCACTGGGAGCTTCTCTGAATCACATCAGTCAGTCCAGTACCCTGCAGTGCAGCACTCCTCCACTGAGGTGGCACCACCCCACTGAGGTGGCACCACCCCTCAACCCCCGCCTCAGGGGTGAGGGTCCTTGCCCTTCTGCCCGGGAGGCCTTCCATGCCACTTGATCCCTGGATGGGCCCACCCCGTCTTGGGGCCACTGCAGAACCTCTGTCTCTGCAGATGAGGCAGATCCCTGCCCTGGATCTCCGCTAAGCTATGAATCTGTGGTCAGAGGCCCAGTCTGTGTCTCAGCAACCCTATGCCTGCAATGTTCCCAGGGACCCCTGGGAGCAGCTAGGTGGGTCCGACCTCGCCTTCCTGGGGCAGTGCTGTTCCCAGGAACCCCCAGGAGCAGCTAGGTGGGTTGGGCCTTGCCTCCCCAGGGCCTCGATCATCCCAGGGACCCCCGGGAACAGCTAGGCAGGTCCGGCCTCGCCTACCCAGGGCGGCGCTGTTCCCAGGGACCTCTGGGAGTGGCTAGGCAGGTCCGGCCTCGCCTCCCCGGGGCGGCGCTGTTCCCAGGGGCCCCCAAGAGTGGGTAGGTGGGTCCGGCCTCACCTCCCCGGGTCTGCGATCATCCCAGAGACCTCTGGGAGTGGCTAGGTGGGTTCAGCCTCACCTCCCTGGGGCCTCGATCATCCCAGGGACTCCCGGGAGTGGCTAGGCGGGTCCGGCCTCGCCTACCCAGGGCGGCGCTGTTCCCAGGGACCTCCGGGAGTGGCTAGGTGGGTCCGGGCTCGCCTCACGGGGCCACGATTGTTACAGGGACCCTCGGGAGCAGCTAGGCAGGTCCAGCCTCTCCTCCCCAGGGTGGCAATGTTCCCAGGGATCCCTGGGAGTGGCTAGGCGGGTCCGGCCTCACATCCCCGGGGCCTCGATCATTCCAGGGACCCCCGGGAGTGGCTAGGCGGGTCCAGCCTCGCCTCCCCAGCGCGGCAATCTTCCCAGAGACCCCCGGGAGTGGCTAGGCAGGCCGCTGCCCCTCCTGGGAAATGCAATGTACGCGGACCCCTCCTGTGGTGTTTGGTGCTGCCCACCCCACCACCTCCCCGACCGATGGACTGGTATCTTGTGGATGGCGTCTGGTGCTGCTTTCAGGGCCTCCTCTGCCCCCGATGGACCCATACCCCCCGAAGCAGGCCATGGTGCTGCCAGCCCTGCCTTCATATGCAAATTAACCACCATCTTTGGTGGGTTAATTTACATACTCACTTTGATTGGCTATGGGCATAGCAAAGGTACGGTCAATTTACATATTTGTCTATTATTAGGTAAAATTAGTTGCGCTGTGCATGAATCCATGTGCCAATAGCTTGCCAGTAGCTCGCTGCCACACTCCAGTAGCTCTCCACCCACTGCCCCGCTTTCTTGTAGCTCCCCCTGTCCCCCCTCCCCCCACCCACCCTCATGACTTGATGCCCTGTCTGCTCCTCTAGCTCTCCACCACCCGCTTATAGCCAGTAGCTTTCTGCAGCCCTCCGGTAGCTCTCTGCCCACTGCCCCACACTACTGTAGCATCCTCTGCGCCACTGCCCCTCCTCATAGCTTGCTGCCCTGCCCCCTCCTGTAGCTCTCCACTGTCCACTTGTAGCATGCTGCCACACTGTCCTGCTGATCTGTGATCTGGTCATTATACAGTTGGTCATTACGCTTCATAGTGTATCGACAATTTGCATATTACATCTTTATTATATAGGATATATATACGTATATTTTTTCTTTTATATATATATTTTTTCTTTTTTTGTATTTTGTTTTTTACTTTTCTTCTTATACACTCGTTTTCCTTATACCTCCTCTATACTGAATTGTGGCTATTTTCCCATTCATTCAATTCCTTGACCTTACCTTCTGGAAATAAGCTCTGCCTCCTCAGAGTTATCTGGGTATTTGCTGTTTGGAGGTTTGTTCTGTGCATTTTTTGGATTAGTTTTTGTTTGTAGTTTTCACTCATCTCTGGGTGTTTATTGTTTACATTTTTTTGGATTAGTTGCTGTTTTATTGGAGTTTTCCCCCATATACATATATTTTCCCCCTTCTTATTCTTCTCTTTCTTTTCTCTCTTACATTTTCCTTTTCTCAATATCATTTTTGCACTCTTTTTTATTCTCTAATTCTCTTTTCTGTGGTGGTCACCTTTATTTGGGGGTATTAGTATTGTGAATACATTTGTGTTTGGTGCCCTGTGCATTGTGTCTTGTTGTGTTGTATTTTGTGCCTTTAAGTGAATGCAGGAGAGAGAGCTACATAATCAGAAACCCTGACAGGAGCAATCATGGGGAAACAAAGAAACAGCGCACATAAGAAAAAAAAGTAGGATTCACCAGAAAAGTAAGTAAATGAATTGGAGGCAAGAAATATGACAGAGAAAGAATTTTGAGCAATGGTCATAAAGTCACTGAGCAGGACGGAAGACAATTTCAACAATATGTGAAAGAACCAAGAGGAAATGAAGAAGAACCTAGAAGAGATGAAAAATGACATTGCAGCAATATAGAACTCAATAGAAAGTGTCAACATAGACTAGAATAAGCAGAGGACCATATCAGTGAACTAGATGACAAGGTAGGAAAAAAGACCCAAGCATAACAGCATCTAGAAAAAACACTTAAAAAACGGGAGGAGAGCCTAAGTGAACTTTGGGACAACATGAAACAAAACAACATCCGCATATTAGGGGTGCCAGAAGGAGAGGAAACAGGGCAAGGAATAGAAAACCTGTTTGAAGAAATAATGACAGAAAACTTTCCTTATATAAGGAAGAAAAAACTCACACAAGTCCAAGAAGCTCACAAAGTCCCAAACAAGATGAACCCAAAAAGACCCACACCAAGACACATTATAATTAAATTGGCAAACACCAACCAAAAAGTAAGAATCTCAAAGGCTGCCAGAGAAAGACAGAAAGTTACCTACAAAGGATCTCCCATCATATTAACAACTGATTTCTCAACAGAAACACATCAGGCCAGAAGGAAGTGGAAAGAAATATACAAAGTCATGCAAAGAAAGGGTTTGAATCCAAGAATACTATACCCAGCAAGGCTGTCAATCAAAATTGAGGGTAAAATCAGGAGCTTCACAGACAAAATAAGACTAAGGGAGTTCATTGCCATCAAACCAGCAATGCTAGAAATAATGAAGTGTCTGCTAAAAAGAAGAAATAGGAAGTGAAGGAGGAACACAGGCAAAAAGAATAAAAATGGCAACAAAAAAAATACATACGAATAATAACTTTAAATGTAAATGGATTAAATGCCCCAATCAAAAGACATAGGGTAGCTGACTGGATAAAAATATACCACATATCTGCTGTCTCTAGGAAACCCACCTTAGAACAAAGAACTCACACAGACTGGTGGTGAAGGGATGGAAAAAGGTTTTTCAGGGGAATGGAAATGAAAAATACCCTGGGGTAGCAATACTTATATCTGAAAAATTAGACCTAAAAGTGAAGGCCATAACAAGAGATAAAAAAGGCCACTTCATAATACTAAAGGGAGAAATTCAACAAGAAGATATAACTCTAGTAAACATATATGCACCCAATACAGGAGCACCAAAATACATAAAAAAATCTTCTGGAGGATATCAAAGGACAGATTGACAGAAATACAATCATAGTAGGGGACTTTAAACTTTTGCACTCGGATGTTGAGTGTGACTCGACACGGTTAGCATCGGTAGCAAAGGGTTAGTGAGTGCAAAGGGTTAATACCCTGCTGACACCACTGGACAAATCCTCTAAACAAAAAATCAGCAAAGAAACAGCAATCTTAAATTACTTACTAGATCAGATGGAATTAATTGACATCTTCAGAACATTCCACCCAAAAGCCACAGAATATACACTGAGTGGCCAGATTATTATGATCTTTAAATGCATAATAACCTGGCCACTCAGTGTATATCCTATATAATAAAAGGTTAATATGCAAATTGTTCCCTCAACCAGGAGTTCAATCAGCAGGCAGGCTGACCGAACACCCATGTCCCCTCCCCTGGCCAGGCTGGCCAGTCCCCACCAAGCATGCATGAATTCATGCACTGGGCCTCTAATACTGAATGGCCAGATCATTATGGGTTCAGAGATCATAATAATAATCTGGCCACTCACTCTATATTCTTCTCAAGTGTACATGGTTCATTTTCAAAGATAGACCACATATTGGGACACAGGCAAAGTCTATTCAAATTCAAGAAGATGGAAATCATATCAAGCATCTTCTCAGATCACAATGGCATAAAACTAGAAATCAACTACAATAAAAACAATAAAAAACAAACACCTGGAAGCTAAGTAGCATTTTATTAAACAAATAGAGGCCCGGTGCATGAAAATTCATGCACTGGAGGAGGGTCCCTCAGCCTGGCCTGCCCCTCTCATAGTCTGGGAGCCCTCAGGGGCAGGAAGAGACCCAGCGATCAGGGGAAGGCAATGCCCCCATTACACCTCTGCTGCAAGCCTGGTTACCTGAGCCTCGGGTAGCCCTGGGGGGCTGGGCAGCCACCATCAAAGGCTTGCCTTTACCTCGGGCCAGCCCTGAGCATCCTGGAAGCCACCAACCGAGTCTTGCCTGTGCATCAGGCGTTGGCTGGGAAGCCACCATCTGAGGGTTGCCTATGCCTCCCATGTCATCGGGGCAGCCGCCATCCAAGGCTTACCTGCACCTTGGGCCAACCTTGGGATGCTGGGCAGCCAACATCTGAGGTTTGCCTGTGCCTCAGGCCAGCCCTGGAAGGCTGGGGAGCTGAGGGAACTGGGGGACTCCAGAGGCAAGTGTGCAGAGCGGCCATTCCCACCTGGGGGAGGGCCTGACTGTGCCGTGCGCCTGCTACCCCAGCAGGGCTGAGGGGACTGGGGGCCGCCATTTTGTGGCTGTGGGCACCACCATCTTTGAGGCATTGCAGTCAATTAGCATATTCCCTCCTTATTGGCTGTGGTTGCTGCCATCTTAGTGAGGGTGGGATGGTCAATTAGCATATTCCCTCTTTATTAGATAGGATGACTCACTTACCAGAGAGATCAAAGAAGAAGTAAGCATCATGGAAAAAACGATAATGAAAACACAACAATACACAGTGAAAGCTGTCTTGAGAGGGAAGTTCATAGCTCTACCGGCCTACCTGAAAAAAACAAGAAACAATGGTAATAATTATTTAACCATACAACTCAAAGAATTAGAAAGAGAACAACAAGAAAAGCCCAGCCTTAGCAGAAGGAAGGAAATAATAAATATCAGAGTGGAGATAAACAACATAGGGACCAAAAAAACAATACAAAAGATCAACAAAACCAAGAGCGGGTTCTTTGAAAGGATAAACACGATTGATGAACCTCTTGCCAGGCTCACCAAGAAGCAAACAGAGAGGACTCGAATAAACAATATTGGAAATGAAAGAGGTGAAGAAACAACTGATCCCACAGAAATACAAACAATTATGAAAAATAGTATGAACAACTCTATTCCACCAAATTGGACAACCTAGATGAAATGGACATATTCCTAGAAAAATACAACCTTCCAAAACTCAATCAAGAAGAATGAAAAAACCTGAATAGGCCAATAACTATCACAGAATTTGAAGCAGTCATCAAAAAGCTTCCATCAAACAAAAGCCCTGGTCTGGATGGCTTTACAGGGGAGTTCGACCAAGCATTCAAAGTAAAACTAAAACCTATCCTCCTCAGACTATTCCAAAAACAAAAGGAAGACACACTTCCACGCTCTTCCTATGAAGCCAGGATAACCCTAATCCCAAAACCAGATGAAGACACTATAAAGGAAGAGACTTACAGGCCAATATCCCTGATGAACATAGATGCTAAAATCCTCAACAAAATTCTAGTAAACCGGATCCAGCATTACATTAGAAAGATCATAAACAATGACCAAGTGGGAATTATTCCAGGGATGATAGGATGGTATAACATCCGCAAATCAATAAATGTGATACATCACATAAACATATACAGAGACAAAAAGCACATAATCATATCAATTGGTGCATAAAAGGCATTGCACAAAGTCCAACACCCTTTTCTGATAAAAACGCTCAGCAAAGGGGATAAAGGATTATACCTCAACATAATAAAAGCCTTATATGACAAACCTACAGCCAACATCATACTCAATGGGCAAAAAGTAAAACCATTTCCATTAAAAACAGGAATAAGACAGGGATATCCACTTTCACCACTCCTCTTCTACATAGTACTGGAAGTGCTAGCCAAAGTGATCAGAAGGAAGAAGAAATAAAAGGCATCCAAATTGGAAAAGAAGAAGTAAAATTGTCATTATTCGCAGATGACATGATACTGTACATAAAAAACCCTTAAGACTCCGTCAAAAAACTAATAGACTTAATAAATGAATTCGGCAATGTAGCAGGATACAAAATTAACGCCAAGAAATCTATGGCTTTTTTTATTCACCAGTAGTGAACTTACAGAAAGAGAGTTTAAAAAAAGAGTCCCATTTAACATTGCACACACAAAAAAATAAGATACCTAGGAATAAACTTAACTAAGGAGTTAAAAGACCTGTACTCAGAAAACTACAGGACATTGAAAAAAGAGATAGAGGAAGAAATAAACAGATGGAAGAACATACTGTGTTCACGGATTGGTAGAGTTAACATCATTAAAATGTCCATACTACCCAAAGCAATCTATAGATTCAATGCACTCCCTATTAAAATACCAACAGCATATTTCACAGACCTAGAAAGAACTCTCTAAAATTTCATCTGGAATAAAAAAAAAGACTCTGAATAGCTGCAGAGATCCTGAGAAAGAAGAACAAAGTAGGAGGGATCTCAATACCAGATATCAAGATGTATTACAAAGCCACTGTTCTCAAAACGGCCTGGTACTGGCACAAGAATAGACAAATAGACCAATGGAATAGAATAGAGAACCCAGAAATCGACCCAAACCTTTATGCTCAGTTAATATTTGACAAAGGAGGCATGAACAAACAATGGAGTCAAGACAGTCTCTTCAATAAATGGTGCTGGGAAATTTGGTCAGATACATGCAAAAAATAAAACTAGACCACCAACTTACACCATACACAGAAATAAACTTAAAATAGATAAAGGACTTAAATGAAAGTCAGGAAACCATAAAAATATTAGAGGAATCCACAGGCAGCGAAATATCAGACATATGCTGAAGCAATTTCTTAACCAATACAGCTCTCAGGGCAATGGAAACTAAAGAGAAAATAAACAAATGGGACTACATCAAAATAAAAACCTTTTTCACAGCAAAAGAAACCATCAACAAAACAACAAGAAAGCCCACAGCATGGGAGAACATATTTGCCAATGTTATCTCCTATAAGGGTTTAATCTCCAACATTTACAGGGAACTCATACAACTTAACAAAAGGAAGATAAAGAACCCAATAAAAAAAAAAACGGGCAAAGGACCTAAATAGATACTTTTCGAAAGAAGACATAAGGAAGGCCAAGAGACATATGAAAACATGCTCAAAGTCACTAATCATCCGAGAGATGCATATCAAAATGACAATCAGGTACCATGTCACAGCTGTCAGAATGGCTATCATCAACAAATCAACAAATATCAAGTGCTGGTGAGGATGCGGAGAAAAAGGAACCCTTGTGCACTGCTGGTGGGCATGCAGACTGGTGCAGCCACTGTGGAGAACAGTATGGAGTTTCTTCAAAAACCTAAAAATGGAACTCCCATTTTACCCAGTAATCCCACGTCTAGTAGTATATCCCAAGAAAGTAGAAACACCATTCAGAAAGGATATATGCACCCCTATGTTCATAGCAGCACAATTTACAATAGCTAAGATTTGGAAACAGCCTAATTGTCCATCAGCAGATGAGTGGATTAAAAAACTGTGGTACATCTACACAATGAAATACTATGCTGCTGTGAAAAGGAATGTACTGCTACCATTTGCAACAACATGGATGGAACTGGAGAGCATTATGCTAAGTGACATAATTCACTCAGTGAAAGATGAATATCACATGATCTCACTCATTTGTGGATTATAATGAACAACGTAAACTGATGAACAAACACAGATCCAGAGACAGAGAAGCATTGATCAGACCTTCAAACATCAGAGGGAAGGTAGGGGAGCATGGGGGTAAGGGGGAGAGATCAACCAAAGGACTTGTATGCATGCATATAAGCCTAATCAATGGACACAGACAACAGGGAGCGAGGGTTAGGGCAGGATTTGGGGCGGTGGGTGGGACAATGGGAGGATAAGGACACATTTGTAATACCTTAATCAATAAAGGGGAAAAAAGAACATCTCATACCCTTTGAGACATCATGGAGACACTTGGAGAGTATCATGTTAAGTAAAATAAGCCTGTCATGGAAATACAAGTATCACATGATCTCACTCATATATGGAATCTAATGAACAAAATAAACTGATGGACAAAATAGATCCAGAGACATATAAGCATAGAACAAACTGTGGAATCTCAGAGGGAAGATGGGGGAGGGTCGGGGAGAGGGAAGGGATCAATTGAAGAATTTGTATACATATATGCATAATCCATGGACACAGAATCTATGGTGGTGAAGGCCAGGGGCAGTGGCTAAGGTGGGCAATGAGCAGTCAAAGCGGGGATAAGGGGAACATATTTAATACTTTCAATAATTAAGATTTAATTTAAAAATATAAAATAAAATAAAATATGGTGCCAACAACTCCCCCTCCAAAAAAATACCCTAAATGTACAATTATGGTATGACTCAGCAATTGTATTTCTCAGCATTTTATTTCGAGAAATAAAAACTATGGTTGCATAGAAATCTATGCACCACCATTTACACATAACACTCATTTATTTTATATAATATTTCATGTATTAATAACCACTAATCCAGGGAGGAGGAACCAAGATGGCGGCAAAGTTAAACAACTAAACTGCCGCCTCGCACAACAATTTCAAAAATACAACTAAAAAACAAAACGTCTACCACCCAGAACCACGGGAAAGCTGGCTGAGTGGTAGATTTACAACTAAGAAGAGATGGGAGCGCAAACGCTGGAGAGCTGAGGTACTGAGGCGCGTGCGAAGCATGTTGGTGGTGGGCAACTGGGCGCGTGGCTTTTCTTCAAACCGAAGGGAGACAAACTCCCGATCACTCTGAACTCCAGTTTCTGGGGACACGCGGGGGACCCAGACGCCTACAGGGAGAAGCTGGACTCTCGGCCATTGGTCAGAGAGTAAGAGTGACTTTTCTGCAGAGGTGCACCCAGCAATCAGGGTTTGCTGTGCTGGAGTGCGCGACACGAGGACTTGGAAACGCGGAAAGGCAGAGATGGCTGAAGGCAGCCATGGCCGTTGGCCACGCCCCAACCTAGTGATGCCCTGAGACTCTGCCCTGCCCTGAGACCCTGCCCCGCACATTCTACAAACTTGCCCAGGCTCCACACAGTGGCTTTTACATATAAATGGCCTGTTCTGTGGCAGCTCAACCAAATTAACTGCAGCTCCAGTCAGACTGCTCCAAAACCGCCCAAGCAAAGAGGAGAAAACTGTAGCTCTTGCTGTAGCTCCTGCTGGGAGGCCTCAGACCTGCACCCCATTGGAGATCCAGACACTAGGGTATCTAGTGGTCGGTGTGGATGACACCAGATTTCAACCACTCTCATAAGGGACACATTCAAGAGGCAGACTCAGTGAGCACCAAAGCCCTACTGTGTCTCCAGCACAGCAATTCTTCCATTATAGACACAGCAGGTCCTCACAGCCAATTGGCCTGGAGGTCAATTCCTCCCAGTGTACCAACAGCGATCAAGGCTTTTAACTACACCAAGACTTTCCACTCAGCCCACAAAGGGGTGTACCAAGAGCGACCACCTAGAGTGATTGGGGAAGCTGAGCTACCGGCCCCTATAGGTCACTGACCACACAAAGCCACTCCATCAACACAGGGAGGCAGCCAAAATGCAGAGACACCGAAGTATGTCATGAGTAGGAGAGATGGGGGAAAGCAAACTAATGGACGACAGTGTTCAGAACCACATTTATAAGGTTACTCAAGAATCTTCTAAAAACCTCTGAGAAACTTGAAGAGACCTTCAAGGACCTTAGTGAGAATACCAAAAAAAAAAAAAAAAAAAAGGAAAAGGACCAGTCAGAAATTATGCATACACTGTCTGAAATAAAGAATATACAGACACTCAACTGTAGACCACCATACCCAAAGAGTCAAACCAAAGATCTGGAATATGAGGAAGAAAAAAACACCCAACCAGAGAGGAGGAAAGAAAGAAGAATCCAAAAGTGTGAGGACAGCATAAGGAGCCTCTGGGATGGCTTTAAGCATACCAATATCTGAATTTTAGGGGTGCCAGAAGAAGAAAGAGAGCAAGATACTGAAAACCTATTTGAAGAAATAATGACAGAAAACTTCCCCCACCTGGTGAAAGAAATAGACTTTCAAGTTCAGGAAGCACACAGAACCCCAAACAAGAGGAATCCAAAGAGGACCACACCAAGACACATCATAATTAAAATGCCAAGGGCAAAAGACAAAAAGAGAATCTTACAAGCAGCAAGAGAAAAACAGTTAGTTTCCTACAAGGGAGCACCCATATGACTGTCAGCTGATTTCTCAACAGAAACTATGCAGGCCAGATGGGAATGGCAAGAAATATTCAAAGTGATGAATAGTAGGAACCTACAACCAAGACTACTCTACCAAGCAAAGTTATCATTCAGAATTGAAGGGCAGGTAAAGAGCTTCACAGATAAGAAAAAGCTAAGGAGTTCATCACCACCCAACCAGTATTATATGAAATGCTGAAAGGTATTCATTAAAAAGAGGAAAAGAAGAAAAAAGTAAAGATAAAAATTATGAACAACAAATACATATCTATCAACAAGTGATCCTAAAAATCAAGTGAATTAAAAATCTGAGGAACAGAATAAACTGGTGAACATAATAAAACCAGAGGCATAGAATGCGAGCGGATTGATAATTCTCAGGGGGAAAGGGGTGTCTGTGTGGGGGGTACGGGAAGAGACTGGACAAAAATCATACACCTATGGATAAGGACAACAGGGAGGAGGTAAGGGCAGAGGGGGGGTGGGTACCGGGTGGTGGGGAGATATGGAGGGAAAAAAGGAGAAACAATTGTAATAATCTGAACAATAAAGATTTGTTAAAAATAAATAAATAAAATAACCACTAATCCAATTTGCTAAAACAATGATGGAAATTTGACTTATTTTCATTTTCAACATTTAAAATAATGCTTTTATGAATATCCTTGTAGCTTTCTTCTTGATCACATGCATGAGAATTTTCCTAAGATGAATATTTAGAAATGAAATTTTAGGGTCATAGGTTGATATACATTTTCAACTTTACTAGTTACCGAAAATTACTCTACAAAATGGAGCCAATTTATGTTTCCTCCAACACTGTATAAAAGTTTCAGCTTTTTTTGTCTTTGCCTATATTTGGTATGCCATACTTAAAAATTTCTATCAACCTAATGTTTGTCAAATACGTAATTTCTGTTTTTACTTGGATTTCCCTAGTTAAGTGTGAGGTTGAGTGTATTTTCACATGTTTATTGGCCAATTGGGTTTCCCCTTCTATGAACAACATGGACATATTATATGCTCATTTTTCCTATTGGAGTTTTGCCTTTTTCTTATTGATATGGTATAACTTATATATCCTCTCTAATAAAATGGTAATATGCAAATTAACCATCACTCCGCTACATAAGCCATGCCCACCAGCCAAGCCACGCCCACCAGCCAAGCCACGCCCACCAGCCAATCAGGGCGAGTATGCAAATTAACCTCAGCCAAGATGGCTACAGCCACAGAGAGCAAGGTTTCCCAGGTAACAGAGCACGCCAAGCTTTCCATAGCCATTGCAGGCCTAAGCCTCCACTCAAGCTACAAAGTTTCAATTATAGAAGGTAAACAAATTCAAACAAATGGCGGCAGAATGGAGCTTGAGAGAGCAGGCCAGGGTTGCCGGCGGCAACAGGGGAAGCAAAGCTTTCCGCACACCCTGGCCGGGACCACCCGCTTAAGGCTACAAAGTTTCAATTGTAGAAGGTGAATTAACTGCCACAGAAATGGCTGCTGTCCCAGAGGGAGCAGAAGGCTTGGCTCCACTCCAGGCTACAAAGTTTCAATTGTAGAAGGAAAATAAATTCCAGATACCAGGGCCTCCGCTTGGGTCGCCAGGGGGTGTGGCCAGCCTGCAAACCACCACAGGCCCCTGGCTCAGGCCACCCCACGCCCCAAGGGAACCCCCACCTAATCCGGGACACCCTTCAGGGCAAACCAGCTGGCCCCCACCCGTGCACCAGGCCTCTATCCTATCTAATAAAAGAGTAATATGCAGATTGACCATCACTCCAACACACAATATGTCTGCCCCCATGTGGTCAAATATCCTGCCCCCATGTGGACACAAGATGGCCACCACAAGATGGCCAGCAGGAGAGGGCAGTTGGAGGTGATCAACCCTGCAGGAGAGGGCAGTTAGGGGTGACCAGGCTGGCAGAGGAGGGAAGTTGGGGGCAAACAGGCTGGCAGGGGAGCAGTTAAGCATCAACCAGGCTGGCAGCAGAGTTGTTAGGGGGTGATCAGGCTGGCAGGCAGAAGTGGTTAAGGGCAATCAGGAAGGCAGGCAGGCAAGCAGTTGGGAGCCAGCAGCCCTGGATTGTGAAAGAGATGTCCCCCAGGATCAGGCCTAAACAGGCAGTCGGACATCCCTCCAGGAGTCCCAGATTGGAGAGGGTACAGGCTGGGCTGAGGGACAACCCCCCTCCGTTAACAAATTTTGTGCACCGGGCTTCTAGTATATATATAAAGACATTAATCTTTTATCAGTTATATAAGATTCAAATATATTTCCTCAGCCTACTACTTATCTTTTAATGTTTTGATGCTATCTTTTGTCTTCAGAGGCTTTAAATTCTCCTATAATCAAATTTACCATTATCCTATATAATAAAAGGCTAATATGCAAATTGTCCCCTTGACCAGGAGTTTGACCAGGGGGTAGGGCCAGCTGGCCAACCGCCCGTGGCCTCTCCCCCTGGCCAGCCCTGCCCCTGATTGGTTCCCCCCACCCCAATCCGGGCAGGTGGGCCAGACCCCACCCGTGCACAAATTCGTGCACCGGGTCTCTAGTTTTTCTATAAGATTTCTGCTTTTTGCCTCTTGGTGAAGGTCTTTTTTTTAATCACAAGAATTTAAAGATAGTCTCCTAGATTTCCTTCTAATAATTTTAAAGTTCCACTCTTTATAATCAAGTCTTTAAAATTTCTGAAGTTTATTATTATGTACCATGTGAGGTGATCTAATTTAATTTTTTCCATATGAAAGTTAATCCCAATTTCATCTGTTGAATATTCCATGCTTTCCTTACTTTAGCCCAGTTAAACAGATATCTATACCATCTATTTTCTAAACATTGTTCTAGGCACTTTGAATACAGTATTAAGACAAATAAAACTATTGCTAATCATTAATTATATTTCATTAAATCTGTTGCCCTTGTTGAGTTTGTATTCTACTTTGGAGAGACATATAATAAACATGATAAATAAGTATTTTATGTAGTATGTTGGAAGATGACAAGTGTTATGGAAAGAAACTGAGCAGTATAAGGGAAATTGGGAGTGTTAGATTGGGAAGAATGATTATAACTTTAAATAGGGTGGTCTAGTTTTATCACATTATGAAGTTGATATTTGTAGAAAGACTTGAGAGAAGTGAGGGAGTTGGCATGTGAACATTTGGGGGATAATAAAGCTAATACTTGCACACACTATCTACACTAATAAAAGAGAAACATGCAAATTGACTGTCACTCCGCTATGCCCACCAGCCAATCAGGAGTAAGTATGCAAATTAACCCAAAAAAGATGGCAGCGGCCATGGAGCTGGAGCGAGCAGGAGGCTTGGGTTGCCCCTGTTGACAGAGGAAGCCAAGCTTCCCAGCTGCCCTGGCCGCCGCTGAAGGAGTGGCTAGAAGCCTGGGTCGCTGGGAGCGACCCAGGTTTCCAGCCCGCCCTGGCCTCCGTTCAAGGAGGGCTGGGAGCCTGGGTCACTGGGGGGCGTGGCCAGCCTGAAAACAGCCCTCAGCCCCTCACCCAGGCTGGCCACACCCCCACAGGGTGAGGGTCCCTGCTGGGGGGCATGGCCAGCCTGAAAACAGCCATTAGCCCCTCACACAGGCTGGCCAGTCACCCCAACAGGAACCTCCACCCTGAAGGGGGTGGGGCAAGCTTGTAAACAGCACTCAGCCCATCACCTAGGCTGGCCACGCCCCCCAGCAGGGACCCTCACCCCATGGGGGCATGGCTGGCCTGCAAACCACCACAGGCCCCTTGCCCAGGTTGCCCAGGCCCCAAGGGAACCCTCACCCTGATCCGGGACACCCTTTAGGGCAAACTAGCTGGCCCCCACCCTTGCACCAGGCCTCTATCTATACTAATAAAAGGGTAATATGCTAATTAGACTGGGAGACCTTCCAGGAGACCTTCTGGACATTCTTCTGGACAAATCCATGATGGTAGGGCTGAGGTAGAGGCAGTTAGAGGCCAAGAGGGGAGGGAAGTTGTGGGTAATCAGGCCAGGATGGGACAGCAGTTGTGGGTGATCAGGCCGGTGGGGGGTGGGGCAGTTGGGGGTGAGCAGGCCATCAGTGGGGGTCAGCTGGTGGTGATCAGGACAGTGGGGGGGCAGTTTGGGGTGAGCAGGCCAGCAAGGGGGCAGTTGGGGGCAAGCAGGCCAGTGGGGAGGGCAGGTGGGGGTGAGCAGGCCAGTGGGTAGGGCAAGTGGGGGCAAGCAGGCCAGCAGGGGGGGAAGTTGGGGGCGAGCAGGCCAGTAAGGGGGCAGTTGGGGGTGATAAGGCTGGCTGGGGTAGCATTTGGGAGCAAGCAGGCTGGCGGTGGGGGGCAGTTGGGGGCGAGCAGGCCAGCAGGCAGAGTGGTTAGGGACAATCAGGCAGGCAGGTGAGCAGTTAGAAGCCAGCAGTCCCGGATTGTGAGAGGGATGTCAGACTGCCGGTTTAGGCCCAATCCCTGTAAACCAGCAGTAGGACATCCTTTGAGGGGTCCCAGATTGGAGAGGGTGCAGGCCGGGCTGAGGGACCCCCCCTTCCCAAGCACGAATTTCATGCACCGGGCCACTGGTTTACTAAATAAGTAAAATATTACATATATTTACTGATTTAATCATCACAATAACAGATGTTTCACAATAACTAATATTTGTGAATTTCCTTGATCATCAACATTGACTTCCATACACAAAAAAGTACTTTCCCCCTGAACTCATGCCTGATACCTCTCTTCTGCCAGTGATCCTTCTCTAAAGATGGGAGAGAAAATGTCTTAGTGAGTAGCTGAGAGTTCTTTGAAAAAATATATGTTTGTGAGATTGAAACCAGACACAATGGGTCCGAGGCCGCCAGTCACTACTTGAGCCAAATTAAGCAGAGATGGGGTTGAATCATATATGAGTGTTTATTCCAATGATGCCGGCAGTATGGGGAGAGCAGTCAGTCACCCTGGAAAGTCTGCTCCGATCCCCCTCACAAGTTGGCTGATTATATACACACATGAAGTAGAAGATTAGCTGCAAGTGTAACAGGGTAGGGGGAGAGTAAAGTCTGCAGTCCGGCCTTCAGGAGTTCAATAACAAGTTGGCTAATCTTCTATGATGTTACAAACAGCTCAGCCTGTTCCTGGGACTGGAGAATGGTCATCACTCCTGAGAAAAATTCCTGGAGGGGGTCCGGGTCCAGGTACAGCAAAGTGAGTCCTGCCCTTGGTCTGTTCTCAAAATGTATTTCTTTTCTGAGTAATGGACCCATCGAGGCATCTTATATTTTTAAAGTCTTGTTTCATCCTTCAGTTTCCCAGGGTCTGTAAGAAAACTTCTCATCAGTAGTTAGTAAGATGACTGACTTAATTGTTAAGCAACTGTGGCTCTATTCTTATTAATGCCATTCCCCAGTATCAAGATGATCTAGTCCAGGCTTTGTAAAAGTTTTTTCTACAGAACATTAGTCCATGAGATGCTTGGGACTAAAGGTGGTGGGTTCTGAGCTTAAAAAAAAATAGCCTGGTAAACTCTTTATGCTAAGTTGTCTTTATGGAGACTTGTGTCATATTTTAAGAATCTTAAAGGCCCTGAGAAATTTCATGATAAAGAAAACCAATTTTGTGTAGCCCATCACCGTTTAAAGGCTTTTGAACACAGAACCTTTTTCCTTGGAGCTCAGACAACAAAGAACACCTATTAACATCCACATACCTCACACTGGGAAACATTGATTTTGTTTACCCCCCTGCTCTCTGGTATATGTAAAACAAACAAAGCCATCTATTCTAGATTGTCTTTTAGAAACAGTTTGCAGCTTCCACTGTAGTGTAGCAAATCCTATACCATGAGGACATTTTCTCTAATATCTATTCTGAATCCCCTTTTTTTAAGTTTTAAAAATCTATCTATTCTTACATCCTCACTGGAAATAAAAGTATTTTTAGTTTTGATGCAAAATGAATTGCTTATATTTACAGAATGCTTATGATGCAAGAAGAAAAATTTAAGATATTGCTGGACAAGGATGTTGCAACCATTGTTTGGAATTTCCATATTTCCCTACTCCCATTCCTTGATATTTCTGTGCACCTGACCTGAATAACCCTGGTTTTTCAAGAGGTGACTACAATTTAAGGCAGAAACAAATGAAAAAAGACACATGCAGTTCCCTTAGGAACTTATTTAGAAACCAGGAGTGCAGCAGCAAGGGGGACTTGGCTATACTGGTTGCGCACTTGAAGCTGACCACCCAGCTAACATAGATAATTTAGGCATTGCTAAGCCAACACCTTCCAGAGAAGAAAAATCATATTTTTTTTATCCAACTTTGAGGTAGCTTACAGTAAAACACATACACAGAAAGTGCTTAACTGTAAATCCTCAGTAGCTATATATGAAAAAAAGGGTTACTTATACTTGGAATCAGATATAACATAATTACTGAGCATACTAATGTCTCTGAGTTTCCTGGAAGCCAAGTAAAAATGGAACCATGATAGTTCAAGACTGTTAAATATTAATACATGCAGCCTTAGTTGTGAAAATGGTAGCCCACCCCGCTTTAGTCTCTCATCTTTCTCTTCTTTCGTCTTACAATTTGGCTAGATTTAATAAGTTCAATTTGGATGTTCCCTTGCTCTTTATAATACATCTGATATAAAGTAGCCAATTAGTAACAAATAGGCCATTTGAGGAGAAAGCTGTTAATATTTATCTTGTAGCCATCAGACTTAGTTCACATAGAAAGATCTCTGGGTTGGATTTGAAGTTTCAAATTCTCTAAGGTAAATTTCGCAGATCTCATTACCAGAGCTAAAAGGTCTTTGGGGTCCTTTTACAACTCTATCCTCTATGAAATCTGGAACTCTTTTCCCTTGTCTTGTCTGTTTCCTACTCCCTCTTAGTCTATTCCATTGTCCTCATTTAAAAAAAACAACAACACCCAGTTGTTGGATGAACAGACTAAAATTCCTTAAAGAACTTGCCGATTTAATAGTTATCTCTCAAGAAGGTGAAAGGAAGAGATCAACAATTTCTAGGAAGCCTGGTTTGACTGTGTCCAGCCCCCAGGCAGATTAAGTCAAGATTTTGGCCAAGTGAAATTACCAATTCGGTAAAAGAAAAGGCTAGCACATTGCTCATTAGGGCATTCTAAACTTGCCTGTGCAATCTTTTTGCTACCCTGCAATTTCCTGTTGGTTATAAATGAAACCTTTCTAGTTGTTAATGCAGGCTGTAAATTGAAAAAACAAAAAACCAACACAACCATGCAATTAATCATAGGAGGTTGGGGGAATTCACTAAGCCTGAGTATAGGGGAGATGCTGGGCAAGGCACTAGGACCTAGAAGGCATCTATCCACCCTGGCAGGAATTTCTTGCTTGGAGCTCAGACAACAAAGGCACAGAGAGATTGGTTTTCTTTCTCTCAGCATCTCCACCCAACCAGCAGAAAACCGGTGAGTGGGGCTTTCAAGTTATTTTCAGGAAGAATGTAACAGATGTCAAACGGGAAAAGCACAAGGCAAAGTTCTCTCTTTCTGTCTCTCTCTTTTTCTTTACCCCTCTGTCTCTCTCTGTGTCTCTTTTTGCCCCCTGCCTTATTCTTGGATTTGTTTCCTAAGCCTCTACCTGGAATTTTCCTTTGAAAAAGTGAGTTTGATGTTCCTTTGTTTTCACCGTGATGTTTATTTAGAATAATACCACCCCTGACACTAGAGCCAAGCATTACTAGCACGCCTGGGAAAATGCTTGCTACTTGTCTTGAGGAGGTGGGGTCTCTACCACTGCAGGTTGTCTGACAGACAATGCTGAGCTCAGCACAGGTCATGGTGACACTAGAAGAAAAAGGGGACTGAGCCTGGCAAACCTACTAGGCACCAGTCCTCCTTTATCTCATATCCTTCTGGTCCCTTGCAAATATCTCAATGTGGCAGCTGAGCCCTGTTTGCTTTGTGAGTCCTTTTATCCCCATATGTGAGATGCATGTTAATAGTTTGTTTCCTAATCTGTCACTACCTTTGCTAGCTTTTGAGACTTCTGTTGAATTTGATGTCATGTTTTTATTTTCTTTGTTGTTGTTGTTCTTCAACATAAGGGGGAAAGCAAATCTGACAGATGACCATCTTTTCCTCCTCTGGCCAATAGACAGGTTTGGGGTGAATTGCCTGCTGTGAAGGCAAAATGCCCCTTCAGTCAGGGTAGAACTACAGAACAATGAAAGGTGTGCTTGCTTCTAAAGACCCCATATGCTGTTCAGAGATTCATTTGGGAATCTTTTAAACAATTAAATTATTCTGTTAAGAGGTGGGGTTGCATTGGTGGGAAGGGGGATAAAGCATCTAAAAAAAATAGAAGAGGATTTTGTTACTAAATGGAACCAGAGGGAAGCAAACCTAATAAATTGTTAACTGAATTTTCTAATCCTTTTTTCCCCCAGCTTATTTCTTGTGAATGTTGTATAGCTGTACCAGCTTGGTGGGGAAAGGGTTTGATGAATAGCACAAAGACACTGGCTATTCCCTAGAGGCTGCCCCTTTAGAGGAGACTCTTACTCAAGGCTTATTCTGGGGGGAGGGTATGCACACATTAGAATAGGAAAGAGAGTTTGGAATAAAATTAAAACACTCCCCTTTGAAGTCATTTTACTGAGAGGCAAAAATTGTTTCCTAAGCTAGAGATGCTAACCTTGGCTAGCTCCTTCTGTTCTCTTCAAGGGGAATTTTGTTAGGCTATGGATTCATTTACAACTGTTAGTCATGTGAGCATGTGTGAGGAAACAGATGCTGGTTTTAATGTATTTAGCCTGAAGTTACAATTTGATAGGAGCCAGTGTCAGTAGGTCCCAGGATTTTAAGCAATTTCAAAATCCCTCCCACTTCTCTGTTTGGCACAGTGCCAAAAGTGCCTCTCTCTATCTCTCACCCCAACCCCCACAACCACCAGCACCCCTTAGCCCCTCCTTCTTCTCTATTAAGATCAATATTCCTGCAGCTCAGGGGCAAGCAGCAGATGGGTCACTGGCTTTTTTCAACCAATTCTTTTCACAAGCAGCAGATTGCAGATTTGGATCTGGCTAATATTTGATTTTTTTTTCTCCCCACTGCTTTTTCTTTCCTCTTTTCACCCCGACCCTTTTCTCCAATACTCAGGTATTTGAGGTTCCACTAAAATATGGAACTTGATTTTGGACATTTTGACGAAAGAGATAAGGCATCCAGGAACATGCGAGGCTCACGGATGAATGGGCTGCCTAGCCCCACTCACAGCGCCCATTGTAGCTTCTACCGAACCAGAACCTTGCAGGCACTGAGCAATGAGAAGAAAGCCAAGAAGGTACGTTTCTACCGCAATGGGGACCGCTACTTCAAGGGGATTGTGTACGCTGTGTCTTCTGACCGTTTTCG
The DNA here is from genome assembly GCA_025583905.1 of Ia io. Taxonomy (NCBI): domain Eukaryota; kingdom Metazoa; phylum Chordata; class Mammalia; order Chiroptera; family Vespertilionidae; genus Ia; species Ia io. The sequence goes on along the minus strand of JAJQQW010000001.1, from coordinate 89,698,811 downwards.
CAGCTTTGATGCATTGCTGGCTGACCTGACTCGATCTCTGTCTGACAACATCAACCTGCCTCAGGGAGTGCGTTACATTTACACCATTGATGGATCCAGGAAAATCGGAAGCATGGATGAACTGGAGGAAGGTAATTCAAGGAGTGGGTGGTGGCCTTTGGTGGGAGGTGGCATCATTGGTAATGGTTACATTTTTTGTATTTCAATGAAAGAAATTAGGAAATATATTTGTCAAACAGCACATTTATGCTCAAGCTTCTGATTCTATAAGCATCAACAGAGCCGTTAGCGATTACCCTTCATGGCCTTCAGTCTCTGCTGGGGTTCAAGTGTAAATCATGGTGATAATGCATTGTGCTTATCCATGAGGGTTTACAAAGGAAAACCTGAATTGTGTGTCATTTACTCTAGATCTTAATATTTAACTCGAAGTGTACTATAAAGGCAGACAATGAAATCATTAAGGGTGTTAAATGAGGAAATAAGTTTGATTGGGTTAACAGAAAAAATATACTCAAATGTCCTTTGAACTGCTAAGAGACTATTTGTGAATTGCAACTCTGGAAATATACATCTTAAAAGTAGGACTTCTTGAATATGTTCACAAAGGATTACGCTTTTAGGTAAGTGGTCATTGCTCAGCTGTTACTTTTAAAAAGCCCATTTCAGGGTGTGTCCCTAAGGCTGAGGTCATTGAGAGAAATATAAAAGAAAGCTGTAGGTATTCCTGGTATTTTAATAAGGACTATTCCTACTAGAATAGGAACTGACTAACTGTACCTAGACCCTTTTAAATCCTCTCTACATTTTGGTTTTGCAATTGAGTTTTATGACTAGATTGCTGAAAATCCTGACAACCTGTGTAGACACCCAAAAACAGGGGCTGAGCTCTTACCAAAACTTGCTCATTCATAAAGTATTTTTTGGTAGTCATTTAGAAAATAGATCTTGAGGTGCATTCTACTTTACTTTATCAAATAAATTATATTGAGGATGCCTTCTTACCCCCACTTTTAATTTGATATGACATATGTGATCAGTTTAACCTAAACACAATGCTTTCAAGGACAGCCTCAAGAAGTGGTGATGATGAAAATGCCCCTGCCCAACCTCTCCCCCACTCTCCAGCCTTCACTCCTCACTCCCTCCATTCCCTGAGCAAAGGTGTGTTTAGAGCAGGCAGTTCCCTAGGGAAATCAATTATGAAACGGCCAAAAAGGAAGCAGAAATAGCACATTCAATGACTTGTGTGAGTGTGCTCCGCCTCCACTGCACTGCTTCTAGTTTTCTTGTGTTCCTAGACAAAGGAGCATGAGGGCTTCCCTTGTATGAGACCACATTCTTGCAAGTAGCTGCTGTTTCCAAAGTAAGATCAAGTAATTTAGGGCCAGTTACTTATAAGATACTTATAAGTGTTCATATGGTTATTAGATTTAGGTCTCAGGGTTCAAGTCCAAGGTTTTTCTACATAACTAACTGACCTTGGAAAACAATGCTGAGGAGGCTTAGATTATTTGATCATGTGCTAAATGGTCAGGCAGAGGTTAATCCTAGGCTTTTCCTGAGAATTGAAAGATTGGCCATCCTAATGTATATCTTAAAATAAAGGAGAGTCACGGCAAACTGGAAGAAGGGCTTCAAGCTAGATTGAGGGAGCTGTCCAACAGAGTAATCAATAAAGTGTCTTTTGTCACTGTAAAATACACATTTGAGTCAAATTTGAGGGTTTTATTCTGTAATAATTTTCACAAACAAAGCAACCCAAATCACCCAATATGTCCTCATTTTCACTAGCTGTGATTTTCTAAAGCCCATAATAGACACTACCGCAGACTTCTGAGCCAAGTGACATTGTATTTAAAGCAAGAATTAAAATGGTCTTGTGTTTGATAAAAGAAAGATTCCCCCCCCCAAAAAAATCTATTTTTAACATGTATTGCTCAAGTATATGACCTGGTATTGATTAACAACCCCCAGATTTGTGTGTGTGTGTGTGTGTGTGTGTGTGTGTGTGTGTGTGTTAAAATCTCAGTTTAGTATAGGTAATACATGTAATTTTGAAGACTGGAGCTTCATTTTCTTTTGATCCTTTTGAGTCTTGCTAGATTGGACTCCTCTCATTTACCACTCCTGGGTGCAGTGATAACACTCCCTGGTGAATTACTGGATCATATAGAGTATGAATATGTCTCAGTTGCATTTATTCATGTCATCTATGACCACAAGCTGCAGTGGCCCTCACTGCTGCCACCTCTAGAGTACTGCTCATTTAGTCAAGGAAATTATGGGGTATCTCTGGGATAATTTTGATAAATGTGACTGGTTTTCCCACTACCACAGAGCAAGAAAAGAAGGGGCATTGCCATGAGGAGGATAAATAAAAGGGGCATTTTTCCTCCCTTTTGTCCTTTGTAATGCCTCATATAGGAATACAGGGTAGAAGTCTCTCATTTTGGTAACTTTTGGAAGAAGTTGAATGAAAGATTTAAAAAATCATATACATGGCTTCCCATGAGACTTAGAATTGAAAATGTTTAGAAAGATCGCTGGGTGAAGAATCAGGGGCATTGGGTTATAGTCTTAGAGGCAGAAGATAGTAATGGCAACAGAAATATTTGGATTCAGATTTGCTTCAAATCCAATATCTGTTAACTGCTAGCTTGTGACCTTGGGGAAACCCTTTTGATGGCCTGAGCCTCAGTTATTCATCTGCAAAGTGGGAATAACTGCTTTGACAATTAAATAAGACAATGGCTATAAAGAGTTTAATATTCTGCCTGGCACACAGTAGCACCGAATAAAGGGTAGTAATTGCTGTTTGAGTCATCCTACTTTATAGCTTGTTAGGTACATGAATATACGCTTGTCCTCATTATCACTATGACTAATGTTCTCTTTAAAACAACTTGTCTTAAAAAACAACTTTACTAAGGTACAATTTCCATACCATAAATTTCACCCATTTATCCGTGCAATTCAATGATTTTTAGAAAATTTACCAAGTGGTGCAACCATCATCATAATCTAATTTTGACAATTTTCATCACCCTAAAAAGAAACCATGTAAAGAGGGGAGGGAAATGGGAAATATCAATACTATCAACAATAAAAATTTTTTAAAAAAAAGAAGCTGTGTAGCAATTAGCTGCCACTGACTATTTCCCTTGTTCTCTTCAGCCCTAAGCAACAATGAATCTACTTTATGTCTCTATAGATTTTCCAGTTCTGGACATTTTATATAAATTGAATCATACGCCATGTACTTTTTTTTTTCTTTCTTTTTTAAAATTTCTTTATTGATTAAGGTGTTACATATGTGTCCCTATTCCCTCATTACCCCCCTTATCTCCCCCACTCATGCCCTTACCCCCCTGTTGTCTGCATCCATTGGTACGCCATTCACTTTTGATGACTGGCTTCTTTCACTTAGAAAACTGTTGACAAGGCTTATCCATACTATACCATGTTTCAACACTTAATTTTTTTTTATTGAAGAATATTCCATGTATATAGAGCACATTTTATAGTATACTTACTATAATATACTTATTGTAATAAGTATACATATAATTTTGAAGACTGGAGCTTCTTTTTCTTTTGATCCTTTTGAGTCTTGCTAGATTGAACTCCTCTCATTTACCACTCCTGGGTGCAGTGGTAATACTCCCTGGTGAATTACAGGACTATGTAGAGTGTGAATATATTATATACTTATCTGTAAAATGAAACTAGTAACACCTAACTAGTATATCTATTATAGTGGTTATGAGAATAAAAACAGATAATGGGTATGGAAACAAATGACAAAGTAAAATTATAGTTACAAGGCACCATTATTGTTAATGATGTAAACATAGTAATGATGATGATGATGCTGGTGAGGTTTGAAATGGCTAGTGGTTCCCATACCTGGCTGTTTTTAAGAATCTTTTAGAGCTTTAGAAAAATATAAATTCCTGGCCCACACCCTAGATCTATTGTGTTAGAAGCCCCAAGCCTAGGGCTCCAGAATGTATGTGCTTACAAATCTCCCCAGGTGATTCTTACAAGCACTTAGTCTTGGGAAATACTGGATTAGGTGATCTTGATGGTCCCCTTCAGCTAACTACAGTGGTGGGAGTTCATAAGGAATGCAGAACTCCTTGTTTTAGTTTTTTGCTCTGTAGATTAAAGGAATAATGGAGCATAGAATGTATTATATTTTCAAATTGCCACACTATTAAATAAGTAGCCTAAAATGAAAGAAAAAAAAGCAATCATTTAACAATCACTCTGGCCTTGTGGCACTCCTTTGTCTAATGCCTCTAGTCTACTGTCTGCTTCTACTTACTGAAAGTAGCAAGGGGAAAATTTGGGACCAAAGTCAGGGCATTGATGTCAGCTTTCCCACATATCCTTGGTTACACCAAGGGTCTTAGCAAAGTCATATAGAAAATGGCCCTTATTGGCTGTATTCCCAACAAAGGAAATCCATGAATTACATTTTCTTTTGTCTTGCTTAGTGTTCATTGTTGAATCTTTCTCCTCCTCTCTTATCCTGCCCAAATATTTCCCCAAATTCTTGTATGTGAGTGTCCAGAACAATTTTAGGGGTATACATTTTGAGCATTATTATGCAGAACAGGGGACAGAATATTTACAATTGAGACAGTCTTTTTAGAAAATCTGAACTGTATGGTGACCCTAGCTATGATTCCGTTTCTTTGCCATAGCTCATTTATTCCAATGAGATGAGAACACCTTCTCACTAATTTATCTTCTGACTACTAAAGCAAGCACATTGACAGAGAGGAGGATCTTAGGATACGTGGGAGAGATGCATCATTAGTAGGTATGATAATACCACGAATTATCATTTAATATGTTTCTTCTTGAGTAATGAAACCCCAGAAAAAAGGAGAAATCCCAGGCAGAAGTGTTTCGCACTGAGAAAATGTTTAATGTTTTTGAAAATGGATCCATCCTGAAAGTGAAGGGAGGTAGACATTAGATCATCTTGAACCCACATCTTGTTCCCTTCCTGCCTTTTCAGCTGTACTTTCATGACTTCATTTCCTTAACTCCTCATACTAAAGCACTTTGTCAATTCCAGCAAATTTTCACCTTGCTTGCTCTCTGAAGCCAGCTTTCCTTTTGGTTCCCAATGGGAGGGAAATGGCCCTTGGAAGATGTGGCAGAATGGGAACCCAGCTGTGTAAAGGTACAACACACCTCTCCCAGCTCCAAGTGCCAGGCATCTGGATATACAGGAAACACTGAAATCTGGCTGCAGATGTTGCAGACATTTGCAAAATCAGAACAAGAAAACCTGGGTCTAGAGAAATAGCACATTTGATGTCTTTCCAGTAGTAGAATTAGAGAGTCCTCAGTGGGGAGCACCCATTTCTTTAACATTTAATTGCCATAACAGCTTTGTTATAGTAAAGCTTATTTGGGATGGAAAAAAGAAAAAATTATTTTTTATAGACCTTTAGAAGGGACTCAGATGTCACTAGTATAGCTAGAATTTATCAAGTGTTTACTATATACCAGGCTCTGAGCTCAGCACTTTACATACGTCATCTGATTTGTGCCTCCAAACAACCTTAGGAGATAGGGATTGTTATTATCATCCCCATTTTGCAGACAAGTAATTGAAGCCAAGGGAGGTTAGGTAAGTTGCCCAACAATACACAAGTAGGGAGTACTGTGGACCTCATTCTGATTGACATCACAACAGCTGCTCTTTTTCCATTACTCCATATTAGGGCCAAAGGAGAGAGAATGGAGAGACTGAAATGTACTTTTGGAAGGTGCTTAAAGTAGATTTGGCTGAGGGCCGGACCCTTTGGAAAGTTCTTGGTGCCATATGATACCATAGCTCTCTGCCATCATGTTCATTTGCATCTAGGGGTGCTTAATCATACTCATAGTTCAGAGGCTTAAGAGGTTTAAGAGATGGGAGCAAAAAAAAAAAGTCCAGAATACTAATAGGGCTACACAGCTGACTGTCCAGAAGAGACTGAAGATGAGTGAAATCATAAATATATAGCTTCACACATTTCTACACCACCAGTTGTCTAACAGAGTTTTAAAGTGTATGACAAGTTATGGAAAACATCTGACATAATGGCCGTGGCCTCTTGGAATGTGCCCATAAAACTGGTGAAGTGTTAAGGCAATAGGCTGTTTCTAGGATGTGGGGGATATTGGCTGTAAATATATGAGGGAATTGAAAGGCACTCCTTTCATCCTTTTAAATCACAAATTAAAGACCCTAGACTATAACTTGGTTTGGTTAGGATTAGTCAACAAGGGAGCCAGAGAAATTAGGGTTTCTTTTGGCTGAGGTCTTTGAACACACTATCGTGTGTGCATGTGTACAACAGGGTGCCTGTGCTTGCATACAAAGCAAGAGTGAACACTAGCAGTTTCTGGGGTTTGGAGATGTGTTGGAGGCCACTGTGCATACGTTGGAAGCCACTTATTCTCCCCTTCCACACACCCTCATAAATGTCCTCAAAGGTGCCCTAGAGATTCTGACTCAATTTTCTCTCAGCAGTAACTGAGTAATTTATTAATTAATGTGGCTTAAATAATTTGTGGTACAGCAAAACAATCAATATTTGCAAAGGGAGTGAATTATCAGCCTGATGTTTCTGAATGTCTCTGCATGCTTTTCCTGCTGAAACCAAAGGAAGAAGAGCCATCAGACTATAACTGTGTTTAATGTTTCCCTTGCACTAAGTTGGTAGGTTGATTTATTTGTTTATTTATGTATGTACCTAATTACTTATTTATTTAGAGTTATTACTGATAGGTTAAGCCTGATTAAATGCTGCTGATTTTTTGAAGCTTGACCTCTGGATAAACTTCTGTATACCTTGAGGCAAATGTGTTTTACTCAACAAATTCACCAGTTTCCAATACTTTTCCCCCCAAGTTGAGTCTACCTCTCTTCAGAAATTCCAGTTTCTAGTCCCAGGTGACTAATCCCTCCTTTTGCCTCTGACCCGTGTGTTTCTTCCATTGTATTAGTCATTTCCTCTAGCCTCAGGTACATGTGAAAATTACACTAGATCCCTCCAATCCATAAATCAGGCAGTATAATATATTCTCACATCTTCACCTCATTACTTACAGCAGCCAAGGTGAGCTCTGGTGAATACAGCCCTCACTACACAGTGCAGCATTTGGGAAGATAGAAAGATGAGGGGTGGGTGGTGAAAATAATGAAGAGTGTTTCTCAAGCAAGAGCTATGGCTTGCAGACACAAGGAATATTCTCTGTGTGTGTATGTATGTGTTTGTGTATGTGAGTGTACAGGTTGTTATTCAGACAGTTTCTCCACCTGGATGTGGCAGTGAGCAGTAGAGGACACAATTATGCACACATATATACATTCAACACACACAAGTTTCGCATTTCAACATTCCACTGCTTAGCCATGTTCTCTGTGCAAAGGACAATGTGGCTTCTTGGCAAGTATGTACTATATGTACAGTATGCAGGGTTACTTGGGTCACTTGAATTTGGAATAAAAATGTATTAACTTTGAAAGTTATCCTAGGTTTATAATACAACAATGGAGCAGGGCTATGAGTCTAGAAACAGTACAGGAACATTAAGGAAGATGTGCATGTGAGAAAGGGAGGTAATGCCCCTAGATGTTAAAAACATCTTAGAAATTAACATAAACATTTCAATTCTAATAAAACTGTATCAAGCTTAAGAACCCTACTTGTTAGATTATGCTTAGGTGTGTTCATTGCCCTGGGGACCCCTTTGTTTTATAGGATTTTTCAACTAGGTATGCCATTATAATGAATAATGTTTTTCTGATTACTTGCTCTTGAATTTGAATGAGCCATGTTGTTAGAGAGCCCTATTAGGAATTGTACCTAAGGTTGGTTATTATCACCACTTCTCCAAAAGTCCTACTCCAAAATTAGTGTATATTAGTTTGGTTAGAATAGTCCATGTACCTACTATTAAACTAATCACCACTTATTTCTTCCCTTAGGGGAAAGCTATGTTTGTTCCTCAGACAACTTCTTTAAAAAGGTGGAGTACACCAAGAATGTCAATCCCAACTGGTCTGTCAATGTGAAGACATCTGCCAACATGAAAGCCCCCCAGTCCCTGGCTAGCAGCAACAGTGCCCAGGCCAGGGAGAACAAAGACTTTGTGCGCCCCAAGCTGGTGACCATCATCCGCAGTGGGGTGAAACCTCGGAAAGCTGTGCGTGTGCTTCTGAACAAGAAGACGGCCCACTCTTTTGAGCAAGTCCTCACTGATATCACTGAAGCCATCAAACTAGAGACCGGGGTTGTCAAAAAACTCTACACTCTGGATGGAAAACAGGTAGGGTTTTTTTCAGACTACTTTTTTTCACATTTGTTCTAAATCCTTGGATGATCATCATATACTTCAGGCATCATTTCTGGTTGGGGGACACTTCCTCCACCTCTCATAATTCCTATCTGATATTTTATGTCTCATTTTGGAAGAAAGTCTTTTCAGCAGACAAATCAATGGGCTGGGAATGTGAGGCTTTGAAAATCAATCTGCTTCTTTCTTACTAAGTAAAATGGTTACTTAGTCTCAGCTTTCTTATCTTCTAAGAAAAGATTTATTATAACCTAGGACCTACATTCTTATGTATATGAATTTATTTATTACACGATGCAACCTTAGTTGTTCAATGCATGTGACTGGAAATGAGCTTTCCTCACTCATTTCTTCTGAGATAGCCTCACATTGGTATTCAGCATCCGTCTGTTGAAAAGAGGTTGAAGTGACCCTTGCATTTTAGGAAAAAAGTCAGATCTGGAGGAGGCACTGAAGTCTCTGTTTCGTTGTCTTTGCCTCACACTACACCATGTTTTTTTCTCTCTTTCTTGTCCATGTGACATAGCTATTTTATTTAGGTTTCACTGATGGTTTGTGTGAGAAAGGAACTGTTTCAGGATCCTAAAATTAGCCCAAGAAAGATGCTGCCATCTGTTCTCTTCCAAATCAGGTTCTTCATGTCATTGGTTATGCTACTGAAGTACCACCTATATTAATATCTGGGAAAGAATGCAGTCAGGCGTCTCCTTCAGACAGATGCACCATTCTCTTGAGCACAGAGAGCTGTAAATATATGACAAAAAATGTTCTAAGGGAATTGGAACAGTGGCTGTTCTGTTGGCTCTAAAGAGAATGCGTGTCCCCCATAAGAGAAGACAAGTGTGGATTATTATCAGTCCATATTTTCTACTTCATAAAATACCATTAGTGTTTGAACAAAAGGGCTAATCGTAACTGCTCTACCCATGCTCACAGGATTCTCATGAGGATTAAAGGAAATCATAGATATGAAAGCACTCTTTAAATTAAGACATATGATATAAATATGTATGCATACAATTCATCATTAAATGAGATAAATATGTAAATTGCCAGACATTTTCATATATATATCAATAAATGTTAGTTCTCTTCCCTTTACTTTATCTTCATCATTCTTAGATTGAATTCCCAGCATTTTTGTGGAGATATACCATACCTTGGCATTCTGTGACTACTCCTAATAATAAAGGGACACTTTCACCTCCTAGGTAAGCAAGCTCCAGTCCAGTGATGGGTGGATTTTTATCCTACAGCAGTCTACACAGAGCGACAATCCCTCTCCAACTACTTCAAACATTGGTTCCCATTTCTTTGGGGAACAAGTTACAAAATGCCAGTGTATGATATGGTGTGTGTACAAAAATGCTAAGGATCAGTGCTCAAGGGAGCAGAACAATGCCTTGTCAGGCATTAGTGCCACTGTTGATACTGTTCCTTCTCTTTAAAATGTCTCCAACGTCTGGGAGTTATCTTTTAACACCTGGTTCATGTTATGTTATCTCTGAAAACTGTCTCCACTAAGCAAAGTTAAAGCAATCTTAACTTTTTTTTTAATGCTCAGCTCCTGATACATTGTGGATGATCTAAAATGTTTGTTGATTCAATGAACTGACATAAAGAGATTCTTACATGGTCACAGTAGATTTTCTGAGCTGTTCTGAGAGGCCCTCTGTTTTCAATGCCCCAGACACTTTCTTTTTGTCTATCTGAAGAGATAGGGACCTTCCAAAGGAGTGGATAATCTACCCAGATAGTTCTATCCTTTACTTACTTGGAAGTCACTGAAGGGAGACTTTTCAAGCAATATTTCCCAAAGTATATTCTAAGAACTGTCTCTACCTCCCTGACCCTAGAAGCTCTTCATAAAGTGTTCTGTGGTCAAATAAGGTTGTATAATGCTGCAAAATATATGTCTTTCTTAGAGATTCATGGTGCTTTTTGGCATATTAAGCGTTCTGCGAAGTCCTGCAGAAAGGAAGCCCACTTAATTTACTTCCAGAATTATATAACCACAAACATATTTTATGAATTGTATATATGAATATATATGTATATATATATAATAGAATATACAATGTAATATATATTATGGAATATATATTATGGAATATATATATACATATATATTCTGCAGAGCACACTAGGAAATGCTGTTAACAGGAGATGCTGAATGATTGAGATTTAACTACCCAAACCTCACAGGTAAGATTGGTATGTATGGGATATCCCACAAATTAAACATAGTTGTGTGGTTACAACAAGGACATTAAATACCTATATTTGGGGATGCAGGGATAAACCTACTAATTACAAAATAGATTCTGAGTATACTGAAAATTGGTGCCAAGCTCAAAATTTTGGATCCCAGCCCATTTCCCAATTTTAGTGATGACAGCTTTAATGTTAACACCTGTCAGTCACTTTGATTACTGGTGGGTATTCTTACTACTTAGGAATATGATCTTTCTCTATGCAGGCTGAAGGCACATGTGTTGCAATGGCTTGAACTTGCTCAAGTCAGATTTGGTTTAGCCTGTCTTTGGCTAAATGAGGCACCAGGCAGAAAGGAGAAAGTAAGGTCAAGGCTATTGGTTATTAAATGTTTTAACATGAATTCCAGGCCATCACTTGGTTTCTGTCTTGCGTCTTGCTCTAACTGGATACCAGATAAACCAGAACAAGTGGTTTTCTCCTTCTCTGTTTAAAACAGCCTGGTTGATTATATCAGATTTATTGTTGCTTCTGTTTTCCTGTGTACCATTTGACTGATTGGCTTATACTGATTGACAAACAATCTGCAGACATGGCTCTAATCTCTTTCTGTTTTTATTTTGTTAGGATGTGCTTTTGGAGCCCTTGGTCTTTTCAGGGCTTATGTTTTGTCAATATAGAAGACTGGTTTCCTGATTTCTTGCCTCTGAGATATTGTGGTTTGTGTAGTCAGGAAGCTAATCATCACCGTAGGAAGGAGTACTAATTTGTTTCTCAACTCAATAAGAAGTTGCTAATGTAATTAGGAGTAGTTTGTAGGGTCCTGAATACTCCCATAGGCTATAATGGATTTCTAGGAGGTCAGGGAAAACATGATGAAGGGATGTATTATGATGTATGTTCACTCTCAGCTGCGGTTCTTTTGATTCCTTAGCAGCTGCAATAGTTGTGGTATGTTGAAAAAAATTACCAAACTATCAATTTCTATAATCAAGTCACATATTGACCTTTATGCTTAAAGATCATGGATGCATTAAAACTGGAATTCAAATTTCTGGTTCATTTGCAGACTCAGTAGATACATGGTCTAGCCTTAAATTCATTTCTGTAAAGCACAGAACATGATGCTTCTGTTAGTGATGCAGAACTTTAACAATAGACTTCCAGCTTTTTGTTATTGTACACAGGCATACAGCTGGTCCTTACACCATCTATTTTCATGCTTCACTTATTGGCATCTCTAGTCTCGGTTTTGTCCACATCCAGGATCTGTGCTGTCAAAGATTCACTATTGCCTCAAGATAAATACCTAAGGGATAACTATAGCCTTTAGTATTATTTATGTTAGCTTTGTTAGGCCAATTTTTAATTGGATGAATTTATTTTGTGTTTCTGTCTATATCCTTCTATTACCAACTACTTGCACCAGGAATTTTAGGTCTCAGAATAACAAAAAAAGAGGTTTGAGCTGATTCCAAAATTACCTATAGCTTTGAAAGCTAGAACAGGAGATTTAAGAAATGTTTTGAACCATAGATGGTAGAATAGGAAAATGAGAGCACAAAGGATATTTGAACCACTGCTAAGTATTCCAGAAAAGACTTGTCCCTTCTATCTTGCTATACTGAATAACTGGGTGCTGCAAGCACAAAGGCAATTTCAGGAAACACAGGAAGGAAGACAAGTTGGATTTAACCTTGGAAATGTTGAATGCTTTTCCCAAGGTCTTTACTGGGCCTATGTAGCCATTTTATCTTTCCCTCCATCATCTCTGCCCCCTCAAGTCACATCTGGTCTTACTTATATTCTCTGACCTCCAGCTCTCCAAGAGCCAACCTCTATCTCCTCTTAGTGTTATGACCCTGTCAGTCAATGTTGAGTTCCATAGAAAATGCCACGTGGCTATAAATTATGCCCCAAGAGGGAGGTCATTTATCATTGACCTTCCCTTGAGAAAATCAAGACTGGAACAGAAATGTTTGTTTTACCAAAAGTTCCACCCTCTCTCCACCCCCTGCAACCTTCCACAGATTTGGTTCCAGGAGACAGGCTTTAAGAGGATTGGCTTGCACATGAAATTGAAAAAAGCAAAAATGGGAAGCCAGGCTGGGCACTGTGAAAGGGGACAGTTTGCAAACTACCTTGCCATATGTAGAATATACTTCAAGGTTTCTCACACTGAGGTAGATTTTGTATTTTAGAAGAGGGCTTATGAACACATCAAATATATTATCCTTCAGGAAAGGAAAATACTAAGTGTAGCCTGGTTATTGGATATTTCTTAAGTAAATTATCATCTTAAGTTTTATTTATTTTTATTTTTTGTTAATCTTCACCAGAGGATATTTTCCCCATTTATTTCTTTTTTTAGAGAGAGTGGAAGGGAAGGGGAGAGACACAGAGAGAGGAACATCCATGTGAGAGAAACATATCAAGTGGTTGCCTCCCGCAAGTGCCCCTTCTGGGCAGAGGGTCAAGCCTGCACCCAAGGTATGTATCCTTGACTGGAATCATACCCATGACCCTTCAGTCCGAGGGCCAAAGCTCTAATCACTGAGAAACCGGCTAGGGAAAAAGTTCTGTTATTGATGAAAAACTCCTGGTTCTGAGTAGTGATAGAGGTGGGGTTGGGCCATTTTAATCAAAAGTTTTGGCATAGTATTCCAGTCTTCCACACTGATGAGTCTGTTGATATCCAACAATCAGTACACATATGGAAAGAGAGCTAGATTGGGATTTAAAGACCTCTGTTCTCCACTAGCTATGTGATGTGGGGCTAAGCACATCTCTTCTCCAGTCCTTAGTTTTGTAGATAAGTGCATGACCTTTAAGAGTATTATGCTAAGTTAAATAAGGCAGTCAGAGAAAGACAAATATCACATGATCTCACTTATATGTGGAATCTAATGAACACAATAAATTCACTAACAAAATAGGTCCAGAGGCATGGGTGCATGGAACAGACTGATGAATCTTAGAGGGAATGGGTGTGGGAGGCGAGAAGATATTAACCAAAGAACTTACATACATATATGCATAGCTCATGGACACACAATAGTGTGATAAGGGCCTGAGGTGGGACAGTGACTATGTGGAAGGGTGCAAAAGTGGGGAAAATGGGGGACATCTATAATACTGTCAACAATAAAATATATATATTCAAAAAAAGAGTATTTCTAGTTCCGTGATAACAGAGTATTTATCTCACAGTATTGCTTCTGTCTAGATATTTTTAACCAAGCCACTACTCTTCTCAATACCCTCCACCTCTCTATGTTTGCTAGAATCTCCAATGTGATGATGTAGTTCTCACCATAATGGATACATTGTATTCTAGGATGGTCCCTAAATGGAATTTGCACCGTCCATATATTCAGTTCTTTCTTGCCACCTGTGTTGACGTGACCAAAGAATATTTTTAAACTTGTAATTTTGATTTGACATCCTTTTCTTTCCAATGTGGATGATATGAGAGTGGAGGAATCATTTTAAAAAAGCAATATAAAAGCCAGCCTGCTAAAATTGTGACAAGTACTTGACAGTGCCATTGTTAAGGTATCTCCACCACAGTGGTGCTATTTTAGGTGCTGAGAAGAATTGTTCCCAAAGGAGGAGGTTAGCATCAGAGTTATTTCTTGATTATATTAAAGAGGATTAAGTAGAGATTTATCCAGAGATGCAGACTGTTCCATTACCAACCTCTGAAGTAACTAGTTTCTTTTTTTCTTATAAATTTTTTATTTATTATTTTTTTTAATTTTTATTTTTTACATATATGTCCCTATGACCCCCCACCTCCCACTCATGCCCCACTCCCCTGTTGTCTATGTCCATTGATTAGGCTCATATGCAGGTACACAGTCCCTCTGTTGGTCTCTCCCCCTTACTCCCACCGACCCCCACCTTCCCTGAGGTTTGACGTTCTGATTGCTGTTTCTCTGTCTCTGGATCTATTTTTGTTCATCAATTTATATTGTTCATTATATTCCACAAATGAGTGAGATCATGTGATATTTATCTTTCTCTGCCTGGTTAATTTTGCTTAGCATAATGCTCTCCAATTCCATCCATGTTGTTGCAAATGGTAAGAACTCATTCTTCTTTATTGCAGAGTAGTATTCCATTGTGTAGATGTACCATAGTTTTTTAATCCACTCATCTGCTGATGGGCACTTAGGCTGTTTCCAGATCTTAGCTATGGTGAATTGTGCTGCTATGAACATAGGGGTGCATATATCCTTTCTGATTCGTGTTTCTATTTTCTTGGGATATATTCCTAGAAGTGGGATCACTGGGTCAAATGGGAGTTCCATTTTTAGTTTTTTGAGGAAACTCCATACTGTTCTCCACAGTGGCTGCACCAGTCTTCATTCCCACCAGCAGTGCACCAGGGTTCCTTTTTCTCCGCATCCTCGCCAACACTTGTCATTCGTTGATTGTTGATGATAGCCATTCTGACAGGTGTGAGATGGTACCACATTGTTGTTTTGATTTGCATCTCTCTAATGATTAGTGACTTTGAGCAGGATTTCCTATGTCTCTTGGCCTTCCTTCTGTCTTCTTTTGAAAAGTGTCTATTTAGATCAGTTGCCCATTTTTTTATTGGGTTGTTTATGTTCTTTTTGTTAAGCTGCATGAGTTCCCTGTAAATGTTGGAGATTAAACCCTTATCGTTGATATCATTGGTGAATATGTTCTCCCATGCAGTAGGCTTTCTTGTTGTTTTCTTGATGGTGTCCTTTGCTGTGCAAAAGATTTTTATTTTGATGTAGTCCCATTTGTTTATATTCTCTTTAGCTTCCATTGCCCTAGGAGTAGTATCACTGAAGAAGTTATTTCGGCATAAGTCTGATATTTTGCTGCCTGTGGATTCCTCTAGTATTTTCATGGTTTCCCGCCTTATGTTTAAGTCCTTTATCCATGTTGAGTTTATTTTTGTGTATGGTGTAAGTTGGTGATCTAGATTCATTTTTTTGCATGTATCTGTCCAGTTTTCCCAACACCATTAGTTGAAGAGACTGTCTTGACTCCATTGTATGTTAGTGCCTCCTTTGTCAAATATTAATTGAGCATAGTGACTTGGGTCAATTTCTGGGTTCCATATTCTATTCCATTGGTCTATATATCTGTTCTTGTGCCAGTGCCAGGCTGTTTTGAGAACAGTGGCTTTGTAATACAGCTTGATATCTGGTATTGTGATCCCACCTACTTTGTTCTTATTTCTCAGGATTGCTACAGCGATTCGGGGTCTTTTTTTATTCCAGATAAATTTTTGGAAAGTTCGTTGTAGATCTGTGAAATATGTCGTTGGTATTTTAATGGGAAGTGCACTGAATTTATAGATTGCTTTGGGTAGTATGGACATTTTGATGATGTTGATTCTACCAATCCATGAACATGGTATGTTCTTCCATCTGTTTATGTCTTCCTCTATCTCTTTTTTCAGTGTCGTGTAGTTTTCCCCATATAGGTCTTTTACTTCCTTAGTTAAGTTTATTCCTAGGTATCTTAATTTTGTGGTGCGATGGTAAATGGGATTGCTTTTTTAGTCTCTCTTTCTGTAAGTTCATTATTGGTGTATAGAAATGCCACAGATTTCTTGGCGTTAATTTTGTATCCTGCTACATTGCCGAATTCATTTATTAAGTCTAATAATTTTTTGATGGAGTCTTTAGGGTTTTTTTATGTACAGTATCATGTCATCTGCGAATAAGGACAGTTTTACTTCTTCTTTTCCAATTTGGATGCCTTTTATTTCTTCTTCTTGTCTGATCGCAATGGCTAGTACTTCTAGCACTACATTGAACAGGAGTGGTGAGAGTGGGCATCCCTGTCTTGTTCCTGTTCTTAGGGGAAATGGTTTTAGTTTTTGCCCATTGAGTATGATGTTGGCTGTGGGTTTGTCATATATGGCTTTTATTATGTTGAGGTATGACCCTTCTATTCCCACCTTGTTGAGAGTTTTTATCAAGAAAGGGTGTTGGATTTTGTCAAATGCTTCTTTTGCATCAATTGATATAACTGTGGTTTTTATCTCTCAATTTCTTTATGTGATGTTTCACGTTTATTGATTTGCGGATATTGTACCATCCTTGCATCCCCGGGATAAATCCTACTTGGTCATGGTGTATGATCTTTCTGATGTACTGCTGGATTCGATTTGCTAGAATTTTTTTGAGGATTTTGGCATCTATATCCATAAGGGATATTGGCCTGTAATTCTCTTTCATTGTGTTATCTTTATCTGGTTTTGGTATTAAGGTGATGCTGGCCTCATAGAAGGAGCTTGGAAGTGTTCCTTCCTCTTGAATTTTCTGGAATTGTCTGAGGAGGATAGGTTTTAGTTCTTCCTTGAACGTTTGGTAAAACTCCCCTGTGAAGCCATCTGGCCCTGGGCTTTTGTTTGATGGAAGCTTTTTGATGACTGCTTCAATTCCTTCCATAGTTATCAGCTTATTGAGATTTTTAGAATCTTCCTGATTGAGTTTTTGAAGGTTGTATTTTTCTAGGAATGTGTCAGTTTCCTCCAGGTTGTGGAGTTTATTAGAATAGAGCTGTTTATAGTATTTTTTGACAATTCTTTGTATTTCTGTGGGGTCTGTTGTTATTTCAACTCTTTCATTTCTGATTTTGTTTATTTGGGTCCTCTCTCTTTGCTTCTTGGTGAGCCTGGCTAGCGGTTCATCAATCTTGTTTATCCTTTTGAAGAACCAGCTCTTGGTTTTGTTGATCTTTTGTATTGATTTTTTGGTCTCTATGTCATTTATTTCTGCCCTGATCTTTATTATTTCCTTTCTTCTGCTCACTGTGGGCTTTTTTTGTTGCTCTTTTTCTAATTCTTTGATTTGTTGAGTTAGATGATTTATTACCATTTTTTCTTGTTTTTTGAGGTAGGCCTGTAGAGCTATAAACTTCCCTCTCAGGACTGCTTTCATTGTGTCCCATACCATTTGCATTGTTGTGTTATAATTGTCATTAGTCTCCAGGATGTTTTTGATTTCTTCTTTGATCTCGTTGCTCACCCAATCATTGTTTAATAGCATGCTATTCAGCTTCCAAGTGTTTGAGTTTTTTTGGAATGTTTTTATTATATTTTATTTCTAATATTATGCCATTGTGGTCTGAGAAAATGCTTGATATGATTTCAATCTTTTTGAATTTGGGGATACTTTGCTTGTGACCCAATATGTGGTCATGTGTATTGTCCCATGTGCACTTGAGAAGAATGTATATTCCATGGCTTTGCAGTGAAATGCTCTGAAGATGTCAATTAGGTCCATTTGATCTAGTGCGTCATTTAGAATTGCTGTTTCTTTGTTGATTTTTTGTCTAGTTGATTTATCCAGTGATGTCAGTTGTGTATTAAAGTCTCCTACTATGATTGTATTGTTGTCAATCTCTCACTTGATATCTTCCAGGAGTTTTTTTTTTTATGTATTTGGGTGCTCCTGCATTGGGTGCATATATGTTTACCAGAGTCATATCTTCTTGTTGAATTGCTCCCTTTAGTATTATGTAGTGGCTTTTCTTATCTCTTGTTATGGCCTTTACTTTGAGGTCTATTTTATCAGATATAAGTATCGCAACCCCAGCTTTTTTCTCATTTCCATTTGCCTGAAAAATATTTTTCCATCCCTTCACTCTCAGTCTGTGTGAATCCTTTGCTCTGAGGTGGGTCTCTTGTAGACAGCGAATATATGGGTCATGTTTTCTTATCCATTCAGCTACCCTATGTCTTTTGATTGGTGCATTTAATCCATTTACATTTAATGTTATTATTGACATGTATATGTTTGTTGACATATTTTTCCTTAGTGTTTGTATTTCTTTTTGACTTTCTATTTCTTCCTTTTACAGCAGTCCCTTTAGCATTTCTTGCATTGCTGGCTTGGTAGTGACAAACTCTCTTAGCCCTTTTTTGTCTGTGAAGCTCCTGATTCCACCTTCAATTTTGAATGATAGCCTTGCTGGGTATAGTATTCTTGGATTCAGTCCCTTGCTTTGCATCACTTTGTATATTTCATTCCATTCCCTTCTGGCCTGGTATGTTTCTGTTGAGAAATCAGTTGATATTCTAATAGGAGATCCCTTGTAGGTAACTTTCTGTCTCTCTCTGGCAGCCGTTAAGATTCTTATTTTGTCATTAGTGTTCGCCAATTTAATTATGATGTGTCTCGGTGTCGGTCTTTTGGGGTTCAACTTGTTTGGGACTCTATGTACTTCTTGGACTTGCATAGTTTTTTTCTTGCCAATATCAGGGAAGTTTTCTGTCATTATTTCTTCTAACAGGTTTTCTTTTTCTTGCTTCTCTTCCTCTCCTTCTTGTATCCCTATTATTCGAATGTTGTTTTGTTTTGTGTTGTCCCAAAGCTCCCTTAGGCTCTCTTCTTGCTTTTTAAGTCTTCTTTCCAGTTGCTGCTGTGTTTTTGTGTTTTTTCCTACCTTGTCTTCTAATTCACTGATGCAGTCCTCAGCCTCTTCTAGTCTACTGTTTAAGCCTTCCAATGTGTTCTTTATTGCAGCTATGTCGTTCTTCATCTCCTCTTCCTTTCTTTTCATGTTGGTGACATGTTCATTCAGCTCCTTATAGTTCTTATTGAGTTGGGTGTATTTGTCATCCATCCGTTTAAACATCCTATTAACCAATACTCTGAATTCTTTCTCTGTTAAGCTGCTAGCCTCAAGTTCATTTAACTCCCTTTCTGGTGATTCCTCTTTTTCTTTCCTTTGGGGATTGCCTTTTTGTCTCCCCATGTTTTCCTATAATGTTTTAATTGTAGATCCGCTTGCTTTGCTACCCAGGTTCTTTTGGTGATGGTGCTACTGGTGTAATCTCTCAATTCTCCTGGGCTTGGTAATCTAGTGTAGTTCCCTACTGGAACTATTTGGGTTCTCTTGATGTAGGCCTTCGAGCTTGAGAGGCACAACTGCGATGTTTAGAAGTCAGCAGTCGTGGAAGGGAGTATCCCAATTTTTGCTGTCTTGCACCCTAAATTGAAATCACGCTTGCCCAGTGGGGACTCACAGTGGCACCAAGGAACCATCTATCGGGGTAATGTGGCTCAGGGGGCCTGCACTCTGGAAAGGCGTGACTGTGTTGCACAGAGTTCTGTAGTTGTGGGGTGAGCAGACTCAGCTTTTGCTGCTGCACCTGTGGTGGATAGGTGCTTACTCCCAGTGGTGGCTCACAGGAGCACCCGCTGTAAGTTTGCCAGCGAGGCACACTGAAGCACTCTGAAGGGCCCTGGCAGTGTAACTGCGTAATTGAGGTGGCTAGCTTCTAAAGATTTTTCTTTTGGGCAGTTCCTATGGCCTCAGGGAGTATTCAGATTCCATGGTGTTAATCCAGGTGGAATCTGGGTGTGGCTATATTGGTTGCCTGGAGACTGGAGGGAGGGGCTATCTCTCAGGAGAAAATGGCGACCGGGGACCAGATGTGACTCAGCACCAGACATGCCTCCACCTCTACTGGACCATCCACCACCTACTCTCCCTAGATTCCACAACTCCACCTCTTCTCCTGCACCTTAGCCACGGGTAAGTGTCTGTATCTGAAAGGTCCTATGAACTAGGTTCAGTGGAGAAAGACGCAGGCCCCAGCGCAAGGAGGGACTGCATCTTTACAGGCTCCTCTCTTGCCAGCACTGCGCGGTTGGGCCGCTAGCTCTTCAGGGCTGCCTTTGAGCTCAGATCCCAAATCCAGACTCCAAGGTCTAAAATTCACTACCTCCCACAGTCCCGTGGACCCTTTTTCTCACCGTCAGATGCTTTGCCTGTCCTCAGGGACGTGGCTTAGTGCTGTGTAGTTTTTCCCTGACCTTCTGGGCATAGAGATCTGGCAGATTCTATTGCCAAGATCCTTGATTTTACCTTTTTACAGGAGATCTCTGCCCTTCCCGGCTGCAAACTGTCTCACCAGCTGCATCTCCTTCGCCAATTCGGGCTGGATTCCTCTCGTTTCAGCTGCTCCCTCTATTTGCTCCAGGACAAGGCTCAGAACACATCCGTCTATTTTGCCACCATTTTGTCTCCTCCTCTGAAGTAACTAATTTCTTGTTCTTAGTTTTTAATTTTAATCTTTGTCATTATTGTCATTCCTTCAAATGGCAGAAAAAGCATTGCCTCCAAATGCAGCTTTTTAAAAAATCTTTATTGTTGAGAATATTACAGATGCCCCACTCCCCCTCATTACCCCCTTCCACCTGGTTCCCATCCCACCCCTTCACCACTCTAGTGTCTATGTCCATAAGAAGATCTTTGATCAATTCCCCTGCTTCCCCCCGCCAGCCTCACCCGCTTCTCTCTGATATTCATCAGTCTGTTCCATGCTTCCATGATTCTAATTCTATTTTTTCACCAGTTTATTTTGTTCATTAAACTTCTTGTTTATTTTGATCTTTAGATTCAAAATAGCTTTATTGAGATACTAGTGTCCCAGTGCATGAATTCATGCACATCGAAAGGAAGTTAATTAGAAGAAATATTTTAATATTGCTATTTGCCCTTTCTCTATAATGGAAGTGTCAACCAAATTCATGATTGACAATGACAGATGGAAACACACGTGTGTGATTGGCGCTAGTGAGAGCTTTATATGTATTGTGCATGAGCGAGTCAACTTAGCCTTTTATAGATACATAATAAACTTGCTTAATTAGACACCTGCTTTCTGATGTAGCTAAACTTTTTCCAGCCCAGTGAAGCACCACATCTTCTCTTTCAGGTAATTGTCAGCAACACAGCAGTAAATATCAACACAAAGCAGATTATTATTGTAGATCACTCAGGGAGAACAAAGAGTAAAATATTTAACTGCAGCAGTGTTTGACTACTAGTATATTCTGTGCAGTGAGAAAACCTGAAGTCATTTTCAAGGTCCACCATTTCTTACTTCTTTTAAGTTGGGTCAAGTTTCTAAACTTTCTAAAGCTCCATTTTCCGGCTAATGAAAAGAAAATAGGATTCCACCACGTCTCCTATCTACCTACTCCAGGACTTCTGTCTGTGAGGATCAAATGAGATGAGGCATGGGAAAAAGCTTCACAGACATTTGGTTAAAGTGTGAAATGTTTCCACCTGGCTATAAAGCAAGTCGTGTTCCTGGGCTAAAGAACCTGCAAGGAGGCTGGTCATCCCTAGAGAGAGGAAGCTGGGCATTGCTACGTGACATTATTACCCGGCGCCCACAGCAACCTGTTTTGAACTGGGCTCAGCTGGGCTGTGGGCTGCATTTTGCACTATGGCAGTGTAGACTGCAATTTGGGCTGTCACTCTGGGGTGATGGTGGGGCTGTGTTCCACTTGGGGGAAGCCGAGTGCTGCTGTGTTGGCGCCAGGTCTGTGCTGCTGTTTCTCTGTAAATGGCCAGTGCATGTTATGGCAGCTCCTGTGTTGAGTGTCTGCCCCCTAGTGGTCAGTGCACGTCATAGCAACCAGTAGGACAGGTGGAGGGACACTTAGTATATTAACCTTTTATATATATGTACTAGTGACCCGGTGCATGAAATTCGTGCATGGTGGGGGGTTCCCTCAGCCCAGCCTGCCCCCTCTCACAGACTGGGAGCCCTCTGTGGGAGGTGACCGGGCTGATCAAGGGAAGGCGCCAGCCCCATTACCCCCCTGCTGCAGCCACTGCCAGCCACTGCAGCTGCCAAGGTGTTTTCATCAACATGGACTCTAGTCCCTTCACTGTGAAAAAATGACAACTTTCTTTAGGCATTTTCAAGATGTGTCTTTCGTAAGATATGACATTTCTTTCTTTTTTTTATCCTCACCTGAGGATATGTTTCCATTGATTTTTCGAGAGTGTGGAAGAGAGAAGGAGAGACAGAAACATCAATGTGAGAGGGACACTTTGATTGGTTGCCTCTTGCATGAGCCCTGACCTGAGCCCCAGCCAGGGAGGAGCAAGTAACCAAGGTACATGGCCTTGATCATCGAACCTGGACCCTGCGGTCAGCAAGCCGAGGCTCTATCCACTGAGCCAAACCAACTAGGGCAGGATATGACATTTCTTAGCCCCTCGAGTAGTGGACGTTCATTTTTTCCTCCAGGAGTGTGGTGGAAAAACCCTAGATCACCTTGGATTCTTATAACCCATGTTACCAAGAACACTGCAAGTGGTGGCATACAGGGAGCTTAGCCAATGAGTGGTCAGAAAAGGTATTTACTCTTGAACTGGTTTGGCTCAGTGAATAGACCATGGGCCTGCAGACTGAAGGGTCCCAGGTTTGATTCCTGTTAAGGGCATGTACCTTGGTTGGAAGCACATCCCCAGTGGGGAGTATGCCAGAGGCAGCTAATCAATGTTTCTCTCTCATTGATGTTTCCAACTGTCTATCTCTCTCTCCTCTTCTCTGTAAAAAAATCAATAAAATATATATATTTTTTAAAAATGGTGTTTCCTCTGCAGCTCATGCGGCCCCTGTGCTGAATCCACTGGGCTAGGGGCTGTCCCCACCACCCAGTGGTGACCGCTGGGGTCTCCGCACACCTCAGAGACCGGCAGCCAGCCCCCCCATCGTGGGCACCGGGCTGGGGGCATGGACTCAAACCACGGCTTGGCGCCGGAATACACGCAAGCAGCTGGGGGTGGGGCAGGAACATCCCCGTGTCGCAATGGCGACACGGGGATGTTCCCTCCCTGCCCCCAGCCACTTGGCAGCTGCACCTGTAGTCCTGGAGTGGCTGGGGGGTGTTCTGGGATCCCTGCCGCTCAGGGCCTGCAGATGTTCCCAGGACCCAGGCCGCTCGGCACCCGCGGATGCAAATTAACCACCATCTTTGTTGGGTTAATTTGCATACTTGCTCCTGATTGGCTTGTGGGAGTGGCTTGTGGGTGTAGCAGAGGTACGGTCAATTTGCATGTTTTTCTTTTATTAGATAGGATAGATGTTCCCCATATCATACAATTGACACATTTTAAGTGTACTATTATTGGATTTAATATATTCAGAGTTGTCCATCAATCATCACAACCAATTTATAATATTTTCATCACCACAAAAATAACTCTATACCCTTTAGACATCATGTTCCAATCCCACCAGTGACTAGGCAATTATTTATCTATTTTCTGCCTCTACAGATTTGCCGATTCTGGACATTAAAAATTAATCCAGATGGATCAACAATATGTGAAAAATGCTGGCTGGCTCCTTAACTTAGTATGTTTTCAGGATTCATCATGTTGTAGCATAGTAATACTTTATTTCTTTCCATGGCTGAATAATATTCTATTATACAGATATTCCACATTTTATTTATTGATTCATCAGTTGATGGAAATTTGGGTTGTTTTTACCTTTTTGCTATTATGAATAATGCTGCCATGAACATTCATGTTTTGATTTTTATGTGGACATATGCCTTCATTTATCTTGGGTAAATACCCAGGAATAGTATTTACCAATGGTATTCACTGGGTTGTATAGTATGTGCATGTTTAAAAATTTAAGAAACTGCTGAACTGTTTTCTATACTGGCTGCTACATGTTATATCTCTATCAGAAATATATGAGGATTCCACTTCCTCCACATCTTCATCAACACTTGTTTTATTTATCTTTTTATTTAGTAATCCTAGTGGGTGTCAATTGGGATCACATTGTGGTTTGATTGGCATTTCCCTAATGACTAATGATATAGAATATATTTTCACATACTTATTGGAATTTGTATACCTCGTTGGAAAAAAAAGTGTATTTAGATCCTTTACCCATTTAATTTTTTTTTTATTTTTTAAAATAATGTTTTTATTTTCAATTATAGTTGACATACATTATTATGTTAGTTTCAGGTGTACACACTAGTGATTAGACATTACATAACTTACTAAGTGCTTATCCTAATAAGTCTCACACTTATCTGGCACTATACATAGTTATTACAATATTATTGACTATATTCCCTATGCTGTATTTTACATCTCCATGACTATTTTGTAACTACCAATTTGTACTACCTAATCCCTTTATACTTTTCAACCATCCCCCTAACCCCCTGCCATCTGGCAACTATCAAAATGTTCTCTCTATCTGTGAGTTCGTTTCTTAATGTTTGTTTATTTTGTTTTTTAGATTCCACATATAAGCAAAACTATCTGGTATTTGTCTTTTCTCTGTCTGACTTATTTCACTCAGCACAATACCCTCTAGGTACAACCATATTTTTCCAGATGGCAAAATTTCATTTATCTTTTATGGCTGAGTCATATTCCATTGCATATATGTACCACTTCCTTTGTTGTTGTTAATTCTCACCCAAGGTTATTTTTTCCATTGGTTTTCTTACAGACAGTGGAAGGGAGGGAGGAGGGGGAAGGGAAGAGAGAAAAAAAATCAATGTGGGAGAGACACATCAATTGTCTCCCACATGTGCCCCGACTGGAGGTAGGGGTCAAATCACAATCCAGGTATGTGCTCTTTACCGGGAAGCAATCCCCTGTCCACTCGGTGCGTGTGCCCAGACTCTAACCACTGAGAAAACCGATCAGGTCACACCACTTCTTCTTTATCCATTTAGGTATTGATGGATACTTAGTTTGCTTCTATATCCTGGATATTGTAAATAATGCTGCAATGAACATAAGGATGCTTCTGTCTTTTCTTTCTGCTAAATATCCCAAAGTGGAATTTCTGGGTTCTTATTTTTCTCTTGATATAAACTTTGACTTAAAGTCTATTTTGTCTGGTATAAGTATTGCTACCCCAGCTTTTGTTGTTTCTATTTTTGTGAAATATCTTTTTTCATCTTTTTACTTTCAGTCAGTGTATGTCTTTAGATCCGAAGTAAAGGTCTTGTTTTCTATCCAGTCAGCCACCCTGTATCTTTTGATTCTAACATTTAATCAATTTCCATTTAAATTTATTGTTGATAACTATGTAGTTATTGCCATTGTATTATTCATACTTTTATCTGTTTTTTTCTTCTTAAAGAAGTCCCTTTAACATTTTTTTTGGAATACTGGTTTGGTGGTGATAAACTCCTTTAGCTCTGTCTTGTCTGGGAAGCTCTTTATCTGCCCTTTGATTCTAAATGATGACTTTGCTGGGTAGAGTAATCTTGGTTGTAAGTCCTTGCTTTTCATCACTTTGAATATTTTGTGCCAATCTCTTCTGCCTTGCAATGTTCCTGTTGAGAAATCAGCTGACCCTCTGATGGGAGTTCCCTTGTGGGTAACTAACTTCTTTCTCTTTATACTTTTAAGATTCTCTGTTTGCTTTTAAACTTTGCATTTTATTTATGATGTGTCTTGGTGTGAACTTCTTTGGGTTCATCTTGTTTGGGACTCTCTGTACTTCTTTGTCAGGTTAGAGAAGGTTTTTGTTATTATTTCCTCAAATAGGTTTTGAATTGTTTTGCTCTTTCTCTTCCCCTTTTTGTACCCCTATGATGTGAATGTTGGAGCACTTGGTGTTGTCCCAGAGGGCCCTTAAACTATACTAATTTTTTAATATTTTTTTGCTTTTTGCTATTGATTGCCTGTTTTCTGCTACTTTATCTCCCAAATTGCTGATTTGATTCTCTGCTTCATTTAATCAACTGTTGATTCCCTCTAATGTATTCTTCATTTCAGTTAGTGTACTAGTATTCTTCATTTCTGACTGGTTCATTTTTATGTGATGTGTCTCCATTTTTATGTTTACTATCTCTGCTGAAGTCCTCACTGAGATCATTGAGCATCCTTATAACCAGTGTTTTGAATTCTGCTTCTGGTAGGTTGCTTGTCTCTATTTAATTGAATTCTTTTTTTCTGGAGTTTTGCTCCTTTATTTGTGACATCTCTCTTTGTCTTTTCATTTTGACTTCCTTCCTGTGTTTGTTTGATGTATTAGGCAGAGCTTCTATGTCTCCCAGTCTTGATAGGATGGCCTGATGTAATAGGTATCCTGTAGGGCCCAGTGTCACAGTTTCTTTGGTCATCTGAGCCGGGTTCTCCATATGTGTCCCTTTGTAATTTGTGTGTGTCTTCCTGTTCTAGTTGAGTGTTGATTGCTGTTAGCACATCAATGGGATGGATTGACCCTCAGCCTGATTTGTTGTGAGGATTAGCTGTTACTAAGCCAGAGTAATTGATGTGCAGAGGCTAACCCTATGTAGGAAGATTCACTTTAGCAGGGCTCTGGTGCCTGCCCAGTCTGCCCTTTAAGTATGTCGTTTATGGAAGTGATTGGGTATGCTCTGATGTGGTTTGAAGCTAGCCACCAGGTACATCATTCCTGAGTCCTCTTGGGATGTGCAGGCCAAGGTCAGCCACAGCTTTACCCTGCTTGGGGCCCCATTTCATGAGCTACAAAGTGATCTTCAGATGGTTGCCACTTGTGCTTGACTTGGAGGTGGCTGGGAGAAGCTAAGCTTTGAACTGAGGCTGGCTGCCACTAGTGCAGGGCTTGTGGTTGCTTAACAAGAGGTGTGGGCAGGCCGAGGCCAGATGCTGCTTGTTTGTGATTTGTGAACCTTTGAGAGATTTTAGGAAAGTCCACAGCATGACCCCTGTCAGGCCCTTTATATGGAAAAACCACTGGAAGCATCTTGGATGAGCCTGCAAGTTTGGTGAGGCGGGTTCTCAGGGAATCACCAGGGCAGAGCAAAGAGTGTAGGCCAGGTTTATGGAGACTCAGATATGGTGCCCACCTGCACCTGCAGAGGAAGGGCTCATCAAAGGAACAATGGCTTATGCCAGCACTTCTGTCTAGGAGGAAGCTGCCCTCCAGCCATTGCCCTCAAACCAAGGAATTAATTTATTTCCTGTATGATCCTGGTGCCTTTTGAGCTGTTGCCCCAGTGCTGGAGCTCAGAGTGAGTGAGTCTGTTTATAAGAAAGTTCATGTGTGGGCCCTTTAAATGGACTGCCTAGGACTATAGTAGCCCTCCTCTCATCAGGACAGAATCTGCACTGTTTTTCACAGCTAGAAGTTATTGGGACTTCTACTCTCCTGGGATGGGTAGTCTTGTGTGAATCTGGGATTTCTCACTCCTCAAGAGTACCTCTGCAGCTGAGATATTGCTCCTTATTTTAGACTGCCACATGTGTGTGTGGGACCAGCCCCCTTTGCATCTCTGCCCCTCCTTTGTCTTCTTATTATTGAGTTATAACAAGCCTTTTATCACATATTCTCCCAATCTACAGCATGTCTTTTCATTTACTATAGCTGTCTTAACTTTTCTAGAGCAATTTTATTTTATTTTGATAAAGTCCAATTTATTATCCTATATAATAAAAAGGTAATATGCAAATTGACCCTAGCTGTGGAACGGCCAGTCGCTATGACACGGACTGACCACCAGGGGGCAGATGCTCAATTCAGGAGCTGCTCCCTAGTGGTCAGTGCGCTTCCACAGGGGGAGCTCCACTCAGCCACAAGCCGGGCTGAGGGCTGCGAGAGTAGCAGCAGTGGTGGGAGCCTCTCCTGCCTCTGTGGCAGCACTAAGATGTCCAACTGCAGCTTAGGCCTGCTCTCCAGCAAGGAGCGGGCCTAAGCCACAGTCGGACATCCCCCAAGGGCTCCTGGGCTGCCAGAGGGATGTCTGACTGCCAGCTTAGGCTCGATCCCCTGGGGAATGGGCCTAAGCCGGCAGGTGGACATCCCCTAAGGGGGCCCGGACTGTGAGAGGGAGCAGGCCAAGCTGAGGGACCCCACCCCCCAAGTGCATGAATTTTCATGCACTGAGCCTCTAGTTTTTCTTATATACATTATGCATTTTTATCAGAAGTTTCTCTTTTATAAATGCTTGGGAACAGTTATGCACTCCAAGGCTAAAGCAGTGAGGTTGGCTAAGCCTCATTAAGTAGGAAAAATCAAGAGGGCTTGATAAGAGAAATTAAAAGGAACTAGTGTACCTTGGCAGTGTCCCCACCCTTGTGCTCTAGACTCTGAATGTCTCACCCTAGACCCATCCAAACTGGCTTGTCACAGGTTCTATCTCTTCAAGCTGGTGCCAAGCAGGATGGGTGCAGGGCAGTAGGGAAATGCACAGAACTGCTTACATAACTTATTGTTTTAAGTAATAGCTTAATTGGGATATAAGTCACACACCATATACTTCATCCATTCAAAGTACACAATCCAATGATTGTTATATTTATAGATTTATTCAGTCATCACCACAGTGAAATTTAAAACATTTTCTTCACCTTGAAAAGAAATCCCGTACCATTTAGTTACCATCCTCCCTTACTTCCCATCCCCCCTAGCCTTAAGCAACCATTAATCTACTTTCTGTACTTCATATTAATGAATCATACAATATGTAGTATTTTGTGACTGGCTTCTTTCAGTTAGCATAATGTTTCCAAGGCTAATCCATGTTGTAGTATGTATTTGGTCTTCATTCCTTTTTGTGGATAAATAATATTCCATTGTATGGATATGCCATATTGTATTTATCCATTCATTGGTTGATGAACATTTGAGTTGTTTCCATCTTTTGGCTATTATTAATAACTAGAGGCCTGGTGCATGGGGGGGGGGCGGTTTTGTCCCTCAGCCCAGGCTGCATCCTCTCCAATCTGGGACACCTCGAGGGATGTCCAACTGCCCGTTTAGGCCCAATTCTGGTAGGATCGGGCCTAAACGGGCAGTCGGACATCAATCTCACAATCCAGGACTGTTGGCTCCCAACTGCTCGCCTGCCTGCCTTCCTGATTGCCCTTAACCGCTTCTGCCTGCCAACTTGATCACCCCCTAACCACTCCCCTGCCAGCATGATTGATGCCTAACTGCTCCCCTGCCAGCCTGTTTGCCCCTCCCTTGCAGGCCTGGTCACCCCTAACTGCCCTCCCCTGCAGGCCTGGTCCCCCCCCCCCCCCAACTGCTCTCCCCTGCGGGCCTGGGTCCCCCACAATTGTCCTTCCCTGCAGGCCCGGTCACCCCCAACTTCCCTCCTCTGCTGGCCTGGTTACCCCTAACTGCACTCCCCTGCAGGCTTGATCACCTCCAACTGCCCTCCCCTGCTGGCCATCTTGTGGTGGCCATCTTGTGTCCACATGGGGGCAGCCATCTTGTGTGTTGGAGTAAAGGTCAATTTGCATATTACTCTTTTATTAGATAGGATAGAGGCCTGGTGCATGGGTGGGGGCCGGCTGGTTTGCCCTGAAGGGTGTCCCGGATCAGGGTGGGCATTCCCTTGGGGTGTGGGGTGGCCTGGGAGAGGGGCCTGTGGTGGTTTGCAGGCTGGCCACACCCCCCAGTGACCCAAGTGGAGGCTCTGGTATCTGGGATTTATTTCTCTCCTATAATTGAAACTTTGTAGCCTTGAGTGGAGCCAAGCCTCCTGCTCGCTCCATGGCCACAGCCATTTTTGTTGGGATTTATGTATCTTCTATAATTGAAACTTTGTAGCCTTAGCGGAGGCCAAGGCAGTCCAGGGCTGTGGAAACTTGGCTTTCTCCATCGCTGGGGGCAACTCAAGCCTCCTACTCTCTCCAGCTCTGTGGCTGCCACCATTTTTGTTGGGATTTATTTATCTTCTATAATTGAAACTTTGTAGTCTTAAGTGGAGGCCAAGGCAGGCCAGGGCAGGTGGAAAGTTTGGCTTCCTTTATTGCTGGGGAAACCCAAGCCTCCTGCTCTCTCCGTGGCTGCAGCCATCTTGGTTGGGTTAATTTGCATACTTGCTCCTGATTGGCTGGTGGGCATGGCTTGTGGGTGTAGTGGAGGTATGGTCAACTTGCATATTACTCTTTTATTAGATAAGATGCCATTATGAACATTAATATATAAATTTTTAGGTGGATGCATATTTTCATTTCTCTTGAGTATATACCTAGTAACAGAATTGTTGGGAAATGGGGTTTCTGCTGTCCCCTAACAAACTCATGCATCCCAACAGATGTTCCAGACAAACAATTTCACATTTTTTTCTCTATTGAGATTTGGCCCAGAGTTCTTACCTAAGCAACATAGAAGGAAACATGAAGGTACTTTTAACGACTTTTCTTAAAGCTAGAAAAAATACAAAGAAGCAATCTCCTTTTTAAAACGTAGTCCCACCCTGGCCCTTCTAACTCTCCAGAATCAAAGAAGTTTTCTAAATAGAAGGGACTTCTAGTACAAAGAGTCACAGATTTCCCTAATCACTAATGTTCCTTAATTTTAAAAAAGGTGACAGAAGATTTGACTTTGGGTGGTGGGCACATGATGAAATATACAGATTTTGTAACATAGAAACCCACATATGAAACCTATATAATCATGTTGACCAATGTCACTGCAATAAATTAAAATAAATAATAAATAAATAAATAAATAAATAAATAAATAAATAAATAAAGTATACACCTGCCCGGCCAGTGTGGCTCAGTGGATGAGTATTAATTTATGAAACAGGAGGTCATGGTTCAATTCCTGGTCAGGGCAAATGCTCGGGTTTCAGCTCAACACCTAGTAGGGGGCGTGTAGGAGGCAGCCAATCGATGATTCTCTTTCATCATTGATGTTTCTATCTCTCCCCCTGCCTCTCTGAAATAAATAAAAAAAACATATTTTTAAAAAGCTGTACATCTGTCAGAATGGCTAACAGCACTATATCAATAAACAACAAGTGTTGGTGAGGATGTGGAGAAAATGGAACCCACTGTTGGTGGGAATGCACATTGGTGCAGCCACTGTGGGAAGCAATGTGGAGTTATCTCAAAAAATTAAAAATAGAACTGCCTGATGACCCAGCGATTCCACTTCTGAGGATATATTCATAAAAACCCAAACCACTAATTTGAAATAATATATACTCCTATGTTCATTGCAGCACTATTTACAATAACCAAGATTTGAAAACAGCTCAAGTGCCTATCAGTAGGTGAATGGATAAAAAAGCTGTGTACATTCACACAATGGAATACTACTTGGCCATAAAAAGAAGGAAATCTTGCCTTTTGCAACAGCATGGATGGACCTGGAGAGTATTATGCTAAGTGAAATAAGCCAGCCAGAGAAATACAAGTACCATATTATTTCACTTATATGTGGAATCTAATGAACAAAATATTCTAACAAACTAGAAACAGATTCATGGATACAGAGAACAATCTGACAGCTGTCAGAGGGGAGGAGGTTTAAGGAGCTGGGTGAAAAAAGGTGAAGGGATTAAGCAAAAAAAATACACCCAACAACAAACAAACAAAAAACAACAACAAAAACAACCTTTATAGATACAGACAACAGTATGGTTATTACCAGAAGGAAAGAGGTATAGTGGGAGGTAGAATGGGTAAAGGGGATTAAATGGTGATGGAAGGAGACGAATTGGGGTGGTGAACAGAAATACAATATACAGATGATGTATTTTAGAATTGTATAGCCAAAACCATATAATTTTATTAACCAATGCCACCCCAATAAATTCAATTTCAAAAAGGTATGCTAAAAAGGATCCTAGAGTTCCAGTTCATTTATTTTTCTTAAGATTTTAGAGTACTTTTATTCTTGGTGCCACAGACTCTACCCTCTCCATGTATTATGATACTATGCCTGAGAAAAAAACAGCTTGGGTTTAGGGAGCCACAGCAGTTCTGTATTGTTATCCCAGTGGCCTACAACCAGGGCAATTCCCACCCTCACTCCAAGAGGGGATTTTGCAATGTAACAGTTTTGGTTGTCATGGATGGGGGAGAGGTGCTATTGACATCTAGCTGGTAGGGGACAGGGATCCTGCTAAACATCATACAATGCACAGAACATCCCCCCCCGATAAAGATTTACTTGACCTAAAATGTCAATAGTGCTATGGTTGAAATATTCTGCATTACAAGATAAAGCACAAGGCAGACATTGCAGTAATGGAAGCTGAGATGAAGTAGAAGACAAGATCCAGGGACAACCTTGTAAAAACTGTTAAGGAGCTTGGATGTTATTCTGCAGGGATAGAAGCCAGTAAAGGTTTTTAATGCAAGAAATAATACAATCATATTTTCAGTTTGGGTAGTTCACTCTGTTGTTTTGGATTTGAGGAGGACAAAAACTGTAGAGTGACCAGGTAGAAGACTGTGTGATAGTCCAAGAAGGAACATAGAAAGATCTAAACTCTGGCAATGGTACTGGATATAGAAAAGGACAAACCAGATTCAAGAAATATTTGCGAGATAGAAATTGGAGAGCTTAGGGCTTAATTGATTTTGGGGCTGTATTAGTTTTCCACTGCTGTGTATAAATTACTACAAACATAGCAGCTTAGAACAACATCCATTTATTATCTCACAGTTCTGTAGGTCAGAAGAGCAGACTTGACTGGGTTTTCTGCTTAGGGTCTCACAAAGTTGAAGTCAAGGTGTCAGATGGGATAGATTCTTATCTGGAAGCTCTGGGGATGAATCTACTTTCAGCCTCATTCAGGATTTTTGGCAGAATTTAGTTCCTTGGACCTGTAGGTCTGAGGTTACCATTGCCTCCCTGATTATCAGCTGGGAGCCATTTGCAGCTTTTAGAGGCTACACACATCCTTCTCACATAGTTCTCTCCATCTTCAAGCCAACAAGTATACATTCAATTGTTCTTATGCTTAGAATTTTTATCTATCTATCATCTATCTATCTATCTATCTATCTATCTATCTATTATCTATCTATCTATCTATCTATCTATCTATCTATCTATCTATATTAGAGGTCCGGTGCATGAAATTCGTGCACAGGTGGGGTCCCTAGGCTTGGCTGGTGATCAGGGCCAATCAGGGCCAGGCCGATTGGGACCAGGCTGATCGGAGCCTGCCGGCCAGGGGAAGGAACAGGGAGCGGGAGGTTGGCCACTGGCCCCCAGGAGGGAGCCAGCCCTTGGCCTCCCTGGTAAAGGGGCTGCATCCACTGCCACCCACCCCCGGTTCCCTGTCCCAGCCCAGGGCCCAAAGGCCTCTGAGGGGTTGGGAGAGGTGTCAATGGTCACTGAGCTGGGTGCAGAAGGAACGGACGCTGGATGATGATGCTCACCCTCAGCGCCCCGCCACTGTGTGGTTCCCCATCTCACCCCTTCCTACTTCCCTTGCCGCTGCACCACCACCAGGGGAGGGCCGGGGCAAGGGACTGCAGGAGGTTTTCTGCCCGGGGGGAGGGACCGCGAGAGGTTGGCCACTGGCCCTGAAGAGGGAGCTGGCCCTCACTCCCCCTGGGGCTGCATCTGCTACCACCCACTCCCAGTTCCCCATCCCAGCCCAGGGGCCATGAGGAGGGACCACAAGAGGTTGGCCCGCTGGGGGAGGTAGGCCAGCCAGGGGAGGTTGGCTTTGGGAACACACTGACCACCAGGAGGCAGCTACTGCATTGAGCATCTGCCCCCTGGTGGTCAGTGTGTGTCATAGCAACCAGTCGTTCCAGTCGCTTAAGTTTATATATATATATATATATATATATATATATATATATATATATATATATATACTAGTGGCCCAGTGCATAAAATTCGTGCACGGGGGTGGGGGGTTGTCCCTCAGCCCAGCCTGCACCCTCTCCAATCTGGGACCCCTCAGGAGATGTCTGATTGCCGGTTTAGGCCCGATCTGTGTGGCATTGGGCCAAAACTGGCAGTCGGACATCCCTCTCGCAATCCGGGACTACTGGCTCCTAACTGCTCACCTGCCTGCCTGCCTGATCACCCCTAACCACTCTGCCTGTCAGCCTGCTAGACCCCAACTGCCTCCTTGGCCGGCCTGCTCACCCCAACAACCCCCCCCCCCCCCCCCGCTGGCCTGCTCACCCCAACTGCCTGATCGCCCCCAACTGCCCACCACCCAGCCTGCTTGTCCCCAATTGTCCCCCATGCTGGTCTGATCTCCCCCAAATGCCCTCCCTGCTGGCCTGCTCGCCCCCAACTGCCCTCCCCTCCTGGCCTGATCGCCCCTAACCACCTCTGCCTCGGCCCCGCCACCATGGCTTTGTCTGGAAGAACATTCAGAAGGTCTCCCTGAAGGTCTCCTGGTCTAATTAGCATATTACCCATATATTGATTTCACAGAGTAAGGGAGAGGGAAAGAGATAGAAACATCAATGATGAGAGAAAACCATCTACTGACTGCCTCCTGCATGCCCCCTATTGGGGAATGAGCCTGCAACCGGGGCATGTGCCCTGACCAGGAATCAAACCATGATGTCCTGGCTCATAGATTGATGCTAAACCACTGAGCACACCAGTTGGGCTCATGCTTCGAATCTATTTAACTCCCCCTTCTGCCACAAGTCAGAGCAAAATTTCTGCTTTTAAAAGTCTGTGATTAAATTGCTCCCACCTGGATACTAATTTTTCCTTTGATTAACTCCATGTCAACTGATAATTAACCTTAATTACATCTGAAAAGTCCTCTTTTGCCATGTTTCATAATCATAGAAATAACACATTTTCATAGGTACCTATCACACTCAGAGGGGGAGATTATACAAGGGCAAGGGCTAGTCTTAGAATTCTGCCTACCACAGGTGATGGAAGGGGAGGAATCAGATGACTCTGAGGTTTATGGCTGAGGTATATGAATGGATGGTAGGGCCATTCACTGAGATAGGAAAATCCAGAGCAAGTAGAGTTTAGATATATTGAGCTTGGGATGCCTTGCTACATCTAAGTGGAATCTCCAGAAGGTAGGGGTATATATAGGTCTAGAACTCATAAAAGAAGTCTGGGCTGGAAGTATAGATTTTGATACTTCAACAATGGTAGTTAAAATTAGGCAGGTAGCTGAGCTCACCAAAGGTTCATGTGATAAGTTGCTCCAGGAAGAGACCATTAAAGGAATATTTGCATTAAAGAGATAGGTAGGAGGAAGAGTCCAGGAATTGTTAGAAAGAATCATGAAGAACTAGATGAAAATGTGTCCAGAGAGTCTAAGAGAATAGTTTTGAGGTGGGAGTGTGCAGCTATGTCAAATGTGGCAGATAAGGTCTGTTTCATATGAAGATTTAGAATATTAAACCAGTCAAATTCAAATTATTTGAATAATCATTCTTTCTGGGAACAGGAGGGCAAATTATCTGGTAGATGTGAGGGCAAGGGCTGGCTTAAGAAGACCGTCAGAGACAGCTAGGCAGCTGGAGTCATGACTGGGTCAGCCTATAGAATGGAATTCTTCTTGGCAGCTCCCATTCTTCATTTTCTTATGGTCTTGGTCTCCTCTAGCTCTTGTGTTATACATGGTTGCTAAACTTTTCTTCTGATATAATTTGTCATTTGTGCATTTTAATATGCAGAGCTATCCCTTTTTCCAACTGTGCTCTGTCCTACCTTATAACTTAAAGCTCAATTCCCAGATAAATTAATCCTTTTTAGATATGATTTTCTCAGAGCCTCTATCTGTTCACGGATTTAGTTGGGAAGGCTCTAATGAATCAATCCTTACTCTAATGTTAGCTCCTATCAGTTTATAACACATTTCCCAAATTATGTTATATTTAATACTAGTCTAAACAAATATTATTTGGTCAAATAAGTTTAGTAACATTACATAGAAGCAAGACATATTGAAAAAAAAAGAGTATAATAAGCTCTCTGTAAAGTAATCTTCTTGACTTGGTTTAGTCCAGTGTTCCTTCCCTAAGCTTGAATATCAAACCTTAACACACACACACCTAACTATGACTATATGGTAGAAGGTACTTTGGGAATCATTGGCCTCTACCTCAGGTATTTATTTGCATTTTATTATTTATTTATTTAAAAAATCTTTATTGTTGAAAGTATTACATATGTCCTCTTTTTTATTCCATTGACATTTTATAGCTTGCCCCTGACCCCCGACCCAGGCTTCCACAACCCTATTGTCTGTGTCCAAGGGTTATACGTATATGCATATAAATTCTTTGGTTGATCTCTTCCCTCCCACCCACTCACCCCCGCCTTCCCTCTGAGATTCGATAGTCTGTTCCATGCTTCTATGTTTCTGGATCTATTTTGTTGCATTTTAATAAGAGAATCTTGAAAAGAAAGAAAAACCTTCAAGGCCCAAAGGAATAATTAAAGGAAAGAAAACAGACTTCATTACATTTTGACAGGGGTGATAAACTGGGGCAAGAGGGCCTTTGTAGATAGAGTAGCACCTATTCTTTTGTGGTCAGGCTAAGGCTTGAGAGCTTTAGTTTCTGATGTAGACTCTAGAGCAGTGGTTCTCAAACTTTCTAATGCCGCGACCCTTTAATAATACAGTTCCTCATGTTGTGGTGACCCCAACCATAAAATTATTTTCGTTGCTACTTCATAACTGTAATTTTGCTACTGTTAATGAATCATAATGTAAATATCTGTGTTTTCCAATGGTCTTAGGCTCTACAGCAGCGGTTCTCAATCTGTGCGACCCATAGGTTGAGAACCGCTGCTGTAGAGCCTAAGACCATTGGAAAACACAGATATTTACATTACATTACGATTCATTAACAGTAGCAAAATTACAGTTATGAAGTAGCAACGAAAATAATTTTATGGTTGGGGTCACCACAACATGAGGAACTGTATTATTAAAGGGTCGCGGCATTAGAAAGGTTGAGAACCACTGCTCTAGAGGGAAAAGGAGAAATTGCCCAAAAGGTGAGATTTGTCTAGATGTGTCAAGAGTCCCCCAAAATTGACTTTTGATCATAGGCATTACAGTTTGGCTTCTCTAAACACAGTGGTAAAGAGGCAGCAATACCAATTCCATTGCCAGGTTTAGAACATTCACATTAGGTTTAGTCATATATAAATCAGCACTCCTTCCATACTGGAGAGTCTCACTGGAGGAATCAGGGACAGGTTTACTAATTAGCCTAACTGCCATAACTAGTGCTTGCCATTTATGTAGACTGAACACTTTTTATGTAGATTGCACCAACTCCATGCTTCTCTAGCTGGCAACAATTTGGCAGAACCTAGGGGTCGGAATGTCACCCAGCATAATAAAATCCCTTAAAAGAGGTTTTAGGCCAGAGACCAATACCTTCTGAAGTCTCTTTGTGTCTGCCTATGTATATCTGTGCCCATTTCTTTTAAGTATTGGCCGTCTCATCTGATGAAGTCGTATATAAATATTTATATGACAAGGCATTTCTGGTCTTACTCACCAGAGACTTTATAGCCATGATAAAAAAATTCCCTCTGGCAGACTTGCCTCCACAGTTTATTTAATAAGGCAGTTGATAGGTGAACTTCCTCTTGCTGTTTGCAAAGAGGATGGAGCCTTGTTTGTTTGGAGTGTCAAGTATTTGGCTTGTCTCCTGGTGTGAATTGATGTTTGTGCATTCCCAGGGACTCCTCTGATTAAAAGAAGTGCAGGTTCTCTAGTGGGCCATCCTACCCTTTAAATTTTGGATCTTCAGGAATAGTTGATACACATATAGTTGCGTTATAACTTTTGTGGGCCCTAGGCACTTTTGCCTTTGTAGACCCTTTCCTCCACTAAAATTAATAATTATCACTGTGTTGCTATGAAGAGGAATATATTAATATTATATACATAAGCATTTTCTTCAAGCTAAAATTTCATTTTATCTAATTTTAAAATTAATTAATTTTTGTGTATGGGTACATAAATGTATGGTGAGCCCTAGGCACTGTGCTTACTGTACCTGATGAATAATCAGCCCTGGATATACTGGGTTATCTGTTTTCTAGGTTGGTATTGTGAGCTCACATCGGCCAAGCGAGAATAAGAATGCTGTGACTCAGAACTCAGTCGAAGAGAGTGGTAGTTTCTTAGACCTCCCAACTGATAATTGAACCCTTCCTCTGGTTTACTTCTAACGTGTTTTACCAACTGTACAAAGCATGATAAAATGCTGTCAATAGTCAGCATTTTTCCTAGCTTGGCTGACTCAGAGTTGGGAATAGGAACATGCCTCCTCAGCATCTTCAAGGAGAGACTTCAGGGATTGATAAATGGCATCATTTATTTCCAGACTGGAACTGTTTCTGTCATTTAGCCTGCAGCCCTGCAGAGGGCAGCTGAGTGAAAGGGAGTGCAGAATTTGATTAGCAATGAGATAGATTACTGCCAGCTAATCCAGAGAAAACAGGGTTGGGACAGATTTTAATACACGTCTATTCTTAGTGATATTTAATATAGACACCTCTATCTCAACCCTTCCATAATCTTCCTTAGCAACAGCTACTCCACACTGGAATGTGGTTCTGAATGGTAATAGTGGTAGCACTGCTATTATGTTGGAAGCTAAAGAATTTGTTGACTAAAGGTCTACTGATAAGTCCTATCTAGAAGTTGGTAGTGCTGGAATTGGGGATGAACTGATGTAGAAAGTGAGCATTTAAAAGTGTCTCCCTCTTGGAGTTTACTTCATATAGCCACATTTGCTTTCAGATTTTTCTGGGACTATGGCTATGATTCAGACTCCAGAGTAAATAACTGTTACTGAGTAGGCTAACAAATTCTCAGCTCCCCTACTCAGCTTAACAGTCCTGCCTCTGGCTCAATTCACTGAGTGGTATGGTGTTTGGCTACTTCATAGGGACTTTGCTGAGACATTGAGGTCAGATTGATCAATCTCTCTCTTTTCCTTTTTGTAAAGCAAAAAAAAAAATCTGTTTAAATCAATATGTTTCCATATCCCTAGCTGAATGTGGTTTTCAAGGAAAAGAACATCTGCTCCATACGCCCCTTGCCCTTGTCAGGTCCTAACCTGAAGTAGGACAGAATGATGCTGGGCAGCTTGGTTTATGTATTAACACATACACTATAAATGCAAAGGTACTGGAAATCTTCACTCAAAAGACAAAGCTAGTGGGGACATAGAATAATAATAATCAGGGCAAAATATAATAAA
This sequence comes from Ia io, assembly GCA_025583905.1. Lineage (NCBI taxonomy): Eukaryota > Metazoa > Chordata > Mammalia > Chiroptera > Vespertilionidae > Ia > Ia io. The sequence goes on along the minus strand of JAJQQW010000001.1, from coordinate 89,659,505 downwards.
AAATTAAGGTTGATGAATGTTTGCAGTCTCCAAGAATATTTCCTTTGGAATACAAAGGAAAATTTAATTTTTCATTACAATATAATAGATTAGGGTTGGCAAATGATAGGTTTAAAATAAAGGAATGCAGGATTTCAAAATGTGAGTGGAGTAAGTGGAAGCTACATTGACACACTCCCAAGATCAAATTGAAATTACAACTAAAATGCAGAAAAACCATCCTGAATAATCAACTGAACACTAGCTGGAGAGAATCCTGATAACCAAGGATAGAAAGTGGAGACTGCATAGAGACTGGTAGGAAGTGCAGAGGCATGAAGGTCTGCCTGGGCTCCCACAGACAGCAGCTGAAGTGCCAGGTGGATATTTCAGCTGTGAGAGGTTCCCACTGAGAACTCTGGGGTCCAAACTCCAAGCTTTGCTCCCTAGCTCGGAGCACCAGAACTGAGAAAGGTGCCCACAGAACATCTGGCTGTGAAAAACAGCAGGGTTGCTGTCTGCCAGGGAAAGATAGCTGGAAATGCAGGCAACCTTTTAAAGGGCCAATGCACAAAATTTTGTGTGTAGAAACTCACCTTGGACTCTGGCAGAGGGAGGGAAGAGTGGACTGGAGCTGTGTGAGCAGAAGCCAGGGTTGGAGGCTCTGGGGTTGGAGCTTGGAGGGCAGACACCCAGGTTTCCTGTACTGAGTCATTCCCTCACACTGTGGAGGACATTGTTCTCCTGCAGACCTTTACCATCCAGACAGCTTTTGCCTGGGAAGGAAGCAATAGCCCCATGCTCTTGGAAGACCCCTTACCCCATCCTGTGGAAACTCTGAGGTTCATTAAGAGACTGAGAATAACAGTCAGCCTGCAAGCTGAAGCAATTGCCTCACCTTGTTGGAAAACCTCTCACCCTACCCTGTGATCGATAGCCTGAAGCTAATCAAGACTGAATAACAATTGACTACAGGCAGAGACAGGTCTCTAGAGGATTTGAGTTGGCCTGATATAATTTGGGGTCTGGGGCTAAGAAATTCAGACCTTGGTGCACATCTTGGTCCTTTCTAAAGGCACCCAGCCTGAGCAGAAGGAACCACAAGCTGTGGATTGCTGATAGCTCCAAACAGGGTACTCAGGGACAGTCACAAACAGTGTCTGACATTGTACTGCACTAGAGATTGAAAGTCGTACCAAATCTACTTAACACACAGCAAATATGGGGAAACAAAAAAACAAGCTCCAAATGAAAGGACAAGCCAATTCTCCAGAAGAAAAAACTAAATGTAATGGAGATAAGAAATGTATCAGACATAGAGTTCAGAATAATGATTACATAAATGCTCAACAGCATGAGAAAAAATAGAGTAACTATGAAGAATGACATAGTACTAATAAGGAACACATCAGAAGGAATACCCAGCAGATTAGGGGAAGCTGAGGATCAGATCAGTGAATTAGAAGATGGGGTAGAAAAAAAATCACTCAATCAGAGAACCAAAAAGAAAAAACAATTAAAAAACAAGAGGACAGCTTAAGGGAGTTACAGGACAATATGAAACATAACAATATTCCCATCATAGGAGCATCATAACTGAGCAAGGGATAGAGAATGTGTTTGAAGAAATAATGGCAGAAAACTTCCCTAACCTAGTGAAAGAAACAGTCACAAAATTCAGGAGGCACAGAGAGTCCCAAGCAAGAAGAATCCAAACAGGCCCATGCCTAGACACATAATAATTAAAATGCCAAAAGTTAAAAACAAAGAGAGAATCCTAACTCAGCAAGAGAAATGAATTTACATACAAAGGAGTTCCCAGAAGGCTGTCAGCTGATTTTTCATCAGAAACGCTACCAGCCAGAAAGGAATGGCATGGAGTATTCAAGGTAATGAAAATCAAGGATCTGAAACCAAGATTACTATATCCAGCAAGACTATTATTCAAAATAGATGGTGAAATAAAGAGCTTCCCAGACCAAAAAAAAGGGGAAAAGAGTTTATCACCATCAAACCTGCACTGCAAGAAATGCTAAAGAGACTGCTGTAATGAGAAGAAGAAAGAGAAAGAGAGAAACATGGACATAAAGAATTGAAATGACAATTCATAAATACCTATCACAGGGGAACTTTAATACCTCACTGACTTCACTGGATAGATATTCCAGACAAAACTTAACAAGGAAACAGTGAATCAAAATGGTACACTGGATCAGATGTATTTATTTGGCATTTATAGAACATTTGACCCCAAAGCTGCAGACTATATATTCTTCTCAAGTGCACATGGGTCATTCTCAAAGATAGACCATATGTTAGGACACAAAACAAGTCTCTACAAGTTCAAGAAGATTGAAATCATATCAAAAATCTTCTCAGATCACAGTTGAATGAAATTAGAAATCTACTACAGTAAAAACACTCAAAAATATTCAAACACATGGAGGCTAAATAGCATGTTAGTAAACAATGAATGGGTTACCAATGAGATCAAGAAATAAAAAGCTTCCTGGAAACAAATAAAAATTAACACACAACAACACCAAATCTCAAGGACACAGCAAAAGCAGTCCTAAGAGGGAAGTTCATAGTACTACAGGCCTACCTCAAAAAAAGAAAAATTAATAAAAAACTATTTAACTACACAACTTAAAGAATTAGAAAGAGAACAAGAAAAGCCCAAAGTAAGTAGAAGGAAGGAAATAAAAAAGATTAGAACAGAAATAAATGACATAGAGACTAAAGAAAAACAATACAAAAGATTAATGAAACCAAGAACTGGTTTTTTGGAAAGATAAGCAAGGTTGATTAACCATTAACCAGACTCATCAAGACAAAGGTAGAGGACCCAAATAATTAAAATTAGAAGCAAATTCAGTGAACTAATAACTAGCACCACAGAAATACAAAGGATTGTGAGAAAATACTATAAGCAACTATATGCCAACAAGCTGGACAATGTGAATGAAAAGTACCAATTCCTAGAAAAATACAATCTTCCAAAACTGAATCAGGAAGAATCAGAAAATCTGAATATGCCAATAATCATTGATGAATTTGGAGCAATAATCAGAAATCTCCCAGTAAACAAAAGCCTTGGTCTGGACAGCTTCACAGGGGAGTTTTGCCAAACATTCAAAGAAGAACTAACACCTGTCCTCCTCAAGCTATTCCAAAAAAATCCAAGAGGAGGGAACACTTCCAAGCTCTTTTTATGAGGCCAGCATTATCCTAATTCCAAAACCAGGTAAAGATACTATAAAGAAAGAGAATTACAGGTCAATATATCTGATGAGCATAAACGCTAAAATCCTCAACAAAATATTAGCAAATCGGATCCAGCAATATATTAAAAAGATCATACACCATGACCAAGTGTGATTTATTGCATAGATGCAAGGCTGGTACAACATTCATGAATCAATAAACATGATACATCACATAAACAAATTGAAAGACAAAACCACACGATCATATCAATAGATGCAGAAAAAGCATTCAACAAAATCCAACACACATTTTTGACAAAAACTCTCAGAAAAATGGGAATAGAGGGATCATATCTCAACATAATAAAGGCCATATATGACAAACCTACAGGCAACATCATATTCAATGGTCATAACCCAGGGACACAGACAATAGGGTGGTGAAGGCCTGGAGTGGGGAGCAGGGACAAGCTAGAAGGGGTCAATGGGGAAAAAAGTGGGCTATATGTAATACTTTCAACAGTAAAGATCTAAAATATAAAAAAGCAAGAAAAATATGCAATAGCAACCATGGGGGGGCGGGGAGGGTCACAAAGCCCAACATAATTATTATATGGCCTGTGTTATCCAGCATTCTTCAGAGAATCAGAACCAATAACATGTGTATATAACGAAATTTGTTTTAAGGACCTGGCTCAAGTGATTGTGGGGCCTGGCTGGCAGGCAGGAAATCCAGAAAAGAGTTGATGTTTCAATTCTGAGTCTGCAGACATGATCCTCTCAAAATACATTTGCCAATCACTGCAGTAGAGGGAGGTATAATGAAAAGGTGCCCTGGGCAAGAGACCCAGATATTCTTTCTCTGCCACTAAAGAGCTGGGTAATCTAGAGTAAATTGCCACCTCTTGCTGGATCTCAGTTTCTAATTTGTAGGATAGATTATCCCAAAAGTTCCTTTCACAGTGAAAACATTCTATGTACTTCAGTCCTTTCTATGATGCTATAAATCAAATCTGGAAGACCCCAAATAGACAAGCTTAAGCTGCTTCTTGTTATGTCTAGAAATGACCCCACACTGGCAATAATCTCAGACATCGGTAAATGTAAATTATATATAACTAGAGGCCCAGTGCATGCAATTCATGCACTGGGGGGAAGGGTCCCTTCAGCCCAGCCTGCACCCTCTCCAATCTGGGACCCCTCAGGGGATGGCTGACTGCCGGTTTAGGCCCAATCTGGTACCACTGGCTCCTAACTGCTCACCTGCCTGCCTGCCTGATTGCCCCTAACTGCACCCCCTGCTGGCCTAGTTGCCCCCAACTGCCCCTCCTGCCAGCCTAGTTGCCCCTTACTGCCCCCCCTGCTGGCCTGGTTGCCCCCAATTGGCCCCCCTGCTGGCCTGGTCACCCCTAATTGCCCCCCCCGCCAGCCTGGTCACCCCTTACTGCCCCCCCTACAGCCTGGTTGCCCCCAAATGCCCCCCCACTGACCAGGTGTCCCCTCCCTGCCCCCCCCCACTGGCCTGCTTGCCCCCAACTGCCCCCCCGCCTGCCTGATTACCCTTCAATGCCCCCCCTCCTCTGTCCTGGTCACCCCTTACTGCCCCCCTGCCAGCCTGGTTGCCCCCAAATGCCCCCTCTGCCAGCCTGGTCACCCCTAACTGCCCCCCCTGCTGGCCTGGTTGCTCCATGCAGCCTGCTGCTTGGTGGTTTGGTCACCCCCTCACTAACCCCCTGCCGGCCTGGTCACCCCACACAGCCTGCTGCTCGGTTGTGTGGTCATCCCTTACTAACCCCCCTGCTGGCCTGGTTGCCCCATGGAACCTGCTGCTCGGTTGTTTGGTTGCCCCTCACTAACCCCCCTGCTGGCCTGGTCGCCCCATGCAGCCTGCTGCTTGGTCATTTGGTGGCCCCTCACTAACCCCCCTGCTGGTCTGGTCACCCCATGCAGCCTGTTCAGTCGTCCATTCATTTACGATGGTCACTTAGGCTTTTATATATATAGATATGCAGAATAAACAAAATGCCCAATATTTCTAATTTATTAGTGGTCTTCTTTTTTGAATTTTGATAAATTAATTTGGGTGACATCCTATCTAATAATAGACAAATATGCAAATTGACCATACCTCCGACACACCCACAAGCCACGCCCACAAGCCACGCCCACCACCCAATCAGAGCGAGTATGCAAATTAACACAAACCAAGATGGCTACAGCCACAGAGAACAAGGTTTCCTAGGTAACAGAGGAAGCCAAGCTTTCCGCCTGCCCTGGCCAGGCCTAAGCCTCCACTCAAGCTACAAAGTTTCAATTATAGAAGGTAAACAAATTCAAACAAATGGCGGCAGAATGGAGCTTGAGAGAGCAGTCCAGGGTTGCCGCCAGCAACAGGGGAAGCAAAGCTTTCTGCACACCCTGGCCGGGCCCACCCGCTTAAGGCAACAAAGTTTCAATCATAACCCCAACACAAATGGCTGCCGGCCTCCGAAGGAGCCCCAGGCTTGGCTCCACTCCAGGATACAAAGTTTCAATTGTAGAAGGAAAATAAATTCCAGATACCAGGGCCTCTGCTTGCGTTGCCAGGGGGCATGGCCAGCCTGCAAACCACCACAGGCCCCTCGCTCAGGCCGCCCCATGCCCCAAGGGAACCCCCACCTGATCCGGGACGCCCTTCAGGGCAAACCAGCCGGCCCCCACCCCTGTACCAGGCCTCTATCCTATCTAATAAAAGAGTAATATGCAGATTGATCATCACTGCAACACACAACATAGCTCCCCCCATGTGGTCAAAGATCCTGCCCCCATGTGGACACAAGATGGCCACCACAAGATGGCCAGCAGGCGAGGGCAGTTGGGAGGCACCTGGCCTGCAAGGGAGGGCAGTTGAGAAGGACCAGGCCTGCAAGGGAAGGCAGTTGGAGGTGATCAACCCTGCAGGAGAGGGCATTTAGGGGTAACCAGGCCAGCTTAGGAGGGAAGTTGGGGGCAAACAGGCTGGTAGCAGAGTGGTTAGGGGGTGATCAGGCTGGCAGGCAGAAGCGGTTAGGGGCAATCAGGAAGGCAGTCAGGCAAGCAGTTGGGAGCCAGCAGTCCTGGATTGTGAGAGGGATGTCCGACTGCCCGTTTAGGCCCGATCCTAAACGGGCAGTCGGACATCCCTCGAGGGGTCCCAGATTGGAGAGGGTACAGGCTGGGCTGAGGAACAACCCCCCTCTGTGCACTAATTTCGTGCACCGGGCCTCTAGTTGGTTAATAAAATTATATAGGTTTCAGGTATACAATTCTATAATAAATAATCTGTATATTGCATTGTGTGTTTACTACTCAAAGTCAAGTCATATATATTTGCCCCCCTTCAGTATATATTTGACCCCTGTTACCCTTTTCTACCTCCCTGTGACTCCCTTTTCCTCTGGTAACTGCCATATTATTGTCTTTGTCTATGAGTTTTTATTTGCTTGTTTGTTCATTTGTTGCTTTCAGTTTTATATTTCCTATGAGTGACATCATATGGTTCTTGACTTTTTCCATCTGACTTACTTTGCTTAGCATGATATTCTCAAGATCCATTCATGTTGTCACAAATGGCAGCATATTTTATTTTATTTTTTTAAAAAAATTAATTTTAAAAAATATATTGAGGAAACTCAAAATATATTTTTTAAAAAGTATATTGGGGAAACTCCAAATAAAATATATTAAAAAAAAAAAGAAAATAAGAAATGCTGTCATTTGTGACAACATGGATGGATCTTATTATGGCCTTCACTTTGAGGTCTATTTTGTCAGATATAAGTATTGCTACCCCAGCTTTGTTTTCATTTCCATTTGCCTGAAAGATATTTTTCCATCCCTTCACTTTCAGTCAGTCTGAGTCCCTTGTTCTGAGGTGGGTCTCTTGTAGACAACATATATATAGGTCATGTTTTTTTATCCATTCACTCACTAGATGTCTTTTGATTGGAGCATTTAGTCCATTTACGTTTAAAGTTTTTACTGAAAGGCAATTGTTTGTAGCCGTGTTTATTTTTTGTGCCTGTGTTCCTTCTTATCTTTTTATTTCTTATTTTTACATCAGTCCCTTTAGCATTTCTTGCATTGCTGGCTTGATAGTGATAAATTACCTTAGCCATTTTTTGTCAGTGAAGCTCCTTATTTCCCCTTCAATTTTAAATGATAGCCTTGCTGGATAGAGTTTTCTTGGATTCAGTCCCTTGCTTTGCATCACTTTGTAAATTTCCTTCCATTCTTTTCTGGCCTGATGTGTCTCTGTTGAGAAATCACTTGATAGTCTAATGGGAGATTCCTTGTACGTAACTTTCTGTCTCTCTGTTGCAGCCTTTAAGATTCTCTCTTTGTTCTGAATGTTTGCCATCATAATTATGATGTGTCTTGGTGTGGGTTTTTTGGGGTTCATCTTGTTTGGAACTTTCTGTGCTTGTGGGACTTTTTTCTTCCCCACATCAGGGAAGTTTTCTGACATTATTTCTTCAAATAGGTTTTCTAACCCTTGTCCCTCTTCCTGTTGTTCTGGCACCCCTATTATTTGTATGTTGGTTCATTTCATGTTGTCTCACAGCTCCCTTAGGCTCTCCTCGTGTCTTTTAATTTTTTTCTCCAAATGCAGTTCAGTTTGGGTGTGTTTTGCTTCCCTGTCTTCTAATTCGCTAATTCAGTCCTCCGCTTTTCCTAGTCTACTGTTGAAACTTTCCATGGTGTTTTTTATTGCAGCTATATCACTCTTCATTTCTTCTTGATTCTTACATAAGTTATTGATGTTTTCATTCATTTCTTTTTGATTCTTACATAAGTTGTTGATTTTTTCCTCCATCTGGTTTATGAACTGTATGGCCCTTATTCTGAATTTTTTTCAGACATATTGCATGCCTCTGTTTCACTTAACTTCTTTTCTGGTGATTCCTCCTTTTCTTTCCTTTGAGGGTTTCTTTGCCTACCCATTTTTGGTCTCACCAACTGATCTAGATGTCGAGTTGTGCAGGGGCTGCTCCTTGGGTGGCAGTGGCTCCTCAGGCTGCGGTTGCTCCTCGGGCAGTCACAGAATCAGCTGCTCCTCAGTTGGCAGTGGCTCCTCTGGTGGGTGCTGTTCACAGTAGTGGTGTTTCCTCTGTCTGGTGGGGGATGCTGCTTGCACAGCTGCTGTTCATTTGAAGGGGGTGGGCTGATCACGAGGCTGCTGCTCCTCGGATGGGTGTGGGCTGCATGCAGCTGCTACTCTTTGGATGGGAGCGGGCTGCTAATGTGGCTGCTGTTCCTCGGATGAGGGCAGACTGCTCACATGGCTGCTGCTCCTTGGATCAGGTCTGGCTGCATGCTGCTGCTGTTCCTCAGATGGGGCAGGCTGCTCATGAGGCTGCTGCTTCTTGGACAGGGGCAGGTTGCTTTCAGGTTTGCTGCTCCTCATATGGGTGCAGGCTGCTCCTCGGATGGGGTATGGGCTGCTTGCGTGGCTGCTGCTCCTTGGGTGGGAGTCAGCTGCATGTGCAGCTGCTGCTCCTCAGATGGGGGTGGGCCGCTCACCCAGCTGCTGCTCGTCGGACAGGTGCAGGCTGCATGTGGCTGCTGCTCCTCGGACCATGGTGGGCTGCTCAGGTGGCTCCTCAGGTGGGAGTGAGCTGCAAGTGCGGCTGCTTCTCCTCATATGGGTGTGGTCTGCTCGTGTGGCTGCTGCTCCTCGGATGGGGTATGGGCTGCTTGCACGGCTGCTGTTCCTCGGGCGGGAGTGAACTGCACATGTGGCTGCTGTTTCTCAGATGGGGTGGGATGCTCATCCAGGTGCTCCTCATCGGACAGGTGCAGGCTGCATGTGGCTGCTGCTCCTCGGACCAGTGCGGACTGCGCAGGGCTGCCGCTCCTCAGTCATGGGCAGTCTGCTTGTGTGGTTCCTGTTCTAATGGGGGTGGGCTGCTCGCAGTGCTGCTGTTCCTTGTATGGGGGCAGGATGCTCACACAGCTGCTCCTCCTCAGATTGGGGACAGGCTGCTTGCGCGGCTGCTGCTATTTGGGCGGGAGTGATTTGCACGTGTGGCTGCTGCTCCTTGGACAGGGGTGGGCCACTCACCCAGCTGCTGCTCATTGGAAAGGTGCAGGCTGTGTGTGGCCTCTGCTCTTCGGACCAGTGCGGGCTGTGCAGGGCTGCCACTCCTTGGATGTGGGTGGTCTGCTCTTGTGGCTGGTGCTTCTCGGTCTGGGGCGGGCTACTCGGGCAGTTGCTGCTCCTCGAATGGGGGTGGGCTGCTTGTGGCACTGCTGTTCCTCATACGGGGGCAGGCTGTTCAAATAGCTGCTGCTCCTTGGATGGGGGCAGGCTTCTTGTGCAGCTGCTGCTCCTTGGATGGGGTGGGCTGCTCGCATGGTTGCGGCTCCTCAGACAGGGGAGCAGGCTGCTCACACAGCTGCTGCTCCTTGGACAGGGGCAGGCCACATGAGGCTGCTGCTCTTAGTCCTGGAGTGGGCTACTCGCCGGGCTGCTGCTTGTGTGGTTGCAGTGCCCTGGGCTAAAGTGTTGTGCCAGTCAGAGGGAAGCATACTTCAGAACTCACAGGGGCTTGTGCCCATGGTAGCTGGAGACTCGTTGACCATGGGACCACAGCCGAGGTAGCAGGTCTCTGGCAGAAGTGGCTGTAGAGTCCCAGGTATTATCTGAGGGCACCCTGGGTGGAGGTCAGGCTGGGCTCCCAGTTACAGCAGCTCTCCTCTTCAAAAAGGCTAGGCCTCTGAGGACGAGCTGGCCTCCCGGTATTGTTTGCAATGGTAGCAGAGGCTGCCTAGTTAGGCGAGCCCAGTTAGCCTACCCCTGAAGGTCCTGCAGGATCTAACTGTGCCTCACACACACACACACACACACACACACACACTCACACACCACATGACCACACACTCCTCTTTTGCTCCCTCCCTCACTCTCACTCTCTTCCTCACTGCCACCTTCTTCCTGCCTCTGTAGTTGGGTCGACCCATTTGTCCCGTTCATGGATGGAGTTTCCTCTCCAGGTGTCTGGTTATGTGGCTCACTCTCTAGCACCTGGCCAGACAGGATAAAATTCACCTCGACAAGACAAAACACAAAGGGAACAAAGCACAAATGTACTCACAACACCAATAACCCCACTGTAAGTAACCACCTGAGAAAAGAGAATTAGGGAAGAGAACAGAGAGCACAAATGATATCGAAGGGAGAGAAAAAGATAAGAGATAAAAGAAAAAGGAAGAACCAATAGATAAACCAAAAATAATACAAACACCAAACACCCTGCAAAGAGGGTGGGGGCAGAATCTGTAGAGGCTGAGCTTATATATAGAAAATAAGGTTAAGAATTGGATGAATATGGGGAAGACCTCAGTTCAATATAGAGGAAGTAGAAAGGGAATGGGTGGATAAGAAGAAAGAGAATGAGAAAATAATAATAATAATAATAAATTTACAAAAAATTTGATTTCAAAAATGGCATAAAAATAAAAAATAGCAAATAAAAATAAAATAAAATAGAGTGATGGAAAAATAATATGAAAAGAAACAGAAAATAAAGCAACCAATAAAAACAGGAAAACAAGGAGAAAAGATAAAATAATAATAAAAAAATAGAAATAAAAATGAAAAAGTGAAGTGTCGTTCCTTTGGCTGGCTTAAGATCCCAGTCTTCTGTACTGTACTGTTTCTCAGATTCCTGTTGCTGGGACCGAAGGTCTCTCTTTAGGCCAGTCGCTTTGGACTCTCAGGGACTATTTGGATTTTTTTTAAATCCTTTGTACCATTCAGAGTGGAATCTGGGTTTGGCTGTATTGGTTGCCCAGAAACTAGAGGGAGGGGCTATCTCTTCAGGACAAAATGGCTGCCCAGGTTCCGGGCTCAGGTATGATTCAGCGCCAGACTCGCTGCCACTTCTCCTGGACCCCTCCTCTTCTCAGACTCCACAAGTCCGCACCTTCTCCCTCACCTCAGCCATGGGTAAGTGTCTGTATCTGAAAGGTCCTATGAACTAGGTTCAGTGAAGAAAGGCTCAGGCCACAGAAAAGGGAAAGACTGCGCCTCTGCGTGCTCCTCTCCTGCTGGTGCTGTGCGGTCTGGTCAGCCCTTCAGGCTGCCCGCTCTGGGCTCAGCCGTTTGTGACTGTGGACCCAGATCTAGAATCTCCTGCCATCCAGCAGTCCTGTGGACCTTCTTTCCACAGTCCAATGCTGTGCCTGTCCTCAGGGATGTGGCTTGGTGCTGTGCAGATTCCCTCCAACCCTCTGGGCTCAGAGGTCTGGCAGACTCTCCTGCTCAGATCCTTTATTTTACCTTTCTCCAGGGGTCCTCTGCCCTTCCTGTCTGCAAACTGTTTCACCAGCTGAGTCTCCTTCTCAAATTCGGGTTGGATGTTATTTGTTTCAGCTGCTCATTCCATTTGCTCTGGGACAAGGCTCGGGACACGTCTGTTTATTCCACCACCATTTTGTCTCTCGATTTCCTTCTTTTTATTACAGATGCAAAGTATTCCACAGATTTTTTTTATCTACTCATCTGCTGATGGGCACTTGGTTTTTTCTAGAGCTTTGCTATTGTATGTAACGCTGCTATGAGCATAAGGGTGGATATATTCTTACAAAATCAATGCTTGGGCCACTTATCTGAATAACTACTTGTTGCTATAGACCTTTCAGAACCCCAATAAAATGCTTCTCTTCTGGGCTCATTCATCCACCAGGGAAATTGCTGAGAGGATAAGATGTGGGGGTTGGGGTGTGTAAGGTGGTGGTTGTGATAAAAATATGTTGGGATATCTCTAGTCTAGTGTTTTGCAAAACTGGGTGTGCATCAGAATCACCAGGAACCAGCATGCCCATGGGAGAGACCTGAGAATCTATATATTTCAAAGCTCCCCCAAATGATTCTGATGATCAGCCAGGTCAGTGAAATACTAGCTTCATTATTCTCTACTGCTTATCAAAGTTTAATCCTATCTAATAATAGAGTAACATGTAAATTACCATCACTCCGCTACACCCACGATTGGGCAGTGGGAGGCTGGGCGACGGGACTCGGGGTGGCCTATCCGGCCATTGAGAGGCACGGATCTGCTGCCACTGAGGGGGGCTACCCTGCTGTTGAGAGGCGCAGGGGGTGCCTCTCAATGGCCAGATCCGCGGCCGCTGAGGGGGCCCGCCGCGGACACCCAGCTGCGCCTCTCAAAGGCAGGGTAGCCAGGTGTCTGCTGCAGCCCCCCTCATCGGCCACGGATCTGGCCATTGAGAGGCACAGGGGGCGGGAGTCCTGCCCCCTGCACCTCTCAACAGCAGGGTAGCCCCCCTCAGTGGACGCAGACCATCAAAAGCGGCGGAGCTGGGTGCCTGTCTGCTCCTGCACCAGGCCTTTCAGAAGCCTCCGCCAAGCCGGAGGCTTCTGAAAAGCCTGGTGCACCAGCGGACAGTCACCCAGCTCCACCGTGAAAAGTGAAAGCGTGTAGGGGACCCTACACGTGCATGATTCAATCATGCACTGGGCCTCTAGTTTAATATAATATTCCACATTTCTAACAAGTTTGCAAATGTACTGGTCAGAAGACCAAACAAAGCTATTAAGGTAGTGGTTCTCAGAGTGTGGTCCCTAGGCCAGCAACATTAGCATTACCTGCAAACTTGTTAGAAATATAACTTCTTAGTTCCCACTCTGCATCTAATGAATCCAAAACTCTAGGGTTCAGGCCCAGCAATCTGGATTCCAACAATCCTAGGGGCAATTCTGATGCTCTCCATCAGTGGTCTGGAAACCACTGTTATAACTAACTAGAGGCCCGGTGCACGAAATTCGTGCACGGAGGGGGCTGTCCCTCAGCCCAGCCTGTACCCTCTCCAATCTGGGACCCCTCAAGGGATGTCCGACTGCCCGTTTAGGCCCGATCCCACAGGCCTAATCGGGCAGTCGGACATCCCTCTCACAATCCAGGACTACTGGCTCCCAACTGCTTGCCTGACTGCCTTCCTGATTGCCCCTAACCGCTTCACCTGCCAGCCTGATCACCCCCTAACCACTCTGCTACCAGCCTGTTTGCCCCCAACTTCCCTCCTCTGCCAGCCTGGTCACCCCTAACTGCCCTCTCCTGCAGGGTTGATCACCTCCAACTGCCCTCCCTTGCAGGCCTGGTCCTTCTCAACTGCCCTCCCTTGCAGGCTGGGTGCCTCCCAACTGCCCTCTCCTGCTGGCCATCTTGTGTCCACATGGGGGCAGGATCTTTGACCACATGGGGGGAGCTATGTTGTGTGTTGCAGTGATGATCAATCTGCATATTACTCTTTTATTAGATAGGATAGAGGCCTGGTACAGGGGTGGGGGCCGGCTGGTTTGCCCTGAAGGGCGTCCCGAATCAGGTGGGGGTTCCATTGGGGTGTGGAGCGGCCTGAGCGAGGGGCCTGTGGTGGTTTGCAGGCTGGCCACGCCCCCTGGCAACCCAAGCAGAGGCCCTTGTATCTGGAATTTATTTTCCTTCTACAATTGAAACTTTGTAGCCTGGAGCAGAGCCAAGCCTGGGGCTCCCTCCGAGGCCGGTAGCCATTTGTGTTGGGGTTATGATTGAAACTTTGTTGCCTTAAGCGGGTGGGCCCAGCCAGGGTGTGCGGAAAGCTTTGCTTCCCCTGTTGCTGGCGGCAACCCTGGACTGCTCTCTCAAGCTCCATTCTGCCGCCATTTGTTTGAATTTGTTTACCTTCTATAATTGAAACTTTGTAGCTTGAGTGGAGACTTAGGCCTGGCCAGGGCAGGCGGAAAGCTTGGCTTCCTCTGTTACCTAGGAAACCTTGTTCTCTGTGGCTGTAGCCATCTTGGTTTGTGTTAATTTGCATACTTGCTCTGATTGGGTGGTGGGCGTGAATTGTGGGTGTGTTGGAGGTATGGTCAATTTGCATATTTGTCTATTATTAGATAGGATACTAGTAATAAGGTACAGGGGGCTGGTGCAGTGGATTTGAAAAATTCAAATCTCAGTTCTGTCCCTACTCTTCATGGACCTTAGTTTTCTCAGCTATAAAATGGGGATAGAAATAATACACATGAATTTCACCAGCATTTGTTTTGCTAGGAATTTCATTAGGTGTTAGGAATAGATAAAGATAAATAAGATACATTCTCTGCTCTTAATGAATTCACTGTTGCCTTGCCTAATGAGCAAGTTTATTGTGGATCTTAAATGAGATAGTGTATGTGTACATGCTCTGTGAACTATAAGGTATGTTGCAAATATGAGTTATGGTTCTGATAAAATCCTGCCAAATTTTCTTCCATCTTGCATTTGTAGTGGTTCTCTGTAGCCCTAAAGCTTTAGCAGAGATTCCACTGGGAAAAGCTGAAAAGGTAAATTGAAGCAATAAAATTATCTTGTATTTGTTTTGGGCTTCATGCTTTTATTTTTAAATAATTTTATTGATTTCAGAGAGGAAGGGAGAACGAGAGAAAGAGGTAGAAACATAAATAATGAAAGAGAATCATTGATGGACCGCCTCCTGCATGCCCCCCACTGGGGATCAAGCCTGCAACCCGGGCATGTGCCCTTGACCGGAATGAACCTGGGACTCTTCATTCTGCGGGCCAACAGTCTATCTACTGAGCCAAACCAGCTAGGGCTTGGGCTTCATGCTTTTAGAAGTCCTTTCACTTCTATTACCTCTTTTCTTTGTCACAACAACCCTGTGAGATAGTTTGGGTGGATATGATTATCTCTCTTTGTCAGATGCAGAGTCTGATTTTCAATGAAGAGTTTTATCCACGGTCACAGAACTTATCAATGGCAGAGCCCTAAGTAGGATCCAGATCTCTTAACTCCTAAGTCAGTCTTTTTCCCCCATACCATTTTGACTGATCTAGTAAAACTCATTTCAGATATTCACTACATGCTAATTAGGTTGCTGCAAGCACAGATGTAAAACAAGCTGAAGCTTTCTTTGGAAATATTTTATTTATTTATTTTAATTTTTAAATTGTTGACAGTATTACAGATGTCCTCCATTTCCTCCTCTTTGTTCTACTACCCCGCTCCTGCCCCACCACAGGGCTTCATCACACTATTGTCTGTGTCATGGGCTATGCATATATGCATATGGTTTTTGGCTAACCTCTCCCCACCCCTACCCCCAAACCTTCCCCTCTGAGATCTGTCAGACTGTTCCATGCAGCCAAGCCTCTGGACCTATTTTCTTGTTCAGCTTTTACTTATCTGCTTGAATTAAAGCTTACATCACCTGTCAGAGAAACATAGCTAACCTCTTGTTTTGAATTTCTATGCATCAGAAGACATCAACTGTTGTCAGGCAGTTGGATTACATGTACATTTCAAGATTCAAAGGTTTGCCTTAGCTACATTAGAAAACGAGAATAATATTCTTGCACCATCGAAAGCCCTTTAGAAAAGATTATAAATAAAAACATATATTTTAATACAAGCTGAAACTTGAGACCTCCTCTTCTCCTTTGAGTTTTGGGTTTTTGACACATAGCCTAATTTTCAGAGTAAGTAGAAATTGAGGAGTTTCAACTCTGGACAGCCACAGTTACTGGGATTTACACCTTAATGAAGACATTTTTTATTTGCAAGTAAATGCTACAGAATGAAATATTTTGCTTGAACAGGCAAAACTGAAGGATAAATTTCTTGTTTTTAAAAGAGGATGTTTTTGAAATAGGTTCTGGACAGAGTTATCTTCTTCATATATAATAGGCAGACAAATGGCTTCCCGCTTGGATCTTGAAGGCAATTCTGCATTTTTCCATGCCAGCTCTCTGCCCCGCCCCCCCCATAAAAACCTGATGCCCATAACACTATACACAGATAATTCCCCATCACCAAAAATTCTGTTTGAAGTTCCATTAAATACATATTCCTTTGAGCTTCCCTGTGTTATGGACTGTTCTTCACTGGTACTTTCATTCAATATTGTGCACTGTCCAATAGTTTACACTATGTTTTGGATTCTCCAAATATCTTTTGATCCAGGAGACAAATGCTACACAAATATTTTTAACCTGAAAAATTCAGGTATAATAAATATATAGTTGAAAACATAAGGACATCAAATTGGCCCAGTAAAAAATTTCTTATTGTCAATATAGAATTTGGACAAGGGGATAGAGGAAAAAATGAATTATGTTCCCAGCAGAAACCTAATGAATTCTTTCAACAACAACATAAAAAATGTCATTTAAAAATTTTAAGAAACAAAGGAAGAAAGTGTGATCTGGTGAAAACATCTTTGCTTTGGAGTTGGGAGTTAGAAAACTTGGGTTTCACTTACAACTCTATTAGTTTTCTGTTCAAGCTATACGCCAGCCACTTATTCTCTCAGGGTGCCAGTTTTAACATCTATGAAGTGAGGAGAAATAATTTCAAAAAAGGGTAAATCCAGGACTCTTGCAATCTTGAAAAAGAAGAACAAAGTGGATGGACTCACACTTCCCAATTTCAAAACTTACCTAACAAGGTTACAGTGATAAAAATAGTGTGGTATTGGCATAAAGTCAGACATATAGATGAATGGAGTAAAATTGAGAGTCCAGAAATAAGCCCTCACATTTATAGTCAATTGTTTTAAAAAAGAATGCCAAGCAAATTTAATGAGGAAAAAATAGTCATTTCAACAAATCATGCTAGGACAACTGGATGTCCACATGTAAAAAACTAAATAAATATAAAAAGTTAGACTCCTACCTCACACTATATGCAAAAATTATCTCAAAATGATCAAAGGTATAAATGTAAGAGCTAAAATTATACAACCTTTAGAAGGAAACATATGTGTAAATCTTGGATTTAGATTAGGCAATAGTTTTTTAGCTAGAACACTAAAAGTACCAACAATGAAAGAAAAAACAGACAAATTGGAATTCATTAAAATTAAAAACTTTTGCCCTGGTCGGGTGGATTGGTTAGTTGGAGCATCATCCCATACACCACAAGGTCTGGGGTTTGATTCTCAGTCAGGGCATATACCTGGGTTGCAGATTCCATGCCTGATCGGGAAACATACAGGAGGCAACCAATCAATGTTTCTCTCTCACATAAATGTTTCCCTCTCTCATCCTCTCTCTCCCTTTTTTTCTCTCTCTCTCATCACTCTTCCCTTAAAATCAATGAAAAAACATATCCTTGGGTGATGACTTAAAAAAAAAAAAGAAAATATAAAACTTTTGTACTTCTTAATCCCTTCACCTTTTTTCACCCAGCCCCTCAACCCCCCTCCACTCTGGCAACCATCAGTTTGTTCTCTGTATCTGTGAGTCTGTTTCTGTTTTGTTTGTTACTTTATTCTGTTCTTCAGATTCCACATATAAGTGAAATCATATGGTACTTTTCTTAAGAAGTACAATTTGGTAGTAACAAAATAATCATAGGGATGTAAAGAACAGCATAGGGAATATAGTCAATAATCTATCTACATCTACCTAATAAAAGAGTAACATGCTAATTGACTGTACCTTTGCTACATCCACCAGCCAATCAGGAGTGAGTATGCAAATTAACTCAACAAAGATGGTGGGTTAATTTGCATATGCAGGTGCCAAGCAGATGGGGGCGGGGTGGGAATCTTGTGTTGTCGCCATGGTGACAACACAGGCATTCCGCACCACCCCAGCCACTCTGGACCTCTGGGCAGCGTGGGAAGGCAGAAAGGAGGCTCCAGGCTGGAGCAGAAAGGTGGTTCTGGCCAAAGCGAAGGCACTGCCAGCAGCCAGGGGAAGGAAGACCCATTCTTGCATGAATCTTTGTGCATCAGGCCTCTAGTATATATATATATAAAAGCCAAGCGACCAGAATGATGGAATGACCAGAACAACCAGAATGACCAGAATGACTGGTGGCTATGACATGCACTACAGTGACCAACCTTGTCTGATTGGGGCCCCAATCGCGCCCCCCATCGGGGACCGGGCCAGCCAGACAACCACCCATGGCCCTTTCCCCCAGCCAGACCTGCCCCAGTCAGCCCCGATCGGGGCAGCCCAGCTGGACCCCACCCATGCACAATTTC
The DNA here is from genome assembly GCA_025583905.1 of Ia io. Taxonomy (NCBI): domain Eukaryota; kingdom Metazoa; phylum Chordata; class Mammalia; order Chiroptera; family Vespertilionidae; genus Ia; species Ia io. The sequence goes on along the minus strand of JAJQQW010000001.1, from coordinate 89,641,302 downwards.
GTGCACCCGGCCTCTAGTATTATAGTAAGTATGTATGGTGCCAAGTGGGTATTTGAAATATCAGGGGAATCACTTTGTAAATTATATGATTGTCTAAGCACTATGCTGTACACCTGAAACTAATATAAAATAACTAGAGGCCCAGTACACAAATTTGTGCACAGGTGGGGTCCCTCAGCCTGGCCAGCGATCGAGGGCTATCGGGGGGGGTGGCCAGCTGGAGGGAGGGACCGTGGTAGGTTGGTTGTGGGAGCGCACTGACCACCAGGGGGCAGTTCCTGCATTGAGCATCTGCCCCCTGGTGGTCAGTGTGTGTCATGGCAACTGGTCGAGCGGTTGTTCTGGTCTTTCCAGTCATTCAGTCATAATGGTTGCTTAGGTTTTATATATATAGATATTGAAGGTAAAGTGTAATTGAAAAATAAAATTTTAAAATAAATAAATCAATGAATTTAGGACACTAAAAAATACCTTTGTGCTATAAATGATACCATTAAGAAAGTAGAAAGACAACTCATAGGATGGGGAAAATATTTGGAAATTATATTTGACTAGGGACTTGCAGCTAGAATAAATATAAAGAATTCTTACAATGCAAAAATAAAGAAAATAGTCTGATTAAAAATGTGCAAAAGCCTGGCCAATATGGCTCAGTTGGTTAAGCATAGTCCCATGCACCAAAAGGTTGCCAGTTGGATTCCAGGTCAGGGCACATGCCAATGTTTCCAGCCTGATCTCCAGTACGGGGCATGCAAAAGTTAGCCCATTGATATTTCTCTCATCCATGTTTCTATCTCTCTTTCCCTCTCCCTTCCTCTCTTTAAAATTAATAAAAACATTTTTAAAAATGTGACAACAACTTGAATAGACATTTTTCCAAAGAAAATATAGAAATGACCAAGCAGCCTATGAAAAGATGCTCAACATCGTAGCCATCAGGGAAATACAAGTTAAAACCACAATAAGATACTACTTTACACTCATTAGGATGGCAGTAATAAAATTAAAAGAATTGATGTACTACTTCAGATTGGGCAATGTTTTTCCAAGTTGTATTGCATTTTTTTGGGAAGCTAATTGACTTTAAAGAAAACAATTGTTGCAAAAAATACAAAGATTGGACAATTTCACCACACTGAAGCAAAAGATGAAAAAGTATTGATATCCTAAGTGTGTTATTTTACAGATAATGAAATAAAAGCTGTATTCCATCACCCAAAGCTCTGTGCAACAAAAACTTCTAGGGATGTAGGTATTGGGGTTCAAGGAGGTACGTCAGTCAGTAGTCAAACTGTGAATTTATACTGGTTTCTCCACAGGAAAATGGTTATATTAGGGTAGGAGCAAAAACAATATTTTTCAAAGTTAAGATTGAAAATTGATACCTGACAACAGTCAACAGAAATTGCTTTCTCACCACTACCATAATGTCTACTGTCTGTCTTTGACCTTCTATATGACAATACTTCACAATTCCTTTCATTACTTAAAAAAAAAATTACTGCCTATGGGCTGTGATGTATATAGAAGTGTACATTAAACATATCCTCATTTTTCCTTTTCTTTTTTTAGTACAAAAATTTTTAGTTTCTTTTTCATGATGTGGTAACTACAAAGTGATGGTAGATTTAAAATATTTTTTCATTTTTATTTTTTATATTTTTTTCATTAAGGCCATATCTCTAAAAACAAAACAAAAAAAGAAAAACAAAAAAAGAGTGTAACGTACAAGTTTCTGTATGTATGAAGTCATGCTCTATTTTGGGAGAACAGCTGATCACAATTTGCTTCATGAATCAAGGTGTGGAAATGGTTGCACATGATTTAGAAAATGGTTACCAGTACAGACAAAAAAGAAAATAAAAAAACAACTATAAGAAAGAAATACAACTTCAAAGATTTTTCAGTGATAAGAATCCACATTTGTATTTCAAGATAATGTAATTTTTTAAAAAAGAAAAAATATTGAGGTAAATTCCTCCTTTTCCTCTGGCTTATGAATAGCATTTATTCAGTATAAAATCTTCATATGTTCCACATGTTAAAGATAAATGTACATTAAATCTTGTTAAGCGTGGTGATGGATGTTCTTAAATACTGTTCTAGTTTCCTTAAAGTGGTTTCATAGTAACCAAGTTATTTACAAGATATAGGGGAAATACAGTCGTGTACTAACATAGTCCCTCATTACAAAACCATGAGGTCCAGAGGAAACTTTAAGGGTTATCTACCTTAGAGTGGGGAGCAACAGTTTGACTTTCTCAAATTACTTATCTAATTAGCCTTTGTTTGAAGCAATCAACTCCAATGACATTGAGGTATGGGGATTTTCAGTATATATTGGAGGTGGCTGCTAGTCCATGAAGTAACACCTCAAGAGCTCACCATCCTGACAATATGAGACTGCCTTTTACTCACTTGTTTTAATTTTAATCAGAGTTCAACCTATTCCATGTTTCTTCTGTGTGCCTCAAAGTTATTTTGCACTATGTGTAATATTTATATTGTGAAATATAGAATATGTTATATGTGGTGTACATAGTGCAAAGTGGTTATTTCTATTTGAGGGCATATTAATATTCTCATGTTCCTTCCTACCTGGTGCATAGTAGTTTTTTTAATACTAGTAATTTCTCATTTAATATTTTTCTGCCTCAATAAAAAATCAAATAATAAAAAAGATGTTAACAAGTATTGGCAAGGATATGGAGAAATTAGAACCCTCACAAACTGCTTGTGGGAATGTAAACTGGTGCATCCACTTTGGAAACAATCTGGAAATATAGAAAAATTACCATATAACCCAGCAACTCTACTTCTTGGTGTATATACTCCAGAGAAATGAAAATATATGTCCACAAGAAAACTTGTATTAAATGTCCATAGCAGCATTATTTCTAATAGACAAAAACTGGAAGCAATCTAATACCTGTCAATAATGGATAAACAAAATATGCTATATATATATGCAATGAAATATTATTCAGTCATAAAAAGTAATCAAGTATTAATACATACTACAATGCTGATGAACTGTGAAAACATTATGGTAAATAAAGGAAGCCAGGCACAAAACTGTTTGATTCAATGTAATGTCCAGAACAGGCAAATCCTTAGTGACAGAAAGTAGATAGTGGCTGCCTGATTTAGAGATTTGGGTAGAAATGGAGTTACTGCTAACATGCTTGGGGTTTCTTTGGGGAGTTAAAAAAATGTTCTAAAATTGATGTGGTGACAGTTGCACAACTCTATGAATATACTAAAAAACATTGACTTGTACACTTTGAATGGGTGAATTATATGATATGTGAATTATATCTCAATAAAGCTGTTATTTTAAAAATAAGTTTTTATTTTAAAGCTATTCAAATTCAGTAATATAGTTCATGTATAAATAACAAAGTACAATTAACTAAATATATATCAAGTTTGCAATGCTTTACTCTTTAAAAATTTAAACACAAAATCTGCAAATGATCACACAGAATTATAGGACTGAAGTAAAAATATTGAGGAAGACCTGCAGAAGTCAGAAAGTTTCTCTCCTGTGAAGATGTGAACTACTGTATTATCACATGAGAGGGCCTGTGAATGGGTGGCTTCTAAATGCTGAAAGAGGCTCATGGCTGACAGTCAGTAAGAGAGGAAGGGCCTCAGTCTTATAATTGCAAGGAAGTGAATTCTGATGACAACCTGAATGAGCCTGGAAGAGAACCCAGAACCCAGGTGAGAACTACAACACAGTTTATACCTTGACTGCAGCCTTTTGAAATTCTGAGCAGAGGACACAGTTAAGCTGTGCAGGGACTCTGGATTACTGAAAACTGTGATATAATGAATAGACATTGTTTTTAGCTGCTAAATTTGTTACATAGCAATAGAAAACTACTACACAAAGTTTCTATGAGCTGAGATGGAGTTAAGGGGTGGGCTCTATGTTTTGCATCTGAATTTGTACATTTGTTGTTGCTAAAAGGCTGTGAGCAAAGTAGCCCAATAAAAAATGTAACCAACATGAAGTCTCTAAAAGGGCAGGCATTCCAGTCAATTCCAACCTTGTGTTCAAATCAGTGGAGTTGGAGACAGAGACAAAATGGATGCCTAGTAGACAGACAACTGTGGGTATAGTAGTAGGACAAGCTAGTAATGCCCCCTGAAGTGTCTCTTCATGCCCAGAAACAGAAACTGGGCCTTTACCCATTAGACATATGAAGTTGGAAGATGGTTATCTGTTAGGGGATATTGGTGGAGTGGTGTGAATAATGTAATTTAATTATGTAAAATTAAAAAAAAACCTTTTATGTCAAAAGATACCATAAACCACTGTTTTGCGGTGTTGTGCATAGACTCCATATGTGTGAGGAGCTTGTTAAAAATGCAGATTTCCTGGACTCCAACTCAAACCTACTAAATCAGATTTTCTAGAAGGTGGGACTCAGGACTCTTCATTTTAAGGAGCTGGCATGGTGATTCATATAAGTGCTAATGTTTGAAATTCACTGAGCTAATCCTTCACCTTCTGTAGTATTGGGAAGTTCTCAACATATGGGGAGCTTTAAAAAAATACAGATGGTGGTCCCTTTCATTTGCAGTGAGAGAGGGGGAGGAATTGAAGAAAGAAGATGATGATGATGATGATGATGATGATGATGAAGAGGAGGAGAAAGAGGAAGAAGAGGAGGAAATAAATGCTCAATTATTAAATATGTGTATTAAAGATTAGAGATGTGTTCCACTGTCAGATAAAAAAAATCCATGTGTACCAAACAGAATATTTGACGTCTCTGGGAAGCATCTTCATTCCCACTCCTTCCTCAACGCTACCATTTTTACACCCAGGAGTGACTGCTAGAGCAGGTTGCTGAGCCCAAGCAGCCTCATTTGTCAATTGAATCACAACAGGAAGGGGCTTCAATTCCTGCTTATCTTCTCTTACTGGAATATGGTATTAGACCCCAAGACAAAGCTCAGATTGATGCAGATCCACCCCACCCTTATTCTCCTGGTTTCTTTTCTAAAAGTCATGCTTTCAGTGTTGGCAGTCTGGCAGCTGCAAGGCCTGGTTGCTAGGTAACAATTTCCCGGCACAAAGAACCCTCAGCTGGGAAAGTCAGGTCTGTCAGTGTGAAACAGCTGTATAGAATTTTTATTTATCTTCCTCTTGTTTTGGTTAATAACAGGGCATGAAACCAGAATCAAACTTTTCATAGAAATGAGAAATGCTAGAGGATACCAGTTTAGCTCTTTAAATCACAGCCTTTCTATTCTTCTTCAATAGAGCCCCAACAAGTCCAGCAGGCTGCAGATGGAGCAGAAATGTTGAGTGGTCAGATGCCCCTTATCTTCTTTAGAATCTGGACTGGAGTATAGGAGCATAGCTGAACCATAAGATAAGAAGTTAACTCCCTTTCTTCAAATTGACCAGCAGTTTTCTAGGATTAGGGTTACCTGATTAAATACAGAATACCAAGCTTAAATTTCAGTTGCAGATAAACAATGAGAAATTCAAATTTAACTGGGCATTCTGTATTTTTATTTGCTAAATATGTCAAACCTACCTAGTATGCAATCAATTTGGCATGAAATTTTTGTAAGGTTGATACCAAAAGAGTAATAGAAATAGGAACGAACCTGATTCTGGTGCTCTTATGGAGGGTGGAGCCTCTGCTTTGGCAGTGCTTTGACCAGTATGCTAGAAGCTGAAGTCAGGAGTTTTGTATAGAGTCACACAAAGAAAAGGCTGAATCCATTTCTATTGCTGTCATTTGGTTATCCATCAGACGCTAGTCTAGTCACTAAACTTGAGTGTGATACTCATATAAAAATATATGATTGGAAATCAGGAGGCCTGGGTTGTAGAGCTCAATGGATGGACTATTAACAAGCTGTGTGATCTTGGAAAGGTCATTGCTCTTTTAGGCCTCGGTTGCCTTTCCTATGCCCTAAAGAAGTTAGACTAGAGTATGATTTTCAAAGTGTGCCCCCTCCTCAATTAGCAGCATCAACATCACTGGGAATTTGTTAGAAATGCAGACTATCTGGCTCTATGCCACACCCTCTGAATCAGAAACTCTGGGTGTGGGACCCTGCAATCTGTTTTAACAAGACCTCCTGATGATTCTAAAGCAAGCCCACATTTGAGAACCATTGAGCTAGAGAACCTTTAAGGACCTTTTCAGCTCTACTTTCACTGGTTCTATTTACTGCTTGACAAGCCCCGGGAGTTAGCTGATTATTTGAAATGGCATGTTCTCCTCAGTCCCACTCACTCTCCTTAGGGATTTATTCCAAATTAGTTTTTGGAGCTCTATTTCATAGCACATTTCATACATTCCCTCTCCTCCTTTGACAAATTTGGCAAGGACTTCTAGGGTAAGGTGACCAGACGTCCTGCTTTTGGCGGGACAGTCCCGATTTTTAACAATTTGTCCCACGTCCCGCGGCATTGCACGACAAGCTAGGGAACTGCAGGAGAACGGGAAGGGAATATACGGTTTTCGGCGGCCATGTGGCTATTTAGCCAGGATATGAGTTTTATATTATTTTTGTTAATTTTATAATGTTAAACTTTAATAATAACAAATAATTGTTGAGAACTGATTATCGAGAACTGCTTATCAAAGTTCGCATTGTTGATCAGTTGTTAGAATTCGACCACCATTGTTTGGACTTAATGAACAATGGCATTTTTTGGGATTGGCAACGACGAAAACATTTTGTAACTGTCTCTCAGACGATACACATTGTACTGCGTGCTAGTAAGCTAGTTAAACAAGTGATGTCATCACAAATCAGCTATTCAGATAATTTAGGTAAGTAATTTATTTATTTATTTCATAAATACACAAATTTTCTGGAATTTAGCAGACAGTACTTGTATTATTTATATTTTATAGTGGCGGCAAAAAGTCTAGCGCCGGCCGTGAAAGTTGACACTTACAACTTACGTTACGGCAAATTCAGAGTAAAAATAATACAAGTTAGTATTGTTATTATTTAGAAAGAAATATAGGATTAAAATAATTTTTAAAATATAGTTACTTTATAACAATCAAATTAATTTAATTTATAAACTAACAATAAAATATGTTCATGTAATTATGTACCTACTTACTGTGTTTTTAAGCAATATGTATATAATAATTTATAATATAATTTTAAATTATTTTTTTTAGATTTTTAACATAATGAGTAAGAAAAGAGGATGCAAATTCAACGATGATCTAAGAAGTGAATTTCCTTTTATTAAAAAAACCAGAAGCGATTATAATATAGACCAAAGTTTTAATCAAGAACCACCCCCGGGCCAAAACCGGTTTGGCTCAGTGGATAGAGTGTCGGCCTGCGGACTCAAGGGTCCCAGGTTCGATTCCGGTCAAGGGCATGTACCTTGGTTGTGAGCACATCCCCAGTAGGGGGTGTGCAAGAGGCAGCTGATCGATGTTTCTCTCTCATCGATGTTTCTAACTCTTTATCTCTCTCTCTTCCTCTCTGTAAAAAATCAGTAAAATATATTTTAAAAAAAAGAACACCCCCCCGATGGTCAATGGTGTCCCGCTTTACCAATGTTAAAATCTGGTCACCTTATTCTAGGGTCCATTTTGCCAGGAAGCCAGTATCAAGATGAATGTTTCCTCAAGGATCAGCAAGGCTCCCAACTGCTGTATCCATGCTTCAACTTAATACTAGAAAAGGGACTCTTGTCTATGGGAATATTGTTATGCAGGAATAACTGGCTAAGGGAACATTTCTATCTACTCAAGTTGTTTTGAACCATAGCTGCCTTCAATTCTGATTTTTCCTTAAAAATCTATTTTTTGAAAGCTCCCTCTCCCCACTCCATTCCTGGTTCTTAATATTGAATAGTATAGAACTCCACCACACAGTCTTAATAAATATCTTATTACTAAGTGAGGGAAGCAAAATCAAGTGGAGAAACTCTGGGACTAGTCAGTGTGCCCCATAGCCTATTTCTCACAGTAACTGGCATCCAGTGGTGGTGTCCATGGTGCTGAATATGGTTGTTTATCATAACTTTGGAAATCTTTGTGGAAAATGTAGGCAAAGGAGGGGAAAGCTGGATTGTTGTAGTAGTCTGTCCTTCGTTTCATTTCCCACTGGAGACAACCTATTATGCCACTTAGTCAAGATGACCAAGGTAATTATATGTTCATTTTATAGGTCAATGCCTTTCTCTGTTGCTTTTCTAGTGGAGTGGCAGAGAAAGGTACACCTAGCTTGGGTAACTATATTTTATTCTGACAGATAGTACTCTATGTAAAGTGTGTGTTTACTTAAGAGCAATGGATAATTTCCCAAGTATTGCACTGTAAATATAAACGAGCATGGAGAACAATAAAATATGAAGTTAGCAATCAAGTTAGAGTAATACTCACAAATAATCTGAACCATCAAAGCAGCTTTGAAGGTAATGGAACTGAAGAATGCTGCATAGGCTACTCACAGAAAGGTTTTTAAAGCTACTCTGGGTGATGCTTGAGTGGGTGGAGAGTAGGACCAAGATAATTAGAAGGGTTTAGCCTAACTCTAAGATTCCTTCCAATCCTACCCACTAGGCCTTGGTTTTCTTTGTCTCCTTCAGGGTTCTTATTATGGCATGGGCTGTACTTTAATAACTTTTGGAGCACACTCCTATGTGTTCATAGTAGTGTTGTACCTCACATGGGCACCTACTCTCATATTCAGTGTAATTTTATTAACTCTACTAGAAGCCCAGTGCATGAAATTCATGCACGGGGGGGGGGGGGTTGTTCCTCAGCCCAGCCTGCACCCTCTCCAATCTGGGACCCCTCGAGGGATGTCCTAAATGGGCAGTCGGACATCCCTCTCACAATCCAGGACTGCTGGCTCACAACCTCGCCGCCTGCCTTCCTGATTGCCCCTAACTGCTTCTGCCTGCCAGCCTGATAACCCCCTAACCACTCCCCTGCCAGCCTGATTGATGCCTAACTGCTCCCCTGCCAGCCTGTTTGCCCCTAACTGCCCTCCCCTGCAGGTCTGGGTCCCCCCCAACTGCCCTTCCCTGCAGGCCCAGTCACCCCCAACTTCCCTCCTCTGCAAGCCTGGTCACCCCTAACTGCCCTCCCCTGCAGGCTTGATCACCCCCAACTGCCCTCCCTTGTAGGCCTGGTCACCCCTAACTGCCCTCCCCTGCAGGCTTGATCACCCCCAACTGCTCTCCCTTGTAGGCCTGGTCCCTCCCAACTGCCCTCTCCTGCTGGCCATTTTGTGGTGGCCATCTTGTGTCCACATGGGGGAAGGATCTTTGACCACATGGGGGCAGCCATCTTGTGTGTTGGAGTGATGGTCAATCTGCATATTATTCTTTTGTTAGATAGGATAGAGGCCTGGTGCATGGGTGGGGGCCAGCTGGTTTGCCCTGAAGGGTGTCCTGGATCAGGGTGGGGGTTCCCTTGGGGAGTGGGGTGGCCTGGGCGAGGGGCCTGTGGTGGTTTGCAGGCTGGCCATGCCCCCTGGCGACCCAAGCAGAGGCCCTGGTATCTGGGATTTATTTACCTTCTACAATTGAAACTTTGTAGCCTGGAGTGGAGCCAAGCCTCCTGCTCGCTCCATGGCGGCAGCCATTTCTGTTGGTATTTATTTATCTTCTATAATTGAAACTTTGTAGCCTTAAGCATAGGCCAAGACAGGCCAGGGCTGCAGAAGCTTGGCTTCCTCCATTGCTAGGGGCAACCCTAGCCTCCTGCTCTCTTCAGCTCCGTGGCTGCTGCCATTTTTGTTGGGATTTATTTATCTTCTATAATTGAAACTTTGTAGCCTGGACTTGAGGCCTGGGCTGGCCAGGGTGTGCAGAAAGCTTGGCTTCCTCCATCCCAGGGGAATCCCAAGCCTCCTTCCTGCTCTCTCTGTGGCCGTAGCCATCTTGGTTGGGTTAATTTGCATACTCACTCCTGATTAGCTTGTGGGTGCAGCAGAGGTACGGTCAATTTGCATATTACTCTTTTATTAGATAGAGTAATCATTTAGGGGATCAAAGTAGAATAAAGACAGATGCAGGAAGCCTATAAGTGTTACTCTATGGAGGCTGGGTGTGTCTAGAAGAGAACGAGGAAGTATGTATCCATTGCCAAATCTTTTTAAAGTACTGCCATAGTCAATTATAGATTGTGTCCTAAGTAAGTTACTAAACCTCTTGCAGCCTCAATTTTATCACCTGTAAAATGGGTTTAATGATACTTAACAGGCCATATATATTGAGTAGTTACTATATTCTGGACACTATCCCTACTTCACAAGTCTCTTGTGATAATTCAATATAGCTGTTATAAAGTGCCTGGTGCATAGTAGGCATTCAAAAATTGCATCTACTAATATTATTATTTTAAAAAATATTTTACTCTATATTTTAGGGGACCTAGATTAATTTGGGCTATGCATGGTAGATCAGACTCTCTTTTTGGCCAGGACTTGTTGCTGCCTAATGTTAGCATGTCTGACAGATGTTTCTCAGGAGCCACAATTATTCCTAGAAACAAGAATAAATACAACCAATTATTCCAAATTTCTTGGCTCAGCAAACACCAATTTTGTGTACTAACTGTGAATGAGGACCAGAGCAATCCCTAAGGTATGTTATTCCTTAGGTTGAGAGTCAAAGTATCCACACAGGAACAATTTCCTACAGGACTATAGAATCAAGAACCAGGGAAGGGATGTTTTGTGGTTTAACCTAGTCTCGCTGTTCCTACAGTTAGTACCTCAATGGAATGCTCAGCCCCTCTGGGGCTATAAGGATAATGATAGAAAGGCCAGTTTTAATGTGTTTTGGCCACAAGTCCAGTAGCTGATAGCATCAAATCATAGCAGTGATTACTCTGGGGACATTAACTCCAATGGTGTTGTGATAATGGAACACTGACCTTTCTAACAGAGAACTTCATTTCATTGCATTGTGTTATCAGAGTTCCTCTATTGGAAAGGATCCCTTGATTGCTGACTTTATCATAACCCCAGGCACTCATTTAGCTAAATTGCTAGCTATTTCTTTCCCTGGCAGAAGGGTCCCTATTAGCCTTTACATGATTAAGAGAAGTCTGTCAGTCTGAGATTCCAAAGAAGCCACTGAGCTTAAAAGCTCAGCTCTTCTCCCCATGTTTTTCCTACTCTCTGCTACCTGCCTGCTGAACTTAGCTTCCAGAGTTTTGAAATTTATTTACCAGACTTTTCTGTTTTCAGTTGTCACCAGGCTTCCTCTTAAGGCTTAGCTACAGAGATTACTATTAGACATCCATCTGCTGTCTTGCCCAGAGTGTGCCACTCCCTTCCCTTTGCCAACCAATAGTGTCATCCAGCCTGTGAGGCAGGCTGTTAGAAATGAGTGGCTCAATAAGGGACACTTAGGGGTAAGATGGCTTTGTGTGATGTTGCCTTACTTGGGAAGAAAATGGACACTGATGTACATAAATGGACACCTAGGATGGGGTGTGGAAAATTGTCCAATTTAATGGGATTTTCATTAGGGGAAAGAGCAACATAATGTAGCTTGAGTGAGCCCTGCCCATTCTCTGGTTCTGTGGAGATGTTAATCAAGCTGCTCTTGGCAAGTCTGTCAGAGATGAAGTGGGTGATGTAACTGATTTTCCAGCAATTCCTTTGTTTGAATGACTGTAGCACAGCTGCAAAACAGAGCACAAGGAGCCGGATGTGTTAATGGGGAAAAAGTGCTTCCCTTAGTTCTTTCTTTCGAGAGGGATGTTGTCATTGGGAGCTTTGTGTGTTGGTTGGCAAAGTGTCTAGTCTTATTGTTGGTGTTTCTCAAAGTCAGGATGGAAAGAGCTTTGTTAGGAACACAATGGATACAGATGATCATGCCAAGGTGTGGATCAGTAACATTGGGCTGCTGAGATTTCTAAGCTTTTTCTGTTTTGGAGTCAAAGGTTTCATGCTTTCATTTGGACTCTGTAATTGAATAAATAATAGAAGTGATAGGCAAATATATATACACATATACACTGAGTGGCCAGATTATTATGATCTCTGAATGCATAATAATCTGGCCACTCAGTGTATATATGTATTAGAGGCCTGGTGCATGAATTCATGCATGGGTGGGGTCCGGCCAGCCTGGTCAGGGAGAAGGGACATGGGCAATTGCCCAGCCTGCCTGCTGGTCAAACTCCTGGTCAAGGGGACAATTTGCATATTAGCCTTTTATTATATAGGATATACACTGAGTGGCCAGATTATTATGCATTCAGAGATCATAATAATCTGGCCACTCATTGTATATCTATAATACAATGTGCATATAATAAATATATAGTATTTTCCGAGCTTTTACTATGTGTGTCAAGCATGAAGAAGGAAGTATGGTGGTTAACAGTGTGGGAATGTGGTTCTTAGAATCAAACCAATTCATTCTAGCTCTCCCAATTATTAGATATGTGATTTTGGGCAAGGTACCCTTTCTAAGCTTCTTTTCCTATCTGTCATGGAGATCATAACAGTAGGGAGGATTAGATGAGGTAATTGATGCAATTAGCATAGTGCCTAGCAAATTGTAAGCACTTAATAAACATTAATTTATACTAATTTATTAATGTTATATCATTTAAGTCTTCTAAACAAGCTGGTGTGATAGGTATTATTATGATCCCTATTTTATAGTTAAGAAAACTGAGGTTCACAGCAGATGTTAACTTGGCCAGAATTTCACAAATAGCACCTGGAAGAGCTGGACTTGTCTATCTGAAGCTATCTGACTCCGGAGCTTTTTATTTATTTTTTCTTATTTTTAAATCTTTATTGTTCAGATTATTACAGTTGTTCCTCTTTTCCCCCCATAGCTCCCCTCCACCCGGTTCCCACCCCACCCCATGCCCTTACCGCCCCCCCCCGCACTGTCCTGATCCATAGGTGTATGATTTTTGTCCAGTCTCTTCCAGCAACCCCCATACTCCTTTCCCCCAGAGGATTGTCAGTCCACTCCCTTTCTATGCCCCTGATTCTATTATATTCACCAGTTTATTCTGTTCATCAGATTTTTTATTCACTTTATTTTTAGATTCACTTGTTGATAGATATGTATTTGTTGTTCATAATTTTTGTCTTTACCTTTTTCTTCTTCTTCCTCTTCTTAACCCTTTGCACTTGCTTCCTTTTTTCTCGATTCCTTTATTCTAATGCTAACCATGTCGAGTCACACTCAACATCCGAGTGCAAAAGGTTAAAGAATACCTTTCAGCATTTTATATAATACTGGTTTGGTGGTGATGAACTCCTTTAGTTTTTTCTTGTCTGTGAAGCTCTTTATCTGACCTTCAATTCTGAATGATAACTTTGCTGGGTAGAGTAATCTTGGTTGTAGGTTCTTGCTATTCATCACTTTGAATATTTCTTGCCATTCCCATCTGGCCTGCGTAGTTTCTGTTAAGAAATCAGCTGACAATCGTATGGGTGCTCCCTTGTAGGTAACCAACTTTTTTGCCCTTGCTGCTTTTAATATTTTCTCTTTGTCTTTTGTTCTTGGCATTTTAATTATGATGTGTCTTGGTGTGGTCCTCTTTGGATTCCTTTTGTTTGGGGTTCTCTGTGCTTCCTGGACCTGTAAATCTATTTCTTTCACCAGGTGGGGGAAGTTTTCTGTCATTATTTCTTCAAATAGGTTTTCAGTATCTTGCTCTCTCTCTTGTTCTGACACCCCGTAATTCGGATGTTGGTACACTTGAAGTTGTCCCAAAGGCTCCTTACACTATCTTCATATTTTTGGATTCTTTTTTCTTTTTGTTTTTCCTGTTGGGTGTTTTTTTGCTTATTTGTATTTCAAATCTTTGACTTGATTCTTATGATCCTCTAGTCTGCTGTTGGATCTCTGAATATTATTTTTATTTCAGTCAGTGTATACTTAATTTCTAGTTGGTCCTTTTTCATATCCTCAAGGGTCTCACTAAATTTATCAGCAGTTTCTAGAAAATTCTTGAAAAACCTCATAACCGTGGTTTTTGAACTCTATATCCAGTAGTTTGCTTTCCTCCATTTCTTTCATTTGTGACCTGTTTCTTTGTCTACACATTTTGGCTGCTTCCCTGAGTTGATAGAGTGGCTTTGTGTGTTAGGTATCCTATAGGGCCCAGTGGCTCAGCCTCCCCAGTTACTTGAGGTGGACACTCTTGGTGTACCCCTTTGTGGGCTGTGTGGAGTCTTGTTGTAGTTAAGCCTTGATAGTTGTTGGTATCACTGGGAGGAATTGACCTCCAGGCCAATTGGCTGTGAGGATCAGCTGTGTCTACGATGGGAGAACTTCTGTGCTGGAGACACCCTCATGAGGCAAGACTTGCTTCAGTGGGGCTTTGGTGCTCACTGAGTCTGCCCCCTGGTGTGTCCCTTATGGATCTGAGGAGTTGTAATCTGGATGGTCCTACTCTGACCCCTGGGTAAACTGGCTCTTGGATCTCCAAGGAAGTGCTAATTTAGCCTCTGCCTGAGGCCACCCAGCAGGAGCTACGGAGAGATCTGCAGATTCCTCTTTTTTGTTTGGGTTTTGGAGGTGCCCAGATGAGGCCCAGCTGTGAAGCAATGCAAGCTGCTGTGGGGCCTTGGGCCTTCTTTTGGATGTTCTGGATCTCTCTGACTCAGCTGCAGTTTATAAGGTAAGTTTAGATTTCAAAGTACCGGGCCATTCATATGCAAAAACCTCTGGGCACAGCTTGGATGGGGCGGAGTCTCAGGGCGGAGCAAACAACAATGGCTTCCTCTCAGCCCTGCCCTAAGAGGCCCCTGGGTCTCAGTGTCCCTCGGTAATCGCTGCAAGCACCTCTGAGAGAAAGCCGCCCTGGAGTTCTGCCTGATGCCAGACAGTCCAGTTTCTCCCCATATGAGTCTGGGTCCCCAGAGTCTCACCCGGAATTGGAGTTCAGAGCAGTCGGGATATTGTGTCTCGTTCCCAGTTGAAAAAGCCAGCCGCGTACTCAGGTGCCAGCCCTCTCTGCGTGCGGGCCTCCATACCTCTGCACTTTATTTCCGAAGCTCCTCTGAGTCTCAGCGTGCTTTTCTCTTCCCTTCTAGTTGTAGAATTTCCACTTAGCCTTCCTGTGGTTCTGGATGATGTCCGTTTTGTCTTTTAGTTATAGTTTTGAAGTGGTTGTGCGAGGCAGCAAGTTCAGGTATTTACCTATGCCGCCATCTTGGTTTCTCCGACTCCAGAGCTTTTAACCAGCAAGCTCTACTGCCTCAGTTATAAAGGGGTTGGAGCTGGACTTTGTCTGTTTTTCTTTAAGGAGTTTTCATCCCTGGCTACAATTTGGAATTGCCTGGGGGAAAAATCAGAACAGAACAGTGATTGCCTCTCAGAAGTGGGAAGTGGGTATTTATTGGGAAGGTACATGAGCTGATTTTTTTTAGGTCTTGATAGGGGTTTGGATTATATATGTGTATGCATTTGTCAAAAGTCAAGAAATGGTACTCTTACAATTTATGCATTTCACTATATGTTAATGTTATGTAATAACAATTAACCTCAAACAAATATTGAACTCTAATTAATTATATGCCTGCAGAATTATTTAAGGGTGAAGTATACTGGTATCTACAACGAATTTTGAAATGTATAAAAAATAAGATTGGTTGATAGAGGACTAGATAGAGGGATAGATAAGTGATAAGGCAATATAGAAAATGCTAATTATAGAATGTAGATGATACAGACTTTACTATATGTTTGACAATGTTTATAACAAAATGTTGGAATACAAATTTAGAGTCACTTGGTTAGTTTTAAAAAATACCAATGCCTGGAATTATCTCAGAATTTCAGAAATAAATTAGTCTGGAGTAGGGCTCAGGTATGTTTTTAAAAAACACACAAAAAACACACAATTCTCAAGGTGATTCTAAAGAGTCTTTATAATTTTGAAAATAAAAGTAAGCAAGCAAACAAACAAACACAATGTTAACTGGGTCCTCAAAAGCTAATTCACAAGAAATGTCCCTAGGTCCCAAACTGAAAGTGTTCTGATGACATGTTAGCCAATGATAGCTTATTTCTCCTTCTCTCTTGTATATATTCACTCCCTGCACTCTGCCCCTACTTTCAAACATTTCCTCTAGCTGAAAACAGCACTGGGAAGAACACAATGAACAGTATCAGCTAAATTATAGATGGCAGCCACCTTCCTCTCCCAGCTATCAGACCATTGCTTGAGGTTCTGCCTCACCTATGTCCCCACTATGCAGTTTCTGGAGAAGCAGACACTCATCTTTTGACTAAGAGGTTGGCTAGATAGCTAAAGCTAAACACAGGGCTCAAAGTTGCCTGGATTTCAGCATCTGTGTTCTTGCCTATGAGTTGGTCTGGGATTGTGTTCTCAAACAAGCACTATTTAGGGTCTTTGAAGGGAGCAGAATACCCAGGATCCCAGAGTTTCAGCGTGTGAGCTTTCTTAAGAGCACTTACCACATATTTTCTGTAAACCCTATTCAGGATCACACTCTCTCTTAGAATCTCAAATTCTCTCTCTCTCTCTCTCTCTCTCTCTCTCTCTCTCTCTCTCTCTCTCCTACTAGGATGCTATGAATCTGTAATGGCTCATATGTGGGAAAGGAGTCATGTTTTAAGTGACTCATAAGCTAAATTCACATAGGAATAGTTCTTTCTGTAATCAATGTGCCAGGGGTCACAGGCTGCTGATTCAGCTAAGAAGCAGTGAACTGTGTCTTTTTATCATTGCTTTAACTTATACAGGGAATTGTTTCTCCCCTGCATATGGAAGGCAATTCTGCCAAGAGAAGCTGGGACTGATATATGGCCAAAGAAGGGTTATATGAAATTTGTGTCAGACTATAGTAGAATCATTTTGGGAACTAGTGCAGTCACCAATAGTTCAGAGGGAGGGAAATGAAATTAGAGCCATATGCTAGATTAAGTCAAGATGGCTTTTCATGGAGTCTCCAAAATGTAGATAGGTATAATGTTCTAATATCCAAACCTACTAACTTGACCTGGCCAGAAACAAAGTTAACTAGAAAAATAATTTTTTTTATGCAATAACTATAATTTTCAAAATAATTTTTAATTGTGTGAATTATGGCATTGTTTTATATATATACTAGAGTCCCAGTGCATGAGATTTGTGCACTGGAGGGGGGGGATCCCTCATCCCAGCCTGTGCCCTCTCACAGTCTGGGACCCCTTGGGGAGAAGGCTTAAGCTGGCAGTCAGACATCCCTCTCACAGTCAGGGCTCTCGCAGTCCGGGACCCTTCATTCCTTACCGCTGTGCTCGTCAGCCATGAGCTCAGCTTCTGGATGAGTGGTGCTCCCCCTGTGGGAGCACACTGACCACCAGGGAGCAGTTCCTGCATTGAGCATCTGCTCCCTGGTGGTCAGTGAGCATCATAGAGACCAGTTGTTCTGCCATTCGATCAGTTTGCATATTATGCTTTTATTATATAAGATATCTTTAAGTATTTAAGTATTACATATGCCTCCTTTTTCCCTGATTGACCCACCTACCCCCCCGCCACTCCTGCCCTTTGTTTTTAATGGCTCCAGTCTACCTCCCAAGCATCATGCATCTTTTAAAAAAATCCTCACCTGATGATACTTTTCCATTGATTTTTTTAGAGAAAGTGGAAGGGAGGGAAGAAAGAGAGAGAGGGAGAGAGAGAGAGAGAGAGAGAGAGAGAGAGAGAGAGAGAGAGAGAGAAAGATTGACGTGAGAGAGAAACATAGATTGGTTGCCTCCCACTCGCCGGAGGGAGGGGCAATGGGAGGCTTGGGATCAAATGTACAACTGAGGTATGTGCCCTTAAACTGGAATCAAACATGAGACCCTTCAGTCATCAGGCTGACGTTCTAACCACTAAGCAAACCAGCCAGGGAGCATTATGTATCT
Organism: Ia io; assembly: GCA_025583905.1. Taxonomy (NCBI): domain Eukaryota; kingdom Metazoa; phylum Chordata; class Mammalia; order Chiroptera; family Vespertilionidae; genus Ia; species Ia io. The sequence goes on along the minus strand of JAJQQW010000001.1, from coordinate 89,623,430 downwards.
TATTAACATTTCTGGCAGCCTAGATTTTCCCAGAGTCTTGGGCCTGCCCTACTCCAGAACTATACTCTGGGCCTAGTTTTTCCAAAAGGTGGTAGACATTCCATCTATGGTACATGATATTGTTTTATTGGCTTCCTAGATGAACATTTCAAATTCTAATAGTTGTGGGGATTTTTAGACAGATTAGAAAAAATTACACATCAATCATTATTTTATCAATGTTACTGATTAGGATGAGGCTAATTTCTGTAGATAAAAGAATAATTTAACAAAAGGGCATACCGGTGAAAAGATGCTCAAACTCATGAATCATCAAGGAAATGCAAATTAAATCCCAATGAGATGTTACCTCCTACCTGTCAGAATGGCTATCATCAATAAATCAAGAAATAAGTGTTGGTGAAGATGTGGAGAAAAGGGAACCCTTGTGCACTGGGATCACAAATCGGTGCAGTCACTACGGAAAATAGTATGAAGATTCCTCAAAAAATTAAAAATAGAGCTGCCTTATGACTCAGCAATTTCATTTCTGGGTATATACCCAAAGAAACCCAAAACACTAATTTGAAAAGAATATATGTACCCCTATATTCATTGCAGCATTGTTCACGATAGCCAAGATATGGAAGCATCCCAAATGGCCATCAATATACCAATTGATGTTGAAGAAGCAGCATATATATATATATATATATATATATAGACACTGAGTAGCCAGATTATTATGATCTTTGAATGCATAATAATCTGGCCACTCAGTGTGTGTATACACACACACACACACACACACACACACACACACACACACACACACTAGTGGCCCAGTGCACGAAATACGTGCACAGGGAGGGGGGGTGTCCCTCAGCCTGCCCTGCACCCACCCTCTCCAATCTGGGACCCCTTGAAGGATGTCCTACTGCCGGTTTACAGGGATCAGGCCTAAACTGGCAGTCAGACATCCCTCTCGCAATCCGGGACTACTGGCTCCTAATCGCTCACCTGCCTGCCTGCCTGCCTGCCTGATTGACCCTAACCACTCTGCCTGCCAGCCTGCTTGCCCCCAACTGCCGCCCACTGCTGGCCTGCTTGCCCCCAAATTCCGCCCCCGCCAGTCTGATCACCCACAACTGCCCCCCGTGCCAGTGTGCTTGCCCCCAACTACCTCCCCTGCTGGCCTGCTCACACCCAACTGCCCCCTGCTGGCCTACTCGCCCCCACCTCCCCTCCCCACTGGCCTGCTCGCCCCCAACTGCCCCCCTGCTGGCCTGCTCACTCCAAACTTCCCCCCACTGCTGTCCTGATCACTTCCAACTCACCCCCACTGATGGCCTGCTCGCCCCCAACTGGCCCCCCTGCTGGTCTGCTTACCCCCAATGGCCCCACCCCCACCAGCCTGATCACCCACAACTGCCATCCCATCCTGGCTTGATCACCCACAACTGCCTCTACCTCGGCCCCGCCACCATGGCTTTGTCCAGAAGATCTCCTGGAAGGTCTCCCAGTCTAATTAGCATATTACCCTTTTATTAGTATAGATAGAGGCCTGGTGCACAGGTGGGGGCCGGCTGGTTTGCCCTGAAGGGTGTCCCGGATAAGGGTGGGGGTCCCGCTGGGGTGCCTGGCCACCCTGGGTGAGCGTCTGATGGCTATTTGCAGGCTGGTCAAGCACCCCAGTGGGGACCCTTACCCCATGGGGGTGTGGCCAGGCTGGGTGAAGGGCTGAAGGCTGTTTGCAGGCTGGCCACAGCCCCTTCAGGGTGGGAGGGGTCCCACTGGGGTGCCTTGCAAGCTTGGGTGAAGGGCTGATGGCTATTTGCAGGCTTGCCATACCCCCCAGCGGGGACCCACACCCCATGGGGGTATGGCCAGCCTGGGTAAGGGGCTGAGGTCCATTTTCAAGCTGGCCATGCCCCCCGGCGACCCAGGCTCCCAGCCCCTCCTTTTTTTCTCTTTTTTCTTCAGCACCTCCTTGAGTGGAGGCCAGGGCTGGCTGGAAGCAGGTATCTGGGATTTATTTATCTTCTATACTTGAAACTTTATAGCCTTTAGTGGAGGCCAGGACAGGACAGAGTGGGCGGGAATCTTGGCTTCCTCCATCGCGGGGGGCAACCCAAGCCTCCTCCTCGCTCCAGCTCTATGGCTGCCACCATCTTTGTTGGGTTAATTTGCATACTTGCTCCTGATTGGGCGTAACAGAGGTACAGTCAATCTGTATCTTTCTCTTTTATTAGCGTAGATACATATTAGAGGCCTGGTGCATGAATTCGTGCATGGGTGTGGTCCAGCCAGCCTGGCCAAGGGGAGGAGACATGGGAGGTTGGCCAGCCTGCCTGCTGGTTGAACTCCTGGTTGAGAGGACAATTAGCACATTAGCCTCTTATTATATAGGATACACACTGAGTGGCCAGATTATTATGTGTTCAGAGATCATCATAATCTGGCCACTCAGTGTATATGTATATATGAACTAGAGGCCCAGTGCATGGATTCATGCAGATTGAAAGGAAATTAATTAGAAGAAATATTTTAGAGGCCGGGGAGGGACCACTGGAGATTGGCTAGCTGGGGAGGGACTGTGGGAGGGCTCCAGGGTGTGTCCTGCCCATCTCACCCACTCCCGATTGGCTGGACCCCAGCAGCAAGCTAACCTACCGGTCAGAGCATCTTCCTCCTAGTGGTCAATTCACGTCATAGCAACTGGTCGAACAGTTGAACAAATGGTCAGACACTTAGCATATTAGGCTTTTATTTTTTTATATATTTTTATTGATTTCATAGAGGAAGGGAGAGGGAAAAGAGAAATAGAAACATAAATGTTGTGAGAGAATCATTGATTGGCTGCCTCCTGCAGGCCCCCTACTGGGGGTTGAGCCCACAACCCGGGCATATGCCCTTGACCAGAATTGAACCCAGGACCCTCAGTCCACAGGCCGACACTCTATCCAATGAGCCAAACCATCTAGGGCAGGCTTTTATTATATTAGGATATTACTTGGCCATAAGAAGGAATGAAGTCTTAACATTTGTAACAGCATGGAGGGACCTGGAGGGTATTATGCTAAGTGAGATAAATCAGACAGAGAAAAACAAATACCATATGATTTCACTTATATGTGGAATTGAAGAACAACATAAACAACAAACAAAGCAGAAACAGACTCCTAGATGCAGAGAACAAACTGAGGATTGTCAGATGGAAGTGTGGTGAGGGCTGGGTGAAAAAGGTAAAGGGATTAAGTACTACAAATTCATAGTTACAAAATAGTCATAGGATATAAAGTACATCATAGGGAATATAGTCAATAATATTGTAATAACTATGTGTGGTGCCAAGTGGGTACTGTATTAATTGGGGGATCACTTCATAAATTATATAATTGTCTAATCACTATGCTATAAACCTGAAACCAATCTATATATATAAAAGCCTAAGTGACTGAACGACCAGACACACAAGTCATACCATTTCAAACATAATTAAGAGCTCTTCTCCAACCTGCCAACTTGTGACTCAGGAAGAAAAATACCTCATTTAGCTATTATAAATGTTTATATCTTTCTATGAATAAAGGCTCTAAGGAGGGGGGCAGGATGGTTTTGCCAACTTTGGAAAGAATGGCCCACTACTGGGGGATGGAGGTGCTAAGTAGGAGGTTTGGGTAACAAAAAAAACTGGTCCTATTCTTAATTTTGTTCTAGGTTCCCCCTCTCTGTGAGTATGACCAGAAATTCCTGGACTTGGAAATATATAAACTGAGATAGGGATATCACTGAGACCAGAATTGTGACTCTGTCCCAAAGGGCCACTGTGTACCCCTACCACAGAGTACATCACTTGTCATTTGTCACTTCCTTAAGCCCTATTAATACCAGACAAACACAGGACAAAGGAAAGACTACAAGAAGACAAAGGGAGTAGGCATTCAGTAAAGTTATTAAATATGCATTTCAGAGTAAATAATTATCTTTATTGGATGGCAATTGGAGGTAGTCCAGTATTTGGCCAGTGACTGAACTTGGGTGCATTAAATCCCTAATTTTCAAACAAGTATTGTGGAATCTTCTCTAATTGAACTCATCTCACTCTTCAGAAGACGGTGAACTATTTACAAGGCATAATTATATTCTGCAATGTTCCCTTTCCTGTTAAGAAGCGATTTTATTATCTCTCCAGATTTCATACCAGGGTCAGTCTCACTTGTCTCTGTTTTCCTTGTGTCTGCAGATCTCAAATTGTCAGGGAACATCTTGTCAGGAAAAGGCCAGATGGGCATGCAGGGCAGTGATCCAGCACCTGAGGAAACAGTGTCTTCAATCTATCTCCACTCCTTCAAGGCACTGAGGAATGGGGGCCAGACAGACAATGACACAAGAAGGGTTATCTCCAACTTAGCTCAGGGCTACAGAAACCTGGGCCAGATGAGCATTTTTTGGAGTTTAGGGAGCAGGAAATTCAATTTTCATGTTGTAAGCTCACATGATGAAATCTGATACCACCCTCCCTATGCTCTGGAAATGAACTCAGTCCTCTGCTTGAATCAGGGTCTTGAAGCCACAGAGTCTCACAATGCAATTTTCACTTCCCATTCCCTGTGGGACGCAAAGTGAAATACTGAAATCATAGGCATGGATAGTGATACATGGTCTAATTAAGTGCTCAAAATGAGGGATATTCTCACTGGTTTTACATTTTTATTCTCGAGAGATGTTTTTCTCAGGCAATTATATAGTAAATAGATTTTAGACTAGATCATTCTGGAGTCATCTTGGCATCCTCAATACCTAACACAGTGTTTTATGTGGTGTTCAGTAAATGTTTCTTTAAAGGGTAAGCCTGAAACCTGGCATTAACTTCTCCTTATCTCTTTGGATTATAAACTTTGGGGTCTCTGTCTCTTGACCTTATCAGGCAGATGCCATCTCTTCTATGGCCTATGTCTATCCTCTGGATTGATGCCCTGGGAGCCTGGACAATGTCTACATAAAGCAGACAGGGAATAAGGAAGCATTGTTAGGGAAGTATTGTTAGCCAAGCAACCATATTTTTGACTGTTCTAAGAGCTGTTCCTGGGGTGAGATCTAGTTGGCTTCTGCTTCTCAGCCTTGGCCCTTAGCCCCGTGGCTTTGACCTACAGTTGTGTCTCTGGACTGATTATTTTCTACAGTCTTATTGGATTTCCTGATTGCTATCTTTGTTCCTTGACCCATGGTCTGAACATTTGTCCACAGATGTCAGGGGGAAAGGCTTGGTTTTATTGTCTAATTGCTTTAGTGGTGATAAGTCAGAGTACAGTTCTGGTTTGAGGAATTCCAAACCAACTTACCTAGAAAAGTAAGAAAGCAAGGACAGTTTATCAAGGTTAGGGCTGAGATCCACAGGCCAGGAGTTTAAAATAGAGACAACACATTGGCATTAAATTTGGCAGTATGGGATAGGTTATGAAAATTTATTTCATAACATTATGCTAATGATGTGATGGTTCTCAACTAGGGGCAATTTTGACACGGGATATCTAACAATGTCCAGAGATATTTTCTTAATTTTATAATTACAGTTTGCATTCAGCATTATTTTGTTTTAGTTTTAGGTGTACAGAATAGTGGTTAGACAATCATCTACTTTATAAAGTGTTCCTCTCTAAATTTCAGGTACACACCTGGCAGCATACATAGTTACTACAATATTATTGATTATATTCACTATGCTGTACTTTACATCTCATGACTGTTCTGTAACAATGAATTTGTACTTCTTAATCCCTTCACTTTTTTCACCTAGCCCCAACCCCTTTCCCATCTGGCATCCATCAGTCTGTTTTCTGTATCTATAAATCCATTTCTGTTTTTTTTGTTTTTTTTTGTTAGTTTATTTTGTTCTTTAGATTCCACATATAAGTGAAGTCATATGGTATTTGTTTTTCTCTCCAGAGATATTTTTGAGTGTCATAATTGAGAGGGGGCTACTGTCATCTAGTGGGTAGTGGCCTGGGATGCTTCTAAACATAAAAATATGCAAGGACAACCCCCACAACAAAGAATTATTCAATTCAAAATGTCAATAGTGCCACCATAGCTAGTGTGGCTCTGTGGTTAGAGTGATGGCCCGCCTACCAAAGGGTCTCATGTTTGATTCTCAGTCAAGGGCACATACCTGGATTTGTAATGTAACAATGTTGCCTTTAAATTAAATTTTAATTACATACATAATATATTAACACATTCTACTTGTAAAATATTGTAGTACTAAAGATGTTGCTCAATGGTTGAGCATCAACCCAGGAAGCAAGAAGTCAGGGCTCAATTACAGGTCAGTAGTGAGCATGCAGAAAGCAGCTGGTCAATGATGTTTCTCTCTCTCTATCCCTGTCCCTTCCCTTCTCTCTAAAAATCAATAAAAACATATTTTTTAAAAAGGATATGACCAGCCAGGCTCAGTGGTTGAGCGTTGACCTACGAACCATGAAGTCACGGTTCGATTCCCGGTCAGGGCACATGCCCAGGTTGAGGGTTCGATCCCCAGTGTGGGGAGTGCAGGAGGTGGCCAATCAATGATTCTCTTTCATCATTGATGTTTCTATCTCTCTTTCCCTCTCCCTTACTCTCTGAAAAAAGAAAAGATAAGACCAAAGACCTCTTTGAAAACCTGTCTTTTCCCACCTCAGTCCCCTTCCTAAAGGTAACCAGTTTTGTGGATGTCACCTTTCAGAGCTTTATCTATACATTTACACATACAGCAGTCCCCATCACCCACAGTTTCACTTTCTGTTGTTTGCTACCCACAGTCAACTGGGGCCTGAAAACATTAAATAGATTTTAATTTCTGCTTCTCTGAGTGTTGTGATGAAATCTCATGCCATCCTGCTCTGTCCTGCCTGAGATATGAATCATCACTACCCCACTTGTTAGTCATGTAGTATTCTTGGTTATCAGAGGAGTGTTGTAATGTAGCAAGGCTTGTGTTAGAGTAATCCTTATTTTACTTAATCATGGCTCTGAGTGAAAGAGTAGTGGTGCTGGCAATTCAGCCATGGCAAAGAGAAGTGGTAACGTGCTTCCTTTAAGTGAAAAGGTGAAAGTTATTTTTATATGTTTATTACCATAACCAACACAAAGAGAAAGATATTTCTTTCTTTTTTTAATTGTTGACAGTATTACAGATGTCCCCCATTTTCCCCTTTTGTCCCCCTCCACCCAGTCCTTGTCCTCCCTGGACTTGCCCACACTATTGTCTGTGTTCATGGAAGGTGAAAGTTTTTGATTTAATAAGGAAAGAAAAAAATATGCTGATGTTTCTAAGATCTATGATATAAAGAAACCTTTTATCTAGGAAATGGCCTAATTTATAAATTAAAGTGTATCTTAGGTATATATGTATAGGAAAAACATAGTATACATGGGATTGAGTACTATTCATAGTTTCAGGCATCCACTGGTTTTCTATAAACATATCCACTGTGGATAAGCAGGAACTACTATATATTATGTGCGGCTATAGAAAATATATACTATCTCTTTATTTTTTTACAGCTTAATAGTATTCTTTAGTTTATCTATTTCCCTACTAATGAACATTTTGGTTGCTTCTGGTCTGGACCTGTTATTACAAATGCTGCATTGCATATGCCTTCTTGAACATTCTTGCCAGGATTTCCTAAGTGAGTATGAGAATGAAAATTGCCAGGTTATAGAAAAACGCCCATTTAAAATTTTATCAGATACTACCAATGGCCTTCTAAAGAGCCCACAAATTTAATTCCCTGACAGTCTCACCAACAGTTGATACTTATCTTTTTCATATTTGCCAATCAAATGGTTAGAAAACAGTAACTTTCATTTCTTTTAATTTTAATTTCCCTTGTTACTGATGAGTTTGATCACTTCCTTATATATTTGTTGAACCTATCATATATTCTCTTCTTTGGACAGTGGTTTTCACATCCCTTGCTCACTTTTGTATTATAAGACCTTTCCAATAGTTTTTTAAGAACAAAAAGAGCAGGATCAGATTTGTATGAAAGCACAGACATCAGCCTATCCAGCATCTTGCCTGTCCTTCCTACCTAAGACAGATCATGAGTCCCAAACAGACCAAAAGGATCCTTTCTTGCCATTACTGAGAACCCAATAAAGCAATTATATTAGGAAATAAATTAGCCAGACAATTCTTGCCACTGCTCACTGTTTCCCTGGACTGTAAGCCTTTGCTATGCCAGCATCTTCACACTGAGTAGCCAGCAGGTACTGCCAGTCAGATTCACTCCAGTCAAATACAAATCTGATATGTGGTGAGGAATAAAAGACCATGAAAGGCAGCGTGTGAACTGAATGGCATCTGCTGCCCGTGCAAATGGCAAATAGTACCATTAAATTTAAGCTAATCTTCATTAAGAACATCTGTTGTCTAGCCCACATGAGAAAACCAAAGATGGGTTTGGGTGATTGTGACCATTACAAATAAGTAGTTGTATTAACTAGTTTCCCCTCCGCCCTTACCCATAAGCTGAAAAAGATGTGGCAAGGAAAATGTATAATATGTGATATGTAGTGACTAAGGAATAAAACTAGATAGTTTTTGCAAGATTCTTGGGCATTTTTTTTAAAAAAACTAGGGTACTTATAAGTCATGCCTTTTTTGTGGTGAATTAGATGATTGATGTAGTTCTAGTGTATTTTAGGATCAGAATAAATTATTCCAAAGACCCAAGCAGAACTGGCCCTTGGCAAAATTGGGTATGGTCAAAATGAATTGTACCCAATCTGGACTTTCTGGTTCCCTCTAGCCTTTTGGTTGCTTCATCTCATACACCATCCTACTCTGTTTTTTTGGGGCCCTGCTCTCTGCTGGAGAACAATGGATATAAAACATTTTAAATCTTTGTTACCAACGTGGTGCTTGACTGCCATCCTTCTGCTTCACAAGTGGAGGACATTGCTGAGTTATCATGCTTCCATTTGGCTTGTATCTGTGGTGGATCAGACTATTCTCACGAGTTCCAGAAGAGGTGTTAGGGGAAGGGCAGGGACTTCTGCACCTTTGAGTTTAGGCAGGTTAATTTCTTCCTGACCATCAACTATTACAGTGATCGCCTTTTTTTCTTTTTTGTAAGTAAGTGCGGCATTAGGTATGGCTGTACATAGGTAGATTACTAGTCTAGCTTGTGTTTCCTTTGTATGTGCACCATGTACCTCACCTTGATAACCTTATCACTGTTGCAATTTTACATTTGTTTCAGTGACTGTTTGGTCAATATCAGTCTCCCCTACTAGTCTGTAGCAAACATGGGAGCAAGAACCATGTCTGTTTTTGTTCATTAGTGTTTTCTCAACACCTAGCACAGTGTCTGCCCCACATGTGCTGAATATAATTTGTTGACCAAAAAACAAATAGTTGTGATTCTGATGTTCTTATAATGAAGGAAAGCCGGGTATTCAAGCAAGAGGATGGCGAGAAGGATTTGTGAAAGGTAGGGCATTTCATCATCTCTCTAACTCTCACTCTAGGGCAGTGGTTCCCAACATGGGGCACATGCCCCATAAGGGGGAAATTTTATTTTTAAGGAGGGCAATTAGAGAATGAGTTATTAACAATGAATTTTTTGCATTTCTTATGGTTCTAGGGACCTCATATACTAGTATAGTATATAAATATATATTGTGACATATTATGCATTTCAGTGCTCTATTATGTTTTGAAACTTTATTTGCTATTTTTTCATATAATTTCATATTATTATTATTATTATCAACAATTTCTTAGTGATTTCTTCCTCAGTAGTTCAACTGTCCTTTTATTTTTCTCTTTCATGGACACCATGTTCTTTGGAAGCTTGTTCAGACCAAGTGAATGGCTTTTTAGGCTTCCTCCACATGAATAGGAGTTCACTTTTTGAATAATAAGAATTATATGTCACAGGAGGGGCATCAGGATTTTATTTTATTTTTAAAATTCTTTATTGTTTAAAGTTTTACATATAGTATTACATATGTCTCCTTTTTTCCCCATTGAGGGCATCAAGATTTTAGAGATACTTAGGTGGGGCATGGCCAAAAAAAAAAAAAAGGTTGGAAACCGCTGCTCTAGGGAAACATCTCACACTGTGAGTCCACAATCCACCTTTGTATAAGCTGTCGCCAGCCACAGCCATCCCCTGAATCTGCCAACAGTATTTTTACCTAGGAAGGTTGGGGTTGATTGAGAATGAAGCCTGTGTTTGATAGTTCACTATTTTCCTGTTTTCTGAAAGCCAGTCTTCTCCAGGGCAGAGGCACATTAGCAGCCACAGGCCTATCTTGTTCCTTGGGCCATGGAGTAAAACAGTGCCAGTAAGGTGTAGAGCTGGGATGGTGGGGGAACTGAATAGCTTGGAGACTGTATTTCCAGTACATTTAAAACAAGGCTATACTAGTGCATTTCTTGCATCATAATTGCTCCAGGAATCTGCCAATATATCACTCACTTGCATCTCAGAGAAAATTGACATGGAAGGAGTAGAAGATGAAGGGTATTACAAATATGCTGGAAATGGAATATAGTGTTTTAATAAACTTTGACTCAAGCTGTGATTCAAGACAATTCTTTTTAAAAATATATATTTTTATTGATTTTAGAGAAGAAGGGACAGGGAGAGAGAGATAGAAACATCAGTTATGAGAGAGAATCATTGATTGGGTGCCTCTTGCACCCCCTCCACTGGAAATTGAGCCCACAACCCTGGAATGTGCCCTGACCAGAAATAAAACTGTGACTTCCTGGTTCATAGGTCGATGCTCAGCCACTGAGCCATGCCAACCAGGCAACAATTCTTTTAAAAAAATCTTTATTGTTGAAAGTATTACATATGTCCCCCTTTCCCTGCCATTGACCTCTTCTATCCAGCCCCTGCCCCCCATCCCTAGCCTTCACCATCCTATTGTCTAAAGTAGTGATGCTTTCTCCACCCTTCTCAACCATCCCATTTTACCTTTTTTCAAACCCATCTCTTTTCTCAGAATCCTGTTATTTTCCCACAATCCTTCTCTTGACCTCTTATCTATCACTCTGAATTTTTACAAGGACTTATACCCCCATCAATACCAAAAATAAGATTCTAGCTGCCTCTCCCTTGTGACACAAGACACTGATATAGAAATGAGTAGTAAGCTGAAAGCATGAATGCTTTTACCACATCAGCTCAACAATTAGTACTACCTGGAATAACTCTTATTCATAAAATCCAGAGATTTCCAGGGAGACCATTGCTAATCCCATAAATTTGAGACTTAGATAAAACAGTTGGCGTGGGCGTCACTAATTTCATCTTTATGCTTATGTTTGCCGTAATCACTGAAGGACAAGAACAAGTCAGTCATGATAATGGTAAACCCTGGATTAGCAGTATATATTATAGCTGTAAACTTTACTGTAAATGAAAAGTGCATATGATTTAAAGTCAGTTATAGAGTAAAGAAGAAACTACAAATGAGCCTTTGATGGAAAATGGTTATTTGCTTAGTTGGGTATTTGGGATTGGTTTATTTTTCACATTTTATAATAGTTTCCAATAGCCTCAAATATTTGATTGATTTATATGAACGGCTTAGCAGCTTAGGTGAAATTAATAAAACCGAACTTCAAAATGTGTTGAAATGGAAGTAAGAGTTTAAAGTCTAGCTATTTTAAAGATACTGACAATTTCTCCCTTTAGAAGCATGAAACATTTTAGAGCCAAAGAGTCAACCTTATGTCACTCAGTCTCATCTCCCATGCAAAATAAAAACTCCCCTTACCAGTTTAAACCCTAAAAATCTCCAGAGACAGGAAGCTCATTGCTTTTTATTGTTTTTAAATAAGCCAGTCAGTGAAAGATAAATACCACATGATCTCACTCATTTATGGAATATAAAGAACATTTTAAACTGTTGAACAAAAATAGATAGAGGCAAAGAAGCATCAAACAGACTGTCAAACTACAGGGGTAAGGTAGGGGAGGGGTGTGGGGGGGTAAGAGATAAACCGAAGGACTTGTATGCATGCATATAAGCACAACCAATAGACTCAAGACACTGGGGTGGGGGGATGAGGGCAAGTCCCAGGGGGTAGGGGAGGCCGGGGAGAGGTCAATGGGGGAGGGGGAGGAAGGAGACATATGTACTACTATTTGTAATACCTTAAACAATAAATTTTTTTAAATGCAAAAAATAAAAATAAAATAAATATTTCTTTGAAAAAAAACCCCACACATAATATATTAGTCCATTATAATTTTTAGGTGATTCAAGCAATCCAAAAGTATATAGAGAATGTGAAAGTCTTCTCCTCTCCTCCACTTACTTTTTCTCCCTCCAGAGATGACCATTTTTAACTGTTCAATGTGTATCCTTCTAACCTTTCTTTAAAAATATATTTATATAATGGTTCTTCACTTGAGCAATTTTGTCCCCCAGGGGACATTTGGAAATGTGTGGAGACATGTTTGGTTGTCACAGCTGAAGATGAGATGCTACTGGCACCTACTGGGTAGAAGCCAGGGATGCTGCTAAGTATCCCATAGTACACAGGATAGCTCTTCAGAGAAAAGAGAATTATCTGCCCCCAAATGTCAATAATGACAAAGCTGAGAAACCCTGATTTTTTTATACATAGAGGTGGAGATGGAGATAAATATATCTTTTCTTCTTAAATAAATAAGGTCATGTAATCTCCATTTTTGTGTGTGTGATCTACATTTTCACCACTTGGAGTTCTTTTTATTTGAGTACATATATTTCCAACGCATTCTTTTTAATAGCTGCATGGTATTCTCTAGTATGAATATATTGTACTTTATTAAACAGTCTCCTATTGGTGGATATTTAGGTTGGTTTCAATTGTTGAAATTTACATAGAGGAAAGCAATAAGCATCTATGTGCACATATTATATATTAGGTAGATTCCTAGAAGGAGAAATACTGGATCAAAAATTATATATATATGTATATGTATGTATACTAGAGACCCAATGCATGGATTTGTGCACCAGAGGGGTCTCTCGGCCTGGCCTGTACCCTCTCGCAATCAGGTACCCCTCGGGGGATGTTGGAGAGCCGGTTTCGGCCTGATCCCCACAGGCCAGGTTGAGGGACCCCACCAGTGCACAAATCCGTGTACCGGGCCTCTAATACGCATAGAAGATCTTTGATTAATCTCTTCCAGCTCTCCTCCATCCCCACTTCCCTCTGAAATTCATCAGTCTGTTCCATGCTTCCATGCCTGTGGTTTCTGCTCCTGCGTTGAGCATCTGCCCTCTGGTGGTCAGTGTGTGTCATAGCTACCAGCTGGTCGGCAGGTCGACCAGTCACTTAGGCTTTTATATTCCTATAATAAAGAGGTAATATGCAAATTGACCATCACTCCAACACACAAGATGGCCCCCCTCATGTGGTCAAAGATGGTCACACCCATGTGGACACAAGATGGCCACCACAAGATGGCCTCCCAGGGAGGGCAGTTAGGGGCAATCAGGCCATGAGGGGAGGGCAGTTGGGAGGGACCAGGCCTGCAAGGGAGGGCAGTTAGGGACAACCAGGCCTGCAGGGGAGTGCAGTTGGCGGGGGACCAGACTAGCAGGGGAGGGCAGTTAGGGGCAACCAGGCCTGCAGGGGAAGGCAGTTAGGAGGGACAAGGTCTGCAGGGGAGGGCAGTTGGGGGAGACCAGGCCTGCAGGGGAGGACAGTTAGGGACGACCAGGCTGGCAGGGAAGGGCAGTTATGGGCGACCAGGCCTGCAGGGGAGGACAGTTAGGGGTGACCAGGCCAGCAGGGGAGGGCAGTTGGGGTGACCAGGCTGGCAAGGGAGGGCAGTTAGGGGAAATCGGGCTGGCAGGGAAGCAGTTAGGCATCTATCAGGCTGGCAGGGGAGTGGTTAGAAGGTGATCAGGCTGGCAGGCAGAAGCGGTTAGGGGCAATCAGGAAGACAGGCAGGCGAGCAGTTGGGTGCCAGCAGTCCTGGATTGTGAGAGGGATCAGGCCTAAATGGGCAGTCGGACATCCCTTGAGGGGTCCCAGATTGAAGAGGGTGCAGGCTGGGCTGAGGGACACACACCCCCATGCATGAATTTTGTGCACCAGGACTCTAGTATATAGATATATGCCAAAAGTGAAACATTTTTCTTTTTCTCCATTTAAAAAAAAATCTTTATTGTTTAAAGTATTATATATAGTCACCCCCACCAGCACATACCCTCACCCCCCCTAGTGTCTGTGTCCATTGATCATGCTTATATGCATGCATACAAGTCCTTTGGTTGATCTCTTATCTCCCTCCTCCCTGCCTTCCCTCTGAAGTTTGACAGTCTGTTCGATGCTTCTCTGTCTCTGGATTTATTTTTGTTCATCAGTTTATGTTATTCATTATAGTCCACAAATGAGTGAGATCATGTGATATTTATCTTTCTCTGACTGGCTTATCTCACTTAGCATAATGCTCTCCATGTTCATCCATGGTATTGAGAATGGTAAGAGTTCTTTCTTTTTTACAGCAGCATAGTATTCCATTGAGTAGCTGTACCACCATTTTTTAATCCACTCATCTGCTGATGGGCACTTAGGCTGTTTCCAACTATTAGCTATTGTAAATTGTGCTGCTATGAACATAGGGGTGCATATGTCCTTTTTGATTGGTGCTTCTGATTTTTGGGATATATTCCTAGAAGTGGCATTACTGGGTCAAATGGGAGTTCCATTTTTAATTTTTTGAGGAAACTCCATAATGTTTTCCACAGTGGCTGCACCAGTCAGCATTCCCACCAGCAGTGCATGAGGGTTCCTTTTTCTCCACATCCTCACCAGCACTTGTTTGTCAATTTGTCAATGATAGCCATTCTGACAGGTGTGAGATGGTATCTCATTATCATTTTGATTTGCATCTTTCAGATAATTAGTGACTTTGAGCATGTTTCATATGTCTCTTGGACTTCTGTATGTCCACTTTTGAAAAGTGTCTACTTAAGTCCTTTTCCCATTTTTTGACTGGATTTTTTAATCTTCCTTTTGTTAAGAGATTACATATATTTTACTAGAGGACTGGCGCACAAAATTTATGTGTGGGTGTGGTCCCTAGGCCTGGCTCGTGATTGAAGTGCGAGCATCTGGCATGGAAGGGCAGGTCCCAGCTGACCTCTGGGCCCTGGGCAGCACCTGGGCCCTCAGGCCCCCATGTGCCCCCCTCCGCCTGAGTCATGGCGCCTGAGTCCCCATGTGGAGAGGCAGTGAGCGCGGCTGGACACCATGGGCCGGAGTGCAGCATGGGCCTCTGGGATGCTCACCAGCACCGCATGGAAGCCAGGTGGGCAGCGCACTCTCTCCCGGCTGGCCTCACAGACCAGCTCCTGCGTGAATCCACGGGGAGCCCAACTGCCACCTGCAGTCCCAAAGGCTGTGGCTTGGCTCACCCGGAAGATGCCGTTTGGGTGTAGGGCAGGCTGCTCGTGGGCACCCGGCACCTGAGCACGTGGGGTGAGCCCTGCTGTCCAGGGGGAGGGTAGCAGGGGGAGTAACAGCAAGCTCCCCTGGTGTTCAGCACACGTCATAGCGAGTGGTCAAACTCCTGGTCAAACTCCCGGTTGAGGGGACAATTTGCATATTAGTATTTTATTATATAGGATGTTTTGTTAAATTCTGACAAATTTCCCTCTCAAAAGGCTTTATAAATGTATAATGCTATCCATAGTGTTTAAAAGTGCTGTTTTCTCATACATTCAACAATACTTTTATTAATGTTTTAGATTCTTACCAGTCTGATGTGTAAAAAATATGTAATTGCTGCTTTAATTTGCACTGCCCTGATACTATCAAAATTGAGTGAGCATGACCTTTGTCCATTTTAAATTAGTAGTTAATTAATTGCCTGTTTATGTACTTTGTCCATTTTTCTATTGGATTACAAGCTAGTTCTTTGTTGAATATGTTGCTTATAGCTTGTATTTTAATTTATTTACCACATTTTTTAAAACTTTAAGTTGAAAGTTTTAATTTGGGCATAATCAAGATTATTATTCTTTTATTTTATGGCTTCTGTATTTTGGGTCTTGCTGAATAAAGACCTTCCTTACCCAAAGATGATAAAAATAATTCTTCTCTATTTTTTTCAAACATTATTGTGTTTTGTTTTTTTTTGTGTGTGTGTGTTTTTTTTTATGTCCATCTCTGCTTTGTGTATGTATGTGTGTGCATGTTTGGTGTGAACTGGGGGAGGGGTCCTACCTTTTTTCCAAATAAATAGCAAGGTTTTAATCCAATTTATAAAATAATTAATTTTCTTCACTTACAAGAAATAGATGCATCTATTCATCTATAATCTCTGTTGCAACTACCTGTTCTTGGTCTAATATAACACTATATTACATACTATAGTCTGTTTTGATGTCTGATGTTGTAAGACCCCAGTTCTTGGGATTCCCCCCCCACACACACACACAAAATACCATTTGCTATTCTTGTACATTTTTCTTTCATATGAACTTTAGAATCAGATGATCAATTTCATACAGCTTCTAATGAGATTTTTATTTCTTTGAATTTAATTTTTTTATTGTTTAAAGTATTACATGTAGTAGTACCTATATCTCCATTTTTTCCCCATTGACCTTCCCCCAGCCTCTCCTTCCCCTTGTCGCATGCCCTCATCCCCGCCCCCCCCCCCCCAGTGTCTTGTGTCCATTTGTTGTGCTTATATGCATGCATACAAGTCCTTTGGTTGATCTCTTTCCCCACCTCCCCAACACTCCCCTGCTTTCCCGCTGTAAATTGACAGTCTGTTCGGTGCTTTACTGCCTCTGTATCTATTTTTTTGTTCATCAGGTTATAATGTTTTTTATTTTCCATAAATGAGTGAGATCATGTGGTATTTTTCTTTTATTGCCTGGCTTATTTCACTTAACATAATTTTCTCCAGGTCCATCCATGCTGCTGCAAATGGTAGGAGTTACTTCCTTTTTACAGCAGCAGAGTATTCCATTATGTAGATGTACCATAGTTTTCTAATCCACTCAACTGCTGATGGGCATTTAGGCTGTTTCCAAATCTTAGCTATGGTGAATTGTGCTGCTATGAACACAGGGGTGCATATATCCTTTCTGATTGGTGTTTCTAGATTCTTGGGATATATTCCTAGAAATGGGATTACTGGGTCAAAGGGGAGTTCAATTTTTAGTTTTTTGAGGAAACTCCATACTGTTCTCCACAGTGGCTGTACCAGTCTGCATGCCCACAAGCAGTGCACAAGGGTTCCTTTTTCTCCACATCCTCTCCAGTACTTGTCGTTTGTTGATTTGTTGATGATAACCATTCTGAAAGGTGTGAGATGGTATTTCATTGTTGTTTTGATTTGCATCCGTTGGATAATTAGTGACTTTGAGCATGTTTTCATATGTCTCTTGGCCTTCCTTCTGTCTTCTTTGGAAAATATTCTATTTAGGTCCGTTGCCCATTTTTTTATTGGATCATTTATCTTCCTTTTATTAAGTTGTATAACTTCCCTGTAGATGTTGGAGATTAAAACTTTATCAGTGATAGCATTTGCAAATATGTTCTCCCATACAGTGGGATTTCTTATTGTTTTCTTATTGATGGTTTCTTTTGCTGTACAAAAGCTTTTTATTTTGATGTAGTCCCATTTGTTTATTTTCTCTTTAGTTTCCATTGCCCTAGGAGCGGTATCGGTGAAGAAATTGCTTCGGCATATTCTGAGATTCTCTGCCTGTAGATTCCTCTAGTATTTTTATGGTTTCCTTTCTTATGTTTAAGTCCTTTATCCATTTTGAGTTTATTTTTGTTTATGGTGTAAGTTGGTGGTATAGTTTCATTTCTTTGCATGTATCTATCCAATTTTCCAAACACCATTTATTAAAGAGACTGTCTTGACTCCATTGTTTGTTCATGCCTCCTTTGTCAAATATTGATTGAGCATAGTGGTTTGGGTCAATATCTGGATTGTCTATTCTATTCCATTGGTCTATGTGTCTGTTCTTTTGCCAGTACCAGGCGGTTTTGTGAACAGTGACTCTGTAATACAACTTGAAATCTGGTATTGAGATCCCACCTACTTTGTTCTTCTTTCTCAGGATTGCTGGGGCTATTCGGGGTCTTTTTTTTATTCCAGATGAATTTTTGGAGAGTTCTTTCTAGGTCTGTGAAATATGCCATTGGTATTTTAATGGGGAGTGCATTGAATCTATAGATTGCTTTGGGTAGTATGGACATTTTAATGATGTTAATTCTACCAATCCATGAACATGGTATGTTCTTCCTCCTGTTTACATCTTCCTCTATCTCTTTTTTCAGTGTCCTGTAGTATTCCATGTATAGGTCTTTTACATCCTTAGTTAAGTTTATTCCTAGGTATTATAATTTTTTTGGTGCGATGGTAAATAGGATTGCTTTTTTAGTCTCTCTTTCTGTAAATTCACTATTGGTGTATAGAAATGCCATAAATTTCTTGGCGTTAATTTTGTATCCTGCTACATTGATGAATTCATTTATTAAGACTAATAGTTTTTTGATGGAGTCTTTCGGGTTTTTTTATGTACAGTACCATGTCATCTGCAAATAAGGGCAGCTTTACTTCTTCTTTACCAATTTGGATGCCTTTTATTTCTTTTTCTTGTCTGATCTCTATGGCTAGTACTTCCAGTACTATGTTGAACAGGAGTGGTGAGAGTGGGCATCCCTGTCTTGTTCCTGTTCTTAGTGGAAATGGTTTTAGTTTTTGCCCATTGAGTATGATGTTAGCTGTGGGTTTATCATATATGGCTTTTATTATGTTGAGGTATGATCCTTCAATTGCCACTTTGTTGAGAGTTTTTATCAAGAAAGTGTGTTGGATTTTGTCAAATGCTTTTTCTGCATCAATTCATATGACTATGTGATTTTTATTTCTCAATTTGTTTATGTGAAGTATCACGTTTATTGATTTGTGGATATTGTGCCATCCTTGCATTCCTGGGATAAATCCTACTTGGTCATGGTATATGATCTTTCCGATGTACTGCTGGATCCAATTTGCTAAAATTTTGTTGAAGATTTTGGCATCTATGTTCATGAGGGATATTGGCCTGTAATTATCTTTCATTGTGTTGTCTTTATCTGGTTTTGGTATTAGGGTGATGCTGGCTTCATAGAAGGAGCTTGGAAATGTTCCTTCCTCTTGAATTTTTTTGGAATAGTCTGAAGAGGATAGATTTTAGTTCTTCCTTGAATGTTTGGTAAAACTCCCCTGTGAAGCCGTCTGGCCTCGGGCTTTTTTTTGCTGGAAGATTTTTGATGACTGCTTCAATTTCTTCCATAGTTATTGGCCTATTGAGATGTTTAGAGTCTTCCTGATTGAGTTTTCTAAGGTTGTATTTTTCTAGGAATATGTCCATTTCCTCCAGGTTGTCCAGTTTGTTGGAATAGAGTTGTTCATAGTATTTATTAACAATCCTTTGTATTTCTGTGGGGTCTGTTGTTATTTCTCCTCTTTCATTTCTGATTTTGTTTATTTGGTTCCTCTTTCTTTGCTTCTTGGTAAGCCTGGCTAGAGGTTCGTCAATCTTGCTTATACTTTCAAAGAACCAGCTCTTGGTTTTTGATCTTTTGTATTGTTTTTTTGGTCTCTATGTCATTTATCTCCCCTCTGATCTTGAATATTTCCTTCCTTCTACCTACACTGGGCTTTTTTTGTTGCTCTCTTTCTAACTCTTTGAGTTGTAGGGTTAGGTAATTTATTACCATTGTTTCTTGTTTTTTGCAATAGCCTTGTAGAGCTATGAACTTTCCTTTCAAGACTGCTTTCGCTGTGTCCCATAGATTTTGGGTTGTTGTGTTTTCATTGTTATTTGTTGCCATGATGTTTTTTATTTCTTCCTTGATCTCTCTGTTAACCCAGTCATTGTTTAATAGCATGCTGTTTAGTCTCCATGTGTTTGATTTTTTTGGATTGTTTTTATTGTAGTTGATTTCCAGTTTTATGCCATTGTGATCTGAGAAGATTCTTGATATGATTTCTATCTTCTTGATTTTGAAGAGACTTTGCCTGTGACCCAGCATATGGTCTATCTTTGAAAATGACCCATGTGCACTTGAGAAGAATGTATATTCTGTGGCTTTGGGGTGAAATGTTCTGAAGATGTCAATTAATTCCATCTGGTCTAGTGAGTCATTTAGGACTGATGTTTCTTTGCTGATTTTTTGTTTAGAGGATTTGTCCAATGGTGATAGTGGGGTATTAAAGTCTCCCACTATGATTGTATTGCTGTCAATCTCTCCCTTGATATCCTCCAAGACTTTTTTATGTATTTAGTGCTCCTGTATTGGGTGCATATATGTTTACCAGAGTTATTTCTTCTTTTTTGGATTGCTCCCTTTATTATTATGAAGTGGCCTTCCTTATCTCTTTTTATGTCCTTCACTTTGATATCTAATTTGTTAGATATAAGTATTGCTACCCCAGCTTTTTTTCATTTCCATTTGCCTGATAAAATTTTTTCCATCCCTTCACCCTCAGTCTGTCTGCGTCTTTTTTTCTGATGTGTGTTTGTTGTAGACAGCAGATATATGGGTCGTGTTTTCTTATCCCCTTGGTCGGCAAACTGTGGCTTGTGAGCCACATGCGGCTCTTTGGCCCCTTGCGTGTGGCTCTCCCACAAAATACCATGCCCTGGGCAAGTCTATTTTGTAGAAGTGGCGTTAGAAGAAGTTTAAGTTTAAAAAGTTTGGCTCTCAAAAGAAATTTCTATCGTTGTACTGTTGATATTTGGCTCTGTTGACTAATGAGTTTGCCGACCACTGTCTTATCCAATCCATTACCCTATGTCTTTTGATTTGGGCATTTAATCCATTTACATTTAAAGTTATTATTGGTGGGTACTTCTTTGTTGCCATTTTTATTCTTTACCCCTGTGCTCCTTCTTCACTTCTTATTTCTTTTTCTTTTTTTTTTTTTTTTTACAGCAGACCCTTTAGCATTTGTTGAATTGCTGGTTTGGTGGTAATAAACTCCCTTAGTTCTTTTTTGTCTGTGAAGCTCCTGATTTCACCTTCAATTTTGATTGATAGCCTTGCCGGGTACAGTATTCTTGGATTCAGACCCTTCTTTTGCATGACTTTGTATATTTCATTTCATTCCCTTCTGGCTTGATGAGAAATTAGTCATTACTCTGATGGGGGTTCCTTTGTAGGTAACTTTTTGTCTCTGTCCACTTTTAAGATTCTTACTTTGTTGTTGGTGTTTGCCAATTTAATTATAATGTGCCTTGGTGTCGGTCTTTTGGGGTTCATTTTGCTTGGGACTCTGTAAGCTTCTTGGATTTGCATGGTTTTTTTTTCCCCTATATCAGGGAATTTTTCTGTCATTATTTCTTCAAACAGGTTTTATATTACTTGCTAAGTTTCCTCTCCTTCTGGCACCCCTATTATGCGGATGTTGTTTTGTTTCCTGTTGTCTCAAAGCTCCTTTAGGCTCTCCTCTTGTTTTTTAATTTTTTTTCTAGAAGCTGCTGTACTTGGGTATTTTTTCCTACCTTGTCTTCTAGCTCACTGATGCGGTCCTCTGCTTCTTCTAGTCTACTCTTGATGCTTTCTATTGAGTTCTTTATAGCAGTGATGACATTTTCATTTCTTCTTGGTTCTTCTTCATTTCCTCTTGGTTCTTACACATATTGCTGAATTTGTCTTCCATTCTTTTCAGCGACCTTATGACCATTTCTCTGAATTCTTTCTCTGACAGGTTGCTTGCCTCCATTTCATTTACTTCCTTTTCTGGTGATGCCTGCTTTACTATCATATGTGGGATATTTCTTTGTCTCCCCATGGTCTCTCTTCTCCAGGTGTCTAGTTATGTAGTTCTCTTTCTCCTGCATTGATTTAAAGGCACAAAATACAACACAACCAGGTAAAACACACAAGGCACTGAACAGAAATGTATTCACGATATTAATAACCACAAATAAAGATGACCACCAGAGAAAGGCAAATTAGAGGATAGGAGAGAAGGAAGAAGAGAAAAAAAAGAAAGGAGTGCAAAAATGAAATTGGGAAAAGGAAAAAAAAAGTAAGAGAGAAAAAAAGAGAATAAGAAAGAAGAGGGGAACAAACTATATATATGGGGAGAAAACTCCAATAGAACAGCCACTCATCCCAACAAATGCCAGCAACAAGTAACTGGAAATGAATGCAAACTGCAAACAACAACTAATATCAAGCAAGGCGAGGGAAAACAGAAGCAGAAAACAAACAAAAAGAAAACAAAAAAGAAAAAAAAGAATAAGCAAAACAATCTCACAAACAAGCATAAAAAATTGATATAATCAAGCAAACAACAACAAAAGGACAGAGAGAGAAAAAATTTGGGTAGTGAAGAAAAAGAAGAGAGAGGTGTGTATGGACTTGGAGCAGGGGGTTGGCAATTAGATATATAAGTAGGGTGAAATTTAAATGGGGTAAAAAGAAGAAATAGGGAAAATCTAAAGCAGGAATAGGGTAAGAGAAACAGGACAACAAAAGTGGAAAAGTTGGGAAGAGAATGATGGCATAAAGGTAAAGCTGATATAGAGTAAATGATGCTAAAGGAAAGATGAAAATAGAATGTAGAATACTAATCCCAAAGTAAAATAAAGGGAAAATAAAATGACACTTTTTTTTTTAAAAAAAGGTAAAATAGTATTAGTAATAATACTGTTTGAAAATAAAAATGTAATAATTAAAAAGGTAAAATCAAGTGAGGAATAAAGAAAAAAAATAGTTTCTTAAGTAAAAGATGAAAAAAATAAAAATGTGCAGTAGTGAAGATCGTTCACTTCCTCTACTGTTCTGTTTGGCATGCCTGTTTCCTAGTCAGGGCTGTATTGAAATTCCCTGAGTTCCACTGCTCCTCAGTGTTGTAAGCCAGTCCTGATTTTTAAGCAGGTAGTGCGTCTTAATTTCTTGTATTCCTTTATTTGTGTGTTTCACAAGAGTCATTTTGTGATTCAACCACTGGGTGGCAGTGTTTCTGGATTGACCTCCAGGTCTATAGGTCCTCTCTAGCCAGTGCTTAGATCCTGCTTTCCCTGTGGCACTCAATACCGGTTTGTGGGAATGGGTTGCCCCAGAGCTGGTTCTCTGATGGTTATTCCCTGCTCTGATCCACAGGTTCTAGAAAAACAACTTTCCCCTGCAGTCTCTTAGGGTGTCCCCAGTTGGGTGATCCTATGTATTGGGCTTAGTAATCAGAAGCAAGGATTTAAAGAGGAAAAAGAAAAAAGAAAAGGAAAAAAGAAGAGAGAGAGAGAGAGCCAGCGTGTGTGAACTCCGGGGCTGCGCGCAAGTCTGTGCAGTCTTTTTTTCTACCTTGGGTCTAAGCAGCTGGCACACTTTTCAATTTTTAGGCTGTCCTTTTGTGTCATATCAAAATGGGTTGCTTTTTAGAGTTCCCTTCTGTTAGCAGCTCTGCAGAACCCCTTCCACATTCACGGATCGTGCCAGCCCCAATGGCAGCGGATTTTTCTAGGGGCAGACTTCCCCAGGTTCTCCAGCTCCCACGTGCATGTTCTTCTCTCCTGCCGGGACCAGAGACCTCACCTTATCCCAGGCGAAATCTGACCTTTCCGTGGTGGAGTGTAGCGCTCCTCTGAATCCGCGTGCTTGCGCCAATTGGGGACCGGTGTTCTCAGGTTCACAGTTGTTCAGTGGTGCTATATTTGTAGATTCCCCAGGCTTTTAAGGCGTCCAATAACATCCACTTTCCCCTTCAAGATGGTGTGGTCTCCGTGCCTGAGCCGGTTGCTCCAGGAGGGAACCCAGCAGCAGTGGGGGCTGCCCGGTCAGGGGATCCCCATCCAGCAGTCCCCCACAGTGTCCTGGAGTATAGCTGTCCCTCAACTCACCAACAAACACTCCCTGTGCGACCACACACTCTCCCTTTGTTTTCTCACTCACACACTATCTTGCAGTCTGCCTTCCTTTCGGCAGCCATCTTCTGTTCCCCTTCTTTGAATTTTATATCTAATTTTAGGGAGAATTGACATCTTTAAAATATTTTAAATATCTTCAATAAAGACTTGTATATTTTTGACCAAGTATGTCCAATATATTTTTTGTAGATTTATTCCTAGATATCTTATCTTTGAATGAAATATTTGTCTTAGAACTTTTTTATAACTGACTGTTGCTATAGTATAGGAAAACTATTATTTTTGTATGTTTATCTTATATGTGGCCACCTTTCTGGAACAAATCTTTTAGTTCATTTTTCTGGCACTTTCTTAGTAGACAGTCATACAGGATGAAAATAGTGGTAATTTTTCTTTGATACTGCAAAATTTACACATTTTTGTTTTTAAAAAATTTTTATTGAATTTATTGGGGTAGCATTATTTAACAAAATTATATAGGTTTCAGGTGTACAATTTTATAATATATCATCTGTATGTTGTATTGTATATTCACCGTCCAAAGTCAAGTCTCCTTCGGTCACCATTTATCCCCCCTTTACACTCCTTTATCTCCCCCACCCCTATACATCATTTTTTGTTCTAATTACAAGCTCATTATTTTGTAAAGCTACATGCTTAAAAGTTGCTTCTTAAGTTGAGTCAAAATCTGTTATAAAATTTTTCTATACACTAGTCCAAGTTCAGTTTTGTAGAGCTAAACAGAATAAGGCGAACCCTTCTTCTACAGGATAACCTTTCAGATATTTGAATATGCTTATGATCTCCCCACATCTTCTGTTTTCAAGGATAAGCAACTCTGTTATCTTCTATATGTATATATCTTTTGTACCTTGACTCATCTTTCCTTAAGTGAATTCCATCCATTTTGTCAATGTCCCTCTCAAAACATGGTGTTCAGAGTGGAAGTGTTCAGGTATTTTCTGACCATTGCAGAGTATAGAGAGGCTAATTTTATTAATTTGCACACAACTCTCCTATCAAACTTCTCCAAGATTCCAAAGTTAGAGCTAAACGGTTTTAAATATTTTTTTACAATAGAATAATTTCATAAATGAAATCTTAGCCAGTACCTTAATTCTTAAAACAGATAAAAGTGGAGTTTCTCTCATTGAAATGAAAGGAGGGTGAGAGGGTACAGAACCTTAATTATTTCAACTTCCTTCTTGGTCCCCAAGGTAGCCCAAGAAGAATCCAGAGGATCTGAAAACCACAAATTTAATCCAACTTCTTTAGAAGACAATTTGGCTTAGAGAGGAGAAATGACTTACTGAGGTCACACAGTTACTTAACAGGATAGAACTAAACTTGGGTCTCCTGGTTCCCATTCCATAGATCTTTTCACCATGTCATACCATTCCTCACTATTAACCGCCCACCTCAACTTAATGATTCATATTATCCTTGAAATCAACTGAAATCTTAGGGCTGCTGTTAATATCCATTTGCTTCAGTTATACACTTGAATTTTGGAAATCTAAATGTGGGACTTTACATTTATTAAATATATTAACTATAATCTGTACTAGAATTCAAGGAAACAGACTTTTTGTTTGTTTTTGCCCATCAGTCATGCCTTTTAAAAACTTTCTAAGTCTTGATTCTCTCTTCTAAAATTAATTTCTTTTGACAAGGCTGTTCAAGTAATACTAATAACTAATTATATTGATACTCAACCCCCAGTTCTTCAATTTGCCAACAAATGTATAAGCAGGACCTAACTTCAAAAACTTCAGACTCACATTTTATGGCATGTATCCTTCTTTAGATGGAAAACTCTTACTTATATATTGAGACCCATTTCAAGTACCACCTCCTCTTAAAGTGGTACTATGTCCCTATTATTTATCCTTGAAGCAGAATTGATAGGAGCCATTCTATACTAAAATATAATTTTCATAACTAAACAAACTTCCTCTGCTATTTTATGAATTCCTTAATGGTCTTACTTATTCTGTGCATTCCCATACCTTGAGTCTGGGATGGCAGGTGACTACAGTGACTGCCTACTGAGGAGGATTGTGAGGTCAGGTAGAAACTTTAGTGGAAAAGTGTTGTGAGGGGTTAATGATTTCTGCCATGGGCTCAGGAGGGAAGTATTTTGCCAACCCTGGCCCGAGACATTCCCAATGCTCAAAAATGCTTTAAAATATACTTTATACCCCCCAGATGTCTAGTAACTTTATTTTAAAAAGTTAGTTGGGCATGGCTTGTGTCAACCCTTCTTTTTGTCTACTGATCATAATTTTTCTTAAGTGCTCACAAACAATATTCTAATAACCCTTATTGATATTTTTGGGTATCAGCATAAAGTTAATTATTGGTTTATATTTTTGAGATATACTTCTTCTTCTTTTCAAAAATAGGACAACATTTCCTTTTCTTTAGCCTTCTGGCAACCCTTTCATTTTCCAAGAACTTTCCAGGTGGTGGTGACTCATTTGGAGAAAAAGGCCCCTTTCACTGGGACCTTTCAACATCATTGTTTGTGATGGTTAGGGGCCATAACTAGGAGAGCTGTTTCTTGGAAAAAGTATATTTGAATTGGGCAAATCAGAGGTTGAAGTCAGGATGGCCAAAAAATGTGTTATTGACAGAGGCCTGGCCTAGAAAGACAGCCAATTCTAGTGAGGCCGTTTTCTCTGAAACATGGCCCAACAAGCATTTCAGATGGCTCTCCCTATCTTTCTTTCCTTCCCCTTCTCTTGGCTTAGTGTTCTCCTCTTGCTGTAGTTTTTCACCTCTGAGCTGAGTTTGGATGGCTAAAGTGTAACATCAGCACAAAAATGGCCAGAAGAATGCACATCTGCCCTTGAGTTCCGGATGAGAGTCTAGGACTAGGTCAATGACTGCTAGTGACAGAGATAATAAGCAAAACAGGAAACAATTTCAAGAAACTGAAGATAGTAGGTTAAGAACAGATGCAACTCAGACTGTATACATGTGAAAAAGAGAGGATATCAACTGTGTAGACACACAAAAATGCAGTAAAATGGTGATTCATTAGAACACTAAAAGTCACAGATTTTTTTCTGTGTGTGTGTGTGAACCTACTTTGTGCTCAGTCTTGAGCTAGACACTGTGAGAATACAAAGACATGATCCTAAAGATGTTACAGTAATTTAAATTTTTTTCTACCTTACTATGCTAATGAGAAGTAGCCAGAATCTGGTGTTTAGTTGTATTTTTTAAAAAGCCTTTTCTTTAACAGCAAGTTTTTGGAATCAAAATATAGTGACGTTTTTAAAAGGCTAACCTTCAATGATTGGAAAACGGAATCCATGCAAACTTTCTGTTCCAACTATATGTTAGTTTAATGACCATTGAGCTACTGTAAATGCAAAGAAAATGATATTGAAATCAACTGAAGCTTGTCTCCCCACTCAGTGCTGTGGGTTCCTTTGTAGAAGCTGCAACAAACATGGTTTATTTAGACTGGGAAATCTCATCATGCAGGCTCAGTCCAGCTAAGGATCTTGTCACTTCAATGTGGATCTTACCACTTATTTGGGTAAGAGGTACAGTGAGAATGGGGCCTTTGACCCTACAAATGGTTGTTCTGTTGCTATAAACCATTGAAAGTCCATGCAAGGGACAAATGTAAACAGGGGCTGCTTTGCTCTCAGTGGAAAGGTTTGAGTTGAATGCCTTCCAGGCGATCACACTGGCTTCCATTTTATACAGTCTATTTCTGTCTTCCTGTACACATCCCTTAATTTACATTTCTGCTTAAACTTACCACTAGTCTTGCTTCTCTGTGTGGGAGGTGGAATGGATTTGAAGAGGGAAAAAAGAAAGGCCTTTTTGTGATGAGGGGGAGAATATAGGACTTTCACTAGCTGTTCCTTCTGGATGTCTTCAGAGAAGCATTTTGTCTCCTGGCCTCTTTGAGGGGTATCACAGAAGCTCTCTTTTAGCAAAGACATCAGCCTTACTTCTTTGTGTATTTGACTTTTAGCTGAGTTTGAACCAATTTGGCTCATTAAAAAGTGATGACTGGCATAATGGGAAGATGAACTAAAAGAAGGTGGAAACAGAACTCTAAGATGGTTTACATGAAGAGAGTGATTTGAAGGGTCCATTAAAGGCCCTCAATTATCTTTCACCAAATTTTAAGGGACATGATATGTCTACTATTAGAGCATTATTCCTTAGATTCAGTTATGGTCCTGTCTAGGTATTACCTTCAACTCTGGGCAGGATGCAGATTAAGCTATGAACACTCTAGTATGCATCTGCTCATTAGAAATTTGCAGCCAACTCGTCCTTTCTCAGCAACCAGTTGCTGTTCCTTGGCAATATATTGGACTTGGATTACTTTCCCCAACCTTAAGGGAAATTAATTTAATTGTTTAAATCCACAATCTTAACAGGCCTCAAAAAGCAATTTGTATGAGTCAAAACTTGGAATGGCTAAGCAGTTTAGATGATTGTATAAACAAGTTCCAAGTCAATTTTTCAGAAAATTATACACTAAGTGGCCAGATTATTATGATCTCTGAATGCATAATAATCTGGCCACTCAGTGTATATCCTATATAATAAAATGCTAATATGCAAATTGTCCCCTCTACCAAAAGTTCGACCAGCAGGCAGGCCGGCCAATCGCCCATGTCCCCTCCCCCTGGCCAGGCTGGCCTGACCCCACCCATGCACAAATTCATGAACCGGGCCTCTAATATATATATATACACACACACACACACACACACACACACACACACACACACACACACACACTGAGTGGCCAGATTATTATGTGTTCAGAGATCATAATAATCTGGCCACTCAGTGTATGTAGTTCAGACTCAAGGAGATAATTAAATTGTGACAGAAGAGATGTAACCATGTAACCAAGAAGTTTCCATCAGACTAACAGCATCTTGAGGACAGGAACTATGTCTTATTCTTTTTGTATCCCTAACAGTTACCATGGTGATTGAATTCTCATGAACACTCAGTGAATGTTATTCAATAAGTGGACAAATTCAGAAATATTTATTGACTTAAAGATTGATTCTGGAGTGAATTACCAAATAATGTTGGTGAGTTTTATTGTAGAGATTTTATAAAAGAAGATAGGTACAGTACTACTATGCCCAGGACATGGAAGTAAAGTACTCTGTAGAGGCAGAGAAAGACAGTGCATGTTCCTTCTTGTTTGTGGGTGCTATGAAACATGATGAAGGTATATATACAAAGTTCTCTCTTATTCTGATTCCCCACCTGCCTTTCTTTTCCAAAACCAATTTATTTTACCAGCTTTTCTGGGTATCACCATATTCACCTTCATTTCCTCCTCTTAGAGCACATATCTTTTGCAAAATAATTATAATAATTTGCATTCGTATACCACTAATGCTTTTCAAGGCACTTTTATACGCACTATCTCTTTTTGTTTCAAATTGCAAAACACCCCACTATGAGCATGAAAAATAGCATTAGTTGCAGTTTTCAAATGAGGAACCTGAGGTATAGAGTGTTTAAATGATTTGTGCATGATCGTGTAGCAATGTGTGACTGAATTAGGACTAGAAGTCACCTTAAGTCTCAAAATTTGAGAATGAAGGTTTGTTAGGAAAAAAAGAGTTAGTTCTACTGCCTTGAAGGTTATAATCCTCATACGTTTTGTTGTTGTTTCAAATTCCTTCTTTATATTCCTTTCTAGGCATATGAGGCTGACACTTGAAAAATGGCCAAATCAGGCATTCTCTCAACTGTGAGGTCTCAATTTATTCTCAGCTTTTTTCTTCTGCAAACATGAAGTGCATATGTAACTAGATTTAAAACAACATTGTGTAGGACATCTTTATGTCTCTACTTAAGCCAGCTGACACAGAAGTCTTCTGGACTGTGCTGCCCCAGAATGCATTTTCTCTTTCTCTGTCTTACAGTTTTCTTTGACAATCACAGGAGGGCATCTTGCACTAAGTGATGTTTCGTTGAGTCCTTTCCTTCATGGGGTGACAACTTTTTCACACAGATTCAAGAGGTAGCAGGTCTCCTGTAATTACCAGCCCAAACCCTATTAGGTGTCCCAGAATAGAATGAGTACGGCAGTGTTGTACTGAAACCATGGATGAAGTTGGACCTTAGAGCCTGGGAAGAATGCCAGGACTAAAAGAGCCAAGGGCTTTGCAAAAATCGGAGGTCTAGGCAGGCTGTGAGTCACTAACCAGACAAGCAGTTACAAAGTAGGAAATAGGCTTCTTATTGGGGTTAAAGCAAGGCCAAGGGTCAAAAACGAAATAGCAATGAACAATAGTAACAACAATAGGGCTATCCTGGAGAATGAGATAAAATTTGCCTTAGCCTGGAAGATAGTTGAAGTGATGCTGATTCTAGGAAGTGGCCAGTCTGAGATTTGTAGGTTAGAGCAAGGAAGTCATCTGTTCAGGTGTGTAGTGGAGAATGTGGTGGTCATAGCAAAGGTAGTATCTTGATAGTCAAGAACTGCCTTAGAGCAGGGTTTCTCAATCCTGACCAGATAGTTCTTTGTTGTGGGGCACCATTCTGTTCATTGCAGGTCATTTAGCAGCATCTCTGGCCTCTACCCACTAGATGTCAGTAGCATACCCCACAAGTGTGACAACCAAAAAATGTCTCCAGATATTGTCCAATATCCTTTGAGGAGTTAGGGGGAGGAAAAATAGCCTGGGTTGAAAACCACTGTTCTTAGAGCTATAGATTGTGAAAATATTGATTTTGAGCCTTCTAGGATTTACTGGTCTCTAAATTATCCTCAGAGCAGGGAATCTAATGTAGCAGGGATAGGCATCTGCAATCCAATCTTTCCCCAAATTTTTTTTTCACATCTAGTGCCTGGCTCCTCTCTTCCATTAAGCACTATTGCAGTCCCTAGGAACACTGAACCTTAATTCCCTTAATTGCAACATCAAGGGTAAATCTGCTCATGGTATTTATTCTTGGTTTACATGCAAATTGGGACAAATATGAAAATACATTTTACTTTTAGAAATTGTATTCTAAAAGACATGTTCAATTTATGTTTTCTTATTATTTACCTTAAGTTTTTCTTTCTTTATTTCCATTTCTTTCATCCAGCCATATTCTTCACAATGAAAGTGTGTAGGTGATGAGGTGGGACACTCAGAGGCCAACAATGAAGAGGAAGGAGAGAGGCTAGAGAACTTAGACTAGGGCCACTTGACAAGAACTGCTTCGGAAAATAACTGCAAAGAATATTTTACCCAATTATCTATCTTCTAACTCAGTCTTTTTCTTATCATGCATTATACTGACCCTTTATTAATTATGTGAAGAATTCTATGCATTTTTTTTCTTTATTGTTGCCCTTGTGGTAGATTGTCATGCCCATCAGAAGTAGAAGTCCTCTGAAGGCCATTCCAAACAACTTCATGGAGTGAAACATGACATAGAAGAGACAATAAGTTATAGTGGAAATGGTCCTAGACCAGGAGCCCAAACCCAAGGTCTAGTCTCTGTTTTTCTCGTTATAGACATTTGATCTTGCAAATCACCTTATGTTGGCTGAACCTCAGTTTTCTCATGTGTATAATAGACCTACCTGTTTGACTACATAATAAACTATATGGTTCA
The DNA here is from genome assembly GCA_025583905.1 of Ia io. Classification (NCBI taxonomy): domain Eukaryota; kingdom Metazoa; phylum Chordata; class Mammalia; order Chiroptera; family Vespertilionidae; genus Ia; species Ia io. The sequence continues at coordinate 89,591,927 of JAJQQW010000001.1, read as the reverse complement.
AATGAAACGATAGGGTAAAAGCGTCATGAAGCATGTAAAAGCATTTATAAATGCAAAATATTATTGATTAATTGCAGATTATGCCTCTTCAATTTTTGTTGCCCAAATATCACAGTGCCCATTGAATAGATGTCATATTCAAGGATATAACAATAGTCTCTCTTGCTTGCAGTGATAGACCAACTCTCCAGGCCTTCCTCTACAGATCTGCTTTCTACCCTATTCCACCCTGCTCTGCCCTAGAAAGCTGACCCATTATCAACAGGCTCTCTTATCTTTTGGATTCCCGTTGTGTTTGGCCACTGGGGAGCACTGACAGGGAGAAGAATGTGATTAGTCTATTTATTCCCTGGCACCCTGCCTGAGAGATTGCTTCTATCAGGGAGCTCTCTTCATGCAGTATTCATGCTCTCTTCTCCCTCTGGGTTTTGGTAACAGTTACCCCCCCCTCTCTCTTTCAGGCCTAAAGGTGGTAATGGACCCCACTATTACTAGTCTTGGGATGCTTTAGTATCCTCTGTGGTTTTATTATACTCTGACATATGTTTGTAATCCATTATTTTTATTAAACTCTACTCAATTTATCCACTCTGAGTGTGTCATGTGTTTCTTACTTGGACCGTGACTGATATACCCACCAAGTCTCTGTATTTTCTGCTCTCCCAACCTTTATTGTAGTAAAATAAACTATTTTAAATAAGGGGACATTACATAAGGAAATGCAGTAGGTTTGTGGCCATTAGTATTCTGTCCAGTCATGTTGACAATTAGCTCTTTAAGTCACTATCTCAGAACATCTTACAAATTGGGTAGCCTATGCTCTTCTTTTATCCTCAACCATTGCAGGACATTTAAAGGCCATGAATCTGGTGCCTACTCTCTCCCACAAAGTTCATATCCTCGCTAAATTCAAGCAACCTGGGAGGCAATTCTCTGATGCACACTCCAGTCTCTGGTTCGCTGTAAATCAGTTTGCACTCCTTTGCTTCCCTTGGATTCAGTTTGTAGAGAATGAGCTTACATCCTTTTGATTCCCTTGGACTGGAGTCTCAGGAAGCCTGGGAAGGGGGTACAGTTAAGCCTCTGGGATTCCATGACAGCTGCCAACATTCTGGCCCTGGTGTCTCTGCTCATTAACCGTGTCTAACCTGGAATGTTTCATAGACTGTCAGAGCTAGGAGAGGTCTCAGAAATCATCTAGTTCAGAGGTTCTTTACTTAGGATCTATATATGTGCTTCAGGGAACTCCTCCAGTCTCCTAAATTATATGAAAAATTAGCTATCTATGTATACACATGGGCATTTTTCTGGGGAGAAGATCCATAGCTTTCATCAAATACTCAAAAGGTCTTGTGACACAAAAAATACATAGCCCTTAAAAGCCTCTAGACCCGTGGTCGGCAAACTGAGGCTCGCGAGCCACATGCGGCTATTTGGCCCCTTGAGTGTGGCTCTTCCACAAAATACCACAGACTGGGCGAATCTATTTTGAAGAAGTGGCATTAGAAGAAGTTTAAGTTTAAAAAATTTGGCTCTCAAAAGAAATTTCAATAGTTGTACTGTTGATATTTGGCTCTGTTGACTAATGAGTTTGCCGACCACTGCTCTAGACCAATACCTTTATCTTACAGCAGAGGAAACTGAGGCCCAGAGATAAAGCAACTTAGCCAAGATTCTGCAGCAAGTCAATGGCAGGATTTACTCTAGAATCTATGTAGACGTTCACTTCCTTTTTAAAATAAACTTTCCTTCCTCACCACCCTTCCTCTACTGCATTCCAAAGCCATACTCCCACTATACTTCTTGCATATCAGACACCAGTTAACTGTTAACTGCAACTGATAACTGCAATGGGCCCTACAAGCACACTGTCTTATTTTAATTGACCCTACTAAACAGAATCTGGAGTTGTGTGAGGCTCAGGGCCAACCTTACAGCTGGTGGTGCCAAGGGATCAAGCAGGGTTTTTCCACCCCAGTTCTCTCTGATGAATGAAGTTCTGTCTCATCCCCATTTCTCTGAGCCAACTTGTCCCCGGGGCCCCGTGGAGAGGCAGGTGTTGGTCCTGGGCATAGACTCAGCAGCCCAACTCCAGTGCCTCTGCAGCTGTTCTCATCCCTGTGAGGCCCCCAGTGGGAGCTGAAACAGAGAATATTGGAAAATGGCAAAGAAAAGCTAAGGAAAAAACACCCTTGATTCAGGCTTCCAGAGGAGCTGGCACTGCCCAGCTCAGGTTATTAAATCATAACTAGCTCCTGGTAAAATAGGGTAGAAAGTCTTATTTTTCCCACCTCTCCTTTTGTGCCCCACTTTCCCAGGTCACAGGTATTTTCATTCTACCCAGAGTCCCCTACTGTATTTTCTTACCCATGTCTCCCTGTCTAGGAAATAAGTGCCTTTGCTACATGACTTAGGTACCCAATATGTCAGAGTGAAAGAAGCAGTTTTGACCTCTAGTATCAGCTCTGTAACTAACTAGCAATGGGGTCTTATTCAAGTCTCTTAATCTTGATGGGCTTTCATGTTTCATACATTAGAAAATGGGGTTAATGAACCAAATGAGGTATTGGAGGTGAGATCACTTGACAAATGCAAAACAACAAAAGCTATGTGGGTTCATTATGGCCTTTCATCACTCAAAGATAAACTATTTTAAAGGTTGAAAAGACTAACCTTGAGGGCCAATAGTTCATCTGAGATCTGGCTGCCTAGATTTAAGTCTAACTGGGTTTTATGGGGAAAATTCTAGAATGGAGTAGGAAGGAGAGTAAGTTTAAGAAAAAAATCAGTGTAAGAAATCACTTGATAGAAACACAATCTATTCCTAGAGTTGTGCATGGTATTTTACATCCTAAATAGCTAGGAAAAGAACATCTAAGGACCAGTGATACTTCACCAGGCAAGAAAGAAGAAATGCCCATCAGATATAGTGCTCAAGAATTAGGAGTCAGACTTAATATGACTTTCCATAGGAATAAATAGACTAGCTTGCAGAGGGGCAGAAAATTCCCAAGGATGGCACAAGATAGTGTAAAGAGAATATCAATCCCTCTCTTCACAATAAGCCAGTCAACATTGGTTCTTAAGGCCCTGGGAAGGATCACACACAATAGCTAAGCACCATGATGCAAGCAAAAGGAAATCATACTTTTTAAGAAATGGATGCTTAACTCTTGGCAAAGTGGAAATAGAGGCAACATACCTCAACATAATAAAGGCCATATATGAAAAACCCACATCTGACATCATACTCAATGGGGGAAAACTGAAAACATTTCTCTTAAGATTTGAAACAAGACAGGGATGTCTGCTTTCACCACTCATTAAACATAGTACTAGAAGTCTTAGCCATGGTGATCAGACAATAAAAGAAATAACAGGTATTAAAATTGGAATGGAAGAAGTAAAACTGTTATTATTTACAGATGGCATGATAGTGTATATAGATAACCCAAAATATTCTACCAGAAACTATAAGAACTTATCAATGAATTCCGTAAAGTTGCAGGATACAAAATAAATAACAAAAATCGGTTGCATTTTTATATACCAATAATGAGCCAGCAGAAAAGGACACTAAGAAAATAATCCCATTTACAATTACATCAAAAGATACCTAGGAATAAATTTAACCAAGGATGTAAAAGACCTGTAATCAAGAAAATTATAAGATATTGAAGAAGATGCAAATAAGTAGAAGCATATTCTGTATTCGTGGATAGGAATAATAAATAACATTAAAATGACCATACTACCCAAAGCAATCTAGAGATTCGACGCAATCCCTATCAAGATACCAATGGTATATTTCACAGAACTAGAACAAACATTCCAAAAATATATAAGGAATGATAAAATATCCCAAATATCCACAGCAATCTTGAGAAAGAAGAACAAAGTTGGAGGAATCATGCTGCCTGATAGCAAACTATACTATACTATAAGGCCAATGCAATCAAAACAGCATAATACTGGCATAAAAACAGACAATTAGATCAATGGAACAGAATAGAGAGAGCGAGCCCAGAAATAAACCCACACCTTTCTAGTCAGTTAACATTTGACAAAGGAGGCAACAACATACAATGGGGTAAAGACAGTCTATTCAATAAATTGTATTGGGCAAATTGGACAGATAAATGCAAAAAAAAAAAAAGAAAAGAAAAGAAACTATACCACCTTCTTACAATATACAAAATAATAAGCTCAAAATAGGTTAAAGACTTAAATGTAAAACTTGAAAACATAAAAATCCTAGAAAACATAGGCAGTAAAATATCAGGCATTTTTGGTAATAATATTTTTCTGATATAACTCCTTGGGCAAGGGAAACAAAAGAAAAAATAAACAAATGGGATTATATCAAACTAAAAACAGTTGCACGGCAAAGGAAACCATCAACAAAATGAAAAGATAACCCACTATATGGAAGAACATATTTGCCAATGTTACATCTGATAAGGGGTTAATATTGAAAATCTATAAAGAACTTATGCCAGGGGTCCTCAAGCTTTTTAAACAGGGGGCCAGTTCACTGTCCCTCAGACCGTTGGAGGGCCGGACTATAGTTTAAAAAAAACTATGAACAAATTCCTATGCACACTGCACATATCTCATTTTGAAGTAAAAAAACAAAACAGCAAAAACACCCGCATGTGGCCTGAGGGCCGTAGTTTGAGGACGCCTGACTTATACAAATCAACACCAAAAAACAAACAAACAAACAACGCAATTAAAAATGAGCAAAGGAGCCCTGACTGGTTTGGCTCAGTGGATAGAGGGGCAGCCTGCGGACTGAAGGGTCCCAGGTTCGATTCCGGTGAAGAGCATATACCTCGGTTGCAGGCACATCCCCAGTAGGGGGTGTCCAGGAGGCAGCTGATTGATGTTTCTAGCTCTCTATCCCTCTCCCTTCCTCTCTGTAAAAAATCAATAAAATGTATTTTTTAAAAAATGAGCAAAGGACCTGAATAAACACTATTCCAAAGAGGACATACAAATAGCCAATAGACATATGAAAAGATGCTCAATGTCACAAATCATCAGAGAAATACAAATTATCACCGCAATGATATATCACCTAACACCTATCAGAATGGCTATCATCAATAAATCACAAACAGTAAGTGTTGGCAAGGATGTGAAGGAAAAGGAACCCTTGTTAACTGTTGCTAGGAAAGCAGATTGCTGTGACCACTGTGGAGTTAGCTCAAAAAAAAAAAAAAAAGAAGAAGAAAACAAAAAAAAAAAAAGAAATAGAACGACCTTATGACCCAGCAATTCTATTTCTGGGAATATACCCAAAGGAACTTGAAATACTAATTCAAAAGAATATAGACACCCCTATGTTCATTGCAGTACTATTTACAATAGCTATGATTTGGAAGCAGCCCAAGTACTTGTGAGTAGATGAGTGGATAAAAAAGCAGTGGTGGTGAAGGCCTGGGGAGGGGGCAGTAGCAGGGTGGAGGGGGTCATGGGGGAAAAACGGGGACATCTGTAATACTTTTAATAATAAAGATAAATTTTTAAAAATGTAGTGGTACATTTACACAATGGAATAATACTAAGCAGTAAAAAAGAGAAAAATCTTACCTTTTAGTTTTGGTTAAATTGTATGAATACAATGAATATGTGAATGCAATGTGACTCCATTGCATGTTTATACCACAATTTGTTTATCCATTCAGCTGTTGATAGACACTTGGATTGTTTCTATCTTTTGGCTTTTGTGAATAATGTTGTAACAAACATTATGTACAAGTTTCTATTTGAGTCTCTGGTTTCAATTCTTTTGTGTATATACCTAGAAGTAGAATTGCTGGGTCATATGGTGTGATATATGTGATAATAAAAAATACATACATGCACCGCATAACAATGTTTTGGTCAATGACAGATCACATGTATTTATGGTGGTCCCATAAGCTTATAATGGAGCTTAAAAATTCCTATCACCTAATGATGTTGTAGCTGTTGTAACATTGTAACACATTACTTATGTTTGTGGTGATGCTGGTGAAAACAAGCCAGTCATAAAAGTATAGTAATACATTTATGTATGTACATACACTGAGTGGCCAGATTATTATGATCTCTGAAAGCATTATAATCTGGCCACTCAGTATGTGTGTGTGTATGTGTGTATATATATATATATATAATGAAAGAGAAACATGCAAATTGACCATCACTCCACTACACCCACCAGCCAATCAGGAGCGAGTATGCAAATTAACCCAACAAAGATGGAAGCGGCCATGGAGCTGGAGTGAGCAGGAGGCTTGGGTTTCCCCTGGCGATGGAGGAAGCCAAGCTTCCTGCCCACCATGGCTGGCCCTGGCCTCCGCTCAAGGCTACAAAGTTTCAATTATAGAAGATAAATAAATCCCAGATACCTGCTTCCAGCCGGCCCTGGCCTCCACTCAAGGAGGTGCTGAAAAAAGAAAAAAAAGAAAAAAAGGAGGGGCTGGGAGCTTGGATCACCAGGGGGCATGGCCAGCCTGAAAACAGCCATCAGCCCCTCACCCAGGCTTGTCAGGCACCCCAGCGGGGCCCCTCCCACCCTGAAGGGGCTGTGGCCAGCCTGAAAACAACCCTCAGCCCCTCACCCAGGCTGGCCACACCCCCATGGGGTGAGGGTCCCCGCTGGGGGGCTTGGCCAGCCTGCAAACAGCCATCAGCCCATCACCCAGGCTGGTCAGGCACCCCAGTGGGACCCCCACCCTTATCCAGGACACCCTTCAGGGCAAACCAGCCGGCCCCCACCTGAGCACCAGGCCTCTGTCTATACTAATAAAAGGGTAGTATGCTAATTAGACTGGGAGACCTTCCAGGAGACCTTCCGGACGTTATTCTGGGCAAAGCCATGGTGGCGGGGCTGAGGTAGAGGCGGTTAGAGGCCAAGAGGGGAGGGCAGTTGTGGGTGATCAGGCCAGGGATGGGACGGCAGTTTTGGGTGATCAGGCTTGTGGGGGGTGGGGCCGTTGGAGGTAACAGACCAGCAGGGGGGCCAGTTGGGGCGAGCAGGTCAGTGGGGAGGGAAGGTGGGGCAAGCATGCCAGCAGAGGGGGCAGTTGGGGGTGAGCACACTGGCACAGGGGGCAGTTGGGGATGATCAGGCTAGTGGGGGGGCAATTGGGGGCGAGCAGGCCAACGGCGGGGGGCAGTTGGGGTTCGGCCAGCCTGGCCAGGGGCAGGGGACATGGGCGGTTGGCTGACCTGCCTGCTCGTCGAACTCCTGGTCGAAGGGACAATTTGCATATTAGCCTTTTATTATGTAGGATATACACTGAGTGGCCAGATTATTATGCATTCAGAGATCATAATAATCTGGCCACTCAGTGTACATTGATAATGATAATAAACCACTATGTTATTGGTTTATATATTTACTACTAGAGGCTCTGTGCCCAAAATTCATGCATGGGAGGGGAGTCCCTCAGCCTGGCCTGCACCTTCTCACAATCTGGGACCCCTTGGGGGCTCGGACCTAAACTGGCAGTTGGACATCCCTCTTGCAATCTGGAACTGCTGGCTCCTAACCACTTGCCTGCCTGCCTGCCTGATCACCCCTAACCACTCTGCCTACCTGCCTTATTGCCCCTAACCACTCGCTTGCTTGCCTGATTGCCCCTAACTGCTCACCTGTCTGCCTGATTGCCTTTAACTGCCTCTGCCTTGTTCCCCATCACCATGGCTTCACCCAGAAGGATGTCCAGAATTATGTCTGGAAGGTTGTTTGGCTGTCTGGTCTAATTAGCATATTATGCTTTTATTATTTTAGATACTATACTTTAATTCATTATTTTATAGTGTACTCTCTACTTATATATAAAAACCAATTTTGCTATAAAACATATGCCACCTTCCACTGCAGCAGTCTCATACATCTTTTGTTTATGGCATTGCTTGATTGTATCATTTTCTCTTATGCTTGATTTAATCTTGTATTGTTTTGTTCATCATGGCTTATGAACATACAAAAGCCACTGTTAATACTGCCAGTAAGAGGCCACATTAGTGATTACCTGCAAACAAAATTAAAAGTAATGAATGACTATGAAGGTGGAAAATAAGTGATGGTTAACACTCACCAGTCAGAAATGTTCTATTGCAACATAGCTATGATTTTGAAGAACAAGAACAAAGTTATGGAAGACATTAAAGGACCTGCTTCATTGAATGCAATAAAACTAATCAAAAAATTGAGAAGGGTCTATATCAGATATGGAGAAACTTATTTTTTTACATTAAATTTATCAGGATGACATTGGTTAATAAGATCATATAGGTTTCAAGTGTACATTTCTATGATACATGTGCCCACCACCCAAAGAGAAACTATAACTGGACAAACAATGGGTCTATGCTGCTTGTCACTACTCAAGCCAATTAAGCAGAGACAGGTTTAATCATATATGAGCATTTATTCCAATATTGCCGGCAGTATGGGAGAATAGCAGGTCATCCACAAAGATCTGCTTTGCAGCCCACCATAAGCCAGCTGCTTATATAGGCAGAAGTACAAAGGAAAGTAGGCAAAAAGGCAAATGGGCAGTTTACAGATATGCAAAAGGCGTGAGGTCTTCAAAGGACTTAGTGATATGTAAGGGCTGGGGTTACATGGGGAAATAACCAAAGGGTAGGCCAAATGGGCAGGTAACAGGTAAGCAGGCTAGAGATTTGCAAAAGCCTGCAGGTATGCAAAAAGGGCTGGCAATTCTGGTTTCTGCAGCAAAGTTAATCTTTCCATGATAATAGGCAGGCTCCAAATGGGGAAGGTGGGCTGCATCTCCAGATGAGCTCCCATGTCCTGAGTGCAGCTGCCAGCCAAGTTAGAATGTGCCTTCTTTAAATAAAGAAGGCACAATCACAGTTAACAGAGCATGATTAATATTTCTCACAATACTAGCTGGTTCCCCAACATTCTATTTCTGCCCCCTTTCAAAACTTCTAATAGCCTTGATTGCAGACCAAACACAGAAGTGAATTCCTCTCAGCACCATGATGATAATGAGCAAAACAAAATGCGCTTTTTATGTGATGTTGAAAGAAAAGGCTGGGCCTGACTGTGATGTTGAATTCACTGTTAGCTCTGGGTGGCTTAAATGATTCAATATTTATTATATTACTAGTGGCCCGGTGCACAAAATTCGTGCATGGGGCGGAGGTGGAGGGGGCGGTGTTCCTCAGCCTGGCCAGCACCCTCTCAAATCTGGGACCCCTCGAAGGATGCCTTACTGCCGGTTTACAGGGATAGGGCCTAAACCAGCAGTTGGACATCCCTCTCATAATCCGGGACTGCTGGCTCCTAACCGCTTACCTGCCTGCCTGCCTGCCCGATTGCCTCTAACCACTTTGCTTGCTGGCCTCCTTGCCCCCAACTGCCCCCACCACTGGCCTGCTTGCCCCCAACTGCCCCCTTGCTGGCCTGCTCACTCCAAACTGCCCCCCTGCTGTCCTGATCACCTCCAACTAACCTCCACTGATGGCCTGCTCACCCCCACTGACCCCCCTGCTGGTCTGCTTATCCCCAATGGCCCCGCCCCCCACAAGCCTGATCACCCACAACTGCCCTCCCCTCCTGGCCTCTAACCACCTTTACCTCAGCCCCGTCACCATGGCTTTGTCTAGAAGAACGTCCAGAAGGTCTCCTGGAAGGTCTGGCAGTCTAATTAGCATATTACCATTTTATTAGTATAGATAGAGGCCTGGTGCATGGGTGGGGGCCGGCTGGTTTGCCCTGAAGAGTGTCCTGGATCAGAGTGGGGGTCCCGCTGGGGTGCCTGACCAGCCTGGGTGAGGGGCTGAGGGCTGTTTTAAGGCTGGCCACCCCCCCTTCAGGGTGGGGGGTCCTGCTGGGGTGCCTGGCCAGCCTGGGTGAGGGGGTGATGGCTGTTTGCAGGCTGGCCAAACCCCCCAGTGAGGACCCTCACCCCATGAGGGTGTGGCCAGCCTGGGTGAGAGACTGAGGGCTGTTTTCAGGCTGGCCACACCCCTTTCAGGGTGGGGGTCCCCACTGGTGTGCCTGGCCAGCCTGGGTGAGGGGCTAATGGCTGTTTGCAGGCTGGCCACAGCCCCTTCAGGGTGGGGGGTCCCACTGGGGTGCTTGGCCAGCCTGGGTGAGGGGCTGATGGCTGTTTGCAGGCTAGCCATGTCCCTGTGACCCAAGCTCCCAGCCCCTCCTTTTTTTCTTTTTCTTTTTTCAGTGCCTCCTTGAGTGGAGGACGGGGCCGGCTGGAAGCAGGTATCTGGGATTTACTTATCTTCTATAATTGAAACTTTGTAGCCTTGAGCGGAAGCCAGGGCCAGCCAGGGAGGGTGGGAAGCTTGGCTTTCTCAATCGTCAGGGGCAACCCAAGCCTCCTACTCACTCCAGCTCCGTGGCCACCACCATCTTGGTTGGGTTAATTTGCATACTCACTCTGATTGGCTGGTGGGCATAGCGGAGGTACGGTCAATTTGCATGTTTCTCTTTTATTAGATTGGATGTAAAAACTAGAGGCTCAGTGCATGGATTCGTGCCCTTTCACAATCTAGGACCCTTGGGGGATGTTGGAGAGCTGGTTTTGGCCTGATCTCCACAGGCCAGGCTGAAGGAACCCCACTGGTGCATAAATCCATGCACCAGGCCTCTAGTATGCATGTAAGATCTTTGGTTAATCTCTTCCCACTCTCCCCCCTCTCCCCTTCCCTCTGAGATTACTCAGTCTGTCCCATATTTCCATGCCTGTGCATTGAGTGTCTGCCCCCTGGTGGTCATTGCTTGTCATAGCTATGGTCGGTTGGCTGGTTGCTTAGGCTTTTATATATATAGATAAGTGGTGATTCTGTGGGTGATGTGAAGGTAGCTGAAGAATATTTGAAAACTTTAGATAAGCTGATTGTTGAGGAAATTTTTATGTGAGAGCAAGTATTGAATATGAATGAAACCTCCCCAATCTGAAAACAGATGTCTGAAAGGACTTTCATCCATAAGGAGGCCAAGTCAATGCTAGACTTTTAAGGACAGGGTAATAGTCTTGCTTGGGGACAATATTTCCAGCTATAAATTGAAATACTTTGTAATCTGGCACAGTGAGGAACCCAGGGCCTTCAAACATATCAGTAAGCACACACTGCCTGTATATCCTACAGGAGCATTAAAAAGCCATGGATGACCCAACTCCTCTTCCAAGATGCCCTCCTGAATTGCTATGCCAGCAAGATGGAAACATACTCTTTGCATAATAACACACATTTCAAAATTTTGCTTATTGTTGATAATACACCCAGATTTCCTCCTTTTATTGGTCATCTTCATCCTAATAGCAAAGTGATGTTCCTCTCTTTGAACACCAGATCTTTGATCCAACCAATGAATCAAGGAGTTGTAGCAGCTTTTCAGGCCCACTACCTGAGGAGAACCTGTATCCAGGCTATTGCTGCAACTTAAAAGGACACTGAGAAGATGTTGATACAATTCTGGAAGGATTATAAGATCTATGACTACATCAAGAACCTTTCTTGGGCTTGGAGGGATGTCACTGAGGAATGCATAAATGGCAAAAGGAAGAAGACATCCAGAGGTTCATTGATGACTTCAAAGAATTTGCCACTGATGAGGAGGTTGAAAAAATCCACAAGGCTGTGGTTGAGATTGCAAACAATTTTAACCTGGCTATGGATAGGGATGGCACTGAGTAGCTCCTAGAGGTGGTTCCTGATGGATTCACTAATGAGGAGTTGTTGAAACTGAAACAAGGACACATAGCTGAAGAAGAGGCAAGAGAAAAGGAAACTGCAGGAAAAGAAAGAAAAATGCCCAAGAAAATTCACAATGAAGGGTTTAACAAAAACTTTTGCAGGCCTCAACAAGCTCCTTAGAATGTTTGAAAATATGGACCCTAATCAAAAGGTTTTTAGTAATAAAGAAAAGGTTCATGGTTCCTTATCTGCTTACAAGCATATATATGATGAAAAAGGAAATAAACCAAGCAAACCACCACAGACCTGTTTCTGAAAAAAGTGACACCTCTTTAAGAAGAGCCTCAGGCAGGTACGTCTGGAGCTTTTCTAGAAGAAGGCATGGTTATTAAAGGAAAAGACAGCCCCTGAAGACCTTCCAGTGGGACAAAATATGGAGGTGGAAGATGGCGATATTGATTATCCTGACACTGTGTAGGCCTAATGTGTGTTTGTGTCTTATTTTTTAACAAAACATTTAAAAATTTAAAAAAAAAGCTTTTAAAAATAGAAAAAAATCATAGAATTAAGGATGTAAAGAACGAAAATATCTTTGTGCAGCTGTATTATGTATGTTTTTAAGCTGTATTATTACAAAAGAGTTCAAAAAGTTAAAATTTAAAAAATATCTCTAATGTAAAGCCTTGGGATGGGATATGGTTACCTAGAAAATAAGTGTAAATAAAGCAGTTCTGAGAACTGAATGTTGGGGCTTTCAAATATTGAGTAGTCTGGAAGAGGAAGAGAATCCAGCTAAGGAGATTGATGTAGGAGGAAATCCAGAATTCTACAGTGTCCCAGAAGCCAAGAGGTACAAGTGTTTAAGAAGGACTAGCTCAATTTACATCTAATGTTGCTGAGGGGTTTATTTAGTAAGACAAAGCCAGAGAAGTGACGTGGGATTTGACAACATGGAAGTTATTGCTGACCTTGATGATCCCAGCCTTGGTGGAGTGATGGGGAAGTAAGCCTGATTGGATTGGGTTGAAAGAAGAATTGGAAGTGTGGAAGAAAACATAAGATCCTATAAATGTGGAAGTGTTTTGAAAACAGTAAAAATATCTTAACAATGTAAGTAAAATTGTTATCATTTTACCAGAGATTTTAGGAAAGTTTAAAATGTTGAATAAATACATCTGTGTCAATAGAGGCACTGCAGAACCAAGGAGCTGTTTGCCCAGGCAAAAATGTTGACAAGAAAAACCCATAGGTAAGACCTCAAGATAACTCCATAAAAACAAGTTTGATAAGAACACCAGAAACAAGCTCTTCAAGCCAACCCTGTGTCAACCTCTGGCTGGAGCCCATCCAGGGCTGGCAAGCAGGAAATGTTCCAGAATGAGAATAGAAAATGCCTCATCCATGATGTTTACTGAATCTCTCATTAACTTATTTTATGAAGCTTGCTAGCCACTCATTATGGACAGGGCACACTGTTGCCAAGACTGGGAAATCAGTGTGGTTTGTCTTCCTTGCCACAAGGTTCCTTCTTTTTCACCACTGGGGCCACTCCTCTCCCCATAGACACTCTCTGTCCTTCTCTTCACCCCGAATTTCACAAGTAGGCAACTGTATGTTTTGTCTGTGCAGAAGGCTGGCAGATGGGTCTGGGCAATTGTGTTTGGAGAGTTAGAATCTCTGTGACTATAATCAACTTTTCCCCCAGTACTGTTGAGAAAAAGGCGTTCCTGCTTTTTTGCCTTTATTTATGCAGTTACCCAAAATACTGTTTACTCCTATCTCCATCAACTTATATCTTACATATCCTTCAAGACTCAGATTTTGTGTCACCTCTGAAGTCTTCCCCAGTGTTCATGATTAGACTTGTTCTCTTTGTCTTTTGGGTGCCCATTGCTCTTTGTGCCTCTATAACAATGCTAACAGCAGTATGCCCTGTGTTATAATTTTTTTTATCTAGTGCTAACTTGCTTATTATGCTGTCACCTGTGAAGACAGAGGCCTTTTATTGTATACTAGAGGCCCACTGCACAAAATTCGTGCAGGGGAGGGGGCGGTCCCTCAGCCCGGCCTGCACCCTCTCGCAATCCGGGATCACTGGCTCCTAACCGCTCGCCTGCCTGCCTGCCTGCCTGCCTGCCTGCCTGATCTCCCCTAACCACTCTGCCTGTCTGCCTGATCACACCTAATCACTCTCTTGCCTGCCTGATCGCCCCTAACCACTCTGCCTGCCTGCCTGATCGCCCCTAATCACTTGCCTGCCTGCCTCATCTCCCCTAACCCCTCTGCCTGCCTGCCTGATCACCCATAACCACTCTGCCTGCCTGCCTGATCTCCCCTAACTGCTCGCCTGCCTGCCTGATCACCCCTAACTGCCTCTGCCTGCCTGCCTGATCACCCCTAACTGCCTCTGCCTCGCCCCCCGCTGCTGCAGCTTCATCCAGAAGGACGTCCGGAATGATGTCTGGAAGGTCGTTTGGCTGTCCAGTCTAATTAGCATATTATGCTTTTATTATTATAGATAAGAAATATTACTGATGATTACCTTTATTATAAGAAAATTCAAATGGGAGCAGATCACCTAGAGATGGAAATAATGACTAATGAGGCCTTGTGCCTCTCTTTTGGGAAAGTGACAGCATCTTCAATTATTTAAGGGGTATTTGTGTGACCCTGCTATTGTTCATGGAAGTTTAATATAGGGTAAAGGGTGAGAATAAATGCTGAATAGGCAAAGGGTAGGTTTTGTCTGTTGGCTCAGAGCTCCATCTATGCCCTTCTGCGCTTTCCTATAGTTCAGGGGAAACTGCGTTTCCTAGATGCCCCTGGAGCTAACTTCTCACTGCGGAGCATGGACGCAGTGGAGAAGCTCCACTCTCTGCTCCTCACTGGGCTCAGCAGGGGTGGGTGCAGGAGCAGGGGCAGGGGCAGCTGCAGAGGCAGGGGCAGGTGCAGGGGCAGGCGCAGGGGCAGGGGCAGGGGCAGAGGCAGTGCAGTCCGCAGGCTGCTGTCTTCCTTGGCAACACTGTTCCAATGGCAGCAGCAATTTCTCAGCAGCCTCAGCAGGGCATGGTCTGGCTCCTTCATCCATGAGAATGAGAATGGCTTCCTGTAGCTATTAATCTCTAACTTCACTTTTTTTTCCTCTCTCTTCTAGCCTTTCCTTTCCAACCCTTTGGTAACCAATTCCCAATATTAAATTCTATCTGTTTGAAATACTTAGTGGGGGCTCTATTTCTCCACTGATTCAGGTGAACCCACAGCCCAGCCCATGCAAAGAATAATATGAATGGGGGGGAGGAGGAGGAGATCATTGATAGGCTAGAAAAAAAAAAGAAGAAATCATATAATAGAACGTCAGGGACAACATGCTATGATTTATTTTTTTGTTTGTTAATCCTCCCTAGAGAATATTTTTCCATTGATTTTGAGAGAGAGAGAGAGAGAGGTGAGAGACATATAAATTGGTTGTCTCCTGCATCTTCCCTGAACAGGGCTGAGGATTGAACCTGCAACCCAGATTTGTGCCCTTGAACCTGAGATCCTTCAGTGGGCAGGTGGACGCTCTAACCACTGAGCACACTGTCCAGGGCCGTGCTATGATTTCTGATGTTAGCAGTTGCAGGTAGTGATAAGGCTCAGAGTACAGCCTTGGAAATAGTGGCTGAGATGAAGTGAAAGTGTAGTTTCACTGTAATTGATGATCTTTTAACTGGGATGTGATGGTGCTACTTGGTTCACTCAAGTGTCTGTCAGAATAAGGAATAATAATTCCAGGATATGAGACAGGGAGAAGGATGAGGGCATGTCAGACTGTGCCGCGGAGGCTCCGAGCAGGCGCTGTGTGTGTGTGCGTGTGTGTATGTGTTTCTGCTGGGTTGTGTGTCCGCTGGGGGCCTGCCCCCAGCCACTCTGCGGAGGCTTGGAGCAGGCACCCCGTGTGTGTGTGTGTGTGTGTGTGTGTGTGTGTGTGTGCGCGCGCGTGCCCGCCCCAGCTGTGCCACAGAGGCTTGGAGCAGGCACCCTGTGTGTGTGTGTGTCTGCTGGGGACCTGTTCCCAGCTGCACCACGGAGGCTCGGAGCAGGTGCCCCTGTGTGTTCTTCTCTCAGGCTCTGGGCTGCACCTGCGTGTTGTTCTCTCAGGCTTGGGGCGGGCCTGGCCACTCCTCCTGAGCTGTTCGTGACCGTTATGGAGTCCTGACCTAATTTGTATATTTCTCTATTTTATATATATATATATTTCTGAATCTCTCACATAGTTCTTTTGCCATAATGTTTAATGAATGAATATTAGTGGGATAGACCTTTCAATGAAAATATTTTGCATGTTGAAAGTGAGTCTAATACATATAGAAGCAAGATCTTACTTCCTGAGACAACATTTCTTTCTGAACAATTATATAGTGAAATCTAGAATCTACCAACAGTAGGCACATATGAGAACTAAGTGTCAATATCTAGATGGATAATTATTCAAGGTTAAATCAAGTCAGAATGAACTTGCCGTTTGCAGCTAATAGAATAAAACTACTCTCATGCAGTGATCTATTGTCTTCGTCTCCCCATTTTTACTGTGACCTTTAAGTCAGTGGATGGACTATATAATCTATTGTTCACACTAACTAATGTACAATGAAGCTAGCTTCTTTTCACCCAATAGCTTCTGATTTTTTTTAAAAGGAAGAACATTGATTTAATGGCTCAATGTTAAAGTTGATTTTATTGATTTTGAACTGGCAGTTGGTTAATAACAAACATAGGTGTCATGTTTTTGTGTTCTTGTCCCTGACTTGAATATTCAAATGTGACTCATACAAAAGCTGATGTCAACAAGACTCTTTTTCCCTGAGGATGCTAAGTAGTATAATGATTATTATTTTTATCACTTCTGTTTCCACCTCATGATGGACATTTTATCTCAAAGAACTAATGTGAAAATTATACATTTGCAACATAAACTAAGGAGGACTTTGTGTTGCATTGCTTCCATGGAATTTCAAAAACCATGTGTGTAGTGTGAGTTTCATTTGGGAATAATTTCTTACACTCCATTCTTTTTTAAAAAAAACATATTTTTATTGAATTAATAGAGGAAGGGAGAGGGAGAGAGAGATAGAAGCATCATTGATGGGAGAGAATCACTGATAGGCCTCCAGCACACCCCCTACTGGGGATCAAGCCCGGAAACTCAGGCATGTGCCCTGACCGGGAATTGAACTGTGATGTCCTGGTTCATAGGCCAATGCTCAACCACTGAGCAACTCCAGCAGGGTTACACTCCATTCTTGTCCTCCTTCTTCCTTCTTTGTTACTATTTCTTTTCCTCTTCCTTCTCACCCTCTTTCCCTTTGTTCTTCTTCTCCATTGCATACTTAGTTGCCAATTAGAGTAATAAATAGGAATTTTCTTGTTCATAGATAAAAAATAAGATCCGTAAAGATGCTTTTGTTTTCAATCCAGTAAAATGTTCTAATGAGTATCAGACACTGGTTAGGACAAATGGGGCCTCTCCTGTCTAGGCTATATACATACCGTTCAGGGCTCTAGGAAGGCATTTTCTCTCAGGAGATTTAATTGTTTTGTCCTGAATTCAATCAAGACCCCTAAGTGCTACTCTCAACTCTTTCATGAGCCACCTGTGTATCCTTGGGCTACTTTGACTCTGTATTTTGTGTTCCTGATATTTTTCCAGCTCTGTAACAAAGTAGAGGAGGGCTGTTGTGTTTCAGTATCCAAGTTAATTGGGAAAGCTGGGTATCCACATGCACAATGTGAATTGATCTACATTTTGGAGGCAGAAAAATGTGGGGTGGGTTCACACAAGAAACCTGATGCTGAACAGCTGGATTGCAAAATGAATGTGTTAGAAGCCAGCCCCCACCATTGTGAGTGTGTCATAAGCATAGGGGGCTTTGCCTTTCTTAGAAGCTCCCCAAAGGAGGGGTATGCAAAGACTTTCCCAAAGCCTGGGTGGGGCAGAGAGGCTTGGGAATGGAGGAGGGTAGGTCTTTGTAACAGCAATCACTAGAGCAATATGTGAAGGCTTTGTTTTCCTACAATAGGATATCATGGTGTGTCACTGCAATGGCTGCTTTTGAGCTTTTGGTTTTTCTTCTTGGGAAGCAATTTCCACAAATACCTCCAAAATGAATGTTCTGGTGCCTTTTGGTGAAGTGTTGCTGTTTGAAGTATTTATTAAATTATTTTTATAAATACTAGTAGTTAGTTTGAGGTTTTCTATTACTTTTTGAGCTAATTTCATTATTTAAGGTTTCTTTTAAGCACCATCTGTTTCATCTAAGCATCTAAGTTTTCAAACTAGTTGGCATAATTGTGCGAAGAATAACTTCTGACTTTACAGTTCTTGTTCCTTTCTTATTCCTAAATTTGTTACCTTTCAAAACCTTTGGATGCTGGTTTCTACTTTCTGCCACACTGATTTCTTTTTTCCTGTTTCTACTTTTCTGCCTTTGCATGTCCTTACAAAGCCCTCCCCCCCACACACTTTTTGTATATTTGAGTTAAAAACAGTCCTGGCTAGATTCTCACTATGTGATAAGCTCTCTACCAGGAACCATGAATAGATACAGAGGGACGGATATACTTAGTCTTTACATTCAGGAAACCTGTGATCTAATGGGAATGACTAGGCGAGTACTAATGAAAATACAGGCAGGTTTTTTATTTTTATTTTTTAAAGGAATATTAATAATTATTTATTGACAAGCGGCCTGGTGCACGAAATTCGTGCATGGGGGGTGTATATGTCCCTCAGCCCAGCCTGCACCCTCTCCAATCTGGGACCCCTCGAGGGATGTCCGACTGCACGGTGGGATCGGACCTAAATGGGCATTCAGACATCCCTTTCACAATCCAGGACTGCTGGCTCCCAACCACTTGCCTTCCTGCCATCCTGATTACCCCCTAACCCCTCCCCTGCCAGCCTGATTGACACCTAACTGATCCCCTGCCTGCCCGATTGCCCCTAATTGCCCTCCCCTGCTGGCCTTGTCACCCCTAACTGCCCTCCCCTGCAGGCCTGATACCCCCTAACTGCCCTCCCCTATAGGCCTGGTCACCCCCAACTGCCCTCCCCTGCAGGCATGGTACCCCCAACTGCCCTCCCCTTAATGGCCTGGTACCACCAACTTCCCTCCCCTGCCAGCCTCGTCACCCCTAACTGCCCTCCCTTGCCAGCCTGGTCACCCATAATTGCTCTCCCCTGCAGGCCTGGTACCCCTTAACTGCTCTCCCCTGCAGGCCTGGTCACCCCTAACTGCCCTCCCCTGCAGGCCTGGTTGCCCCCAAATGCCTGTCCCTGCAGGCCTGGTCCCCCCTAACTGCCCTCCCCTGCAGGCCTGGTCCCCCCAACTGCACTCCCCTGAAGGCGTGGTCCCCCTCAACTGCCCTCCCCTGAAGGCCTGGCCCCCTCCAACGGCCCTCCCCTGAAGGCCTGGGCCCCCTCAACTGCCCTCCCCTGCTGGCCTGATCTCCCACAACTGCCCCCCCCTGCTGGCCATCTTGTGGTGGCCATCTTGTGTCCACATGGGGGTGGCCATCTTTGACCACATGGGGGTGGCCATCTTGTGTGTTGGAATGATATTCAATTTGCATATTACCCTTTTATCAGATAGGAATTGGGGCTTGTCATTCTATATATATATATATATATATATATATATATATATATATATATATATATATATATATACTAGAGGCCCAGTGCATGATTGAATCATGCACGTGTAGTGTCCCCTACACGCATTCGCTTTCGATAACGGGAGAGCTGGGTGCCTGTCCGCTGGTGCACCAGGCCTTTCAGAAGCCTCCAGTGCGGTGAAGGCTTCTGAAAGGCCTGGTGCCTGAGTGGACAGGCACCCAGCTCCCACGCTTTTGCTTTTGATCGCTGGTGCACCCGGCCTTTCAGAAGCCTCCAGCGCGGTGGAGGCTTCTGAAAGGCCTGGTGCCTGAGTGGACAGGCACCCAGCTCCCATGCTTTTGATTTTGATCGCGGGGGAGCTGGGTGCCTGTCCACTGGTGCACCAGGCCTTTCAGAAGCCTCCGGCGCCACGAAGGTTTCTGAAAGGCCTGGTGCCTGAGTGGACAGGCACCCAGCTCCCACACTTTTGCTTTCAATCATGGGGGAGCTGGGTGCCTGTCCGCTGGTGCACCAGGACTTTCAGAAGCCTCCAGCGCGGCAGAGGCTTCTGAAAGGCCTGGTGCCTGAGTGGACAGGCACCCAGCTCCCACGCTTTTGATTTCGATCGCGGGGGAGCTGGGTGCCTGTCCGCTGGTGCACCAGGCCTTTCAGAAGCCTCCGGCGCCACGAAGGTCTTCTGAAAGGCCTGGTGCCTGAGTGGAGAGGCACCCAGCTCCCACGCTTTTGCTTTCGATCGCGGGGGAGCTGGGTGCCTGTCCGCTGGTGCACCAGGCCTTTCAGAAGCCTCCGCCCCGCCAGAGGCTTCTGAAAGGCCTGGTGCACCAGCGGACAGGCACCCAGCTCCCCCGCTTTTGATGGTCCGTGGTGGGACGTGAGCTCGCTGCCCCAGAGGCCCCTTCTGTGCCGCAGCACAGCCATGGCACAGACACTGAGCTTGAGACACTGCTGGTGATGTGAGCTCAGCATTCCGCCGGCCCAATTGGCCACCCCGGCCACCCCGAGTCCCGCCCCCCTGCGGCTCCTGGCCAATTGCGGGCATAGCGAAGGTACGGTCAATTTGCATATTTGTCTATTATTAGGTAGGATATATATAATTGTTTAAAGTATTACAAATAGTAGTACATATGTCTCTTTTTTTCCCCATTGATATTCCCCAGCCCAGCCTCCCCTACCCTCTGGCACATGCCCTCACCCCACCACCCCAGTGTCTTGTGTCCATTGGTTATGCTTGTATGTATGCATACAAGTCCTTCGGTTGATCTCCCTAGCCTTCCCACTGTAATTTGACAGTCTGTTGGATGCTTCTCTGCCTCTGTATCTACCTTTTTGTTCATCAGGTTATAATGTTCTTTATTATCCATAAATGAGTGAGATCATGTATTTTTCTTTCACTGCCTGCCTTATTTCACTTAGCATAATGCTCTCCAGTTCCATCCATGCTGCTGCAAATGGTAAGAATTCCTTCTTTTTTTATAGCAGCGTAGTATTCCATTTTGTAGATGTACCCTAGTTTTCTAATCCACTCATCAGCTGACGGGCATTTAGGCTGTTTCCAGGTCTTAGCTATTGTAAATTGTGCTGCTATGAACATAGGGGTGCAAATATCCTTTCTGATTGGTGTTTCTGTTTTCTTGGGATATAATCCTAAAAGGGGTATTACTGGGTCAAATGGCAGTTCTATTTTTAAATTTTTGAGGAAATGCCATACTGTTTTCCACAATGGCTGCACCAGTCTGCATTCCCACCAGAAGTGCACCAGGGTTCCTTTTTCTCCACATCATCTCCAGCACTTGTCCTTTGTTGATTTGTTGATGATAGCCATTCTGACAGGTGTGAGGTGGTACCTCATTGTTGTTTTGATCTGCATCTTTCGATGATTAGTGACTTTGAGCATGTTTTCATGTTTCTATTGGCTTTCTGAGTATCCTCTTTTGAAAAGTGTCTATTTAGGTCCTTTGCCCATTTTTTGATTGGGTTGTTTATCTTCCTTTTGTTAAGTTGTATGAGTTCCCTGTAAATGTTGGAGATTAAACACTTATTAGAGATAACATTGGCAAATATGTTCTCCCATGCAGTGGGCTTTCTTGTTGCTTTGTTGATGGTTTCTCTTGCTGTGCAGAAGCTTTTTATTTTGATGTGGTCCTTTTTGTTTATTTTCTCCTTAGTCTCTCTTGCTCTAGAATCTGTGTCTTTGAAGATATTGCTACAACATATGTCTGCAATTTTGCTGCCTATGGAGTCTTGTAGGATTTTTATGGTTTCCCATCTTATGTTCAAGTCCTTTAGCCATCTTGAGTTTGTTTTGTATATGGTCTAAGTTGGTGATCTAGTTTCATTTTTTTGCATGTATCTGACCAAATTTCCCAGCACCATTTACTAAAGAGACCGCCTTGTCTCCATTGTATGCTCTTGCCTCCTTTGTCAAATATTTTTTTAGTATAATGGCTTGGGTCCATTTCTGGGTCCTCTATTCTGTTCCATTGGTCTATATGTCTGTTCTGCCAATACCAGGCAGTTTTGAGAACCGTGGCTTGGTAATATAGTTTCATGTCTGATACTGTGATCCCTCCAACTTTGTTCTTCTTTCTCAGGATAGCTGTGGCTATTAAGGCTCTTTTTTTTTTTTGTTCCAGATGAATTTTTGGAGAGCTTGTTCTATATCTTTGAAATATTCCATTGGTACTTTAATAGGTATTGCATTGAATCTATAGATTGCTTTAGGTAATACGGACATTTTAATGATGTTGATTCTACCAATCCATGAACATGGTATGTTCTTCCATTTGTTTATGTCTTCCTCTATCTCTTTTTTCAATGTCCTGTAGTTTTCTGAGTACAGGTCTTTTATGTCCTTGGTTAAGTTTATTCCTAGGTATCTTAATTTTTTTGGTGCAATGGTAAATGGGATTTTCTTTTTCATTTCTCTTTCTTTGAGTTCATTATTGGTGTATAAAAAGGCCATAGATTTCTGGGCATTAATTTTGTATCCTGCTACATTGCCAAATTCATTTATTGGGTCTAGTAGTTTTTTCATGGAGTCTTTGGGGTTTTCTACATATAGTATCATATCATCTGCAAATAAGAACAGTTTTACTTCTTCTTTTCCAATTTGGATGCCTTTTATTTCTTCTTATCTGATTGCTATGGCTAGTACTTCTAATACTATGTCAAACAGGAGTGGTGAAAGTGGGCATCCTTGTCTTGTTCCTGTTCTTACGGGAAATGAGTTTAGTTTTTGCCCATTGAGTGTGATGTTGGCTGTAGGTTTGTTGTATAGGGCTTTTATTATATTGAGGTATGATCCCTCTATTCCCACTTTGCTGAGAGTTTTTATCAAGAAAGGGTGTTAGATTTTGTCAAATGCTTTTTCTGCATCAATTTATAGAATTATGTGATTGTTGTCTCTCAGTTTTTTATGTGATATATCACATTTATTGATTTGGGGATATGGTGCCATACTTACATCCCCGGTATAAAACCCACTTGCTCATGGTGTATGATCTTTCTAATGTATTGCTGAATCCGATTTCCTAGAATTTTGTTGAGGATTTTAGCATCTATGTTCATCAAAGATATTGGCCTGTAGTTCTCTCATTTTGTGGTGTCTTTATCTGGTTTTGGGATTAGGGTAATGCTGGCTTCATAGAAAGACCTTGGAAGTGTGCCTTCCTCTTGAATTTTTTGGAAGAGTCTGAGGAGGATAGGTTTTAGTTCTTCCTTGAATGCTTGGTAGAATTCCCCTGTAAAGCCATCTGGATCATGGCTTTTGTTTGCTGGGAGATTTTTGATCAGTGTTTCAATTTCTCCAGTAGTTATTGGCCTATTCAGGTTTTTTGATTCTTCTTGGTTGAGTTTTGGGAGCTTGTATTTTTCTAGGAATATGTCCATTTCATCTAGGTTGTCCATTTTGTTGGAATAGAGTTGTTCATATTATTTTTTCATAATCGTTTGTATTTCTGTGGGATTGGTTTTTATTTCACCTCTTTCATTTCTGATTTTGTTTATTTGGGTCCTATCTCTTTGCTTCTTGGTGAGCCTGGCTAGAGGTTCATCAATCTTGTTTATCCTTTCATAGAACCAGCTCTTGGTATTTTTGATCTTATGTATTTTTTTTTTTTTTGGTCTCTATGTCATTTATCTCCGTTCTGATCTTTATTATTTGCTTCTTCTGCTTACGCTGGGCTTTTCTTGTTGCTCTCTTTCTAACTCTAAGTTTTAGGGTTAGGTAATTTATTACCATTGTTTCTTGTGTGTGGTGTTTTTTTTCTTTGATTTTTTTTTTTTTTCTGTAGGCTTGTAGAGCTATGAACTTCCCTCTCAAGACTGCTTTCATTGTGTCCCATAGATTTTGGATTGTTGTGTTTCCATTTTCGTTTGTTGCCATGATGGTTTTTATTTCTTCTTTGATCTCTCTGGTAACCCAGTCATTGTTTAATAGCATGCTATTTAGTCTCCAGGTGTTTGATTTTTAACTTTTTTTTATTGTAGTTGATTTCTAATTTTATGCCATTGTGATCTGAGAAGATGCTTGATATGATTTCTATCTTCTTGAATTTGAAGAGAATTGCCTGTGACCCAATATATGGTCTATCTTTGAAAATGACCCATGTGCACTTGAGAAGAATGTATATTCTGTGGCTTTGGGGAGAAATGTTCTGAAGATGTCAATTAATTCCATCTGATCTAGTGAGTCATTTAGGATTGATGTGTCTTTGCTGATTTTTTGTTTAGAGGATTTGTCCAATGGTGATAGTGGGGTATTAACGTCCCCTACTATGACTGTATTGCTGTCAGTCTCTCCCTTGATAGTCTACAGAAGTTTTTTTTTATGTATTTGGGTGCTCCTGTACTGGTTGTGTATATGTTTACCAGTGTTATTTCTTTTTGTTGGATTTCTCCCTTTAATATTATGAAGTGGCCTTCCTTATCTCTTATTATGTCCTTCACTTTGAGATCTAATTTGTCAGATATAAGTATTGCTACCCCAGCTTTTTTTTTCATTTCCATTCGCCTGAAAAACCTCTCTCTATCCCTTCACCATCAGTCTGTGTGAGTCCTTTTTTCTGAGGTGGGTTTCCTGTAGTCAGCAGATACATGGTTCATGTTTTCTTATTCACTCAGCTACCCCATATCTTTTGATTGGGGCATTTAATCCATTTACATTTAAACTTATTATTGATAGGTACTTGTTTGGTGTTTTTTTTTTTGCCATTTTTATTCTATACGTCTGTGTTCCTTCTTCACTTCCTATTTCTTCTTTTTATAGCAGACCCTGTATCATTTCTTGCATTGCTGGTTTGGTGGTAATAAACTCCCTTTGTCCTTTTTTTGTCTGTGAAGCTCCTGATTTCACCCTTAATTGTGATTGATAGTCTTGCTGGGTACAGTATTTTTGGATTCAGACCCTTCCTTTGCATGACTTTCTATATTTCATTCCATTCTTTTCTTGCCTGATGTGTTTCTGTTAAGAAATCAGTTGCTAGTCTGATGAGGGATCCTTTGTAGGTAACTTTCTGTCTCTCTATAGCCTCTTTTAATATTCTTACTTTGTCATTGGTGTTTGCCAATTTAATTATAATGTGCCTTGGCGTCGGTCTTTTGGGGTTCATTTTGTTTGGGACTCTGTGAGCTTCTTGGATTTGTGTGAGCTTTTTCTTCCCTATTTCAGAGAAGTTTTCTGTCATTATTTCTTCAAACAGGTTTTTTATTCCTTGCTTTTAAGGAGAGGACTCCTTCTGGCACCATTATTACACGGATGTTGTTTTGTTTCGTGTTGTCCCAAAGTTCCCTTAGGCTCTCCTCCTGTTTCTTAAGTTTTTTTCTCTAGAATCTGCTCTGCTTGGGTATTTTTTCTACCTTGTCTTCTAGTTCACTGATGTGGTCCTGTCCTCCTTCTAGTCTACTGTTGATGCTTTCTATTGAGATCTTTATAGCAGTGATGTCATTTTTCATTTCTTCTTGGTTCTTCTTCATTTCCTCTTGGTTCTTACACCTATTGTTGAATTTGTCTTCCATTCTTTTCAGCAACCTTATGACCATTTCTCTGAATTCTTTCTCTGACAGGTTGCTTGCCTCCATTTCGTTTACTTCATTTTCTGGTGATGCGTCCTCTTCTTTCATATGTGGGCTGTTTCTTTGTTTCCCCATGATCTCTCTTCTCCGGCTATCTGGTTATGTAGCTCTCTCTCATGCGTTGGTTTAAAGGCACAAAATACAACACAACAAGGCACAATGCACAAGTCACTGAACACCAATGTATTCACAATATTAATAGCGCCAAATAAAGGTGGCCACCAGAGAAAAGAGAATTAGGGGATAATAAAAAAGTGGGGGGGGGGTGCAAAAATGATATTGAGAAAAGGAAAAAAAGAGGGAAAAGAAAGAGAATAAAAAAGAGGGTGGGTGAAACTATTTATGTGGGGAGAATACTCCAATAGAATAACCACTAATCCCAAAAAATGTAAACAACAAATACCCAAAGATGAATGCAAACTACAAACAACAACTAATAACAAATGAGGAGAAAAAAAACATATGCAAAAACAAACAAAAACAAAAATGTGTAACAATCTCACCAATAAGCACAACAATAACCAATTTAATCAACAATCAAGTTCACAACAACAATAGGACAGAGAGAAAGCAAGACAAAACAAAACAAAACAAAAAAACCTAGAACAAAAAACCAAAACAGAACAACAACAACAAAACAACAACAATAACAACATCAAAAAACAGACAAAAAAAAGGGCAGGGAGACAAAACATTTGGATAGTGAAGAAATAGAAGAGAGAGGTGTGTATGGACTTAGAGCAGGTGTTCAGGAATTAGGTATATAAAAATGGTGAATTTTTAACAAGGTGTAAAAAGATGGAATATTGAAAATCTAAAACAGGACTAGGGTAAGAGAAACAGGACAACAAAAGGGGAAAAGGGAGGAAGAGAATGTTGGCATAAAGGTAAAGTTGAGATAGAGTAAAATGATGCTAAAGGAAAAATTAAAATAAAATGTAAAACACTAATCCTAAAATAAAATAAAATAAAGAGAAAGTAAAATGACACTTTTTCAAAAAAAAAGGTAAAATAGTAGTAGTAATAATACTGATTAAAAATAGAGGTCTTCCAAGGGGCTGCCTAACTGGGCAGTCCTAGACGGCGGAGCCCCGTGCACAAAGTGGACACTTCTCGGCGGCTGTTGCGGACGCGGAGACCACACCATCTTGAGAAACAGAGCTGCCTGAGACTCAGATCCTGGCTTCTGACACAAACCAGGACCCTGCAGCCACTGGGGACAGAGAACTGCTATCACAGCTTCAGACGAAGAAACAACAAGAATCCAGACTTCCCGGCAGATTCCCATGAGTCAAAGAGCCTATACCCCTCCCCACAGGCGCGCGTGGGTAGCGCCATAGTAACTGATAGACATGCCCCTCGCGCAAGCTGCAGAGCTTTGCACAGGGATGTGCTCCCCCTTAGGGAATTTGGCGCACAGGACAGAAGCAGCTCACCTTCGGGGAAATCTGTCAGAGGGCTCCCCTTCGGGGAATTGGGGGGAATTTGGCTTGTGGGTCACAGCTCCCCTTCGGGGAATCTTAGAGCGTGCACAGAGGGGCTTCCCTTTGGGAATTTGGTGCGCAGGACGGACTCCGCCCCTCTTCGGGGATTCTGGGAGAGTGCACGGAGCCAGAGCACCTTCAGGGATTTCAGAGTGTGCGCCCTGGCCGGTTTGGCTCAGTAGAGAGAGCACACACAGGATGCAGCTCCACTTCAGGGAATTTGGCACTCCGGACACAGCTGCCTTGGATCCCTGACTCACAGCGCATTCACACTAACAGCCAACGACCCCAAGTGTTAGTGCACGCACACACAGGGACCCTGATTCTCAACGAGAAACCGCACAAGGCAACGGAGACTCTGACACTCAATTCTTCGTGCGGACACAGGGAAACTCTGACTCCTGGCACATCCTAAGGATCTCATTTTCGGCACATACCAACAGTGTGGTGCAGACAGGGCCCCTGATTCTAAGTGTGAGAACGAGACCACACGCAACACTGGGGACACTGACCCTGGGCAAGTCTGGTTCCCACCAACCAAAGGCAGCCACACGTCCTAGTGTCAGAGCACTTCAGTGAAACTCGGGTGGAGCGAAGTCCCCACAGCGCACGGCCAAGGTCCACGCAAACGGAAGCTTGAGCTTTCTGGTGATAGCCAGAATGGGGAAACGAAATAACTCACAGAGGAAAGAAAATGTGGAGTCGCCAAGAAAGGAAATTAGTGAAACTGAAGCTTGCAACATGACCGAAAAGGAGTTCAGAGTAATGGTCGTGGAATTTATACATCGGATGGATGAGAAAATCAACAACTTATGCAAGAATCAGGAAGAAATGAAAAGTGATATAGCTACAATCAAAAACACCATGGAAAGTTTCAACAGTAGACTACAAGAAGCAGAGGACCGAATTAGTGAGTTAGAAGATCAGGTACAGAAACAAGCTCAATCTGAACAGCAATTGGAGAAAAAAATTAAAAAGCAGAAGGAAAGCCTAAGGGAGCTTCGGGACAACATGAAATGAAGTAACATGCGTATAATAGGGCTACCAGAAGGACAAGAAGAGCAGCAGGGTTTAGAAAATCTATTTGAAGAAATAATGACAGAAAACTTCCCGGATATGGGAAAGATAAAAGTTACGCAAGTACAGAGTCCCAAGCAGGACCAACCCTAAAAGACCCACACCAAGACGTGTCATAATTTCAATGGAAAATATAAATGATAAAGAGAGAATCTTAAAGGCAGCAAGAGAGAGACAGAGAGTTACCTACAAAGGAACACACATCAGATTGTCAAATGATTACTCAAAAGAAACACAACAAGCTAGAAGTGAATGGAAGGAGGTATACAAAGTGTTGCAAAGCAAAGGACTGAATCCAAGAATACTATATCCAGCAAGACTATCAATCAAAATTGAAGGGGAAATCAGGAGCTTCACAGACAAAAAAAGACTCAGGGAGTTTATCACCACCAAACCAGCAATGCAAGAATTGCTAAAGGGAATACTGTAAAAAGAAGAAATAAACAGGTAAGAAGGAATACAGACACAAAAATAGATATGACTACAAACAAATACCTTTCAGTAATAACTTTAAATGTAAACGGACTAAATGCTCCAATCAAAAGACATCGAGTGGCTGAATGGATATAAACATGACCCATATATATGCTGTCTACAAGAGACCCATCTCAGAACAAGAGACTCACACAGATTGAAAGTGAAGGGATGGAAAAATATCTTTCAGGCAAATGGAAATAAAAAAAAGCTGGGGTAACAATACTTATATCTGACAAATTAGACCTCAAAGTAAATGCCATAACAAGAGATAAAGAAGGCCACATCATAATACTAAAGGGAGAAATCCAACAAGAAGAAATAATTCTGGTAAACATATACGCTCCCAATATAGGAGCACCCAAATACATAAAAAAACTCCTGGAGGATATCAAGGGAGAGATTAATAGCAATACAATCATAGCAGGAGACCTTAATACCCCACTATCACCATTGGACAAATCCTCTAAACAAAAAAATCAGCAAAGAAACAGCAATCCTAAATGACTCACTAGACCAGATGGGATTAATTGACATTTTCAGAAAATTTCACCCCAAAGGCACAGAATATACATTCTTCTCAAGTGCACATGGGTCATTTTCAAAGATAGACCATATGCTGGGTCACAGGCAAAGTCTCTTCAAAATCAAGAAGACAGAAATTATATCAAGCATCTTCTGAGATCACAGTGGCATGAAACTGGAAATCAACTACAATACATACAATCCAAAGAAATCAAACACATGGAGACTAAATAGCATGCTATTAAACAAGGACTGGCTCACCAGAGAGATCAAAGAAGAAATAAAAAACATCATGGCAACAAATGACAATGAAAACACAACAATCCAAAATCTATGGGACACAGCGAAAGCAGTCTTGAGAGGGAAGTTCATAGCTCTACAAGCCTATTGCAAAAAACAAGAAACAATGGTAATAAATTACCTAACCCTACAACTCAAAGAGCTGGAAAAAGAGCAGCAAGAAAAGCCCAGTGTAACCAGAAGGAAGGAAATAACAAAGATCAGAGCGGAGATAAATGACATAGAGACCAAAGAAACAATACAAAAGATCAAAAAAACCAAGAGCTGGTTCTTTGAAAGGATAAACAAGATTGATGGACCTCTAGCCAGGCTCACCAAGAAGCAAAGAGAGAGGACCCAAATAAACAAAATCAGAAATGAAAGAAGTGAAATAACAACAGACCCCACTGAGATACAAAGGATTGTTACAAAATACTACGAACAGCTCTATTCCAACAAACTGGACAACCTGGAGGAAATGGACATATTCCTAGGAAAATACAACCTTCCAAAAATCAATCAAGAAGAATCTCAACAGCTCAATAGACCAATAACTATGGACGAAATTGAAGCAGTCATCAAAAAGCTTCCGGCAACCAAAAGCCCAGGGCCTGACGGCTTCACAGGAGAGTTTTACCAAACATTCAAGGAAGAACTAAAACCTATCCTCCTCAGATTATTCCAAAAAATTCAAGAGGAAGGAACACTTCCAAGCTCCTTCTATGAAGCCAGCATCACCCTAATACCAAAACCAAATAAAGACAACACAATGAAAGAGAATTACAGATCAATAACCCTCATGAACATAGATGCCAAAATCCTCAACAAAATTCTAGCAAATCGGCTCCAGCAGTACATCAGAAAGAACATACACCATGGCCAAGTAGGATTTATCCCAGGAATGCAAGGATGGTACAATATCCGCAAATCAATAAACGTGATACATCACATAAACAAATTGAGAGATAAAAATCACATAGTCATATCAATTGATGTAGAAAAAGCATTTGACAAAATCCAACACCCTTTCTTGATAAAAACTCTCATCAAGATGGGAATAGAAGGCTCATACCTCAACATAATAAAAGCTATATATGACAAACCCACAGCAAACATCATACTCAATGGACAAAAACTAAAAACATTTCCCCTAAGAACAGGAACAAGACAGGGATGCCCACTCTCACCACTCCTGTTTGACATAGTACTGGAAGTATTAGCTATTGCAATTAGACAAGAAGAAGAACTAAAAGGCATCCAAATTGGAAAAGAATAAGTAAAGCTGTCTTTATTTGCAGACGACATGATATTGTACATAAAAAATCTGAAAGACTCCGTCAAAAAACTAATAGACTTAATAAATGAATTCGGCAGTGTAGCAGGATACAAAATTAACGCCAAGAAATCTATGGCCTTTCTATACACCAATAGTGAACTTACAGACAGAGAGACTAAAAAGGCAATCCCATTTACCATCGCACCAAAAAATTAAGATACCTAGGAATAAACTTAACTAAGGAGGTAAAAGACCTATACACGGAAAACTACAGGACACTGAAAAAAGAGATAGAGGAAGACGTAAACAGATGGAAGAACATACCATGTTCATGGATTGGTAGAATCAACGTCATTAAAATGTCCATACTACCCAAAGCAATCTGTAGATTCAATGCACTCCCCATCAAAATACCAACGGCATATTTCACAGACCTTGAAAGAACTCTCCAAAAATTCATCTGGAATAAAAAAAGACCCCGAATAGCCACAGCAATCCTGAGAAAGAAGAATAAAGTAGGAGGGATCTCAATACCAGATTTCAAGCTGTATTACAAAGCCACTATTCTCAAAACAGCCTGGTACTGGCACAAGAACAGACATATAGATCAATGGAACAGAATAGAGAATCTAGATATTGATCCAAACCACTATGCTCAATTAATATTTGACAAAGGAGGCATGAACATACAATGGAATAAAGACAGTCTCTTCAATAAATGGAGTTGGGAAAATTGGACAGACACATGCAAAAAAATGAAGCTAGATCACCAACTTATGCCATACACAAAAATAAACTCAAAATGGATACAGGACTTAAACATAAGATGGGAAACCATAAAAATACTAGAGGAATCCACAGGCAGCAAAATCTCAGACATATGTCAAAAGAACTTCTTCACCGATACTGCCCCTAGGGCAATGGAAGCTAAAGAGAAAATAAACAAATGGGACTACATCAAAATAAAAAGCTTTTTTACAGCAAAAGAAACTATCAACAAAACAACAAGAAAGCCCACTGCATGGGAGAACATATTTGCAAATGGCATCACTGATAAAGGATTAATCTCCAACATCTACAGGCAGCTTATACAACTTAATAAAAGGAAGATAAATGATCCAATAAAAAAATGGGCAATGGATCTAAATAGAATCTTTTCCAAAGAAGACAGAAGGAAGGCCAAGAGACACATGAAAACATGCTCAACATCACTAATTATCCGAGAGATGCAAATCAAAACAACAATGCGGTATCATCTCACACCTGTCAGAATGGCTATCATCAACAAATCAACAAACGACAAGTGTTGGCGAGGATGCGGAGAAAAAGGAACCCTCGTGCACTGCTGGTGGAAATGCAGACTGGTGCAGCCACTGTGGAGAACAGTATGGAGTTTCCTCAAAAAACTGAAAATGGAACTCCCATTTGACCCAGTAATCCCACTCTTAGGAATATATCCTAAGAAACTGGGAACACCAATAAGAAAGGATATATGCACCCCTATGTTCATAGCAGCACAATTTACAATAGCTAAGATCTGGAAACAGCCTAGGTGCCCATCAGCAGATGACTAGATCATAAAACTATGGTACATCTACACAGTGGAATATTACGCTGCCATAAAAAAGAAGGAATTCTTACCATTTGCAGCAACCTGGATGGAATTGGAGAACATTATGTTAAGTGAAATAAGCCAGTCAATGAAAGAAAAATACCACATGATCTCACTCATTTATGGATAATAAAGAACATTAAAAACTTGAACAAAAAGATAGATACAGAGGTAGTAAAGCATCAAATTACAGCAGGAAGGTTAGGGAGAAGTGGGGAAGATAAGACATCAATCAAAGGACTTGTATGCTTGCATATAAGCATAACCAATGGACGCAAAACTCTGGAGGGTGAGGACATATATGGGAGTGGGGGGGGCAATGGTGAGATACATACACATATAATACCTTAATAAAAAAAATTGGAAAAAAATAAAAATATAATAAGTAAAAAGGTAAAATCAAGTGAGAAAAAAAATTTAGTTTCTTAAGCAAAATATGAAAAAAATAAAAATGTGCAGTAGTGAAGGTCATTCACTTCCTCTACTGTTTGTATGGTACACCTGTTTTCTGTCTAGTAGTCAGGACAGTATTGAAGTTCCCTGCGTTCCACTGCTCCTCTGTGTTATAAACCACAGTCCTGATTTTCCAGCAGGCCGTATTTCTTTGTTTCTTAGATTCCTTTATTTGTGTTTACACAAGAGTCAATTTGTGATTCAACCCCTGGGTGGCAGTGTTTCAGGATTGACCTCTGGGGCTATAAGTCCTCTCTAGCCAGTATTTAGATTTTGTTTTCCCTGTCGCACTTAATACTGGTTTGGGAGTATGGATTGCCCCAGAGCTGATTCTCTGTTCATTACCCCCTGCTCTGATCCGCAGGTTCCACAAAAACAACTTTCCCCTGCAGTCTCTGAGAGTGTCCCCAATTGGGTGATCCTATGTACTGGCCTTAGTAATCAAAAGCAAGGATTTAAAGAGAAAAAAAGAGCCATAGTAAGTGCATGAATTCGCGACTTTTACCCTCTGGCACTGCGTGTAAGTCTGGGAGTGTGTGTGTCTTTTTTTCCCTGGCACTAAGCAGCCGGGCACACTGTTAAAATTTCAGGCTGCTTTTTTGAGCCCAGTCCAACTATGGGTTGCTTTTTAGAGTTCTCGTCTGCTAGCAGCCCTGTGGATCCCCTTCCACATTTGTAGATCATGCTAGCCCCAAGGTCCGTGGATTTTGTGGGGCGCAGACTTCCCCAGAGCCTCTAGCTCCCTTTGTGTGCGTTTCTCTCTCCCGCCTGGATTGCAGACCTCACCTTTTCCTAGGCGAAATCTGACCTTTCAGTGAGAAGGTGCAGAGCTCATATAAGTCTGCATATTCACGCTGCTTGAGGTCCAGTGTTCCTGGGTTTGCAGCTATTCCCTGGGTTTTGTTGTTGTAGATTCCCGGGATGTATAAGCTTCCGATAATAGCCACTCTCCCTTTCAAGATGGTGTGGTCTTCGCGTCAGAGGGGGTTGCTCTGGGAGAGATTTCAGCAGCAGTGGAGGCTGCCCGGTTTGGGGAACCCGGTCCAGCAATGCCCAACAGTCCCTTGGAGTATAGCTGTCCCTCTCCCACAAATATACACTCCCTGTGCTACCACACACTTTCCTTTTATTCTCTCATTCACACACTATCTTGCAGTCTGCCTTCCTGTCGGCAGCCATCTTCCTCCAAAATTCCTACAGGCAGGTTTTGAAACAAAGTGCTAAATCCTAGTGACTACTAGTGGAAGGACACTCAAGCATGAGGCTTTCCTCATTCATGATAAAAAGTAAAGGCAGCCAGTCAGGGTCAGGGGAAACTCCTTCATGGTCAAGGAGGTGTCATGGAGTAAATAATTCAGAGACATACAATGTATCCAAGTTAGGGGCTCCAGATTTTATTAAGCTAAATTCCAAGATGTCAGTGGGAGTGTGCAGCAGGGTTTGAAGCCATGTAGCCTCTGTCATTGGATCTGCTTCTAAGACAATATGCAGGGTACTTATTGAATTAACAGTGGCAGCCAGTGACTGGTTCACTTGCTACTAAATAGTTCCCATGGCACCTACATATTCTTCTATCTTACCACTCATTGAAATCCTCTGTTTCAATGTCTCTCATTCTGTCAGATTGTGAGCTCCATGAAATCATGACCTGAGTGTTATTCATCTTTATCTCCAGAGTGCATGGACAATCCCTAAGTGCTTTGCATTACCGAGTGGACAAAAGCACTGGCTTTAGAGTCATATCTGCGTTTGTTTGGCTTCATCGCTTTCCACCTGAGTAATTTACTTATTGTCTCTGGGCCTCAGTTTTCTCATCTATAAAATAGTGAAGATAATAATACTTACTTCTAAGATTTGTTGTGACAGTAAAATGAGGTGACAAATTTAGAAGTACTTAGCAGAGTTCCTGTCACAGAATAAGCGTTCAGTTAGTGGTAGTTCTGATTATCATTACATGATTGTGGAATGAATGAATGAGTGAGGGACAAGGGGCTAAAGAAGGATTTTATACTGTTTGATGATTTCAAAACTTAGGCCTGGAAGAAGCTTGATAGGAGCAACCCTGACAGTTCTCCAAGTCTCCTTCTTTTCTCTTAACATCTCTTGTATGATTGAGAGGCTGAGAAAATGGGAATAATATTTATGCATCTTTTGCTTTGTGTAAGGCATGTAATCATATTGGCTGAGGGAACAGGAATTGAATAGACCCAGAATGGAGAATAATATTATTAATATAAACATTTTTCAAATGTAACATAGTGTACCCAACAAGCCATTGTTAGTTTGTGAGCACTGTGCCTTTGGATAGTCATTGCTGGCAGCTTAAATGGGTAGCTTAGAACAATTAGAAGCTTTGAACACTTTCAAACTAAAGATTGAGATAAGAATGTTTTGACTTCATGGTTTCTCCTGGGTTTTACCTGGTGTGCTGAACTAATTATCCTATATAATAAAAGGCTAATATGCAAATTGACCAACTGGAACAACTGGTCGCAATGATGCACACTGACTACCAGGATGCAGACACTCAATGCAGGAGCTGCCCCCTGGTGGTCAGTATGCTTCCACAGGGGGAGCGCCACTCAGCCACAAGCCAGACTCACAGCTGGCAAGCACAGCGGCGGTGGTGGGAGCCTCTCCCGCCTCCACAGTAGTGCTAAGGGTGTCCGACTGATGGCTTAGGCCTGCTTCTCCGAGGACTCTGGGTCTGCGAGAGGGCGCAGGCTGGGATGAGGGGACCCCCCCTCCTAGTGCAAAAATTTCATGCACCAAGCCTCTAGTCAGATATAATTAGGAAAGCTGAGAATTGGGGAGACTATAGGGAGCACCATACTTTCCCAGGGACCCTTGTTGCTTTATGCAACAAAGGGGTTGTGAAGATAGTCTCTCTATTTTGGACAAGCTGCAATGCATAGGGGACTAGAGGGTGGGAAGAATCCTGGGAACATGTCTTTACCAGCAGAACCTCAATCCTATGGGGATCCATTGCTCTTGATTAGGTTTTAAGTGGTCAGGACAGTTTCCCCCTTCTTGTTCTTCAGGAAGGAATGGTATTCTGGGCCTTGACCAGGTTCTGGGTCCATTTTTAACATAAGTTCAATTTGGAGGGGGGGGGGGCAAAGAAGTTAAGAATTGATATCCTTCTTTTAAAACTAATGAAAATGATAAAGAGAGGAACTTTCCCCTATCAGTCAGTCTCAGCCTCTCCACCACATGCTTAAGATCTTTCTTACCTGCCTTGGTCTAGACCCTTGACCCAGACCCCTGGCCCCAGAGTTGGGCTAGGATTACTCTGTCATCTCTGTGTCTCTAAGGAAAGGTAACATTTGTAAGGCCATATGCTTGTTGACTTTTGTTCAGAGGGTATTCCATTTGGACATGGTTCCAAAGTTACTCTTGATACAAGGTTACCATGAAAAATGGAAAGGCAATGGCATTCAGTATGTCTTTACCCATTAGGGGCTGTGTGAGACTCTGAGCCTAGTGTTTTGAGAAAAAGAAGATCCCTGGGGCTAGAAATAATGGCTAAGATGTGATTTTCCCCCTCTGCCAGCATGCTATAAATTTAATTGCCATAAGGCCATCCAATAGCAATCCAATGATTCTGCTTTCTCCATAGGTAACCTGTCTCCATGATTTCTTTGGTGATGACGATGTATTTATTGCCTGTGGTCCTGAAAAATTTCGCTATGCTCAGGATGACTTTTCTCTGGATGAAAATGGTAAGCACAGTCACTGGATTTTATTGCTCTATTGTTCTCTCTCATTATATCCCTTAGGGTTTCCATGGGTTCATATGGCCTGGAGCACATCCATTCATGCTCTCTAAAGGGAAAATATTGTTAGTCTTTCTTTTGTATTTTTGGAAACACGAGTCACTAAATGAAAGGTTAATTTGATGTCCCAGATGCCCACCATCCAAACTCATTATGACTCACTCTCTACCCCAACAGTGACCATATTTCTTAAAACACGTATTGTGTCACATGGGCTGACAGGTACAATCAGACCATGGGGAGGAACATTTGGAGTCAACTTGGATATTCTATGCATGCATTTTTCTAGTCAACACCTCTAGTTATTTGGCCCATGTTAGTGATTCTATCTTAGATTCCCCCCTGTTTTCTTACTATAAAAACTTTCTCCTTTAATCACCTTGGTTTGCTGCCCCATTCCCTCTGCTTTTTGACTCAAGAGTCCAGAGGGCTGTTAATCTCTGGAAGGAGGTGAAACATCTGCCCATCTCCCTTTTCTGAGTCTAAGCTCCAGATGTAAATTAATGTAATTTAGCTCACACAACATAAGGTTTAGGATATGATCCAAATGGAAAGACACATTCAAAGGGTATTTCCCACTTATGAGGAGTAGAGAGTGAGAAAAACAAACTGAGTTGTACTAATACAGACTTTACAAACAACTTAAATGACAAGGACCCTGAAAGAGGTGGCATTTCTACTTTGTTTCCTTTGAGAAGAGGCAAATGACAATAAAATAGCTAAACAAATTCCAGGCTATGTCCATTTTCCTGTACCTTCTGTATCTCTAGCTCTGGATAGTGATAACTGAAGTTCATCAATCAAAACAAGAATGAGCTTTCTGCTTAATTGAGTTTCCTAAAATAATCTTAATTTACCAGGAAAGATCCACTATTCTTTCTGGGTAAATGATATTTCAATGTATCTTTAAGTAGAAGGTGACAAGGAGGTATCCAAAGAAAAAACTAACCTTTATTAAGCTGTTTGTTTCTACTCTGAGCAGCACAAGGCTGGAAAGTCTATGAAATAGAGTAGAAAGAACACTAGACGGGGACTCAAAAGACTTGGCTGCTAGTCCTTGTTCTGCTGTTTTCTTGCTTTGTGGTCCTAAGCAAGAGGCTTAAACATTTTGTATTCTTATCAGTAAAATTAGTATAATACTCACTCTAATACATTAGCACAATAAGTGCCCAAAATTGCCATAATAGGGATGGTGAGTGACCTAAATAGAAAGGGTGCTCCAAATGTGTCAGACTGGGGTTGGGGCCATAGCAGGAACATTTGGCAGACTCTCCCACACACCCACTAACTTTCTGTAAGTTCCCAGTGGCAGAGTCACTGCTGGCCCATTTATTCATTAAATCAGCAGAGGGGGTTATGATAACGTATGTGCATTTAAACTAAAAAAAACTCTATAGATACAAGATGGTGGTGGTGGTAGTAGTGCTTATTTATAAAATCACATGACATCCCAAAACATGCCTATCACAATACATGACATGTAATAAACAATAAAATTTAAATTGTAAATGTTTCATCTGTGTGATTACAACCTCTAAGCTGGCAATATCTTCTCCAAGGATATTAATTATGTCAACAGGTGCTATTCTGAGACATGACTTGCTTGTCCACAAATGATTGAGTTAATTAATGACCTATCCAATCTGCTTCTTAACTCTTTCCCTTGTTTCCATAATGCAGGGATGTAAGCACCTGGTTTATACCAGGTGACTTTTGAAAGTTTCTCCACTGCCTCCCTCTCCAGAGACATCATTTTTTCAAAAAATGAGGACCACCTTTTGGACCTAAGCCATTCAGTGCTTTGACCTGTGGTGGTTAGTCCAGCTTCCAGAGGTTGTTAATATGCCCAGCCTCAGTCCTCCCCTAGCTCCAGTAAGCTGTCTGTGTCTTTTTCCACTAGAATGCCGAGTCATGAAAGGAAACCCTTCAGCCACAGCTGGCCCCAAGGCATCCCCAACGCCTCAGAAGAGTTCAGCCAAGAGCCCTGGACCCATGCGCCGGAGCAAGTCTCCAGCTGACTCAGGTAACGACCAAGACGGTGAGTGTTCTTCTCTTAACTGTGTATAATGACTTCATTTACAGAGGCCAGTACCCTCTGCATGAAGAGGAATGAGTCCCTCATGAACACCATTGTGTCTCCATGATACCAATTCTATGAATTCATAGTCTAAACAACTCAACTTGTTTGGAATCATGGAGACACACGCATGGCCCTGATTCTACTCAAGTGGATTCTACTCAAGAAATCTGGCCTATTTTGTCATGCTTACTATAATGCTTATTGTTGTGGTTGTCTTCATTGTCATTATCTTTGACATCATCCAGCAAAAACATAGTAATGAAATAATTGTCACACATAAATTTGAAATAAAAATCAGAAACAAAAACAAGAATTTAAAAAATGCCACCTAAAAGTGTCAACATAATTGATGCATTTGAGCTTCAAATTTGACTTTGAACTTTATAGAATTCAAAACAAAAAGAGAAACAAGATAAATTGCATTATTCTCACAATTAGAAAAGAAAATATAAGCCAGGTTTTGAAGTGAAACAAAGAAATTTGTCATATAGGATTTTTATCTAGTGAATAGTAAGTGATCAAAAAAATGTGGTCTATGGATCACTGCCAACCCATGAACAATTTATCACTCTATGACGAGTTTAGGAGCTTGTGCCAAATGTAAATCATGCCATTGAGCAACCCATTTACTTCAGCTGACTTTTTTTCATAGCATTATTTTACTGATGAAGGCAGGAATATGTTGGTTTATGTTCTGGTATGAAGTCTTACACCCACAGTATGCTGTTCTAAAAAGCAAAAGGCCATAGAAGTCTGAGTTTGGAAGCTTAATAGACTCATGTACAGACAATTTGAGTTGTTCATGGTAAGGAAAATATATCGTCCTGAAGAACTTACACAATTATCCTCCCAAGGCTCAGGGATTACCAGGAGAACTCCAGCTTGAGAACCTTTGAGCACAGATCATAAGCACCTTTTCTCCTTCAATTTTCTTGAGCAGCCTATTGTCTTGAAATGCCCGTAGTCTAGAAAACCAGCCTGTCATGCTGGCCTCACAATGCTAGAAATATGCATGTCACCAGTCATCTCTTTATTTTCAGGAAGAAGGAACTAAACTGTGAAGAGGCACTTAAGCTTCCCATATTTCCATATGTTTGCACACGTTGTTCCCCTGTACCTGGAATGCTACCCCTCTAGTAAACCACCCTTCTTTGCTTGAAAACGCCTATTCATCCTTCAATACCTCAAAAAGATAGTTGTTCTGTTCTCTGAATTATCATAGCATGCATATAGTATGTATTTACCTGTTTACTTCCCCAACTAAATACTGGGCCCCTCAAGAGCCAGGTGTCATGTTCCTTTTTGTATCTTCAGTGCCTAGCACAGTGCCTGGCCCCTAGTAGATGCCCAAGTAATGCTTATGAATGACTGGACTCATAAGAGCACCTCTTTCACCCAGCATGGTGCTAGAGATGCAGTAAGCATTTAGGAAATGTTTGCTGAAAGAATAAAAATGCATGTGTTTGGTGATATTTTGGTTAAGTGTACAGAATAGCACATGAATCCATTTAAACAAATTCATATTGTTCAACTACAAGGACATAGATTTTAACACTTGGATTAAAAATGAGATTGTACATATTCTAAGCAACGTCTTGCAAAAAATGATTTCAAACACTTTATCAATATCATAAAGTCTGGCAATAATCACTTAGCTAGTCATATTTTTGGAAATATCACAGGTTATTTCTGAGACTTCTAACCTCTATTACTTATTTCTTGCTATGAAACAAATTGCCCCAAATCTGAGTGGCTTAGAAAATATACATTTTTATCTCAGTTTCTGTGGGTCATGAATTTTTTGTGGCTTAGCTAGGTGGTCTTATCTGGCCCAGGATCTCTCCTGTAGTTGTAGTTAAGGTGTAGGCTGGGATTATAGTCATCTGAAGACTCAACTGGGACTGTAGGATCCACTTCCAAGATGGCTCTTGCAGATCTTCACCCAGACTGTTCATTCAAGGGAATGAACAAAGCCACAAACTGTCACATCTGTTGTAGTCTATTCATTAGAAGCAATATCTAAGTCCAGCCTACATTCAAGGAGATGGGAATCAGGCTCCAACTCTTGCAGGGAGGAGTATCAAATAATTTACAAACCTATTTTTAAACTACCACACAACTCATGAGTTAGAAATGCTGAGGAAGCAGCAGCTTGAAGTAAAAGGCTTTTCTTTGAAGACTATCC
Source organism: Ia io (assembly GCA_025583905.1). NCBI lineage: Eukaryota > Metazoa > Chordata > Mammalia > Chiroptera > Vespertilionidae > Ia > Ia io. The sequence goes on along the minus strand of JAJQQW010000001.1, from coordinate 89,551,289 downwards.
AATTGTGTTACACAGCACACATGAACACAACCACTTGTAATTAAACACAATTTAAGCATGCCAAATCATTGATCTTCAGCATGCTACCTACAGAATGTCCCTTCTATAAAAAATGCATGTCACTGATTCCAAGATATTAGAGACAGATCAGGAATGCATAAGGACTCAGTGAATATTTGTCAAGCTGAAAGGAGTTATACTAGATCTCAACCCAAGCTTTGTTCACAAGATATGTTCTTGCTCCTTCAGAACTCACTTGCTAAAGGGAAAGGATGAGGATATAGTCACAGATACAAAATAAACAGAGTAATGAATTTGAGGAAGGAAAGGGGGACTTGGTAGATTTCAGAATTACAAGCAGCCCCTATTCTCTTTCCTTACAAATATAAAATCTAAAGTGGTCTCAGTAGTGAAAATTTAAATTTCCCTTTCAGATAGTTCATGAACATAAGTGAAGCTTAACTCCAATCTAGTCAGCATCCTTGGAAATTTCCAGGACATTTGGCTTCATCTCAAATGATGGTCTAGGGTCTTCACATGATTTCAGCCCCAAGGAGTAAAATGATCTGTTATATAACCTTGCTCATTACATGGCAGTTTGTTTAGAGACAAGTTCAGAGAATCCAGTCAGTGAACATTCCATGGGGCAAAATGATCTCAGGCAAAACAGTATTTTAGATAAGGTTTGGATTTGACATACTTGTACAAATAGCTTCCATAGAATCAGAATCATAGAACCAGAAGGATGAGGTATAGCCAACACAATTTTGCATTAGTGTAAATTTCCCCTTACAGGCATTAAGAAGAAATAATTATTTCATAGTGTCAAGATTTTTCTGAGCTGTTAGTGAGGAACATATGCAGGTTAATATACATTTAACCAAAGAACATTACCATTGGGTAGGTCTGATATGCTTTGTTCTTTTCTAGAATATGGTAGTACCACCATGTTTCCATCCTATGTTAATCTGTATTGAATCTGGGACTTGTGGATGGATTCACATTCCTTCATTTAACCTGAATAACTAAAAGTTGTGGAAGATAAGCCACTTCCAAGGAATTTTAACTACCTTCCTTTGATGGCAAATGAAAGCAAAAAATGTTCCACTTTAACAGGGACTCAAAACAAATGAAATATTGGCTCAGTTCAGGTTCAGTTAAAGGAATGTTTTAATGTTCTATTTCATTAGAAAATATATAGGTTTGATTCTGGTTTGAATATGTTTGATTGATTTTCAAATATATATATTTGGTCCAATTCATGGTTCAGTTAATATCTAGATTCAGTTTGACTTGAGGTTTAGTAAATTGATGCTATTTGGTCTGTAATTTGCATCATAATTTGAATCCTTATTCCTTACTACTTAATTGTCTCTTTCCTGTTCTGCCTCTGAATAAATCAAAATCCTTCTACTTTATTCCCTTTGAGTTCAATCCCTACCTACTTATTCCAATACTGAGTTTGCCCCACATGGAATGTCTGTTGTTAAGTCCTAAATTGGAGTTTAGGAAGGATTTACTATTATATTGCTATAAGGAGCTCATTCTCACTGGGCATAGATGATGGACTCAGACTCCAAGTCCTGTTAGCCATGTCTGTATTTAAAGTAAGCCAAGGGACTGTGGTCAGCAGAGAAAATCTGAGCCTAGGAGGCTCACTTCTATGGGATGTTTAAAACAAACTTGTGTAGTGCCAGCCACATTTGCCATTAACCCAAGACTTGCCACTTTGATGGAAGAGAGGTGAGCCTGGCTTCAGAACTAAAGGAAGACATTTCTAGTGTGTCTGTTTCCATTTCTGCCGGTAATGTATTAATTTTTCCCTTCATGCAACTAGCTCAAATTGAATTAAATTAAAAGGACAAAGTTGCTGGGAAGGAATCTTTACCCTCCCTCCCATCCTTCCTTCCTTCCTTCCTTCCTTCCTTCCTTCCTTCCTTCCTTCCTTCCTTCCTTCCTTCCTTCTTTCCTTCCTTCCTCCCTTCCTTCCTCCCTTTTTCTTTCCCTCCTACCCTTCCTCTCTCCTTCCTTCCTTCCTTCCTTCCTTCCTTCCTTCCTTCCTTCCTTCCTTCCTTTTCTCTCTCTCTCTCTCTCTCTCTCTCTCTCTCTCTCTCTCTCTCTCCCTCCAAGGAAGCTAATTTCCCACCCTGGTAGGATGAGCAAATTGTAATGTCATAATTAGTTTACTATTCTTCAACAGTAAGTCATTATCATTATCGTAGCTACAATGGTCCCAACCCCCTTCCTCCAACCTATATGTACCAATTCCTGAGAGTCAACTTTTTTCTGTTTCCAAACTCCCAAAAAAGAATGGCTTCTCTATTGAAATATACAGACTTTTAAAGGGACAGTCAAGGGACACAAAACAATGTGGCGGGGGGCTGGAAGGGGTCCATGGGAGAATTGTATTTGCTAGTCTTTCTCTTCTGCACTGAACAGACTGCTTTCAGTTGCTTAAAATGGAGGGACATTGTTCTTCTGACCTTCCTGGATGTGACTGTCTCAACCTGTCTGTCCAATAGGAATATGATACAAACCACAAATGCAAGCCTTGTATCTAATTTTCCCTTTTCTAGTAGCCACTGTTAGAAAGTTCAAAGAAGAAACAGTGGAAATTAGTTTTGATAATATATTTTCTTTTACGCAGTTTGTCCAAAATATTAAAATTTCAACATTTAATCAATGTAAGAAATTATAACAAAATAGTTTACATTCTTTGAAATTGTGTTGTATATTACACTCACAGCATATCTCAGTTCAAACTAGCCACACTTCAAATGTTCAATAGCCACATATGACTAACGGATACTATATTAGACAACAGAATGCCTATGCTTTTCTTCTTTATCTAAGAGAGGTCCAAAATAATGATATCCTACATGAATTAAATGCTCTGTACTTTGCAAAATATTTCCAAATCTGTCACCTCATTTGTCACTCATGGTGTTAGCACCATGAGTTAGATTGGGTAAGGATAATTAATCCATTTCTTTATATGGGAAACTAAAATATAAAGAAATTTATTATCTGTGATCTTCCCAATGTCACACAACTATTTAGTACCCAAGAGCCAAAGTCTGGAAGGCAATCCTTGTGGTGTACCTGAGGCAGGGTGTGGAAGCTCCAGAATGGTGAAAAGAAGGGTCTCTGTTGGGTGTTTCTTGCTTCTCTGCTTTGTTCCATCTTCTCCCAACTCCAGGCATAGGATGTGGGGAGTAGGTGGTGGGACATTTCATCAATTCCCCTACTATCACACCAAAGGGAACTGGTACCCTTGGCAAAGCTATGTGAAAAGAACAACTTCCCCTCTCCCTTCCTCATTCTTATTCTTTCTAAAACCACAGCTTATATCTAGCTTAAATGGAAGAACTGCCCTATATCTATGGCAACTTTCTCATTGTCACAGAAGAGCCACTAATGAAATGGTTGAATGAAGCAGTATAATGGGGGACATTTAGTACCCCACATGGCATAGGATGCAATCATATTGACCTATCCCCTTGTAGCAACCTGCCACATCCTGGGATTTTGGTTTGATAATGTACCTTGTAGTACTAGGTGCTATGAAGAAAATAAATGATAAGACAAAGTCCCTGTCACTAAGCAATTTATAATTTATTTGGAGAGCCAGTAGTCATATAAATTTAACAAAATTTTTCTACAAATAATTAATTGTATAGTTATGTGCCAAGCAACTGTTCTAATTACTTTGCCTGTATTAATTATTTTAATCTTTACAACAACCTTATGAGAAAGGTACTATTATTCCCACTTTGAAGATAAAGAAACTAAGGCTTACAAAAGTTAAGTCACCTTCCCAGGTTCACACAGCTAGGAAGTGGTAGCACTAGGATTTGAACCAAGGCAATCTGGCTCCACAGTCCACAATTTAACTATTGTACTATGGTGCTAAATTTGAGTTAATGGCAATGGTTTATTTAAATGCCAAGTGAATGAGAAATACAGGAAGTATAATGGAAAAGAGAGCTCATCAGGGCCTTGGGTGCTAAAGGAAGGCTTCCTGAAAGAACTGGGGCTTTAAGGAGAGTTATATTTCTTTTTAAAAAATACTTTATTTTTCAGTTACTGTTGACATGCGATATTATATTGGTTTTTGGTGTACAACACAGTGACCACATACTTATAACCCTGACAAAACTTGTACCCATTTAACACTATACATAGTTATTACAATATTATTTACTATATTCCGTATGCTGTAATTTATACCCCATGACTATTTTGTGACTAACAACTTGTTCTTCTCAATCCCTTCAACTTTTTCATCCAGTCAACCAAACCCCTTCCCATCTGGCCACCACCAAAATGTCCTATTTCCATGAGTTTGTTTCTGTTTGGTTATTTATTTTTTTAGATTCCACATATAAGTGAAATCATATGGCATTTGTCTTTATCTGACTTATTTCACTTGGCATAATATTCTCTAGGTCCATCTATGTTGCTGAAGATGGCAAGATTTCATTTTTATTATGGCTCAGTCACATTCCATTGTATATATGCACCACTACTTCTTTATCCATTTACCTAGAGATGGACACTTAGCCTGCTTCCATATGTTGGCTATTGTAAATAATGTTATAATGAATATATGGTTGTATATGTCTTCTCAAATTAATGTTTTGGGTTTCTTTGTATAAATACCCAGAAGTGTAATTACTGGGTGCTTCTTAGTTTCTTGTTATGGCATTTGTTTTTAAAGTCTATTTTGTATGGTGTAACTACTGCTACCCCAGTTTTTTTTCAATTCATTTCCATTTTTGTGAAATATCATTCTTCATGCCTTTTCTTTCAGTCTTTGTATTTCTTTTGATTAGAAGTGAGTCTCTTATAGACAACATATTTAAGGGTTATGTTTTTTTTATCCATTCAGTCACCCTATATTTTTATTAGAGCATTTAATCCACTTATATTTAAAGTATTTGTTAATAGATATATAATTAGTGCTATTTTATTATATGTATTCCTTCTTCTTCTTCTTCTTCTTCTTCTTCTTCTTCTTCTTCTTCTTCTTCTTCTTCTTCTTCTTCTTCTTCTTCTCCTTCTTCTCCTTCTTCTCCTTCTTCTCCTTCTTCTCCTTCTTCTTCTTCTTCTTCTTCTTCTTCTTCTTCTTCTTCTTCTTCTTCTTCTTCTTCTTCTTCTTCTTTCTTCTTCTTCTTCTTCTTCTTCTTCTTCTTTCTTCTTCTTCTTCTTCTTCTTCTTCTTCTTCTTCTTCTTCTTCTTCTTCTTCTTCTTCTTCTTCTTCTTCTTCTCCTTCTTTTTAAATAAGCCTCTAATACTGATTTGGTGGTGATGAACTCCTTTAGCTTTGTCTTGTCTGGGAAGCTCTTTATCTGTCCTTCCATTATAAATGATAGCTTTGCTGGGTAGAATAATATTGGTTGTAGGTCCTTTCTTTTCATCACTTTGAATATTTCTTGACAATCCCTCTTGCAAAGTTTCTGTTGAGAAATCAACTGTATTATGGGATCTCCCTTGTAGGTAACGAACTGCTTTTCTTTTGCTGGTTTTAATACTCTCTCTTTGTTTTTAACCTTTGGAATTTTATGTATCTTTTTTATGATGTATCTTGGTGTGGGCCTCTTTGGGTTCATCGTATTTGAGACTCTCTGTACTTCCTGAACTTGTATGTCTATTTCCTTGGCCAGTTTAAGAAAGTTTTCCATCATATTTCTTTAATTAGGTTTTCAATTCCTTGTGCTCTCTCTTTTCTTTCTGGTACCCCTGTGATGCAAATGTTGATATGCTTGATGTTGTCCCAGAGGCCCCTTAAACTTTCTTCATTTATAAGGGGTTCCTTTTTTTTTCTTTTTGCTGTTCTAATTGGGTGTTTTCTGCTTCCTTCTCTTCCAAATTGCTGATTTTATCCTCTGCTTTATCTTCTCTACTGGTGATTGCCTGTAATGCATTCTTCATTTCAGTTAGTGTATTCTTCATTTCTGACTAGTTCTATTTTATGTTTTCTATCTCCATTTTATGTTTCCTATCTCTTTATAGAAGTTCTTACTGAGATTATTTAGCACCCTTATAACCAGTGTTTTGAACTCTGCATCTGGTAGATTGCTTATCTCCATTTTATTTAGTTCTTTTTCTGGAGTTTTATTTTGTTCTTTTATTTGGGACATCTCTTTGTCTTCTCATTTTGACTGCCTTTCTGTGTTTGGTTTTATGTATTAAAGTTGCTTTGGCTCCCAGTTTTGATAGAATGGTCTTATGTAGTAGGTATCCTGCAGGGCCCACTGGCACAACCTCATTGGTCACCTTTGCTGGGTGCTTCAGGTGTGTCTTTTCTGTGGATTGTTTATACCCTCCTGTTGTAGTTGAGCCTTGATTGCTGTTGGCACATCAATGGGAAGGATTGAGCCTAAGGCTGATTCGATGTGAGGACTGGCCATGACTATACTGGAGGAGCTGATGTGCAGAGGCTGACCCTACAGAGCAGGATTCACATTAGCAGGGCTCTGGTGCTCTTAGAGTGTGGCATTTGTGGAGGTGGTTGGGTGGTACTCTGGTGTGGTTTAAAGCTGACCAGTGGGTATGTCATTCTGGGGCCTCTTAGGAGGTGCAGACCAAAGTCAGTCACTACCAGTGTCCTGAATGGGATCACCTGATATAAGCTACAAAGTGATCTGCAGATGGTTGCCACTTGTGCTGGCTTTGGAGGTGCCTGGGAGAGGTAACCTGTGAATTGAGGCCAGCTGCCTTTAGTGCCCAGATTTAGGCTGTTTAGGAGAGATACAAGCATGCTGAGTCCAGACACTGCTTCTTTAGGGTTTGTGAACCTCTGAGAGATTTTGAGAAAGTCAACAGCAAGAGCCAAGACAGGCCATTTTTATGGAAAAGCCACTAGCAGCGGCTTGGGTGCATCCACACAGTGGGTGGAACAAGGTCTCAGGGAATCACCAGGAAGTCTGTTAGCCAAGTTTATGGAGACTCAGATATATTGCCTGCCTGAACTTGCAGGGAGTTGGGAGCTCAGCAAAACAAACAAACAAACAAACAAACAAACAAACAAACAAACAAAAAACCAATGGCTTCTGCCAGCACTTCTGTCTGGGAGAAAGCTGCCCCTCCGGCCCTCACTCTGAAACCAGACATTTAAATGTCTGGTGCCTTTTGAGCTGCCATCCTAGCACTGAGGCTCAGAGCAAGTAAATCCTAGTAGGTCTGTGCCTTTTAAGAGGAACACCTGGGACTCCAGAAGCCCTTCATCTCAGTCAGCCACAATTTCTGATGGTTTTTACATCCATAAGTTATGGGAACTTCTCTTCCCAGCTCTAGAATCCTGAGCTGGGAAAGCTGTTATGGGCCTGGGACCCCTCACTTCTCAGGGGGCTTCTGCAGCAGAGATATCCCTCCTGATTTTTAACTGCCACATGTGGGTGTAGGACCAACCTGTTCAGCATCTTTGCTTCTTCTACCAGTCTCCTCGTGGCTTCTTCTGCATATCCTTAGTTGTAGAATTTCTGTTCAGCTAGAATTCAGGTGGTATTGAATGATGGTTGTTGTGTAGCTTAGTTGTAATTTTGATGTAGTTGTGGGAGGAGACTAGTACAGCATTTACATACTCCACCATCTTGACTGGAACTCTGGGGAGTTATATTTCAACTGGAGGCCTGGTGCACGAAATTCGTGTCCCTCAGCCCAGACTGCACCCTCTCCAATCTGGGACCCCTGTAGGATTGGGCCTAAACCGGCAGTTGGACATCCCTCTCACAATCAGGGACTGCTGGCTCTTAACTGCTCACCTGCCTGATTGCCCCTTACTGCTTCTGCCTGCCAGCGTGATCACCCCCTAACCACTCCCCTGCCAGCCTGATTGATGCCTAACTGCTTCCCTGCTGACCCGATCACCCTTAACTGCTCTCCCCTGCCAGCCTGCCAGCCTGGTCACCCCTAACTGCCCTCTCCTGCAGGCTTGGTCACCCCCAACTGCCCTCCCCTGCAGACCTGGTCCCCCCCAACTACCTTCCCCTGCCAGTCTGGTTGCCCCTAACTTCCCTCCCCTGCAGGCATGGTCACCCCTATCTGCCCTCCCCTGCAGGCTTGTTCCCCTGCAACTACCCTCCCCTGCAGGCCTGGTCACCCCCAGTTGCCTTCCCCTTCAGGCCTGGTCACCCCCAACTGCCCTCCCATGCAGTCCTGGTCCCTCCAACTGCCCTCCCCTGCCAGCCCATTCAGCCCTAAATGCCCTCCCCTGCAGCCTGGTCCCCCCCAACTGCCCTCCCTCCCCTGCAGGCCATGTCACCCCCAACTGCCCTCCCCTGTAGGCTTGGTTGCCCCCAACTGCCCTCCCCTGATGGCCTGATCACCCACAACTGCCCTTCCCCTGCTGGCCATCTTGTGGTGGCCATCTTGTGACCACATGGGGGTGGCCATCTTGTGTGAGGGCATGGTGGGCAATTTGCATATTACTTCTTTATTATATAGGATTTGTAAGGAAATACATATTTCAGGCAGGGTGGGGAGACCAGAACATAGAATAGAGTTGGTGATGAATATAACATATCAGGGCTTAGGGAGTTGGCTGTTAAATCTACATTTCTGGCCCCTATCTTCCTTCTAGACATCTTTGTTATTAATGCTTAACCAACAATCCTGCTTATAGGAGCCAAATATAATGTGTCTTAAAATTAAACAGATTTATTCTCCTCAACTCCCTGTCTCACAATATATTCAATTATATTCTATTCTCCAGGTTCGGCACCTTGACGATACTTTGACTCTTCCCCCTCTTTAATTCTTCATGTCCACCATATACTGCTGCCATTGTTGTTGTTGAACCTTTGAAACATCTCCACATTACTCACACAGAAGTTCCTTCCTTTCCCTAATCATCTGATACCTGGATTATTTCATAGACTCCTAAGTAGTACCTCTGTTTCAAACATCTGTTCTGGTGCCACCACATTGCTTGTCCTAAAACTCCATTTCCATTGTGTTACTTATCTGCTACAAAACCTTCAATGGTTCCACACTGCACTCATTGACACCCTTTCCCACTATGGTATTGCTGAGAGAGTAAAAAGAGAGACAAACAGAGGGCCAAGGGCTGTGTTTGAGGGAGGACAACAATAAAATGCAAAACCAGAAGTAATAGTCTTCACTGAGAAAAATGTCAGTCCTCTAATGCCTGACTGCTAGCCAATGAGTTGAGTCTTCAGCCAGTATAGGTGGATATATCATCCATAGTGGAAGGGGATTTCCTAACTCAGTGCCGATCTTTTGTACAGTTACTCAATTCCTTCCATTTCTAGTAGTGGCCTTAGTAATATCAATTGAGGATGTCATTATTGAAGCCTTCCTTTATACTAACACACTTGGTCAAGCATTATATGTATAGTCAGTCATGTAATTCTCAAAAAAAAAAACACCACACAATAATTCAGATCACATTATTTTTTATTCAAATGTTACAAATGTGGAAACAGACTCTCAGAGGTTACGTTCTACTCAAGAATACAGGTCTAGAAAATGGTTAAGCCAGGATTTAAAAAATTGACTGATTCGAAAGTATGTGATCTTTCCATAAATTAAGAGCAGTGCAGTTTGTTCTGGTTCCTGCTGCATAAAACCAGTAGTGAGCAGGCTTGCTTCACCAGAAACATGTTCTCAGCAGAACCACCTTCAAAAGGAAATAAATTTGAGCATTTATTCTGAGAAAACAACTTTTCTCCCTCCTTTCTACCCCCATCAGAAAGATGTGAGAAAGCAATCCTGGACTTTGCCCAGCCTTCTTACAATGGCTCTCTTCTTGAGGGAAAATGGTATATGTTAAATTGCTGGAATGGGTAGATATATTAGTTTTGCAACAGGGAAGACTCTGACTTTTCTCCCTTATTGAAAGAATTCACAACTCTATGAACTCCAAAAACTCTGTCAAGAATATATTTAACATTCAAGTTACAGTATCTCACAGACTATGATTGAATTTGGCCTGAGAAACAGCCATATGATCAAATTAGTGAAGAACTGTCCCTGAGCCCTCAATTCTTGATTCCTTAATTTATGGATATTTGGAGTTTTTCCACTGAGGAGAAACAAGTAGCCAAACCAATATAAACATCCCACCCAACAGCTCTTTGGATTGAATGTGTGAAAACCACAGGCTCTGTCTTGGCCTTGTTCTGAAGTAAGTTGAAACCACCTTGGTTCTACTTGTTTGGTTTTCCAGAAAAAAACTCCTTGTGTATGTAGGGAGAGTACAGGGTATCTTTAGACTGGAATGAAGGAACACTGAGAGCATCTCAATATGAGAAAAACTGAGGAAGTAGATGAACTATGTATTGAGATCTCCCTCTACAAGGCATTAGGGAATTAGAGGAGACAAGACAGAGAACCAATCACTAAAAGGTCACAATGAGAGGTATGTGAGGTACTAACCATAAGGGAATTTTGAAATGAATCTATGAGCAAATCCCTCAAATCACCATCCATTGAAAAGAAGTGTCTTATACCATTTAAGCAAGTCCTACTCTCTCTGAGCCTCTATATCCTTATGATTAAATGGATACCAACATATACTAGTTCTTGTATATGTGGTAAATGTTTCAAAAACAATTGTCAAAAAACAACTGTAATGATCAAGACAGCTCTGAAATTATTTTCATGGCTTTTCTTAGTAGACTGGACTTGCTTTCAGTGAACAATATTTCAAAATAGACATAAAACCAAAACCAGTGTGCTTGATATTGAGTTGAGTTCAAGTGTTAGGATTAAAATGGGAGGGAAAGCCAGAGCTAAGTGAATGGGCATTAAATCACTTTGGTCTCCAGTCAACAATTGGGTGTTAAGTAGATATCAAGCTAGCCCTTTCCTTCCAATGTCATTCTAGCCATGTGACTATGAAGCCAGAAAGTATAATGACCTTTCTAACTTGTTGCCCAGAGGGTTTTTTAATCACCATACCTGGGGCTACTTACATCCACTTTATACACAGTTCATCTTAATTTCTAGGAATCAGTCCAGCCTCCAGACAATGGAATCCATAGTCTAGAAAATCAGTATCAACTCTGCCTGGCTGGTGACTACACTTTGTCATTGGCCTCTCATGTAATAAACTGGACTCTGTCCTTGTTATGTGGAAACTGACTTCCCCCACCTATTCTTCATTCTTGGGAATCCATCTTCCCCATACATTTAAATTCCTATAAATTTAGGTAAATCAGACCAGTTGTCTATGCTTCTACTATTCCATTCTGATGGAGCCAAGAATTTAAAGATGAGCACTGGGTCAAAGGCATACATAATCATTCAGAGAATCTAGTGAATCAAGACTGTGCTAGGCCAAGCTTGGCAAATGTGTTGTATAGCTGAGGAGTGCAAGCTGAGGGGAGTGACAGACATGGAACAGATACCATCTTCCCAGAGAGATGTGTGGCATAAGGGTAGTTACATGCCGTTATGGTATCTCTGTCTGCTATTGTTTCCTAATATTGTCTATGGCCCCCAGTCAGTTTGATGACTCACAGATTTTGCTGATCACTTTCTAATGTCAACTAGATTAAGCAGGATAAAAGCCAAAATGATATGTGTAAGTTATGGTGTTTACTTTCACCCTTTCCTGTTCCTCTTTTCTCTGCCACAAATTTTCACCCTCCTTTCTACCCCCCAGCAGAAAGTTGTCATAGGAAGGACTCCCAGAAGAAATTCATTTTAAAATGGAAGAGTAATGTAGAAGAAAAAACCTGAAAACAAACAAAAAAACACATAGGCGTTTGACTCAGAGAAACCCACCTTCAAATTCTGACTTTGCTACCCCTGAACTGGAAGAAGCTTGTTTTCCCAACAAAAATAAGAATATGACTGACTTCCAGTCAAGAGAGCAGATAGGTAAACATGGTACTCACACCCACAATCACATCAAAATTATAACTAAACCTCAGAACAACCATCATTTAAAACCACCTGAAATCTATCTGAACAGAAGTCCTATAACTAAGGATATAAACAAGCCATGATGAACCCAGCAGTTGTGGCTCAGTGGTTGAGCGTCAACCCAGGAACCAAGAGGTCACAGGTTTAATTCCCAATCAGGGCAAATGCCTGGGTTGGGCCCCTGCATAACAGCTCCTCTGCTGTGGGGCAGCCAGTTATCAAATCTGATGGGCCTGTGAGTAAGTTCATCCTATTCATGTGAGAACAGCAGTCAAGACTAAACTATAACAGGAGGGTACACACAGACCACAAGGAGTTGTACTTAAAGCACCCAGATTGAGTGAATGGGGACGCTTGGCCCTACAGGAATATTACATAAGGCCAATCTATAAAGACTGGGAGATGTAGCAGCTCCACCTAATTAATTGAAATATGCAAAGGGAGGCAGCCAAAATCAGGAGACAAAGAAACATATCCCAAATGAAAGAACTGTATAAAACTCCAGAAAAAGAATTAAACAAAATGAAGACAATCTACTAGATGCAGAATTCTAAACACTGGTTATAAGGATGTTCAATGATCTCAGTGAGAACTTCAGTAAAGAGGTAGGAAACATAAAAATTGAGATAGGAAACATAAAAAAGAACTAGTCAGAAATGAAGAATACACTAACTGATTACATTACAGGTAATCACCAGTAGAGAAGATGAAGCAGAGGAAAAAAATCAGCAATTGGAAGAGAAGGAAGCAGAAACAGCCAAATGAAAAAAGAATTTTACAAATGAGGATAGTTTAAGGAGTCACAGTGTACCAACATTAGAATTATGGAGGTGCCAGATGAAGAAGAAAGAGAACAAGAAATTGAAAACCTATTTTAAAAAATAATAGTGGAAAATTTCTCTAACATGATATAGGAAATAGACATTGAAGTCCAGGAAGCACAGATGCACCCAAAGAGGTCACACTAAGACACATAATAATTAAAATGCCAAAGGATTAAGGCAATGATAGAATCTTAAAAGCAACAAGAGAAAAGCAGTTAGTTACCTACAAGGGAGATCCCATAATACTGTCAGCTTATTTCTCAACAGAAACTTTGCAGGCCAGAAGGGAATGGCAAGAAATATTCAAAGTGATGAAAAGTAAGGATCTGCGACCAAGATTACTCTTCTCAGCAAAGCTATCATTTAGAATGGAACGTCAGATAAAGAGCTTCCCAGATAAGAAAAGTTAAAGCAGTTCATTACCACCAAACCAGTATTACAAGAAATGTTAAAGTGTCTTCCTTAAGAAGAAAAACAAACAAAGGTCAAAATATGATTAATACAATTGCAATAAATTACATTTTATCAACAATTACTTTAAATACAAAAGGATTAAATGCTTCAGTCAAAAGACATATGTACAAGAAATCTACAAGAAAACAGAACCCTTACATATACCGTCTATAAGAGACTGACTTCAGATAGAAAGACACACAGAATGAAAGTAAAGGGATGGAAAAAGATATTTCATGAAAATGGAGACAAGCAAACAAAAAGGCTGAGTTGCAATACTTATACCAGACAAAATAGACTTTAAAACAAATGCCACAACAAGAGACTAAGTAGATCCAGCAATTCCACTTCTGGGTATTTATTCAAAGAAACCCAAAACACTAACTTGAAAAGACATAAGCATCCATATATTCATTGCAACATTATTTACAACTAGAGGCCTGATGCACAAAATTCGTGCAAGCACCTTGGTCCTCGGAGCCCTGGCTTCATCTGGAAGGTCGTCCGGAAGGACATTGGGAAGGTCATTCAGCTGTCCGGTCTAATTAGCATATTACTCTTTTATTATTATAGATTGCCAAGGTATAGAAGCAACCTAAGTGTCCATCAAGAAATGAATGGATAAAGAAGTGGTGCATATATACAATGGCATATTAAATGGTTATTAAAAGGAATAAAATCTTGCCATCTGTAACAACATGGATGGGCCTAGATGGTATTATGTTAAGTGAAATAAGTCAAAGAAAGACAAATGCCAGATGATTTCACTTATATTTCACTTAAAACAAAATAAATGAACAAGCAGAACAGAAACAGTCCCATAGATACAGAGAATATTTTAAGGTTGCCAGATGGGAGGAAGGTTGGGGGACTAGGTGAAAAAGGTGAAAGGATTAAGAAGTACAAATCTGGTAGTTATAGAATAGTTATGGGGATATGAAATACACCATAGGGAATATAGTCAATAAGATTGTAATAACTGTTTATGGTGTCAGGTGAGTGCTAGATTTACTGGAGCAATCACTTTATAAGTTATATAAATGTCTAATTGCTATGTTATACACCTGAAAGTAATATAATATTGTATGTTAACTGTAATTGAAAAATTAAAAAATTATTAAAAATTAAAATTGTTGAACTATTTCTAAAAAAATAAGAAAAAAACTAGCTAAATGTGGCTCTGAGAGAGAGGGGGGATGGAAAATAGAGATAAAAACTGGTAAACAGAGAACAAGACAGACACTCATACTATAGACATTCAGTAAACATTAATTATTATCCTGGTTTTTATTGGTAAGATTGATAATATGGCTTAGGATTGAAAAGTTCCTGATGTTGTAGAGGGGGACATTTTTAAACAAAGTACCTTGTTGTAGAGGAGGAAAAATTTTTAACGGTACAATGAGAAGAAAGGAGTGAAAGAATTTGGACTATAAGTAAATAAAAGGTGACAACAGTGAAACAATGCTGTGGTTCTAATGAGAGAGAGAGACAATTAAAAGAGGGCAAAGACTTCCCAAATGCATTTCTAACTGCAGCTGAGAAATAGAATCTCAGAGACAAGAGTGAAGGATTTTAGTAAAAAATAATAAAGGAAAACGAGGGATATCATACGGTCGTATTATTTTCAGCCACTCTCAAAATGAACTGTGACAGGCTTTCATTTGGATTTGCCCATTTAGGACCATGTGCAGTTTTGCAGACCACATATATGTTTTTTCCCTGCTAGTTCTTTTACTTGACATTTATATGAACTGGCTTCAGAATCTATATCAAATGACATTCTCCCAGATTTTTCACATGAAACCCATAGAAGAAATGCACATATGAATATATTTTACCTACTTTGTAAATGTAGGCATTCCTTCAACTGATGCATGTCTACATTTTCTCATTTCTCTAATGTCCATGTTTGGGTTTCATTCCGTCAGGAAATATGAGAAAGTATCTTCATTTTTCAGCAGTGTAGTGAGTGGCAGTTAAATGACTAAAAACTGATTTCCACAATGATTGTTGAGTGTTGATGACAAAATGAAGTCCTCTGTAGCTAGCTTAAGATTGTCTAGCTTGGGTTGGTGGTGACAGGGAGACATATATGAACATATAGATGGAATATGTATTACCCCTAATATTTTAGGATGAGAGAGTTTCAGAAGATACTGAAAAAAATAATTAGAAGTTGCAAAAGAACCTGTGTGTGCAGCTCTATGGCCAATAGGTGAAAAAAGACTCACATGTAGACGTACTGTGGTTAATAATTTTCTACATTTTGGTAAGATTGGTAAGCTCATTGTCAGCTAGATAAGAATGGAAGGGGTGGGGAGAGACAGCTTTCACTTTGTAGAATGGCTGACAAATGCTGGGAAACTAGAATCTGTTGTTGCCAAAGGATACAGCAATCATGTGAAACAAAATGTCAGAACTTACCTAGGGATGCTTACATCTGTTAGACTTCCTGGCTGATGTCTGGGCTTATTGGGGGGACTTTGATTATGTCTGCTCAGATCTCCAAGATTGCTCTCCCTCTTGAATACTAGGGGCCAGGTTCTGCTGGGGAGGCCCTCATACAGTGTAGTAACTCCTTCCTTTTCCTGAAGAGTAACTGATTACTTTGCCTCTCTGTGGCTCCACAAAGAATGTGTTGTCCCTCTGTGGCTTCTTGAGAATATTATTCTAATAAGGTGGTCAGAAAAAGCCAAGAATCATGTGATCTCACTCATATGTAGGATATAAAAATGAAACTCATGGACACAAACAACAATATGGTGATTACCAAAGGGAAGATGGTAGAGGGTAGTAAAGGGTAAAGAGGGAAAACTATATGGTGATCGAATGATTTGACTTTGGGAGGTGGGCACATAATGCAATACAATATGCACATCATGTATCATAGAAATGTATACTTGAAACCTATATGACCCTATTAACCAAGGTTACCTCAATAAATTTAATTTAAAATATGAAAAAAAGTTCATTAGATATTTATTGAGCATCTACTCTGTGCCAGGCATTATTCCAGTAACTGGGATGCAACATTAAACAAAATAGAGAAAACCCTTTGCTCTCTTGGCACATACATTATTTTGGGAATCAAATATCCTCAATAGACCTTTGTACTTGTTATTCTGGTGGCCATGTTAGGCTTATCTCATAGAGGATGATGACTGAAGTGCCTCCTTTATT
The DNA here is from genome assembly GCA_025583905.1 of Ia io. NCBI lineage: Eukaryota > Metazoa > Chordata > Mammalia > Chiroptera > Vespertilionidae > Ia > Ia io. Next base: position 89,534,934 of record JAJQQW010000001.1, on the reverse strand, counting down.
CACCAGAAAGCCTAGTACCCTGACTAAACTTAGCTCCCCCAGTCTCTGTGCTGTTTGGCATGGGTCATGTTCTTCTTCGGGTGGCTTATACGGTATGTGCACATAATATTGTAAGCTTGCCTGGCCTATATGTCTCTATCTTCCATCATATACTTTCTCTCCCTCTCCAGTGCTTTAATTTAAGCCATCATTGACTCTCACTTGGACTACTGCATTGTCTTCTAACCCATCTCTGCTTCTACCTTTTCCTTATCCTACCCCACCCCATCCAAGTCTTACCACAGCAACTGGAGTAATAGTTTTAAAATGCAAATGTGATGGTATCACTCCCAGATTTCTTTTACAAATCAAACTAAAAATGAAAAATGAAACATCACAAAGAGCCCCCAGGCTTTGGCTTTTGTCCTCCCCCCAGTCTTATTTCTTAGAACTCACTGCTGGCACCCTATGACTCGGCCATTTTGAGCTATTTGCTCTTCTGTAAACATTCTGTATTCATTTACAGCTGCATATCTATGGCCCTATTAGTGCAATTCTAAAGTCTAGAATACCATTTTTACCCTCTCTGTCTAACTAGCTCCAATTCATTATTTTTATGACTTCATTGAGATACCCTTCACGAGCAAACAATTTACTCATTTAAAATGTACAATTCAATGGTTTTTTGTTCAGCCACAGAGTTGTGCAACAACCACTATTTAATGTCAGGACATCTTTATCCCCCTAAAAGAAACTCTGTACCTATTAGCAGACACTCTCCCTTTTCCCCCAGCTCCTCCTTCCCACACCCATCCTAGACAGCCCCTGGCAACCATTAATCTACTTTCTGTCTGTATAAATTTGTCTATTCCATAGTCATTTTCAAGACTTTTTCTGGTGTTGTCTCCTCTTGTTTGCCTCCCAGTTCCCTGATTTCAGTCTCTCCTCTGGGCTCCATAATACCCCTTACATGGCTTTGTCATAGCACTTAGCCTGCTGTATTCTTTCCTGTGTCCACACAGGAAATGACTCATCTCTGAAACTCTGATGTATAGTACTTGGTCTGGCTTAGAGAAAGTACCCTGTAACCACTGGATAAATGAATGAATTATTTCCAGGAAGCTCATACAGGGAGAAAGGTCTCTCAGAGAGTGGGTGAGAGATGAGTGAATACACAGGCAAAGCCAGATAGCGGATATCTAAGTGCCTACTTTCCAGCCCACTTGCACTTGGACAAATGCAGCAACCACCACACCGATGTCCATTTCCTCTCTATAGCTGGTATTCAGGTTGCAGAATCTAGGGAAACATTACCATAAGTGGTGCAGAGGAAGTATATCCTCAGGAACTGTTTATGATACAATAGTTTATGCTTTACCTGTGGGACTAATAACAACACTCTCAGGCCATTGTCCTGCTTAACTTGTTGGATTTTTTATTTTCTCTCTCTCTCTCTCTCTCTCTCTCTCTCTCTCTCTCTCTCTCTCTCCCTCTCTCTCCCTCCCTCCCTTCTTCCCTCCCTCTCTTCCCCCACTCCTGCCTTCCCTTCTTTCTCTCCTCCTCCATCCCTCTTATTCCACCCTCACACCATTGGAATATTTGCCTTTATATTTGTAAAGCACATTTCAGAATATATCTGATTAATAACATAAGTACTTACATTTTAAAAAACATATCTTAGCATGAGCTATCTGAATAGGAATCCACTTTGAAAGCTGTTTAATTGTTCTAGTCAATGCACTACATTTCTTTTTACTAGATTGGATTTTTGAAAAGCTAATTAGCAGAGGAACATATAATAATTGCAAACATAATGGAATACAAAGATTTTAAATACTAAATAATCTCAATTTTAGCATTTTATTGACTAGAGACAGATTGGGGTGCACTCTGACTTTGGCCACCATTGTCTGCCTTTCTCTATTTCTGTCTCTATTTCAAGTTCCCCATTCTTCTCTTCTCCAAATCTCTACCCTATTTCCCCTCTCCTCCATTCATTATCTCTTTCTCTCACTCTTTTTTATTCTTTCCTCCACCCATTTTGCTGTATGAGCCTTTTTTATGATATATATATATATATATATATATATATATATATATATATATATATATAGATAGATAGATAGATTTCAGAGAGGAAGGGAGAGGGAAAAAGAGATAGAAACATCAATGATGAGAGAGAATCATTGATTGGCTGCCTCCTGCATGCCCCCCCCCCCAGCCCCAGTGGGGATCGATCACGCAACCCGGGCATGTGCCCTTGACTGGAATCAAACCCGAGACCCTTCAGTCCGCAGGCTGACGCTCCATCCACCGAGCCAAACCAGCTAGGGCTCTACTTCACTTTTTAATTCTTCTTCCTGACTAGTCCCTTTTCTCTTTCGTTCCTTTTGTTCTTTTTGCTCAGGATGAGGTAGGGAAGAGTGTGTGGGGAGGGGAGAGGATAGGTTGAGCAGGAAAAGAGAGAGTGGAGAGACATTGACAATGGGGCTGTCCTGAACCTGCCACATCATCTGCTACCAAAAGGGATGTGCCTTGGTTCGAACCACCCATATTTCCTCTCCTTTAAGCTAAGGCACAAAATTTCTTTGTGCATCACTTTTTTATCACTTACAAAATTGAAGCAAAATAATATGTTCCCAGACTACCTCACAGAAATGTTGTTAAGATCAAACTTTGTAATGAATATGAAAAAGGTTTGAAAAGAACCAGACTCTGTAATTGGAAGCACTCAAGGGAAAGGGTGGGAGGATTGCTGCCTTGCACTGCTCAGGGATCTGATTAATGTGAGGACTGCACTTCTTGTCTTTCTGAGGAATGTGTTTCTTTTCACCTTTGTCCTACTCATCAAATTATTTGTTTGTATGTGTGCCTTGTTTGAATGTCCTTAGTATCTGCAGAGGGGAAGGATAACTTGTTCCTTTGTATGCTGTTGATTTTTATCCATTCCTTTTCTCTTGCCTTGGGCTAGCAAATGGAACCTCCAGCAGCCAGCTCTCTACCCCCAAGTCTAAGCAGTCTCCCATCTCTACACCTACCAGTCCTGGCAGCCTCCGGAAGCACAAGGTATTATGTCTCTTATACCTTACTAAACCCCTTTACACTTGGACTTTTTTGATTGGCTTGGTTATGGTTTTCTTTTCCATCAGCTTCAATAGCACATCAAGGCTAGAATTTCTTTTCATCTGGTCTATTAGTGTGAAGCCCTGGGAATCACAGCAGGGGTCTAACTTCCATTCACTTTTATGTATTCCTCTGACCCCTGGTTTATTTAATACTGATTACATTTACCCAAAAGGTAGAGGTACAGAGGTCCCAACTATGCATTCTGAGCTAATGGTGTCACCAAATAACTGACTCAGGGGATGGGTTGAGCACTTGTCTGTCCAATTCAGAGGCATAGTAAAGAGGGCCTTAAAGGCAACTTATGTTTCATAGGCACCAGTCAATAAAAGTGACATAAATATAGCACTCAAAGAAAGTTATCACTGAGTTAGTTCCTTTAGATTTGCTGGACCTCAAAATATGAACAGATCCTAGTTTCACTATGTATTTGCAGACAGATTCTGATGCAGCATTGGAAGAGAGGGCACATGTATACTGCATTGGTCCTAGGCATCATGTGCACTTCTAAGTCATCTCAAATAAATATACCATTAAAATAATAGAAGTGTATAGATTATCTAGCTCCACTTCTAAAATAGATTCATATCCAGAAATCTCCTCTGTATAGAAAATATGGAGTGGTTACTGCCTTGTACCTCATCTCTGAGGTGATGTAAATGTGGTTTCTGCTCTGATTACCACATTCTAGAGCTGTGTTCTCTATGATTCTCTTGTATTCTGCCTGTTCACAAAACTAGGTGTGAGATGGGAAAAGGCAAAATTCACCAATGTGGCCAACTGCATCACAGAACCGTAGATGGTCAAAGCTGGAGATCTTAGATGGAATTAAACTAGTTTCATTTGATTCTCTCTGTGATCTTGTGAGGTTAATATTTTATAGAGGAGAACATTGCAACCTAACAAGGTTAAGCTACTTAGTGCAGTAACATTACTAGGTAGTAGCAGACAGAGGACTGGTACCCAGATTATTTCCAGTAGTATGGCTGGAGTCAGTTTGTACAAGATCGAGACCTGACTGTACATTGCTTCCCAACTCTGTGTTTAGTGACATTGTGTTGGTAACTAGAGCACAGGTGTTGTAGGAAGACTTACACCATGGAAATCAGCAAAGACTACAAATCAAGGTTGTTTTGTTCCTACATAAAGTTAGTGGTTAAAGATTTAACAGTACACCACTACCTGACATCCGTTTTCATTTCCTTTTCTCTGCATTTGGGTTTTAATTTCCTGATTAATCTGACCATTACCTGCTCCATCATTCCTAATGTCTGTTGCATTCCTTGAGTGACCCTTTTAACCTATGATATTGACCCTGACCAGAGCCTTCTGATTGTCCTGCTGAGCTATTTGGTTTCCCCAAAGGAGGAGATGCTTAACTGTTTATGTAGCCAACATTACCCAGAGATTGTGAGATGAATGAAAATTACTTTTGCAGTGAGCTTTCAGTTATTCTTTTGTGCAGCAAAGTTTGTTAATGTGGATAGTCCAAGATGGGGAGTAGCCTAATCCTACTTTTCCACTCTCCACACAGAAACTCCTATATGCTGCATTACTTATTACTGTATATTTGCCCTATGCATTTCTGCCCTTACATTTTCCCTGAGAAGTGTGACCTACCCCAGCACCTTATATTAGTACCTACCCCAAATAGCTGGGAGAAACATGGGAATATATTTGATCTGCACTCGTGAGTCATTCAGCTTTTCATTTGACATGTTCAGTGCATTTAGGCTGAAGATCTATTATTCATAAGCCCATTGAGGTGAGTGATGGCATTGTTAAACCATTTCTCCTTGTTGGGTTTGCAAGGCTTGCTTATTTATTTATTTATTTAGCAGTCAATTCTAAATCTAATTTAACCACTGAAGAACTAGAACAAGCTATAGGTGACAACATTGTCAGACCTTAACTGTTTTCTTAACTGTGAAATATTCAGTGTGTCATTTTATTTTATTTTTATTGTATTATTATTTTTAAAATATATTTTATTGATGTTTTTACAGAGAGGAAGGGAGAGGGATAGAGAGCCAGAAACATCGATGAGAGAGAAACATCGATCAGCTGCCTCCTGCACAGCCCCTAATGGGGATGTGCCTGCAACCAAGGTACATGCCCCAGACCGGAATCGAACCTGGGACCCTTGAGTCCGCAGGCCGATGCTCTATCCACTGAGCCAAACCGGTTCTGGCTGTCATTTTATTTTTAAAATAACTCTTTTAATGACAGGTAGGCAAACCAACATTAGTACTGAATTATATAATTTTTAGAGCAAACTTTTAAAAATTATATTTTGGTTTAATTCTAAGTCATTTTTAAGCTTTTCACTTTGATATCATTTCATACTTGCAGAAGTTGCAAAATAATAAAGAACTTCTGTATAGTCTTTACACAGATTGACCAGTTGTTTATATTTTGCCCCATTGACTTTATTTTTTGTCCTCTCTCTCTCTCTCTCTCTCTCTCTCTCTCTGTCTCTCTCTCTCTCTCTCCACACACACACACTTTACTATTTTTTAGCTATCAAAATCAGGAAATTTGCTCTGCTGTGATACTATCATCTACAGTCCATATTTGAATTTTATCAAGTGCCCTAGTAACATTCTTTTTCTGGCCAGGATCCAATCCAGGATGACACAGTGCCTTCATTTGCCATGTCTCTTTAGTATTCTTTAATCTAGTACTGTTCTTGAGTCTTTTTTGAATCTTTTAGGACACTATATTGTACAAATGAAGAGTATAGGCCCGTTATGTAGTGGAATGTTTTTTAAATTTAGGTTTGTCTATTGATTTCTTGTTATTAAATTCAGATTATGCACTTGGAGCAGAAACATCATAGAAGTGATTCTGTGCCTCTCTTGGTGCATCCTATCAGGAAGCAATGATAGAAAGTGAGCTGGTTTTCCTAAATAAGTTAAAAAGTGTCTTGTGACCTTGGCTCAGCCCCACTGGGGCTCTAGTCTCAACTTATTGCTCCTCCTTTAACACAGCTACCTGAACCTTAGCACCATTAAGGTCTTTGGACAGTGGACATAAGCCGGTCTCATCTGAATGTCCATCCAAGTGAACCTGAAAGGTGTGAGTTATGGTGGAGACAGGAAGCAGGTGGCTAAGGCCATGACTTTCCTCCTGCGCAATTGGAAAGAAACTTGAAGTCCCAGCATCCCTTTGGTAACTTTTGATGGCCGTGGCAGGGCCCAAAGCTGTAATCAGCCTCTTGGCTTCCCCTCTTAAGCAGCTCATGGAGAATCCTCTTTAATGCAGCTGTGATGGGGTTAGCCAAAGTCCGCATACTCAAGTACTACAATATGGACACAAAGTAAATCCTTGTATAGTTAATGAGCACAACATTTTGCATTTCTATACTGCTTAATCTTTTTGCATAGCCATTTTCTCACTTACCTTTGTGATAACCCTGTGAAAAAGATAGGGCAGGTAGCATTTCCATTTTATAGGTGAGGAAAAGGAAGGACTGGGGTTAAAGACAGCTCTAGTATGATTCAACAATTGGGAGAAGGTAACATATTAAAGATGTACAAAAAGCTTAGAAACATAAGAAACATTTTTTATTTATTTTTATATTTTTTCCAGATTAGTGATGGTACTCATATTTTGCTTGCAAAGTTGCCTGGAGATTGGAGGAAAATGTATTTGACATATTATCTGAAAATGTAACTAATATTACTTAAATATACATTTTCTTCTGTGCTTCCAGACTTTTTTTTTTTTTTTTGTCATCCTGTAAGTGCTTGGAGAGATAGTTGGATGAGTAAAGCAGGATCCTGACCCTTAAATCACAGACATGACTCTAAGTGGATTTTGGTAGTGTAATCAAGAGGGAACAAAAGGACTACAGGAGCACAAAAGAAGATGGGAGACAAGGAAAGCTTTATAGACTAGGTGACATTTAAGTGGGCCCTTGAAGCCTGGGTAGGCTTTTGATAACTGGTGTAGCGAACAGGGAGTTTCAGCTTTAAAAAAATTTACTCACATGTGGAATTTAATGAACAAACTGAACTACCAAGCAAAATAGAGACAGACTCATAGATGGAGAGCAGGCAGACAACACTGGTGGGGCAGCCAAGGGGGAGAAGGGGGAGGGTAGATTGAGCAAAAAAGAAAAAAAAGAGAGCGAACTCATGGACAACAGTGTGGTGATTGAAGTGGGGAGGTGTTGGGGGAGGTGGAAGAGGGCAGAGAGGGGATAAATGGTGATGGAAAAAATAAAAAATAAAATGTTTTTAAAAATCAGCAAAAACAAAGCCAAACCATAAGAAAAATGCAGAGCACATTTGGGGAAAAGCAAACCCAAACTAGAAGCCAGGTTTCTCAAAATTCCTCTCTGACTTTCCTTGGACTATAAGCTTATTGGACCAGAGACCAAGATTTTGTTTCCTCTAATGCAAAAACACGGCCAGCACAGCTGTGTGTGTCACAAACATTTTCTTCTGCGGAGCTCCAAGGGACTAAGCAAATGAATTTCAGGTGCAAATTCTGTGTACTGTTAAGCAGTGTGTGTATTTCTGTATCTTTACATATCAACCAACAAAAACAGAATGTTGAGATAATTCTTTGTCCTGAACATTGTGTTATCCACACAAGGTAATATATTTTGAATATTAAATAAATTGATGGAGGACAGACGTTCACACTTAGGCCCAGTCATATGGATTCTTTCCATAGCCTGTATCTAACTGTACCCATTCCAAGACAGAGCAGCTGCTAGTGGAGTCTCCTCAAGTTTCTACCCTGAGGCCTGTTCCCCTGTCCTCTGAGATAAGAGTCTGGAACAATCTTCTCGTAATTATTTCCACTAGCCAACCAACAACACTGAAGGATCTGTTACATGAACAATTAAGAGCAGGGGTGACTGCTGAAGCCCAGTGGTTCAGAGTGGTGGAACTCAATGATGGCGGTCTCCATAATGAAAAGGCCCTTTTGCACTGCTTAAAAAATAAATATCCAGGGAGTTCACTAATGTGGCAGTGTCTAATTTTCTTTGCTTTGGTATAAAGAAAAAAAATGCAATGATCTGAATTACATTTTATAGATTTTTGTAACTAGAAGGAACCCTGAAGATCTTATACTCCTCATATTCCATGATTTTTAGATATAAGAACAAAGGCTGTCAAAGGAGGGGAGTTAAAAGGCAAAGCTAGGCCTAGAACTTAGATCTCCTGATTCTTAATCCTGAGCTCCTTCTACTACAGTGGACTTGCATTCTGTGTAAATTTAACTTGTGGAATTCATCAATAGTCACAATGTAGTCATTAAAAAAACTACTATAAAACTGTCTCATATTTGTACACATAATTACATGCTGAATATTACTATATGCATTATACATGCATATTGCTGTATAGGGTTTCATACTTAAGAATCACATAAATAGTATTTAGTTGTCAATGTGAGATTTTCAAAGGTACTATTTTTTTTTAAATAAGAGCTTATTGAGATATAATTCACATACTATAAGTTACACCTTTTAAAATTGTACAGTTTAATGTTTTTTAGTAAATCCCACAGTTGTGCAGGAATATGTTCATCACCCCCAAAAGAAGCACTATGCCCCTGAGCAGTCACAGGTCTTTTCTCCTCTACCCATGCCCTGGATGCCACTGATCTACTACTCTCTGTTTTCTATGAGCTAGCATATACGGAACATCTCATATAAATTTTTCTCTGGGTACTGCTTTAGCTGGATCCCATAACTTTTGCTATATTATTTATTTCATTTTTATTTATTGAATATTTTGTAGTTTCCCTTATAATTTCTCCTTTGACTCATTAGCTATTTAGCAATGTGTTGTTTAATTTTCACTTATTTGTGAATTTCCCAAATATCTTTGTTTTGCTTTCTAATTTAGTTCTACTGTAGTCAAAGAACACATTTTACATGATTTTAGTACTTTTAGATTTATTGAGACTTGTTTTATGACCTAACATATAATCTATACTGCAGAATGTTCCATGAGCACTTGAGGAGAATGTGTATTCTATGGTTGTTGGATGGAATATTCTAGAGATGTATAATTGTTTGTAGTGTTGTTCAAGTCTCTTTTCTTGTTGGTCTTCTGCCTAGTGATTCTATCCATTATTGAAGGTCTGGGGTATCGAAGTCTTCAACTATTATAATTGAATTCTTTATTTTTTCCCTTCAATTCAGTCATTTTTTTCTTCATGTATTTGGGTGTTCTGCTGTTAAAGTGTATATATACAAGGGTATCTCAAAAATGTAAACATACTTTAATAGTGCGGAGCTCAATTGATGTTTCTTTTCAGATTTAACCCATTAGAGTTAATAATGGTATTCAAAGTGTGTATACATTTTTTGGACACGCTGTATTTACAATTATGTTTTGGGATGTAGTGACCCTTTTATTATTATAAAATGTCCTTATTTGTCTTTAGTAATAATTTTTGTCTTAAAGTCTATTTTTTTTCTGATATTAGTATAGCCACTCCAGCTCTCTTTTGTTTCCTAACTGCATGGTACGTCTTTTTCCATCTTTTAACTTTCAACCTATTTGTGTCTCTGAATCTAAGTTGTGTCTCTTTCAAACAGCATAGAACTGGATCATGTTTGTTTTTTTCTGTGTTGTTTTTTTAAATATATTTTTATTGATTTCAGAGAGGAGGAGAGAGAATCATTTATCGATTGCCTCCTGCACGCCCCACACTGGGGATCAAGTCTGTAACTTGGGCGTATGCCCTGACCTGGAATCGAACCCAGGACCCTTCAGTCCACAGGCCGACGCTCTATCTACTGAGCCAAACTGGCTAGGGTGGATCATGTTCTTTTCCCCCTTCAATCCATTCTCATTTGAGTATTTAATCTATATTTAGTGCAGTTACTAAAAAGGTGGGTATTGCGTATTCCTTTTTGCTATTTTGTATTTGTCTTATATCTTTTTTGTTCCTTTATCCCTTTATTTCTGTTCTTTTGTGTTAGATAAATATATTTACAGTGTACCATTTTAATTCCCCTTTTTGTACTTTTAGTAATTTTGTGTTATTTTCTTAGTGTTTGCCCTGGGGATTACAATCAACATCTTAATACAATCTACTTTGAATTAATATCAACTTAATTTCAATTGTATATAAAAATTTTGCTTTAGTATAGCATTGTTCTTTTTGCCTTCTCTTTGTGCTCTTACTGACATACAGATTACATCATTATATATAACCAGAGGCCCAGTGCATGAAATTTGTGCAAGGGTAGTCCTTTGCAGCCCAGGCTGCCGCGGCCCTCACAGCCCCAGTTGCCTCGGCCTTTGCAGCTCCTTGGCCCTGCCCCCTGGTCATTCAGGAAGGTGTATTGCCTTCAGGTCTAATTAGCATATTAACTCTTTATTAGCTTTATATAGGATAACTCCACCAACACATTATTATAATTGCTATTTTATGCAGTTGTCTTTTCAATTGGATGACAGAAGAAAAGAGTACAAAAAATAAATTTTTACTATCTGTTGTATTTATCTTTTTAAAAAATTTCTGTTCTTTTTTATTGTATGTAACTGTATACCATGTTTAAATGCCTATTAGCTTTTTTAAAATTCCTTTATTGATTAAGGTATTACATATGTGTCCTTATCCCCCCATTGCCCCCCCACTCTCCCACTCATGCCCTCACCACCCTGGTGTCTGTGTCCATTGGTTAGGTGTATATGCATGCATGCAAGTCCTTTGGTTGACCTCCCCCCTTTACCCCCACCCTCCCCTACCATCCCTCCGAGGTTCGACAGTCTGATCGATGCTTCTCTGTCTCTGGATCTGTTTTTGTTCATCAGTTTATGTTGCTCATTATATTCCATAAATGAGTGAGATCATGTGATATTTATCTTTCTCCGACTGGCTTATTTCACTTAGCATAATGCTCTCCAGTTCCATCCATGCTGTTGCAAATGGTAAGAATTCCTTCTTTTTTACCGCAACATAGTATTCCATTGTGTAGATGTAGCACCATTTTTTAATCCATTCATCTGCTGATGGGCACTTAGGCTGCTTCCAAATCTTAGCTATGGTGAATTGTGCTGCTATGAACATAGGGGTGCATATATCCTTTCTGACTGGTGTTTCTAGTTTCTTGGGATATATTCCTAGAAGTGGGGTCACTGGGTCAAATGGGAATTCCATTTTTAGTTTTTTGAGGAAACTCCATACTGTTCTCCACAGTGGCTGCACCAGTCTGCATTCCCACCAGCAGTGCACCAGGGTTCCTTTTTCTCCGCATCCTCGCCAACACTTGTCATTTGTTGATTGTTGATGATAGCCATTCTGACAGGTGTGAGATGGTACCGCATTGTCGTTTTGATTTGCATCTCTCAGATAATTAGTGACTTTGAGCATGTTTTCATGTCTCTTGGCCTTCCTTCTGTCTTCTTTCAAAAAGTATCTATTTAGGTCCATTGCCCATTTTGTTGATTGGGTTGTTTATCTTCCTTTTGTTAAGTTGTATGAGTTCCCTGTAGATGTTGGAGATTAAACCCTTATCGGTGATAACATTGGCAAATATGTTCTCCCATGCAGTGGGCTTTCTTGTTTATTTGTTGATGGTTTCTTTTGCTGTGCAAAAGCTTTTTATTTTGATGTAGTCCCATTTGTTTATTTTATCTTTAGTTTCCATTGCCCTAGGAGCGGTATGGGTGAAGAAATTGCTTCGGCACATGTCTGAGATTTCGCTGCCTGTGGATTCCTCTAGTATTTTTATGGTTTTCCGTCTTACGTTTTCTTTATTTCTTATGTGGATTTATATTACTGTCTTGTTGTCCTTTCATTTCTCCCTGAAGGATTCTCTATAGTATTTCTTGTAGGACATGTTTGCTAGTAACAAATAATCTGTCTTTCTTTATCTGGGAACTCTCTTGATTTATCCTTCATTCTTGAAGGATAATTTTGCTGGGTTTTCTTGAATACCTTGCTCCAATAAGTCTCCCAGCCTTTGCTGAAGGCTCTGTGGGTGTGTACTGGGGCATAATTTCAATACTGTGTCAGGCAGTTTAACACTTTGTCTTAATCTTCAATTCCTGCTTGCACAGGGCCTCAAGGGCAAACAGAGGTGAGAGGTTAAAGGCTTTTCAGGTCTTTTCTGAGAATACACACAGTCCTGAACATGTGCTGACTTTAGAGATTACTGGGAATATGTTGGTGCCTTTCAAAGTCCCCTATGGACATTAATTCTTCAGCTTTTCCTTTAAGGTTTTAAGCAGCTTCATTTACCCCAAGTATTTCCCCCACCCAAGGAGGCTATGATTTTAAGCAACTGCAGCTGATTAATACTCCCGGAAAAGGCTGTTCACAGGAAGTGTGCTCTGAATTAGGTCAAATAAAAAAAAAAGAGCCCCACAAGTACAGTTTCCAGACAGGTTAAAAAGTGACAATTCTCAAGGTGTAGGGTATTTTGGGGGAGCTCCAAACTCACTCTGCATTGTCCAGTGACTGCTAGGGTGTACTTTTTTAAATACTGTAGTGGTGAGGCTATTTGTTTTCAAAGCTACCCTGAATCTGGAGAAAGAGAGAATGAAATAAGGTGAGTTAAAGCACCATAAGTCTTGGTATTCTCACTGAGATTTATCCATTTTTCTTTAATGATTGGATTGTTGCAAGCCTTTGCTTAATTTCTAGAGTTTTGAAAGAGTTCATTTTGACAATTATCTTAGTGTTACTACATTTATGTAAAAGCAGGTTTTCAGAGTATTTCTTCACCATTCTGAAAGTCTAGAGCTCAAAGATACCTTTGATGATGTTCAATATTTACTATATTCAAGTACTGAAGAACTAAATCTCTTCAGAGACGCAACTCCATTCTATGCCACTACAATTCTATTTTTGTAAGTTATATTGCACCGTATTATTTCTTCAGCCTTGTACTCCCTACCTATTTATCACTTTTCTAAGAAATCTTGTTTGGTAGTTTAAAACAAAACAAGGTTTTCAAATCCTACCTATGGCCTGGTTGTTTTTGGATGAATCCCCAATGTAAAAAAATCTTTCTTACATGTTTAAAGGGTTATAAATGAAACAAAACCCAAACAAACAAGACTGTGTGGCAGAGAGCACACATGGCCAGCAAAGAGAGCCTAAATATTTACTATCTAGCTATGTACAGAAAATGTTTGCAAACCCTTGAGTTACAGTGAAAGGATGGTGGGGTGGTGAGAGTTGAATCTATTCACAGTAGTTGCCTTTGTTGTGTTTTTAAATTATTTAATACTAGAGGCCCAGTGCATGATTGAATCATGCCCGTGTAGGGTCCCCTACACGCTTTCGCTTTCTATCACGGGGGAGCTGGGTGCCTGTCTGCTAGTGCACCAGGCCTTTCAGAAGCCTCCGCCGAGCCGGAGCAGACAGGCACCCAGCTCCCCCGCTTTTGATGGTCCGCGGCTTTTGATGGTCCGCGGAGGGATGTGAGCTCGCTGCCCCAGAGGCCCCTTCTGTTCTGCAGCACAGCCATGGCGCAGACGCTGAGCTCATGCCGCCACTGGCGACGTGAGCTCAGCGTCCTGCCGGCCCAATCGGCTACCCCGGCCACCCCGAGTCCCGCCCCCTGCGCCTCCCTCTGGCCCAATCATGGGTGTAGCGGAGTGATGGTAATTTACATATTACCATTTTATTAGGTAGGATTCCCTTGAGAGTTCCAAATAATAGCCACAGAATTGGAAGAGACATTACAGATTGTCCATTCCAAAGTCTGCATTTTCTTGATGAAGGAACCAATATTAAAAAGACTTGTTCAATGCCATAGTACTAATTATCCAGAATTAAAACGTAATGTTTCTGAATATACTTTTCTTCTCTTTCCATTCTATGATGCCTAAAACTTTTTCTGCCCCTCTTTCCCACAAAAAAATGCATTTTAATGTTAGATAAATAAGTCATTCTCCTTCCCATTCTCGTCCCTCTTTCTCATCATCACTTTTTCTTCTACCTCAAAGAGAAACTGTATTTTCCAATTTTCTTGGACTTTCTCTGCTGAAGTTCTACGTCTCAATTTTAGCAAAGTAGGTCTATTAAATATCCACAGAATTGTCCCTAAACTTTTCTATTTCCAATTAGTATCTTACTGATAACATGAATGAAAACAGTGGTTTTCAAATTGTGTTTCATTTGGAGGTGGGTGAGATCCTGCCTCCCCAATGTCTGGTTCAACTAGAACAACTACACTTTTATTTTATTTTATTTTATTTTATTTTATTTCGATTGGGCATCCAAGCTAATTTCAAGTGAACAGAGGATTTAAAGAGAGAAGAGAGAGAAATTGAGAGAGACGTGAAAACCACTGATTTAGACCAATGGGTGAAGTAAATCCAAGAGGAATCACAAGGATCTCCAAATTGAGTTCTGGGGACAATGGAAACAAAACAATGCCATTTCATTCCCCCATCTCCTAAAGACAATAAATAAAGCTTGGAACAGTATTGCAGTCATGAATCCTAATGGTTAGAAATGGAAATATCTGGAAATATGTAGATGGGGTACATTTTCTGGGCTAAGCATTTGTTCAGGCAGTTTTCTCAGAGCCTGAAATAAACCTACATATACTAGTACATTCACAACTGATTTTTGACAAAGGTGCAAAAGGCAGTGAGTGAAGTAAAGGTAACCTTTTCAAAAATTGGTGCTGGAGCAATTGTATATCTACAGGCCAAAAAATACCCCTAACCTAAAATTCACATTTCATGTAAAAAATTAATTAAAACATGGATTTTAGATGTAAATGTAAAACATTTATAAAGGAAACAGGAGAAAATCTTCTGATCTTCTGCTAGGCAAATAATTCTAAGCTTGGCAACAAAAAGCACATCCTAAAAGAAAAAAAATGATACATTGGACCTTATCAAAACTAAAAACTTTGCTATGTCAAAAACTGTGCCAATGGTATGAAAACACAAACTACAGACTGGGAGAAAAATATTAGCAAGACACATATTTAGCCTAAGACATATATAGAATATAAAAATGACTGCTAAAACTCAATGATAAGAAAAAACCCAATTAGAATATGATCAATAGACATGAAGTAACATTTCACTGAGGAGGAATTACAGATGTGAAATATGCACATGAGAAGATATTTAATAGCATTCATCATCAGGGAAATTAAAACCACAATGAGATATCAATACAAACCCACAAAAATGGTTAAAATAAAAATTAATGAAAACACAAAATACTGGTGAGGATGTGGATAAACTGAATCACATACTTTTCTGGTGAGAATGTAAATGGTATAGCCATTCTGGAAAACAATATTGTAGTCCTTACAAAACTAAACATGCAATTGCCATACTATTCAACAATTGTACCCTTGACTTTATCCAGAGAAATGAAAACGTATAGTCATATAAAAATCTAGTGTGTGGATGTTTATAGCAGTTTTATTTGTAATAGCTCAAAGCTGGAATCATCCCACATGCCCTTCAATGGGTGAATGGTTACATACTGTATGGTCCACTTATACATTCAAAATTTTAGATGGGAAACAGATTATTGGTTACCGGGGCTTTGGGATACGAGAGGAGTGGATATTGATATAAAGTTGTAGCACAAGAGAGCCTGAAATACAGTTCTGTATCTTGATTGTGGTAGAGGTCACACAACTATACACATGTGGTAAAATAGCATGGGAACACACACACACACACACACACACACACACACACAAAAGTAAATGGAAACCTACAAGATGTTACCATTGAGGAAACTGAGTGAAGAATACATTGGTACAAAGATACCTCCCTGTACTTCAACTTCCTGTAAATCTATAATTATTTCAAAATAATATTAGAGAAAATATTAATTAAAAACAAAGCAGTCATATAATATTGTCCATTTTGGAGCCCAAGTTGTTAATAAAAAGAGAATTAACTTTTCCTCTTATTTTCTTATAGGACCTGTACCTGCCTCTGTCTTTGGATGACTCAGACTCACTTGGTGATTCTATGTGAAGGAGGAGAGTACAAATCCAAGATTACTGTTACAATAGGGTACTTCTGCTCAAGTGTCCAACAGGGCTATTGGTGCTTTCAAGTTTTTATTTTTGTTGTTGTTGTTATTTTTAAAAACACACCGTACTATGTTGGGTTTAATTTTTCTGTGATTTCTCCTCTGGGCCACTGATCTATAGTTACCAATTATAAGAGATAGATTGATAACCATCATTTGGGGTAACTTTCCAGGGATTAAAAATGTCCTAGTCCATGACCTTTATATTGAATACTTAGGCACCTGCATTATTTTATCCTGGTCACTTTGCTTATACACAACAGTTTTTCTTTCATAGAGGGATGTTTACATGCATAGCACTTAAAATGTGTGTGTGTGTGAAAAAAATCATTGGCAAATCCAAGAGTGACAAACACAAAATCACTAATACCCCTTGTCTCTTAATCTCAAGAATGCTATAAAATCCTGGGAGGATGACAAGGCAGCTCCCCAGTCTTGTTCTTTACTCCTAATTTAACACCCTGTTTGTTGTCTAACACAGGTTCTGGCTGTCAATGGGGAGAAACACCAGCAACTTATAATTCTGGCACCAGACACCTAAGACTATGACACATGAGTGGCTAAAACAGACTAGGCAGAATTCGGGAAACACTATAGACATCTAAGTAGAGTTTATAAAGTGCAGTGAATTTTTTTGTCAATTGCTCCACTGGGGCAATTTAGAATCAATAAGCAATTAATTAGAGTTGGAGGTGAGGGATTTCATATACCTGATTCCTCTAAGAGGCTGTCCAACATAGCAAGTTATTACACAAACTGAATGGTATCCATCTATCTCTGTTCTATTGAATGCCTTGTAAACAGCCAAAACTGAAAAAAACTGTGAGAATTTGTTTTCAGGTCTGACACCTTTTGGTCACTTTTTATAGCAAGAAACCACTATCCTTTTTATAAAACCTCATGTCTATATTTCAGGAGCAAACTCTTCAGGCTCCTTTTTTATAAACTGGTGATTTTTCTTTTGTCTAAAAAACACATGCATAAAATTTACCAAAAAAAAAAAAAAAATGCAGAGCAACGTAGTTTTGGAATTATGCTGTTACTGGCAAACAGAAACCTCCAGGAGAAAACAAAATAATTATCAGAGGCCAATTCAATAGAATCAGTCTTTTGACAACTTTTAAATAGTTATGCTTACATTAATAATTTCAATGTGGACCAGACATTCTAATTATATCTTAAATGAAATGTTATGGCATATTTGAAGCAACTCTTTTTTATCTATAACCCTAATATTTCATACTGAAGACATAGAAAACTTCCTTTTGTCTTTAACACTAGAAAGAATTTTGCTTTGCTAAGGACTGAATATTTGAAATAATTCTTAGTCTTGGAAGTACAGATTTATAACACTGCTTTTTGTCTATAATCATAGCCCATAATGGTGAAGACAACTAAATTTAAGTAAAAGCCATGCATGTCAATTCTGTGTTTGCTTTTAGCTGATATGAAGATTTTTAAAAATTTCTTTGTAATTGTGCAGATAATTGGAAAGGTGCAGCATTCGGAGCCAAGTGGCTGCTTGGCAATGGGATGACTTGCAGTTGTTCCTCCACTTTAACAGGAATGAGCTTGGTGTGTGTGTGTGTGTGTGTGTGTGTGTGTGTGTGTGTGTGTGTGTGCATGCACACACACACATGCGCGCAACCACTTCATAATTAGGAGATACGACAGGATACCCCAACATGGATCAGTGGCAACTTGGTGGCATTGCTGATGAGAATTGTGTAGAAGAGAATTCAGTGGTGCAAGGAGTAGTTCAGATGCCCCTAGACAAGCTTCAGATGGTGTTAACTATGAGAAATATTTATTTGGTTCAAGAAGTGTCCAGATGATGGTAGTACTGATTCCTGATTAAACTGGTCATTGAAAAACCCAAATTATGAAAATCTATTTTGGCACTTGTCCTCTATTTGTAGGCTTATTAGAACCCCTTAAGAAGCCTGTGTTGCTTACCCCCTTCTTCTTTCTAGAAGTTCAAGGTGTGGATAGTTTCTCCCAGAACAATTTGTGGTTAAATAGGAAAAACTGGTACTTGGGATGGGGTTGGTGGTGTATATAGTGGTAGGCAGTCTGTTTTTAAACTTCAGGCCAGACTTCCAAAGATTTTTCCCTTTCTCTAGATCTCATTTAGTTCAATTCCTTCAATCTAAGATGAAACGGAGTTTGAGGCAGCTAAACGACCTGCTTGAAAAAGCAGGACCAGAAGAGGAATTGAGATTTCCTCATGTCCAGGTCCTATGTTAACTCTCTGAGCATGTCTTTGCTTGTAGAGCATATGTATCATTAAAAAATACTAAATGACATATTTTCATTACAATAATCTTTAACCCAACAATCATCTATAATAATAGTAGATTTTCCATCTTTCTTGTAATAAATTATAGGGAAATGTTTCTGTACTCCCACTTCAGAGGGATTTGGTGTAGTTCAAAATTTAATCCTGCAACAATTGCATTTTATTTTTAATTTATCACTATTGTTGAAAGTATTACAGATGTTCCCTTATTTCCCCCCAATGACCCCTCCACCCTGCATCCCCCACCCCCCAGGTCTTCACCGAACTATTGTCTTGGGCCCATTTTCAAGGCAACAAAGAAAAATGTAACTGAGCACCCTCATACTCATCATTCATTCCAAATTTTACCCAGTCCAGTTTTACCACTAAAGTTCCATTGTGTTACCTTCTGCACAGTTAGCAAATATCATTCAACAAACATTTGCCTCCACTCCCCAAATTATCTCTTCCTCTTTCACACACACATATAAACACACACACAATCCATGTGTTGCTTGTTCCTACCTCCTGAATATTCTCCCTTACCGAACTAGAAATAGGGACAAAGAATGGGAAAATGTATATATGGGGACTGGATTGAACAACTTCATAAGTAGTGTTAACTAGGGGTAAATTGAGAGAAAACATCCTTTTCTCTTTACTGTTTTTGGAAAGGATAGCCATTAGCATGATTTCTTTGTGTCTTTATGGACCTTAGTATTAGCTTAGATTGAATTATAGAGTTTTCTAGCTGGAAGGAACCTTGAGATCACATCATCTACTCCAAATTTCTCATTTTCAAGCCAGGAATGGAGATGCAGAGGTAATTTCCTGAAGGTCACACAGCTGGCTTGAGACAAGCCTAGGATTAGAACACATATCTCCTGACTTTTATTCCAGAACCTGTTCCACTGAACTATATTGCCTTCCACTATGCTCCTGAGAATACTTTCCCAGGGTCATGTTGCATCTTGGAGCCATATGCTCTTGCCATGATCTCAGTGGTAAATCCACCCAACAACCTAACACAGCTATTTTTCCTTGTATTTACATGGTTTTCATCCACATGGATTGCAGTTGTCTCCTAAAGAGGAAGAGTTGAGGACAGTACCAATGGGGTCTATGACCATGTCCATTCAACACAGCGGATCACTGGCCCACCTTGAGGATCCCTCAAAACAGCCTTCTGACCTCCTGCCTTGTCCAGATTGGATATAGAAAGACTGGTTTTCCTAGACAGCTCACCTGATCTCATCTGATACTAGTTGGTTTTCATAAGTTGAGAAAAATGTTTCTTGTTCTTAGAGCAAAGAAAGGAGGGAAGAGGGAACAATAGCTTTGTTCATCCAAATTTCTGAGATGGCTTTTCAGTCCTTTTTACACAAGTGTGGCTACCATTCACTGGCAATGATTTCCTTTAAAAGATGGGAGTGAGACTAGCTAGAGAAAATAACCTGGTCTTGCTGTGGTTGTCCTCATTCACAATGTCCCCATAGCCATCCTGCCATAATGGGGACAATTTCCAAGTATAAGCAAAAGACTTTGTGACTAAAACGTGCTCTGGCTGATGTTAAACATTGGCTCCTTGCGTTGGCACTAAAATAGCAAGCTATGTGCTCTACACACTGTACTGATCTTGTATACACTACTCCTGTGTCCTTCCATTCCAGAAACCAGGGCAACAAGTTCTGAACACATAGTTTCCCTAGCAGCAAGGCTCTTCCTGGGAACGAAAGGGTATTCATTAGATTAGTTCCAAGAGACCACTGTCCAGGCAGGTCTTTCACTACTTCTCAGGAAATTTTCTTTCCTTCCTGCTTCTCGTCCCAAATCAGTAGTGACTAAGGAAAACAAAGTGAATGTGTAGTTATCTGAAGAAAGCAAGAAGAAGGGGTCTGAGTGCTTAGAGCCTCCTACCGATCCCAAGTGTTAGAACAGCAATCCAGTGCTTGCCTTGGGCAACATTGTGTCTACTGCTTTAGTTTCTTCCGTATTCTGGATGGATATGCTCTCCATCCCCCTCAGATTTGGTTCTTAGTAGTTTAAAAACATGCACAAAACAAACAAACAGAAAACAAAACCACGTCGCCCAGCCAGATTGGCTTAGTTGGTTGAGCGTTGTCTTGTGCACTGAAAGGTTGTCACTTCGATTCCCTATCAGGACACCTACCTGGTTTGTGTGTTCGATCCTGGTCAGGGCACATACGGAAGGCAACCGAAGGCAACTGATGGATATTTCTCTTTTCTCTCTCTCTCTCTCTCTCTCTCTCTCTCTCTCTCTCTCTCTCTCTCTCTCTCTCTCGGCATGTCTTCTGGTGAGGATTTGAAAACCCCCACACATGTCCTCTTTGGACAAGGGAACAAGCTGGCCAATGTCCTCAAAATAAGCTCTAGCACACTGATGAGGATTTTTCCAAAGACCAGCCCATATCAGAAACATCTATGCCAAAAGACTTCCCCAGACAGATGCACTAGGATGGTGAAGTTTGAATAACCTCCTTCACCATCTAGTTTGCTATGGAAATAAAAGACATTGGAGATTTCTTAATAAAACAGCAACATTGAAACTTTTGGAACTTGTCCTTGACCACATGGGGCCACTTGGATATCCAAGGACAGCATCTTCACTCATGCATTATCCTCAATGCACGAAAGGATTTTGCTCTTAGGCTGATTTTCTAAGTAAATGATCAGTGTTTTGAAACTTATCTGGGATGGAAGAGGGATCAGACTCCTTTGTTTTGGGACCTGAAATCTAGACAGAATTAAGGCCCACTGTCACACTTCTGCCTCTGTCCTAAGAAGGGGACTCTATATTTAGCCTTGTCCACTGTTCTATGATTTTATGCAGGTTTTCCTCTTCAATATAGTTGTGACCACCTGGAGCAATGATACTGAATTGATTCCTCATGCACACCTTTTGGCTGGAGAGGCATCTCCAACAGATTCTCTGGCTGTTGGTAGCTCAGACCTAGTCTAGTGCTGTTAATATTCAGTGAATTGTCTTCAATCATCCCTGAGGACTGATTTTGGACTAAGAAAACACAGGTATTTTCTTTAAAATGAATTCCCTCTGGCTAGCCACACAGTAGCTAAGTCACATGTGCTGAGAGGAAAATGCATTTCTAAACCCATGGAACACTGACTCCAGTGGGAGACCTACTGTGGTCTGGGACTGTCAGAAGCTCCTCCTAGCCTCTTCTATTTTTAATTTTCAGAGACTAGAATACTCTCTCTCCATCAACTGTCTTTCAATATGCCTGGATAAAGAATTTTGCCCTTCCTATCTCTTCAGGAAAAGGTGCCTTCCTCCTCGGTCTCCCTCACCCTGGTCCCCAGAGCTTTTCTTCATCCCCAAAGATCTAGTGTGATCTTTACATCAGCCTCTCAGTGTTAGTGTTGCTTCCTACTTGTTTCCCTTTAAGAATCCATGCAGACTTCTGACTTTGGCCTAGGTAGTGTGACATTGGTTTTCATATGACAAGACTCTTAAACCAATAATTAGAGTCATGACAAGACTTTAACTGCCTAATTTTTAATACCTTAGTTTATAGGCTTCAACATGTTCTAGAATCAGAGACAATCTTGTCCTAACCTTGATTGCCTGGGGCTAGGAGAGTACAGAATTCCCTTTGGAAATTAAGACATTTTCTTGCCTCTAATTAAAGATAGGCTAGTTTGGAGAAGTCAGATGTCCCAACAGAAGTCAGAGCAAAAACATTATAAACTAAGGCAAAAACTTACAAGCATTGGAGCGTCTTATTTCTGAGTAAATAAACTCAGAAAATCAATGACTTTTTGTCACTCTCTACCTCCCCTGTGCATCTCTTTGTATTTTCTTTCTTTCTCTAGTTCACCTATTTTTGCTCTTAGTTTTATATTCTGTGTTATTACAATCTCTTTCCTTAGTACACACATCCAACTTTAGCCTCTGCAATTCTTTTGTCTCTTTTGTTCACTCAGAACCTTTTTTTCCCCCTTCCTCCTTATCTAGGCATTGGGCATATATCTCTTCTTAGCCCTGGGATTTTGCCTTGGTGTTGAGAATTACTTGTATACTCAGCCAGCCCTGATTCTATCCCAGTCTAGTCAGAAATACGTTGTTGGGAGTAATCCAAACCTGGCCCTTTCTTCTTCATTTTCAGTTGTAATTCCCTGAGGCAGATCCACACAAGCAGTTTCCTTATAGCTCATGTATCTTTTGGTCTTTGCCTTCCAAGCACTGTATAGAATACTTTGTGGTTCCTTTTTAGTCTACCATTTTGTGGAACAGTGAAGTGTGCTTAAGAAATAATCAGCTGAACAGAAAAATCCACCCATGGATTCCTGTGAGCTAAATACCATTAATTTATTTTGTTTAATTTGCTCATAGTTTGAAAAGCTGCAATATAATATAATGAGAGACCACTGGTAATAATTTCTCCTGTCATCTGGTTTGGCTGGTGGGGATATTGGGTAGGGAGCAATTTGTTTAAAGTTTTACGGATACACATTAAGCTCTCTGTAATAACCTTATGTTTTGGGCTTGCCAAGTGTTGAATTATTTTAGCTAAGCATATCGGCAGTTGAGGTTGATTTAAATGTAAAGGATATTTAACAACTTATAGTATAAAAGGAAACATTCACTTAATTGAAATGTATTTTTTCTTTTGTTACTAAATTCACCTAAACATTTACTAATGACACCAACTGTTCATGATCTGTTCAGGCATTCCATATAAAAGTAATTAATAAACCTAAAGAAGCAAACTTCTAGGTGTTAATTTATTTAACAAGATGCACATCCTTTGGGAATGTCACTGCTTGGCAATACCATATATACCATATACCATACCTTTCCAATGCCATTTCTTTATAAGTTCTCTTAATAGGATTTGAGCAAGCAAGAGGTTATACTAAAATGTCTTCAATATATGGTCCTGTAATATATTGCAGCTTGAAGCCAATGATCTTTTACGACTTGTACACAACAAATGCATGCTTTGATTGAATTTTGCATTTCTCATTTGTGGTAAGTTCTTTAAAACATTTAGGCCACCTTTTTGTGCCATTAAACTTGTACAGAAAAAGTTTTTATGGCCATTTTCAAAGGGAGAAAGTTTAAAATGGAAACAGCCCACCCTTTCTGCCCTGTAGCTGTAGTTAGAACTCAGTAACTGTAGCAAAACAGCTGTAATTGGTGGTTGTAGTGTTAAAGGTGTTAGCTTGCTAGTGACTAGCTTTGGAGAGTAAATGCATGGTATTGTACATCACATTTCTTAAATAACTCATTTTAACCTCTGAAAAGAATATATTCTTCCTTGTGGTCCATCCTCATTCCCTTGCCCTCTCCCTCTCCCTGCTCCCAGGTGTCTTACAGTTGTAAATAACTGATTTGGAGGGCCAATAATTTTTGCCAACTAAAGTCAGAAAAGAACAAACAAATCAAAAAGGGGCAAGGGGGCATTTCTCAAAAGCCTTTCAACAGTTTGTTATTGACCATTTCTCAAAGAATAGCATTGTGATCAAAGATTCAACTCCCATTTGCATAAAAATCAATGGCAAATTGGGAGTGGTATTGGCTATTTGATTAGCAGAATTAAATAGTTCTCAGAATCACATATAATCAGATGACAGTGGACAATGATATACCTATTCAAGCAGCAGTTTTGAGATATTTGGAGACTTCAGACAGCTCTGCTTGACCAATGATGAATAATTATTTTTTAAAACAAAGGAAAGAAAAGAAAAACAGAGAAAGACAACAAATATTTAGGAAATTTTAGCTGCCCCTTTAGAATAGTATAACCATAAAAGGCAAAGACATGAGTTTATATGCATTGCTACTAGTTTCCAAGGCAATGCCTAGCCTACTCTTAGACTGCGATTCAAAAACAGTGTTCTAAGAAGGCATTCTTTTCAGTTTGCTGTTCTCACATGGACTGGTATATATTGGGGAGGCCCATGTAAAGCAGCTGGAGCAGACCCTTTTCATCTCCTGTTCCTGTTAATCTCCCTCTTCCTCCTTCCACAATTTGATGAGGGCTTTCTTTGGACAGAGGACTTCAAAGTCTAGAGAAGTTCCCCATGTGTGTAGCGTGTTGTGAACTGTGAATGCTGTGGATTCACAGCATTCAATACCAGACAGCCAAAGAGCTGCTCTTGCAATTATTTTGGCTCTCAAACTTTGCTGTTCAACTCATTCTCATTTCTATGTACATTTGCAAGATGTGTGTAATGTCATTTTCCAAAAATAAAATTTGATTTCAATATTTATGGCTGACATTCTATTTTTAAAAAGCATTGAACCAATGATCATATAACCACAAAATGTCCAAGCTGGCAGAAAACTTAGACGTTATTTTGTCCAACCTTTAATTTTATAGATGAGGAAGCTGAGGATTAATGTATGATTAAAACACCATAATTAACAGCACAGCATATTTGCAACATATAAGATCTTGGATCTCCCTTTCAGAGTTGAGCAGGAATCTAATAATTTCTTTGTATATGTAAGATGCTTTGGCCAAGCTCAGTCTGTCCCATCAGAATAGATGGTCACATCTAGTACGGTGTTTTCAGAGGCTGAAGAAAGACTCCATGTGGGTTCCTCAAAAATATGTCTACCTGCTGCCTGAAATTTCTTTGACTGTGACTGTTTTCCCTCCATAGGTTGATGGTACAACCACTCTTTGGATAGGGAACACCTAAATAAGAATGAACCCTCAGGCATAATTGACTAAATATTTTTCTTAGATACAATTTTATTAATAGGCAGAACACAAGTCACTGGGCTTGTGAAGAGGTTGACTGGAAGGGAGGTAAGAAAGGGAACAGAAAATGGAGGCTGAGATTTTGGAAAACTGTTTGATCAACCTTACAATGAATGCCAACCCTGGAGCTCCCACCTGACCTGTGTTTGAAGAAGCAAAGATACCAGTATTCTAGTTTTTCCCAAGGACTGAGATGATTAGGAATGCTTCCTCCTTACAATATTTTATCAACTAGTCCCATAATCATTACTCTGGTAGATACAAAGAAAGTAGGTGAAACTTTAGTGTTCCTAATCCAAAGAAAATCTATATATATGTAACAATCAGGCTGGCCAGGCCAGTCTTTATCCCCACTATCATCAGGCCCTCATCTCTGATTTCTCATGATGTTACTTTCTCCCAGCTTGGTCTATCCTGGTCTCCATTGCAAGTAAAATCTTTCTAAAGATTATTTTGATTGTGTCATTCCTCTGACCAGGAGCTTAAGATAGTTGTTTATTGCCCACCAGATCAAATTCAACTGTTCTTTATTGTTTTCATTAAGATATCTCTGGAGCACTAATAATGTTCCAGGCCTAATGTCTTAGGCCTCCGGGAGCTCCAGCTTAACGTAGACAGGCCTATAAATAAAAGAGTCAAGTGCAAAGTAGCAATTGCTATAGGAACACCAATGTTGGGTCAATTAATGTCCCATGATGATGAAGAGCAGAAAAACTTCACAGAATTTGCAGTATTTGGGAAAAATTAAAAATTTTCCAGGTGGGCTGTGAGCATTTTAAGCAGATAAAATAGCATGGGAAATGGCAGAAAAAGCAAGGGCCTCTCTGAGAACTGAAAAGTACCTGAGGTGGCAAGGTTATAGGCCCAGTATACAAGTTCTGGAAGGGAAACACACGTGCATAGTCTGGAATTATAGTTCGGGTGGTTTTACCAGTGGTTTCTCTCTCCCAGCTTCTCTTCCTTAATCTTCCTTCCTAAGCCCCTTTCTATTCTCCTCCCTTCCTCCCCACCCCCTATCTTTTTGATCCTTTAATGATTTCCTTCCTTAACAGTTGCTACTGAAAGCCGGCTACACTACAGGCCCTGCACTAAGGACCTGGGGATTAAAGAGATGTAAAGGTTTCTCCCTTCATAGTACGCACACTGAAGAGCAGTGCATTAGCACCATCTAGGAACTTGTCAGAAAGGCAAGTGTGCCTTAACTGGTTTGGCTCAGTGGATAGAGCTTTGGCCTGCAGACTGAAGGGAACCAGGTTGGACTCCGGTCAAGGGCATTACCTTGGTTGTGGGCACATCCCTAGTAGGGGGTGCGCAACAGGCAGCTGATCGATGTTTCTCTCTCAGCAATGTTTCTAACTCTCTATTCCTCTCCCTTCCTCTCTGTAAAAAATCAATCCTACATAATAACAGGTAATATGTAAATTACCATCACTCTGCTACGCCCACGATTGGGCCAGCAGGAGGTGCAGGGGGTGGGACTCGGGGTGGCCGGGGTGGTGATTGTGCCGGCAGGACACTGAGCTCGCATCACCAGTGGCAGCGTGAGCTCAGCATCTACGCCATGGCTGTGCTGCAGCACAGAAGGGGCCTCTGGGGCAGCGAGCCAGGCATTTGGAGTCCCCAGCTGACGAGGCGGCATGGGCGGGCGGGTGGCGTGGCTCACTGGGGAGGAGTCTGGCGGCAGTTGGGCCGCAGGAGCACGCAGCGGTGTCCGCAGGGGACACGGGTTTCCACCCAGCCCGGGCCGGCCGAGGGAGGGCTCATGAGGGAGCCGGAAGGCAGAGGAGGGGGCGGCAGCCCCAGCCTTCCTACGCGGGAGGTGAAGGCAAGACCCCGGCCTGGGCTCCGGCCGCTGGAGGACCACGCCCCAGCCCCGACTCACCCTAGGGGCCCAGGGACTTCGGAGCTGCCGGCCACACTAGGTCCCGACCAGCAGACAGACAGCTACATGTGCATGATTTAATCATGCACTGGGCCTCTAGTAAAATATATATTTAAAAAAAAGAAAGGCAAGTCCTTGGGTCCTACCTCACATATACTGAATCAGAAACTGTGGGAGTGGGACCCAGTGATTCCTGTTTTAGCAAGCCCTCCAGAGGACTGTGAGGCCCTCCCTTGTTCTTGTGAATTTCACTTCCTTTTCCTGAGTACTCAGTGAGGACCTACGAAGCACATAAAAATCTCATGGGCCATTTGAATTAGAGTTTGTATCTTGCCCAGAAGAAAAAAGACTCAAGAGACTGTCAATTCTGGCAAGATCTCTATATACTTAGTTTTCTGAAGAAAGATTACCTTTTCAAGATTGAGACAAAACTTGCATAGGTAAATACATACTGAGAATGAGTCTTTGCAGCTGTTGCAAATGTCCAGGTCGGGACATGAGGAGACCCTAAATTAAGGCCAGAGCAATGGTGGTGAAGAGAAGGGATGGAGTAAGGAGCTATTGATATAGAAATGACAGTGCTAGGTAGACACTGGATGTATGGAAGAAATGTGAAAGAAAGAAAGCCTCTACTTGACTCAAGAAATTCAGTCCTAGCTTACCCTGTCCCCAGACATGGTCCTCTGTTCTGCACAGCTCAGTAGCCTTCATCATATCCACCTCCTCCACTGACTTGGGCCCTGACTATGCAATGCTCATTTACACTTCATTCTTGCTGACAGAGTCTACCCTTCTTTCCCTGCCCAGAAAAATACCCTCTGAATGCCCTTCCACATTCTCTCCACCTGTCTAAATCTCAGATGTAGCCAAAAACTACCAGCAACGGAACTTAAGGCATATTTATAAGAAAAACAAACCCAAACATGAAGAAAAAACTGCAACTTCCCTGAACTTTCCAGGGCAGTTCTGATCTTAAGTAATTTTTTTTTCCTTTTCCAAATAAAGGTGATTTGTTAAACATACAACTAAATGTGATTTTTTGCTTTCAGATCTTTATTTAAATTTTTATATAAATACACTCACAAATTGGAAAACACTCCTTGTCAGTATACACATCTGCATTGAGAGTTTGGAAAAGATGGTTTCTTTATGGGAAAGGCTTTCCCATGTTTCCTTGTTAACTTGTCTGGCCCCCCTCTCCTCAATCCCCTTGTCTGTATGGAAGAGATGCTGCCTCCTCTACCTCTAATCCTGACTTTTTAGTACTCCAAGAGAGTCTTTCTGATTGCCTGAGTATATTAAGCCTGATTGCTTCTAGGAGATAGTTTTGAGTAAGCAGGTAATTTCTCTTTGAACCTGAGAGGATGCTGATTTTCTCCAATCAAGAAGACTTGTCTTAAGTTGCTATAATCCCTCTCCCTCTTCCTCCTGCCTGCACAGCCCTGGATGATTCTGAAAATACTTTACCCAATTTAGAGTGTAATATCTTGGAGGCCTGAATTATGTACCACTCTTTACTATACTCACTAACAAACCAGCTGCATACAGAATTGCAGAATGTCAAAGGTGAAAGAGTCCTTTGAACTACTTGCCCAATGTGTTCCAAACTTTCCCAGGAAGGTGAGTCATTTGGGGTACTTGTTACAAATAAAATTCTGGGACTCCATCTTAGTCTCACTTCATTAGGATCTCCAGGACAGTGGCCAAAGTTGTATGTTTAACAAGGACTTCAGTGATTCTTTTATTAGGGAAGTTCACAGTGCTTTACTAAATTTATTTTGGGTAGAGTCACCTGATGATCTTGTTAAAATGCAGATTCCTATTTATAAGGCTTACTGAGGGAGCAAATTCTGAATTTCTAATAAGCTACCCACTTATGCCCCATACTCCTTACATGTGGACCACATCTTAAGTAACAAAACATTAAATTCAAACCCCCCATTATTCAGAAGAGGAGGAATCTTAGACCCAGGAAGGGAAAGAAAGTTGTCCACATTCACACAATTAGGTAGAGGTAGAGAGGGGCTAGCACTGGGGACTCCTGACTCCTGAACCAGTCTTCCTTCCACATGACCAGACTTACTACCACCAGCAGGCACTAAAAGCAGCCCAACCGCAATGGCACTGTTTCCAATCAAAGGCTAATTGGAAAATGATGCTTCTCAGTAATCAATGGGCGCACTGGCAGAGAGAAAGGATTGGGGCACGTTCAGAATTTATGTCTTATTTTAATTGAAGAAATGAGCCAAGGTCCCTTTACAAGGAGCTGGGGGTTCAGGGTTAAAGTTACACCACGTCCTCCTTCCTCCTCCAGGAAAAAAACACACACACCTAAACTAAACTAAATTAAAACAACCAACCGACCAAACATAAAAACACCACACAAAGACTTGGGAAAGTGTTATTATGGAGGTGCTGCAAGGAGTAGGGAGAGCCCAGAGAAAGGGCAGTCTGGCTGCTGGGGTGATGAAGGCTGCTAGATATTGGAGTTAGTATAATGAAGCATTAATGATGAAGAATGAGCTAAGAATTACGCTGTCTAGAATAAATCTTTAGTTTAATGATCCCCTTCAGGCACAGGCTTTACCGAGGGAATGAAACTTGAGCTGAGGCTTACACAACAAGTTGCAGTGTGTTAGATACAGAGGGGAGGGGTGGACAAGGGCATTCCAGCCACAAAGACCAGTATGAACAAAGGCAAAAAGGTATGTATGATCCATGTCTAACGTGTCTGGAAGTCAGAAAGTCTTCCAGTGAGGTGGAGAGGCTTGGAATACAGGGGAGTGAGTAAAGACCATGTTGTCAAACAGGCAACAAGTTACATGCTGGGTACTTGACCCACAGAACTCCAAGTCTAGCTAAGATAGGCAGTAATTATAACATAGTGTGTCTAGTGCTATGACAGGAGCAATCGTACAGTGGAAGGGAAACCACAAGAGGCACTTAATTCAGCCTGTGGGGGTTGGGTGGAACCTTCCCAGAGGAAGTGAAATCTTAGCTGAGACTTCAAGATGCATAAAAGTTAGCCATGGGGGAAAAGAATGTTCCAGGTCAGGGGAAAAAGAATATGTGAAGGCCTTGAGAAAAAGCACTATTTTGTTGGAGCAACTGAAAGCAGTTCAATATGGATAAAGTATGGAGTGTGATGGAGGAGAGGTGTTGAGAGATGACACCAGTGAGGCAGACAGAGACCACATTATGTAGGGCCTGTAAGCCACATGAAGGAGTCTGAAGTTCCCCCATAAAGAGCACCCAGGGAGTCATTAAATAATTTTAAGTAGAAAGTGGGAGGAGCAGATAAAAGTTGTAGATAGATCACTCCTACTGCTGCTGTGTGGAGACTGTATTGGAGGAACACATGAGCAGGAGATAAGGAGAGCATTGGTGGGGGGTGGGGGCTCGATGTACTGATCCACATGAAGAAATAACTGAAAACTGAACAAAAGCAGTGGCAGTGAAAATGCAAAGGAGGCAAAATAGTGGAGAGAATTTTAGGAGGTAGAATCTACAGGGCTTGGGGATGGAGAAAAGGTTTCAGTTCTGGCTGGAGGAAGTGAGTCAGAGGATAGAAAGAACTTCAGACCAGTAAGAACTGAAGGCCACTGAAAGGTTTCACCAAGTGAGGCATGTTTGGGGGCCTGCTAGTGGGCAGCTGCAGGTTCTCACAGAACCTAGGCTTCTTGAGGCATAGGGATACCAGAGGCAAGGGGTCAATGAGGGAATTCTTCTGTTCCCACCCCTCAGTGCTGTACAGCCTCTGAGTGGAATGGACCATGGATGGGCATGGTGATTTCTTCTGGATGAAGAGTCTGGGCCCAGTAGGACAAACTACCAATTGCATAGTTCTACTGTGAATTCCAGAGGGATATCTCAGCTATGGGGGCTCCCACTGAGAAACACTCATATGGCATCAGCCTGGGGGAATGCAATAGTCCCACCCTCTGTTCTTCCTGCTGCATCACCCTGCATAGCTTGAGCCTGCTGAGGAGAATGTCACCTGGGCCAGGGTGTAGAGGTCTGGTCAGATTCAGGGGGTGTCAGTAACTGGGTTGTGTGGTTTTGGGGTGGGAGTAATTCACCCACTTTCCCATGAACCTGTCTGGTGCCTCCCCTCATAGGAGATCTGCTAGCCCCATTTTCTGGGCTCCCAGCAGTCACAACCTCTTGGATCCTGTTGGCTCCACTCTGCCAAGCCCTGAGCAGGATCCTGGACAGACTGAGTTGTGTGGCTCTGTGGTAGGGGCCACTCCCCACACCTTCCCCCAAGCCTGACTGGCACTTCCCCCTCACAGCAGATACACTAACCCCACCCTCCCAACTCATAGTACCCCTCCCCCCTTGCTGAGATCTGGCTCTGGGCAGAATATGGAATAGACTGAATTCTGTGGCTCTAAGATGGGGCCCTTTTTCCCTTGCATGTCCAACAATTGCAGAGCCCTCCTTTCACATGGCCAAATCTTGGTCTGTTTGGGCCTGATAATCTCTACTGGCCTCACCCTGACAACTATAGCAGATCTACCTTATGTACGGAAACAAACACAAATAGGAAGCCAAAATGAGGAGACAAAGAAACATGCCCCAAATAGAAGAACAAGAGAAATACCAAGAAAAATAGATAAATTAAATAAAGGTAAGCAAGTCATCAGATATAGAGTTCAGAAAAAAAAAATGGTTGTAGGGATGCTTGAGGACTTAGCAAGAACTACAAGAAATTTAATGAGAACTACAGCAACATGAAAAAAGAAATAAAAATCAGTCAGAAATGAATATCTGAAAAGAAGACTGAACTGGAAGAAATAAACAGTAGGATGGATAGAATAGGATTGAATTAGTGGTTTGTAAGACAAGGTAGAAGGAAACACCTAAGCAGAACAGCAAAAAGAAATAATTTAAAAAGAATGAGGATAGATGAGCAGACTTTTATGGAACAATATCCACATCATAGGGGTACCAGAATGAGTAGAGAGAGAGAAAGGGATCAAGAACCTTAAAAAAATGACAGAAAACTTCCCTAAGCTGGCAAAGGAATAAGACACACAAGTTCAGGAAGTGCCAAGAGTCCCAATAAAGATAACTCCAAAGAGGTTCACACTAAGACACATCATAATAAAATGACAAAGATTAAAGACAAAGAGAAAATTTTAAAAGCAGCAAGAGAAATAAAGTTAGTTACCTACAAGGGAGCTCCCATAAGACTGACAGGATTTCTCAACAAAAACATTTTAGGCCAGAAGGAATTGGCATGAAATATTCAAAACAATGAAGGAAGGATCTAAAACTAAGACTATGTTACCCAGCAAGGCTATCATTTAAAATTGAAGGAGAAATAAAGAGCATCCCAGAAAAGAAAAAAAAAAAACAATCAAAAACTAAAGGACCTTGTTACCATCAAAACAGTATTACAAGAAAGGGCTGCTTTATAAAGGAGATGGAGGAGGAGGAGGGAGAGAAGAAGAAGGAGAAGAAGAAGAAGAAGAAGAAGAAGAAGAAGAAGAAGAAGAAGAAGAAGAAGAAGAAGAAGAAGAAGAAGAAGGAGGAGGAGGAGGAGGAGGAGGAGGAGGAGGAGGAGGAGGAGGAGGAGGGGAGGAAGAAAACAGAAGAACACAGTTAAAAGAATAAAATGGAAATAAATATGTACCTATCAATAATCACTTTAAATGTAAATGGCTTAAATGTTCCAACCAAAAGCCATAAAGAATGGATCAGAAAAC
The DNA here is from genome assembly GCA_025583905.1 of Ia io. Classification (NCBI taxonomy): domain Eukaryota; kingdom Metazoa; phylum Chordata; class Mammalia; order Chiroptera; family Vespertilionidae; genus Ia; species Ia io. The sequence goes on along the minus strand of JAJQQW010000001.1, from coordinate 89,502,204 downwards.
AAAACCCATCTATGTGCTGTCTGCAAGACACCTACCTCAGAAGGAAAAACACACTGACTAAAAATAAAAAGAGGGAAAATAATATTTCATGCAAATTGAATGGTAAAATAAACCTCAGGTAGCAATACTTATGAAAGAGAAGGGCACTACATAAGGATAAAGGGATCAATCCAACAAGAGGATATAACCCTTGTAAACAATTATGCACCCAAATACTAGTAGGAGCACCTAAATATATAAAGCATATCTTGATGGACATCAAGGGAGAGACTGGCAGTCATGGCAGTGGATTTTAACACCTCATTGGCATCAATGGATAGATCTTCCTGACAAAAAATCAACAGAAAACAGCAGCCTTAAGTGACACATTAGATCACATGCATTTAATTGACATCTTCAGAGCATTTCACCCAAAAGCAGCAGAATACACATTCTTTACAAGTGCACATAGAACATGTTCTAGAATAGACCATATGATAGCACACAAAACAAGACTTAATAAATTTAAGAAAATTGAAATTATATCAAAATCTTCTCTGATCATAATGGTATAAAACTAGAATCAATTACAAAAAACAAACAAACAAACCTGAAAAAACACACAAAGACATGGAGGCTAAATAACATGTTACTAAACAATGAATGGGCTAACAATCAGATCAAGGAATAAATCTGTGGGAAAACATGGGACTTGGTTGGAAAGTCTATAAGGAAGAATCTCCAAAAGGTTGGGGTCCTCTAGGGGGACCTTGTGGAAGGCAACAGACGCTGCCTTGACTTTTATAAACATTCTTAAACTTTTACAATTATTCTTAAGTATCCCTACTCTATTTTTTTTTCTTCCTGTTATACTCCTTTCTTTATATTCCTTCTCATAATTTTTACTTCCTCAACTCTAGTTCTTCTTTACTTGTACAGACCCTCTGTAATTTATACATACTTTTACAATTTACATATACCTTCTATAGCTTATACATACCATTTTAGTTTGTCTACTTTCTTTTTCCTTTATTTCTATACCTTCTATTACACAAAAACTATAAATTCCTTCTAATTAGTTATGATTAAATGTTAGTTCTACACAGGTTCCTTTATCCATAGCTTCAGAGCAGTTGGAGTGGTGGGAAGTATGTCTCAGAATCTATTTCTCCTCGACTTGGCCTATTGTCCTTGTTTTGCTCATTTGTGTCTAACTGCCTACTACACTGAGTGGCCAGATTATTATGATCTCTGAACGCATAATAATCTGGCCACTCAGTGTATATCCTATATAATAAAAGGATAATATGTAAATTGTCCCCTTGACCAGGAGTTCGACCAGCAGGCAGGTCGGCCAACTGCCCATGTCCCCTCCCCCTGGCCAGGCTGCCGGACCCCACCCATGCACGAATTCATGCACCGGGCCTCTAATACACACACACACACACACACACACACACACACACACACACACACACTGAGTAGCCAGATTATCATGCATTCAGAGATCATAATAATCTGGCCACTCAGTGTATATTCATTCCCCTCAAGGATCTTGGCTCTGAATTCATTCAGGGAAAGGGGATGCTGGATTACTTCTGTATTTTATTTCTTTACTTTTACCAATAGGTTTATTTTTCCAATGGAAAATATACTCATATTCTTAAAAAGCATACTAGAGATAACATGACCTTGACAACTCTCAGAAGGCTGGAGAAAGGATGGGTGTGTATGCGGGGAGATAGCAGGTCCTGAGGTTTGTTCCCAGGACTACAGTAACTCCTGGGCCTCTAATAACTTTAGTATAAAAGTATCATTTTTTTTTTTATAAGAAGAGTGCCCCCCTCACCTTGCTGCTGAATTCCTGGGTCCTCACACAGAGAACCACTTGCTGGGAATGACCAGCAGACCCTGAGCGATGGATGAATGGATTACTCTGACACACGTTTCTGTGAAAGAAAGGCTAAGGGACAGCTTCGTTATAGGCACCAAGCAGCAGTGCTGTTTGCCTGACTTCTTGGGCTTTTATTGTAACAACAGCTTGAATTAAAATTAACTATTAGATACTATCAGTAGGGTAAGCATCCTTGAGAAGGCACATGCGTCTGTAGTGTCCTTTAAGCAAGGACGTTTTGAAATCTAAACATAAAGATTCTAGTAAAACACCCAGGGCCTCAGACTTGTTTGGAAAAGTCAAAGCAGGGTCTGCCACACTTGGCAAGGTCTCCCTAGAGCTCCCAACATTTTGGAGATTCCTCCTTACAGACTTTCCAACCAAGTCCTATGCTTCCCCACATAAATCAAAAGATACCTTGAAATAAAAGAAAATGAGCTCACAACAACCCAAAATATGTGGGGCACAGTGAAAGCAGTCCTAAGAGGGAAATAAATGGCATTACAGGCCTATCTCAAGAAACAAGGAAAATATCAAATAAAAAATTGAACTTAATTGACATTTATCCAAAGAGGACATAAAAATGGCCAAGAGACATGAAAAAATGCTCAAAGTTGCTAATCATCAGAGAAATGCAAATTAAAACACAACGAGATATCACCTCACATCTGGCAGCATGACTATTATAAAAAATATCAACACACAAGTGCTGGTGAGGATGTGGAGAAAAAGGAACACTAGTTCACTGCTGGTGGGAATGCAAATTGGTGCAGCCACTATGGAAAACAGTATAGAGTTTCCTCAAAAAATTAAAAATGGAACTCCCACTTAACCCAGTGATCCCACTTCTGGGAATATATCTTAAAACTTCCAAAACACCAATCAGAAAGAATATATGCACCCCTATGTTGAGAGGGTTGCATTATTTACAATAGCATTATTTACAATAGCTAAGATTTGGAAACAGCCCAAGTGCCCATAAGTAAATGAATGGATGAAAAACTGTGGGACATTTACACAATAGAATACTATGCAGTTGTAAAAAAGAGGGATCTCTTACCCTTTGGGACAACATGAATGGACCTGGAAAATACTATGCTAAGTGAAATAAGCCAAATCGAGAAAGGCAAAATATCACATGATCTCACTTATTTGTGGAATCTAATGAACAAAACAAATTGACCAACAAAATAAGACCCAAAGTATGGAGGCATGGAATAGACTGACATATGTTGATGTGGGGTTAGGGGGATAAGAAGAAATAAACCAAAGAACTTATATACTTATATGCATATTCTATGGACAGGGGCAATAGAGCAGTGATGAACAGGGGAAGGGGGAGTGGATAGGGGCTAGGAGGAGGAGGGAAAGAAAGGAGAAATGAGAGATATCTGTAATACTATCACAATAAAATTGATTTAAAAAATTGAAATATATTTAAAGAAATATATTTAAAGAAATTGTAAAAAACAAACAAACAAACAAAAAAACCCACAAAAAACCCCCAACAAACAAAGCCCAAATTGAATAGAAAAAAGGAAATAATCAGGATCAGAGTAGAAATAAACAAGTTAGAGTCTAAACAATACAATATAAAAGATCAATGAAACCAAGAGCCGGTTCTTTGAAAAGATAAACAAGATTAAGAAAACTTTAACCAGACTTATAAGAAAAAAACAGAACAACAGGACCACAATAAATAAAATTGAAAATGTAAGAGGAGAAATAGCAACTGACACCAAAGAAAAACAAGGGATATATATATGTATATATATATACATACACACTAGAGGCCTGGTGCACAAAATTTGTGCACGGGGGTGTGTGTCCCTCAGCCCAACCTGCACCCTCTCCAATCTGGGACCCCTTGAGGGATGTCTGACTGCACGTTTAAGCCCAATCCCGGTAGGATCAGGCCTAAATGGGCAGTCGAACATGCCTCTCAAAATCCAAGACTGCTGACTCCCAACCGCTTGCCTGCCTGCCTTCCTGATTGGCCCTAACTGCTTCTGCCTGCCAGGCTGATCACCCCCTAACCACTCCCCTGCCAGCCTGATTGATGCCTAACTGCTCCCCGCCAGCCTGTTTGCCCCTAACTACTCTCCCCTGCAGGCCTGGTCAACCCTAACTGCCCTCCCCTGCAGGCCTGGTCCCCCCCAACTGCTCTCCCCTGCAGGCCTGGGTCCCCCCCAACTGCCCTTACCTGCAGACTTGATTGCCCCCAACTGCCCTCCCTTGCAGGTCTGGTCCCTCCCAACTGCCCTCCCCTCCTGGCCATCTTGTGGCATCCATCTTGTGTCCACATGGGGGTAGTCATCTTTGACCACATGGGGGCAGCCATCTTGTGTGTTGGAGTGATGGTCAATTTGCATATTATTCTTTTATTAGATAGGATTAGATAGGATAGAGGCCTGGTGCACGGGTGGGGGCCGACTGGTTTGCCCTGAAGGGTGTCCCGGATCAGGGTGGGGGTTCCCTTGGGGAATGGGGTGGCCTGAGCAAGGGGCCTGTGGTGGTTTGAAGGCTGGCCATGCCCCCCGGCGACCCAAGCAGAGGCCCTGGGATCTGGGATTTATTTATCTTCTATAATTGAAACTGTAGCTTTGAGTGGAGCCAAGCCTCCTGCTCGCTCCGTGGCTGCAGCCATTTTTGTTGGGATTTATGTATCTTCTATAATTGAAACTTTGTAGCCTTAGGCGAAGGCCAAGGCAGGCCAGGGCTGCGGAAACTTGGCTTCCTCCATCGCCGCGGGCAACTCAAGCCTCCTGCTTTCTCCAGCTCCGTGTCTGCTGCCATTTTTGTTGGGATTTACTTATCTTCTATAATTGAAACTATGTAGCCTTGAGTGGAGGCCAAGGCAGGCCAGGGCAGGCAGAAAGTTTGGCTTCCTCCATTGCTGGGGAAACCCAAGCCTCTTGCTCTCTCCTTGGCTGCAGCCATTTTGGTTGGGTTAATTTGCATACTTGCTCCTGATTGGCTGGTGGGTGCGGCTTGTGGGTGTAGCGGAGGTACAGTCAATTTGCATATTACTCTTTTATTAGATAGGATTAGAGGCCATGTGCATGAAATTAGTGCACTCTGGGGGTCACTCATCCCGGCCTGCACCCTCTTACAGTCCAGGAGCCCTCCGGGGATGTCCAACTTATGGCTTAGCCAGCAGTCAGACATCTTTAGTCTTGCCATGGAGGTGGGAGAGCCTCCCGCCACCACTGCTGCACTCACCAGCTGTGAGCTGGCTCAGGGCTTCTGGCTGAGTGGAGCTCCCCCTGTGGTAGTGCACTGACCACCAGAAGGAAGCTCCTTCATTGAGTGTCTGCCCCCTGGTGGTCAGTGTGCATCACAGCAACCAGTCCTTCCACTGATTGTTCGATTTGCATATTAGCCTTTTTATTATATAGGATTTCAAACCACTATATGCCAAAAAATTGGAAATCTGTATGAAATGGATAAATTCTTAAAAACATAATCTCCCAAAACTGAATCAGGAATAATCAAAGAACCTGAAGAGATAGCTTAAAACTAGTGAAATTAAAGCAATAATCACAAAACTCCCAACAAACACAAGTTCTGGACCTGATGGCTTCATAGGTGAATTTTACTAAATATACAAAGAAGAACCAAGCCTATCTTTCTCAAACTATTCCAATAAATTCAAGAGGAGGGAAGACTCCCAAGCTCATTTTATTAAGCAAGCATGAACCTAATTCAAAAACCAGATAAAAACACTACAAACAAAGGAGGTTATAGGTCACATTCTTGATGAACATAAATGCTAAAATCCTCAAGAAAATATTAGGAAACTTCATCCAGCAATACATTAAGAAATCATAAACCATTATAAAATGGGCTTTATTCCAGTGATGCAAGGTGGGTCCAACATCAGCTAATCAATAAATATGATATGCCACATGTACAAAATGAAGGATAAAAGTAATATAATCTTATGAATAGATGCAGAAAAAGGCATTTGATAAAATCCAGCACACTATTATGATAAAAGTTCTCATCAAAGTGAAATAGAGGGAACATACCTCAATGCAATAAAGGCCATATATGACAAACCCAATGTAATAAAGCCCACATATGCCAACATCTTACTCACTGGGCAAAAATTGCAAGCATTTCTCTTAAGTTCAGGAACAAGGCAGGGATATCCACTTTCACTACTCTTATTGAACATACACTGAGTGGCCAGATTATTATGATCTCTGGACACAAAATAATCTGTCCACTCAGTGTGTGTGTGTGTGTGTGTGTGTGTGTGTGTGTGTGTGTGTGTGTGTGTGAGGCCCGGTGCATGAATTTGTGCATGGGTGGGGTCCGGCCAGCCTGGCCAGGGGGAGGGGACATGGGCAGTTGGCCGGCCTGCCTGCTGGTCGAACTCTTAGTCGAGGGGACAATTTGCATATTAGCCTGTTATTATATAGGATATACATTGAGTGGCCAGATTATTATGCATTCAGAGATCATAATAATCCAGCCACTCAGTGTAATACTGGAAGTCTTAGCCATAACCATTAGACAAGAATAAAAGTCATCCATATTTGAAAAGAAGAAGTAGAACTGTCATTATTTGAAGATGAGACATGTAAATTGTTCCTTCGGGAGTTTGACCAACCAGGAGTTCAACTGCTCACTATGACATGCTCTGACCACCAGGGGGCGATGCGGAATGAATAAGGCCCTGGCTGGCAGCTGGCAGCTGGGGGAAGGAAGGCCCTGATCGGCCCTGGTCCCTGGCCAGACCTAGGTACCCTACCCATGCACGAATTTTGTGCACCGGGTCTCTACTCTTGTATATAGAGAACCCTAAAGATTCCACCAAAAAACTATTATAGCTGATAAATGGATTCAGTAAAGTAGCAGGATACAAAATAAATATCTAGAAATAAGTTACATTTTTATACAGCAATAAAGAACTATCAGAAAGTAAACTACAAATGCAATCCCATTTAAAATTGCATCAAAAAAGAATAAAATACCTAGGAATAAATTTAACCAAGGATGTAAAATAACTCTATTTAGAAAATTATAAGATACTGAATAAAGAAATTGAAGAAGATACAAATAAGTAGAAGCATACACCGAGATCATGAATAGGAGTAAATAACATCATTAAAATGTCCATACAACCCAAAGAAATCTATAGATACAATGAAATTCCTATCAAGGTACCAATGGTGTATTTCAGAGAACTAGAATAAACACTCAAAATATTTATACGGAACCACAAAATAGTCACAACAATATTTTTTTTTATATTTAATCCTCACCCAAGGATATTTTTAATTGATTTTAGATTGAGTGGAAGAGAGAGGGAAAGACAGAGAAAAATATCAATGTGAGAGAAACACATGCCCTGACCAAAGCCCTGGGCCCTAGAAGAGTCTGCAACAGAGGTACATGCCCTTGACTGGACTCAAACCCAGGACCCTTTGGTCTGCAGGCCAACACTCTATGCACTGAGCCAAACCAGCTAGGGTGCCACAGCAATCTTGTGAAAAAATAACAAAATCAAAGAAATCATGTTACCTGATATCAAACCATACTAAAAGGCCATGGCACTGGCATAAATACAGACATATAGATTAATGAAACAGAGCAGAGACCCCAGAAATAAACCCATGCCTTTACGGTCAAATTATATTTGACAAAGGAGGCAAGAACATGCAATGGGATATAGATGGTCTATCCAATAAATGGTGGTGTAATAATTGGAAGGATATGTGCAAAAAAATGAAACTACCTTCTTACATTATACATAAGAATAAACTCAAAATAGAGTAATGACTTAAATATTAGACTGGAAACCATTAAAAAGTCTAGAAGAAAACAAAGGCAGGAGGATCTTGGACATTCTCATAGGAATATTTTTTCTGATATGTGTCCTCAAGCAAGGGAAACAAATAAACAAATGAGACTATCAAACTAAAAAGCTTTTTTTATAAAGTGAAAGAAACCATCAACAAAATGAAATGTGAACCTACCTACTGGGAGAACATATTCAACACTGATATATCTGATAAGGGCTTAATATACAAAATTTTCTAAAGATCTTATTAAACTCAACACCAAGAAAACAAACAATCCAGTTAAAAAATTGGCAATGGACCCAAATAGACACTTCTCCAAAGGAGACATAGAGATGGCCAATAGGGATATGAAAAGGTGTTCAATATCAGAAAGCATCAGAGAAATGTAAATTAAAACCACAATGAGATATCACCTCATACCTGTCAGAAGGTTATCATCAAGAAATCAACAAAAAGCAAGTGTTGGTAAAGATGTGGAACAAAGGGAACCCTTGTTCACTGTTGGTGGGAATACAGATTGGTGCAGCCACTGTGAAAGCAGTCTGGAGTTATTTAAAAAAATAAAAAATGGAACTGCCTTATGACCCAGCAATTCTACTACCAGAATATCTATAATAATAAAAACATAAGATAGAGCAGGATGGCTTTTTTCTGTCGTCTTGGGGTGCTGGAGGAGAGAACCAATGGCAGAAGCTATGCGTGGGAGCAACATGGGTGGTTGAAGCGTCTGGGCTAAATCAGGGAGCGCCCAGCCCTCGTCTCTTTGTTCACTGCCCCGGAAATCTAACGCCCACAACAGCAGGCCCCGAGCAAGGCGAGCTGAGCTCTCTAATCAGCGATGAAATATGTCCCTGGTGAAGGGACCGTGGTCCCAAAGGAGTGAACACCTTCCCTGATCAGGGAAGAAGCAAGGCCCTGCTTCAGGCCGAGGGCCCAGGAAGGAGCCAGTACCTCTCCACCTCCTGCAGCTCCCGCTCCTCTGGATCCCAGTCGGAATCGGTTCCGGCTCGTGGCCAGTAGGTCCCGGGCCTGCCACCCCTGTGTCCCAAACCCACTGCCAGTGACCACAGCACGGACTCGTGCCCGGAACAGGAGACTCAGAGCACATGCCTTATTGACCCAACTGCTTTCAGCCCGAAACCTATGTATATACTTTAAAAAATATTTTTATTGATTTAAGAAAGAGGAAGGAGGGGGGGGGGAATAAATGAATCAATGATGTGAGAGAATCACTGATTATCTGCCTGTTACGTGTCCCCACCCTCACCCAACTGAGAATTGAACCTAAAACCCATGCATGTTCCCTGACCAAGAATAGAACCATGACCTCAAGGATCATAGGTCAGTGCTCAACCATTGAGCAATACCAGCTGGGCTATATATATATATCTTTAAAAAATTTAATATGTATTTTTTTAAAATATATTTTGTTGATTTTTTTACAGAGAAGAAGAGAGAGGGATAGAGAGTTAGAAACATCGATCAGCTGCCTCTTGCACACCCCCTACTGGGGATGTGCCCGCAACCAAGGTACAGGCCCTTAACTAGAATCGAACCTGGGACCCTTGAGTCCGCAGGCTGACGCTCTATCCACTGAGCCAAACCGGTTTTGACCCTACTATGTATTTTTGATTGTTGATAATGTTATAGATATCTCCATTTTTTGCCTGTGCCTATACATGTATTCTTTGCAGGATCTCTCCCGGTTCTCCCCACACCCTTCTCCTGGGAGGTCTGCCAGTCTGTTCCAGTTAACCACCCCTCTGGTCCCATCTTGACCTTCCCCAGGGCCACTTGCTGAACCACATCACCTTTATTCACCAATGTCATTGGCTGGAATGCTAGCCCTCCCCTTAGTATTTGGGAAAACTACCTTACCCAGAAAGGAATGCGACTATGTAGGCGGAGCTAAAGGGCACTTTGTGTAAGTGCATCCGGTTAGGGCGGGACTTCCGCCTTCCTCCTCCTGGCGGGCATTTTGACCTCTTCAGTTTCTTCCAGGACTCACAGGCTTCAGCCCACTCGTGGTGAGTAGGAGAGCCCCAGGAGGCAGCGTCCTTGCTGTGCAGGTTGTGTCTGAGGCTTGTTGAGCACCATCAGGCCGGGTGGGGCCTCCGCGCCTCCCAGACTCCTCTCTGCTTACCGCGTTCTTTCAGCCTGACCCCATTGAACCCCCCAGCCTAGGAGACTGGCACCTCTCAGTTACTGCAGCCCAGGAAGCCGCATCCACAACAGTGAGTCGAGTCTGGGTGACACAGGGTGTAGCTGCAGCAGCAGGGGCCAAGGCAGAGGCAATTAGGGACAATCATGCAGGCAGGTGAGTAGTTAGGGGATATCAGATAGACAGGCAAGTGAATGGTTAGGGTGATCAGGCAGGCAGGCAGGCAGAGGTGGTTGGGGTTATCAGGCAGGCAGACAGAGACAGGTAGGGGTGATCAGGCAGACAGGAGAGCAGTTGGGGTGATCAGGCAGGCAGAGTGGTTAGGTGTGATTGAGCAGGCGGGCAGAGGTGGTTAGGGGCAATCAGGCAGGCAGGCAAGCAGTTAGGGGTGATCAGGTAGGCAGGCGAGTGGGTTACAATGTACAGAAGATGTATTATAGAACTGTAGATTTGAAACATACATGATTTTATTAACCAATGTCACCCCAATAAATTCAAAAAAATAAAATTAAAAAAGTAAATATAAAAACTAAAAAATAAAAATATGGGAGGAGCATTGAAGATCACAATCAAGAGTGAAAAGTCAATCTATGAAATGGGAGAAAATATTTGCAAATAATATAACTGATTAAGAGTTAATATCCAGAATTTATAAAGAACTCCTACAACTCAACAACAATAACAAAACCCAGTTTAAAAATATGTAAAGGACACAGGAAGATGGCTGCCAACAGGAAGGCAGACTGCAAGATAGTGTTTGAGTGAGAGGATGAAAGGAGAGTGTGTGGTAGCATAGGGAGTGTATATTTGTGGGTGAGGGACAGCTATACTCCAAGGGACTGTTGGGGATTGCCAGACTGGGTTTCCCTGACCGGGCAGCATCCACTGCTGCTGAAATCTCTCCCGGAGCAACCGGCTCTGACGCAGAGACCGCGCCACCTTGAAGGGGAGAGTGGCTGTTATAGGAAGCCTATACATCCCGGGAATCTACAACAACAACACCGAGGGAACAGCTGCGAACCCAGGAACACCTGATCTCAAGCAGCACAAATACGCAGACTAGGAGGAGCTCTGCACCTTCTCACAGAAAGGTCAGATTTCACCTAGGAAAAAGAGAGAGAGCTACATAACCAGATACCCAGAGAAGAGAGATCACGGGGAGACAAAGAAACAGCCCGCATATGAAAGAAAATGAAGGAGAAAAATCAAAGATGGTGGCATAGATAATCACCTATACTTGCTGCTTCTCACAACCACATCAAAACCACAACTAAACAGCAGAACAACTACCACCCAGAACCGCGGGAAAGCTGGCTGAGTGTAAGTTCCACAACCAGAGAGGTGAACAAAATGCATTGAGGCCGGTAAGAAGTGCTGAGGCGTGGAAAGTGCTGGCACCTGGATGTGCTGCTCTTTAAACTGGGAGATACAAGCTCCCACTTGCTCTAAACTCCTGTTCTGGACAAGACTCTCAGGGACTCAGGCACATACGGGGTGAAAATGGACTTTCTGGCATCAGGAGAGGAACGCGAGGGCGGCTTACTCTTAGAGGTGCTCGCAGCGATCATTGTTCCTGCAAGGAAGCACAGGACGTGGAGAACCTAAGACTTCTCCAGTTCAGGGCAGCCATCGCTGTTTGCTCCATCCTGGTGATTCCCAGATACCCCGCCCTCCCAATTTACAATCCCACCCAAGCTGTGCTCATCGGCTTTTGCATATGAATAGCCTGTCCTTTCACCTAAAAAAAACAGCAGCTAGGTCAGAGAGCCCCAGAGATTCCAAAAGAAGGCCAACTGCCTGGCAGCAGCAGCGGCCTTGCTTCACAGCTGAGCCTCGTCTGGGCAATTCCAAACCCCATACGAAGAGGAGGAATCTGCAGATGTCTCTGTAGCTCCTGCTGGGCGGCCCCAGACAGTGGCTGACTGTGCACCTCCTTGAAGATCCAAAAGCCAGTGTACCCAGTGGTCAGAGTGAGACCATAGCGGATTACAATTCTTCACATCCATAAAAGACACACTCAAGGGGAAGACTCAGTGAACACCAAAGCCCTACTGAAGCAAGTCCTGCCCTATAAGGATGCCCCCTGTGCAACACATCTTCCAGTATAGACACAGCTGGTCATCACAGCCAACTGGCCAGGAGGTCAACTCCTCCCAGTGATACCAACAGCAATAAAGAGTTAACTACAACAAAACTGTGCAAACAGCACACAAAGGGATGCACCAAGAGTGTCTAGCTCAGGTGTCTGGGAGGCTGAGCCACTAGGCCCTATAGGACACCAACCACACAAAGCCACTCTATCAACAGAAGGAGACTTAGCAGCTACCCAGTACATAGAAACAAACACAGGGAAGCAGCCAAAATGTGGAGACAAAGAAACAAGTCACAAATGAAAGAAATGGATGAAAGCAAAATACTGGATATAGAGTTCAAAACCACGGTTATAAGGTTACTCAAGAATCTTCTAGAAACCTAGGAGAAATTTAGTGAGACCTTCAAGGATATGAAAAAGGACCAATCAGAAATCAAGCATACACTGACTGAAATAAAGAATAATATACAAAGATCCAACAGCAGACTAGAGGATCCCAAGAATTGAGTCAAAGATTTGAAATATAAAGAAGCAAAAAACACCCAACCGGAAAAGAAAAAAGAAAAAAGAATCCAAAAGTATATAGATAGTGTAAGGAGCCTCTGGGACAACGTCAAGCATACCAACATCCAAATTATGGGGGTGCCAGAAGAAGAGAAAAAGCAAAGTATTGAAAACCTATTTGAAGAAATAATGACAGAAAACTTCCCCTACCTGGTGAAAGAAATAGACTTACAAGTCCAGGAAGCACAGAGAACCCAAAACAAAAAGAATCCAAAGAGGACCACACCAAGACACATCACAATTAAAATGCCAAAGGCAAAAGAAAAAGAGAGAATATTAAAAGCAGCAAGAGAAAAACAGTTAATTACCTACAATGGAGTACCCATACGACTGTCAGCTGATTACTCAACAGAAATGATGCAGGCCAGAAGGGAGTGGCAAGACTTATTCAAAGTGATGAATAGCAAGAACCTACAACCAAGATTACTCTACTTAGCAAAGCTATCATTTAGAATTGAAGGTAAGATAAAGACCTTCACAGAAAAAAAGCTAAAGGAGTTCATCACCACCAAACCAGTATTAAATGAAATGCTGAAGGGTATTCTATAAGAAGAGGAAGTAAAAGGTAAAGATAAAAATTATGAACAGCAAAGTGACAACAAATACATATATATCAATAAATGAATCTAAAAATCAAGTGAATAAAAAATCTGAAGAACAGAATAAACTGGTGAATATAATAGAATCAGGGGCATAGAAAGGGAGTGGACTGACAATTCTCGAGGGGAAAGGGGTATGGAGGGTATGGGAGAGATTGAACAAAAATCTAACACTTATGGATGGGGACAATGGGGGGGTAAGCACATGGGGTGGGGTGGGAACCAAGTGGAGGGGAGCTATGGGGGGAAAAAGAGGAACAACTGTAATAATCTGAACAATAAAGATTTATTTAAAAAATAAAAATAAAAAATAACCCCCCCAAAAAAAAGAAAAGAAAAGAAAGATTAAGAGGCATCACCAGAAAATAAGTAAATGAAACGGAGGCAAGCAATATGTCAGATAAAGAATTCAGAGAAATGGTCATAGGGTCACTGAAAAGAATGGAAGACAAATGCAACAACAAGCATAAGAACCAAGAGGAAATGAAGAAGAACCAAGAAGAAATGAAAAATGACAACACTGCTATAAATAACTCAATAGAAAGCATCAACAGTAGACTAGAAGAAGCAGAGGACCACAACAATGAGCTAGAAGACGAGGTAGAAAAAAACACCCATGCAGAGCAGTTTTTAGAAAAAAAAACCTTAAAAAATAGGAGGAGATCCTAAGGGAACTTTGGGACAACACGAAATGAAACAACATCCACATAATAGGGGTTCCAGAAGGAGAGGAAAGTTAGCAAGGAATAAAAAACCTGTTTGAAGAAATGACAGAAAACTTCCATGATATAGGGAAGAAAAAACTCACTCAAGTCCAAGAAGCTCACAGAGTCCCAAGCAAAATGAACCCCCAAAGACCAATGCCAAGGCATATTATAATTAAATTGGCAAACACCAACGACAAAGTAAGAATATTCAAAGCAGCCAGAGAGAGACAGAAAGTTACCTACAAAGGAACCCCCATCAGACTAGCAACTGATTTCTCAACAGAAACACATTAGGACAGAAGGGAATGGAATGAAATATACAAAGTATTACAAAGCAAGTGTCTGAATACAAGAATACTGTACCCAGCAAGGCTGTCAATCAAAATTGAGGGTGAAATCAGGAGCTCCACAAACAAAAAAGGACTAAGGGAGTTTATTACCACCAAACCAGCAAAGGAAGAAAAACTAAAGGGTCTGCTATAAAAAGAAGAAATAAGGAGCAAAGAAGCAATGCAGGCATAAAGAAAAAAAAATGGCAACAAACAAGTACCTATCGATAATAACTTTAAATGTAAATGGATTAAATGGCCCATTCCAAAGATATAGGGTAGCTGAGTGGATAGGAAAACATGATCCAGGAATAAGGACACATATGTAACACCTTAATCAATAAAGAAATTAAAAATAAAAAAGAAAACATGATCCATATATCTGCTGTCTACAGGAAACCCACCTCATAAAAAAGGACTCACAGAGACTGATGATGAAGGGATAGAACAAGTTTTTTCAGGCGAATGGAAATGAAAAAAAGCTGGGGTAGCAATACTTGTATCTGACAAATTAGATCTCAAAGTGAAGGACATAAAAAGATAATGAAGGCCAATTCATAATACTAAAGGGAGAAATCCAACAAGGAGAAATAACTCTGGTAAACATATACCCACCCAATACAGGAACACCCAAATACATTAAAAAAAAACAAAAACAACTTCTGGAGGCTATCAAGGGAGAGATTGGCAGCAATACAATCATAGTAGGGGACTTTAATACCCCACTATCACCATTGGACAAATCCTCTAAACAAAAAATCAGCAAAGACACATCAATCCTAAATGACCCACTAGATCAGATGAAATTAATTGACATCTTCAGAACATTTCACCCCAAAGCCACAAAATATACATTCTTCTCAAGTGCACATGGGTCATTTTCAAAGATAGACTATTTAATGGGTCACTGGCAAAGTCTCTTCAAATTCAAGAAGATAGAAATCATATCAAGCATCTTCTCAGATCACAGTGGCATAAAACTAGAAATTAACTACAATAAAAAAATCAAACACCAGGAAACTAAATAGCATGCTATTAAACAATAACTGGGTTACCAGAGAGATCAAAGAAGAAATAAAAAGCATTAAGGCAACAAATGACAATGAAAACACAACAATCCAAAATCTATGGGACACAATGAAAGCAGTCTTAAGAAGGAAGTTCATAGCTCTACAAGCCTACAGCAAAAAACAAACAAACAAGAAACAATGGTAATAAATTACCTAACCCTACAACCCAAAGTGTTAGAAAGAGAGCAATAAGAAAAGCCCAGCGTAAGCAGAAGGAAGGAAATAATAAAGATCAGAGCAGAGATAAATAAAATAGAGACAAAAAAAAAAACAATACAAAAGATCAACAAAACCAAGAGCTGGTTCTTTGAAAGGATAAACAAGATTGATGAACCTCTAGCCAGGCTCCCCAAGAAGCAAAGAGAGAGGACCCAAATAAACAAAATCAGAAATGAAAGAGGTGAAATAACAACCAATCCCACAGAAATACAAACGATTATGAAAAATACTATGAAAAACTCTATTCTAACAAAATGGACAACCTAGATGAAATGGACATATTCCTAGAAAAATACAAGCTCCCAAAACTCAACCAAGAAGAATCAAAAAACCTGAATAGGCCAATAACTACTGGAGAAATTGAAACACTGATCAAAAATCTCCCAGTAAACAAAAGTCCTGGTCCAGATGGCTTTACAGAGGAGTTCTACCAAGCATTCAAAGAAGAACTAAAACCTACCCTCCTCAGACTCTTCCAAAAAATTCACAAGGAAGGCACACTTCCAAGCTCTTTCTATGAAGCCAACATTATCCTAATCCCAAAACTAGATAAAGATACCACCAAAAAGTGAACTACAGGCCAATATCTTTGATGAACATAGATGCTAAAATCCTCATAAAAATTCTAGCAAATTGGATTCAGCAATACATTAGAAAGATCATACACCATGACCCAATGGGATTTTTTCTGGGGATATAAGTATGGTACAATATCTGCAAATCAATAAATGTGATACATCACATAAACAAACTGAGAGACAAAAATCACATAATCATATGAATGGATGCAGAAAAAGCATTTGACAAAATCTAACACCCTTTCTTGATAAAAACTCTCAGCAAAGTGGGAATATAAGGATCATACCTCAACATAATAAAAGCCCTATTTGACAAACCTACAGCCAACATCATACTCAATGGGAAAAAACTAAACTCATTTCCCCTAAGAACAGGAATAAGACAAGGATGCCCACTTTCACCACTCCTGTTTGACATAGTATTAGAAGTACTAGCCATAGCAATCAGACAAGAAGAAGAAATAAAGGTATCCAAATTGGAAAAGAAGAAGTAAATCTGTCCTTATTTGCAGATGACATGATACTATACATAGAAAACCCCAAAGACTCCATGAAAAAACTACTAAACCCAATAAATGAATTTGGCAATATAGCAGGATACAAAATTAATGCCCAGAAATCTATGGCCTTTGCATACACCAATAATGAACTCACAGAAAGAGAAATGAAAAAACAAACAATCCCATTTATCATTGCACAAAAAAACCCCCAAAAAAACGATACCTAGGAATAAACTTAACCAAGGACGTAAAAGACCATACTCGGAAAACTACAGGACATTGAAAAAAGAGATAGAGGAAGACATAAACAAATGGAAGAACATACCATGTTCATGGATTGGTAGAATCAACATCATTAAAATGTCCATACTACCTAAAGCAATCTATAGATTCAATGCAATACCTATTAAAGTACCAATGGCATATTTCAAAGATCTAAAACAAGCTCTCCAAAAATTCATCTAGAATAAAAAAAGACCCCGAATAGCCACAGCTATCCTGAGAAATAAGAAGAAAGTTGGAGGGATCACAATGCCAGACATCAAACTATATCACCAAGCCATGGTTCTCAAAACTGCCTGGTACTGGCACAGAAATAGACATATAGATGAATGGAACACAATAGAGGACCCAGAAATTGACCCAAGCCATTATACTCAATTAATATTTGGCAAAGGAGGCAAGAGCATACAATGAAGGATCATACCTCAACATAATAAAAGCCCTATATGACAAACCTACAGCCAACATCATACTCAATGGGCAAAAACTAAACCCATTTCCCCTAAGAACAGGAACAAGGCAAGGATGCCCACTTTCACCACTCCTGTTCGACATAGTATTAGAAGTACTAGCCACAGCAATCAGAAAAGAAGAAGATAATGGAGTCAAAACAGTCTCTTTAATAAATGGTACAGGGAAATTTGGTCAGATACATGCAAAAAAAAAAAAAAAAGAAACTAGATCACCAAATTACACCATACACAAAAACAAAATAAAAATGGCTAAAGGACTTGAATGTAAGATGGGAAACCATAAAAATCCTACAAGACTCCATAGTCAGCAAAATTGCAGACATATTTCATAGCAATATCTTTACAGACACAGATCCTAGAGCAAGAGAGACTAAGGATAAAATAAACAAATGGGACTACAGCAAAATAAAAAGCTTCTGCACAGCAAGAGAAACCATCAATGAAACAACAAGAAAGTCCACTGCATGGGAGAACATATTTGCCAATGTTATCTGTGATAAGGGTTTAATCTCCAAAATTTACAGGGAACTCATACAACTTAACAAAAGGAAGATAAACAACCCAATAAAAAAATGGGCAAAGGAACTAAATAGACACTTTTCAAAAGAGGATATTCAGAAAGCCAAGAGACACATGAAAACATGCTCAAAGTCACTAATCATCTGAGAGATGCAAATCAAAACAACAATGAGGTACCACCTCACACCTGTCAGAATGGCTATCATCAACAAATCAACAAATGACATGTGCTGGCGAGGATGCGGAGGAAAAGGAACCCTGGTGCACTTCTGGTGGGAATGCAGACTGGTGCAGCCATTGTGGAAAACAGTATGGCATTTCCTCAAAAATTTAAAAATAGAACTGCCATTTGACCCAGTAATATCACTTCTAGGAATATATCCCAAGAAAACAAAACACCAATCAGAAAGATTATACCCAACCCTATGTTCATAACAGCACAATTTACAATAGCTAAGATCTGGAAACAGCCTAAATGCCTGTTAGCAGATGAGTGCATTAGAAAATTATTGTACATCTACACAATGGAATACTATGCTGCTATAAAAAAGAAGGAATTCTTCCCATTTGCAGCAGCATGGATGGAACTAGAGAGCATTATGCTAAGTGAAATAAGCCAGGCAGTGAAAGAAAAATACCACATGATTTCACTCTTTTATAGATAATAAAGAACATTATAACCTCATGAACAAAAAGATAGATACTGTGGCAGAGAAGCATCAAATAGACTGTCAAATTACAGCAGGAAGGCTGGGGAGTGTTGGGGGTGGGGTAAGAGATCAACCGAAGGACTTGTATGCATGCATATAAGCATAATCAATGGACACAAGACACTGGGGTGGTGGGGTGAGGGTATGTGCCTGGGAGTAAGGGAGGCCGGGGGAAGGTCAATGGGGGAAAAAAGGAGACATATGTACTACTATTTGTAATATTTTAAACAATAAAAAAAGAAAAAAAATATGTAAAGGATTTGAATAGGCATTTCTGCAAAGAAGATATATAAATGTCCAGTAAACATAAAGAGATGCTCAGCATCACTAATCATCAGGAAAATGAAAATGAAAACCAAAATGTGATACCACTTCACAACCGTTAAGATGGCTACTATTAAAAAAAAAAAAAAGAAAACAAGAAGTGTTGACAAGAATGTGGAGAAATTAGAATCCTTGTGCATTGTTAATGGAAATGTGAAATGGTGCAGTTGCTATGGAAAACAGTATGATGGTTGCTCAAAAAATTAAAAATAGATTTAGCATATAATTCATTAATACCACTTATGGATATATATCAAAAATAATTGAAAGCAGGATATCATTGATTTTATTTGTACACTTATGTTCATAGCAGAATTATTCACAATAGCCAAAATGTGGAAGCAAATTGATAAACAAAATCCTATCTAATAAAATAATAATATGCAAATTGACCATCACTCCAACACACAAAATGGCTGACCCCATGATGGTCAAAGATGGCTGCCTCCATGTGGACACAACATGGCCGTGACAAGAAGGCTGCCCCCCCCATGTGGTCAAAGATGGCTGCCCCCATGTGGACACAAGATGGCCATGACAAGATGGCCAGCAGGGGGGGGGCAGTTGAGAGGGACCAGGTCTGCAAGGGAGGGCAGTTGGGGGTGATCAAGCCTGCAGGGGAGGGCAGTTAGGGGTGACCAGGCTGGCAGAGGAGGGAAGTTGGGGGTGACTGGGCCTGCAGGAAGGGCAGTTGGGGGGGACCAGGCCTGCAGGGGAGAGCAGTTGGGGGGACCAGGCCTGCAGGGGAGGGCAGTTAGGGCTTACCAGGCCTGCAGGGGAGGGCTGTTAGGGGCAATCAGGCTGGCAGGGGAGCAGTTAGGCATCAATCAGGCTGGCAGGGGAGTGGTTAGGGGGTGAGCAGGCTGGCAGGCAGAAGCGGTTAGGGGCAATCAGGAAGGCAGGCAGGCGAGCAGTTGGGAGCCAGCAGTCCTGGATTGTGAGAGGGATGTCCAACTGCCCATTTAGGCCCGAGCCTAGGATCGGGCCTAAATGGGCAGTCGGACATCCCTCGAGGGGTCCCAGATTGGAGAGGGTGCCGGCCGGGCTGAGGGACACCCTCCCCCATGCATGAATTTCGTGCACTGGGCTACTAGTGTGGTATATAAATAGAATGGAATATATTTAGCTGTAAAAGGGAAGGACATTCTGATACATGCTACATTTGGATAAATCTGAAGAACATTATGCTAAGTGAAATAAGCCAGTCATAAACAGGCAAATACTGTGTGATTCCACTCACAAGAGATATATACAGTAAAGTAGCCAAATGGATAGAAACAGAAAGTAGCATGGTAGTTACCAGTGACTGAGGGTAGGGGAAAAGTGGAGTTGTTTAGTGGGTGTAGAGTTTCAGTATTGCAAGAAAAAAAGAAAAAAAGTTCTGGGGCCCTGGCTGTTGTTGCTCAGTTGATTAGACATCTTCCCGTGCACTGAAAGGTTGCTGGTTCAATTCCAGGTCAGGGCACATGCCTGGGTTGTGGGTTTGATTCCTGGGGGTGGGAGGTGGGGAGATGCAGGAGACAGATGATCAATGTTCCACTCTTATATTGATGTTCCTCTCTCCCTCTCCCTTCCTCACTCTCTCTCTAAAAAAAAAAAAAAAAAAAAAAAAAAAAAAAATCAATAAAAAGATTTTTAAAACGTTCTGGAGATCTGTTTCACAACAATGTGAATATATTTAACACTACTGAAATATATGCTTAAAATTGGTTAAGATGGTAAATATTATGTTATATCCATTTTATCACAATTATAATAAAAAATTAAATGTGACCTGGGTTCAAATTTCTGTGAGTTTCTTCTTTGTCTAGAAACTTCAGTTCCCCTATATTCTAAGTTTTCTGAGCTCTGCTCCTAAGCCTCCTCCAGGAAACTTCTTCAGACAATGGGAAGAGTGGGATGATTCTCTCACCAAGCCACTTCTAAACCACCTCCCTCCCTCCCCAGCCTCTTTTTCTTATAGTCAATGGTTACTCTCAACCTGTTTCCAGTGTGTTCATGGAATGTGCATTCTCAGTGGTACTGGGTAAAGGCTGTTGAGAGGGAGAAAGGTGTAGACAGCTTGTTCTAGCTGCATAAGTTATAAGGAGCTCTGCTCTTTTCCAGCAATAGCATAGCTTTGTAGACTTCAGGCAAGCCTATGTTTCCTCTGAAACGTTCTTTCACTGTAGGTACAAAAATACAGTAAACCACGATCCAAAAAAAACCTGTCCACCCATGAATGGCACTTTGTAAGCCAGTTAATGTATAACACTTTAGAAAGCTGGGCAGGGAGCATGTTTGCTTTTTTAACAAGAACCACATCAGAGGTGTCAGATGCCAATAATCCCAGGATTCTGTGGTCATAGGCTTTGAATCTGCAGCCAAACGTTGGTATCCAGACATGTAGACCAGTGATTTCCAACCTTTTCACCCAAGGATTCCTTTTATTACTTTTCCCCTAGGGCTCTGTGTTTGGAAAGATTTTTATCTAGCAGAGTTACATTTATTATGGAATAATTCATTTCCCAAATTTTTTACTCAGAGCTTTTGATCTGTATGAGATTACCACACCAAGCTAATACACATTTTGGTCAAAAGCAAAGAAACATGATATAGTACTTAGCTCTCTGTGGCTTTGTCTTGGCTGAATGTACAATTTTTATTCAACTTTTTAAAATTAAAAAAATAGCTTAAGGGTACCAGTTACTACCTTTAGAGATTGAGAACTGCTAGGATAAGTTATTGGGGGAGCATTAACAGGAAAGCTATCAGCTTAAGATGTTCTGAAACCCACAAGTAGAACAGAATCTACCCATCAGGAAGACTTCCTGCTTTATTTCCCTCATACTTCACTAGCTTAAGTGTTTTTCCCCATGTAAAAGAGATTGTTCCCAAAACAAACATGACACATATTTACCAACCTAGCTAGTTGTCTGGTACTATGACAGAACAAGTTTCAGCCACAAAAGTCTGCCTCCCCCCAGGCCCTGTTCTTCAGTTCTAAGGCTTGTTCCTTGTAGATAAAGGATCTTTGGTCAGAGAGTGTCTTAGAGGCTCATATAAACCAAACATCCCTTACCACACTGAATACAAATGGGCATGTCTACGTGTCTTTCTACATTACTGTACTGGACTCATCTTGAGGTCAAGGACCTTATCCTTTTTTCTCTGTATCTCTATATCTCCACCAACCAGTTCATTACGATGCCTGACACTCAGCAAAGTGCAAGTGGAATGAATGACAGTGCATGCTAGGCTGCATGAATAGTTGAACTCCTGGTAATGGGGGCTAGACTGTGAGCTCCTTAAAGTCAGACATTGTGCCTTATTTATTTCTGTGTTCCCAGATCCTGGCACAGTGAATGGCACAGTGTGGTCATTCAATAAATGTCCGAGTGAATGGATGAATCATTGGATTCCATAATGCAAGACCTTGTACCCTGAGGTTGGAAACCCAGTGATGACCCATAGACCAGTTTTACAGGTACACAGATCAGGGTCCACAGGTAGAACACCCTCTTCATCATTCATTTTTGTAACTTATTAATCAGTGCTGCCTTGTCTCTGGCTAATGCTTGGCCACAACATTCCCTTCTGTGAGATTCAGTATAGCTTCCTCCTCTCCCTTCTCTCCCTCCTACCTCATCACCTTCCCATCTTGACATTGAGTGCGTATAAAACCCTAGATGCACTAGTCCAATAAAAACACACGGTTCAGAGTCCTGGAACCCCACTTTGGAAATGGTACTAACCCCTGCTATAAAAGAATCTCAGAAAGGACGAAGAATGCAGCCTAGACATGTCTCTCCCTGTGGTGTCACCGGGTGTAATTTAAGCAGAGGCATTTCTGCAGTTGTTACACCCAGGCAAGTGTGGGGAATGAAACAGTTGTCTGTGACTGATTTAAACTGTGGTTTTTGACAACTGTGCCCTGGATTGAAGTGTCCCATCTGTTAAATTTAGTGTCCAAGGGAGTTGTGAACATGAGCTCTAATAGCAGCAGCTTCAATTCTGTGGGGTCCTTGACAACTCAGAAAGTTTAAATCTCCAAACAATATTGGGCATTTTCTCTGCATCTAGGGCTATTTAATAAATATAGTTATTCCTGGCAGGATACTGGAATGCATGAACAAGGTGGGCAGACTGTGCAGGGGGGAGTAAGGGTAATGGAGGGAAGGCACCTTTTAAATATTTATGAAATAAACAGGATTATCCTTGTGGAAAAGTTACCAAAATGCCCCCTTTGCAAATTTCCACATCTACCTCCATTCTCACCCCTCCCCATCCCTATACCCCCTTTCTCTAACCCTGAAGGTCACCTGACAACCTTGTTTCTAGCAAAGGCATTTTAGGCTACCATTCAAATTTAAATGTCATGAAGGCATAATAAACCAGTAACATTTACTGTGAATTTATCTGATTTATGCTAGTAACATGATACTGCCCTAAGAAAAAATAATATGGTTTGAATGGAGAAAGGAAGGGGACTAGTGGTGACAGAAAAAGATGCTTCCTAGGGAAGG
Organism: Ia io; assembly: GCA_025583905.1. Lineage (NCBI taxonomy): Eukaryota > Metazoa > Chordata > Mammalia > Chiroptera > Vespertilionidae > Ia > Ia io. The sequence goes on along the minus strand of JAJQQW010000001.1, from coordinate 89,478,886 downwards.
TGGTCCTGGATGAGACTTTCCAGTGGTAGAGGGTGAGAGCTCTAAATGCAGAAGACAGGATGGAGCTATGGAAATCCAAGGGAAAAAGAGAGCAATAAATGCAGGTGAGGAGACCCAAGTCACACAATTTTGCCATATGTGGGCTCTTGCTCATCATCTCCATTCCAGAGGAGCTTGATATGAAAGAAGTTTCAATTATAATACCCATTGCCAGTAGCAGCCTTCCCAGCTGCCCCAGTCAACTAATCCATGATGGTCTCTATCACTATATTTGGCTAGGCAGGCTCCTGTGTCTACATATAGTAACTTGCAGAACTCATGTAAACTCCTAGCTCTTCCAGATTTAGGCTGTACCTGATATGATCTCCCATTATTTGCCAATATGAACTCTGAAATGCATTCCTCCTCTTCGTTATTCCCTGAAGTCCATCCTGAACACACAATACATTTTTACCTCACTGACTCAAGGACTTAAACTCTAAAAATCTCTGCCCCGTGCCAAAAAAGCCTACTTTCTCTCAAAGCACTAATATCCTTCCATATCTAGCTCAAGTCTCATAGATTGCACAAAGAAGTTCCTGATGACTCTAAATTTTACAAAATGGAAACAAAAATTAAAAATGTACAATCTAATGTGGCATGTAGACAAGAAAATAAATAATTACAATAAAAGTATGGTGAATGGAGTGCCTAGGTTCAAATTCTGGTCCTGCTACTTACTAGCTGCATAACTATAGATAAATCTTGAACCTCAGTTTTCTCACCTGTAAAATAGGGAAATTAACAGTGTTTACGTCATTGGGCTAATGGCAAAATTCAATGAAATAATGCATGCAAAACACCTGGCATATTGCAGTTCTGTTCTGCTCTAGGGCCTTGGATTGATGGAGGATTTGTTCCTGTTTCTTTAGTCAAGATTCTGTAGAGAAAAGCTTTGACAGAGAAGCAGAAATACACAGCTTAAGCAGAGTGCCTCTGGGTTACAGAAGAATGATCATCTATAGGAGTATTTAAGAAAGAAAGTGGCCTAACTTCTTGGTAGATACAAGACTGTAGGAGCTATTTGGAAATGAATAGTGTGATGACTATATTGGTTAAAGGCCAACCTGAACAAAGTACCACTTGATATATAGCAGTAACTCCTCAGCTTCTGGAAAGAAAAGAGAAGGAGGAGAAATATGTATATTCTAACCCCTCCACACATACTGTGTAAGGCACAAACTACAAAGATTTTTAGGGTATTCCTTACTGAGGACAGACACTACTACTCAATTCAGGGAAAACAAGAAGCTAGTTGTTGTGGATCTTCATGAGAAGACAGTTCCCAGATTACATTTTCTCTTGGACTTTTCCATTACAAAGCCCTTAGTTTCCCCTTTTAGTCTCATCGCCTTTGCCATCTCCTCCCAGGCGCAGATGTGTTCAGTCATATGAAAATTGAGAATTCAAAAGAGCAATTCTAAGTCCAGAACCACAAAAATCTTTACTAAGCTTTGGAGCAAGTACCTTAGATACCTTCAAAAACTGATCCTCACTGATTAGGAAATAACTTACATTGTTAAAATTTTAAAGGTAGAAAACAGTATGTAGTTAAAAATCTTCCTCCCCATCCCTGTTCTCCTCCAGCCTGCCCTGAGTGGAAACTAGTCTTATGAGATTCTTGTGTATACATTTTAACATATATGTCATTTTTCATATACCAGAAAAGTATAATATATTCTTTTACTTCTTTTTACACATAGTAAACAAACAAACATACTCACTCTAAGTTTGTGACTTGTTAAGTGTTCTTATTCCCTGGCTACTGACACTCTTCCCATGGTTCTGTAGCTTTAGGAAGTTTAACTCTCCAAGTAGGATATGCTAAGAATATTTTCGTCTAAGGAATCAGTGACATCACCCACCCTTGAAACCTACAGAATAATCTCTCCCAAAGTCCCTGTTCTTGGGCATAGCCAAGTAGCATCAAGACATCAAGAAAAGTTGCCTGGTATAGACATTTGCCTGACATCTCACAACTGAGCTTCACTTGGGGAAAGGGTCCTGTTGCAGCCAGTTCCCTGGATACCCTCCAGAGAGGTCCTTGTGTAAATATCCTCACCAATCTTGGAAGTGTTTGTGGGTGCCCCATTCCTGAGGTGTCTATGTTCTCCTGAATGGGATATCTCAGGATTAAAAACCTATAGAAGGAGGAAGAGAAGGAAGAAAAAAGTTCACAAAAATACCTCTGGATCCCAAACAGGGGCCCAGCTAACTATGGCAATATGGCACAATGGAAGTGGCCAGGCATTGCCATCAAAAGGTTTGAGTTTGAATCTCAGTTCTGCCCCTGAGATACCCATCTTCTGTGGAAACTAGGTGTGAGAATATACAGGAAGCACATCACACATGAAAGATGCTCAATCAAAGTTAGCTGAATCAGAAGTGCTAAGGAAGAATTTGCTTCCTGTGCTTAGAGTATCAGGTCATTTTGAGGGCAGTGTGCTTGTGTTCATTCTCTAAGCCTTAATTCCCAGTGTCTTCCAGTAGTCCAGAACTCCCATAACTCTTGTAACACTTTCCTTTTTCTACCTGCTTAAATGAGCACATGTTAGGACTGGCCACCAGCCTGATATACTTCTTGCCAGCTTCTCTTTGCCAGTGGACACCCAGGATTTCCCAGGTTGCCTTCTGACTCTGCACTCTGCCCTCCTTCCTTTCTTGCTCTATATCTGGTCTATGCTGCAGCAGCACAGTCAAGTCAGTGGGGATTTTCCAAGTACCCAGAACTGTGACTTCACAATGAATAGGTCCCAAAGGGCCACTTGGGCCTCAGTCATTTCAGTCAATCCAGACTAGCAAGGAGGGTTTGGAAAGGGGGTGCTGGTCTGTATTTTCTAGCTGTTGCAGCTGTGAGGATTTAGCAGAAATGTTAACTGGGGCCAGGACTTAGGCAATCACACAGGGTCCAGTGCTTAGAGAGGCCCCGTGACTGGTTTAACATTCTGCAGTCACCGTCTTGAAATTCCATATACAATTTAAATAAGAGGCCCCACATTTTCATTTTTCACTGGGCTTCACATATTATATAGCTGTTTCTGACCGAGGCCCATCAAATCAGGTCTCTGGGAGCAGGGTTCAGTCTCCCAGAAAAGAGCAGAAGTATCTGCAAAGTTATGGCCTTGAATAAAAGGCCTCCAAGCGTGAAATTTGTTCCTTAGAATTTCACACCACACTCCCATTATTTTGCACTCAGTCAGGCATAGCGATCTGTGTGAACTTTCTCCTTGAGCTCAGAGTCCCACCACCTCCAAGTCTTGGCTACAATGCTCAAACTGCTCAAATCTACCAGACCACTGAAACTTGGCCTTTCAAAAGTGATTTCTGCCTGAGTAGATTGAATATATACTTCCCACTACATGTAATTTCTTTTTTTATTGAAATGTTTGAAGTAATTGTAGATTCTCATGCAGTTATAAGAAATAATACAGAAAGATCCTGTTTACTCTTTCCAAGTTTTCCCCAATGCTAAAATTTTGCAAAACTCTAGTATATCACAACTGGGATATTGAAATTGATATAATTTAGCAATGTTCTTCTGATTTCCTGTTTGACTTATGATCATTCGTGTGTGCATTTTATCCTATATAAGTTTATCACACATGGGTTTATGTATTTACCACCACAGTCAAGTTACTGAAGACTGCCATCATCTCAAGGATCCTTCAGGGAGTTACCCTATCATAACTGCACCACCTCCCTTCTGCTACCTCCTCTCCTACCCAAGGCAGACACTAATGTGTTCTCCATTTCTAAAATTAGCACATCTGGGCTGATTGTAGGTTTTGGCTATTACAAATATCGCCTCTATTTTTGGCCATGTGCTCTTCTCATGAATTCATGGCCACTTAAATTATTTAACCAAACAAGATTTGTCAATAAAAGTATTTGAATTCCCTATCAGTCAATGGTTATTTTCAATTTAGAAGCAACACAGTTCAGGAAAAAGCTGAAGTATTTTATAGTTGGAAGAATTGTTTTTTTTAAAAAAAAAAAACACAAAAAAACAAGGCTTCATTATTTCTTTCTGTGTGGCCTGAGATTGGTTACTTAACACATCACCACCATCACCCCACCCTCTACCTAGCATCTCCCTATCTCTGTTAACCAGGAAAAACAATACCTCTGTGCAGAGATGTTTCTGTGAAGATTAAATGAAACAGCACATGAAAGCTCCCGGTACTTTGGGACTTTCCATAGTTCCTTTTTTCTTGGCATCAGCTGAGGACAGGGAATGGTTTTAAAATAGTGAAGTCAAAATTGTAAATTTTTAAAATGTAGTTTTAATATTCCTAATTATTTACAATAAGGGGGAACACAGGACAAGAATGATTATAAAACCAGGACTTAATAATTAGCTTAATAAGACTTCTAAAGACCTCTAGGAGGAAACTGGGAAAACTTCTTTTAACTAAGTCAAACAAGGCATTGTCTTATCCCCCACTACCTCTCCCAACACCAAGGTGGCTTAATTAGTTTAGCAACTTGTTTCTTTCAAGGTCTAGCTATAACAAGCTACAGCCTCCCTTAGTCCAATTTTTCAAAAATCCTACATTAGTGAAGCCTAGGAGAATAATATTTTACTGGAATTGAAAAATATTTTTTTACTCCTTGTTGAAAATTCTTTGTAATCTTCTTTGTTTCCAACTTGCTCCCAAATTTTACTTCACTCTTAGGCTCAGTGACAGCTCAGGCTGCCTCCATCCTTTTTGTTCTAATTCTATAAGCTTTCCAAGAACTTAAAGGGCTGTTTATAGATATGTAGCTCTGAGAAAGATATATTATCATTTCCCTTAGACCTCCCCTGTTTCTCAAGTTTTGAAATCCCAGAAGACAATCCTACTTGATTTTCTAAGCATTTTTTTGTGAGTGTGTGATGGACCCATCTCAGGGTCTCTTGCTAAGTTGTTGTTCCATTCTAAATGTCTCTAGAATCTATTTCCAAGTATTTACTGCACTTCTACTTGGTGCTTCACCCTGTGCTTCACACTATGGGGAGTGGAAAAACCAGAGCTGTTGTCTTTAAGGAGTTTATAGTTGAATAATTCCAAGTACACCCATGAAATAGTTGGAGAATGATTAACTAGAACCCTGTATGATATGATACTGAAACAAAGGGAGACAATTAGAGGTTGCAGGTCAACAAGGAAGGAAAAAGACATCTTTAAAAGTAAGGTTGGAGAATCAAAAGATACTCAAAACTTGGATATATGAAGTGACAAGAAAGAACAGTCAATAGGGAGACATCTTGAGCAAAAACATGGGAGTACGGTTGAATCATTCCATGCATCCAGTTCTAATGAACACCTGATCTTTGACTTTGTTCTCACCCTTTGCCTTGCACTATTTGGCTCCATCCCACCTTACACTATGTTTCCTGGCCTGTGAATTATAGGTCACCTAAATTCCTGACTGCCCACCTTACCTTTTGTTTATGGCCTTACCTACTTTTACCTACTACCCAATGCTCAGTTCTCTGGGGCTGACCCTCAGCTACAACGTATGCTAAAGGCTTGGATGACATATGTATCAAAAGCATCATCCACAGCCAATCTTTCTCACCTCTGAATTCCCTACCCCAACACCAGTCAGTTGTGGTTATGTTCCTGGAAATTTTGTACAGCCCTGAAAAATAGAACACAAAAACCAGCAAGACCAGCAGCACCAATAGTGGTGAAGCCAATCATGAGAAATTGCTAAAATGACATCCCTTGGTGAAGGAAGTGCCTTGGTGACTAAGCAGAAGAGTGTAGATTAGATAGTAAGAGATTAGGAATGACTGCAACCATTTATTTCAATTACTAGCAACAGAGGTTTCCTTTATAGAGAAACTAGAACCCTTTATTTGACAAGGTAAATGATTTTCTTCCCTTAATTAAAGGAAATTCTGCTGACAGCCCAGTGAAGCATATTTTTTGTTTTAACCAGGCCAACAGGAAAGATGTCCAATTTACCCCCTTCCGAAGTCTTGGTTGAACTACACTCCACACTGGCCCAAGGCTATTTGCTTTGGAATCTGACAGTCCATCCTCTTCTGTGGCTTCTGTTCATATTCTCACTAGCCTTGGGGGATTGTAAAGTCAGAAGAAGAAGGGACTGCAGTTAGCTGGCTGAAACCAGATAGCGCTGCCCCACAGCCACTCTACCCTGATGTGCAGCAACCCCAACACACACACACACACACACACACACACACACACACACACACACAAACAAACACACACACTGGGTACAGCTGGTTTTGCTTCATAGGGGGACTTGACTTTACAATCTATGGTTGTAAAATTTCCAAAATGGGGGAAATGATTGGGCTAGGGATGAGGCTGGAGGATGCAAAAGAGTAGAACCCAATACTTGGATGAAGGCTTAGATGGAATTAATTAGAACCTATAGCATCTTGGAGAGAGTAGCCACCAATGTGCTCCACAAATCCTGGGCTACTAGATTAAAAAGCTCCTTACCACTATCCCCACAAACTTTTGAAGGAAATAAAAATGTTTGAAGAAATAACTAAAATGTAACATTTTACCCAGAATATGAAACAAACAAACAAGAAAACAATTCAGACTGTAAACTTCCACAAAATAAACAGAAGGTTGATCTTATCTCATTGAGGGCTGAGATCAATTCCTATTATTCATAATTATACTCCCAGGACCTAGCATACTAGTAGTATCTGGCACACAGTAGGAGTTTGGTAAATACTTGTTGGATGAATAAATTAATCACAGCAATAACAATAATTATAAAAATAAATATTTATCGAGCTCCATTTGTATGCCAGGCAGTGCTCTAAATATGTTACATGTGGTAACTAGCTGATTGAATCCTCACAACAACCTTCTAAAGTAGGCCTATAAATACTTCCATTTTCGAGAGCAGGAAAGCAAGGCTCAAGAGGATTGTGCCTTACCTAAGCATATACAAGTAGTAAGCAACAGAACTTGAATGAACTGTTACTTGCTAAGGGAAGGTAAGAACACCCTGGCAATCTCTTGATCATGTGTGGTCTCTTTGTATTGATAATGGTCAACCAAGTATATTGTGAGGCAAACCCAGGTGGCAATTCTTTATTATTTTCTCTGCCTAGGATGCTATCTTCAATCTCCTCTATCATCCTACCAAATAAGCACACATCACTTCTTTCTTCATATTGGAATCCTACTCATTATTAAAGATCCAATTTAAATTTCTGTTGGAGAGCACAAGAGACTTGGCTGGAAAGTTTGTAAGGAGGACATTCTGATAAAAGGGAAGTGTGTGGAAGGCCACCTGCCTTGTTTACAGGAATTCCGACTTAGGGGATATTTAGGGGAGGGTTGAAGGTGGCCTGCCTAATTATTCCTTGACCTTTCCAAACAAGTCTGTGCACGTGCAGACCCCTGGGTGTTTACTGGAATCCTTATGTTTAATCCCTGACGCCTTTGCCTAGAGGACAATATAAACACATGTATCCTCCCAAGGTTACTCACCCTACTGATTGTATCTAAAGACAAAAATTCCAATAAAAGGCTAACAAGGCAGACAATGGAGGCTGCTTGGACCCTTGAGCCAGGCAAGCCCCTTAGCCCTCTCTTTCACAGTGAAACTGTCAGAGTAATCTGTTCATCCGTAGTTCAGGGGCTGCTGGTCAGCCCTGGCAAATTTCATCTCCTTTACTAAGCTTGCACTGATTACTCTTACTAGAAGGGCTCTCTCTCTCTCTCTCTCTCTCTCTCTCTCACTCACTCACTCACTCATATACTACCCATGAAGCATGGGCCATGGGCCATATCACTATTTGATACTTGAAAGCTACACAGCACACTGGTTAAGAGCCAGAATTTAGACTCAGACAGAGCAGGATTTAAATTCCAGCTCTGTCAATTTACTAGGTGTGTGACTGTGGGCAAGTTACTTAACCTCTCCATCAGGAGCATGATCTTTGAATTGGAAAGAGAATTAAAGCCCAAGATAGATGAGGAGATAATAAGGGAGCACTTAGCTTCCTTCAATGTGTTCAAGTTTCCAGACCCAGACAAATTACATCCCAGGCTACTAAGAGAATGTGCAGATATGATAACAGAGCCAGTCTTAATAACCTTTGAGAAATTATGGCAAAGGGAAGAGATGAGCAATACAAAGAGGCAGACAAACATTGCTCTAATTTTTAGTGAAAAGTGGTGGTGGTTTTTCATGGTACAAAATATAGATCCTGGAAACTGTAGACCAGTGAACATGGCTTTGGTCTTTGGCAAAAGTCAAGCATGCACTAATAAGCAGATAATTTTTGAGGCTTTAGAAAGGGAGTGGAAATCACCAAAGGTAAGCATGAGCTCACTAAAAGAAGTCATGTTTAACTAAGCCCATTTCCTTTTTTTAATGGGTATCTAGAATGGTAGATGAAGGGAATACTATAGTGTAATGTATCTGAATTTCAGTGAGACATTTGAAAAAGTCTTATAGTAACCTCATGGAAAAGACGGAAAAGTAGGAGCAAGGTAGTAGCAGAGTAATAGAGATTGCCTCAAGTTTGAATGACCTTATTAGAAATTATTATTAATAAGGGGAAGGTTCTAAGGTTATGTTGCAGTATTCTGTCCTATACATTAAGTCATCCAATACTTTTATTAGTCTGGTTGATCAAATATGCAAATAAAGAAACTTGGTAATATCCACTCTCAATGGGAGTGCTATCAACCCCAAGAGAGCAAAAATTGGTTTTTCAGGAATGAAAAAATTATTTTTCATATACAGAGCACAGATATACATATAGTACATAAACACGTATACAACATATCTATGTTACTAAAATTTCATAGAGATTGGGGAAAATGTCTAAAAAGATTCTTTATGAGAGTGATAAAAAAGGTTGAGAATTGGTATGGATAATATGATATTCTAGATGAGAGACTCAAGATCTAGGGAAAAAAAACATAAGGGTTGAAATAAAAAAAAAAACACACACAAGAAGGCAATGGTTATTGAAGATGCACGTTATACCCAGCATCTGGGTTAAAATAAAAATAAGTTAGGTAAGCATAGAATCAGGCAAATAATAGTAGTTCATTCAAGAAACAAAGGAGGATTTTAAATAAGCTACGTTACTCACTGAGCGGATCTATGCTCAAAGGACACCAGAATGGTAAAAGATCTGGAAACCATGTCACATGAAGCATGGTTTAAATGACTTGAGGATATTTAGCCTGGAGGACAAAAGACTGGGGGTGAAATGACAGATATTTTAAAACTCTGTCATGTGAAAGAAGAATTAGAAATAGTGTAATGCTCATTTTTCCTCAACATAAGGAATAAATTTTTAACCATTAGGGGATGCCTAAACATGGAACAAGCTGCTTTACAGAGCTTTGTAGATTATCAGGAAGATATTTCTGCCCTGAGTAGTAGGATAGATATGGCCTCTAAAGTTCCTTTTCATTCTCAGATTCTATGATTCCCCACTAATTTTTAAATCTTGGAAATGGAAAAGATGGTTGAAAAAGATGAGCCCAGACAAGACACCCACTCTTTGTTTCAAAGCCAAAATGCCACAATGTGGGGGATACTGGTGTGAGAAATCTGTCACCCAAGAACCAAATTAGGTGCCAATATTTAACGCCCTAATTCTTCTGGGTTCGGGCATTTTATGTTGCCACCTACCTCTAGCTCAGTTTCCATCTTGGCATAGAAGGAGAGAAGCCACATAGGGAGCTATGGGAAAATGTCAAGGGAGAGTTCTCAGAGACTACAGTTCTAGAACTGCTTAGATGTTTCACGGAAATATTGGTATGGGGCCAGTGATTAGGAAGAGCACACTTCCTTTCTTCTAAGGCCTCTCCTTGCCCACTTATTCTCTCTCTCTCTCTCTCTCTCTCTCTCTCTCTCTCTCTCTCTCTCTCTCTTTCTCCTCTCTCATTCTCTCTCCCCCAAAAAAGACTTGGTGCAGACAGTAGTAATTTCAGGTCAAAAGGTTAGCACCACATTGGTTGGGAAAGCTTGGGAATAACATAAAAAATAAAACTTTTATTTAAAACCCTCCTTTGTTTCTTGAATGAACTACTATTATTTGCCTGATTCTATGCTTACCTAACTTATTTTTTATTTTAAACCAGATGCTGGGTATAATGTGCATCTTCAATAACCATTACCTTCTTGGTTTGTTTGTTTTTTTATTTCAACCCTTATGTGTATGTTTTTTTCTAGAACTTGAGTCAGATCTTAGATATGAAAGCTAAAACAAAACAACTTGCAAATCGTGTTCCTGGAATTGTGTCTCAGTGAATGTCTCAGGAAACAGAACCTTGACTGGGGTACAGCATAGTATTTTACAGGGGTCTGAGTATCCTGGTGAAACCTTTTGGTTGGCCTTTCAGAGCAAACACGGTTATTTGCTCTCTTTGTCACCCAACATTGTCAGGCAGAATCTACACAGCCCCATTGCTAGACATTAAGTAACCTTCTTACAACTGCCAGGGCATCAAACTATATTACCTCCCCTCTTAATGCTCCTTTCTCTCTGTCCTTGCTTAAATGTAACCCGTTTCTTCACAAAGCAATGTTTTTTTCCTTGTGCCCCACTAACTCCTCTTTCACTCCCACTTACTTGCTGAAGTCATTATCACTATCATAGATCCATGTATAAGGGCCATGTCTGCAGACTAACCCACAATAACTTTCCCAACACTTCAAGATTTTTCTTGCCATGTCGTCTTTCAAATAATGTCTAGGTCTGCACTATTAACCATGAGAAAACAAAGTCAGAAATCTATCAGACCCCTCCTGAAAGTCCTATTTCTCTTTGGGAGGGGAAAAAAGATTTAAAATGTGGCTTCCTGAGTTTTGCAACTTGTTAGTGGATGGATCTGGAGTGGGCATCCCGTCTGCACATCTGGCAGAGGCTCTTTCCAGATTTTCCTCATGACTCAGGATCAGTTTCTGACTGCTAGGCGGGGCAAAGTCTCCTGAAGTTTCTGCGAGTCACCTCCCCCTGTGAGCAGAGCTTGGTACAGCCCAAATAGTTTTCAGGTTAAGAAAGCCAGAATCTTTGTTCAGCCGCACTGACTGAACAGACTTTGTAGGGGTTACCTGGCCAAGAGCAGCAGCAGCAGCAGCAGCAGCAGCAGCAGCAGCAGCAGCAGAGGCGGCGGCGGAGGCAACTGGGATAACTCAGGTGAGTAGAAAGGGCATTCACAAACTTATCCTGAAATTTTATTTGCTGGATAACTAGGTGTAAAAGAGAGGTAAAGAAACTTGAACTTTATAGTTAATCAAAATCCACAGCTATCATTGTATCGTTGGTCTGGATAGAATGTGAATGTGTAATAGCAGTTTGGAAACTTCCAAACTGATGGACTTTTTTGATTAGTTATTTTGGGTGGGATGATTGTGGTTGTTTGACAATGAAATTTTTCTAGTGATATCTGGGTTTTTTATTGTTTTGTTTTGTCTTGTTTTGTTTTGTCTTGTGTTCTCTGAAATCCCTGGTAAGAAAGGACAAACCTTCCTTAGTCAAGTGAGAAGAACCCAGGCTAATTGTCAAAGCTTCCTTCTAGCTTTGTCTGAACCACAGCTGTGGGCAAATTATTGAAATGCAGGCAAAATCTTGGAACCACACTGTGTACAAAAGGCCTTTAAGCCCTGGAAGTGGGGTGCACAGGCTGTGCACTGTTGCACGGGAGGGAGTGGCAGCAGAGGCTGTTCTGTTTGCACAACCAGTAGTCCTCCTGTCCTGGTGACAGATTGATCTTGGCTATTTTATTTTCAGCCCCTGGCCAGCCTGGTTTTGTTCTTATCTAATTCTTGCTTTGGTTTAAATTTTTATTTGCAGTTGTGGTTCTATCCTCTCCGCCCCGCCCGTCCCCCGCCCCCCCCCCACACACACCTCAACCCACTCACAACACTGTCACTGGTGTTCTAGGGACTTAATGGGGTTACTTGACCAGAGCGGGCAGGGGGTGGGGGGAGGGCAAGAAAGGATTAGAGTATTGCAATTGAAAATTGGATCTGAAGATTTGGAGCTTGAAGTTTGGTGAAAAGCACATAGGAAAATTAAACAAAGTCTGCATCCTGACAGTCACTTCTGGCTTCAGGATAAAGCATCCTGGTTTGTACTAATGTTTTCTTGAAATTTGGCTGTCTCACTTAAAAATATTTGTTGTGAAATTAAGAACCTTTTATAGTCTAAAGGAATTTTTTAAAGATTCCTTGGGGGCTGCTAATTAACTTTTTTATTCCTCTAGCAGTTTGCATGCATGTACATGTGTATGCATATGTGCGCATGTGTGTGACTACTTTGGATTTGAATAGCATATTTTATTAGCAGTCTTGGGAAACTCTAAAAACACTTATGTAGTCAGGAATAAGTTAAAAAACAGGCTTTTTGCATCCTTGAGTGTTTTCAGTTCCTAAATTAAAAACAGAAAAAGCCCCTTTTGTGACCCCAAAACAGTGTTTCTTTGATTAGCCTTGATTTGAAATCATCTCACTTTCTGACAGTTTGCAGTTCAAAAACAAAGCTCCTAAGTACATTCTTCTAAGAAGAGGACAATTAGAATTTTCCAAAGCAATGTCTTGAGATTTCATGTTTGCACGCTTACTCCCCTGCTTTTTAAATTGTGGTGAAAAGTGTCAGGAAGTCCTGGTTTTAGTGCTAGCTCTGTCATTAACTATGTAACCTTAGGCAAGTCCCTTCACCTTCCTATAAAAACTAGGATTTGGGTTAAGTGATTTCTAAGAATTCTTCCAGCATAATTCTATAAAAATTGGGATTATATTCTCAGAAGGCTATAAAATTAGACATCTAGGATGAGTTTATTCATCTAGAGGGGGGGGGGGAAAGGGGTAGTGGGTTGCGTCAGCCAAAAAGGAAGGATGGAAAAGAGAGGAGATATTGAATGGTGGAGGGGCCATCTTATACTGGTCTTTTAAATGTCCTTGAATATCTTATTTAAAGCATGTGATCAAATCTCCTCCTTTTCCACTAAGGACAGAAAAGAGATTGAATTTGCTAAAAAAGAAAAAAAAAGTCTCCTAATACTACTGTCTCACACTGCTTATCCTTAACAGTTAAAAAGTATTTTCATGTATTTAATGTAATTAGATTTCCCCAATAACACTGTGAGGTGTATGGGGCAGCCATCATGTATATTCTCATTGTGCTTGTGAGGAAACTGAGGGAGCTGTTATCTACCTTAAATGGGGGTATTTTGGACTTGATTCTGGATCAATGCACCATTTCTCTCAATGAACCACCCCCAGGTGTGAGGAGAGGAACTGTTGATTGTGGCTAAAGTGACCCCTACTTCGTGCCAGGAGAGTTAGGTCTTTTGTATTCAGTTTGCTCGGCAAAAGTACCTAATTGCTTTTACCTCTGATTTTGTCCCAAGTACAGTACAAGAGCAAAACTGGGGAAAAGGAGAAAATAGCAAGGACCAACACTCCAGAGCCATCCCCTCTCCTTCTCTCTCCCTAAAATGCCTTCCTGTACCCTCCCACTCACCCCAATCAACAGAAGTTTATAAATCACAAACTGGGTTTCCTTTATCAGTTAATAATTCTCTTAATGAACTGAGTTAGATTTCACTTTTTAGAACAAAATCTGGTTTCAACTCTAAGACTAACCTGCAGGTAAAGAAAAAATGATTTTCCTCTTAAGATTTTTGCCCAGCTCCCCAAGCTTTCCTATCCAGTGAGTAACCAAAGCTTTCTCCCCTAACTGTAGCCTTGTGCTCTACATGGCAGGCTCCCTCAACTTCCCCTGGAAATTCTCAACTTTTCATACTTTGCAGCTACTCCTCCCATTTGTCTTGATCCACACGCCCTTCTTCCTGCTCTATCTCTAGGCAATGGATCCTAATTTGAGTAGTATTGCTTACGACCATTATCTCATTGCAAAACCCCACACTTGTCTTCACCCAACCATTAATGATACTTGTCTCAGGACACAGTTGTCCCTCTTAGATGTGCATGTTCCCTTTATTATCTATTTCTTAGCCAGAGGCTCTTTTCGGTTGATAACTTAAATCCCTAGATTTGATTCTGTTTACTGACTTTCTTAATATGTGGTTATTAACCTAAAGACTCTCTCTTCTTCACAGTTGGGTGTAGCAAGATAGCAAAGAAGGAACAGTCCGTTCTTCACTCTCCTACTCTCTTACAGGACAACTTGTTTATGACAAACCTAACTTACAAATTTATGGTTTTCAAAAGTTTTCTAAGGGTTAACTGATGAACCCTAGAATGTCAAGGGTTCTGATTCTTCCATGATCATCAAATTATGGAAATAAAAAATCTTTTTAATATCCACCATGACAATAAATTCTTGGCAGAGTGCTTCAAAGTTAGTATTATGTTTGCTTTGAAGGGTTTTCCTTATTTGAGCTAAACAAACAAACAAACAAACAAACAAAAACCTTCTTCAAAAAAGGCAGTGACAAAAGAAGCAGCGTGATGTGATGGAAAGCTGCACACTAGATCTGGCATTATACAGACCGGGGTTTGAGTTAGCTTTGCAAGTATCTAGCTGCCCTTTCTCTGAGCTGCCATTTCTGCAGATACAAAATAAAGGTACAGATAATATCTGCTAAATGTAACTGCCATGAAGAGATCTTGAACTTAAATGTATATTTCAAACAATGACATGGCATATAAACATGAATTTTCTACATAAGTCATTCATCCATTCAACAACTATTTCCTGAACAATGGTTGTGTGCCCAGCTTTGTGCCAGGCAATGAGGTGGCTTACAGTGTATACCTTGCATTTATGGAGCCCTTTCTACTTATTCAAAATAGTTTTTAAAAATATGTTTTTATTGACTTTAGAAACAGAAGAAGGGAGAGGGATAGAGAGATGGAAACATCGATAACAGAGAAACATCAGTTGGCTGCCTCCTGCACGCCCCCCACTGGGGATCCAACCCCAAACCCGGGCATGTGTCCAGACAAGGAATCAAATCGGGGACCTCTCTCAGTTCCAGAGTAGAAATTCAACCACTGAGCACACCGTCTGGGCTTCAAAGTATTTTTTTACACTACCTATCTGATTAGGTACAGCCACGGTGTGAGAAGGGCAGCATAGATAACCCCATTCTCCCAACGTGAAAATTGAGGCACAAAGAAACCAAAGTCACAGAAAATGGAACATAGTTGTGCTATACCTAGTCAGAATAGGGGTCAATTCTACTCTGCAAGTCTAATGGGACATGGGACTATAGTTGTACTCTAATGGATATCTATCAAAATATAGGCTGATAGCTGCTATTCCTTATTTACTGTAAACTCCCAAATACAGGTCAAAAGGCTTTACCTATCCACACCAGCTGTACATTCTGTCTCTGAAAGAGCCTACTGGGATCATACTGGTTTTTTAAATTGAACCTGATTTTCTTTGCAATTAATACTGCTTCACTCTGTAGACAGGCCTTCTTTTTATAAGCATGATCCCTTTTGCAGGTTCCTGTTCGCATAGCCATTTGACTGAGTGATGGGGCAGAGGGCCTTCCCAAGAACAGGAAATACTAATTTATCCAAAATGATTAGGGACTAGGAAGTTCTGGCAAACTAAATATTCTAATCGCTCCAGTATATCTCCCATTTATAGTCCTCAGCATCTGGCAACCTACCAAAACCTTTCAGGGAGAGCAAGAGGCACAGTACTATTTGTTTTAAGTTTGAACACATGCAAAAATTGGGGTCCATTTGTAACAGGCTCCACAAAGGAGCCTGAGCAAACATTCAGATTGGCTCTGATGCTGCTTAATGGAAAATTATTACTGATACCATCCATGACTTCAAACACAGTGAAATACACTTAAATTTTAAAACATAAAAGCAGAGTTAAATCTGATAACTGAAGGCACTTTTGTATTTTGCAGTGTCCTGTAGCCTTCAATTTGAAAAAAAAAAACAACAAAAACACACGTACAACAAAACAATTGTTAACAAATAAGATTTGGAAACAGCCTAAATGCCTATCAGCAGATGAGTGGATTAGAAAACTATGGTACATCTACACAATGAAATACTACACTGCTATAAAAAAGAAGGAATTCTTACCATTTGCAGCAGCGTGGATGGAACTGGAGAGCATTATGCTAAGTGAAATAAGATTAGGGCAAAATTGTGGATATTTACAGCTTCTTATTCTTTGGGTTTAGGAAAATGGTAAGCTTGTTTATATACATTGTAGGTTGCAAAGAACATTAATTTTTTTTTTTTTACATTTCTCAAATAGGGAGACTTCTTTACCAATAAGGCATTTTCAATATAATACTGAAATAACATGAAATAAGATAGTAAAGAGGCCTGATTAATATTACACTTTTTATAAAATTGCAACTGCCACTTTTATTAAGTGGGTTTTGAGCTATATTATCTACACAGATACTTTTAAAAGTAATAATTAGCCTTTTTTCAAATCTTATCCATTTTATAACACATACTCTATCATTGTAATTTTTATTTTCAACCCTCATGTGATAATATAATATAAAAATCATTATTCTTAAAATATATTTTTGAAATATTTGGTGCCATCTAAATTTCCCAAACCCCCTCTTATCTACCATTGAATGTCATTAGCGGATCATTAAAATCGTTGCAAATCTATCTTTGTGATCAAGCAAAGGCATTGAAAACCCTATTATCACCTCAGAGTTATTTAAAATCAAATTTGCCTTTCAAATTGTCCTCATAAAAACTGGTTGCTTGGGACATTTGAGTGTGAGGTACTCCGATGCACATTGCCTAAAGAGCCACTATATTAATTCTCTATTTAGTCATGTGAGATTTTTTTTTTTTAAGAAAAGAAAGCAACTGTGTATTGCTATGGGGTAAGGATCTATCGTCCACCAAATCGGTGTAGTTAAATTTTGGAGTCTGCCTTTTATCAAGGCCAAATGATTGCACATTAGACTTTGAGGAAGAGGGCACATAAAATCTTTCTATCTTTCCTTGTCTTTGGATGCCATCTGCTGAGTTCTGTTTCTTGTATTAGCCTTTCTGGGCAGTAATAAAAATGCAAAACTCTTTAACAATAAAAGAGAAGGAACTGTGTAAAAGGGCTTGTTAGAAGTGAAAGGGGTTGCTTCTTCCCTCAAGCACAAAGTGTGTGGCCCTTCAGGACACCAACTTATTCTGAATATAGTAAACCACAAACTTAAAATTGTTTTTTGTTTTTTTTTGCTTTGAACTCCTTTCAGCCAGTATAAAATGGAAGATTGCCCTTTAAATTATAGCGACTCACACTTAACTAATAATCTTAACATTTATTATCTATTTTTCCAATAATATTATTAAGGCCTATATTTCCTTGTTTGATAAGAAACTGAGGCCCCAGAATGGTTTGGGTGCCTTATCCAAAGCCTCAAATTAATTAGTTGCAGAGTCTGAACTCTCCCCTCTGTCTGAAAATGGTGACTTTTCCATTAAAGTCATCTTGAAGTGCCTACTTTTGGGAATAAATCATTAGGATGACTACCACTTGTCTAATCAGGTAATCTTTAAAAGACTCGAGAACTTCTTCCTCTAATAATATTTTTTTCTCGTTCTAGACATAGTTTGACACTATGGGTCCTCCTCTAAAGCTCTTCAAAAACCAGAAGTACCTGGAACTGAAACAGGAATGCATCAAAGATGGTATACTTTTCTGTGATCCAACTTTTTTGCCTGAGAATGATTCACTTTTTTACAACCGACTGCTTCCTGGGAAGGTAGTGTGGAAACGTCCCCAGGCAAGTTTCTTTTTGCAATTTCTGTCTCCCTCTTTATTTCAATTATGCAGTAACTACTTGGTCCAATATTTCACTCACACAGTCTACTGCATGTAGACTAACTTAGAAGACAACTTTAAAATGGGAAGTTTCAAGAATCTGTGTTTCCGGCTATAACTTGAGGAATCTTGAACTTCAATCAAATTTTGTCAGGTTTAGTAATTTTAAAAAAGCAAAAAAGAAATATACCATTTTTATTTTCTTTGGAAGTTCATTTGAGTAAACATGGTAACTCAGAAAACAACTATACATTTTACTAAGTTGCCTATCACAGCGACTTTATGATAATCTCAGACCAACGAGAAGAAAAGCTCCTTATATGCTGAGCATAAATGAAATGAACTCTATAGAAAGAATTTGGAGCTTGCAATGGGAGAAGGAGGCTTCTTTGCTGATGTTTGGATACCATCATCTGTATCTTCCTACAATTAGCAAAGTGAGATTCAAGTAGGACTGCAGCTCTTTCACCACCTATTAATATGGTTCTTTGTGGAGCATCTGTATGTTGTCTCTAAAGCAAGTCTTTTTAAGCCTTCATAAGCCCTATAGGAGTGGGAGCTCAGTGCATAAAATGACAGAAAGATGGATTCTAGAGAATAAATGACAACCTTTCTATATCTAAAGGGTATTAACTGTATAGAAAGATATACTAGCTGGGTTCTTTCCCAAAGTATATGACCAGGAATATAAGCCACAGGGGACTGTTATGAAATAGAAATTATTGGATCTTCACAGTATCTTGAAGACTTTCTAATTCTATTTAATCACATACCTTTTGGGGCACTATTATTGAACCACCTCAGTTAGCAAGTTAAGGTTTGCCTTCTTTAATGAGCAGCTATCACATTTTATTTGCAATTTCCACAACTTAAATTCCTAAATGTAGTTCTTATAAGAGCTACTTCAGTTTATGTAGGTTGCCACCAGGTAGTGCCAAGATACATCAGCTAAGGCTCTTGTTTTCTAGGGGATTCAAAAGAGGTCTCTCTTTTTATTTATTTATTATTTTTCAATTATAGTTTACATTAAATATTGTTTTGTATAGGCTTCAGGTGTACAGTTTAGTGGTTAGACAATTATATTCTTTACATAGTGTTCCTCTTGATATTTCCAGTACCCAATTGGCACCATACATATTTATCACAATTTCATTGACTATATTTCCTATGCTTTACTTTACATCCTCGTGACTATTTTGTAACTACCAATTTGTACTTCTTAATCCCTTCACCCTTTTCTCCAAGTCCCCCAACCTCTCTCCCCTCTGGCAATCACCAGTTTGCTCTCTGTATTTATGAGTCTGTTTCAATTTTGTTTGTTCATTTATTTTATCCTTTGGATTCCACATATAAGTGAAATCATATGGTATCTGTTTTTCTCTGACTGACTTATTTCACTGAGCATAATACCCTTTAGGTTCATGTCTCAGTTTTTTCCCATAAAGTATGATAGCCATTGAGAGTATGAGACCTGGAGAAGTCTCTACATCAGAAGGAAGATTATACTTCTCCTGACTTTATGTGCCTCTGGTTTTTTACATTCCTGCAGATCAGTCACCTGCAATAAAATCTGGGAAACGTGAGTAGAATTCACTAGCCATTAATTGAGTATGGAGAGAGGTAAGATTTCTTTCCAGAAATGCATGAAGAAAATAGAACTATATTGTCTAGAGCCACGCCACTGTTATGAATGGATGATGGTAATGAGGGGCACTATTCTTTTCTGATGCTGGATATAAAAGAAAGAAAATTAGTAAGTTGGAAGTAGCTGAAACGGAGGCAGGGATTGGAGGGAGGATTTTCTGGGGGTTAATAAATAGAACAGACTTGAACATATTCATAGTCTAAGCAGTAAATAGTAAAGCAGAAGAGGTTGAAGATGCAGAAGAAAGAAAACATGATTGGTGATTGATAATTGAAGGAATGAATGATTCCTGGAGGAGGTGGGAGGAAATCCAATGGGCGACAAAATTGCAAGCCAATATGAAGCCATTCCTCAGAGGTGAACCAAGCCAACAGTGCTTCCTGCACTGGCCAGTCTTTTGGCATATCGTTCCTCTGTCTTGGCTAAGTCTTTTGCCCTCATATTCCAAATTCTGTGGATTGAATCCTAGGTGAATTATCAGGGAAAGAAAAAACTTAATAACTGTGGCAATAGTCCATTTTGCCTGTGAGGCAAGCAATACTTCTTCCAGAGTGAGGGAATGTCAGAAAGAGAGGGTAAATGGGGATGGACATTAAAAGAATCAGCATTTATGGCATACCTACTACGGGCCCAGGTACTGTGTTTAGAGTTTCCTATACATTTTTCATTTCATCCTTATTTGCCATAACTTAGCAAGGTAGATATCTTAAAAATCATTTTGATATAATTTTTTCTGGTTTAAAAAGTAAAAGTTGATAATATATCCATTTTATGCATGAGAAAACTGGGCTTCAGAGAGAAGATAAGAATTTTTCCAGGGTCAGACTGTTAACATGCTAGAATTTGAGTCCAGTTTTGACTGCAAAGCCCACATTTTTCACCAAGCTGCCATTTTAGGGACATAGAATTGTATGTCTCTTTTGCTAAAATATAAAGTTCTCCAATCAGTTTTCCTCACTGTCCCGATGCTGTATATCATTAATTGATCCATATTATCCCTTTTGAGAGCATACAGTGAGTTTAGTCTTAAGCCCAAAGGGAGAAGCACTTGAAAAACATTCTATGTCAGCTTCTGTGCAAGATACATACTTTCATTCTAGTTGAAGAGATGGATATTAAGTTATCAAAGAGTTAAATAATAAAATTAATGCCAGATATAAGAAAAGTTATTTTTAAGCATATAAACAATAAATCATGTAAAATTCTGAAGAAGGAGAGATCTTTGTGGATTGAAGTGGTTGGAAAGGGGGCCTCTTATGGAAAGTAGGGGGAAAATAAGGTTCTGGACCACCATCTGAGTCTCCTCAAAAAGGTTTGGATTCCTTTTCAGTCAGTGTGGAGGCCAAACCTGTGGTCAAGAACCACGTCAAAGTTCTCTGGCCTCCCATCAGGAAATTTGAGAGACAGCCATGGGCCTCTCTGAATTTGCTCAGGAAGACCATATGGGTCGTTGGCCTCACCCACTTCATTGGCAAGGTTGAAATCCTGGTTTTCAGAGAAGTTTACAGACTTCTTGTCCCTTGGCATGCCACATAGCCACATACTCAACCAGGCCTATTTGGAAGTCTCTAAAATGGAAGAAGCATGATTAACCTGATAGTTTCTCTTTCCTCTCCCATCTTGAAAATCCTCTGCCTTCATAGGCCCCCTTGCCTGTAATCACCACTGGTAATTGAAACAAGTAACACTAGTCAATCCCCACTATCTTAAGGTAGGACTGAGTTCCCCTTATTCCAACTTGCAGCTTCCTTGCTATGTACTAAGGAGCCACTTTAGATAGACAGAGTGTTTTTGCAATTGATTAATGCTCATACCCTTCAAAGGAAAATACTTTGCCTTTATTTCTCCAGTGGTCCCATGGCCCTAGCTTACTGGGTACACAGGTATATTGCCTGAGACATGTACTCCTGGATTTCCTGTACTCCTTGGGTCCTCAACCTTATAAAGTCTTAGGGAATTCTAAAAGCTGAGTTTTACTGATTTACAGTGTGATTACAAGACTGAAGATAAGATTTTTATGCTGAAATCTGTCCACAACATTCCCACAGAAAATCTCTTCTCCAGCTTCCTCTAGCCACCCTCCCCTCTTACCCATCTCCTGCTTTTTTCCTGGATGACTTATACTCAGCTACAATAGTGTCTTATAGAAAGATGCATCTAATCTCAAACTGAAATGGAGCAAGGCTCATGGGAATTTGCATAGCCAGCTATAGAAGAAGCAAGTGCACCTGCACAAGATCTTCTGTGAGCTCTTCTGGGCAAAATTTGAATTCAGTTTTCACTATCATTGTTTTTGACCACATCTCCCACTAGGTAATACTTTCCACAGGGGCCATTTCAATACATTAGATAGGAGGAGGGTGGTGAGGTTCTGGATTAAAATGAAGATAGGAATAGAAGAGAAAGGTTGATGAGGGTAGACATTAGAAACAGAGAACACAGGCCTCAATGATAGATTGCATGTGAAGGAATGGTAAAAGAGGAAAGACTTCTCCCTTTGTGCTAATGGAAATTGCCAACACCCTGCTGAATGTAACTCCTCTTCACAGTAGTTTTGGTCTCAACTGTTCTTAAATTTATTTTTCTTCTCATAGATCATGCCCCCCACCACCTGAGTAGTCCTAAGTATTTTCCACTGTTGACACATTTGAAGACAATTGAATAGGCCTATACTTTCCATCTATCCTACTTATTTTAAATTCTGCTTAAAAGAAAAACTTTAACAGCTTTATCAAAATGCAATTTATATACCATAAAATTCACCTGTTTTAAGCATACATGCATTGATTTTTTAGTAAATCTACAGTTGTGCAAACATCCTCACAATCCAATTTTAGAACAACTGTATCATCCCAGTAATATCCCTTGTGCCCATTTGCAATGTGTAAATAGCTCCTACCCCTAACACAAGCAACCACTAATCTACTTTTAGTTTCTATATAGATTTTCCTATTCTGAACATTTCACTTAAAATGGAATCATAAAACTAGCTGACTTCTTTTGCTTAGCATACTGTTTTCAAGGATCATCTACTGTATATTGTTGCATGTCTCAGTTTGTTCCTTTTTATTCCTAAACAGTATTCCATTGCACGAATATATAAACTCTTCCCAATAAAGCAGTTTGGGGTTTATATCTGAAGTCTCCTAACAGAAGTTTGATGATTAAAATTTAAAAATATTATGTTGTGACTTGGTTGTCTAGGTTGGAAGTGGAAGTTGAGCTTAAGACCTTATTCTGAGGTTCCATATTCAATTTCCTTGGAGGGGTTAGAAAGGAAGAGAGTGTTTCACTGATGGCAATATCTTCAAGCAGAAGCAAAACTCCTCAGCAGCTAAAATGTACTTCTTGAGAGACTGGTTCAACAATGGTTCCTGCACCTAAGTTCATCTATCAATGTCCTGTCTGTAGATGGTTCAGTATTCTAAGGCTAATATAATGGCACCTTGGACTAGCTCACATAGCCCACAGGTCCTGAATGGCAGCCCTGAACCTTCTGGGACTACTTAGAGCCCTGGACTTAGTCATAATATACCTATTTCAGGGCTGGCCTCACTTATAGTTACCATGCCACCATCCCCCTAGTATTGGTTTTAAAGTGTCTCCACTTTTTAAAGTGTCTCCACTCTTCTGGTTGCTGGTTTTCTAGGCAGGCATTTATTTTAATCACTGTTTATTGTCTTCAAATTGTACCTTTGTTAAAACAAATTCTAGAGATGTGAATGTGGTAGGTGCAAAGAGAGCC
Organism: Ia io; assembly: GCA_025583905.1. Classification (NCBI taxonomy): domain Eukaryota; kingdom Metazoa; phylum Chordata; class Mammalia; order Chiroptera; family Vespertilionidae; genus Ia; species Ia io. Next base: position 89,455,708 of record JAJQQW010000001.1, on the reverse strand, counting down.
ACACAGAGTGCAGAATCGTAATTGCACGCCTCTCTACCCCTCCCAGAGGTATTGGCAAGGGAGATTATGTGAGGACAAATGGGAGGGTCTCTCAATGCTCAGCTAAAAGAACATATTTCCAGAGAAGCTCCTTTTTTTGAAAGGCTTTGGCTCAGGCATGGGTATATGAAGGAACCATTCTTGGCTTTACTTTTAGTTCTTAACTTCCTATTAGTGTGTATTTTCCCCATAAGAAATTATTTTGCCTTGACAAAAAGCCCAGTTCAAGGATCATGTTAACTATGCCAACACAGCTGGGAGCCATTAGGGGCTCAGCAATCTTCCCTCCCTTTCAAGCCACCCAAATATGTGACTATGTGAGCTGTGACCTCTCCCACAACTCCACTCCTTACTACTTTTAGATTTGCATTGGCTCATTACCCTTTACCCTTTCTACCTCCTTAGTTGCTTTCTAGTTTTTTACTTCCTTAAAGAGGTAGAAAATGTGGCTTAGTAATGATTTCCTCCCATGTTTTACATTGTAATGCTGACATACAGAATAGATTGATTCATATTTAGTGTATTAAATAGAGATTAAATCTTATTAATGAGGTTTAGCCTGGACCCAAAAGCTAGGATATGATTTAAGCAAGTCTTTCAGAACAATTGAGAGCTTTTGTTTGTGATAAGAAAAGAAGCATAAAAAAAGGGGTTGATGACTGAAAGAGGTAGTTGCAGTTCTGTCCCTGAAAAGCTACACAATATTACCCTTTATGTGGTGCCCATTGATAAATCTAATGGCAAAAGGATGTACCAATTAAGGTCTTGGGTTTCTTCTTTAACTGTATATGGTTTTAAGAACTTAAAACTTCAATTCTAGGTCTAGTAACTAGCTGGATGATTGAAGGGGCATATTACTGCCCTTCTCTGAGTCTGATTCCTCATTTGTACAATAAACAGGTTGACTAAACAGTCCCTAAAATTTCTTCCATCTTTGAAAATCTATAGACTGCTAACTTATCATATTTTAAAACACACTGTTAAATAGCCATCCTTCAATTTAACTTCTATTTACATGTCTTTTTGCTCATTTATGTGACTTTTTATGTATTGAATAGAAGCTGGCATGCCAAAATGTTGGCTGAGCCTAGATCTCTAGTGTGAAATGAAAGCCTTGTATAAATTGAAGGCACTGTAATGTAAACCTAATTACTAATAACTCCACATAAAACTAGAAAATAAAATGTGTTAATGATCTAAAAGATACTTTTTCACATATCAATGTTTACTGTACTGTTTTTCCATGCTAAGAAACTATTGTATGCATCATTTAAGTCTGACAAATCATTGTATAACTTTACATCTTGTGCAAAATAAAATGGTAACACCCGATCCATAAAGGAAAAATTCTGTTTAGTTTATCTTAGAAAGGGCAAAGAAACAATAAGAGAAAAAAATATCAGGCTATACTTCATCCAACACACCCACTTTACGTTTATTAAGTGAAAAAACAGGCATCTCCAAACCCACAAAAAAATAGTATGGCAGAAGTCTTTCCTAAGACACAAAAGTAACGATGAGACACTGGACATGCATTAAAAACCACACACAGAAAATCCAAAGCTGACAACCTACCTAACCTCCTTTTGGCAGAGGGACATCCAGTTAATCTTCAGTTTGGACTTGTCCCTGTCCAGAATGCTTATTCCTTTCCAGAGTTATTTTGGCTTTTAAAGAATAGATGGAATGTTTCATTCTGTAGACCAGACTCTTCATCAAGGAGAATTATGTCCATTAAAAAAGAGGTTTGAGAATCAGAAAAATATAGCTGTCTCTCTTTAATAATTTTAAATGAATATATGTCTAGATTTCTTTCTATTTGAGACTTGGCTTTGTTTTTTCTGGGTAAGCAGAATGTCAAGGTACTGGCAAATGGCCCCCTCTAGGAAGCTTTCTTCATCTTCTCAAGACTTCATTGGTATTTTCTGCTTTATAACTATGCAAGTGCTGATCCTCTGAGTCACACAATCATGTCTTCAATTATATGGTGTCACATATGCAGTTATACATTTGTCCATGCTTGTCTTTCTACCCATGATATTTTCATATCCTTCCCTTGTCCAATTGCCTAACTCTAATGGTTCCTAAGGCTTCAACTTGAGCGTTCCTATTCCAATTCAATCTACTCACCAGGGAAACTTTAGGGTCCTTCCTCTAGACAGTGATTATACTTTGAAAATGCCTCAACTCTGTCTTCATTACATTTTGTTGTAATTGTGTTATTTAGATCTCATTTTCCTACTCACAGTGGGAATGGCACTGCTAATGATATGTTGGGGAAGACACACACACACATCCCCCCAGATGCTGCCCCCACTCTATCCAGGTTCCCTCAGAACATCCATTGTGGGAATAGAGTGTATGTTGAAATGCTCCTGTGACTGATCTATTACCACCTGCTATTAGTGCTTCTGCCATTTATATTTATCCAAAAATGTGGAAAAATCTAGTTGCCATGGAGACGGTTGTTGCCTTGGCTTTATGTTAGGAAAGGTCTTCATGTAAATGGTGTCCTAAATAATTTTTCTAGAGAGGAAGAAACATTTATATTCACCTCCATCAGGACTTGTCTCTTAAATTTAATCAACTTTCTAAGCACAACTGCTTAAAAAAATCTCCTTCTGACAAATAGGATCAGAATATAATGAGCTAAACCCTAGTTCTCCTCTTTAAAAGCTCACTGCTCTGCTGAAAACTCTTCCAAACCCCAGTGATAGCTACATCTGAGCCCAGACCAGTACATCTCATCCTCTCTCCTTCCATTTCTCTTGCCACTTCCCCTCATTACCCTTTTTCTGTGTCTAGATGATCTACTGCTTTGTAGGGTTTTTGTTGTTGTTGTTTTTACTGCTTTGTGTTTTTGCTCACAGCCCCCAAACTTCCCTTTGTTTCACCTGTGTAAGTTCTAGTCATCTTTCAACCCCACCTCTTCTATCCTTCCTAGCTCAGCTCACTTTGGCTCTTTGGAAACACTTTCCAGATTCTAAGAACCAATTGTTATATCCACAGGACATCTGTGATGACCCCCGTCTGATTGTGGGCAACATCAGCAACCACCAACTGATCCAAGGGAGACTGGGGCACAAGCCAATGGTCTCTGCATTCTCCTGTTTGGCTATCCAGGAGTCTCACTGGACAAAGGTATTGCTCCTCCTATGGGACCTTACTCAGTTTCCACCTTCTTGTCTTCTTTAATAATTTCAGTAAAAGTCAACTTGTAACTTTATAGATTGTCTAATTCTTAAAATCAGAGTAATAACTAGGTAATTTCCTTCTATTTTATTATGAGATTTTCCACAAATACAAGAAACTGAAAGAATTTAACAGTAAACTTCCGTATACACCCCCAAATTCCACCATTAAGATTTTAGTCTGTATGATTTTTCACACATATTTGTTGATCCTTTGTCACTTGCAGTGTTTTGACCCATGTCTCTGCATACTTGTATTGTCTGTACACACTGGGGTATAAAGCTAGTAGGGGCCAGGAATAACTGAAATGTGATAAAGATGGAAATAGATCTTTGAGGAAGTTCTCATAAGTTAGTAAGACTAAAACATTTCTGCCCTAGCTGGTTTGGCTCAGTGGATAGAATGTCGGCCTACAGACTGAAGGGTATCAGGTTCGATTTCGGTCAAGACACATGCTGGGGTTGCGGACTAGATCCCCAGTAGGGGGCGTGCAGGAGACAGCTGATGGATGATTCTCTCTCATCATTGATGTTTCTATCTCTCTCTCTCTCTCCTTTCCTCTCTGAAGTCAATAAAAATATATTTTAAAAAATGAAGAGTAAAACATTTCTTTGGCATTTAGTTAGAATTCCGGGCAATAAAGCATTGAATTTGGGACCAATTAGAGCATTTCCTTTAGAAAGATAATTTTAGTAGACTAATGTGTAATTGTATTGAAATTGAGAATTTTCTAAATGTGATTTTACTCAAGTTGTGATTGGAATCTATATTCTACGATGGACTTTTAAAAAAATGAAACCACAGGAGACCTTGTGTTTTGATTGAATTTAATTTTTAAAATGCCTTATTTATTTGACTAAACATGCAACTATGGATATGTCTGTATAGACATTTTTTATTGTAGAATTTGTAGATTATTTGTGGTAAATAATTTAACCCCTAACTGGCTGCCCCCAGTCACCCTCTGTATATTCAGGACAGACATGTTAATATTATCCTCAGCAAAACTCAACTGGGAAAGCAACAGCTGTAGAAAAAAAATGCCCTACCTAGACTGCCCAATCCATATACAAACCAGATGTATTTAGTGTGCTTCCTGTTGCCACATGAATTTGTTGGAAGTCAACTTTAATTTCAATATTTGGATATAGTCTGGTGAATAAGAGTTGATTGAATGTTCTTATATTTCCAGACAATTCCCAACCATAAGGAACAGGAATGGGACCCTCGAAAACTAGATAAATATGCTGGGATATTTCACTTCCGTTTCTGGCATTTTGGAGAATGGACTGAGGTGGTGATTGATGACTTGCTGCCCACCATCAATGGAGATCTGGTTTTCTCCTTCTCCACCTCCATGAATGAGTTTTGGAATGCTCTATTGGAAAAAGCTTATGCAAAGTAAGTAGCAGGTGTTGACGAACACATGAGAAAAGTAAGATCACATATTCCCTTGGGAGTTCATTCTCTCCCAGCCCAAGCCCCTTAATTTATTTTGGGTAAGATCTGAGTCATATCCAAGACATTGCTTTGGGCCTTGGATTGGCCCTAAAAAGTCTTAGCTTGGAGAGCAATCAGATGTTCTGGTTTTTATTACCCTCCTGCCTGCTCCTAGGTGTCCCTTCCTGCTGCTAATCAGCAAATAATATGGCATTAGCCTTCAGTTTTCTCCTTGTCTAGTATTTACCTGTAGAAAGAAGTTTCTGTATGGACTGTCCTTGGCAAACATAGCTTAAGCTTAGAAATCTCTGACTATAATCTCAAAATAACTCTCATGTTATACCTAGAGAAAAGCCAGATGGTAAAGGTTAGCTGGAACTGTTCTAATTCTTGGGACAAGATGTCCTTAACCTGGAAAAATAACTTTACAAAGATAACCTTGCATATTTGTTCTCAGGCTGCTTGGCTGTTATGAGGCCCTTGATGGTTTGACCACCACTGATATCATAGTGGACTTCACTGGTACATTGGCTGAAACTGTTGACATGCAGAAGGGAAGATACACTGAGCTTGTTGAGGAGAAGTACAAGCTGTTCAAAGAACTGCACAAAACATTTACCAAAGGAGGTCTGATCTGTTGTTCCATTGAGGTTTGTATTCACTAAAAACAACTATTCTTTGCCCATTTCTGAGATAGGAGACTACAAAATTTAGTAGGGAATATCACCCTTACTGCGGAGATTCATGAAAAGCCATTATGGGACTTAGAAAGCTAACAATACACATTGATCCCTGGCTTTAACTTTTTATCCTGTTGTCCTTCTGTGGGACAATGTGGCATTCAAGCTGATGTAAACAGCCTCTGCTAAATTATGCCTTCTGTCTCTGTTCCTGGATGTTGAGGTTATAGTTTTTTTTTGCTCAAGGAGTAAGCCAACTGCACCAAATTTTAATACTGTTCATATCAGTGCAGTACTGTGGGTAGTTTGAGTTTGAATTGTTTAAGTGATTGTTATACTAAATTCTTTATTTATTTCCTTCACTTACTTAGTGTCAAGTTAGATATCTGGATCAAATTTCTATCTGCATAGGGAGAACTAGCTTCAATCATACTGTGGTAAACCAATCAAGGAAGAGGAGGAACCAGGCCTTGGGTCTCCCAATTATTATGCTCTTATGTATCTTTCTTTGCTGTCAGTCTCCCAATCAGGAAGAACAAGAAGTTGAAACTGATTGGGGTCTACTGAAGGGCCATACCTACACCATGACTGATATACGGAAGATCCGTCTTGGAGAGAGACTTGTGGAAGTCTTCAGTACTGAGAAACTGTATATGATTCGCCTGAGGAACCCCTTGGGAAGACAGGAATGGAGTGGCCCCTGGAGTGAAATGTGAGTGCCATTCCACTTTGACTGCTATATCTTGAAAGCCCTATAGTTCTCCCAAACCCATTCCTTCAAACGTCTAGTGGGCTGTCAATGCTCAGTGACATCTGTCAGCTCTTCTTAAGTATGGGATCTTTGACCTAGCCAGAGATAAGATAAAGCAGGCCCAATATTCATGCATTCTGTTTCTTTGGCATACTGCTTACTGTAGCTATTCAATGGCAAACATGACGGGCTTGTTCTTTTTTGACTATTTGCTTTTAGTTCTGAAGAGTGGCAGCAACTGACTGCAGCAGATCGCAAGAACCTGGAGCTTGTTATGTCTGATGATGGAGAGTTTTGGTGAGGAGGAGTTTTCTGTGCTAAAGGAATTGTGGCTTCTACATGGAACTAAAGGGGTAGGTATTAAGTACCATATTATTTTTTCCTGTACTCTTTCTATTCAGGATGAGCCTGGAGGACTTTTGCCGCAACTTTCATGAACTGCATGTCTGCCGCAATGTGAACAACCCCATTTTTGGCCACAAGGAGCTAGAATCAGTGGTGGGATGCTGGACTGTGGATGATGATCCCTTGATGAACCGTTCAGGAGGCTGCTATAACAACCGTGATACCTTCCTACAGAATCCTCAGGTTTGAATCAATTGTTTTTCTTTGCCTCCAAGTTATTAAGGCAATAGGAACCCAGGCCCACCTTGGAGTATTCCTTTGACATAAATTATTCCATTTGCAGGTATTGTGTAATATTCATCAACCAAGATGCCTAGGGTTTGGCCCAGATGCTGGTAAAAATGGAAAACTGTGTCTCTGGAGAGATGTACATTAGAAACATTATCAAGTCTGAGCCCTCTCTTCTAGCTACCTCTCTCCTGGCCATATTGCTTAGTATGGTTCTTGACATCCCCACTTCCTTCTGATGTTCCCATACTGGAGAGAAAGGATCTTCTCCCAGACACTTTCTCAATTAGTTTTCATTTCTTTTCTGCCCAATTGTTCTCTTTTGTGCACATTTACATGTTCTCTTTTTCATAAAGGTTATTCTTTTGAACTTCATCATTATGTCTCACTTTTCTCATCTAGAACCAGGTCATTTCCCCCAAGATTTGAATGGCTATCCTGTCATCTATCCCTCATTACAATGCTATTCTAGGTGATATATTAGAGCTCAAGCCTAGGCATACCCCAAAGCAAAACATCCAAACATCCAAAGCTTGAATCTATAATAACCTGGGTGGTTTTATCCCCAACTGTGCTGATGAGCTAAGCCACAGGAGACAAGAATTCTGAATGTATTGCAGCCTTACATGGGTGTATATTTTCTTTGCATTGACCTCATTGATAGGCACTAAGGCTGGCGGCCTAATTTATTTAACTTAAACTTTTCTCCATCCCTTCCATTTTTATTGTCCCTAAAGAAAAGAAAGTTCCTATTACTCCCTCCCTACACCTCTGTTTACAATCTGGAAATGTTTTAAGTATGAAGCACATAAACCAAGCTGAAGAAATGACCCCTTTGACTTACTTTTAAGTGTCTGCACAAGATTGACCTTTGGTGGCCTTGAAAGCCTACGGTTCTGCCTATGTTTCCTGGGTCTTTTTGCTAAAGGGGTGGGGGAGAGAAGGAAAACGGGAGGGAGGGGAGGAAGGAGGGAAGAGAAACAAAAAGAAAAAGAGAAAAGAGAGAGAGAGAGAGAGATCTGATGCCTTTTAGTTTTACTTCCCAGTGGCACCATGATTCCCCATATGATGTTTGAAAAGTCTTTGGCGCAGGCCTGCAGCTTCCTAAAACAGTGGTATCAAAACATTAATTCTCAAGGAATTGATCCAGCCCTTCCAGGAGCCACACATCTGCCTGGCAATAGGAGGTTAGCCTAGGGGGGTGCTGCATTGTCAGTTTAAGTTAAACCAGTATAATTTCTGTTTTTATATGTTCTGGAATTTTTCTGTATATAGCTTTTACTAACAAGAGGACAATAATAAAAACAAAAACACCCAATATCCTACCAAGAACTTATTAAAATAAAGCATAATACATTTGGCATCAAATGGATAGGCATGAAGTTATCTCTCTCAATACATGCTGAATGCCATAGGGAAAATCAAGTATTATGATCTACACTTATCAGGCCAATGGATTATCCAAGGCCTCTTTGTGTGGTCAGTGGCAAAGCCCAGAGAATAACTCAAGTCTCTGCTTTCCAAAGTGGAGTTTTCTTCCCTGAAATTTGAGCTGGCTTATCTGAAATGGAAATGCTAACTAAGCTCCTTGGTGGCCTCTTTTCCTTAGTACATCTTCACTGTTCCTGAGGATGGGCACAAGGTCATCATGTCACTACAACAGAAGGATATGCGTACATACCGCCGCATGGGAAGACCTGACAATTACATCATTGGCTTTGAGCTCTTCAAGGTAGGAATGTGCATTTGGAGAAGAGAGAATGATGATTAATGGAGTAAAAATTAGGATGGCTTGGGGTTAGGGGAATTAAGAAATGTCCAGGGATAAAGGAAGCAGAGGACCTAGGATCTTCCAACACAAAGCTATGACTTGAGTGGAATGGAGCATTTCATTCAATTTTATTTCCAGGTGGAGATGAACCGCAAATTCCGCCTTCACCACCTCTATATCCAGGAGCGTGCTGGGACTTCCACCTATATTGACACCCGCACTGTGTTTCTGAGCAAGTACCTGAAGAAAGGCAACTATGTGCTTGTCCCAACCATGTTTCAGCATGGCCGCACCAGCGAGTTTCTCCTGAGAATCTTCTCTGAAGTGCCTGTCCAACTCAGGTTGTTTCCTCGGTCAGCCCTGCAAACTCCTATTCTCTGCTTTTCCTCCAAAAGAACAACTTGTTCAAATTAGATTTAACTGAAATGATGGTGGTAGAAATATATTTCAAAGTGGGGTTATAAGAAATTCCCCAGTGGGGGATCTGAGCTTGAAATCTCTGACCAGCTATTTAAGGGGAACAGGCCCATATCCTAACATTTTCCACTTACATTTTATTTTCTGTTCTCTGGCCAACTCTCTTCTCTTAGACAGCTGGCCCTCCTCACTGTTCCTCTATTATGTTCTGAGTGCTGGGTCACCAAAGCTACCTTTTCACCCCAACTCTGACTTCTTTGATCTTTATCTGCTGGTCCTTAAAATAAGGGGAAAGGAAAACAGTCATAAAATATAAGCCATGTCTGAGGAAGAATGAGATAGGTCACTCAGTAGTTCATGCTTTTTAGCAACAGTTTCTGCTTGGGCAAGACTATCTCCTCATCAAAAAAGGACATTCAACATCAATAATGTGTCTTCTCTTTGATGTTTCAGGGAACTGACTCTGGACATGCCCAAGATGTCTTGCTGGAATCTGGCTCGTGGCTACCCAAAGGTAGTTACCCAGATCACTGTTCACAGTGCTGAGGGCCTGGAGAAGAAGTATGCCAATGAAAGTAAGATCTGCAAAGGTGTCTGGGAAAACAAAATTTAGTTTCAATTGTTGCATGTGTGGTTAGAAAAGATGGTCACAAATGATTCTCTCCAATCATATTTTCAGTCTAGACAAGTCAGGATGGCTCTCAACCATGGCAATATGGAATGTAAACTCTGGGAAAGGTCTAGCTAATATTTACTTTATATTCCTAAAGTGTAGGGAAAAAAGGAACCAGGAACAAAAGTGTTGGGTTATTCTAGTACCCTGGTGTTATGCCCAATGTCCCAGAATGGACTTAGTGAGATAGTTTCTTGACTATCTGGAAAGAGAAATTTAATCATTGTCTTAATAACAAATGTCACTTTGTTCCAGCTGTGAACCCATATTTGGTCATCAAATGTGGAAAGGATGAAGTCCGTTCTCCTGTCCAAAAGAATACTGTCCATGCCATTTTTGACACACAGGCCATTTTCTACAGAAGGACCACTGACATTCCTATTATAGTACAGGTGAGAATGTGAACAGGGACCCCCAGGGTGGCTCATATTCAGTATTGCACACTAGATGATCCCAAGTGCCTCCCATATGTAAAGAATACAAAGCAAGGGTTAACCTGTTTTTTTTGTTTTTGTTTATTTGTTTTGTACTCAAAGACACCTCCCACCAAGAATAGACATTGGCTTCCTTATTAATCTCTGTCTTAAATAGCCTCTTTTCCATGTATTTCATTATGGGAAGAAGCCCTCATGATCTCAGGTAACTGTAAACCCCATAAGGGAAAGCATACACCTGTTCAGATGACCCTGATCCTACTATGTCAGGATGGACCCCTACAGTTTGGTTGTTCTTCTGACTTAATAATGGCTTTTCATCAGCCAATGAGGTATCAGGAGAGATCATTTTTTAGTTTTTAAACAAATCTTTCTAAGCTTAGCATTAGGTTCTAGCTGCCACTGGGAAAAGTCCAATCTCACAGAGGATTGCTCACTTTCACTCTTTCAACTTGTCTCTCCAGGTCTGGAACAGCCGAAAATTCTGTGATCAATTCTTGGGGCAGGTTACTCTAGATGCTGACCCCAGTGACTGCCGTGATCTGAAGTCTCTGTACCTTCGTAAGAAGGGTGGTCCAACTGCCAAAGTCAAGCAAGGCCACCTCAGCCTTAAGGTTATTTCCAGCGATGATCTTACTGAGCTCTAAATCTCCAGCTCCAGAAAATCCTGACAGCTTTCGACCCTTTTATTTTCTGTCAGATGCCAGATCATATCTCAGATTCATAATCTTTTTAAAAAAGAAATTAATAGTAATTAACTTTTCCTTTCTTCTGATAAGTTCCCCATACCTCCCGATCCAAGTAGCATCAGTAGCTACATAACCTATATACCTCCAGCAGCTGGACAGGGGGAGGTGACAGTCTTATCCAGAGATCATATGGATGTTTGCCAAGAAATATCTCTGGAGCTTCCGGGGGTGAGATTCAAGCAGGACAACAACAGTTTGGATACCCTACAGATGTCTTTGCTGCTTTCAGGTGCCCAATATATCTCCTCTGTAGAGTATGTTGAGGAAGGAGGAGGGGTGATCAAGGCCAAGCTGGTCTAGCCTGACATCCCTGCTCCTTACTGAATACTACAAACAACTCTGCAGCATTGTATTCCGCAGCCAGAGTCTGCTTATAAGTCCCCAGCCCTTACCACCACCATCACCTCCACCATCATCACCACCAGTATCACTATACCATCATCATCACCTCCAGAAAGTGTAGTCCTGCCCTAACCTAAGTCACCTCCCATAGTAGGTTTTACTTTCATGTTGAGGAGGCTTCCTCGGTGTTTAATCAAGAGCTTGAGTTCAGTGAGGCCTAGATAGTGGGAAGGGCCTGAGCTCCAGCTCGGTGGAAGCCAGCTGTGTGCCACAAGAGGGAAAATGGAAGAAGCTGCAGTGGGAGACAAAGCCTTGGTCCCCCACCCATCCACACACACACCTACACTCACACACGCGCTTTTGGGTGCACACAAACTACCATTCAGGCCGTCAGTGGGCAAGAGGAAGAATGCCTAAGTACCACACACCCTGAAAAGATAAGAAAATCCATCCAGGCATAGTACAGCCAGTTTTGGGCCCCTGACTGCAATGTGAAACGTGCTGCTGCTGCTAGGTTTACAAACAAGCTCATTGTCCTGTGCCTCCTAATATCATTGGTACTGAAGACCCCATCTGAGGCCTTGAGGCTTTGGTTACATCCCAGGCCCCTCAAGCATTTATATCAGTTGGAAAGCTTCACTCCTTGAGGGTGTTTGTTTGCCCTCTTATTTTTTTCAGTACGTCTATGGAATTTTCTCTAGAGTCATTCCAAAATGTTCTTCCCTCTATCTCATCTATCAACATTCTACCCCTCCTTTAAGGCCCAGCATAAATGCCACCTCCTCCATGAAGCCTTTCCTAACCCCCAAAATCCCCAGCTCCAACAATATTTCAATGCTTCTGCAATGTTTAAAGAAACCATAGTTGTAGTACCTAGTCTAGTCCAGCATGCATTCATTTAAAAAATATTTTGTAGGGTTTTTTTTTAGCTTGTTCATTTTCTATCATATTTTTCAGCCTGTGTTACTTCTGCAGTGCCTTCACTACACTGCCTTACATAATCCAAACCACAATAAATTTCAAATTCAATAAAGTGACCAGTTTTGACTTGATTTGATGGCAAAGGAGAGATGGCAAGAGTGGCCATCGGTTGATACTTGTTTTGAAGCTACTAGAGGTGGGGTGGGGTAGGGTGGGGGTACTTCTTGAAACCTGAGCCAAGGAACAAGTCTGATGGATGCAGAGGCATTGGCTGTATTCTGATGGTACAGTACTCCATCCAGGTTGGGGTAGGGGGAGTTGGGAAAATGGAAAAGGCCGCTCTTCTATTCAATTTTTAGGAATATTTGGGTAGTATTTGGAGTTACATGATTTTTAAACCCCTCTGGGATTGGATTCAAGGTCAAAGGCACTGTGCCCAATTTTTCAAGGGCAGACCTCTCAACAGGAAAAAAATACCAACTCCTCCCTTTCAGTATCTCCCTTAGAGCTGAATAAATGTGAATACTTCACTCACTTGCTTCCACACTCAATCTGCCATTTGCCCATCTTAGAATAGGCTATGGCAGAAGCTCTTCTCCTTTTTCTTGAGCCCTGCTTCCTGACAGGAAAGAATGTCCAGGCAGGGGAGAGGTCTCTAAACTCAGTAGAACAGCCTTCAACACAGCGATCATTCCCTGTCCCTTCAACACTAGCCTAGAGATGACATCTTCAATACAGGTGTAGAGCTTTGTCAGAAATGCAATATCCAATACAGGTATTGTAATAGTTCTACATGGTCACCAGATGGCACTATGATATTACAATTAAGCTCAAAGAAACTTCCCCCGCCCCCCTTTTTTATCAGGATGAGAAGTTTTCCCCAAGAAAAAGGTAGAAAAGAAAAGGAACTAACACTTTTTGATTATCTGCTATGTGTCAAATTATATGCTCAGTGCTTTATATATGTGATTCCATTTAATACACGTAATAATCATATGAAGTGCTGACATTATCTCCCAGTTTTTAAAGGATAATGAGATTAAGGAACAGAGATGTGAAATAAGGATGTTCAGGCACTAATCATATCATAGTTACTATTTGACCCCTGACCTTTAACCTTTTCCATGAAAATATGCTGTCCCCAGAGAGTAGTAACATATTCCCTACATCTGTATTACTGTTTATCCACAACACTTTAACAAGAACTGTGCAGATATACCAAATATTTCTCTCAGAACCTTATTCACTCTAACTTATGTATATATGCATATACTTATGCACACATGCATATAATGTTTTGGTAGACTTGGTCCTCCCAAAAAGAATCCAATACTCTAACAAACACCACTATGTATTTGATAACAACAACATGAATGAATCTCAAAATAATTATGCTGAATGAAAGAAGCCAGAAAAAAAAGATGCACCCTGCCTGATTCTATTGATATAAAATCTAAAAAAAGGTAAAGTACTCTAGCTATACTAATAAAAGGGTAGTATGCTAATTAGACCAGATATCCTTCCAGACAAAGCCATGGTGGCCGGGCCAAGGTAGAGGCAGTTAGGGGCAAACAGGCCAGCAGGGGGGAGCAGTTAAGGTGATCAGGCCGGCAGGGGAGAGCAGTTAGGGTGATCAAGCCGGCAGGGGAGAGCAGTTAGGTGGTTCAGGCTGGCAGGCAGGTGAGCCATTAGGAACCAGCGGTCCTGGATTGCGAGAGGGATGTCCAACTGCTGGTTTAGGCCCAATCCTGCAGGGGAGAGAAGTTAGGAATCAGGTAACAGGGATTGGGCCTAAACTGGCAGTCCGACATCCCCCGAGGGGTCCTGGATTGGAGAGGGTGCAGGCTGGGCTTAGGGACCTCCCTCCATGCATGAATTTCGTGCACCGGGCCTCTAGTAGTAACATAAGCTTGTCATTGGAGAGAAGAAAGGAATAAGAGGGACCTGGAGAAAATTTTGGGAGTAATGATTATGTTCATTCTTTTCAACGTACTCTTTATTTTGGTTGTTGTGTTGGCTGCACGTCTGTATGTGTCTTTCAAAACTCAACTTATTTTTAATGTAAATAAGTTTTAAAGCAATAAAACCACATAACCAAACCATATCACTATCACCAACAAATCCTTTAAAGTTCTTATATGTATTATATTTAAATCCAGACATTGCTATAATTTCTGTTTTCAATGATCACAAACCTGGACCACTGACTCCTAATCACTCATCTGCCTGCCTGCCTGGTCACCCCTTACTGCCCCCCTGCTGGCCTGGTTGCCCCCACCTGGCCCCCTCTGCTGGCCTGGTCGCCCCCAACTGTGCTGCCCTACCAGCCTAGTTGCCCCTCACTGCCCCCCTACCAGCCTAATCGCCCCAACTGCCCCCTGCCAGCCTGGTCACCCCCAAATTCCTCCTCCCTGCTGGGCTGGTTGACTCTTACTCCCCCCCCTGCCAGCCTGGTTGCCCCCAACTGCCCCCCTCTGCCAGTCTGGTAACCTCTAACTGACCACCTGCTGTCCTGGTCACCCCAACTGCCCCCCTGCTGGTCTGGTTGCCCCCAACTGCCCCCCCCCCTGCTGACCTGGTCACCCCACACAGCCTGCTGTTCAGTCATTTGGTCATCTCTCACTAATCCCCCTGCCGGCCTGGTCGCCCCATGCAGCCCGCTGTTCAGTCGTTTGGTCGTCCCTCATTAACCCCCTGCCGGCCTGGTCATAGGCAGCCATCTTGTGAGGGCATGAGGGTCAATTTGCATATTACCTCTTTATTATATAGGATTTCTGTTTATCTGTCTTTATTTCTGAAGTTCCATTATTCTTTCTGGTGTTATTTAGATTCAGCCTAAAGAACTTCGTTTAGTACTTCTTTTAGAGCCATTAGTTTTTCTTTATCCAAGAATGTTTTCATTTTGCCTTTATTCCTGAAGAGTATCTCACTGGATATAGAATTCCGGTTTAACAGTTCTTTCCTTTCAGCAATTTAAAGACATTGTCCCTCTGTCTTCTGTTCTTCATAGTTTCTGATGAGAAAACCAAGTATTTCAAATTATTGTTATATATTTTACATGTCATCTATCTCTAGCTGCTTTCAAGATTTTTCTTTATCTTTGGCGTTCAGCAATTTTATTATCTGTCTAAGAGTAGTTTTCTTTCTGTTTTAATAGTTTGAAGTTTACTGAGTTCTTGAATTTGTCAATTTAGGCCTTTAATCAAATTTTGGGATGTTTTCAGCAATTATTTATTCAAAAATTACTTTCCACACCAATATCTTTTGCTTATTTCTTTGAGCCTTTAATAACATAAATGTTAGACCCATTGACTTTGTCTCAGAGATCTTGAAGGTTCTGTATATTTTTTTCATTTTTTACTGGGTATAATTTTTCATTTTATTTTTTTCTATTTCATAGATTTAGGTTTTTATTGTTTAAAGTATTACATATGTCTCCTTTTTCCTCAATTGACACCCCTGACCCCTCCCACCCCCAAGGGCAAGCCCCCACTGCCCCAGTGTCTGTGTCCATTGGTTATACTAATATTTATGCATACAAGTCCTTTAGTTGGTCTCTAACACCCCCACCTAAGCCTTCTCTCTGAGGTTGGACAGTCTGCTCAGTGCTACCTTGTCTCTGAATCTATTTTTATTCATCAATTTATGTTGAGCATTACATCCCACATATGAGTGAGATCATGTGATATTTATCTTTCTCTGACTGACTTATTTTGCTTAGCATAATGCTCTCCAGTTCCATCCATGATATTGAAAATGGTAAAAGTTCCCTCTTTTTTACAGCAGCGTAGCATTCCATTGTGTAGAGGTACCACCATTTCTTAATCCACTTATCTGCTGATGGGCACTTAGGCTGTTTCCAAATCTTAGCTATTATAAATTGTGCTGCAATGAACATAGGGGTGCACATATCCTTTCTGATTGGTATTTCTGGTTTCTTGGGATATAGTCCTAGAAGTGGGATGACTGGGTCAAATGGGACTTCCACTTTTTTTTTAGCGGGGGGGGGGGGGAGTTCCACTTTTAACTTTTTGAGTAAACTCCATACTGTTCTCCACAGAGGCTGCACCAGTCAGCATCCCCACCAACAATGCACGAGGGTTCCTTTTCTCCACATCCTCGCCAGCACTTGTCATTTGTTGATTGTTGACGATAGCCATTCTGACAGGTGTGTGATGGTACCTCATTGTTGTTTTGATTTGCATCTCTCAGATGATTAGTGACTTTGAGCATGTTTTCATACGTCTCTCGTCTTTCTGTAAGTCCTCATTGGAAAAGTATCTATTTAGGTCCTTTGCCCATATTTTTATTGGATTGTTTATCTTCATTTTGTTGAGTTGTATGAGTTCCCTGTAAATTTTGGAGATTAAACTCTTATCGGAAATATCATTGGTGAATATGTTCTCCCATGCAGTGGGATTTCTTGTTATGTTGATGGTTTCTTTTGCTGTGCAGAAGCTTTTTATTTTGATGTAGTCCCATTTATTTATTTTTTCCTTAGTTTCCATTGCCCTAGGAACTGTATTGGTAAAGATATTGCTATGACATATGTCTGATATTTTGCTGCCTATGGAGCCTTGTAAGATTTTTATGGTTTCCCATCTTACATTTAAGTCCTTTAACCATTTTGAGTTTGTTTTTGTGTATGGTGTAAGTTGGTGATCTAGTTTCATTTTTTTTTTTCATGTATCTGACCAAATTTCCCAGCACCGTTTATTGAAGAGACTGTCTTGACTCCATTGTATGCTCTTGGCTCCTTTGTCAAATATTAACTGAGCATAATGGCTTCAGTCGATTTCTGGGTTCTCTGTTCTGTTCCATTCATCTATATGTCTATTCTTGTGCCAGTAACAGGCAGTTTTGAGAACCATGGCTTGGTAATATAGCTTGATATCTGGTACTGTGATCCCTCCAACTTTGTTCTTTCTCAGGATTGCTGTGGCTATTTGGGGTCTTTTTTTTTTAATTCCAGATGAATTTTTGATCTAGGTCTGTGAATATATTGTTGGTATTTAAATGGGGATTGCATTGAATCTATAGATTGCTTTGGGTAGTATGGACATTATAATTATGTTGATTCTACCAATTCATGAACATGGTATGTTCTTCCATTTGTTTATGTCTTCCTCTATCTCTTTTTTCAATGTCTTGTAGTTTTCTGAGTACAGGTCTTTTACCTCCTTAGTTTTAAGTTTATTCTTAGGTATTTTAATGTTTTTGGTGCAATGGTAAATGGGATTGTTTTTTTAGTTTCTCTGTCTGTGAGTTCATTGTTGGTGTATAAAAAAAACCATAGATATCTAGGTGTTAATTTTGTATCCTGATACATTGCCGAATTCATTTATTAAGTCTAGTAGTTTTTTGATGGAATCTTTTGGGATTTCCTATATACAGTATCATCTCATCTGCGAATAATGACAGTTTTACTTCTTTTCCAATTTGGATACCTTTTATTTCTTTTTCTTGTATGATCACTGTGGCTAGCACTTCCAGCACTATATTGAACAGGAGGGAGAAAGAGGGCATCCCTGTCTTGTTCCTGTTCTTAGGGAAATGGTTTTAGGTTTTTCCCATTGAGTATGATGTTGGCTGTAGATCTGTCATATAATGCTTTTATTATGTTGAGGTATGATTCCTCTATTCCCACTTTGCTGAGAGATTTTATCAGGAAAGTGTGTTGGATTTTGTCAAATGTTTTTTCTGCATTGATTGATATGATTATGTATTTTTGCCTTCAATTTGTTTATGTAATATATCAAATTTATTGATTTGTGAATATTGTACCATCCTTGCATCTCTAGAATAAATCCCATTTCGACATGGTGTATGATCTTTCTAATGTAATTAATGCTGGATCCAATTTGCTAGAATTTTGTTTAGGATTTTAGCATCCATGTTCATCAAGGATATTGACCTGTAGTTCTCTTTCTTGTGGTGTCTTCATCTGGTTTTGGAATTTGGGTAATGCTGGCTTCATAGAATGAGCTTAGAAGTGTGCCTTCCTCTTGAATTTTTTGGGATAGCCTGAGGAGGGTAGGTTTTAGTTCTTCTTTGAATGCTTGGTAAAACTCCTCTGTAAAGCTGTCCAGACCAGGGATTTTGTTTGTTGGAAGATTTTTGATTGCTGCTTCGATTTCTTCAGTAATTATTGGCCTATTCAGGTTTTTTTTATTCTTTCTGATTGAGTTTGGGGAGCTTGTAGTTTTGTGTATTTGGGTCCTCCCTCTTTGTTTCTTGTTGAGCCTGGCTAGAGGTTCATTAATCTTGGTTATCCTTTCAAAGAACCAGCTCTTGGTTTTGTTGATCTTTTGCATTTTTTTTTGTCTCTATGTCATTTATTTCCACTATGATCTTTATTTCCTTCCTTCTGCTCACTCTGGGCTCTTCTTGTTGCTCTCTTTCTAGTTCTTTGAGTTGTAGGGTTAGATAACTTATTACCATTTTTTCTTGTTTTTTGAGGTAGGCTTGAAGAGCTATGAACTTCCCTCTCAAGACTGCTTTCACTGTGTCCATTGGATTTTGGATTTTTGTGTTTTCATTGTCATTTGTTTCCAGGATGTTTTTAATTTTTCTTTGATCTCTTTCGTAACCCAACATTGTTTAATAGCATGCTATTTAGCCTTCTAGTGTTTGAATTTTTTGATTGTTCTTATTGTAGTTGATTTCTAATAAACCATTGTGATACAATTAGATGTGTGTTATGATTTCAATCTTATTGAATTTGGAGAGACTTTTCCTGTCTCCCAATATGTGGTCTATCTTTGAAAATGACCCATGTGCACTTGAGAAGAATGTATATTCTGTGGCTTTGGGGAAAAATGTTCTGAAGGTGTCAATTAATTCCATCTGATCTAGTGGGTCATTTATGATTGTTGTTTTTTGCTGATTTTTTTTTGTTTAGAGGATTTATCCAATGTTGTCAATGGTGTATTAAAGTCCCCTAATATGACTCTATTAGTGTTGATCTCTCCCTTTATATCCTACAAAAAAATTATATACATATATATATATTTTTTTTGGAAGCTCCTCTATTGGGTGCATATATGTTTACCAGAGTTATATCCTCTTGTTGAATTGCTCCCTTTAGTATTATGAAATAGCCTTCCTTATCTCTTGTTATGGCCTTCACTTTGAGGTCTAATTTGTCAGATATAAGTATTGCTACCCCAGTTTTTTTTTGTTTCATTTTTATTCACCTGAACAATTTTTTTTCCATCCCTTCACTATCAGTCTGTCTGAGTCCATTGTTCTGAGGTGGGTCTCTTGGAGACACCAGATATAAAGGGTCATGTTTTCTTATCCATTCAGCTACCCTATGTCTTTTGATTGGAGCATTTAATCCATTTACATTTAAGGTTATTAATGATAGGTACTTGTTTTTCACCATTTTTTTATTTATGCCTGTGTTCCTTTTCCCCTTCCTATTTCTTCTTTTTACAGCACTCTCTATAGGATTTCTTGCATTGCTGGTTTGGTGGTAATAAACTCCCTTAGTCCTTTTTTGTATGTGAAGCTACTGATTTCACTCTCAACTTTAATTGATAGCCTTGCTGGGTACAGTATTCTTGGATTCAGACCCTTGCTTTGCATGACTTTGTATATTTCATTCCATTCCTTTTGGTGTTTTTGTTGAGAAATTAGTTGATAGTCTGATGGGAGATCCCTTGTAGGTAACTTTCTGTCTCTCTCTGACAGCCTTTAAGATTCTTACTTTATCATTGGTATTTGCCAATTTAATTATAATGTGTCTTGGTGTTGCTCTTTTGGGATTCATCTTGTTTGGGACTCTGTGAGCTTCTTGGACTTGTATGAGTTTTTTCTTCCCAACATCAGGGAAGTTTTCTGTCATTATTTCTTCAAACAGGTTTTCTATTCCTCTCTCAGTTTTCTCTCCTTCTGGCACCCCTATTATGTGAATGTTGTTTCGTTTTGTGTTGTCCCAAAATTCCCCTATGTTCTCCTCCTGTTTTTTAAGTTTTATTTTCTAGATGCTGTTCTGCTTGGATATTTTTTCCTGCCTTGTCTTCTAGCTCACCGATGCCATCCTCCACTTCTTCTAATCTACTGTTGATACCTTCTATTGAATTCTTTATTATAGCTATGTCATTTTTCATTTCTTCTTGGTTCTTCTTCATTTCCTTTTGGTTCTTACACATATTTTTGAATTTGTATTCCATCCTTTTTTGCATCCTTCTGACCATTGCTCTGAATTCTTTCTGTGACATATGTCTTGCCTCCATTTCATTTACATTCTTTTCTGGTGATTCCTCCTTTTCTTTCGTATGGCAGCTGTTTCTTTGTCTCCCCATGATCACTCCTCTCAGTGTGTCTAGTCATGTCACTCTCTCTCTCCTGCACTAACTTAAAGGCACAAAATAGAACACGACAAAACACAATACACAGACACCAAACACAAATGTATTCACGATACTAATAACCCCAAATAAAGGTGACCACAAGAGAAAAGATAATTAGGGGCTAGAAATGATATTGAGAGAAGAAAAAAATGTAAGAGAGAAAAGAAAGAGAAGAAAAAAGAAGGGGGAAAAGTATATGGATATGGATGGAAAACTCCAATAAAACATCAACTATTCCAAAAAATGTACATAACAAACACCCAGAGATGAATGCAAACAACAACCATCAACTAATCCAAAAAAATGAAACAACAAATACCCATACAACAAACACCCAGGTGAATCTGAGGAGGCAGAGCTTATTTCCAGAAATTAAGGTCAAGGAATTGAATGTATGGTGAAATAGCCACAATTCAGTATAAAGGAGGTAGAAAGAGAATGCGTGTATTAGAAAAAAAGTAAAAAAAATACATATATATATATATATATATATATATATATATATATATATATATATATATATATGAAAAGTTTTTATATATGTAAAAAATGTCCCCTTTCTTTAATCTATATATCTATGTATTCATCTACTATTGGCAAAGGAGAATAGAGAGTAGATAGGCCTGAGTTGGTGATTGGAATTAATTAGGCTATTAGTAGAAGAGGAGAACAAGCGAGGAGAGGAAAAACAGAAGCAAAAAACAAAAAGAACAAATTAACAATCAAACAAACAACAACAAGACAGAAAGAAAGAAAAGGGAAAAAAGGAAGAAAAGAAATTTGGATAGTGAAGAAAGAGAAGAGAGAAGTATGCATGGACTTGGAGCATGAGAGAGGAAATTGGATATATGAGTAAGGTCAATTTTTAACAGGGTGTAAAAAGAAAGTATAGAGAAAAACTAAAGCAGGAACAACGTAAGAAAAACAGAATGAAAAAGGGGAAAAGTGAGGAAGAGAGTGTTGGCATAAAGTTAACCTTTTGCACTCGGATGTCGAGTGTGACTCGACATGGTTAGCATTGGTAGCAGCTTGCATGTCGAGCCACACTCGACACATAGTTTCACTAAATTATAGAGATTAAAATTACTCTTTGAATGTATCAATAATTTGAAATATAAAAAATCCAAATAAATAATTTTGTATGAAAAGAAACTCCAGTTTTTTATTCTACTGCCACGCTTTGTAAAATCTGGGGTATTTAAAAAATTAAATCCTGAGTATAATAAAGGAATCAAGAAAAAAGCAAGTGAGTGCAAAGGGTTAAAATTGAGATAGAGTAGATTAATGCTAAAGGAAAAATAAAAATAGAATGTAGAACACTAATCCCAAAATGAGATAAAATAAAGAAAAAATAAAATAAAACTTTAAAAAAGTAAAATAATAGTAGTAATAATAATTAAAAATAAAAATATAATAATAAAAAAGTAAAATCAAGTGAGAAAAAAGTTAGTTTCTTAAGTAAAAGGTAAAAAATAAAATATTGAAGTAATGAAGGTCGTTCACTTCCTCTCCTGTTCTGCTTTGCACGTCTGTTTCCTATCAGGTAGTCAGCACAGCATTGGAGTTCCCTGTGATCCACCTCTCCTCTGTTTCATAAGCCACAATCCTGTTTTCAAGCAGGCGAGATCTCTCTGCTCACTTTGTTTCTCAGTTGTATTTACACTAGAGTCAATTCCTGACACAACTCCTGGATGGTAGTGTTTCTGTATTAATATCCAGGCCCAAAAGGCCCCTCTACCCAGTGTTTAGATTTATTTATTTAGTTAGTTTTTGCTGCACTTAATACTGGGTTGGGGGGATGGACTGTCACCGAGCTGTTTTCCTGCTCTTCTCTCCCCAGTCCGTTCCCCAGTTTCCACAAAACAACTTTCCCAAAGAAACACTCAGTGAGTGTTTTTAATTGGAAGAGCCTATGTATTGGACTTAGCAAGCAAAAGCAAGGAGGTAAAATGTAAAAAAGCCAAAAGGGACATGGACTAGTGTCTTTCCCGTGGCTCTGCGCAGCCAGTACAGAACTTCAGGCTGCCTTTCTGGGCCCAGCCCATCTGCGGGTTAATATCTAGAGTCCCCTTCTGCTAGCAGCTCTGTGGATCCCCTTCCACATTTGAGAGCTACACTGACCCCAATGGCTACGGATTTTGTGGGACACAGTCTTCCTTTGAGACTCTAGTCCCCACTGCATGTGTTTCTCCCTCCAGCCTGGATCCCAGATCTCACCTTTCTCTAGGCGATATCTGACCTTTCCATCCATGTATTGCCTCACCAGCTGTGTTTAATTCGCCAGTTCCAGGTGGATGTTGTTCGATTCAGCTGTTCCTTCTACCTGCTCTGTGAGAAGGTGCAGGGCCCATCCACGTATTCAGCACTGCTTTGTCTCCCCCTGGACAGATTTTTTAGGTGCCTGCAGTTGGTGAGGCTGGAGTTTCATTGTTCATGGGTTCACAGCTGAGGCAGCTGGTCCCTGGGCTTGTGGTTGTATGGCCCTGGGAGGTATCCGAGGTCTCCCCAGTTGAAGGTAAGGCTGGGCTTCTGATCACAACCAGTCTCCCCTTCAAGATGGCACTGTCTCTGTAGCAGAGCTGGCCACTCTGGGAGAGATTTCAGCAGCAGTAGAGGCTGCCCGGCCAAGAGAGCCCAGTCCGCCAGTCCCTAACAGTCCCATGGAATATAGCTGTCCCTCACTCATAAGTAGACACTCCCCACACTTCCAAGCACTCTCCTTTTGCTCTCACTCACACAATACCTTGCATCCTGCTGTCCTGTTGGCAGCCATCTTGGATCTCTGTGGAGAGTGGCTACAGTGTTTGGACAGGTTCAAGCCTTGGACTAATGAGAGGGCACGGTTCTCTTGTGGCAAAGCCACATGCAAGTCCCAGCTTGGAGGGCAAAGACCTCCCAGCACAATTATAGCCAAAGCCTATGGTTGTAAGCTTGACCTTATGGTCCGAACCTGTGGTCCCACGTGGCTGAGTGATATGGGCTGTGGGAGGTGCAGCAAGTAAACAAAGCTTGATCAGGTGCATGTAATTGAGTAGATTCAAAACCCACAAGAACATTGTAAACATCTTGACCACACCCTTACCTTGCCTCGTGGAATCTGTCTTTAAAATAAAGACTCGGCTTGCAGGCTGTGGTGCTGTCTCTCCATCAGAGAGGGCAGCGTCCCACCTTTATTCTCAGTTTTATTCTCAGCTTTATTCTCTTGTCTGTCTTTTCTACTCCTTCACTGCCCCCCACCCTCAGGTTCACCCATGGCCATGCTGAGCATGGCACAGATCTCCCAAAAACATTTTTGTTTATTTTTTATTTTGCTTCCCCTGCCAGAGGCGATACATATATCAGAAAAAAAATACTCTTATGAAAAATGTCCGAGATTTTACTGTCTATGTTTTCTTCTAGAATTTTTATAATTTTGAATCTAACATTTAAGCGTTCAATCCATTTTGAGTTTATTCTTGTATATGATGTAAGAAGGTGGTCTAGTTTCATCTTTGCATGTACCTGTCCAATTTTCCCAACACCATTTATTGAATAGACTACCTTTACCCTATTGTATATTTTTGCCTCCTTTGTCAAATATAATTTGACCATAAAAGCATGGGTTTCTTTCTAGGCTCCCTATTCTGTTCCATTGATTTATAGATCTGTTTTTATGCCAGTACCCTGCTGTTTTGATTACTATGGCCTTGTAGTACAGTTTGATATCAGGTAGCCTGATTCCTTCAACTTTGTTTTTCCTTCTCAAGATTTCTGTGGCTATGTGGGGTCTTTTGTGGTTTCATATACATTTTTGGAATACTTGTTATAGCTTTGTGAAATATGTCATTGCTATCTTTTAAAAAATTCTTTATTGGTGAAAGTATTACATATTTCCCCTTTCCCCTAATGCCATTGGTATCTTGATAGGAATTATGTTGAATCTATATTTTTCTTTGTGTAATATGCACATTTTAATTATGTTAATTTTTCCTACCCATGAACATGGTATATGATTCCACTTATTTGTATCTTCTTCAATTTCTTCAGTGTCTTATAATTTTTTGAATACAGGTCTTTTACATCCTTGGTTAAATTTATTCCTAGGTATTTTTTGATGCAATTGTAAATGGGACTGTTTTCTTAGTTTCCCTTTCTGGTAGTTTATTATTGGTATATAAAAGTGCAACTTATTTTTAGATATTTATTTTGTATCCTGCTACTTTACTGAATTGATTTATCAGTTGTAAAGGTTTTATGGTGCAATCTCTAGTACTCTCTATATACAATATCATGTCATGTGCAAATAATGACACTTTATTTCTTCCTTTCCAATTTCATGCCTTTTGTTTATTTTTTTCTTGACTGATTCCTATGGCTAGGACTTCCAGTACTATGTTCAAAAGAGTGGTGAAAGCATGATATGATTTCAATTTTCATAAATTTATTAAGACTTGGTTGTTTTTGTCCTAATATTTGGTCTCTTCTAGAAAATGTTATATGTGCACATGTAAAGAATGTATATTCTGCTGCTTTGAGGTGCAATGCTCTTACAATATCAATTATATCCATTCAATCTAATGTGTTATTTAAGCCTTCTGTTTTCTGTCTGGAAGATCTATCCGTTGATGTCAGTGGGGTGTGAAAGTGCCCTACTATGACTGTATTACTGTCAAACTCTGCATGTCCATCAGTATTTGCTTTACATATTTAGGTACTCCTATGTTGGATGCATAAAAGTTTGCAAGGATTATATCCTCTTGGTGGATTGCTCCCTTCTTCCTTCTTTGTCTCTTACTATAGGTTTGTTTTTAAAATCTATTTTGTCAGATATGTCTTGTTACCTCAGCATTTTCCCCATTCCATTTGCATGAAATATATTTTTCCATCCCTTTATTTTTAGTCTGTGTATATCTTTTTTTCTGAGGTGATTATATTGTAGACAGCATATATATGGATCTTGTTTTCTTATCCACTCAGCTACCCTATGTCTTTTGATTGGAGCATCTGAGCCATATACATTTAAAGTGATTATTGATAGGTACATATTTATTGCCATTTTATTCTTTTAATACATGTTCACTGATAACAAACTTCTTTAGCTTTTCCTTGTCTGGGAAGCTATTTCTCCTTCAATTTTAATTGATAGCCTTGCTGGGTAAAGTACTCTTGTTATACCTACTGCTTTTCATCACTTTAAATATATCATGCCAACCCCTTCTGGATATAATGTTTATGTTGAGAAATCAGCTGTCAGTCTTAGGGTTCTCCCTTGTAGGTAACTAACTGTATTTCTCTTGCTGCTTTCAAGATTGTCTCTGCCTTTAACCCTTGCTTTAACCCTTGCCATTTTAATTATGTGTTGATGTGGGCCTCTTTGGGTTCATCTTGTTTGGGACTTTCTATACTTCCTGGACTTTTGTGTCTTTTTCCTCACTAGGTTAGGTAAGTTTTCTGCCATTATTTCTTCAAATAGGTTCTATATCCCTTGCTCTCTCATCTTGTTCTGGCATCCCAATGATGTGTATGTTATAATGCTTCATGTTTTCCCGAAGATCCCTTAAACTATTCTCATTTTTAAAAATTCTTTTTCCTTTTTGCTGCTCTTATTGGTGTCTTTTTCTTTCTTTTTTTAAATTTCTTTATTGATTAAGGCATAACATATTTGTCCTCATCCCCCATTCCCATCCCACACTCCTCCCCACACATGCCCCCACACCCCTGTTGTCCTTAACCGCTGGTTAGGCTCATATGCTTGCACACAAGTCCTTTGGTTGATCTCTCCCCTTTACCCCCACCCTACCCTACCCTCCCTCTGAGGCCCGACAGTCTGATCCATGCCTCCTTGTTTCTGGGTCTGTTCTTGTTCATCAGTCTATGTTGTTCATTATTTCCCCTAGATGAGTGAGATCATGTGCTATTAGAAATACACTTATAAGAACCGAAAATGAGACAAGCAATAATGGTTATGGTGACAGGCAAATTAATCAGTCTGTAGTAAGTTTCTTTCTGGGCCAACAGTTCTTTTGAGACCCAATTTCAATGTCACACAGTTCCTTATGTGTACATGTCAGCACTGACATTACAGTTCTAGATGGTGGACAAATGGTGGTAATGCAGGTCCAACTCTCTCTGGTTTGGTCTGGGCAACCTGCAGTGATGCACAGCTGCTACCTGCTAGTATGGGAAGGTCACATCAGCGTCTTCCATCTCTGAACTGCTTCTCTTCTGTCTTCATGGCTGGAGTAGTCCTGTCGATTCCTCTCTGTTGCTGGAATCCACATGGTCTCAGAGTTGTTTTCTGAAAATATACAAACATATTCTCGACCAAAAGTTAATAAAGGAATATTTTCTATAAATTTGACTTGGGATCCTATTTCATTTTTTTCCCAAATAATTTTCCTCTGGCTTGTTTTTACACCTTGTGTGTTTTTCATGGGTGTCTTGCTTTTAGCCTTACAATTAATTTTCTAAAGTATTAATTTTCTAGATGTAATTTACTTACAGGATATTTTTCCTTACATGATATTCTACTATCCCCTCCTTTTTTGATTTAAATGGTAGGAGGCTTTTGAAAATTTTATACTGTAGTCTTGATGGCTTTTAAATTTTAATTTTTTGCACTATAATATTACTGTTTTAGGTTCA
This sequence comes from Ia io, assembly GCA_025583905.1. Lineage (NCBI taxonomy): Eukaryota > Metazoa > Chordata > Mammalia > Chiroptera > Vespertilionidae > Ia > Ia io. The sequence continues at coordinate 89,428,685 of JAJQQW010000001.1, read as the reverse complement.
TTACATGGTGCACAATTTTATCATGAGATGAAGTACCAATAAAAATTTTTGTTAACACTTTAGGAACACCTTTTTGTCCAGTACAATTAATTTTTCTAGAATATTCGCTTGTTTCAGCTAGCCAATTTAAATTTGCCTGAAAACTTGACTACTATTTTACTGTCAAATTTATTACTCTAACAACAATCTTATTTTACCCTGTAAATATTAGTGGAAGGGATTATTTGCCTTCTTGAGTAGGTCCTGAGCATTCCTGGTGGTAGGCTGGATTTAGATATCGTAAACCCACTTCCCTGCACCATGGGTACAAGACAACTCAAACAATTCTTGTTGGAGTGAGAGGGCAGCTGCTGTCGACCAAGTCTCTGTCGGTCACCTGGGTCCTGATCTGAGCTGGGCATGGGAAGCACGAAGCAGCCATGGGGGCAGGAGACTTCCCTCAGAAGGGGCTAGGGTTTAGGACCCTGCAATGTTGGGGGTGTGAGGTTCTGTGCCCCACCTCTGTTGATCCCCAAATTCTCTCCTGATGGCCCCTCTGCGACTGTGCCTGTTTTAGGTTGTTCCTTCCTTGAGGAATCTTACCCGTCTCTGGCTAACCAGCCATCCTCCGGGGCCAAGCAGGGTGATGTGAGGTTCAGTTTTGTCTCCTTGGTAGCCTATGCCCCCGTGGCCTCCATGTCCAACACCTGCCTTGGGATCCCCTCGCCTGCTGGCGGAGCCCCAGCACTGATCACATATCTTGTGGAACCCGGGTTTCTTCTCCAGGAGGGCTCAGTTCGCCCCACTGGGTGAGAGACAGATCCATGGCACCAGTCATCACGAGACTTCAACTTTGACAGGAACAGAGAGCTCATGCAACAGCTGTGAGCAATTGAATTGTGAGAAGAGGGTCTCTCTTGTCCTAAAGGGTAAGAGGGACCAATATAGAATGCTCAGGTGCCTTCCCAGGAGGCCCTCTACACAATGAAAAGGATTAAATCCTTACATGTCCTTTTTAAATTGCTGCCAGACATTCAAAGAATTAGTTTGTTAGTTTGCTTGGGATAATTGTATATTATGCTGTTATAATTCTAAAGTATCAAGAGATGTGTTAAGTTTGTCTCCAAGCACCAAACAGATGATTTTTTTTTTTATCCCCAAGGGTGCGAGGAACTATTATAAGTACTGGGGATGATCCAAATCTGGGAAAAATTTTAATGACCGTGTAGAATAATATCATGTAAGGATATTTTTTGTTCTAGTCCATGGAAATTCCCTTTCAAACTGGGTCTTTTTCTTTCTTGTCTTCCAAATTGCTAATTTGATCTTCTGCTTCATCCAACCTGTTTATTTCTTCCGGAGTATTCTTCATTTCTGAGTGGTTCCTTTTAATGGTTTCTATGTCTCCTTTCATGCTGTTGTAGTTCTCTCTATGTTCTTTATACTTCTTACTAAGCTTGAGCACCCTTCGTACCATTTTTTGGGACAGTCTTCAATTTATTGTAATGGGGTTTGAACTTTCTTTTAAACTATAGTCACAAATTCCAAGGGGCTATGTATGAAAGAAGAGCTAGATTTTTAGAGAGGCTAACTTTCCTCAGCAATCTGAACAGTGCAGCTTTTATATTTTCTTCTTAAGGAGAAATGGCAGGTGAAGTAACTGTTGGTGTGCTGGATTTCTGAGAAATACCATGTGAATTCTGATTATAATTCAATTAGGTCAGGCCCACAAAGCATTTTATGTTTAAAAGTATTGTACGGAGTGCCTGTGTAGTTTGGTGATGAAGTAGATTGTTTAAGACATGGTTTAGAGGAAAAAATATCCAAGGGAATTCTTTAATAAAACTGGAGACAGTCTCCCCGTTTTTTGCTGGAGCTTTACATTTTGGTGGTTAGTCAAAGTTAACCATTTATTTCAAGGGAAGTAGAGGTTCAGTAGTCTTCAAAGTGATCCATTCAGAAGAAAACAAAAGTACTACTATATCTGAATTTACCTCAATGTGTTGGTAATTTTAGTTTATGCAAGCCAAGTGTCTAGCACCAAGTCTGCAAACTATGGTTTGTGAGCCAAATATGGCCACAGTCTGTTTTGTTTTTTTTTAATCCTCACCTGAGGATATATTTATTGATTTTAGAGAATGAGGAAGGGAGAGAGAGAGAGAGAACATTGGCTGGTTGCCTCTCATAAGTGCCTTGACTGAGAATGAACTCACAAACTAGGTACATGCCCTGACCAGGAATTGAACCTGCAACCTTTTGGTATAGGGGATGACACTCCAACCATCTGAGCCATACCAGCCAGGGCGGGCCAATGTCTGATTGTGTGAATAGTTTTATTGGAACACAGTCACACTAATTTATTTATGTATTTTCTATGGTAATTTCATGCTACAACAGCAGGGTCAAGTGGTTGCAACAGAGTCTGTATAGCCTGCAAAAATTAAAATATATAGTTACTATCTAGCTCTTTATAGAAAAACTAGAGGCCTGGTGCATGACATTCGTGCACTGGGGAGGGGGGGTCCCCTCAGCCCGGCCTGCATCCTCTCACATTCCAGGATCCCTTGGGGGATGTTGGAGAGTGCAGGCCAGGCTGAGGGACCCGACCGGTGCATGAATCCATGCACTGGGCCTCTAGTCTGCATATAAGGTCTTTGGTTAATCTCTTCCCACCCTCCCCCCTCTTCCCTTCCCATGAGTCTGTTCCATGTTTCCATGCCAGTGGTTTCCACTCCTGCATTGAGCGTCTGCCCCCTGATGGTCAGTGCACGTCATAGCTACCAGTCAGACAGTCGGATTGTCACCTAGGCTTTTATATATATAGATGTTACTTATCCCTGCTATATAGTATTTCATAGAAGGATCTATGCTAAGACAGCATTCATTTGCTGACCCTTGTTATTATGAATTCATTATTTCTTAGAGTAATTATATTACTTTACAATAATGCATAACTTATTAAAAATTATCCCAAGTCTTAATTTATAAATTCAGGAGAAAGTGCAAAGTTAAATAAATTAGCTATGGTTCAGAACCAAAGCATGTGACCCATCCTTGAAAATAAGAACTCATCTTATTGTCAGTGCTGACTTGGTCAGGGTTAGGTTTATCCTTTCTGGTCTCCAGGATCTCCCATGGAAGATGAGCTCCCCTCATTGCCATTCTCCATTTATTTACTAATTTATTTGTTTATTTATTTATTGCTAAACTGCTAGGTGGAACTCAAGCTTGGCCCTCAAGAATCTACACTCTTTAGAGAAATAAAATAATATCTTGCATATTTTTTTTAAATTCAAAATAGTAGGAAATAAAGGGTTCAAATAAATATACTTTCCCTTTATCTTTTGTAAACTTGATTTTTTTCTTTATTGATTAAGGTATTACATATGTATCCTTATCCCCCCATTGCCCCTCCACACCCTCCGCTCATGCCCTCATGGTGTCTATGTCCATTGGTTATGCTGATATGCATGCGTACAAGTCCTTTGGTTGATATCTTCCCTTTACCCCACCCTCCCCTACCTTCCCTCTGAGGTTTGAGCATCTGATTGATGCTTCTCTATCTCTGGATTTGCTTTTGTTCATCAGTTTATGTTGTTCATTATAATCCACAAATGAGTGAGATCATGTGATATTTATCTTTCCCTGACTCTTATTTCGCTTAGCATAATGCTGTTCAGCTCCATTCATGCTGTTGCAAATTGTAGGAGTTCATTCCTTTTTACAGCAGTGTAGTATTCCATTGTGTAGATGTAACACAGTGTTTTGTTTTCAATGGAAATTTTTGTTACTTTCTTTTTATTTTAATTTATTTTTAAAAAATTTTTATTGTCTTAAGTTTTACATATGTCTCCTTTTCCCCAATTAACCCCCACAGCCATTCCCACCCTGGGCAAGCACGCATCACCACAGTGTCTGTGTCCATTGGTTATGCTAATATGCATGCATACAAGTCCTTTGGTTATTCTTTAATCGCCCCTTTGCTGCCATGTGTCTCTGGATCTATTCTTGTTCATCAAATTATGTTGATCATTATATCCCATATATGAGTGAGATCATGTGATATTTATCTTTCTCCAACTGGCTTATTTCACTTAGCATAATGCTCTCCAGTTCCATCCATTCTGTTGCAAATGTTAAAAGTTCCTTCTTTTTTATAGCAGCGTAGTATTCCATTGTGTAGATGTACCACAGTTTTTTAATCCACTCATCTGCTGATGGGCACTTAGGCTGTTTCCAAATCTTACCCATTGTAAATTGAGCTTCTATGAACATAGGGGTACATATATCCTTTCTGATTGGTGTTTCTGGTTTCTTGGGATATAGTCCTATAAGTGGGATTACTGGGTCAAGTGGGACTTCCATTTTGAACTTTTTGAGGAAACTCCATACGGTCTTCCATAGTGGCTATACCAGTCTGCAATCCCACCAGCAGATCAGAGGGTCCTTTTTCTCCACATCCTCTCCAACACTTGTTGTTTGTTGATGATAGCCATTCTGACAGGTGTAAGATGGTAACTCATTGTTGTTTTGATTTGCATCTCTCAGATGATTAGTGACTTTGAGCATGTTTTCATATGTATCTGGGCCTTCTGTATGTCATGTTTCCAAAAGTGTCTATTTATATGCTTTGCCCATTTTTTGATTGGATGGTTTATCTTTCTTTTGTTAAGTTGTATGAGTTGTCTGTAAAGTTTGGAGATTAAATGCTTATTGGAATTATTATTGGTGAATATGTTCTCCCATGCAGTGGGCTTTCTTGTTGTTTTATTGATGGATTCTTTTTTGCTGTGCAGAAGTTTTTATTTTCTCTTTAGTTTCCATTGCTGTAGGAGCTGTATCGGTGAAGATATTGCTTCGGCATATGTCTGAGATTTTGCTGCCTTTGGGTTCCTCTAAGATTTTTATGGTTTCCCATCTTACATTTAAGTACTTTATTCATTTTGAGTTCATTTTTATGTATGGTGTAAGTTGGTGGTGTATTTTCATTATTTTTGCATGTATCTGACCAATTTTACCAGCACCATTTATAGAAGAGATTCTCCTGACTCCATTGTATGTTCTTGCCTCCTTTGTCAAATATTAATTGAGCATAGTGATTTAGGTCGATTTCAGCGTTCTCTTTTCTATTCCCTTGGTCTATATGTCTGTTCTTGTGCCAGTACCAGGCTGTTTTGAGTACAGTGGCTTTGTAATACAGCTTGATATCTGGTATTGAGATCCCTCCTGCGTTGTTCTTCCTTCTCAGAATTGCTGCAGCTATCCGGGGTCATTTTTATTCCAGATGAATTTTTGGAGAGTTCGTTCTAGGTCTGTGAAATATGCTGTTGGTATTTTAATGGGGGTGCATTGAATCTATAGATTGGTTTGGGTAGTATGGACATTTTAATGATGTTGATTCTACCAATTCTTTTTTTTTTTAAATATGTTTTATTGATTTTTTACAGAGAGGAAGAGAGAGGGATAGAGAGTTAGAAACATCGATGAGAGAGAAACATCGATCAGCTGCCTCCTGCACACCCCACTACTGGGGATGTGCCCGCAACCACGGTACATGCCCTTGACCGGAATCGAACCTGGGACCCTTGGGTCCGCAGGCCGACGCTCTATCCACTGAGCCAAACCGGTTTCGGCAATTCTACCAATTCTTGAACATGGTATGTTCTCCATCTGTTTATATCTTTCTCTATCTCATTTTTCACTGTCCTGAGTTTTCTGAGTATGGTTCTTTTGACTTCCTTCATTAAGTTTATTCCAAGGCATCTTAGTTTTTTTTTGGTGTGATGGTAAATTGGATTGCTTTTTTAGTTTATCTTCATGTAAGTTTACTTTTGGTGTACAGAAATGCTATAGATTTCTTGGCATTAATTTTGTATCCTGCTACATTGCTGAATTCATTTATTAAGTCTAATAATTTTTTGATGGAGTTTTTAGGGTTTTCGATGTACAGTATCATGTCATCTCTGAATAAGGACAGTTTTACTTCTTCTTTTCCAATTTGGATGCATTTTATTTCTTCTTCTTGTCTAATTGCAGTGGATAGTACTTCCAGTACTATGTTGAACTGGAGTGGTGAGAGTGGGGATTCCTGTCTTGTTCCTGTTTTAGGAAAAATGATTTTATTTTTTGCCCATTGAGTATGATGTTGGCTGTGGTTTTGTTATATATGGATTTTATTATGTTGAGGTATGATCCTACTATTCCTACCTTGCTGATTGTTTTTATCAAGAAAGGGTTCTGGATTTTGCTTTTTCTGAGTCAATTGCTATGACAATGATTTTTATCTCTCAATTTGTTTATGTGATGTATCACTTTTATTGATTTGCAAATATTGTACCATCCTTGCATCCCCGGGACAAATCCTACTTGGTCATGGTGTATGATCTTTTCTGATGCACAGCTGGATCTGATTTGCTAGAATTTTGTTAAGGATTTTGGCATCTATTTTTATGAGGGATATAGGCCTGTAATTCTCTTTCATTGTGTTGTCTTTATCTGCTTTTGCTATTACGGTAATTCTGGATTCATAGAATGAGTTTGGAAGTGTTCTTTCCTCTTGAATTTTTTGGAATAGTCTGAGGAGGATAGGTTTTATTTCTTCCTGGAAAGTTTGGTAAAACTCCCCTGTGAAGCCATCTGGCTCCAGGCTTTTGTTTGCTGGAAGCTTTTTGATGACTGCTTCAATTTCTTCCATAGTTACAGCCTATTGAGATTTTAAGATTCTTCCTGATTGAGTTTTGGAAGGTTTTGTTTATCTAGGAATATGACCTTTTCCTCCAGGTTGTCTAGTTTGTTGGAATGGAGTTGTTCATAATATTTTTTCATAATCCGTGGTATATCTGCGAGGTCCTTTTTTAGTTCCCCTCTTTCATTTTTGATTATGTTTATTTGGGTCCTCTCTCTTTGATTCCTGGTGAGTCTGGATAGAGGTTCATCAATCTTGTTTATCCTTTCAAAGAACCAGTTATTGGTTTCATTTATCTTTTGCATTTTTTTTTTTTTGGTCTCTATGTCATTTATTTCTGTTCTGATCTTTATTATCTCCTTCCTTCTGCTCAGTACGGGATTTTCTTGTTGCTCTCTTTCTAATTCTTTAAGTTGTAGAGTTAGATGATTTACTACCATATTTTCTTGTTTTTTTGTGTGTGTGGTTTTTTTTTGGTAAGCCTGTAGAGCTATAAACTTCCCTTTCAGTACTGCTTTCTTTGTGTGCCATAGATGTGGATTGTTGTGTGTTTTTTTAATATATTTTATTGATTTTTTACAGAGAGGAAGGGAGAGGGATAGAGAGTTAGAAACATCGATGAGAGAGAAACATCGATCAGCTGCCTTTTGCACACTCGCCACTGGGCATGTGCTCACAACCAAGGCACAGGCCCTTGACCAGAGTCGAACCCAGGGCCCTTGAGTCCACAGGCCAGTGCTCTAACAAATGAGCCAAACCAGTTAGGGCGGATTGTTGTGTTTTTATTGTCATTAGTTTCCAGGATGTTTTTATTTTTTTCTTTGATTTCTTTGGTAACCCAATCATTGTTTAACCCTTTGCACTCACTTGCTTTTTTCTTGATTCCTTTATTCTAATGCTAACCGTGTTGAGTCACACTCGACATCTGAGTGCAAAAGGTTAATAGCATTCTATTCAGCTTCCAAGTGTTTGAATTTTTTGGATTGTTTTTATTGTAGTTTATTTACAATATTATGCCATTGTGGTCTGAGAAGATGCTTGATATGATTTCAATCTTCTTGATTTGGGGGAGACTTTGCTTGTGACCCAATATGGTTCTATTTTTGAAAATGTCCCATGTGGACTTGAGAAGAACATATATTCCATGACTTTGGGGTGAAATGTCCTGAAGATGTCAATTAAGTCCATCTGATCTAGTGAATCATTTAGGTTTGCTGTTTCTTTGATGATTTTTTTTGTCTATAGGATTTATCCAGTTATGTCAGTTGGGTATTAAAGTCCCTTACCATGGTTGTACTGTTGTCAATCTCTCCCTTGATATCTTCCAGAAATTTTTTTTTTCATGTATTTGGGTGCTCCTGCATTGGGTGCATATATGTTTATCAGGGTTATATCCTCTTGCTGTATCGATCCTTTTAGTATTATGAAGTGGCCTTCCTTATCTCTTATTATGTCCTTCACTTTGAGGTCTATTTTGTCAGATATTAGTATTGCTACTCCAGCTTTTGTTTTCATTTCCATTTGCCTGAAAGATATTTTTTCCATTCCTTCCCTTTCAGTCTGTGTGAGTCCCTTGTCCCGAAGTGGGTCTCTTGTAGACAGCATATATATATGGTCATGTTTTTTTATCCATTCAGCCACTTTATTTCTTTTGATTGGAACATTTAGTCCATTTACATTTAAAGTTATTTTTGAAAGGTACTTGTTTGTAGCCATTTTTATTTTTTGTGCCTGTGTTCCTTCTTCCCTTTTTATTTCTACTTTTTATACCAGTCCCTTTAGCATTTCTTCAATTGCTGACTTGGCAGTGATAAACTCCTATAGCCTTTTTTTGTCTGTGAAGCTTCTTATTTATCCTTTAGTTTGAATGATAGCCTTGCTGGATAGAGTAGAGGGACTTGGATTCAGTCCCTTGCTTTGCATCACTTTGTAAATTTCCCTCCATTCTTTTCTGGCCTGATGTGTTTCTGTTGAGAAATCACTTGATAATCTAATGGGAGATCCCTTGTAAGTAACTTTCTGTCTCTCCCTTGCAGCCTTTAAGATTCTCTCTTTGTCCTGAACATTTTCCTTCATAATTATGATGTGTCTTGTTGTGGGTCTTTTCAGGTTCATCTTTTTGTGATTCTCTGTGCTTGTGTGACTTTTTTCTTCCCCACATCAGGGAAGTTTTCTGACATTTTTTCTTCAAATAGGTTTTCTAACCCTTTTTCCTCTTCCTGTTGTTCTGGCACCCGTATTATTTGTATGTTGCTTCCTTTCATGTTGAACCATAACTCCCTTAGGCTCTCCTCCTGTCTTTTAATTTTTTTCTCCTATTGCAGTTCAGTTGGGGTGTGTTTTGCTTCCCTGTCTTTTAATTGGCTAATTTGGTCCTCCGCTTCTCCTAGTCTAGTGTTGAAACTTTCCATGGTGTTTTTTTTTATTTTATTTTAGCTATATCACTCTTCATTTCTTCTTGATTCTTACATAATTTGTTGATTTTTTCATCCATCTGGTTCATGAACTGTATGACCCTTATTCTGAATTCTTTTTCTGACATATTGCATGCCTCTATTTCACTTAGCTGCTTTTCTGGCGATTCCTCCTTTTCTTTCCTTTGGGGGTATCTTTGTCTACCCATTTTTTGTTTTCACCGAAGGATCTAGATGTTGAGTCATGCAGAGGCTTCTCCTTGTTTGACAGTGGCTCCTCGGGCTGCGGTTGCTCCTCAGGTGGTCGCAGCAGTGGCTGCTCCTCTGTTGGCAGTGGCTCCTCTGTTGGGTGCTGTTTGCAGCAGTGGTGGCTCCTCTGTCTGGTCGGGGGAAGCTGCTCGCACAGCTGCTGCACCTCAGATAGTGGTGGGCTGCTCATGAGGCTACTGCTACTCAAATGGGGATGGGCTTTGCACAGCTGCTGCTCCTCAGATGGTGGCAGACTGCTCACATACCTGCTGCTCCTTGGATGGGGACTGGCTGCATGTGGCTGCTGCTCATCAGAAAAGGCAGGCTATTCATGAGTCTTCTGCTCCTTGGACAGAGGCAGGTTGGTCACAGGGCTGCTGCTCCTCGTACGGGGGTGGGCTGCTTGTACAGCTGCTCCTTGGATGGGTGATGGGATGCTTGCACAGCTGCTGCTCCTCGGACGTGAGTGAGTTGCACATGCAGCTGCTGTTCCTTTTTTCGTTGGACAGGGTGTGGGCCGCTCACCTGGCTGATGCTTGTTGGACAGGTGTGGGCTGCTTGCAGCTGCTGCTCCTCGGACTGGGGCGGGCTGCACAGGGCTGCCGCTCATCAGATGTGGGCATTCTGCTAGTGTGGCTGCTGCTAGTCAGACCAGGGACAGCTGCTTGGGCAGCTGCTGCTCCTCAAATGGGGGCAGGCTGCTCATAGAGCTGCTGCTCCTTGTACAGGGTTGGGCTGCTCACACAGCTGCTGCTCCTTGGATAAGGGTGGGATGCTCGTGCAGCTGCTGCTCCTTGGACAGGTGCAGGGTGCGGGCTGTGTGCAGCTGCTGTTCCTCTGATCGGGGTGGGCTGCATTGAGGCTGCTGCTCCTCAGTTGTGGGATGTCCTTATCTCTTGTTATGGCATATCCTTTGAGGTCTATTTTATCAGATATATGTATTGCAACCCCAGATTTTTTCTCATTGCCATTTATCTGAAAAATTTTTTCCATCCCTTCACTCTCAGTCTGTGTGAATCCTTTATTCTGAGGTAGGTCTCTTGCAGACAGCAAATATATGGGTCATGTTTTCTTATCCAGTCAGCTACCCTATGTCTTTTTATTGGAGCATTTAATCCTTTTATGTTGAATGATTTTATTGATAAGTACTTGTTTGTCGCCCTTTTTATTCTTTATGTTTGTGTTCCTTCTTACCTTTCTGTTTCTGTTTCTTCTTTTTATAGCAGTCCCTTTAGCATTTTTTTTTTTTTTTTTGCGTTGCTGGCTTGTTGGTAATAAACTCTCTTAGCCTTTTTTTGTTTGTGAAATTCCTGATTTCACCTTCAATTTTGAGTGATAGCCTTGCTGGGTATAGTATTCTTGGATTGGTGCAACTGCAGTGACTAGAGGTCGGCAGCCAAGCAGGGGGAAGTCCAAGTTTCTGCTGCCAGGGCCTTATGCCCTTGGTTGGATACAAGCACATTGAGTGGGAGCTCACAGAGGCACCCAGGAGTCGCCTGCTGGTGCGGCAGCCTCAGGGGCCTGTGTGCTGAAACCACACAACCATGGTGTCTTTGTGTAGGCAGCGGGAAGGGGGTAGTCCGAATTTCTATTGCAAGGTGATGTGCTCTTTTTTTGGATACAAGTGCACCCAGTGGGGGATCAAAGAGGTACCCAGGAGCCACCTATAGGGGCAGTGGGATCAGTAGGCCTTTGTGCTGGAAGGGTGCAACCAAGGTGTCCAGAGGTCAGCAGCCAGGGGTTGGGAAAGTCCCAATTTTTGCTGCCTTGCAGCCTTGGTTGAATTTGTGCATGCCAAGTGGTGGCTCACAGAGGCACCCAGGAACCATTTGCCAGGGGGGCACACTCAGAGGGGCCCTCATGCTGAAGCCGGGTGACTGCAGTGTCTGTGTACAGGCAGGCAGGAAGGTGGAAGACCAAATTTCTCTTGCTGGGGCTGTGCACCCTTGTTTGGATGCGAGCATGCCCAGTGGGGCTCACAGAGGCACCCAAGAGTGGCCTTTGGGACTGTGGGCTCTGGAGGCTTGCATGCTGGAAAGGCATGATGGTGGTGTCTGGAGGTCAGCATCTGTGGAGTGGAAAGACTCAGTTTTTGCTGCCAGGGCCTTGTGCCCTTGGTTGGACTTGTGCATGCTCAGTGGCGGATCACAGAGCAACCCTGGGGCCATTTGCCAAGGTGGTGCACTCAGAGGGGCCCTTGCGCTGAAGCCACGTGACTGAGGTGTCTGTGGGCAGGCAGCCAGGATGGGGGGAAGTCCAAATTTCTACTGCCAGGGCAGTGCTCCCTTGTTTGGATATGATTGCTCCCAGCGGGGGCTCACAGCGGCACCCAAGAGTGGCCTGTGGGGTGGTGGGATCAGGAGGCCTGCAAGCTGAGAAGGTGCAAATGAGGTGTCTGAAGTTCGGCAGCTGGGGAGTGGGAAGTAGCACTTACTGCTGAAGGTGCCATGCACCCTTGGAGGTGGACGTCCTAAGATCTGTAGATCTGCAGGTGGGGCAGCAGGATTTTGGCTGGAGTGGCTGCAGGATCACAGGCAGTGTCTAAGGCCAGTCTGGGTGGTGGTGCTGATGAGTTCCTAGAAGAGGCCGCTCTCCAATTCAAGTTGGTGTGGGCTCTCTGCCTGTGTCCTGCAGCCTGTGGAGTGCCTGCAGTGGTGGTAGGTGCTCCCTGTCCGTGAGAGCCTGGTCTGCCAGCCACTGCTACTCCTGCCAGATTTAACTGTCCCTCACTCACCCACACACATCCACACACATCCACAAACTCCCCTTTCACCTCCTCCCTCACTCACACCCTCTCCCTCACCTTTGTCCTGCCAGCCACCATTTTCCTCCCTTTCCATTCATACCATTTTTGAACTCTATATCTGATAAATTGCTTGCCTCCATTTCATTTAGCTCTTTCTCTTGAGAGTTCTCTTGTTCTTTTATTTGGATCATTTTCTTTGTCTCCTTATTTTGTCTGCCTCTTTGTGTTGGTTTCTATGTGTTAGGTAGATCTATTATGATTCCCAGTCTTGATAGGGTGGTCTTATGTAGTATGTATCCTGTGGGACCCAGTGGTACAGTTTCCTTGATCATCTGAGCTGGGTGCTTTAGGAATATGCTTGTGTGGTTTATGTGGGCTGTTCTGTTGTAATTGAGATTTAATTTCTATTGGCCCATTTGTGTGTGTAGTCGACACGTAGGTTGGCTTATTTGAGTCTCAACCTTGACCACAGTGAATGAGTTACTGTGCAGGTGCTGACCACAGGAAGCAGAAATAATCTCAGTAGTGTCTGGTGCCTGCTGAGATTTCCTTTTGTATATACTGCTTATGAAACCAATTGGATTCTACTCTGGGTGTGTTGGTTTAGGGGCTTCTTGGAGGGTACTCTGTTGCAGGCCATTGTCAGATGCTGTTTTTGACTGGTTTGGGCAAACCTGTTTGGAGCTACCTAGCAATCTAGAATTTGTGACTGCCTCTGCTGGACCTGGATATGCGTGGCAAGGACCAAGCTGCACACCAAGACTGGTTTTTACCAGCACCAGGCCAAAGACACCCCAAGATCCGCCTCTACTTGCTCCTGCCTGCTGGCTGCCTGTTTGGCTCAGTCATTGAAAGTGTCTCTGGTGGTACTCGAATTGCATGAGGTAGGTTCTCAGTGAGTCACTAGGAAGGGACAAGTGGTGCTCACCAGATCAATACAGGTTCAAAATCCATGCCAGTGCTCTGTCTGAGGCCCATCAGCAAATATCCTAGGGTATACCAAGTCTAGATGCAACCTGCTGAGTGTTCATACACCTTTGTAGTGTGGTAGTGTCTCTGATAACTGTGAGGGTAAGGCCAGCAGAATTTATCAGGCACAGACAGACCACAATTTGGCCATGTGAAAGGTGGTCTCTGCACCAGTTGGGTGTGCAAGGGAAAAATGTCCCCCATTCTAGAGCCAACAGCTCATTCTGACCCAGATTCTACCCAGAACTGGATCTCAGCAGGGTGGTGCCACTGGGAGTCAGGAAGTTGGGGCTAGTAGATCTCCCAAGATGGGGAGGTGCTGGTCAGGCTTGAGGAAATGTAGGGGGAGTGACCCCATCCCAGAGTCTTCCTGGATTCTGCCCAGCACTTGTCAGGGCGAAGCCACTGAGAATCAGGAGGGTGGAACCACTGGGAGACCAGAGAGTGGGGCTAGCAGATCTCTTGTGAGGGGAGGCACTAATCAGCTTCTCGGGAGAGTGGAGGGAATTACTCCCACATCCAAACCAAACAACTCAGCCACTGACACTGCCTGAGTCTGCCAAGAACACTACACCCCTGCCCAGGCAGCTGAATCCTCAGCAGGGCACAAGCTCCACTGTGTAAACAGCAGGGAGTCCAGAGTTGCATTGCCCCAGGCTGATGGCATATGGAACAGAGTGCTCCACCCAAGAAAGATGGTGTCAGTGGTGTGGGAGAATAACTCAGTTCATGTGTCCTGGTTGTTGTCCCTTAAACTCTCTCCAAAGCCACAAACCCCAGTCTCCACTTTTGAGACACTGCTCTGCCTTCTCTCTGCCGGAGCCCAGGGTGAGTGGCTGCAAAGGAGATTTTGTGTGTTGGCCCTTTAAAGGGTGCCTGTGTAACTAGCAGACTCCTGCTTCTCCCTGGTAGACAAAATCCCTGCTGATTTTCACAGCTAGATGTTATGTAGGCATCTCTTCCCTGCTCTGGTTATATGGACTTGGGAGTCCAGCTTGGGGTTGAGACTCCACATTTCTCAGCCACCACTTGTGGTAGTGGGGCAAGCCCTTTTTGCAACTCTGCCCTTCCTACCACTCTCAATGTGGCTTCTTCAGTATATTCTTGCTTATAAGAATTCTCTTCAGCTAATCTTCAGTTGGTTATTCAGGATGATTGTTCTATAATTTACTTGTAATTCCAGTTTGGTCCTGGGAGGAGGTGAGTGTACCTTCACCTACCCCACCATCATCTTGGATCCTGGATTGCTTTTTCTATTTCTTGATGTTGTTCATTGAAGCACAATATTTTTTAATTTTGATTATGTAAAATGTATCTATTTTTTGTTGCTTATGGTTTTGGTATCATATCAAAGAAACCATTCTCAAATCCGTGTCACAAGATTTATATTTATATATTCTTCTAACCATTTTGTAGTATTAGCTCTTACATGTAGATCTTTGAACCATTTTGAGTTAATTTTTGTATATGCTGTAAAGCAAGGGCCCAATTTCATCCTTTTGCATGTAGATATTCAGTTGTCCCAGTAACATTTGTTGAAAAGATTATTCTTTTCTATTGAATAGGCATGGCACTCTTGTTGAAAACCAATTGACCACAAACATGTGAGTTTATTTCTGGACTCTCACTCTATTCCATTGATCTTTAAGTTTATTTTTTATGCCAATACCACACTGTCTTGACTATAATAGCTTTTTAGTAAGTTTTGAAATGAGGAAATGTGAGATTTCTAATTTTTTTCTCTTTCAAAATTGCTTTGGTTATTTGGAGTCTCTTAACGTCCATAAAAATTTTAGAATATGCCTCTGATTTTTGCAAAGAAGCCTTCTTGGATTTTGAAAGAGATTGCATTCAATTTGTAGATCAATTTGGGGAATATTGCCATCTTAAAAATATTAAATAACATTTAACTGAACAACGTAAAATAAACATGGGACATGTATTACTTTTTAGATAAAAGTAAAACTAATATTTGTTTACATAATGGTTCAGTAACCCTTTTTGAAGATGTTTCTCTCATAAAGGGTCCAATATCCCTCTCGTGTTATTTCTAGTTGGTCTTTTGGAGACAGAACCAAAGACCTTTCTATTAGAACTGGGACACATCAAAAAGGGGCAGCTCTGACCCTTAGGATTCTTGGTTTTTCATACAGTCCCAGGCTGGGCAAAGGTAGAGGAAAGCTATAATTTATCAAGAGCATACCATTTGTCAAGCCCTATGCTTTGCATTTCCCCACAACATGGTCTCACTCAGTCTATCAAAGGTATTCAGTTTCCTTAAATTAAAAAAAAGGATATAGTGCCTGGAAAAAAAAAGAGGCTATTGCAATAATCTAAGCAAGAGATGTAGTAGTTTTGTATCAGATCAGTTGCAGTGAAGGTGGTGAGAAGTGGTTAGGTTATTTATATAGATGTATAGATATATAGATATGTAGATATGTAGATAAATAGATATATAGATATATAGATACATAGATATATAGATATATATAGATATATTCTTTAACACATACTCAAAATCCTATAGTTTCTTTTTAATCAGTTTCATTAAACTATAATCCTATCTAATAAAGAGGGAATATGCTAATTGACCTTCACACCATCACAAAGATGGCTGTGCCCACAGCCAATAAGGAGGGAATATGCTAATTGACTGCCACACCCTCAAAGATGGCAGCGCCCACAGACAATAAGGAGGGGATATTCTAATTTACTGCCACACCCTCAAAGATGGCGGTGCCCACAGCCAATAAGGAGAGAGTATGCTAATTGACTGCCCTGCCCTTAAAGATATCAGTGCCCACAGCCACCAGATGGCAGTGCCCAGTCCCCACAGCCCTGCTGGGGCAGCAGGCATGCAGCAAGGCTGGGCCTGCCCCCAGGTGGGCCAGGCCACTCAGGGCGCCTGCCTCCGGAGTCCCCCAGTCCCCTCAGCCCCCAGCTGCCCAGGACCGGCCCGAGGCACAAGCAAGCTTTGGATGGCAGCTACCTAGATGCCCAGGGCTGGCCTGAGGTGCAGGCCATCCTCAGAAGGTGGCTGTCCAGCCACCCAGGGCCACCTGAGGCTCAGGTAACCAGGGCCAGCCAAGGCTTGTGCTGCTGGCAGTGGCAGCAGCAGAGGTGTGATGAGGCATCACCTTCCTCTGATCATTGAATCGCCTCCCGCCCGGCAGGGCTTGATGGGAGACCTGAGGCCACACCCCCTGCCCCAGCACTAGGGCTGGGGGACCTGAAGCCATGCCCCCCGATCCTGCGCCGGGTTGTGGGACCTGAGGCTGTGCTGGGGGACCTGAGGCTGCACCCCCACCTGGCAGGGCTTGATGGGGGACCTGAGCCTGCACCCCCTACCTGGCACTGGGTTGGGGGACCTGAGGCTGTGCCCCCCACCTTGAGAGGCTTGATGGGGGTGGGACCGGCCAGGTCTCAGTCTCGTGTGATTTTGAGGCTCACGCAGTTGGGTGGGAACTTGACTCTGGGTCCCGTGGTGCACCCCAGAATCTGACAGGAGGGAGATTTTCATATACATTTCACTAATTTTCTTTCATCTCTGACACTTCTATTATAGAGAAAGGGCAAATAGCAATATTAAAATAGTTCCTCTAATTAATTCCCTTTTAATGTGCACAATTTCTTGCACCAGGCCACTAGTCTATACTAATAAAAGCCTAGGTGGTGTCTTGCCCTCATGTCATCACAAGATGGCTGCCTCATGATGTCACAAGATGGCCACCCCCATATCGTCACAAGATGGCTGGCAAGGGAGGGCAGTTGAATGCCATCAGGCCAGCAGGGGAGGACAGTTGGGGGCAATTGGGCTGGCAGGGGAGTGCAGTTGCAGGCGAATGGGCCAGCAGGGGAGGGCTGTTGGGGGTGATCGGGCCGGCAGGGGAGCAGTTAGGCGTCAATCAGGCTGGCAGGCTGAAGAGGTTAGGGGCAATCATGCAGGCAGTCAGGCGAGCAGTTAGGAGCCAGCAGTCCCAGATTGTGAGAGGGATGTCCGACTGCTGGTTTAGGCCCGATTTTGCAGGGGTCCCAGACTGGAGAGGGTGCAGGCTGGGCTGAGGGACACCCCTTCCCAGTGCACAAATTTTGTGCACCAGGCCTCTACTTTAAATATAATAAGATTGCCTGATTTTAATTCTATGATTCAATTATGGGTCAATTGTATCTTTTTAAAAATTGAATCTTGTTAAAAGTATTAAATATATCTCCTTTTCCCCCCAGTGACCCTCCAATTGTGTCTTCTATGGATGCTATAATGCCTCCTGCTAAAATGAATTGCTATATCTGGTTTCCCCCAAGAGTATTATCTTAAGGTTTTAAGAGTATTACACAATTATTTTGGCAATGAATGAAGGGAAATTTTTTGATAACTATTAAAGAACTGGTCATTTCAACCAAAATATAGATGAAGTCTTATAATGGAAATGAGAAGCATGGGCTTGCTTTGTACAGCACAAGATCTCACCAATACAGAGAGCATAACTGGACGGTATCCCCACATGCAAGTCACTGATGTTAGTGAGTAAAGATTTATTACTTTTGGATGTACATGAGAAAAAATGTGGGGTACATGTTCACACTGTCTGAATAATTCACCAGCTAGGGCCCAACCAGACTTGTTCTACACAGTACTAATGGCTAACAATGGCTATATTATTATAGAAGAAACACTTGTATGTGTTTGGGTTGCCAGCCAAAAGTCACCCAGAACAGTGGCTACTATTGAAAGTGTTCTGGTTGGCCAGGATATATTTAAAAGGTTAATAATAAAACTAGCTATGATTTTTTTGGTCTATTATCTTCTTTTATTTTTAAGTGTAAAGACTTATTCTCTTGCAAAGTTTTAGATTCTTCCATGCCCAGCCTTTTCCAGGACATTTTGTCAAAGCAAATAAAAAACCTGTTATGATTTATTGAGTACCTACTATGTGACCAAATAAAATTTTTGATATGGTAACTTTTTTATTCTTCATAACTCCATGAGATACTTTTAGTCTTTTTATTATAATTGAAACAGATGTAATTTTAAGAGAGAGAAGTGAATTGTAATTTTAGTTCTGAAATCTAAACTCTTAATTCTCTATTGTGCTAAGTGGGAGCCATAATTTAAGACATTCAAGTTAATTGACAGAACATGATAGAGTCTAGCTGGGGCAAGAGCAAAATAGGTAGTGGGAACCAGGATGGAGCATTTTCAGTACAGTAAAGTTACTACCTACTGGGAATGATGATTTTCCTCATTTGTGTGTGTGTGTGTGTGTGTGTGTGTGTGTGTGTGTGTGTGTGTAAAACTCCACCTTTCAGAGACTTTTTCTATGGGGGTGGAGGGGGAGTGGGTGGTATGGAGATTTACAGAGCTGATATAATATGTGGCTAGACTAATGTAGAAACTATTAGCAACACACAAGTTGTCCCCACAAGGCATTTTGCAAGAAACCTCGAATGGAACAAGCACCAGTGCAATGTTAAGAGTATGATGATAGGAGCTGCATGAAATGGTGCTGAGTTATATTGAGGCATTGGGGGCCTCTCTGGTGAACCCCAAATGGTTACTCTATCTATGGATAGGGAGAAAACTGGGGTGAACCTGTCACAATGAGCCACAGTGTATGCTCCAGCCAATAGGTAATGAAGGGAAAGTCACTAGGCTGCCATCTATATGTTGGTTGGCAAAGTAAATGCCCCTCTAGGAAAGGTTCATTCCTTTATTTCTTTCACACTTAGAGGCTAAGGAGCCAAACTGGTTTCTGCACCTGTAGGTGCCACCTCAGCTGTAGCCAGGCCCTATGACAATGATGAGGAACACCATGATTGGAAATTATTCATTATTGATAGTATATGGAATCAAAATATTTTATCCAAAGGAGTCAGAAGGCTCTAAATTACAAACTGGGCAATACTATCATTCCACAATAAAGTCTTATGATAGAAATACCCTGAAAGCAAATTCTGACATATGCACTTCTTCAGGATAAAAACAGCTTACCGAACATAATACATTCAAAATCAGAAAAAAAAAGTCTTTGCTAAAGGTGGTAATGGACCAATAAAACTGGAGATTAGGGTCTTCCTGGAGGGGAATAGTTAGTAATCATGTTCTCTACTTGAATGCTATAGGAGTAATTATATATCACTTAAGTTATTAATTTTAAAAGTTGTCACATTGCCGAAACCAGTTTGGCTCAGTGGATAGAGCGTCGGTCTGCGGACTGAAAGGTCCCAGGTTTGATTCTGTTCTAGGGCATGTACTTTGGTTGTGGGCACATCCCCAGTAGGGGGTGTGCAGGAGGCAGCTGGTCGATTTTTGTCTCTCATCTATGTTTCTAGCTCTCTATCCCTCTCCCTTCCTCTCTGTACAAAATCAATAAAATATATTTAAAAAATAATAAATAAAAGTTGTCACACATCTATTTAAATATGAAGGAGAGCCCGGCCGTGGTGGCTCAGTGGTTGAGCATCAACCTATGAACCAGGAGGACACGGTTCGATTTCTGGTAAGGCCACATGCCCGGGTTGTGGGCTCAATTCTCAATCGTGCAAGAGGAAGCCTATCAATGATTCCCTCTCATCACTGATGTTTCTATTTCTCTCTCCCTCTCCCTCTCCCTCTTCCTCTCCCTTATCCTATGAAATCAATAAAAATACATTTTTAAAAGTATGAAAGGGATTTCAGCTACTATTTGCTAATGTCTGTTCAAAATAATTTAGAATAGAAATGTGGAAAACATGGTGGGTCTATTCATTTGTGTCTACTACAGGGTTATAGGACACAATGTCAAGAGCCTTATTCTGTAGTATGAAATTGTTGTAACATAATATTCCCTTCCTGTATTTTAAAGCACAGCAATTCAGTTTTACCTGTTGTAAAATTAAAAGTTATTTCTCATTATGAATTTTATTCTCATATGACACCATAGGTTGAGGACCCAGTCAATCTATGTTCATAGGGAAGAACTCATAAGCAATTATATTTGAGTTCCCTGCTTCCCCAGTGAGGCTCAGAAGTGTCTGAAGAGAAAGTGGGAAGTCCTCCTATGTAAGGTGGGTGGGACTAGTGATAGGTGGAATTAAATTAGGGAAGAACTTCTTGATACCAAGGTAATGGTAGTTGCTAGTGGAAGTAGGTTGGAGCATGATATCCAGCTTGTATCCTATATCCTTGCCACAACCTCTGAAATGTCATGGGGGAGGTATATTGCAGTCTGTTGCTCTTCTTATTGAACATCTTCTTGAGGTAATTATAGATCCACATGCAGTTTTCAGAAATAATACAGAGATATCCTGTATATTCTTTACCCTCCCCCCAGTGGTAATATAGTTTGTTGCTTCTTACTTTGTGGGAATGTATATCCCTAGAAATAAGACCAGGGTACTCTAGTTAAATTGTTAAAGTAGAATGGAACCAAACTTCCAATTCACTCTTGCCTCCATATAAGGTTGCTTGGGTGAACATGGATAATTTTAAAGAAATGGCTATAGCACAAGCTGAGAATTAATCTTCATGGGAGGTGGTGACCCTGAAAGGGGCTGGGATATGTACAGGTTGACCTGACAAGCCCCAGGAAGGGAGAGAGAGAAACGAAGACCAAACTTGATTCCTGATTCAGTGATGTGCTAGAAATGGAAAAAAAACACCATCAAAATGGGTCCAAAGATTTAGCAAAATGGGTTGAGTTCATGAGAATGGTTTCTGCTTTGAGGTATGGAAAAGAAAATTAGTAAAAAGTAATTGGCTATGAAACTGCAAGTGGATGAGTCATCCCAGTACACTACCTAGAGGCTACTAGAAACAAGAACTGGTGTGAATATTGCAGACATAGATAAGTAGAGTGACAAGCACAGTAGCAACAAATAAGACCAAGGTTTTGGTACAGGATTAGTGGATGGCAATGACAGCAGTAGTGCTTGACACAGGTATGTGAGAAAGCCACCAGATGCCACCCAGTGCCTGGGGGCCAGGGTCCCATGGGATGTGAAGAATGATAATTTGTGGGGCACTTCGGGGATTGTACCCGCCCCACTTCAGCGGGTGAGGTTAGAGTTCCAGAAATTGAGTTAATAGGGCTGAGCTGTGGAGTAATACATTCAAGTTATTGTTGCAAAGGGAAATGCCTTTAAAATTTTATTTTTGATGGAATATATTAGCAATTTGATAATGCATAAAAAGTATTCCTACTTCATTTAATAGCTAAAAAATAGTTGAAGGAAACCTTCCAAT
Source organism: Ia io (assembly GCA_025583905.1). Taxonomy (NCBI): domain Eukaryota; kingdom Metazoa; phylum Chordata; class Mammalia; order Chiroptera; family Vespertilionidae; genus Ia; species Ia io. The sequence goes on along the minus strand of JAJQQW010000001.1, from coordinate 89,407,422 downwards.
CAAGGATGGAAGGATATGAGGTTAATAGTAAGAGTAGCAACTCAGTAATTTGCACACATGGGCCATAGAGAACTTGCCTAAAGGCTAAGTGCTGGATTCTCATTCCCTTACTTCTTAATATTTATAGAAAATGTCTATTTTTGTGTGGAGAGATTCAGTAAGAGAAATAAAGCTTGCGTGTAAACACAGTGAATTAGGAAACAAGTAGATAGCAGTTGGTAGGCTCTTTAATCTATTCTGTGTATCCACTTACAAAAATGTATAAAATTATATATACTGCTACAGAGGAGCACTATATCCACTGTACTAGTAATATTGGTGGAACCACCCTCCAGTTTGCTAAGTCTCTGGTGTTTTTCTCTGGAGTATTGAAGACTCAGGGTTTCTGACAAAACTGACCCCAAGTAGGTGCATCTAACAGCTTTGAATAAGCTTTACTGTCATTTAGTCATATTTGAACATGGTTTTTAAAAGAAAGTCATCCTTACCAGAAATGTCCACAGTGCCTGATATATAGCAGGATCTCAAGATATGCTTTTTTGAATGAAAGAGTGAATGAATGAATTAATGAATGTTCTCAGTAATGTGGGTTTGGAATCTTGTCACTGACTTAGGGACGTTTGTAACAGATATAAGATAAAAATTAAACATTATTCAGATGACTGTACACATTCAGGATTTTTTCAAGAAGAAAAATAAAAAATATGTATATTTATTACATATTATGTTGTTTGGCAGTTTTCCTTCACCTGCCTCTTGAATCTGCCAGGCTTTTGTCCATCATTGAGTATACACATTCGCCTGAGTTATTCTATGTGAGAACCAGATGGAGACTCTGTGTCTGAGTTATTTAGTGGCAGACTCTGCAGGACATTTTCTATATTGCTCACAAGGCTGGGCATTTCCCTGCCTTGATACCTGTGAGTGCTACACTTCAACCTGTGAAGTAGGTAAAATGACCAATGCCAAAAAGGTGGGAGGAAAGGTGACAGAAGGGAGAAGTACCAGCTCATTGATGTTTGTCATTTTTATTTGCAATACTTTAGGTCCAAGTTTCAAACTGCAATATTTTTACACTCAAGACACAGTCATGCACAATCCATATTTCAATTTTCTATTGCTTCAACCACAATTTAAAATAACAATATTGGAAACAAAAATTCTTAAGAAGATTAAATGCTGAGGTCAGAAGGATGGAATCATTACATCAGCAGGTCTACAAAAGAAATAACTTACTGAAAAATCAAACAAACAAAAATACCATAAATACCTTTAATCCAAAGTTACAGAAGAATTTCACTACACATGGGTTTACAGATAACATTTTAAGAAAAGTAATGCACAGCCAAATGAGATACAATTCTGATAAATAATGAAAATGTAGATCCTCCTCAACTTGATTTGTCTGGATATTATGAGAATATTCCCAGTAGACATCAATACCCTATGATCTGACTCCTCCTTGATGATGTACTGGGATTTAAACTCAACCCACTAATGGTTATAGTATTCTGTGAAAGATCTTATCATCCCTAGTGAATAATATAGTATATGTGGTCCATAAAGCACACCACACACAAGCACACACATTGAACTCGAATTTCCCTCTGAGGGCTGGTTGGCACTCTACTGTAGGCAGGGAATTGGGACCATTCACTAACTTCCAGTTTATCTTCTTTCCAGCAGCATGTTCATATAACTGGCCAATCATTATGAGAGTTGTAATCAGAAATGCTATCTTTGGCTCCCAACAAGTGGATTTATCAACATTCTTTAATGTTAATAGCATGTAATTACTTTTTTTATTTCTCTCTTTGCAACATGCAAGTGTATAGGTCCACTCTTAGTGCTAGTCCCAACCATTAAAATATATGGGTTCTGCCATCTTGTGCCATTTATGAAGTAAATTCTATAAAGTCCAGCACTGTTTCATAGGAAAGAAGATGCTCAAGTATAGTTCTATTCTAGCAAGTGTGACAGTGGGGGTATTTTTGTTCTAGTAGCAAATACTGGCTATAGCTTAATGAAAACCAGACTTACATAGAGAGTACTAGTATATGTAAAATGAAACTGGGAACACTCAATAGGAAAAAGGACATTAAAACTAAGACAGAACAAAACAACTGTGAAGGAATTAGAAGGCCGCCACAAGTTTTATCAACATTTCCTAGTAATATTAACTTCATTTACTTGAGTTCTTTTCATCTTTCATAGTGCTATTGTTTAAATGTCACATAAGAGACCCAGGCTTAAACATGTGATACTTACCATCACTTTAAGCGGTTGAATTTGCAAGGCAAGCTATAATATCACAGAATGCTACAACTTTTGGAAAGGCCTTGGAGATCATCTAGTCCAATACTCTTAATTTATAGATAAGGAAACAGCCACAAAAATGTTAAGTGATTTGCCCAAGGTCACATGGTAAATTAGTAATAGAGCCTATATTAGAATCCAGGTCTCCTTACTCCTAGACTAACACTCCTTTCATTACATCTGACATTTTCTATAATTGCTGTTGATTTCTTCTTAGGTAGTAAATCAGGTGAACATGGTATCTGCCTTACTGTCGGTATTATGAGATAGCATTCACCTGATGGTAGCTTCCAGAGGAGACTTTGATGACACTAACCAGCTTCTCTATAAGTTTATCTTGTAAGTTCGACTATATTACATAGCAGTAGTAAATATTACTTGTAGCATAGTATACCTGTACACAGAAGTGTGCACATGGAGATGATATATCAGTTCCTGAATTTGCAGATTTGGTTGGATTTGTTTAATATTAAGTAGGCATTCCCAATGCATGAGGAGTTAGGGTATATTCATTTAGCTACTAAAGAAATGTGGGATCAGAAAAGGAGAGAAAAAAAGTTAAAGCTAACCATATAAATAATTATAAACAAATCTCAAGAAAAAATTCTTTCTTTGGAAAAATATTTCCATGGCCCCATTTATTTTTTTTCCAATCCACATGCAAATATATGTTCAGAATTGTGTGTTAAGTTCTCTCAAAATCCAAGGCCTATTAGACTGTCAATTTACAAATGCTGAAATGCAGTCCTCTTGCTCAGAAACTAGGAGAAACTTGCATCACTGGCCATGCCTTTATTTAACTGAATATTAACTGCAAGTAGCTCAGAAAAGGACCATGAGACTCAACTGGGGATGCCAAGGTTAAGACTTCCATACACATTTTTATGTTTAGAATGGTCAATGAAAAGCCTGTGGATTCTCTAGGTACAGGGTCTGCACTTGGTGAAACTGAGTAGCATCTCAGTTTCATCCTCATTAAAGTCCTCACCTAAAATTTCTTTAGTGAGTTCAAGGAAATTCCCCTCTTTTGGTAGATAGTCTCCCTTTTCTCTTTAACAAAGACAACCACTATATACAACCTATAATCAGGCAATACAGAAAGTACACAGAGGCCAACTCAAGCCAAAGCTAGCAGGACTGTGACTGAATGCCAACAGACAAAGTTAGTTCTGAATATTTGTCTTAATGTTTTCATATTGAGCTTTTAATTGCAAGTCATAATAACTTCTATTGAAATAAATGAGAATTGCCTACTGGTCATTAAAATAAGAATCTTAACTGGATGATATACTATCATGTCAGACAAGAAAGTGGGACTTGGAAATGTTATCCTTCTATTCTTCCAAAATTCAACCTGAAACTCTTCTAAAATGATCCAGAAGGGTGATACCAAAACCACATATTATCAAGGGGGGCTAATCAAATGTCACCTATCCAATTAAAGTATCCAAAACAGAAACCTTGATGCCATACCAAAGTGGAGGACAGCCTGATTTAAAGCAGAAGGATGTGTTTAGAGTTCTAATAGCAACATCTCCCTAGCTTTAACTTATAGATAATAGTCCCCTAAGAAAGAATGTGCCATACCCAAGCATGTGCTAACTTCAGCACTCAAGCAAATATAAAGCCTATGGAATAATTGTATCTATAAGACATCTGTGCCCTGCATGCTCTGGGCTCTGGCCAGAAGGCATCTGTTTCTGGCATCTTTTCTATTTTTCTATTGTCCCCTTTCTGATGTTTATTTATTATAAAGCAATATTATAATAATATCAAAGAAAATTTTTAAAGGAAAAATAATGTTGCATAATCCTACCACCCTAACACAACTGATTTCAATTATCTGTGTTCCCAGTCTTTTTCCATATGCACACTTATTTTTACATAGCTGTAATCCCTGTTTATGTTATTTAAAAGTGATTTATAGATTCTCTCTGAGAACTGGCAGCCTCATTAGAAATAAACAACCCATTGAGCAATGTAATATAATGTAATATAATTATTTACACAATTTTGAGCTGAGAAATATTATTTATAGACAAACTTCTCGAACTATCAAAACATTTATACAGACAACAGGAAGCAATTTCATATTTCTTTTTCTTTTAGCAATGGAATGTGCTTCACAGGGGAAGGATAGAGTAGGAATCAGATGGTTAAACTCAAACGATGGAGTGCAATTCACAAGCCTGAAAGGAATCTGAATAACACAGTTAAAGAATAAATACTTGAATTAAATCTTATTATATGACTTGGCCATCCAGTAGCCAAAATGTGACATGGACACACAAATATTTACAATGACACATAGATGAGATCAGCAAGAACGAAGTCATTACCCAACATGGTGACTGATTTGAGGAGATTGTGTCATCCAAAAATCCTCATGGGATTATGACAACGCGCCGGATCCTTGTTACAACATTTTGTTTTTTTTTTTCCTTTCTTAAATAAATAATCTCTACTGTGCTTCACACCCTTCCCTGACTTTCCCACTGCCCTATTCCAATCTCACGACATTTTGGAATGAACATTCAATCATGGGCCCTCATTATTACAGGGCACACTAGCAACTTTAAAGATCTGGATAGACTCACCTGTGTCAAGATGAGCTTTAAAAAAATTCAGGGAAAGGGAATAAACTATGAACCATCTGGAATCCAAGTTGTTCAAGTGTATCAAATGTGAATTCTTCAGCATCATTTTCAGCTTCTCTCTTAATAATTATTAGAAATATACATAACTCTCCAATGCGGGAAGGGATTTAGAAACTGATTTTTATTTTAAATTTGACATAGATATAAATTTGTAAGAGTAAAGCCTATTGGGATATATTATAAAATCTTGGTACAGTGGGATGTGATAAAGTACCTGGCTCCTCATGTTTAATATGCTGAATTGAAAGCATAAGAGAGCAGCCATTTCTCTGCCTACAGTGATATAAAGGATCACTGCTCCAGGTCTCCCCCCACAAAAAAAGGCCTTTATGATATAAAAGGGATGCTATTTGACAACTAGGAATTCCCAGGTTTGCGGCTCTCTCCATTGGCAGGGTATAGTTATCAATGTACTAAATTCTTTTTGCATCCCATGTATTATTTCATTGAATTCCCTGACACTATGAATGAAAAAACACATTCAAATACTTAATTTTAAATGAAATAAAAATTAACACTCCCCTTTCTCTCATTAGGACAGTGTGGCATTAAAATATTCAGGCCCAGTCATGTTTTTGCAAAGTATAATGTGGTATGCTTCATGCTTCAAATTAATATTTTCATTTGATTTTCTTTTCACATTTGTTGTTTTATCCCATTGTGGACATTTATGGGATGAGGGTTCAAGCCCCTCCAAAATTTTATAGTTAAAGAAAACAATAACAAAATAGGAAATTCATCAGTGGTGTCATCACCTAAACATAAATATGCACTGTATGGTTAGTAGAAACTCTAATGAAAGTACTTTCATTATAAGGAATAAATGGATGGGTAGATGGATGGATGTACCTTCGCAGAGAAGGAGAGAGGCCCAAGGCATTGACCTCTTTCCTCCTCTTGCTTAATGTGGATAGGTTCTATTCAGATATACTACTAATCAAGAAGCTTTCTAAAACACAAATGGTTAGCTTTGCAAAGGCTTCGAGAAACAACTTCGCAGAATTTATAAAATTTGACAATTCTTTCAAAAGAGAAGCATATCCTTTTCTATGCAGACATCCTCTAGATATTTTTCTACTCTCAGAAGATTCAGGAAGTGCCAACTGTTGATTTTTTAATAAATAGATACATGGTGAAATAGTAGTCAAATTTTCATATTTTCTCCAAGCCACAAAAGGAATTCAGTTGGACTTATATTTCTTGGGGTATATGATTGCACGCCCTAATTATTTTCACTGGAGAACTTCCAAGTCTTTATGAGCATGTTTCTGAAATTCAAAAGCCCAAAACACTAAGTATGAACACACTATATCCTGAAACAGAAATTGGTGGTATATAAAGAAAATTGAAACAAGTACTTACAGCCAAATGTTGATTGGGATATAGTTTTCACTGACCTCCCATTTCTTACAGAATTGAATGCTTACAAAAAAAACTTTGTTCTCCCAATCGTTTTTAATTTTAAGATGTTATAAATTGTCAAAATAAACATTTTTTATCCTAAGCAAATGTTAGCTAATGGGTTTGTTTTCCCCTGATGTGTCTATTTTAAGTGCATACATGTCATAAGCACAAGATAGGGTTAAATTAAGTACTTTTAATTTTTGTTTACTTATTGTCCAACAAGAATTTCAGTACTTCATACTTATTTTCCTTTTGGCTCTTGGATAGAGTCCCATCTTGGTTTAAGTATGGTTTCTCCTATGAGGATTTCCTAGGTTTGGGACCCGGACTCACTCATCAGGAGTCCCACAGTTTTAGTATGTCCTTTTTCACATATCATGAAGTTGAACAAGCTGATTTACATAAGTGATAAATCAACTGCCTCTTAAGCATCATCATGAAAATGTGACAGGATTTCACCATCAGAGCTTTATTTATAGAGTTTTTAAAGCCTTTTCTGAACACATATATTGCTCCATGCTTTTGGAAAGTATCTTAAAAGAAACCTTTTCCAGTGCAAGTGCAGAAAAACAGGTACACAAACCAAGCCACCACTGTAGAAGAAGAATAAAATATTGCAATTCTATTAGGGCATGGACTTCCACAAATTCACACAGTACTTGCTCTTTTTTTTTTGTTCATTTGTTTGTTTTTTTTTGTTTTTATTTTTTATTTTATTTTTGTTTTTTGCTTTCTTTTTAAAAAAACACGTTTTGACATCTTTTTTTTTTTTTTCCTGGACATCTAATGACAATGCAAGTGAAAAACATCACATTGGGTAAGGAGCTTTGAAAGAGGTTTGAATGCAAGAGGGACTATTCTCTAACTTAAAAACAAACACAACACTATGAAGAGGGAGTGTGCACCTTTGAGAAACCTTTTTCTTCAAAGTGAATGCACAAAATGAGGGGATTCACTACTGGCTCTTTCGCTTCACGGTGGAAGTGACCACTTTATGGCCACTTCGACATTGCTGCCCTGTTTGGGCTGCGATTCAGGCTTACAAATAAATTACATAATCTTAGGGAGTAGGAAAAAGGCTTGTAAGAAGTTTCTATTCATTAGAAAGTTAAATAACCCCCACCCCATTTGACTGTCGTTCTTCCTTCTTTCCTGTAGCAGAGTTTTATTTCAGTCTTACTCATGAGGGAGATGGTGCAGGGTAAGGCTTGCAGTCCTAGCGGCTGCTGTTCTTAATTGCTTCCTTTGCAGCGATAATCAGAGGAGTCAGGCTGGAGAGAGGCTTGGCTAATTTTAAAAATGGATGCTGCAAAAGAAAAAAACAACAACAAAGGAATAATTAGAATTCTTTCATCCAAACAAGTATATTACTTTACATTTTCAAGCAGCCATTTTTTTCATTAAAGTGTATTTGAGCACCCAATTAAAGATTATTTTATTAAAATAGTGCCAGCTTTTGTCCTTCAGATGTTTTTTTCCTTCAACATTATGAAATACTCTGGAAGCTGACTGGCAGAGCTAGAAACTCAGAGTTGGGGGTCCTGTAAAATCTCAGTGTTTACAACAGTCCGACTTTCTGAATTTCTTAAACTTGTGATTTTATTAAGAGCAGCTCACATGCTTGAAAAAATGTCTTTAACCTTGACCCTGAAAATAGTGGCTTCTAACTGCTAAATCCAATACTATGCCTCCACCATTTCTCTTTTGGCCCCTCTACAGTATTTAATACAAGTGAACATCTCTTCCTTCTTTGAGATGGTTTCCTCTTTGGGGGCCTGTGACATTTACTATCTTGATTCTTTTCCACAAGCATGCTCACTGACTAATCCCTCCCTATCTTCTTCCCTGTTTTCACCTCCATCTACCTCCCACATACTAGAACTTATCTCTCAGCATCCTCTCTTTCTAATTTAATTCATTTCAGAGATCATTCCCTTTCATGGTTTCAACCTCTCATCAGTTTTAAGGAAATGACTCCCAAATCTATATTGTATGACCTGTTCTCTTTCCTTAATTTTGGTCCTATTTTTCCAATTGCCTACTGGATATTTCCTTTTAAATGTTCTTCTGTCACCTTGAATTCAACATTTAAAAATATATGTTAAGATACCACACAGGTTCCTCTTGTGTGATGTAAACCATAGGGGCTTTGGATTCAGAGCACCTAAATTCAATCATCTTCTTTGCTTCTTACAATGGTTAAATCAGGTAAGGTAAATAACAGTTCCTTGTAAACTACACAGAAGCAAAGACATGTTGCCATTGCATTATCCTATATCATTTTGGCTTTTATTGAATGCTACCAGTGATTATATATTCTGAAGTCATTTTTATCTTCTTCTATCTTATGTTCTATGTGAAATCAACTATCAAGTACTTTCTTCTCAATGCTTCTTATAACGATCTCTTGCTTTCCCTAGTTCAGGCCTAATCAACTTTAATTCTGAACTATAACTATAATTCCCCCTTGACCTCCCCCCTCCATTTTTAAATGGTGCTATTTTTTATTGCATACTACCAGATAAATTTTCCTAAACAAAGCTTTCATCATTTGATTCCCTCTGATATCTTCAGTATTTCCCCACTGTCTACAGTCCCAACTCTAGCCTGGTGTCAAGACCCTCTATGGTTTTATCTCCTGTAACTTCCCACTTGAACTCTTCAGCTATACTTTCTGTTTTCTGTTCCCTTAAACCTTGCCTACATACCTTTGGTCACACTATAGTTCTGCCATTTGTAATTCCTGCCCCCTTTTTCTTCAACCTATCTAAAACTGATCTGTCCTTCAAAACCCAGCAGAACTCCTTCCTGTTTACAGACATTTTCTGATCACCTATAGAATCATGGCTGTCACTTGGTTTGAATGAGTCTCGAAACAACCTTGCATTTTTATTTTTTTGTACCCAAGGAGATTATGAACTTCTGGAGAGGAGGAATCACACCCTTAAGAGGTTTGTATCGTCCACTGCACTTAAGCCTTGCAAATAGGAGTTTCTCAATAAATATCAATTAATGGACAGAGGACTGTAGGCCATATAGAAAGTCACACAAATACTTAATACCTATGTCTTGTCTCAAGCATTCCAGTGGTGTGAATGTCATGCAACTCTTTCTTTTCTAACCTCCCACATGATCTCACTCATATTTGGGATATAATGATCAACACAATTTGATAAACAAGAATAGATCCAGACACAAATGGTAGGGGGGTTAGAGAGCAACCAAAGGACTTGTATGCATGCATATTAGCATAACCAATGGACACAGACACTGGGGCTCTGGTGGGCTTGGCGGGGTGGGAATAGCTGGGGGGGTAAATTAGGGGAAAAGGAGACATATGTAAAACTTTAGACAATAAAAATAAATAAACTAGGCATAAATAGGCTCAAGTCAGAGAATGGAGTTATATGGACTTAAGGCGATATATGGGTTATTGCTAATATATACAGTATACTAGAAGCCTGGTACACAAAATTCGTGCACGGGGGGGTGTCCCTCAGCCTGACCTGCACCCTCCCCCTCTCAGGCAATGTCTGACTGCTGGTTTAGCCCTATCCCTGGGATTGGGCCTAAACTGGCAGTCAGACATCCCTCTCACAATACAGGACCACAGGCTCCTAACTGCTCACCTGCCTGCCTGACTGATTGCCCCTAACTGCTTCTGCCTGCCAGCCTGATCACCCCCTAACCACTCCCCTGCCGGCCTGATTGCCCCCAACTGCGCTCCCTTGCCGGCCTGATTGCTCACTACTGCCCTCCCCTGCTGGCCTGATGGCCCCCAACTGCCCTCCCCTGCTGGCCTGATGGCCCCCAACTGCCCTCCCCTGCTGGCCTGATCACCCACAACTACCCTCCCCCGCCAGCCTGATCTCCCACAACTGCCCTCCCCTGCCAAGACCCGCCTCCTCCACCAGGACCCGCCTCCTCTGCAGGAAGTGGCAGAGAGGCCAGGGCCAGCCTCTTCCACGCTGTGCAGAGATACAGGACCCCCAGGCCTCACTGCATGGAGCAGCTGCCGGGCCCTGCCTCCACTGTGAGTGCGGCCATCTTGTGGTGACCATCTTGTGGCGATGTTGCTTGAGGGCATCGCGTGAGGGTGTGATGCCACCTAGGATTTTTATTATATAGGAAACAAATATCTTCATTTATCTTTGGAACATGCATCAGGAAGTATATATGGGGTGGTGGGAAGAGTGAAAAGATGTACAAGTGAAGCACTCAAAAGTTCAGATTTTTCATCTGTAATTTGAGATGGGATTAATTAGAGGATTAATAAGAAACCATTCCAGATTTGACATTGTAGGTTTCTATGAGAGCCTGTGAAATAAAGGTAGCAAAAAAGAAAAGGTGTAGCTTCCTCAATTCATTCAAGTTGGTTTATCCCTGGTGTGATTTGGGTTGGAGTAGGATATTTTTTGCCTATCTCAGGAGGGAGTTCAGGAGTAACGGAAATATTTTTCTGTTTTATTTTTGTATTTGCCTTGAACGGAATCCATGGTTGTATCTTTTGTTTAAATTGACTATGTGGTCAAAGTCAGAGAGAGAACAATAAGTCATTACTCTTGAATGTTACATAGCTTGATACATTTCCCTGAGAAACAGTCCCCAGCAGTGAAGGTACATATGTAATCCTGAGCATGTGTTGCTTTATCAATATAGGTATGGACATACCTTGTTTTATTGCACTTCACTTTATTGCACTTGATGGATGTTGCATTTTTTTTTTGTAAATTGAGGGTAAGACTTCTCATCAACAAAAATATTATGACTCACTTTATTGTTATATTGGCTTTATTGTGGTGGTCTGGAACCAAACTTGCAATATCTCTGAGCTATTCCTGAGATATTGCTCTAAATTGGTTTGTGTGTTTGTGTGGTGGAAAGTCAAACAATCCAGGGCTCAAATCCCAGTTTACCACTCAATAGCTATGTGAGCCTCAATTTTTACATCTGTAACTTGGGATAATAACACCTGCTCTATAGAGCTGTTATAAGAATTAAATGAGATAATGTGGGTAAATAATTTGGTAAATCATAGGTACTAATTATTGTTGTATATACTAATCCCTGAGAGCCATGAAAAGGACAAATGGTTACATAGGTACTCAACACTGGATGTTACTCACACAGGCAAGCAGGTGCCTGCCATTTGGTATCACAAGCAAAGGGGCTTTGATCAGTAAGGCTTTAGAGTAGCAAATGCCATAGAAATAATTGCATAGTTATGTAGAGAATTACCTCCAGCCAAGAGCACCTGCATACAACATCCAGGAGCACAAGTAAAGTTTAGAACAAAACAGCAACACCAAAGATTCAAATTGTTTTTTTCCTTGCAAAATAAGACTCCAGGAACAGCAAAAGATATTTATAGATTAAATTGCCAACTTTTCAGAAGAAAGGAAACATGTCAATCAATCATGTACCAGATGCATGTCTATACTTATGTGCCTGTGGTCTATAGCTTAACTCTCACTAGACATCTCTTGACAGAGTTCTCTTGCTGTCGCACATTGAAGTTATAAAAGCCCAATATAATGACTCTTTGTACTTGTCTTATTTTATTTTCACCTGCAAAAGCTCCTTGGCAGATCCTCGCCTATCCACATCCATCTCAAGACAGCGATTTAAAAAGTCACGGAATACAGCCGACAGTCTTTCTGGATTCTGGAGTTCAGGGGTTCCATTAGTAGCTATCAGATATAATGCCTATAGAAAAAATTATAGAAATCTATTCAGCACATACATATTAGGATTATGAGTTGGCATAGAAGGTACAAATCTGTTTCTTCTGGTTTATACAGTAGATCTTAAAAATTATAGTATACATAATGGCATTGACATATATTTCTAAGTTTCTATAACATTTAGAAATTATTACTCTTGGCAGTAACTAAGGTGACAGTCAGATGCCCCACCACCTCCCAAATTGGAAATAGGGTTATGAGGTTGTTCTGTGAAAGTTAAACCAGTAAAAATCCTTATACTATAATGAATGTGTGATGAACCACCTTGAAAATTAAACCAAGAATTTCCTGTGAATCTGTGACTCTATAAAGAGTTGGTAAACACATATACATCCCATCATGTTGACCTGAGTATATATAACCTCTGGAAGGCATGGTTGCAAAGGTGATTGTAATTTATTAAGTGTTTATCTGGTTTAAAGAATATTTGTGAGCAGCCCAGGGATGAACAGAGTCCAGTATAGAGTTAGAGAACTACAAAAAGAACCAGAAGATGGCAGTGCCTGGATGAGGAGTAACCTCTGGGGCCTAAAAACTCAAGTACTTTTGTACTGTGGCAAATGTATGTCTAAAAATTTTAAGGTCTACCTATGAGGAAAAACTGACATTAATAGTCCTGGGACCAGATAGTTATGTATCCTGCTATAAAATAATACGTTGCAAATAATACTGAAATCACTGTTGTGTAAGGCTATCAGTGAGAAATATCTATATATTCATGGTTTGTTGAAAAAACCAAAGACCCCAGGCAGAGAGTCAGACCCAAGACCATGATTAAGTCACAAAGCCCATCATCCAAAGGCTCTTGACAGCCCAAAAAACCTGGCAATTCATTATTATCCTCTAAGCAAATAATTCTAGGGCATTAAGCATGCATAAGGTATTATATTCGACATTGGATATCAAAAGATGAATAGAGAATGTCCTATATTCAAAGGTCACACAATTTAGTGAGGGAGAGAGACATAGAGAGATTCAATGCAGTGAGATAAGACCTAATCAAGGAACTTAGCAAGTGTTAAGTAAACACAAGGATAAAGCAATTTACACCAGAGCTCAGAGAAAACTTCACGTAAGAGGTTGGCATCAGAACAGCATCTTGAAGGTTAACTAGGAGTTTTTCTGCAGGTATTGCCACCAGGGTTATCCTGCCTATGCAACCAATCCCTTAAATACTTTGAAGACATGCTCCCTCCTGAACTTGCTTGGGCTTTGCAGCAAATTATCAATCCCTTTTCCTCTTCCCCACTATGGCTCTTAATAGTTTTATTAAAAGTAATGGAGGTCCTGTGCACGAATTTGTGCATGGGTGGGGTCTGGCTGGCCCACCCTGATCGGGGCTGATGGGGGCTGGGCCAGCTGAGGGGGAGGGGATGCAGGAGGTTGGCCGGCCGGCCAGGCCCCCTAACGGGCTGGTTGGCAGCTGCAGTGTGTGTCATAGCAACCAGTCGCTCCAGTCGTTCTGGTCGTTCTGGTCATTCCAGTCACTTGGCTTTTATATATATAGATTTCTATCATCGTGGCTGGTTGTCCAGTGGTTAGAGGGTCAGTCAAGTACTGAAGGGCCTCAGTTTTGATTCCAGTCAAGGGCACATACCTAGGTTGCAGGCACAATCGCCGCCCTGTTCAGGGCATGCACGGGAGGTAACCAATCGATGTGTCTCTCTCACATTGCTGTTTCTCTCTCTCTGTCTCTCCCCATTCTCCCTCCCTCCCACTCTATAAGAATCAATGGAAAAAATACCCTTGGGTGAGGATTAACAATAATAATAATAAGTTCTTTAAAACTATATTTTTATCAAAGTCATTTTTCAGGCCAATTTTCAACAGCTGGTGAGAACATCTCCTTTCCAGAAACTTCCAGATATATACTTTAGAAAGGGTTAAGAAGGACTGCTTAATCCAGTGGCCATCAACCTATCAACCTATAGAGTGCACTAGAATCACCTAGAGGGCTTGTTAAAACCCAGATTCCTGGGTTACCCCATTGTAAATCAGATTCAGTAAATCCAGAAAGAGGCCCAAGAATTTTCATTCTAATAAGTTCCCTATTGATCCTGAAGTTGCTGGTTCCAGGACTACACTCTGAGAAGTGGTTTATTCCACCCAGCTAATTAAGCAGCAGGCTAAACTAGAGGTTCCCACAATCACCTGGGGAGATTTAAAAAGTTCGCCATACCCAGTTCTCAGCCAATATCAATGAAATAAAAATCTTTGGGAGTGGAACTCAGGCATTGGTATTTTTAAAGCTCTCCAGGCGATTCCAATTTACAGCAAACATTGAAAACCACTGGTCAAGGACTTGCAGCCTACTTAGTAACTCATAAGTACATCAGATTCAAGAGCCACAAAGCCCCATAGCGGGGGATTCTCTTGCATAGTAATGAGTGAGAGTTACAATGCCACATGTTTCTACAGAGTGAAATGAAACTTGTTTCCCTCCCCAGGTATTAAAAAAGCCCACATTTAAATACACCCTACTCCAAACAAACAACTTCCTGTCCTTCACTCCTCCTATCTAATTTTAAATTCCTTTATTGATGAACAGCAAATGCAGGTGGCAGCTATTAGAACTTCCATGCCATATACAAGTCAGGGGCAAATCTAGTTTTGACTAAAAGGAGGTAGTGTACAGAAAGAATCCATAAACTGGCTTTTAGGAAGGTATTGATTGGGGTAAAATCAAATGGTGCACATTCACAGCAGATAAAGTTCAAACAGTGTTTTTAGTTCTTGGATAATTAGTGCTTGAAGCACATGTCCTCACCAAAGCATCTTAGTTCCCTCATTAAAAGAAAATTGGTTAATGCAAATTACATTTGCTGCCTCCTCCCAAAACTCTTATTTCAACTCGCCACAATTCTGCCACACTGTCCTTTGCTTGCCTGCTTTCTGCTCTGTAGCCAAACCCAGTCCTAAACAAACACATTTCTTTTCCTTCTTTACACTCTGTAGATCATTTTGCAAATTATACTGTTTCATTTTCTCACATTTTTGTTTAGTATTCTTAGCTTAATTCATTCTACTCCATATAATCTTGGTCCTCACAAATACACATACTTCTCTGTCTTTCTCACCTCTCTCAATCCATGTCTAATTACATCAGGGAATGCATGTCCCTCTTTCCATTCCACTTATGAAAAAAAAAAACAACACTTTGATAATAGTTGTGAAGGCTGAATGGTGTTAGTGATACAGTGCAGCCAGGGAGAAGAAAGTCCTGTAACTTTTAAGGAAAATCAGAAGTAATAAAGGAACCAGTGCTATGAACCTCTGCAGCACTTCAAAGAGTGCATATGTCCTCTTCTGAATTTCTATAAAAACAATGGCTGTGGTTTTATTGAGGGGTGGGGCCAATGGTGGTGGGGAGGGGGTCTGGGTTGGGAACTTAATAGATGACTCCTTCAGGTTAAAAAGTGCTATGTAATAACTTAATCAATAAAGAAATTAAAAAAAAAAGAAAAATAAATAAATAAATAAATAAATAAATAAATAAATAAAAGTGCTGATCTGCTTACCTTCGTCCCCCATTTAGGTATCAAATGCAAGGCTGCCTTTTACTCAATACTCTATCAAATATTGTTTGATGTTTTAAAAAATTCTTCAGAAATATTATTTTGAGGACTGCATAATAGTTCAGCATGGGGATATACTATAGTTAATATTGTTGATATGATTTAGAAAGGTTGAAAGGAAGCACCAATATGTTAACAGTGGTTCTCTCTGGGTGTAGGATTACTGGTGACTTAATTTTTAAAACATATTATTCAATTTTCCAAGTTTTCTACAATTTAATTATTTTAAAATTGTAAAACATTACTTAAAAATAAATTTAAAAGGCTGTGCTGTCCAATTTACAGAAAAATCCTTATCTATTTCTCTGTCTTCCTAGATTTCAACCTGCTTTTCATCAAGTACTACCACTTGAAGGAAACAAAAAGCCAGATGATTTCTTTTTCAATGGTTGTTTTCCTTTTAATTGTAACAGTAATATTTTCAACTAATTTCCATTACAAAAATCCACACTTTCAGTTATATTATGGTCTACACTGGCCTTTTTGGAGTAGCCTGGGAACCTTCTCACTATGCATAATGCCAGTTCTCTGGGAACATGCACTCTTAGTTTCAAATAATTAACTTAAAATTGAGTTTTGGAACACATCCTGTGCATCAGCTGTAAAAGGAAAATTGCTGCCCACAGTCCTGCATATAAGAGGCAAATACAGTTGTATCCAATACAACAATCACAGCAAAAAAGAATTTTACTAGCAAAGTTAAGTCTTAGATGAAGACAGATTGAGGAAAACATATCCAGGCATGAATGATCACATTTTGGTTTTATCTGAGTTAGTGAAAACTCAAGTAAAGTGAGCAGGTAATTAGAAATTAGACTAGAGATTTCCTTTTTAGTTGGTTGCTTCCTTTTATTATTATTTTTTATTGATTAAGGTATTACATATGTATCCTTATCCCCCATTGCCTCCTGCACCCCCTTCCTGCTCATGCCCTCACCCCCCTGGTGTCTGTGTCCATTGGTTATGTTTATATGCATGCATACAAGTCCTTTGGTTGATCTCTCCCTCTTCCCCCAACCCTCCCCTGCCTTCCCTCTGAGTTTTGATGATCTGATCGATGATTCTCTGTCTCTGGATCTGTTTTTGTTCATCAGTTTAGTTGGTTGCTTCTTAAGAAACCAAAAATCATTCTTGAATCCTCCTTCCCCAACCAGCAACCTTCTTCTTCCCCACCCTTACTATAATCAGTCTACTAGCTTCTGTTAATGCAACCTACAGAAATGTCTTTCATACCCATCCATTTCTCTTTATAACCATTGTCTCTGCTTAAGTTTGAGTTTCCCTCAGGCTGTTCCATATTGGTTTTCTTTACTCAAGCCTTTTTATTCTTCATTCCAGTCTCCTTACCAAGCTATCCCATCAGAGATATCATCATGTCATCTGTCTTTTTGCTTTGAAAAAAGTTAGTGGATCCCCATGATTCATTGATGTGGTTTTCAATTGGGTTATCCAAAATTCCCCTAAGGGCAGCTAAGAGGAAAAATAGGTGGAAGAGGGAGATAGCTATAGAGATTCTAGGACCCTCTACCCACACATATCTGTTTCAATCTAAAAAATATTTCCTTTTTCACTATTTATTTATGCTTCCAAAACAAAGTTTCCTTTGAACTATTGATCCAGAGGACATAGTAAAGATTCCTGAGCAAGGCATATAACGCCCTTAATGATTTGGCACCTGCTCACCCTTCCTGCCTGTATCTGTTTTCTTCTCACCCTGAAGTCATTCTTAGTCCCCACCCCCACACACATGCACATGTTGGTCAAAGCTATACACACCAATCCTATCTAATAAAGATGGAATATGCTAATTGACCATCACATACTCACAAAGATGGTGGCACCCACAGCCAATAAGGAGGAAATATGCTAATTGACTGCCACACCCTCAAAGATGGTGGTGCCCACAGCCACAAGATGGTGGCTCCCAGTCTCCTCAGCCCTGCTGGGGCGGCAGGCGTGTGGCATGGCCAGGCCCACCCCCAGTGGGTCTGGCCACTCTGTGCACCTGTCTCCAGAGTTCCCCAGTCCCCTCAGCCCCCCAGCCACCCAGGGCTGGCCCGAGGCCCAGGGAAGCCTTGGATGTTGGCTGCCCAGCTGACACCTGAGGCACAGGCAAGACTCGGATGTCAGCTGCCCAGCTGCCCAGAGTGGACCCGAGGTGTAGGCTAGCCTCTGATGGCAGCTGCCCAGCTGCTCAGGGCTGCCCAAGGCTCAGGTAACCAGGGCCGGCCAAGGCTTGCACTGCAGGCAGTGGCAACAGCAGAGGTGTGATGGGGGTGTCGCCTTACCCTGATTGCCAGGTCGCCTCCCACCCCTGAAGGCTCCTGGACTGTGAGAGGGGGCAGGCCGGGCTGAGGGACCCCCCTCCAGTGCATGAATTTTCATGCACCGGGCCTCTAGTCCTATATAATAAAAGGGTAATATGCAAATAGACCAAATAGCAGAACAATCAATCAAAGTGTAACATGCTAATGAGGGGAGAACCAAGATGGCAGCATAGGTAAACACCTGTACTTGCTGCCTCTCACAACCACATCAAAACTAAACTAAAAGACAAAACAAATATCATGCAGAACCATGGGAAAGCTGGCTGAGTAGAAGTTCTACAACTAGAAGGAAAGAAAACAGCACATTATGACTGGTAGAAGGTGCGGAGGTGCGGAGGTTCAGAGGCACATGCGAAATGGGCTGGCAACTGGGTGTGCTGTTGCTTTTCCAATCGAGAGGGAGATACAAGCTCCTGATTGCTCTGAACTCCAGTTCTGGGTGAGACCCTGGGGACCGGGACTCATACGGGGAGAAACTGGACTGTCTGGCATCAGGCCAGAATGTGAGGGTGGCTTCTCTCAGAGGAGCTTGCAGCAATCATTGTTCCTGCATGGAGGCGCGGGACACAGAGACACAGGGACCTCCCGGGTGCAGGGCTGACTGGCAGCCATTGCTGTTTACTCCACCCTGGTGATTCCCTGAGACCCTGCCCCACTCAATTTACAACCCCACCCAAGCTGTGCGCAAAGGCTTTTGCATATGAATGGCCTACCCTTTTTCAACCTAAAACCTAACAAACTGCAGCTGAGTCAAAGAGCTCCAAAGCTTCTAAAACAAGGCCCAAGGCCCGGCAGCAGCAGCATGTCCTGCATCACAGCTGGGCCTCATCTGGGCATTTCCAAACCCCAAACAAAGAGGAGAAACCTGCAGATATCTCTGTAGCTCCTACTGGGTGGCCTCAGGCAGTGGCTGACTTTGCACCTCCTTGGAGATCCAAGTGCCAGTGTACTAAATGGTCAGTGTGAGACCATATCAGATTACAACTCTTCACATCCATAAGTGACATACTCAAGGGGCAGACTCAGTGAACACCAAAGCCCCACTGAAGCAAGTCTTGCCACATAAGGTTGTCTCCAGCACAGCAATTCTTCCACTATAGACACAGCTGGTCCTCACAGCCAATTGGCCTGGAGATCAATTCCTCCCAGTGATACTAACAGAAATCAGAGCTTAACTATAACAAGACTCTGCACCCAGTCCACAAAGGAGTGCACCAAGAGTGTCCACCTCAGGTGATTGGGGAGGCTGAGCCACTGGGCCCTCTAGGACACCTACCACACAAGGCCACTCTATCAACACAGGGAAGCAGCCAAAATGCAGAGACAAAGAAACATGTCACAAATGAAAGAAATGGATGAAAGCAAAATACTGGATATAGAGTTCAAAACCACAGTTATAAGGTTACTCAAGAATCTTCTAGAAACCTCTGAGGAACTTACTGAGACCTTCAAGGATCTTAGTGAGAATGCAAAAAAAAAAAAAAAAAAAAGGAAAGGACGAGTCAGAAATTAAGCATACACTGACTGAAATAAAGAATAATATACAGAAATTCAACAGTAGACTAGAGGATCCCAAGAATCAAGTCAAAGATTTGAAATATAAGGAAGCAAAAAACACCCAACTGGAAGAGCAAAAAGAAAAATAGAATCCAAAAATATGAGGATATTGTAAGGAGCCTCTGAGACAACTTCAAACGTACCAACATCCAAATTATGAGGGTGCCAGGAGAAGAAAGAGAGCATGATATTGAAAACCTATTTGAAGAAATATAGACTTACAAGTCCAGGAATCGCAGAGAACCCCAAACAAGAGGAATCCAAAGAGGACCACCCCAAGACACATCATAATTAAAATGCCACGGGCAGAAGACAGAGAGAGAATCTTGAAAGTGCAAGAGAAAAACAGTTATCTACAAGGGAGTACCCATATAACTGTCAGCTGATTTCTCAACAGAAACTATGCAGGCCAGAAGGGAGTGGCAAGACATATTAAAAGTGATGAATAGCAAGAACCTACAACCAAATTACTCTACCCAGCAAAGCTATCATTTAGAATTGAAGGTCAGATAAAGAGCTTCACAGACAAGAAAAAGCTAAAGGAGTTCATCACCACCAAACCAGTATTATATGAAATGCTGAAGGGTATTCTTTAAGAAGAGGAAGAAGAAAAAGGTAAAGATAAAAAATTATGAACAACAAAGTGACAACAAATACATATCTATCAACAAGTGAATATAAAAATCAAGTGAATCAAAAATCTGAAGAACAGAATAAACTGGTGAATATAATAGAATCAGGGGCATAGAAAGGGAGTGGGCTGACAATTCTCAGGGGGAAGGGGGTGTGGGGATACGGGAAGAGATTGGACAAAATTCTTACACCTATGGATAAGGACAGTGGTGGGGGGTAAGGGCGTGGGGTGGGGTGGGAACCGGGTGGAGGGGAGCTATGGGGGGAAAAAGAGGAACATCTGTAATAATCTGAATAATAAAAATTTATTTTTAAAATTATGCTAATGATATGCTAAGGCTGCTCAACCACTCGCTATGACGTGCACTGACCACCAAGGGGCAGACAGTCATCTGGTTGAACAGTCTGTATGACGTGTACTGACCACCAGGGGGCAGATGCCCGGACCAGTAAGTTAGCTTGCTGCTGGGGTCCAGCCAATCATGACTGAGTGAGATGGGCCAGACACATCCTGGAGCCCTCCTGCAGTCCCTCCCCAACCCAATTATGCATCAGTGGGGTCCCTCAGCCTGGCCTGTGCCCTCTCGCAATCTGTGACCCCTTGGGGGATGTTGGAGAGCCGGTTTCAGCCCAATCCCACAGGCCACTCCCCTTGGGATGGTGCCAGATGCAGGGCTCATGGCTGGTGAGCCCTGCTAAGGCAGCGCAAGCCTCTCCGTATCTGATTAGGCGTGAGCTCGAGGCAGGCACAGTGGGGCCTGGATGAGCGAAAGCAGCAGGTAGGAGCTGCAGGTGGCGTTGGACTGCGGGTTTTGGCCCGATCCTTGCAGGCCACCCAGAGGGACCCCACCCATGCACAATTTCGTGCACTGGGCCTCTAGTTTGTTAATAATTCCCATAACAGGAAATGTTCTTTCATATCTGCCTAAAATGCTTTCCCCATTTCCCTTAGGTTCCTAGTGAAATTCTACTTGTCTTTTAAGCTCTATTTCAAATGGCACTTCCTTTTTACATACTTTTCAATCTCTCCTAGATAGATATGGTGATCAACCACCTCAGTTTTCTGGGGACTGCCCTAGGTTTCAGCACTGAAGTTCCTGTGTCCCTCGATACCAAGCAAAGTGGGACAGTTGATCACCCTGTAGATTGAGTTGGCAATTTACTCCTTTGAGTTACTACAGTCTTTTGTTCATATTCCTATTTTCACACTTTATTGTGTATACTTGTTATGTCTTTATAGGTCTGCCATCCTGGACTATGAAGGTTGGAATTGTAACATGATCAATGCTGGATTTCATGGCGAGGGGCTCAATAAATATTTCTGTTGCTGAATGAAATGAGAGCCAAAAATATAAATAAATTTAACTGAGCTGGGAATGTAACAGATGACATACAAAGTATTGAAGCTCAGAACCTAAAGTAAACTATTAAACATGTCAGAAGATACACAGAGAATGACAAAAACACAACTTTTTGTAGTTGAACAGGCATGGCATGTGATAACTTCTAACTACTCACTCCTCAGTGTGGGAGGAGGAAAAGTGATCCATGAGCAATATATATAAGGAGATGCCATTAAAGGGATGGAAAACTGGAAAACGATGACCGCAACATAATAATCTGCTTTGGGAAAACACAAAGAGGAAGGGGAAGAATAAATGCTCTCCAGAACTTGGAACATAGTTCAGAAATTTAGTCTTCTCTGACTGATATTCAACAGAGAAGGTGCTCTTCTTTAATATTTTGATACACCATTGAACAAGGTCTGCTTAATTCCTAAGGTGAGGTACTATAGGCCTTATGATTTATTGACATTATTTACAATATTAAAAAGATAACTCTTGGCCCCCAAATGGTGGCCTTATGCATTGAGATACACCTAGAAGTTTGTGATGCTCTGGAATTCTTAATAATAAAAACATATTGGTAATAACACACAAACATCACAGTTTTCACTGGCCCCAATGTGCAACTAAATTTACCTAAGTACTCAGAGAAAACTATTTTACCCAGTTGAAAGAATAATTCATTTTATATTATTGGCAATTTTCTCAGCTAAAAAAAAAAATAAAGCAGTCATCTTAGAAGTTACCACATTTCTTCAAAATAATCCACATATAAATTTTCATTAAGGCAGTGTTACAACAGGACTAACCATTTACTTAAAAAGCTTTAGTTTGTGACTTTAGTTCATTGAAACAGTTTATAAGTTTAGGTTAGAATGTTAGAAAACAAACTAGGGGGCTTACATGGAAATATGTTAATAACCATGAGAGGCCCCAGCACTGATATAAAGACACAGTTTACAAAGAAGATAGACTGTGGTACAAACATTTCCTTCTAACTTGAATACTTGAGGCTCAAATTACATTTTTTATATGGATATTCTGTTATAAATGGTGAACAGGCTCCCAACCTAGTTCATATAAATCTATTTAACATACAATGAAGTTTAACTATAAGACCAAGAAGAAAGGCTATTCATCTAAATATCAATATCTACATAAATACTATGTGCATGGGAAATATTAATATCTAAAATTTACTGAATGATTATTATTAGCTCATTTAACCCATACAATTCTGTGTGGTAGACTCAATTATGATTCCCAATTGACAGATAAAAAAACTGAGGCCTGCAGGGTTAATATAACAACTAGCTTAATATCACACACCTAGCAATGAGGGATTTAATATTTGAATTCAGGGAATGTAAGTCCAGAGTCCATACTCCTGACCACTGTATAGAGACTATTCCCTGTCTCTGAGGTATGAATTCTCCTACCAGAGGCAGACAAAGGCTCTTCAAAAAATGAGGCATATGTGGGATATAATGAACAACATAAACTGATGAACAAAAACAGATCCAGAGACAGAGAAGCATCTATCAGACTGTCAAACCTCAGAGGGAAGGCAGGGGAGGGTGAGGGTAAGAGGGAGAGATCAACTGAAGGACTTGTATGCATGCATATAAGCCAATGGACACAGACACAAGGAGGGTGGGGGGTTAGGTGGGCAATGGGAGTATAAGGTCACATATATAATACCTTAATCAATAAAGAAAATTTTTAAAAAATGAGGCACACTGAGCATGACTTCTTCCTCTATGGAGAAAATAAGCCCTCCTGAGGTTGTTTTCCACGTGCTTAGAAATGGGAAACAAAGGGCAGGTACTTAGTTAGAGAGGTTTTATATTGTTTTCACCAGTGTCTCTCTCTATATATATATGTTGACAATTTATAAGCAGCTTTTACTCTGGTTGTTACCTTCAACCCACTGCTGTCCTGGTTCCTTTCTCATTTTAGAATTTTAAACTGCCTTTGAGTGTTTTATGAGAGAGACTTGGCAATGAATGACTTGACACCTTAGTTTACTCATGACCTTGGATGTCAGAGGTTAAAGGCCAGAATATATTGCTGTCTCTAAAGTGTTTATGAATTTCATGAAAGGCCCTGCCATTTCTTCCTTTCTAAGAAGAGAGTAAATGGGGCCAAAACTCCAAAAATAGCTTTATATAACTGAGGTTGTATTCTATACTTTAAACTTATTCAATCCAATAGTCCATTATGATTACTGAATGAACAACGTGGTCTAATTTAGCTTTCTACTTGTCTTGCATAGTAGTTCTCATCTGTCACCAAATTATGGGGAGATTTTTGTTGTCTTTTCATCTTTAAAATGTCATTTAAAATAACATAATGTAGATCTACCCCCTTTTAGGTTGATGGTAAAAGGTAATTAGGTACCACTGACAGATTAGGTGTTGGCCTAGCTTTAGAGTGCTCCTTTAAACCATAAAGGAAAGACCACTGGCTGAAAATAAATTACAGATGACTCAATGAATATGCTCATTCTAATATCTCAAGATTAATAGTGCTTATAAAGAAACATGGAATGGAAACTAAAGAGAAAATAAACAAATGAGACTACATCAAAATAAAAAGCTTCTGCACAGCAAAAGAAACCACAAAACAACAAGAAAGCCCACCACATGGGAGCACATATTTGCCAATGTTATCTCCGATAAGGGTTTAACCTCCAACATTTACAGGGAACTCATACAACTTAACAAAAGGAAGATAAACAACTCAATCAAAAAATGGGCAACGGACCTAAATAGATACCTTTCGAAAGAAGACATAAGGAAGGCCAAGAGACATATGAAAACATGCTCCAAGTCACTAATCATCCAAGAGAAGCAAATCAAAATGACAATGAGGTACCATCTTACACTTGTCAGAATGGCTATCATAAACTAATTAACAAAAGACAAGTGCTGGCAAGGATGCTGAGAAAAAGGAACCCTCGTACACTGCTGGTTGGAATGCAGACTGGTGCAGCCACTGTGGATAACAGTATGGAGTTTCCTCAACTGAAAATGGAATTCCCATTTGACCCAGTGATCCCACTTCTAGGAATATATCCCGAAAAACTAGAAACACCAATCAAAAAGGATATATGTACCCTATGTTCATAGCAGCACAATTTACCATAGGTAAGATTTGGAAACAGCCTAAGTGCGCATCAGCAGATGAGTGGATCAGAAAACGGTGGTACATCTACACAATGGAATACTATGCTGCTATAAAAAAAAAGAAATTCCTACCATTTGTAACAGCATGGATGGAGCTGGAGAGCATTATGCTAAGTGAAATAAGTCAGTCAGAGAAAGATAAATATCACATGATCTCACTCATTTGTGGATTATAATGAACAACATAAACTGATGAACAAAAACAGATTCAGAGACAGAGAATCATCAATCAGATGCTCAAACCTCAAAGGGAAGGTAGGGGAGGTTGGGGCAAGGGGGAGAGATCAACCAAAGCACTTGTATACATGCATATAAGCCTAACCAATGGACAGAGACAGCAGGGGTCTGAGGGCATGTATGGGAGTGGGGTGGGTGGACAATGGGGGATATGGACGCATATGTAATACCTTAATAAAAAAATCAATTATAAAAAAAGAAACGTGGAACAAGCTATTGTACTCAGAAAGCAATCCTTGGCAGCCCAAGCATAACCCAAGGTTTACAATCACAGGGGATTTGAAAGTGGGGGTAGGTATAGAGACAGAAAAAGTCAGAAAACAAAATGGAGCAAGAGGAAGAGGAGAGAAATGATGCGAAGCAAAGGGAATAAGAAGACATAGGACAAAGACAAGGGTCAAAGGGTAATGGGGAGAGAAGGTGGATGTTGGAATGAAGAGGAAGAAAAATAAAGATAAAGACTAGAAAGTCAGTGAGGTCAAGGGGAACTGATTCTATTTTCCATTCTGTTACTGCTCCATATCTTTGGTCCTTTTCACACAAAACATTTCAAAGCATTATCTATATTTGGTATAGTGACTTCTTCACCTCCCTTTTTCTCTTTAACTTAAAACTAATTTATATTTCTAAGGTAATATTTAACATT
This sequence comes from Ia io, assembly GCA_025583905.1. NCBI lineage: Eukaryota > Metazoa > Chordata > Mammalia > Chiroptera > Vespertilionidae > Ia > Ia io. Next base: position 89,381,792 of record JAJQQW010000001.1, on the reverse strand, counting down.
ATATTTTTACTAGAGGCCCAGTGCATGAAATTTGTGCAAGGAGGGGGGGTGTCCCTCAGCCCAGCCTGCACCCTCTCCAATCTGGGACATCTCTATCACAATATAGGACTGCTGACTCCCAACTGCTAGCCTGCCTGCTTTCCTGATTGCCCCTAACAGCTTCTGCCTGCCAGGCTGATCACCCCCTAACCACTTCCCTGCCAGCCTGATTGATGCCTAACTGCTCCCCTGCCAGCCTGTTTGCCCCTAACTGCCCTCCCCTGCAGGCCTGGTCACCCCTAACTTCCCTCCCCTGCAGGCCTGGTCAGCCCTAACTGCCCTCCCCTGCAGGCCTGGTCCCCCCCCCCCAACTGCTCTCCCCTGCAAACCTGGGTCCCCCCAACTGCCCTTCCCTTCAGGCCCAGTCACCCCCAACTTCCCTCCTCTTCCAGCCTGGTCAACATTAACTGCCCTCCCCTGCAGGCTTGATCACCCACAACTGCCCTCCCTTGCAGGCCTGGTCCCTCCCAACTGCCCTCCCCTGCTGGCCTGATCACCCACAACTGCCCTCCCTTGCAGGCCTGGTCCCTCCCAACTGCCCTCCCCTGCTGGCCTGATCACCCACAACTGCCCTCCCTTGCAGGCTTGATCACCCCCAACTGCCCTCCTTTGCAAGCCTTGTCCGTCCCAACTGCCCTCCCCTGCTGGCCTGATCACCCACAACTGCCCTCCCTTGCAGGCCTGGTCCTTCCCAACTTCCCTCCCCTGCTGGCCATCTTGTGATGGCCATCTTGTGTCCACATGGGGGCAGCCATCTTTGACCACATGGGGACACCCATCTTGTGTGTTGGAGTGATGGTCAATTTGCATATTACTCTTTTATTAGATAGGATAGAGTCCTGGTGCATGGGTGGGGGCTGGCTGGTTTGCTCTGGAGGGTGTCCCGGATCAGGGTGGGGGTTCCCTTGGGGCGTGGTGTAACCTGGGACAGGGGCCAGTGGTGGTTTTCAGGCCGGCCATGCCCCCCGGCGACCCAAGTGGAGGCCCTGGTATCTGGGATTTATTTATCTTCTGTAATTGAAACTTTGTAACCTTGAGCAGAGGCCAAGGCCAGCCAGGGCTGCTGAAGCTTGGCTTCCTCCATCACCAGGGGCAACTGAAGCCTCCTGCTCTCTCCAGCTCTGTGGCTGCCGCTATTTTTGTTGGGATTTATTTATCTTCTATAATTGAAACTTTGTAGCCTTGAGTGGAGTCCAGGGCTGGCCAGGGTGTGCGGAAAGCTTGGCTTCCTCCATTGCCAGGGAAACCCAACCCTCCTGCTCGCTCCGTGGCCACAGCCATCTTGGTTGGGTTAATTTGCATACTCGTTCCTGATTGGCTGGTGGGCGTGGTTGTGGGTGTAGCGGAGGTATGGTCAATTTGCATATCACTCTTCCATTAGATAGGATTTGTATCTCATTTCAGAATATTCAAGCAGGAAGAAACTAACTCCCAGATTCTTTTCCAAATAACCATATTAGGATCAAAACAGCCAGACTGTGATATAATCTGTAAAACATGCATTTTAGATTACATAAACTGGTTTCAACTCATATTTTATATGCAGTTCCTCAGCTGAATAGCTCTCTACACAATAACATACAATTATTCCCATTACTCCACAGACTATAGACCATGGGTCCCTGGGGCAGTTTTACCACTGCAGTGCTTTTACCCCAAGATTCCTGCCAGAGTGGGGTTGCCCAGTTTCACATCATAATCAAGTATCTTTACTTGGTAAGAAAAGGGAAATCTTCCATTCTATGAGATACAGATTTAGTCAGGTGAGGAGAAAAGTCTCTGAGATGCTTTCTGAAGAAAACTCCTCTAGAAGTACTCCTAAAAACTATGCACACTCAAACCATGGCCCTTCCATCAGTCAGGGAAGGCTGTAGCCTATCCATAGCCTAAGAACAAAGAATCAGAGCAAGAGATGCTGAGCTTCCCCTTTTATTTAAGTGAATGTCATGTGGAAGCCCAATACACATGGAAACATATTAACCTTTTGCACTCGGATGTCGAGTGTGACTCGACACGGTTAGCATTAGAATAAAGGAATCGAGAAAAAAGCAAGAAAGTGCAAAGGGTTAAAAAGGAATTGTTCTGGTGGAATCAAGTATCACATGACCTCCCCCTTGGGCACTTTAAGCCCAAGGAACTCCATGGAATTCCAGAGTTTACTGGTAACCAATAATCTCACCAAATTCCACTTGTTTGAAGCCATAAGGGAAAGGAGACCCATCAAGAAGTAATCTATATAAGAGTATGGAGCTCCTGACTGGCAGACCTGGCAAAGTAATTAACTGTTCAACTCATAATGCATACAGTTGGTAGTGACATTAGACAGTTCCTTGTCTGGTCCCCTCACATTCACTGGCCATGCCTAGATGAAAAATACTGGTGAATTTTGCTATCTAAGCACTGTGGCAATTCTTTACCAAAAAAGAAGAGGTAGAGGAAAATGAGGAAGAAGGAGGAGGAGGAACAGAAGGAAAATAAAGAAAGAGAAAGAAAGAAGGAGGAAGAAAGAAGATAAAGAAAGAAAGAAAGAAAGAAAGAAAGAAAGAAAGAAAGAAAGAAAGAAAGAAAGAAAGAAAGGAGAAAGGAAGGAAGGAAGGAAGGAAGGAAGGAAGGAAGGAAGGAAGGAAGGAAGGAAGGAAGGAAGAAAGAAAAGAAGAGAAAGAGAGAAAGAAAAGAAAAGTCATCCTGATACCCTGATTTTGGTAATATTGTTAGAACATTGGATTTCCTAGCTACAGGCCTAACACTGCCTTAATCAGGTTAACTTTCTCTGCTGAGATGCTTGTGTAAGGCATTTCAGAGTATCCTTTTATCATAATACAAAGGTTCTTCTAAAATAATGTTAGAACCAGGTTGGAAAAGGTATACATGTATTTCAAAATAATAAAGGTAGGAAATGTTCTTAGTTATCAGGAAAACCCTGACTTTCTTGGTGAAGTCATTTTTATTGGCAAAAGCACAGATTTTAAAAATCCATAGAATAAAACATGCGAGTGAGCATTTCAGCAGGCAAATACCTATTACCACATTCATGCTTTGCCTATTTAGAATGAACTTTGATTTTGAGGGACTTAACTCCTTAGTTATAAGTCTGATACCTGTGGGTGCCCCACAGGAGCACTTATATGTCCTAGCTGTTCGGTGATGTGTGGCACCATGGATCTAAGCACATGCGGGTTGGACCCATACCCTATGCAACAGAAAGCAATAGTAAATCACTGCTTGTTCTTTTCTCAAATTTTATCTTTATTAACTTTCTTACTTTGAAAACCCTATGTTGAGACTTTTCACTTATTTATAGTGTCACCAAGAGTCTGAGCACAGCACATAGACAATCTAATAGGACAATAAATATTATATACACTTGGTTTATTCCCAAACCATGCTTTAAGGACACCCAGGAATGATAAGACTGGATAAAAGAAGGTGAAGGGATTAGATAAAGAACATATATGCATAACTCATAGACACAGACAATAGTGTGGTGATGGCCAGAAGAAAGGAGGGTGGGGACTGGGTGGAGGCAGGCAGCAGGGTTTGGAAAATGGGACATCTGTAAAAGTGTCAAGAATAAAAGTTAAGGGAGAAACCAAGATCCAGCATAGGTAAACACCTGAAATTGCTGCCTCACACAACCACTTCAAAACTACAACTAAAAAACAGAACAGACATCATCCAGAACCACAAGAAGGCTGGCTGAGTGGACATTCTACAACTAGAAGAAAAAAGCACATGGAGACTCAGAGGAGGTGGGGAAGTAAAGTGCAGAGGTACAGAGGTACATGCGGAGGAAAGGGCTGACAATTGAGTCAATTGGGAGGGAGACACAAGCTCCCGACTGCTCTGAACTCCAATTCTGGGCAAGACTCTGGGGACACAGACCCATAGTGGGAGAAACTGGCCTGTCTGGCATCGGGCGGAACTCAAGGGCAACTTTCTCTCAGAGATGCTTGCAGTGATTACCGAGGGACACTGAAATCTGGGGGCTTCTTAGGGAAGGGCTGAGGATCAGCCATAGCTGTTTGCTCCACTTTGTTGATTCCCTGAGACCCTGCCCCACCCAAGCTGTGCGCAGAGGCTTTTGCATATGAATGGCCTGGCCCTTTGCAATCTAAAATTACCTAACAAACTGCAGCTGGGTCAGAGAGGCCCAGAACATCCAAAAGAAGGCCCAAGGCCCCACAGCAGCTTGCATTGCTTCACCTCCAAACCCCAAACCAAGAAGAGGAATCTGCAGATCTCTCTGTAGCTCCTACTGGGTGGCCTCAGGCAGAGGCTAAATTAGCACCTCCTTAGAGATCCAAGAGCCAGTGTACCCAGTGGTCAGAGTGGGACCATCCAGATTACAACTCAGATCCATAAGGGACACACTCAGGGGGCAGACTCAGTGAGCACCAAAGCCCCACTGAAGCAAGTCTTGCCCCATAAGGGTGTCTCCAGCACAGAAGTTCTCCCATCGTAGACACAGCTGATTCTCACAGCCAATTGGCCTGGAGGTCAATTCCTCCCAGTGATACCAACAAAAATCAAGGCTTAAATACAACAACACTGTGCACACAGCCCACAAATGGGTGCACCAAGAGTGTTCACCTCAGGTAACTGGGGAGGCAGAGCCACTGGGCCCTATAGGACACCTAGCACACAAAGCCACTCTATCAACACAGGGAAGCAGCCAAAATGTGGAGACAAAGAAACAGGTCACAAATGACATAAATGGAGGAAAGCAAAATACTGGATATAGAGTTCAAAACCATGGTTATTAGGTTTTTCAAGAATTTTCTAGAAACTGCTGATAAATTTAGTGAGACCCTTGACGATATGAAAAAGGACCAACTAGAAATTAAGCATACACTGACTGAAATAAAGAATAATATACAGAGATCCGACAGCAGACTAGAAGATCACAAGAATCAAGTTAAAGATTTGAAATACGAAGAAGCAAAAAACACCCAACCAGAAAGCAAAAAGAAAGAAGAATCCAAAAATATGAAGGTAGTGTAAGGGGCCTCTGGGACAACTTCAAGCGTACCAACATCCGAATTATGGGGGTCCCAGAAGAAGGGAGAGAGCAAAATATTGAAAACCTATTTGAAGAAATAATGACAGAAAAATTCCCCTACCTGGTAAAGAAATAGACTTACAAGTCCAGGAAGCACAGAGAACCCCAAACAAGAGGAATTCAAAGAGGACCACACCAAGACACATGATAATTAAAATGCCAAGAGCAAAAGACAGAGAATATTAAAAACAGCAAGAGAAAAACAGTTAGTTACCTACAAGGGAGTATCTATATGATTGTCAGCTGATTTCTCAACAGAAACTATGCAGGCCAGAAGGGAGTGGCAAGAAATATTCAAAGTGATGAAGAGCAAGAACCTACAACCAAGATTACTTTACCCAGCAAAGCTATCATTCAGAATTGAAAATCAGATAAAGAGCTTCACAGATAAGAAAAAGCTAAAGGAGTTCATCACCACCAAACCAGTATTATATGAAATGCTGAAAGGTATTCTTTAAGAAGAGGAAGAAGAAGAAAAAGGTAAAGATAAAAATTTTAAACAACTAATACATATCTATCAACAAGTGAATCTAAAAATCAAGTGAATAAAAAAATCTGATGAACAGAATAAACTGGTGAATATAATAGAATCAGGGGCATAGAAAGGGAGCGGACTGACAATTCTCTGGGGGAAAGGGGTGTGGGGGGGTGCAGGAGAGACTGGACAAAAATCATACACCTATGGTTGAGGACAGTGGTGGGGGGTAAGGGCAGAGGGTGGAGTGGGAACCGGGTGGAGGGAAGCTACAGGGTAAAAGAGGAACAACTATAACAATCTGAACAATAAAGATTTATTTAAAAAATAATAAAAAAGAAAAAAAAGAATAAAAGTTAAAAAAGCATACATACAAATTATTGTTAGATAAATATATAAAAGAAATATGGCAAAATAACTGTTTAGTCTAGCTGGTGGGTATATAGATGTCTATTACCCTATTTTTAGAATTTTTATGTATAATCAAAGTTTTTCACAATAAATTTTTGAGGACAATTTGAAAAAAAAAAAAGAGTACGATAAGGGAATCACAGTCTTGGACAACAGTAGGTCCCCAGTCAAATTTTAATTTTTCTTCCCACTCAGCCCCCTTCACCTGGCCCGAGTCTCTTAGATTTTAGTTTGCTGTTAAATCAGTTTCTCCTTTGGCTGTTTTCTGGGTCATATCGAACCACTTTGAACTGTTTGCTTCTGAATTACAATCTAAATGAGACTTGCAGCTTTCCTATGGTTAGGTCCCACTTTACTATGCTAAATTCCTGACAACCAATGATTCTTAAAAGCTGTCTATCTTCTGACAGGCAATGTTTTCTTCTGACTAAAAAGAAACCTTGTTACTGTTCTATGATTATTTTAGCTGCAGTTATCCCAACTGGTCCCTACGATTAGGCATAGGCTTGCCCTCAAAGTAGGAGGAGTGTCAACAAACCATCAATAAACCTTACTGTTCTAAAGTGGCTTGTGGAAAAAGAAGGGAATGCTCCCAGCTTTTCCTGAAATACATTCAAAACTATATTGACTGAGTGCTAGCAAAGTATGCTTGCTTCTCTGGTGATCAGGAAGTTTATGTCTGACTTTAATTCCAAATGAGCACGCGCCTTCAAACCCAGACATTCCAATGCACAACACAAGTTCCAGTGGCTGGAGGAAGCTAGAAGCACTTTGGTCCTTAGTTGCTGTTTTTTAGTTGTTAGATATTCTCTTCTTCTGCTTTTACTCTCTTCTCCAGAAATACAAGATAACCAGAATTTTCCTGGTTCTATAATAAAAAATAAGAATAACATTTATATAGTGCTTTAAATGTGGGGAAAGGGAAAGTAACACATCTACTAGTGGAGATAACAGATCTGAATTTAGATTTCTTTCCTTCCTTCTCTTTAGCCATAGAGATAATGCACTAATCATAAGTAGTCAGACTGATAGTTTTATTATCACCAATATGTGCAATGCACTCAGAAACTAGTACATTTTAATGATGAACTCCATTTTCAAGAGAAGCAAAATTTTTAAAGAAAATGGCATATCATAGGGGTATATACTGAACTAAAAATGTCATTTCTTTTTTGATAGTGTTACTGGACTGATAAATCAGATAATGCCATATACATAGAGTGCATTAGGATTTCAACAAGGCTTTGAAAGCGTTACTCATGACAATTTTGTAGATGAAATGAGGAAATGTGGACAGAATGATAATGTGCTCCTTTCTGATTGAATAACCATGCTCAAGAGAGGGCTGATGACGAATTGTTTTTCAATCTAGACATGGTTCTATAAAAGGCTTGCCACAGAACTTTGCATTTATTTGGTTCAGTCCTTGAAACCTGACATCATTGGCTCTTTGAAAGCTCCACAGGTGATTCCAATGTGCAGCCAAGTTGGAGAACCATTATTATAGGACTAGAAGCCCAGTGCATGAAATTCGTGCGGGGGGGGGGGGGTTGTCCCTCAGCCTGGCCAGCACCCTCTCCAATCTTAGACCCCTGGGGACTGCTGGCTCCTAACCGCTCACCTGCCTGTCTGATTGCCCCTAACTGCTTTTGCCTGCCAGCCTGATCGCCCCCTAACTACTATTCTGTTGGCCTGATTGATGCCTAACTGCTCCCCTGCCGGCCCGATCGTCCCCAACTGCCTTCCCCTGCTGACCTGATCTCACCCCCAACTTCCCTCCCCTGCTGGCCTGATGGACCTCAACTGCCCTCCTCTGCCAGCCTGGTTGCCTCCAACTGCCCTCCCCTGCTGGCTTGATCACCTCCAACTGCCCTCCCCTGCCGGCCTGGTCTCCCCCAACTGCCCTCCCCTGCTGGCCTGGTTGCCCCTAACTGCCCTCCCCTGCAGGCAGCCATCTTGTGGTGGCCATCTTGTGAGATGTAAGGGCATTGCGTGAGGGCCACCTAGGCTTTTATTAGTATAGATAAGTGGTTTGCATACTATACTGCATACTGTTTTTAGCACCCAGGTGCCTCTTATTGATTCCAATAACTCTCTTCCAAAGATCCAATGTTTGATTCCGTTTCACAGATGGTTAAAACAAGGGTAGAATGAGAACACTTAAATTTCATCTCAATTTGGATAATGGTTTGGAAAATTACACATAAAAAGGGCTCCATCCACAGGGTCCAGTAAAGCCTTCAACTCAATGTCAGTGAGACATTTCACAAATACCAAATTCCATCAGAATTCATTGAAAAGAACTGCCCCTTTATGTGTGAATGCAAAGTTAATAGAGAGGAACTCTTTTGGTGCTGAGATAAAAACAAACCAAAGATTTGTATTATGAAAATGATTTTGCCTCCTTATTTAGAATCAGGTCATTATAATCACATGTTTTAAAAATTAATAGAACCAAGTCAGGTTGATGAGCAGAACACCAATATTTGATTTGCATATTGAAGGAAAGTTTGATTTTAACATCAGTCACTTTGGTAAACAGAAAGAACAAGACACATCATTATTGGAGACTACACTAAAAATGTCCATGGGTCACATAACAACATGTCCATGGTCAATTACGTTGAGTACAAAGACTTCAGGCAGTGGAGAAAGAAAGAAGAAGCTTGTCTCCTCTCTGTCCCTGGAAGGGTACCAACCTCATAACATTAGTACACTCAATAATTCTGCAACCTTTAAAAGGCATTTTATGAACAAATTAGGTCAATTAGTACAAAACAATTTACATCTTAAAAAATTCCAGTTGTAATCCCCTGCATACATAGGGGAAAAAATTCCATACGTAGAGAATGCAACTCCCAATTTTTTATTTTATTTATTTATTTTTAATTTTTTTTTTCAAATTTTGATTCCCCCCCCCCATTTTTTATTAAGGTATTACATGTGTACATAACTTCCCATTGCCCCGCAGCTCCCAACTTACAAAGTAAAATTCCAGTACTTTATAACTGGGAGGAGGGTGGGTAGTAGCTAATTCCTTGCCTCATTGATGTATTAACAGGCAAAATTCATAGACTGGGTGCTCAGTTGTAACTGACACAACAAAGATACACACACACACACACACACACACGCACACACACACACATACACACCACATACACACCACACACACACACACACACACACACACACATACACACACACCACACAGTGAAATGCGAAAATACTTCAAATACATAGCCCTAGTCTTCACCTTTAACCTCTCCCGTTCAGTGTTGCCTGTTCATGATAATATAACTGAACTGTGCAAACCCCCCATTCCTTGAGGGGATGGGAATATAACCAGTGTGAAGGGGAAGTTTTGAGGAAGTGGGGAATCCTATCTACCCTCATGGATGAGTAAAAAGCCCTCTAAGGATTCTTTTTCTCCTTTTCCTTTCTCACATTTTTATTTATATATAAATGTCTCTCTCTAATATATTTCCTACAATGAGCTAGATACTGTGCTAGGTGATTTGCATGCATTATTTCATTTAGCTTTCACACTAATTCTGCAAGATAGATATTTTCCCCATTTTACACAAAGGAAGCTGGCATATTAAGGTTTTACATGACAGGTTGAAGGTCACAGAGCTTATATGTTGTGGAGCCAGGACGCACCCGTATTTGCTTGACTATATGGGCCAATTTTTTTTTTCATATCAATGTGCTACACTCTATCACTCTGTCTTCTTTCCACTTCTTTCCTTTTTCCTCCTCAAAGCCTATAGTGGTGGGTGGGTGGTAGTACTGAAGGATTTTAAAGAAAGAAGCACTAACCTAATCCTCCTTTATACTTCTCCTGAAGCTGTGTAATTTCCTATTTCCCCACACATGGCCTGGTGATCAGCATCCAAGAAAACATTGGCTTCCAAAGGCCCATGTTATGTTTTCTTCTCCAATCTCTCCATGGTTTTAGTGACTACATTTTTAAAATCCCAAATAAGGGCATATAGCTTGATACATTGTGATTTCCATTAGAGAACACAAAGACAACATATTTAAAATAAAAACTAAAACAGTACTTGTGGTGCCTAGCAGAGAGATAAGAGGGCTGGCTCAATATGGATTTGCTGAATATTATATTGGAGATTGATCACACATGGAGAGTAATGAGCAAAGTTATAGTACATCTTATCAGTGGACTTCAAAAGGGTGGTCTTTCTGACAGGTCTTTTTGTTATATAGCCTTAATGTAGGCTTCCTGAACCTAGTGTTTTATTAATCTGCAAGTACTTGTTTAGATACAAGGCTGTGGATTCTAAGAGATAAACTGTTAATTATGCATTCTAATCCCAGGCTAGAAGATGCCTATAAAGATTAAAACGTGTTTCCTTTTTTTCCCCTAACAGTTAATGGCCTAGCAAAAGAAAGATCAATTGTATTTGGGAAACTGAAGAAGGTAATAAATGCATTACTGAGGCCAGTTGCTTTACAAAGTCATTTATTTAATCCTTAAATTTTGCAGGTTGTAAATTACTCATTAGAAGGCAGAAAGCAAAATAGCCATAATCCTGTTTAGTGCCTCCAAATTCCAAAGATTTAGAGAAGGAAATTCATGGAAATAAGAGGCCTTATGTGTTTTTTCACTGCTATTTCTTAATGGGCAAAGGAGGTTAAACAATAAGGACAAGCTCAAGTAATTATCCTGATGTACTGGTCCACAGGTCAGGGGTAGGCTTGATTAAATTCATAGAGAGCTGACCTACAAAGGATGGGAAAATGCTCCTTCTTTTCCACTCAGCCCTGCAGGCAACTAATCAATGTGCACATCTCACTTCCAGATTGTTTCATGAGTCCAGAGCAATAGCCCATAACATTCCTATCTGTTGTTTTCTAATTAATTAGTGAAGGGACTAGGACAAGAGGACAAGTAGAAGAGAGGAATTAGGAGGGGTTGAAGAGGAGGCTGCCCACCCCCATACATAGGGAATGCAGCTCCCAATTACAAAATGTTCAACTGAAAAAGCAATTAGTTTGTAGGTTTCTTTACATGTATAGTAAGCCAAATATATTTGGTTTGAATATGAATTTTAAAAGCTTAATGTGTAAACACTTAATCATATACTAAGGACAATGGTTTTTGTATACTAAGGGTAAAATAAAATTTTAGACTCTTAGTGGTAATGATACAAACAATTTTCAAGATGCCTTTGGCATTGTAGGTCTAGTAAATGCACACTGCACGCATTTTGAGAGTAGAATTTGAATCTGTGCATATTTTCTTTTTTCAATAGTGTAATGACCTTTATATATACAACACAGCTTCTGGCTCAACTTTAGGCTATATACAACAAAACAGCTACTGGCTGACTTCTGTTCTGCGCAAATATTTCTTTCATATTCTTTTGCCTTTTTCTCTCATGATCAACAGCGTATGTGAATAAAGGTGGTAGTATTAGGCTATGAAGTGAAACTTTTCTCTTTGCATCATAACCAGACCATGTAAGGATCAAACTTCTAATTCCTCAGTAGCAAACTGAGTTACCCAACACAAACTATTTCCATTCATTTTCTACTTGACAGTCTAATTATGTTTGTGATTTCATCAGGCTGGCCCTGTGTCTATCTTATATTACATTTAATAACCACCAAGCTATTGTTGCTCAATAAATCATTACTGATAATGAAACAAATCTAATTAAAAAAATTATAGCTGAATGGAAATGCATTTATTTACTTTGTTAAAGTAATTATAAAGCAAGTGTTTCCTAAATATATCATTTAACCACAGCGTGTGATAAAACTACTCTTTTCTTCCCCCAGCTTGCTTTAAAAAGACACTTTTTAAACAGTAGAAAGTGATACTAAAACATTTTAAGGACCCCTGTAATTAGAAATACTAATATCAAAGTCCTGGAAAAACCTATTGAGACATCTTAAGTGAAACTAAAAGTAACATAGTAATTTTTGAAAAGTGTAATTTGGAGCTTCTACATCACTTATACCAGGAAAGAACACATTCTGGCCAATTTTGGTGAAGACAAGAAATGACATTTCACCTTTTCCTTTATCTGAAGATGAAGTACCTGAGTTTTAACTTACCCTGAGTGGATTTTCATTAAGGTATGGGGGTTCACCTTCCACCATTTCAATTGCCATAATCCCCAGAGACCAGATATCAACTTTCGGACCATAAGCTTTTCGAGTCACCACTTCAGGTGCCATCCAATAGGGAGTTCCCACCATAGTGCTTCGTTTACTTTGCTCAGGGGTAATCTGAGCACAGAATCCAAAATCAGCTGCAGAGAAGAAAAGTCCGTTAAAATCAGTTCAAATTATATTTTTTTACTATAGGACATTTTCAGATATGGCTGTACTTTCCTTTGTTAGACATGGAGCTTCCACAACTGCTTAGCTCATATCCTTTTGTACCTGATCTCTCATCTAGTCCTGATTTTAAGAGTCTGAAATAACTGAATTATATGATGCCATTTTCACTGGACCTCAATCTGGTTTTCTCCAACTTACAGAATATTTCAGTCTTCTAATTAAGTATTTGTCATTCAGGAGATGGGGTCACTAGAAATTCTGAAATATTACTACCCCCTCCCCCAAATCTGGGCACAATCTATAGGAACACAGTGTTAAAAAATTCTTTGCTTCAAACTGGGCTCTAAATGCTTTCAAACCAATCATTTTTAATAGCCATTTTCTTCTCAAGATAGACAGCAAAAGAGTAGAGATCTCCGGATACTCTCTCAAATACCATCAGAACCAAAATACCTACTCAATTTAACAGAGCCATCCATCCCAAGGAGAATATTGTCACTCTTTATGTCTCTATGGATCACTTGGTTTGAGTGCAAGAAATCCAAAGCTTGGAGGCACTATTGAATTAGAAAAAAAAAAAGTTAATTATATCACAAATAATTTTTTAAAATTAAGTTTAATCTACATAAATTTGGGGCAGGAGTATAATTTTATGTTGCCAAGTGAAATAGATAACGAAGTGCTTTGACACCATTTTGAAATCATATTACCATTTACATCAGTGATGCAATTTAGCATGATACATATGAAAGCTCCTGAGTAAAACTAGGACATGAAGAGTGATGGTGTGATAAGTAGCACCAAATCGTTAATACAGCCAAACTAACCAATTAATATAATCATACTTTGACTTAGTTATCTAGAGGATATGAATTCACCTTGGTCTTAAATATATGTAGTAAGCTTCTGTTTCCATGGTATGATTTGATTCAGTAGGTCTGGAGTGAAACCCAAGAATCTGCATTTAAAACAAGTACTCTGAGCTATTTCTGATGGACAGCCAAGTTTGAGGACCACTATGAAGTAACAATAGGCACTTGTTTGGAATATGTTTTGCACTGTAATACTAGAAGATGGAAACAACAGACTCAGGGACCAATATACTCCTAAATATTAAAAGTTTGATTCTTTTCATGAATAGAAAATATCTGTTTTTAGTGGATATGTTTGCATGTTTGGGGAGGAGGAAATGAGAATGAGAGGAGAACAAAGAAGGAGGAAATTTATATGAACAATTTAAAATAAAGCAAAGACTAGATGAAATTACTTGGTTTTGTTGTGTTTTTCTATCAATGGTTTTCAAGTTTCAGTGGTTCAGAGTTCTTAATGTATTTATAGAATATCTTACTACAATGAATGTGGTAGATGGTAAGGTTCAAGATAAAATTCCAATGGAAAGAGTTTTTAATATTGAAAAAATTAATATAATAAAATATTCTTGGTTTAAATTGAAAATAAGTATTATTACACTGTTATTGGAAAAGAGGCAGACACTTAAAACACATTAGAGGGCTATGAGGGATGCCCAACTTGTACTGTGAAAGTAACTACTTTCCAGGCTGAGGGAAGACCTTGGTTAAGTTACCTTCTAAAAAATGATGTGATTATAATATGGTTTGTATTTTTACATGGCTGACATTGCACATCCAAGACAAAATAACTACTATGTAAAAATTCCTCCAAATCAGAAAGAAGTTCCTTGCCAACATTACTGTTTTCCATATTCACTGAGACTTAAAACCATTCAGGCTTAGATATGGTACCCTGTGGAAGGCATAATGGAACTCAAAAGATCCATAGCAAAGCAGCTAAAATAAAATAGGGGCTGCAGAAGAGGAGTGTCATTATGTTAGGATTTAAACTGAATTTAGGGTCTCCAATTTTTTTTCAGTAGAAAAAATATGCTATTATTACTTTGATGTTATAAACATTCTGAATAATCAGAGATAAAGAAAGAACTGCCAATTTTGGTGTTATCATCAGCTAGAAACGCTATATTTTCTTACCTCTCTGCACACAGCTGCTATCTGTCCTTCATCCATACAGGTCTCTGTGACCACATCAGTCAAAGAGCCACCAGCCAAATATTCCATGACTACCCATAGTTCATCACCCACTAAGTAGCTATAACAAAAAAAGAAAAAGATGTTGACTCCGGCCTAAGAAAGTGGGGACTCTTCCATATTCCTATTAAAAAGGTAATTTGTATTCAGTTTCTATGCATTTGATTATATTAAATAACAAGAAGAGACTATTGCCTTAGCTGGTTTTGCTCAGTGGATAGAGTCTTGGCCTGCAGGCTGAAGGGTCCTGGGTTCGATTCCCAGTCAAAGATACCTACCTAGGTTGCAGACTCCATCCTTGGCTCTAATGCAGGAAGCAACTGATGTTTCTCTCCCTCTCTCTCTTCCCTTCCCTTCCACTCTCTCTAAAAATCAATGGGAAAATATCCTCAGGTGAGGATTAACAGAAGAAGAAGAAGGCGGAGGAGGAGGAGGAGGAGGAGGAGGAGGAGGAGGAGGAGGAGGAGGAGGAGGAGGAGAAGGAGAAGGAGAAGGAGAAGGAGAAGGAGAAGAAGGAGAAGGAGAAGGAGAAGGAGAAGGAGAAGGAGAAGAAGGAGAAGAAGGAGAAGGAGAAGGAGAAGGAGAAGGAGAAGGAGAAAGAGAAGGAGAAGGAGAAGGAGAAGGAGATCAGTGATAGTGATAATGAGACACTTCCTTAACATTGGGAGAGAATATTTATGGAAATCAAAAGACCACTAGATATGACTGTGCGCCATGGAGGAAGGAAAAGAACAGGGAGGCTTCTGGTTACTGACTACTATATTCCTTGTAAAAGCTAGTTTCAGTGAACAGGATCAATGGATAGCCCTTTTGGATAACCCAAATCACAACGTTGACTTCTTGTACTGAACTGGCCACATGGCATACAGATGTACAGACCATTCAGATCTTGGCATTATTATTTTTTAATTCTACTGAATTGATTACTGAAATGTTTTCAAGTAGTCACTAAATCAAAGACATTAATGCTTGCAATGGATTTAATGTGATGAAGTGTCAGTTCTGATAGAAGGCAGTTGTGACTCTTTATGAAACACTGATTTCTACTATAAAATTTGACCCTCCCTTTTTTTGTCTCCCTTTCCTCTCCTGTACTACTGGTCCACCTGGTGCAAAACACAGAAAGCAAGATCCTAAACTCGCTGATATTGTAGACCCAGTCTTATTTCCTTTGTACCCCCAGAGTACACAGCACAGTGGTGCTAAACAAACACTTACTGAAATTGAAGGAGACAGATGTTAACCACAATTGAAGAGCTGGTGCTGTCTTTAAATGCCTATTTATTTATTTATTTATTTATTTATTTATTTATTTATTTATTTTTATAACCCACTGCTAATACCACTGATGAAAGAGACATTCATTACCTGGTCTAGGAAAAAGGTTTGAGATTAAAGTTTCAATTCCCTGGGCCTCACTGTCAGTTAATTACAAAGCACACATTAAAGCGGGGCCATCTTGGACAGGCTTCCTCACTTAGACACTCAGAGACTGCACTAGCTTCAAACAAACACTTGATGAAATTTAATGCACCACAGCCCTCTCCTATATGCAGTAGGCTATTTCCTGCAAACAAGAAGTCATGATTCTCAAAAGGAAATTACAAAACTGCTCATGTTTAAAAATAAAAATAAAAATAAGACTATAAAATGCATCTTCAAACGTTTGATGGGTGGACAAAGATAAGTGGATGCACGTTTATCAATAGATCTGATACTCTATTTTGTAACATTTGAGAAGTATTTATACAATGGATGCTAAATAGATCCTAAATGAAGTAATTTTCCAATAAAATTGCATTCCATAAAAAAACAAGTACACAATTAGAGAGCACACTTACCTATCTAAATAATTAACAATATTGGGGTTCTTATTTTCCCTCATGACCAGAATTTCATTAATAATTAATTCCTTTTTGGGCTGCTGTTGAAGGTTCATCTGCTTTATGGCCACCTGAATGATGATTAAAATATAAGAATGTATTATAATTATTAGGCCAAAAACAAACATCCGTATTTTGGGGTATACAAATTCTTTATCTTAAGAAACTTTGTCTTAGTGCCACAAAGCCCCCTTTTCTGTAGTTAATCATGAGTAAACTATCCACTTCAGATACTTTAGACACCAATAAATAGAACTACAATATCAATCCAGTGATACCCATTTTTTTTTCAGGTGTAGATGCCATCAGAGGAAATCTGATTAATATGAATAAAGGAAAGTAAAAGTCAGGATTGAATATTAGCACTTACCTCTTGTCCTGTTGCAATGTCAAGCGCTGTATAGACAGTACCCGATGCCCTGTGAAGGTGAAAATTATCAACTGAATAAGCAATCAAAGTGCTATCAATATATTGTCTTTGAAATAAATGTAATTATTTTTAGGAGAAGGATATCAACAAACTCAAGATTAAAGGATGAAGTAAAAAAGTAAAAACCATTTTGTTCAGTAATTACACCAGAAATAGTCATGGCATATTTCTTTTGGTGGGCCAGGAAATCCAGTCAGACTTCCTGGCAGCAATCTGTGTGCCATCGTACTACACAGTAATAAACTGAGCAATGTGGCCTTGCTCCTTTTAGGAATCTCCTGGAACATTTTAAATACTCCTTGGATGTTGCAACAACCAACATGACAGTTCTCTAATTAAACTTAAGTATAGTTTAGGAAAGAATATATCTTTTTTTTTCTTAGCCAACTGTAAGTTAATTGTTTATTTTACCATATAAACAGAGTAGCTTTTAAAATATATTTCTAATTCTTAATATCTTCATCTAACAAATAAATCATTCTCAGTGCTGTACTTAACCAATAGCTACACAAACCAATAACAATATGGCTTTACTGTTAAGCCTTTTTTTTTCTTTTTGCTATATTTCTCAACAGCTTCTACTATGAGGTTACACTCCACTACGCTTTTAAAAATATATCATTTCTTAACTCTTGGTAGTACTTAGGCGTCCATTATAACTGAATTACAAGGCTCCTTTGCTTTTCAAATAGAAATTGTCTAATAAAGCTGACTTCATGGTAAAATTTTGTGAAACACTTATGCATCCTGAAACACCTCCCCACCCCCCATCTCCAGGAAAAGCAAAAACCTAGTCATTTTTGTGGAAATGTTTGTGGTGAATAAAAAAAGAGGAGGAAGAGGAGGAGGAGGGGGAGGAGAATAGAGATCAGTTCTGTAATTCATCAGGAATAGTAATGCTTTAACACTGCTGTCTAAACTTTCTGGTAATTGCTGTTTCTCATTTGCTCTCTATTTATCCCTTGCTGTTTTGCTTTTTGAGTCCAGGAATTCTCTTGCTATGTCAGCCATTTCCTTGTCATTTTTCCCTCTGGATGGGCTAAAATATTTATCACAGGCCTAGGAAGTTTACATTACCTGTTCCTAAGGATTAAAATTGGTGGTGTAGTTTAAGGAATATTTGAGTACTAATAGAGATTTGAGTTCTAATGTTTGTCCTAACATTAACAAGCTGTGTGACCTTAGGCTAGTCACTTCCACTCTCTGTGTTTCAGTCCCCTCACTTGGAAAATAGTAATCACAATAACAGAAAACATATATTGAGCATGTTGCATGTGTCAGAAGAATTTTATATAAATGGTCTTATGTCATTCTTACCATATTTCTATAAGGCAAGTGCTATTATTCCCATATTATAGATAAGGAATCTGAGGCTCAGAGAGGTTAAGAAACCTGTCCAAGGTTATAGAGTTTATAATCTAAGCCTGTCTGACTCTTTGACCTGCAAAATATAGAAAATGGGTTACTTAATTTTTAATATTCTTTAATTCCATGATATAGCATCTATAAACTGTACTGCTCTTGTCACTCTGCATGGGTATTTAAATATCTATTGAAATTAGAGTGAGAAATCACACTTAATCAATAGGTGCTCTCTAAACCAGAATTTGGTAATTTCAGAAATTCCTTAGGTTTAAGGATTATATTAAACAAGTTGCTCTCTCAATTTTATATGTTTGAAATTCAGGGCTCAGAACACATAGTTGGTGTTCAATAACTATTTGTTGAATAAACCAAATAATAAAAGTCTTTTTAAGCAAACATGCAATTGAAATAAAACCTTGCATTTATGTGAAGAAAGCATTTCTTCTTTTACTCAAGTCTACATAAAACTCTTCCCTCTTGGAAAAAAAATATCAGACCTTCCTGATTTTAGAGGCCAGTTTGTGTTTTGCCCTTCCAAACTCAGAATTACCTGAGTTTAAAGGAACAGGTCACCTCAACCTAGTGTGTACTAGTATTTCAGTTGTATAAGCCCTGAGCAACTACTCAAATCTATATGCAGAATTAAATTTAAAAATGCCTTTACTTGGTTTATTCCTATATATGTAGACCACTTGCTCAGTTCCTTCAGATGCAAAAAAGTGATGATATCTGCAAAATTAGATAAAGTATTTCTATCTCTTAGAAGTCAGAGAATTAAATGGCACAGTCTGTGTAAGCATTTAGCCATGTTCCCAGATCAGAGTTAGTGCTTTAATATGGTAACTGCTAATATTGTCATTGTTGTTGCTGCTGCTGTTACTGGTTTCACACTAAGGATGACTCACTTGCTGAGTTGTTAGTTGGCTCTTCCCATTCTCCCAGCCAAAACATTGTTAGCGTCCATCACTATTTTTAAAAAGGACAAGGACTATTAGAATACTTTTTAGAGGTTCCATGTCCTTTTTTTCTTACTAAAGTGGTTTTGCCTTTTTATTTTTCTTTTATAAGAAAACTTGAGGCCTGGTGCACGAAATTCGTGCACGGGGGTCCCTCAGCCCAACCTGCACCCTCTACAATCCAGGAGCTCTCAGAGGCTATCCTACTGATGGCTTAGGCCCACTCCCCATGGTTCTCTGCTCTCTGCAGGGCCTGGAGGTTTCCCTGCAGCCATGGAGATGAAGCCCCCATGCCCTGCTGTCGCTCTCTGCCTGCTGCTGCCATGTGCCATGTGAAGGAAGCCCCAATGCCCTGCAGTGTGCTCTGTCTGCCAGGCCTGGGGGCTTCCCAGACACGGACACACTAAGGAAGCCCCCATGCCCTGTTGTCCAGGTTCTGTCTGCAGGGCCTGGGGGTGTTCCCACCACCACTGCCCACTAAGGAAGCCCCCAAGCCCTGCTGTCTGGGCTCTGTCTGCCATGTCTGGGGACTTCCCTGCCACTGCCCCACTAAGGAAGCCACCATGCCCGGCTTTGCAGGGCCTGGCGGCTTCCCGGCTGCCGAGATCAGGAAGCCACCATGCCCTGCTCTGCTGGCACTGGAGTCTTCCCAATTACAGCGGCGACCATTGGGAAGACACCAGGCCCTGCTCCTCTGCCAGCTCTGTGTGTGCAGGGCCTGGCAGCTTCCCGCTGCCGCAGCACTAAGGAAGCAACCATGCCCTGCTCTCAGTGCTCTGTTTGCTGGTGGGACAGGCCAGACACTCCAGCAGGGCGGCTGAGGGGACTGGGCGCCGCCATCTTGTGGGTATGGGGGCCGCCATTTTTTATGCCTAATTTGCATATTACTCTATTATTAGATAGGATACACTAAACTATGAGTTCTTTTTTTTTTACTGATTTCAGGCAGAAAAGGAGAGGGAGAGAGAGATAGAAACATCAATAATGAGAGAGAATCATTAATTGGCTGCCTTTTGCACACCCCCTACTGGGGATCTAGCCGGCAACCCAAGCATATGCCCTTGACCAGAATAGAACCAGGGGTCCTTGAGTCCACAGGCCAACACTTTAGCCACTAAGCCAAGCCGGCTAGCGCTGCCTTTTTCTTTAAGTTTGGAATTCCTTTATCAAATGAGGAAAGCTTTATCATATGCAGAAACCCTCCGTATAAAACAGGAGCTATTCCAGTGAAAGCCTAGAGAGAGAGGCCCAAAATTTCTGCCAAGGTGGCTTTCCTCTTTTTCACCATCTCATCCTCCACTCCCTAAGCCCATTCCCACTTTCCTAGGGGTTAAAATTGTGATTGACTTGGAGTGTAAGGGGGATTGGAGTTTAACATCTCCAGACCTTAACCTTTCAAATCCTTGGGGTTTTTGTGACTCCCCTCCCTTTGCCCTTCATTATTTTAAAATTATTAGAGTTCTAAACCTAAAATACCAATATCTTGGGTTATATGGAATTGCGAAGAATCCCTAATCCAAAGAGGTTAAAAGACCCTGAAACTCTAGGAATCAGTTATTAACTAAAAAATGAACTTTACTCCTCACTTCTCCTTCCCCGGTCTTATTGCACACATGCAGTTGTCTAGTGGGAACCATTTTTCCCTTCCTTCCAACTCTTGTCCCAGAATTTAAAATGGTGATATCCTCCTCCACTTCACTTCTCACACCCAACCCCCACACCAAACATGTTGTTAGCCATTTAGAATTCACTGCTTTGACCAATAAGTTGTTGGTTGTCTCAGCTTCCAGCCTTTGTAGAATCCTTAATTCAAACACACATACTCAGGTACTAACCTGCAGAGTAAAACTTAGTGCTATCTCCACCTCCTTCTTAGCACCTCTAACAACCTCTCTGTACCCCAGTTCTGATGCTTTTCCATATTATAACTGGCAAATATGTTAATTTCACTTCTCTTATTAATCTATTAAAGAACTCTCTTTGTTCACTGATGGGTTAAGAAGAACAGTACTCACTCTTATCAACTCAAATCTTCCCAGGTTCAAATCCTACCAGTTTCTAGTTGTGTGACCTTGGGTAAATAATTTAACCTCTCTGTGGCTCAGGATTAGAGGATCAAATGTATACAGTATTTAAAAAACAGTTCTGACATATAGTAATTGCCAATAAGTATTAGCAAACATCAACATCATCATCTATCTTCATCATCATCCACAGACTATAATTTTATTTGTATGCCATTTAATTACATTAATTCATATTATCCCTCTTTTCCAATTGTATTGAAGCCAGAATGCAGAAGGAAGAACATTCGTTTATGATGGGCTTTTGTTTATTTATTACAAGACTCAGCCATTTAGATGATATAAATAAATCAAACATTATGCAGACTCAAAGAAAAATAGAGATCATCTAAGATGACACAGCTAATATGTAACAAAAGTCTCCTAATTTTGAGAAAAAGATTTTCAGTTAACCTATATTGTGGTTCAAGAATATTAAACCAATCAATTATCCAACTGTTGGGTGTCATCATCAATTATAATGTGATGTTTACTGCTGGGTTCATGGCATTACATTAAATGCTTTACCAAGTTTCTTCTTGACCTGACCAAGCACTTAACACCCAAATGAAAATACTGGCACATGTTCTAAAGGGTCTAAAAAGAAACATACAATTCACTATTTCTCTTTTTTCCTCCTAGGACAAATAAGTTTATCAACAATCTTCGTCATGTTTTGATGATTCCTCCTAAGACCCAATGTCAACCCATGATCATGTGTAGTTGCCAAAGCAGCAACATGGTAACACATAATTTAGATAAGTCACTCTGGTTCCAGCATAGCAATGGATTAGAGGAAGAAAGAAAGGACAGGAAAATGAGGCTAGTAGGAAGCTCATGGACTGGTGAAAAAGAAAATGGCAAGAGGACTAGAGACCTCAATGTGGTCCCAGGAGAGCTTCCTAGGAATAAGATTGCGGAGTCAAAAGGATAGGGCAGTGTTCATATTTAAGTTTTTAAAAATATGAATCTAAAGTTAATGAGGTCACAGTCAAGGATTTACTACACATTTAGAATGGCTATTTTTTACAACTATTCCTATTTCTGCTGCTGCTGCTGCTGTTGCTGCTAGAAAAGGCTATATCATTGATTGAGCCTTACTTTCTGTCTGCTCTCCGTAGATGGATGGATAATCTCACTTAATGCTCACCCTATACAATCCTATGAGGTAAGTTCTAGCATTCTCATTTTACAAATGAGTAAACTGAAACTGGGAAATAGTAAATAGCTTGTCCAAGCTTACATAGTCAGCAGATAAACTAAAAAATGCATTAGTTTGACTCCACAGCCCATGCTCTTAACCACCATTTCGTATTCTGTTATATTTAGCATTTTTACATCAATGTTAAGTGCAAGTGTAGTACTTCCCAAAGTTCACATTTGTATGTACTATGCTAAGCTGCCTCCATAAAATACAAAAGTAGGTTTACAATTGTATGTGAAACACAGTTTATTCTTATATTATTATTTATTTATTATTGTATTATTGTATGTACAACTGTAAACCTACTTTTGTCTACCCCTGTATTTCTCATCTCTGATTTTATGTTCACTTAGTCCATGTGTCCCTTTTAAGCTATTTAGTTTGTCGCTGGACATGGTACATTTTAGTACTTTGGTATAACTATACAAGATGGTTCTTCTGTTTTATGATTCAGTTAGAATTTGGTCATGTGCCAAGAGTGGATTATGACTAGGATTAATTCTTAGAATTGGAATTTATCTTCTGCTGAGTATTTAAGGTACAGTTACTACTTTTAGGCCATTGTCTAGAGATTGTCTTGGTATATTAATGCACTTGACATAAAAAATAGATATCATCTTGTCCAATACCACCTACTATACATTTACTTGTTATGTTGAGACACATACCCCTTAGGGCTCAGGAATAGAGATGAACAATGTTACCATCACATGCGATACTTTCAGAGACAGAGAGTTTCACAGTATTTTATTGTGTGATTTATCTCTTGAAAATGTACCACTAAATTTAAAAAAATAAAACTATATAAAAATCATGTTTACTCAGTCTCTTTCTATGTACACAGAATATAGTGAAGGTCAAGTAGTATAGTTTGTAATTATGAGGATTATAAATCTGAATAGGAAATATTTTATTCTTCAGCTAAGGTATGGCTTTTCCCAGAGTATTCATGGTCATTTAAACTTAAATAGAGCTGTAACACATTATGAGTGTGGGGCCAGGGAGCTCAGTGGGTTATAGTCCAGTGATAATGAGGTCACCGTTACAGGGCTTAATCTATGGAAAGGCCAGATAACTCTCAACTACTCATTCCAACATTAGGTTTAAGCAGCTGTTTCACAATGTGCACCATTGGTTTCAAGAGGGCCTAGACAGGCAAAGGGGGCAAGTAGCTTAACACAAGCTCATTACTCTGGCTGTAAAAAACAACTTAAAGTGCACAAACGCTGCTAATGGCGGTGGACTGAGTGGCATCATCTTTCTTTATAAGGTACAGCACACAACTCAGTGTTTTTAAAAACAAAAAAAAATCTTCCATTGCTCCATAAGCATTATTCTTCACAAATGCTAATCTACTTCCAATCTCCTTCATCACAAAGCCTATTATAAATCTCAGACAACATTAATTTAGTGCCTCACAGCAGTGTTCTACCATGTATGGCCCAAAATAGATCCCATGAGGAAGAAAATACTTTTTGGGTGCGTGGCCTTATGCAAAGAATCATGTCTGTAAGCACACAGGACACCGCTTCTGCTCCTGTCCATAGTTTCTCAAACAAAGATAATTAAGTCAGAGGTTTTATTCTCAGCACTTATCCCTGAGTTCTATATTGTACTCTGCTTTGCCAGGTTATTTATACAAGCTGTTATTAATCAAGTCCTTTCAGAAACAAGTTTCAAAATGATTCAACTTCAATATGGGAACTTCATGTTAGAGCAAGAAGTGGGCTCTTCATTGAGAAGCAAAGTCTGAAAAATACCTAATATGATATATTTACTTTCTCAAGCCTTAAAACTAAAACTAAAGCCTTAATTTAGAGTGACAGGGATTGAGGGCTTGTAAAAAAAGTTTGTTTGCAATCAATGGATTGATCATATTATCATCCTAATATATAAAGAGCCAGGTGTTGTCACAACAGAACGTACGACCAGTCACCATGAAGTGCATGGAGCACCTCTCGGTCCCCCCACCTCCCCCTTCCCTGTGCCCCTGAGCCACTCATCATGAAGGAGGGGTGGTGGCAGGTGGGACTGGGGACTGTTGAGTGGTGGCGGTGGCAGCTGGCTGCAGGCTGCTTCGCAGAGTGGCAGCGAGATTAGCAGAGCAGTCACTGGGGCGGCAGCGAGTTTCATGGTGGAGCAGTTGCAGGGTGGGGGAAGCCTTGTGGAGCAGTGGCAGGGTGGGGGGAGTTTCACTGAGTGTCCAGCTGCAAGCTTCGCTGAGCGGCAGCAAGCTTCATGAAGCAGTCAAGGGGCATGGGGAGCCTTGCGGAGCAGTCCTGGGGTGAGGGGAATTTCATGAAACAGTCTAGGGGCAGAGGGGGAGCCTCACGGAGCAGTCGCAGGGTGGGGGGAGTTTCACAGAGCAATTGAGGGGTGGAGCCTCCTGGAGCAGTGGCGGGGTGGGGGGATCCTTACAGAGCAGTGACAGGCCGGGGGGAGCCTCACAGAGCAGTTGAGGGGCCACGACCATCGTGGAGCTTTTTGGGGTGGGGAGCTTCACCTAGCATCACAGGGAGGCAGAGGCCAGCGACAGAGGCCAGGCTAGGCCTAGGGACCCTAACCGTGCACGATTTCATGCATGCTGGGCCTCTAGTTCTATATAATTATAAAACTGGCAAAGATCCAATGTTTGACAAAATTCCTATGGCCAAACATATATCTTTACACCTAGGAGAACAATGATTTCAAGTGATGCTTCCATTGTCATTTTCTGACAAGTTTAGCTTCATGACTGATAAAATCTACAAAGAGATGAGATATGCAACAAAGATACTTTGGCATAATATAGACATGGACTATATTGGCCAATGGATTCTTTAAGATAGCCTTTGTTTTGCCATACTATTTCTTATTAGAGTTCCTTTTTAAAACATTTTTCCTCCTGAAAATCAGTGTGGAGATGTGCTTTTATTATAGTTCTATAATCCCAAATAAATGAATATGGCTGTGTTGGTAAGGGGATGGACAAACAGGCACTCTAATACCTTGTTGGTGGGAATGTTAGATAGAACAACCTGAATGAATGACAACTTGGTAATTAAAAGTGCACATATCCTTTCATCTAATAATTCTACATTCAGGAATTTATCCTAGTGATAAATTTGCATATGTATTAAACAGCTCATTTTCAAGGATCTTCACTGAAGCCTTGTTTATAATAGAAAAATATTTGAAACAAACGAAATGTCTATCAATGGGGCATCCTACCTAATAATAGACAAATATGCAAATTGACCATACCTCTGACACACCCACAAGCCACTCCCATAAGCCACACCCACCATCCAATCAGAGCGAGTATGCAAATTAACCCAAACCAAGATGGCTACAGCCACAGAGAGCAAGGTTTCCTAGGTAACAGAGGAAGCCAAGCTTTCCGCCTGCCCTGGCCAGGCCTAAGCCTCCACTCAAGCTACAAAGTTTCAATTATAGAAGGTAAACAAATTCAAACAAATGGCGGCAGAATGGAGCTTGAGAGAGCAGGCCAGGGTTGCCGGCGGCAACAGGGGAAGCAAAGCTTTCCGCACACCCTGGCCAGGCCCACCCGCTTAAGGCTACAAAGTTTCAATTATAACCCCAACACAGATGGCTGCCGGCCTCGGAGGGAGCCCCAGGCTTGGCTCTGCTCCAGGCTACAAAGTTTCAATTGTAGAAGGAAAATAAATTCCAGATACCAGGGCCTCTGCTTGGGTCGCCAGGGGGTGTGGCCAGCCTGCAAACCACCACAGGCCCTTTGCTCAGGCTGCCCCACACCCCAAGGGAACCCCCACCTGATCTGGGACACCCTTCAGGGCAAACCAGCTGGCCTCCACCCATGCACCAGGCCTCTGTCCTATCTAATAAAAGAGTGATATGCATATTGACCATCACTCCAACACACAATATGTCTGCCCCCATGTGGTCAAAGATCCTCCCCCCATGTGGACACAAGATGGCTGCCACAAGATGGCCAGCAGGGGAGGGCAGTTGGGAGGCACCAGGCCTGCAAGGGAGGGCAGTTGAGAGGGACCAGGCCTGCAAGGGAGGGCAGTTGGGGGTGATCAACCCTACAGGGGAGGGCAGTTGGAGGTGATCAACCCTGCAGGAGAGGGCAGTTAGGGGTGACCAGGCCAGCAGAAGAGGGAAGTTGGGTGAAAACAGGCTGGCAGCAGAGTGGTTATGGGGTGATCAGGCTGGCAGGCAGATTCGGTTAGGGGCAATCAGGAAGGCAGGCAGGCAAGCAGTTGGGAGCCAGCAGTCCTGGATTGTGAGAGGGATGTCCGACTCCCTCTTTAGGCCCGATCCCGGTGGGAGTCGGACATCCCTTGAGAGGTCCCATATTGGGGAGGGTACAGGCTGGGCTGAGGGATAACCCCCCTCCATGCACGAATTTCGTGCACCGGGCCTCTAGTGATTAAGTAAATTACAGTACATCCAAATGACAAAACACTGCTTCTGTTAAAAATAAAGTACTGACATGTAACCTTTAAGACAGAGGCACATAACAGTAAAGGAGATAGTTTGTTACCACTTGTGTTAAAAATATACCAACAACACACAGAGAGAAATGTACCATATATGCCCAAATACAAAGGTGTTTTTTTCCTAAAATGTTTCATCAGGAAAAAAGAATTGCCCTAAATTCAAATCCTTATAAAATATCTTATGTAATGTGGTAATTTTGCATATTCATTTATTTTTATACATAAAGTACTTTTTGGGAAAGACACATTAGTTTGAAATATTCTCCATAAATGCTGGTTTTGGATGCTTATGGAGAGTACCTGTCAGAATTGTAATAAAAGTATAGAAATAAATTATTTATGAAAGTATGACCTCTTAACTGCAAGTGTTACATGTCACAAACAAGTTTTTACAGG
Source organism: Ia io (assembly GCA_025583905.1). NCBI lineage: Eukaryota > Metazoa > Chordata > Mammalia > Chiroptera > Vespertilionidae > Ia > Ia io. The sequence goes on along the minus strand of JAJQQW010000001.1, from coordinate 89,354,667 downwards.
TCACTTTAAAAATTAATGCTGTGGAAAGGGATCACATTACCCAAAGATAGGACAGTGGGACCATCAAAAATAATGATGAATGCAATTGAATAAAACACTAAAAATACAAAAAAAACCCATGAGTTCATAAAGATATTTTTAAAAATAAAAGACAATGCATCCAGAAAATAAGAGAATGCAGAACTGGTTAATATGGCTGCCAGTGAGGGAGAGAATGTGAGTGAGCGAAAGGGAAGTGTGTAGACGTGTGTGCTGTGTGTGTGTGTGTGTGTGACAGTTAGATCCTGCAGGAGTCTCAGGGGCTGGCAGACCAGGCTCTACTAGATGGGGAGCCCCTGCTACTGCTGCAAGCACTCCCAGGGCAGCCGGCTATGGCACAGAAACCATGCCATCTTGAATGGGAGAGCTTCTGTGACTAGGAGCCCAGCCTCATCACCACCAGACTGTCCTCAGATATTGTCCTGGACCCTGCAGCCACTCCACCCAAAGACCTTCTACTTCATCTGCAGACCCACAAACTCTGGGACTCTAACCTCCCTGGCCACAGGCTCCTGTGAGCCCCAGAGTGCTTTCCTCTCCCTCCAAGCCCACCACCTCAGTTGTCCACTTCAGATACTCAGGGTAGGCAGGGGCACATGCACAGTTCCTCTAGTGTGTGACTCTCTGTGAGGGCCTAGAGCCTTCTGGCATGCAATTCACTGTGCCTTGGATGCCAGGTCAGTACAGTGAATTGCATGCTAGAGGACTCTGGGCCCTCACAGACACCAGAGGAACTGTGCATGTGCCCCTGCTGACCCTGAGAATCTGAAGTTGACAACTGAGGCATACAATATGTCAGAAAAAGAATTCAGAGTAAGGGTCATACAGTTCCTAAACTGGCTGGATGAGAAATCAAGTTATGTAAGAATCAAGAGGAAATGAAAAATGATATAGCTATAATAAAAAACACAATGGGAGGTTTCAACAGTAGACTATAAGAAGCTAGAACCAAATTAGAGAGTTAGAAGACAGGACAGGAAAACACCCAATCTGAACAGCAATTAGAGGGAAAAAAAATGAGAAAGCATGAGGAGAGCTTACGGGAGATTTGGAACAACACTAAATGAAGTAACATCTGTATAATAAGGGTGCCAGAAGGACAAGAAGGGGAGCAAGGAACAGAAAACCTTTGAAGAACTAATGACAGAAAAGTTCCCTGATTTGGGGAAGAAAAAAGTCACACAAACAGAAAGAGTCCCAAATAAGATGAACCTGAAAAGACCCAATACCAAGACAAGTTGTAATTACAATGGCAAACGTTAACGACAAAGATAGAATTTTAAAGATTGAAAGAGAGAGTCAGAGAGTTACCTAAAAGGGATCTCCCATTAGAATATCAAATGATTTCTCAACAGAAACACATCAGGCCAGAAGGGAACGGAATGAAGTATACAAAGTGATGCAAAGCAAGGAACTGAATCCAAGAATACTCTATCCAGCAAGACTATCATGAAAAATTGAAGGGGAAATCAGGAGCTTCACAGACAAAACAAAACAAAACAAAACAAAAAACACACAAAAAAAACCAACAAAAAAAAACCGCACAAAAAAACAAAACAAAAAATATACACCAAAAAACTAAGGTAGTTGATCACCACCAAGCCAGTAAAGCAAGAAACGCTAAAGCAACAATTATAAAAATAAAAAATAGAAAGGGAAGAAGGAACACAGGCATAAAGAATAAAAAATGGCTACAAACAAATACCTATCAATAATAACCTTAAATGTAAATGGATTAAAAGCTCCAATCAAAAGACATCCAGTGGATAAGAAAACATGACCTATACATATGCGGTCCACAAGACACCCATCTCAGCACAAGGGACTCACACAGAGTGAAAGTGAAGGGATAGAAAAATATGTTTCAGGCAAATGGAAATGGAAAAAAAAGCTGGGGTAGCAATACTTATATCTGACAAAATAGACCTCAAGTGAAGGCCATAACAAGAGATAAGGAAGAACACTTCATAATATTAAAGGGATCAATACAACAAGAGGATATAACACTGGTAAACATATGCACCCAATGCAGGAGCACCCAAATACATAAAAAAAGTTCTGACAGATATCAAGGGAGAGATCAACAGCAATATAATCATAGTAGGGGATTTTTATACCCCATTGACATCACTGGATAAATCCTCTAGACGAAAAAATCAACAAAGAAACAGTAACCCTAAATGACTCACTAGATCAGATGGACATAATTGACATCTTCAGAACATTTCATCCCAATGTTACAGAATATACAGTCTTCTCAAGTGCACATCGGACATTCTCAATGATAGACAACATATTGGGACACAGGTAAAGTCTCTCCAAATTCAAGAAGATTGAAATCATATCAAGCATCTTCTCAGATCACAATGACATCATATTAAAAATAAACTAAAATAAAAACAATCCAAAAAAATAAAAAGCTTGGAGGCTAAATAGCATGTTATTAAACAATGATTGGGTAACCAAGGAGACCAAAGAAGAAATAAAAAAAATCCTGGAAAAAAATGACAATAAAAACACAACAATCCAAATCTATGGGACATAGTGAAAGCAGTCCTGAGAGGGAAGTTCATAGCATTACAGGCTTACCTCAAAAAGAAGAAAAACTGCTAATAAATAACCTGACTCTACAATTTAAAGAATTAGAAAGAGAGCAACAAGAAAAGCCCAGAGTGAGCAGAAGGAAGGAAATAATAAAGACCAAAGCGGAAATAAATGACACAGAGACAAAAAAATAAATAATAAAAATACAAAAGATAAAAATATAACAAAAAACAAGAGCTGGTACTTTGAAAGGATAAAAAAAATGGACACAGACACCAGGGGGGGGTGAGGGCATGAGTGAGAGGGGTGGGAGGGGAATGGAGGGATAAGAACACATAGGTAATACCTTAATCAATAAAGAAAAAAAAAGATTGATGAACCTCTAGCCAGGCTCACTAAGAAGCAAAGAGAGAGGACTCAAATAAATGAAATTAGAAATGAAAGAGATGAAGTAATAACAGACCCCACAGAAATAAAAAGGATTGTAAAAAAATACTATGAACAACTCTATTCCAACAAACAGGCTGATCTAGATGAAATGGACATACTCCTAGAAAAATACAAGCTTCTAAAACTAAATCAGGAAGGAAAAAAAATTCTGAATAATCCAAAAACTCTGGAGGAAATTGAAGCAGTAGTCAAAATGCTTCCAGCAAACTAACACCCTGGGTCAGAGGGCTTCACAGGGAAGTTTTACCAAACATTCAAAGAATGAAAACCTAACCTCCTCATACTATTCCAAAATATTCAAGAGGAAGGAGCACTTCCAAGCTCTTTCTATGAAGCCAGCATTCCCTAATCCCAAAACCAGATAAAGATACTATAAAGAAAGAGAATTACAGGCCAATATTCTTGATGAACATAGATGCTAAAATCTTCAACAAAATTCTGGCAAATTGGATCGAGCATTACATTAGAAAGAACATACACCATGACCAAGTGGGATTTACCCCGGGGATGCAAAGCTGGTACAATATCTACAAATCAATAAACGTAATATATCACGTAAACAAATTGAGAGACAAAAATCACATAATGATATCAATTGATGCAGAAAAAGCATTTGACAAAATCCAACACCCTTTTGTGATAAGAACTCTCAGCAAAGTGGGAATAGAGAAATCATACCTCAAAATAACAAAAGCCTTATATGATAAACCTACAGCCAACATCAAACTCAATGTGCAAAAACTAAAACCATTTGCCCTAAGAAAGGGAACAAGACAGGGATACCCACTTTCACCACTCCTATCCAACATAGTACTGTAAGTGCTAGCCATAGCGATCACACAAGAAGAAGAAATAAAAGCATCGAAATTGGAAATGAAGAAGTAAAACTGTAATTATTCGCAGATGACATGATATTGTACATAGAAAACCCTAAAGACTCCATCAACACGCTACTAGACTAATGAATTCGCAATGTAGTGGGATACAAGATTAACACCCAGAAATCTACTGGTGTTTTTTAAACACCAATAATAAACTCACAGAAAGAGAAACAAAAAAAAAATTCCATTTTCCATTGCAACAAAAAAAAAGTTAAGATACCTAGGAATAAACTTAACTAATGAGGTAAATGACATGTACTTGGAAAACTACTGGATATTGAAAAAAGATATAGAGGAAGATATAAACAAATGGGAGAATATACCGTGTTCATGGACTGGTAGAATCAACATCATTAAAAGGTCCATACTTCTGAAAGCAATCTATAGATTCAATGCACCTCCCCATTAAAATACCAATGGCATATTTCACAGACCTAGAACAACTCTCCAAATATTCATTTGACCTCAAATAGCTGTAGCAATCCTGAGAAAGGACAAAGTTGGAAGGATCACAATACCAGATATCAAGCTAGATTACAATGCCACTGTTCTCAAAACTCCTGGTACTGGCACAAGAACAGACATATAGATCAATGGAACAGAACAGAGAACCCAGAAATCAACTCAGGCCATTATGCTAAATTACTATTTGACAAAGGAGGCAAGACCATACAATTGAGTCAAGACAGTCTCTTCAATAAATGGTGCTGGGAAAATTGGACAGATACATGCAAAAAATAAAACTAGACCACCAACTTACAGCATACACAAAAATAAGCTTAAAATGGTTAAAGGACTTAAATGAAAGAAGGGATACCATAAAAATCTTAGAAAAATCCATAGGCAGCAAAATATCAGACATATGTCACAGCAATATCTTTATTGATACAGCTCCTAGGACAATGGAAACTAAGGAGAAAATAAACAAATGGGACCACATCAAAAATGCAAAGCTTCTGCACAGCAAAAGAAACCACCAACTAAACATTAAGAAAGCCCACTGAATGGGAGAACATATTTGCCAATGTTATATCCAATAAGGGTCTAGTCTCCAGAATTTATAGGGATCTCATACAACTTAACAAAAGGAAGATAAAAGATCCAGTCAAAAAATGGGCAAAGGATTAAATAGACACTTTTTGAAAGTGGATATACAGAAGGCCAAAAGACATAAGAAAACATGCTCAAAGTCACTTATCATCTAAGAGATGCAAATCAAAATGACAATTAGGTACCATCTCATACCTGTCAGAATGGCTATCATCAACAAACGACAAGTGCTGGCGAGGATGTGGAGAAAAAGGAACCCTCATGCACTGCTGGTGGGAACACAGGTTAGTGCAGCCACTGTGGAAAACAGTATGGCGTTTCCTCAAAAAATTAAAAATGGAACTCCGATTTGACCCAGTAATGCCACTTCTAGCAATATATCCCAAGAAATCAGAAACACCAATCAGACAGGATATATGCAACCCTATGTTCATAGTAGCACAATTTACAATAGCTAAGATTTGGAAACAGCCTAAGTGCCCATCAGCAGATGAGTGGATTAAAAAGCTGTGGTATGTCCACAGAATGGAATACTATGCCGGTGTAAAAAAGAAAGAACTATTACCATTCACAACAGAATGTATGGACATGCAGAGCATTATGCTATGCAAAATAAGCCAGTCAGAGAAAGATAAATATCACATGATCTCACTCATTTGTGAAATATAATGAACAACATAAACTGATGAACAAAAATAGATCCAGAGACAAAGAAGTTATCAAACAGACTGTCCAACCTCAGAAGGAAGGTGTGGTGGGGGTAGGGTATTAGAGATCAGCCAAAGGACTTGTGTGCATGCATATAAGTATAACCAATGGACACAGACACTAGGGAGGTGAGGCCATGTGCTGGAGGATGGGAGTGGCCGGGGAGAGATCAATAGGAGAAAAAGGAGACATATGTACTACTTTAAACAATAAAGAATTAAAACATTAAAAAAGACAATGTCTACACCCACTAAAAAAAAATCAAAACACCTCTCATTGGACACCTTTGGTAGTAATTTGAGTACCAACTTTTTACACTGAAAATTAACAATTAAAATGATGTGTTTGTCTTGGTTTCCCTGTATTGACTACATTTCAGAGTAACCAAAGTCCCCTAGCTGATGAGGTAAAGTTCTTTTCAACAGAAGTATCCTAGCAAGTTAGTATGGAAGGCAGAATAGTTTGTTTTTAAATCACTATTTTGTAATCCCTAGTGAAATAGTTGATTTGGGTAATAATCACCAATAGATGACTCCATTAGATGAACAGTTGATCAGGAATGTTGCATTGGAGGGGACAGTTACCCATTTAATTTTCTGATCAATCTATTTATCCCTAAAATATGGAACAATCAGACACTGTGTGTCTCCTGATATAGTATTATACACACAGCACCACAAATGAAAAAATATTGCCAAAAGTTGAACCTGAACCTTATTAAGCTTCTTAACTTATCTTCCATTTATAGGAATTACAGGGAATAGAGGAACGAGTTAAATGACATCAAATGAAACTAATAGAGAAACCCAGAATGTAGTAAATTCTATAAAACAATGACTAGTTTCCTTAAGACATCAATGGTAATGGAAAAAGAAGGGAGACTGATTTAGAGTACAGAGACATAGGTGACACAAGCAAATGCAGTGTGTGGATTTCTTTGGATACTGATGTGAACAAACCAATTTTAGACTTAATTCTTTTCGTCTTTTCGATATGCATTTATCAAATACTTGTTGAGTATTTTACTCTATGCCAGATACTGTTACAGGCCCTGATAGTGGTCAGCAGCTATCATTGGCAAGAATTACACAGGCTTGCCAACAATAGCTGCTGACCACTAGGGGGCGGCACGAAACAAAGGAAGGCCCCAGCCGGCAGCAGGCAGCCAGGGAAGGGAGGCCCTGGTCCCAGCTGGAAGGAAGGCCCCCGCAGGATACCAAAGTGAATGAAACCTATGGTCTGAAGCAAGAATTCATTTGGTTTCCTTCAAATGAAACTTCCTATAATCCCTACTTGTTAAATCCTATACCTTCTCAAGTCACTATTTAAATGCACCCTCCTCTCTAAGAATTCTTTATTAAACCCCCACCATGACTATAAATGATGTGTCCCTCCTCTCTGTCCCCTTAACTCTTTGTAATTACATTACAATACTTACTGTATTCTGCTCTATATCATAGTACTTGAAAGTGTGTATTTCACCCCTAATAATAACTAGCATTTACTGAGCAGTTCACTGTGTGCCATATACTTTAAATGCCTTCTATCATTCATTTCTCACAATCTATGAGGTATGTGTATTCTGTATACTATGAATGAGAAAACCAATCCTTAAAAAATTAATTTGCTCACAACCTTCTGAGTTCAGAATCTGGGTTTCTTCTATTTCTTCAAATTTTCCAGAAATCCTCCCTTTATTCTTTCATAGTTTTCAAAGTTTTAAGCAACTTTAAATGTCTAGACAAGCTAAGATATAAGTAGTGTATACATGCCAGTGCTGATATAAGCTATAGGATTCAAACGGACAGAAGAGAGAAATGATCATTTAGGGCTAGGACAGCCAGGGAGAGATCTGTGATGGAAAATAATAATCTATATCTTACCTAATAATAGACGAACATGTAAATTGACCGTACCTCCGCTACGCCCACAGCCAATCAGAGTGGATATGTAAATTAACCCAACAAAGATGGCAGTTAATTTGCATACGTACCTGGGTCCCAGGAACATCCTCGGCACCGAGGTCACTCTGAGCCAGCCATTGAAGGGGCTGGGGGGGGCCCTGCCCAAGCCTAAAGCCTGGGTGGCCTGAGCCAGTGATCAGAAGGGCAGGGGGCCCCCTGCTCAAGCCTGAAGCCTCGGGCTTAGCCAGCAATCAGAGGGGCAGGGGCCGAGTCGGCGATCGAGGGGCAGGGGATGGGACCCTGCCTAAGCCTAAAGCCTTGGGCCGAGGCTTTAGGCTTGGGCAGGAGCTGAGCCGGTGATCAGAGGGGCAGGGACCGAGCCGGGGATCGGAGGGGCGGCGGGGGGGAGTGGGCAGGGGCCGAGCCGATGATTGGAGGGGTGGGGAGGGGGGCCCTGCCCAAGACTAAAACCTCAGCTCAAGGCTTTAGGCTTGGGCAGGGGCCGAGCCTGCAATAGGAGGTAAGGGGAAAAAGTCAATGGAAACATATCCTCAGGTGAGGATAAAAAAAAAATAAAGAAAGAAATGTCATATCTTATGAAAGACACATCTTGAAAATGCCTAAAGAAAGTTGTCATTTTTTCATGGTGAAGGGACTGGAGTCTGTGTTGATGAAAATACCTTGGTGGCTGCGGTGACTGGCAGTGGCTACAGCAGCAGGGTGATGGGGCTGGCGCCTTCCCCTGATCAGCCCCATCGCCTCCTGCAAAGGGAGGCCAGACTGCGGCTTAGGCCCGCTCCCAATGGGGAGCAGGTCCCAATGGGGAGTGGGCCTAAGCCGTTAGTAAGACATCCCCTGAGGGCTCCCAGTATGTGAGAGGGGGCTGAGGGACCCCTCACCAGTGCATGAATTTCGTGCACTGATCCCCTAGTATATATATAAAAGGCTAATATGCAAAGTGTCCCCTTGGAAGTTCGACTGGGAGACCAGGAATTCGATAGCTCCCTATGATGTGTGCTGACCACTAGGGGGCAGCATGGAACAAAGGAAGACCCCAGCCTGCAGCAGGCAGCCAGGGAAGGGAGGCCCTGGCCAGCAGCTGGAAGGAAGGCCCCAGCTGGCAGCCAGAAGGCCCCGATTGACCCTGATCACCAGCCAGGGCTAGGGACCCTACCCATGCACGAATTTTGTGTACTGGGACTCTAGTAATAACATAAATAAAATATGGAGAAAGTTACATGCATTAGGGATGGGGGGTCCTGCTTATTTCTTGATACAACTTTCCTTTTCTCCCCATCAGTTGTTCAGAGAGAGAGAGAGAGGGAGGGAGCATAGCAGTCACTGTGACTCCTAGAATTTGGTTCTTAACTATTATGCCATGTAATGTGCATTATACATAGTAGTCGCTCAACAAAAATTAGCTGATTTCTTTAAAAACGCTATTTGTTAAACTGGATCCAAACCATCTCCTCAAAAGTGTTTTTCTATTATAATGTTGAAGAGAAAACAAATATGAACCTGAAAGAGAAAAAAAGGATTTGTTTTTCAGAGTATTCTCATTTAAAGAAAGGCCTTAAAATTAATTTAAATATACTAATAAGAAATCTGTGAGGAAGCTGCCAACATTAGTAAATTCTGCCTTCTGTTAAATAGCTGCTGCTTATTCAGGAATTACACAAGCTTGCCAACGATAGCTGCTGACTGAAAATAAATATTTGACTTTGTTGTCTTATCCTACTCCATTTATTAAACAAGTTATTTTATATAACTATTCTAGAAAGTGAAGATTCTTAAATCACCACCAGATATACAGTATTTTTGATACATAAATGTTGAGTTAATGATAATTTGGGAAGTACCAGGCCTTTTTTTCTTTCTTGTTTTTAAAACTTGCATATATCTGCTCAAAATATCTTCTGTTGGTGACTGTAGAACACTTTTCACAGCAAAGCTGATGAAATAATGTCATTTTAATCCTTAGTCTCTTAACTATGGCCTCAAAAGATTAGACATGCAATTCTGAAGATTTATGGAGGATGGAGCCCAATTCTCTGGCCCCAGGCCTGAATGCTGAGATGGCAGAAACCCATACTGGAAAAATTTAGTTTTCCAAGAAGATGAGGGTGATTAATGGAGAGGTTCTTCTCAAAGCCAGCTCCCAAGAATAAGCTGCTGTTCTCCCTGAAGCTAAAAATTGAATACTGGAGCTGATTATTTCTAGTATCAAATTATTACTAACAGAGATTTGAATGTCACCATTATAATAGGTAAAGGAAGACAATAAAAAACACAGACTTAATTAAAAGAAAATAAAAATTCTATATGTTGAAAGTAGAGGACAGTTTACCTAACTTAGGCTAATAATTCATGAAAAAAATCAATTGAGAACAATTTAAGTAAAATAAAAATTAATTTAAGTGGGTTTTTGGTCTACAGAGAAATAAATCGATATTTTGATGGTTCTTTTTAAAAATTAAGAACAGAGAACAAAACTCTAAAAAATAGTAAATTAAATAAATTATAAAATTACAGTGTCAACTTAAGTTAATAAATTTAATCTTAAAAGCAATTTAAAATACATATTTATTTATATTATGACCATTTTGATTGTGTGTGTGTGAGAGAAAATGCACAGTGGAAGGTTAAGATGAATAAAAATGACAGATGTGTAGCACACACAAATATACCCAAAGGATAAAGAATTAGATGTGGCAAGGCTGATCAAGTCAATATGAGAAACAGACATGAAGATAAATTGAGAAAAAAAGAGAGACAGACAGATACAGAAAGAGCAAAGTATGTATGTACATACATACACGAAAACACAGACATAGAGGAAAAGGAGAGCTAGAAAGAAACATTTTCATTAGTTCAACAAATATTTATTGAGGCAAAAACAGATCCAGAGAGATGGGGAGGCAGACAGGGGAAGTTCTGTAGGTCTTTGACCTTGGCCAAGTAAATTATTGCTGTGGACCCAAATTGTACAAAATTGTTTTGGGTGGCCTACTAAGTGTAAAAGCACTGTGCTAGACACTAAAGGAGACAAAAATGAGAAATAAAATAGACTTCCTACCTTCTAAGGACTTACTTAAAAGTTCAATTGGACCTATAGGTGAAATATTTGCTGGTTTCATTATTCTTTTTTAATATTTGTTTTTATTGATTTCAAAGAGGAAGGGAGAAGGAGAGAGAGAGAGAGAAACATCGATGATGAGAGAGAATCATTGATCGACTGCATCCTGCATGCCCCCACTGGGGGCTGAGCACTCAACCCAGGCATGTGCCTTTGACCAAAATCAAACATGGGACCCTTCAGTCCATAGGCCAATGCTCTATCCACTGAGCCAAAACAGCTAGGTCTCATTATTCTTTAAAATGATGAACTTATGCCCTGGCCAGGTTGCTCAGTTAGTTAGTGTTGTCTGAAAATATGAAGGTTGTGGATTAGATCCCCGGTGAGGGCACATACCAATGAATGCATAAATATGTGGAACAACAAATCTCTATCTCTCTCTCTCCTCATCCTCATCCTTCTTCCCTCTCTTCCTCTCTCTAAAAATTAATTTAAAAAATTATGAACTCACTGGAAACTTAAAACAGACCTTTCTACAGTAGCCAGCAGGATTTCTGCTTTAATTTTTCATTTTAGATTATAAAGGCTTTACAAAGGTATGCAGAACTTTCCTTTTGCATCTGCAGAGGTCAGAAGCATAAATAACAACCAGGAGGGGAAAACTCTTTGGTATTCAAAGTCACTTGGTGGCCTGATCTTTGCTCTGGGAGAAATCAGTCTTGCTCCATTACCTGGTATCTGGGAGATATTTGAAACCATCACTCACTTTTTTCATTTTTTAAATTCAATGCTATTTTTGGTGAAATTGGGTCTTAAAGTGAATAATCAAAACAAAATTATAACATCTTCCACTCCCCATTTCCCCAGAAACAAATCTAAAAAGTCCACTTCATGAATCTATACTAATAAAAGCCTAGGTGGCCCTCGCACGTGATGTCGTCACAAGATGGCCACCACATGATGGCCACCACAAGATGGCCACCACCAGATGGCTGCATGCACAGCAGAGGTGAAGACTGGTGGCCGCTTTGCATAGTGAGGCTTGGGGGTCCCGCGGCTCCCTGCGGCATGGAGGAGGCCAGTCCCCGCGTCTCCGCCACTTTCGCATGGGAGAGGCGGGTCCTGGCGGAAGAGGCAGGTCCTGGCAGAGCAGGGCAGTTGTGGGCGATTGGGACAGCAGGGAAGGGCAGTTGGGGGTGCTTGGGCAAGCAGGGGAGGGCAGTTGTGGGCAATCGGGTTGGCAGGCACAAGTGGTTAGGGGCAATCAGGCAGGCAGGTGAGCGGTTAGGAGCCAGTGGTCCCGGATTATGACAGGGATGACTGACTGTGGGATTGGGCTTAAACCGGCAGTCGGACATCCCCCTAGGGGTCCCAGATTGGAGAGGGTGCAGGCCAGGCTGAGGGACATCCCCCTGTGCACGAATTTCATGCACCGGGCCACTAGTAAATAAATAAATAGCTCCCATATTTAAACCTACAACTAGAGCAGTGCTGTCCATTAGAAACATAATGTCAGTCATATTTTCAAATTTCTGAGAGCTGTATTTTAAAAGTTTAAAAGGTGAAATTAAAAATGTCTATAAAATCTCATCTTAATGTATAATCAATATAAAATTTATTAATATTTAATATCCATTTTAATACTATATTTTAAAAATCAGTTACATATTTTATACTTGTAGCATATCTCAATTTGGACTAGCCACATTTCAAGTGCTCAATAACCACATATTTGCTGTGTTTGAAAGCAAAGATCTGGAATGCTATTTCTCTGTGGATTGTGTATCCTTTTCTATTGTTAGCTACACCAAAGATTCAACCTGATCAAAATCAAATCTAAAATCCAACATTTATTTTCTGAACCCCCTTAATACATAATATTGTGTTTTTACAATCTGCCTTGTGGAGTTTCCCTTTGGGGCATGAAAAAACAAGTTGAGGCTCACATATGAACATAAGAAGGTATGGCTTCCTTACTAAAGTTGTTTTACCACTCCACCAGAGGTTAAGAAGGAAAATTCTAGGTGGAAAATAATGGCTACAGAAGCCAGCCCTGCTGGTGAATTCAGTAGGCTTGTCTTGATATTCTCCTTGCACCCTATATTGCCCTCTGTCGGGCATTTATCATAGTAAACTTTAAGTTCTTACCCTAACCAGTTTGGCTCAGTGGATAGAGCGTCGGCCTGTGGATTGGATGGTCCCAGATTTGATTCCGGTCAAGGGCATGTACCTTAGTTGTGGGCACATCCCCAGTAGGGGGTGTGTAAGAGGCAGCTGACCGATGTTTCTCTCTCATCGATGTTTCTAACTCTATCTCTCCCTTCCTCTCTGTAAAAAATTGATACAATATATTTTAAAAAAATAAGTTCTTGAGGGCTCATACCATCAATACCCATCTCTCTGTGTGCTTAAAAATAAATTAATTCAACTAAATAATTTCTCATTTGCACTAGACATATTTCAAGTGCTCTATAGCCACACATGCTAGTGGTTGGGATATAGGATGACACAGATACAGTATATCTCCATCATCACAGAAATTTCTATTGGACAGCACTGAGAAATGGGAAGACATACTATTTGATTGGTTAAGTGATAGGGGGCCCCTAGAGACCACAAAACACTTTTTTTTTTAAATGAACAAGTGAGAATACCAGTGGTGTCAAATGACAAAGAAAGAAGCAAAAGCACAAGTAGCTAACCTCCATTATGGCTTCTATTGGGAAAAGGTTGGCTATATATTTCTCCCTGGTCTTCTTACCTTGATTCCCACAAATCAAAATCTCCACAAGTAAGGGGATAAGATATGTCCCTCTTATGCTCTAGCCAAAATGTAATGAATGCTTCCCTTATTTCCCAAGATAACTTGACAATTTCAAAAGAAACTTTACTATAAAAGCTAGGGGGAAGAAATAAATAAAATATAAAAAATCATGGAAAACAGTTGAGCTTATATATAATATATAATTTTCTGAACCTAAGAATCCCAGGAAAAACAGTGAGGTTCTTCAAGAAACTCCTACATTCATTTATTGAAAAACAAACTATTGGCTGAATGGCTAGCACAATTTTGCAGGCACATTAGATATATCCTTTCCTTCTCATTCCCTTGTCTCATCCAGGAGACCTCGGAGGTACTATATTGGTTCCTGTCACACAATAATTGGTGCACCAAAATATCTTGTCCCATTCTCCATTTAAGGGCAGCCATGAAGATCACTTCATTTCTTTAAAGAAAACTTTTCCCTATTTAAAACAGTTGACAACTGAAGCCTTTCCACTTAGTTTCACATTGAGGCCTGAGAGACATACCTAATTACAGCTGATTTGTAGAACTGGTAACTCCTACCTTTAGCTCTGGTGAATTATTTAGCCTCATTGGTTCACATGTCTAATTAATGGTCAGAATTAACTAAAGAACTTTTCTAAAGTTTAGTTTCCTGGTCCCCATTCCACACTTCTGAATCAAATCTCTGGCAGTCGGGCCTTGGAATCTTTATTCTTTTTTTTAAAAAAAAAACAACTTTATTTTTGAGACAATACAGATGTCCCCCTTTGTCCCCCCATTGACCCCCTCCAGTCAGTTCCAGCCACACCCCAGGCCTTCACCACCCTATTGTCTGTGTCCAACGGAAATGTATATAGCACATAAGACCATTGGTTAATCTCTTCCCATCCCCTATCCCCCCTTCCCTCTGAGATTCATCAGTCCTTAGTCTGTTCCATGTTTCCATGCCTCTGGTTCTATTTTATCCATCAGTTTATTTTGTTAATTATATTCCTTTTTTTGTTTTGTTTTGTTTTGTTTTTAGATTCAATTGTTGATAGATATGTACTAATTGCCATTTTATTTTTCATATTTTTTACTCTCCTCCTCCTCATCTCCTCCCTCTCCCTCTCCCACTCTCTCTCCCTCTCCCTCTCCCCCTCCCTCTCCCTCTCCCCCTCCTTCTCCCTCTCCCCCTCTCCCTCCCCCTTCCCCTCCCCCTTCCCCTTCTTCTTCTTCTTCTTCTTCTTCTTCTTCTTCTTCTTCTTCTTCTTCTTCTTCTTCTTCTTCTTCTTCTTCCTCTTCTTAAAGAATACACTTCAATATTTCATGTAATACTTGTTTGGAGGTAATGGATTTCTTTAGCTTTTTCTTGTCTATGAATATTTTTATCTGACCTTCAATTATAAATGATAGCTTTGCTGGGTAGAATAATCTTGGGTGTAGGTCCTTGCTATTCATTATTTTGAATATTTCTTGCCACTCCCTTCTATCCTTCAAAGTTTCTGTTGAGAAATCAGCTGATAGTATTATGGGATCTCCCTTATAGACAACCAACTGCTTTTCTCTTTATAATATATATATATATATATTTAAAAAAAATATATATATATATATTTTTTTTAAAAATATTTAAAAATATATATATATATATATATATATATATATATATATATATATATATATATATATATATATTTCAGAGAGGAAGGGAGAGGGAGACAGAGATAAAAACAACAATGATGAGAGAGAATCATTGATCAGCAGCCTCCTGCACACCCCACAGTGAAGACTGTGCCTGCAACCCAGGTATGTGCCCCAACTGGAAATTGAACCATGACCTCCTGGTTCATAGGTTCACACTCAACCACTAAGCCATGCCTGGCAGGCCCTTGCTGCTTTTAAGATTCTCTCTTTGTCTTTAACCCTTGGCATTTTAATTACGATGTGTCTTGGTGTGGGCCTGTTTGGGTTCCTCTTGTTTGGGACTCTCTGTGCTTCCTAGACTTATATGTCTATTTCTTCCACCAGGTATGGGACGTTTTCTGTTATTATTTCTTCAGATAGTATTTTTTTTCAATATCTTGCTCTTTCTCTTCTGCTTCTAGAACCCTCATAATGTGAATGTTTGTATGCTTGCAGTTGTCCAGAGAATACTTTCTTCTTTTTGCTCTTCTTATTGGGTGTTTTTTGCTTCCCCATATTCCAAATCATTGATTTGATTCTTGGAATCTTCTACTCTACTGTTGAATCCCTGCAAATTATTCTTTATTTAGGTTAGTGTATGCTTAATTTCTGACTGGTCCTATTTCATGTCTTTGAAATTCTCACTAAGATCCTTGAAAGTCTCACTATGTCCCTTGAAGTTTTCATTAAGATCTTTAAGTTACCTTAGACCAATTGTTTTGTACTCTGTTTCCAGTAGTTGGCTTGCTTCCATTTCATTTAGTTCTTTTTCTGGAGATTTCTTCTGTTCTTTCATTTGTGACATGCTTCTTTGTCTCCACATTTTGGCTGTTTCCCTGTGTTTGTTTCTATGTATTAGGTAGAGCTGCTATTTCTCCTGGAATTGGTAGAGTGACCTTGTGTAGTAGGTGATGTGTAAGGCCCAGTGGCTCAGCATCCCCAGTCACCTGAGCTGTGCATTCTAGGTATGCTCCTGTGAGTGTTGTGTGCACACTCTTGATGTAGTTGAGCCTTGATTGCTGTTGGCGTCAGTGGGAGGAATTGACCTCCAGGACAATTGGCTGTGAGGACCAGCTGCAGCTATAGTGGAACAGCTGCTGTGCAGGAGAAACCCCTATGGAGCAGGACTTGCTTCAGTGGAGCTTTGGTGCTCACTAAGTCTGCCCTTGAGTGTGTTGCTTGTAGATGTGTTGAGTTATAATCTGATATGGTCTGAAGGTGTCCACTGGGTGCACTGGCTCTGGGGCCTCCTGGGAGGTGCAAAGTTAGCCACTGCCCGAGGCCTCCCAGCAGAAGCTACAGATGGATCTGAAGATGGCTGCTTTTTGTATTGGGATTGGAAGTGCCAAAGCAAGGCCAAGCTGTGAAGCAAGGCAGGCTTTGCTAGTGTTGGGTCTTGGGCCTCTTATTGATAGGTATGTGGCATGCTGATGCCAGCTGCTGCTTGTTTGAGAGATTTTAAATCTGAAGCCTGAGCCAGGACAGGCCATTCATATGGAAAAGCTGCTTCCAACACCTTGGGTGGGGCTGCAAATTGGATGGATCGGGGTCTTAGGGAATCATCAGGGTAGAGCAAACAGTGTGAGCCTAGCTGATGGAAACTCAGATATGGCTGTCAGTCAGCCTTGCAATGGGGGAGATCCCAGCTCAGGAACAATGAACCCTACAAGCACCCCACTCTGAGAGAAAGCCACCCCTGAGTTCCTGCTCTGATGCCAGAAAATGCAGTTCTTCCTAGTATGTCCCTGGATCCTCCAATGCTGCCAAATAGCACTGGAGCCCAGAAGGAGCAGAACTGTGTAAGTTCAAAAGAAACTGGCCCTTTAAAAGAAACCTCATGGGACTCCATTAGCCTTCGTGTCACTCAGCCACAATCCCTAACTTTATAGCCTGAAGTTACACGGACTCCTCTTCTAATCTCTGGAACCCTGGGCCGGGCATCTGCTGTGTGGTTGGGACACCTTGCTCCTCAGGGTAGGTCTCCACAGCTGAGCTATCCCTCCCAATTAAAAAAAAATGTTGCTCATGGGTGCCGGAACAGCTCGTTCTGCGCCTCCACCCCTCCTACCAGTCTGAATGTGCTTTCTTCTTTACTTCTCTAGTTGTAGGACTGCCATTCACCCAGATTTCAGGTGGTCCTGAATGATGGTTGCTCTGTACTTTAGTTGTAATTTTGATGTGGTTGTGGGAGGCATCAAGTACTGGCATTTACCTGTGCCACCATCTTGGTTATCCTGGAATCTTATTTTTATTGAGCATAATATGTGAAAATTATGCACTCCATCTCTTTTAGGGATTATTTATCAGTTTCCTCTTTACTCAGTTATTCACCTCTGGATCATTCAATAAGGACTTTCCCTACCCTCACTCTGTCACTTTCCAGTTTGACAAAGAAGTGGTATCTTAAGCATAACATTCATACAAGTGATAGGGGCAAGGATAAAGGGAGTTTCATACATACAAGAGGTTTCTGGTAACCCTATTACTTTTCTAGAGAAATCAGTTTGAATCTTCTAACCAAATGGGATCAAAATGTCCCTAATAATTTCTTTGTCAGCCCAACAATAGAGAAGGTTCCAGCAGGATATGTTCTGGTTGGCCAACCAGAAAGGCCAACACTGAGGATGAAAACATGAATGTAATTCAGAAAGTGAGGGCATAAATTACCAGAAATCCAAGCTGTTATTGAATTTTAATGTATATATTTGATACATATATTTTGATATTTTAATTAACAATCACTTACCCTTGGCCAATTTTTTCAAATCTTGTGTATTTTTTCTTTGGATCACCAACACTCACAATGCTTCCTGCGTAGGGGAGGGGAGGAGAGAGAGAGAGAGTGAGGTTGAAACTGATTGATTTATCTTTATGTAATACTAAAAATTAATATGCCAGAGTTAATGACAAAACATTAGAACAACATTAGAACAAAACATTAGAACACAATTCCTGTGTGATTTCTGTAATTTATATGGATAATGATACATTTTCTTAAACAAATAGTAATCTATTAATTTAAGTACTAATAACAATCTATGCTGTTTGTAATAAAAATTGTTGATGTTTGTGAAACATAAAGAAAGGACTGGTCATAACTCAACATTTATTGAAAGTACCCACAAATTATACTGTACATTAGGAGATAGATAAAAACATCTAAGAACTTATACACATTATTTAATAAAATCACCATCTTCTCTGAAATGAAATAAAATTGAGCACTATACTACATTCAATTATGCTGGAAAAATAACTATTAAGCAATTATTATGAACTCAGTACCATGCTAGGAAAGATGTGAATGGAGATGGAAACAAAGTTTAAACATAAAGTGATGAGACTCATGCTTTAAAAAATATACACCCCTGAACCTAGAGCCCTACTAGCACTCCAAACATCTTTAAAGTATTTACTAAGGTATGATTTCCATAGCATAAACTTCACCCATTTAAAGTGTACAATTCAAGAACTTTTAATAAATTTTTAGAGTTGTACAAATTTACTGAATGTTATAATGATCTAATATTAGAACATTTTCACCATACAAAGAAAGAAACCTTGTACCTGTTATCAGTCACTTTTCATCCCCCCTCAGCTTTCCAACTGATTCCTAGGCAACCACTATTGTATTTTCTGTTTCTATAGATTGCTCCCAACTTTGTGGAGTAAGTTCATAAGTCACAGAAGAAAACTATTAATTTACCATGTTTGAATTTGGAAAAAATATTACTTTTATTATTTCAAAATATCCAATATACTACTCAGATGATGAATACTTCCCACCATTCAGAATAAATCCAGAGGAAGTGACAGTTGACTCCAATGCACTGCTCAAATAGGTGCAGAAAAATTCTGGGCCATATCATTATGGGAATAAGGGTACAGCTTCTCAAGGGGATTACTTTGAAGGGAGTAATTTATTTGGATGTCTCTTACCCTCCCTCTTTTCTTTTTGGAAGCAAACATATCAGTATCATTACCTTTGAGTTATATTTTACTAATATGACCACTGTCCAAAGAATAGTAGAGTCAGTTAGTAAAACAAGATTTACACACATGAACCAATCAGGAGAAGGTCTATAGATTCTGCATCCTCATTGTCACTCTTATTCACCTGATACTCTTCATGCCCAGGGCCACTGTCATTGTTCAGGTCCTCAACATCTCTTTACCAAAAAATCCTGTTAGTTGTTACATACCTCTAAACTCTGCCTTCCTTAATTCCTCTTCCACAATGCCTTTGACATATGGTAACTATATAATGCATAATATGAGACTGTCCAGGATAAACTGAAATGTATGGTCAACCTACCATACATTTGAACCATTGTTCTTAATTCCTCAAAAGTTCCTCCTCTCTACAAGATCAAGTTCAAATTTCTTAGTCTGACATAGAAAGCTCTACCATCAAGCACCATCTAGCTCATACTTGACCAGCCTAGCCTCATATTCCTTTCTTCTCAATCCTTCCATCTTTATATCCTAGTAATACTATCATTGTCCAAGGCTTTGCAGATGCTCCCCCTTTCCCTTTCCTGTTTAACACATGAATTCTTATTTATCACTTAAATATAATCTCAAGTCATTATCCTTTATGAATTTTTTTCTGATCCTTCTAATAAGACTAATGTGCTTCTTCTTGAGGGCAGGAACCTTGTCTTTTCATTCCTGTAACTTCAGTGCTTAAAATAGTGGCTGCTACTGAATAAATATTTGTTGACTAAATGAATAAGAAAAAAAAATATGTATTCAAGTACTAAACTGTGTGTTACAGACAATGCCTTATGCTCAGTTTAGACAATGATCCATTTTCTGGGCTAGTGAAAAACTTAATTTAGAGCTACCAGTAAACAGTATATCTTAAAAATAATTAAAAATTTCACTCATGGATTGCTCATCAGTTTTGTTGTTGCTTTTTGTTGTTGTTTGTTTTTTGTAATAGGAGTCCATGTTTCAGTTAGGTTAAATTAAAACTTGCATAATATGTGAGTTGTATTATAATTCTTTTACTCTTGTATTTTCAATCTCAGTCAATGGTGCTACCATCTATCTACTCAGTAGCCTGAATCAGAAACCTGGAAGTCTTTTTTGACTCATCCATTACCTTCACTCCCCACATGCAGTTGTTCACTGAGTCTTGGGCCTGTATCTGTTTACCTCTAGATACTATTTGAATCTGTCCCTTCCTTGCTACTACTGTTTTAGTTGGGCTATCATTATTTTTGTCTGGCCTATTTCAAATGCCTCCTAACTGGACTCCTTATTTCCAGCCTCTTCCCACTTCAGTCTAGGCTTCATACCTCTGTCAGGATGCTCAAAGTACAAAGCTGATCATATGATTATATGGTTGAAGAGTCATTGATACTTCCCCAACACCTACAGGGTAGAGCTCAAACTCCTTGGAATGAAATATAAGGTTTTTTATGATCTGGTTCTTGCTTCATTCTCCATCTTATCTGACCTCTTTCCCACCAGAACCTTATGCTTTGACCATAACAAATTAATTGTAGCTCATGATCAGCTCCTGCTTAACCTTTTAGCTTCCTCTCCTAAAACTCTAGTACCACAATCCCCCGCCAATTTTATATTCAAGTAATATTGAATAAGTTAAAATTATCAGGTATATGCCTCCATACCTTCTTTATATGCTATTCTCAGACTGCAATGTCCTTATTAAGTTTTCTTCCTGGCAAGTTCATATTCATGCTTCAACTCAGCTTCAATGTTGGCAGTTCTAGAAAGCCTTCCCTGATTCTTTTGAATAATATTAATAATTTCCCCTCTCTGGACTATTACTGTTCTCTCTCTCTCTCTTTTTCTCCCTTCTACCCTCCATCCTTCTTTCTCTTGCTTTCTTGTTTTTGCTCTTTCTTTCTTTCTCCTTTCTTCCTTTCCTTCCTTCTTTCTTTCTTTCTTTCTTTCTTTCTTTCTTTCTTTCTTTCTTTCTTTCTTTCTTCTCTCTCTCTCTCTCTCTCTCTCTCTCTCTCTCTCTTTCTTTCTTTCTTTCTTTCTTTCTTTGTACTTAATATGCTATATATATATCTATATTTATTTGACACTCCCTTAAAGACTGTGCCTTAAGGACAGAAGCCATGTCTTATTCACCTCTGTATCTTCAGTGCCTCCTCACACAGTGCTGTGTATGGAATATGTTGGGAATTCAATAAATGTCTGCTGAATTAAACTCAAATAAAAGTATGCATTTCCTTTTGTATTGCATTGTATATATGTACCTTTTGTAAATGTCCCATATTTTAAGACAGGGATTGAAGAATGTATTTTACTTGAGTTATATCTATAGAATGCCACCAAATTAACAATTTTTTTGCTACAACCTTTTATTTAATTTTTAAACATCATTGCTAATAGCAAATATATAAAGACAAAAACCAGCTCAACTTTTTTCACTTTATCAAAATGAGTCTGAGGATCTATGACTTATGCTTTCTTTACACTCAGGAAAGCACAGTAAAGTAAAACACAGATCAAACCTTCATGCACTTGAACCACCATATGCTCTTGTGCTTTTTGTAGCCTATCTGGCATGCATTTCCAGAGTTCACTTTACTCCATATTAACACACACACAAAAAAAGGAAATAAAATGATAATAATGCAGAAAGAACTCACATTGAACACTGAAATGGATTTCAAGATGTGTGCATGTACACAAATAGATACATACAAAAATGTGCCTGTATTAACCACACACACACAAAGAAAATTATTATTGTTCATTCTAGTTACAAAACAACTCACCTCCCATTTGGGTAAATCTTTGAATGCATTTGTTATAGTTTCAGACAAAAGTTTCATCACAATTATGAATGTTTATGAAGTAGTTAGTAATACTTTATGAGTTGAATGATACTTTTAAAACTGAAACATGTACAGAACATTCATTGAATTTGACCTTCTAGAGAGATGATTCCCCGTTGCTAAATACAGGATACCACCAGCCACTTCACAAAACTCAGACTACTGTTCAATCAATGGTGTGTCCCCATCACATAGTTGGCATTTTTTGTACTGTTTCTTTCATGCATAAATGTTTTAAGACTCCCAAAATAAATGCACATAAAAAACAATCATTTTTTAAAGATATTCACAAAATAATGCTATCTAGATATCAAAATTGAATTGCATTTGATTTGAATCTATAGTTACTATAATATCTACCCATTTATTTCTGATCTTTTCAATACTTGGAACAGTGCAAGTCAGTTGACAATGAAGTTCATATTTATAAAATATAAAGAGCTTTTTTTTACTCCAAGATATTGGCAAACTCATAGAGCATACCAAAAGCACTAATATTTAACTTTAAAAAATTAAAACTTTCACAAAATGTTCATAGTTCTAAAATAGATTATTTTAACCTAACGGCATGAAGCTTGTACTCTTTCTAAATTCCAAGCAGCCAAAAATTCATACTGAGGCACTATTCATTTTCTTAAGAGTTTGAGTCAAAGAACTGCTATCTACTTCAAGGTGGACTTCTGTCATGGTCTCCATTCATAGACACATAGACTGCCATACCAAACAAAATGCAAATAACTATTTCAGAAAACTACAACGCCCTCTCTTAGACAGCTATTTACTTTAGGAATAAAATAACACAAAAATATCTCAAATTCTTCTACAAGCTATAAAGATGAGAGATAAGGGTAATGATTTTTACAGGCCATAGAGCTGAAAAGAGTTGATTCAGAGGGTCATAGTACTACAAGTTTAAAGGTCTTATGCCTTCCATGCCGAAACAGTTTGGCTCAGTGGATAGAGCGTCGGCCTGCGGACTGAAAGGTCCCAGGTTCGATTCCGGTCAAGGGCATGTACCTTGGTTGCGGGCACATCCCCAGTGGAGGGTGTGCAGGAGGCAGCTGATCGATGTTTCTAACTCTCTATCCCTCTCCTTTCCTCTCTGTAAAAAATCAATAAAATATATTTTAAAGGTCTTATGCCTTCCATAAGGCTTTTTGTAAATCACCATAGAAGTTGATTAAAGTGCTTGCCATAGCTGTATCTACTGCAGACTGAGGAATCATCCCACACAGATCCATCTGAATATAGCCTGTCAAAAGACTCTGGCTTGTATTGTCTTCAAGTGGAACACAAAACCAAACACAGGGATGGTTATATCCACGAACAAATTCTGCTCTCTTTTCACTCCAGTCAAGGCTGATTCCACAGGATAAAAGCCCTCCATTATAGTCAAAGGAGAAATCAACAAACTCTCTTGGGGAAATGATATTCCAAAGCTGACCAGCAGTAGTGTAACGCCAGTGTATCACACAGCAATTCTCTTCAAAGTTCTCCAAAATGTCCAATGAAGTCATTAAGCTGTCCCAATCCAAGCCACAGGGACCTGGGTGTATATGGTCCATTATACCATTAACAACACCATCTATAATACCTTGGGCTTTGAAAAGGTATGCATTAAATTCTTCTGAAGGTTTTCTCCAAATCGTGACATCTCTCGTTTTCTTTGCAACATGC
Organism: Ia io; assembly: GCA_025583905.1. NCBI lineage: Eukaryota > Metazoa > Chordata > Mammalia > Chiroptera > Vespertilionidae > Ia > Ia io. The sequence goes on along the minus strand of JAJQQW010000001.1, from coordinate 89,331,064 downwards.
CACTTATCATCTTCAATGCTATGGTACTGGATGAGAGTGTTTTTAAGTTTAGTTGCAAAGGCAGCAGCATCGGGTAAGGCTTCCATTTTTTTTATTTTTTCCCTGAGAAGAAGTGAGGAGTGAGGGGTACCAAGCTGGGAAGCATCAGACGAGGAACCGACTCCCAAATTAACAATTTCTGAGTTGCAATTTCATTTTTCAAATTGTCTCACAGATTTCTACATCATTGAGAACTATCTTTATCCAAGTCAACTATTTATTGGAAAGGGCCTGGACTTCTTCTTTTTTTTATGAAATATCAATTTGAAACCATAGTTCTTTTAAGAAATTTCTGGTCTTCTACTAGTAAGAAACTTATGCTATTAATTTGCTGAGCAAACTCTTTTCCATAGACTGAACAAAAGCAAATAAGCTTCAGCCCAAGCCACTTTTTAAATTATAACCAATTCCAATTGGCAGGATTCAGTTAAAGAGGTTTTATGGTAGTAAATTATTCAGCTTTATTTCCATGGTATGTATGGTAAAATAAACTGGAAATAAATCCTTTCACAAGGATTACCAAAAGACAACCATTTTGATTACATTCTGCTTCTGAATTTAACTGCTATTCAAATAAAATGGAATCCCAACACCCATAACCTTTCACAGGAGAGTGTTTGCTGCCATCTACTGATGTTAGGCAAGTACACAGGAGGCCTTGTTTAGTATTCTAAATCATTAAAACAAGCTTTCGAAGTGACCTCTTTCATTGGAGCCATTATAATTGGCTTTTATACAATTTAATAAAGGAAAAAACATTGTGACACAATAGGGAAAAAAGAGACAAAAATGAGCAACTCAAAATCAAAAGGAAGAAAATGATAGCAATACAGAACAATTTCCTACTAGAGCGATTTCCTAAATAAGAAACCTATTATTCATTTTAAACTACAATGATTTAAGAAATCATGAAATGCTAGTATTTGGAAATAGGGTTCATGATGTAGTTTCAATGGCAGAAAAGCCCATCAATGTATTCTCCTACATATTAAACTAAGTTGAACTCTACTAAAACATTATCACTTTAGTAAAATGAAAATTTTGATTCCTAAGAAAATGAAAAATAATTATCTAACTTAATTTCAGTTCTATGTGAGGGCAGATTAAGAAAAGGGTTTTGAGTGAGGAATGTGAGTGAGGAATGTTGGGGGTGGTGAGGAACAAGACGAGAAAGTGATTATGGGGCCCAGAAGAGACAGGCCAAGGACAAATCTCCTGCATTGCACAATTCTGCTGACAGGAAGTGCCTTATGAAAATTTTCACTGAAATGTAGGGTTTTCTTTTTCACAATTTTTAAAATCATCACCTGAAGATATGCTTTTATTGTTTTAGAGATAGAGGAAGGGGAACAGAGAGAGAAAGAAGCATTGCTATGAGAAAAATATCTATCAGTTGCCTCTCATATGCTCCCTGACCAGGGATCAAACCTGCAACCTGGGTAGGTACCCTGACTGGTAATCTAACCCTCAACCCTTTGGTGCACAGACTGACACTCCAACAAACTGAGCTACTTGGCTAGGATGGTTTCTTTATTTTCTAACAGATTCAGACAGACTACAATGAACAAGCCAGGCCCAAGCTATCTGTCTGTGTAAAACTGAAAGATGATCTGTCCATTTCAACCATTAGTGATCCCATGATCTAATCCTCACAATCAGTATCTACATAAAAGATAAAGAGCCTGGGGCGTTTTTATTTGAACTGCCGACCTCATAGTAATTAGATCCCTGATATTGAAAGTGAGGCCACCATTACCTCTTCTCTATGACTATGATGGGGGTCCACTCTAGTATGGGCTATAGGCATATCCTCTACCTCTCTGTCTCCTGTCCCTATCTCCTTTATATTTCAGCACAGGCTCCTCTACTACTTCCCCAAGTTCCAAGGTTCTCATTGACCGCAAGGTTCTCACTGACTTCTGTATAGGGGCCATACATCTGGAATTATTCCTGATTTCAAACATTGTGTCCCACTAGAAGACCCCATGCCCCATTTTTTAAATCTATATATAAAAGCCCAGTGACCGGAACAGTGGAATGACCAGAACAACCGGTGGCTATGATGTGCATTTTGGCAGCCAACCAGCCTGATCCAGGCCCAGCTGGCCTGGCTCCCAATCGGCCCCAACACCCCAATCGGAGGTGGGGCCAGACACCAACTGCCTGTGGCCCCTCCCCCCACCAGTCCAGTCCAATGGGTACCTATTGGGGCAGGCCTGCTGGACCTCACCCATGCACAAATTTGTGCACCAGCCCTCTAGTATTGAATAATATGGTTACTCCATTTTTTAAAAAGTAGCATAATAATAATATACTACTATTTATAGTGCTAGGTGTCTTACATACTTTACACTTCATTTAGTCCTCACAAAGTCCCTATTATATTATATCGTATTATTATCTCTATTTTTCAGATGAAGAAACTGAAGTTCAAAGTTGAGTGACTTGCCTAAGGACATACAGCTAGTCTATATTTATGACTCAAACTCAGTTATGATTCATTTCAAAGCCTATCTCATTGTATTATCTTAATAAGGCTTTTATACTTATGCAATAAAATAGTTACTACCACTTAACTTTTTTTTGCATTCTAATCCTAGATTTATTCAACACAACTCTTTTTCTCTACACAACAAAGTATAAACACATTATCTAAAATGCTACAAAGTTACCAAAAAATTCAAAACAGAAAATTTATAGTACTGACTGTACAATCATAACAAAAAAAAGCAATGTACACATTGTCAAGGTAACCCCAAAGACCACCATGAAGGGGGAGAAGGTCTGTGATGACCTTGCAGAGCTCTCAATTTGCTCACCAATTTCATAGAAAAAGGAGATGTGCCATATGGATATATGTGCATGAGTGCATGTGAAAACAGAACCATTTACAGCAACTAATATGGGATGTTTAACTCTAGAGGTCAGAAGAACTCAAGCAGGGGAGCACTGCCAGGTTAATAGAAATAGCAGCTGCACAAAAGCATGCCCTTTCCTGGAGGATCCTCAGGCTACTAGACTGGCCCTAGGTCATCTATGGAATGGAAAAATGTGCTCCCAGGCTCGGGCGACACTGCCACCTGGAACCCTGCTCTGTTCCTGCTCTGTTAAACTGACTCTCAGAGACTGGAAACGTGGGAACTTTCTATTCAGGAAACTGGAGAGCATCTTCATAGGCACAACCGCAAATGAACAACACTTCTGCAGCCAAACTTGGCCTTCAGAGGAAATGTCTCAATGCTCCTTTGGAAGCCTGCCCCTGACTGAGGATTTGTTTCCTACTGACTCTCCTTCAGTTAGAAAAGTGACAGGATTGAGTTGGATGGGATATAAGTTTCGGGGCAGAGCTTCAGTGGCTTGCTTATCGGGAGGAATTTGAGCTGGAGTGGCTTCTGTGGCTGCAGCTGCTGAGGGAGCAGGATCACCGAGGCACCAGGGACCTGAGCCTCTGGGAGCATGACCTTCTTCTCATCTGTTCGGGTGACTGACACCACATGGGAGGTGGTGGTAGCATTCTCCTGAGAGGGCTGAATCTCTTGGGGGGTGGCCTAGGCCAGGGGGACCACACAGCAGTGGCGTTGATTTCCTGGCCATCAATTTGTCCTCCATCCATGTGTTTCAGTGCCCTCTTAGCTTCATCTGGATTCTCAAATTCCACGTATGCACAGCCTTTAGATAGATGGGGGTGCATCCTTTCTACAGGCATGTCAATCATTTTAATTTTCTCATAGGTGGAGAATATCTCCATGATGTGAACCTTGGTCACATTCCTGGTGAGCCTACCAATGTGTACTTCGGTGGGTTTAGGGGAAGGGCTCCACCTTTACCTTCCCTTTTCATTTTTTTTGGGTGGTTTGGATTTGGAGCGGGACCGCCACCTGTTGTCATGTCTGCGCCGAGAAGGACTCGGAGAGCTGGAGGAGCTGTTGGAATTGGAGCTTCGGGATGTGCTGGAACTTCCTGAGCGGCTTGATGCTGTTGAAGAGCTAGAGCCGCTGCTTGAGCCAGTACTAGTACTGGAGCCAGAGCTGGAGGTAGAGCTGGACCGAGACCTGGTGCTGCTGCTACCAATGGAAGTGCTGTTCCTCTGAGTTTATCCCTGCCACAATTCTTCTTGCTTGACTCCTTGGTGGCCCCTTTATCTTTAGAGCGATCCTTGGACTTCTCATCAGAGTGATCTTTGCGTTTGGTAGGAGAAGGAGCCCTAGTGCTGGACTTTTTATTATTTTCTTTGACTCCTAGCAAGCTCTTCTTTTCACTCCTGATAAATCCATTCTCCCCTTCTAAGGTGTTCAAAGCAGCAATGGCAGTCTCACTTATCTGAACTTTCACTTCTAACTTGAGTCAGAGAAACGATACCTAATCGATTGCATATTATGCCAAAGCGCAGCATCTTCCTGCCACCGTGCTTCCTCCTGCTCTCGTTAGCCGCTGAGGTCCATGCCGCTCAGTAGTCAGGGTTAGGGAGCAGGAACGTTACTACCACATATTGACCAACTATTTTGTACAAGATTTTTACATGCATTATTCTCATTTAATTATTAAAATGCTATGAATTTGGTACTATTATTATAGCTATTTTTATATGAGGAAAAAGAGGTCCAGAAAAGTTAAATAACTTGCCCAAAGTGAGACACCTGTTGTCAATCGTCTTGTAATTTAAATTGGGGCCTTTCTGACTGCAATACCTGTCCTTTCAGCCAGTGGTAGAGCTACATAAAACCCATCCTATAGAGAGAGTACTAATGTGTAGTTATGATTTGTATCCCAATTTGACAGATAAGGGACTGAGGCTTAGAGGGGTTAAATAACTCATCAAAGGTCACACACAGAGTGACAAAGTGGCAGAGAAAGGGCGTTAGAGGGTGCTGATGGAGCAGGAATAGGAAAGACTGACTTTGCAGACTATGAAGTATAGCTCAGCCTGAATCTGATTCATGAGAAGTAATCTCCCATTTCTTTAGAGGTTCTCCCTGCCAAGGTCTTATAAATATAAGGTAGGGTTGGCTGTTATAGGTGGCCCACTGGCCAGGGGGAAAATGATTCTCTCTAGGCCCAAGCATTTTCCCACAGAGAAGAAAACAATTTTAATTTAAAAAAATCAAAGGTAGTTTTTGCCTCTTCATCATGTTGCTCAATTCAGAACAGAGTAAACAACAAATTATAAAGTAAACAGATCCAGTACTATTACTGTTTGCAAGCAAAGCCAGATTTTGGCCCAAGAAAATAATGCTTGTTTCTCTGTCACTGAAATTAAGGAATCTATAAATTTAATTATAATAATTCTAAAACAGATACCAAATAACAGTCATTTTTACTAAAACGAGGCTGATTTTTAACATCTAATAAATCTCATAGGTCATGTCTACATGTACAAGATAAAGGAAAGAAAATGAGGCAATTGTCTGAGTAACTGAACTAAAATTATTAAGGCAATTTTTTCATTTTCCCTTTCTTTTTACATATATAGACAGTTGAGACATGCAGATGCAAAATGGGTAGTGGAAATAGTGTAAACTTCAAATGCAAGCAGATTTGAATCCAAACTCTGGCTCTGCCAGTCATTAGTGAAACTTTTTTGAGGCATACATTCACTGATCTATAAAATGAGGCTATTAAAATCTACCACACGGATTATTGTGAAAAGTAAACCTGATAATGTATGACAAGTGGCCACCACATAAAATAATAAATGGGAATAATTACTGTTATTACAGCAAATATTATTAGCACTAGAGGCATAATTAATCGTGTATAGTAAAGTCAGTTGGCTAAAGTTCAGCAATTCCAGTTCTGAGTGCTCACAGACATCTGCAACCTGAACCTTTGTCTTTCTAAAATACCCCTAGCTCAGAATGTCTCAACCTCAGCATTGTTGAGGGGGAAGGAGGGTGTTGTCATTTATACTGTAGAGTACTTAGAACCATCCCCGGTCTATCCTACTAGATGCCTGCAGCACTCCCTGTGTCGTGACAATAAACATGTCTCTAGACATTGCCAAATGGCCCAATGACCACGTCTATAGAGTCTTCCTGTGACCTATAGCTCCCCTGAACTGCTCTCTTTCTCTTCAGCAACCTTTTAGGTAGACATTTTCTTGAAATAAAATGGCCTCCTATTTGTTAATTGTATCACACAATTAAATCTTATCTTCAAAATTAAATTGCAAGTTTCTTGATGTCAGGAAATTGTTTTTCTATTGTTTCCTTAAAAAATTCTGTTATACAACAGACAAGGTGGAGCCCAGTAAAGATATATTTGTTTGCTTATTTTTTCATCCATTTACTCAAGAAGAATTTGTTAAGTGACTTTACACTCAGTGGCCAGATTATTATGATCTCTGAATGCATAATAATCTGGCCACTCAGTGTGTGTGTGTATGTATGTGTGTGTATATATATATATATATATATATATATATATATATATATATATATATATTTGAGGCCCAGTGCATGAATTCGTGCATGGGTGGGGTCCGGCCAGCCTGGCCAGGGGGAGGGGACATGGGCGGTTGGCCGGCCTGCCTGCTGGTCGAACTCCTGGTCGAGGGGACAATTTGCATATTAGCGTTTTATTATATAGGAATACACACTGAGTGGCCAGATTATTATGCATTCAGAGATCATAATAATCTTCCACTCAGTGTATATGTACCAGACACTATATTAGAGCTGGACATACAGGAAAAGAAGACGTAATCCCTGCCTTTGAAGAGCTCTCAGTCTAAGTGAAGGAAGGTGACAGATTAGTATAATGTGATATTTTTTGTCATAAAGGCAGCAAAGAAGAAGGGTACTTAATGACTGGGAGAGACAAAGAAGGCTTTCCTAAGGAGACAACACTTGAGCTAAGTTTTGAAGGATAAGTAGTAACTAGATGAGGGCATTGATTGCAGATAACTAGTAGTTTATTAAATGCTCTTGTAATATGATTTTAATGAATATATTTCATAGACTTTTGGCTCTTTCAGAAGAGAATGTTTTTTAAAGCTCTTTCACCCAGCAAGCTAACTGGAAGAATGTTTTGCAAAAATGGAGTGACTGTGTATACACAAGCATGTACACACTAATGACACTGTGGAAATGGAGGCGGGGCTATCAGCATTTGCTGACCATGGCCTCTCTCCATATAGAAGTGCTCCTAGATTAAGGGAAAAGGATATAGTATTGTGGCTTCCAGTTTTGATGGACTCTGTGGGGTTTTTATAGACTTATCTATCATGATTGGTCAGTCGGGAACCCTTGGGGTATGATCATAGGATATGTCATCAGACTGTTTTCTTCCTTTTGGGAGTGTAATCTTAAAATAAAACTTACTGCTTAATTCATTTTGTCAAGTTTTCAGCTTAATTAATGTTTTAAGTGAACATATTTAGTTTCTGTCAAATTAGGAGTGTGAGAAAGAGTGATCTTTAATACACAGTGAGTCTCAAACTTTACATCTTGTGACTTCAGGGAGTCTGGAGTTCATACAAGCATATTCAAACTTCTAAAGAATCAATTCCAATTCTATTTAAAGATAAACCATTCCACGAAAAAGGTAATTATGGCAAAAGACTCACTCAGCTTCTCTAGGATCTCCTCATCTGTCATCTTGGATTTTTTCCTTTGTCGATCTGTGTTTCTATACAAAGTACTGGAATTGGCATTCTCAGCAGAAGATGGTGTGACCTCTTTACTTGGTGCTGCTGGTGAAGCAATGGATTCAACCACAGAACGAGTATAGATCTTAAAGGTAAGAAAAATAAATGTTCTACAATTAAAACAGCAGCCCAGGAAAGAGTATGAAGTCAAGACACTGTCATATCAGTGAGTTGTAGTTGTTTTTTTTTTTTTTTTTTAATAAAGATAAATTTTCAAGGAGTTTTAGGTTCACAGAAAAATTTAGGGGAAGGTACAGAGAATTCCCATATACCCCCCACCCCCACACATGCATAACTTCACCCATTAGCAACATCTCCTTACCTGATTGATGCATTTGTTACAATTGATGAACCTACACTTACATCATAATCACCCAAAGTCCATAATTTATATACAGTTCACTCTGAGTGTAGTACACTCTATGGGTTTGGATAAATGCATAATGAGATTTATCTGTCTTTATGGTATTATGCAAAGTATTTTCACTGTCCTAAAAATTCTCTGTGATCTGTCTACTCACCCCTCTTCCTACCCTGCACCCCAACCTTCAGTGAGTTTTATAAAACAAGTGATTTATATATTAAAAAAAAAAAACACAACACTTTATGTTGCTTCAAATATACTGCCCTTGAAAGCTCTGAAGAGCTAGTCCTTTGTGACTCCCATATAAGCTGTCCTAATTCTGGTACTAGTGCCTCTGCTCATGCGAGTCTTCCTATTTGATTCACATGAATTTTCTTCTCTATCTTAACCTCTGGAGCAGTTTTATAACTTAGCACTTATTTGTATACTAGACGACCGGTGCACAACATTTGTGTACTGTGTGTGGGGGGAGGTCCCTCAGCCCAGCCTGCACCCTCTCGCAGTCCGGGACCCCTTGGGGGATCCAACCTAAACCGGCAGTCAGACTCCCTCTCACAGAACAGGGCTTTCGCCTTGCTCCTTACTGCCTGCCTGCAGCGGAGGTGGGAGAGCCTCTCTCCTCCACCACTGTGCTGGCCAGCCATGAGCCCGGCTTCTGGCTGAGTGGCACTCCCCTTGTGGGAGCGCACTGACCACCAGGGGGCAATTCCTGCATTAGGTGTCTACCCCCTGGTGGTCAGTGCAGGTCATAGTGACGGGTCATTCTGCCATTCGGTCGATTTGCATATTAGGGTTTTATTATATAGGATTATTTGTTATTATTCCCTAATTATACAAGTGCTAATCTTGTATCTCAAGTTTTTGAATATAGTAAAATGATCAATAGGTACTAGTTGATTAATTAAACTCTGATTATATGATTGTTCCAAATGACATCTTTTGAATCATTTGGAAATAGTCACTTGTTACTTACTGATTTTGTATGCTCAGGTCTTGGTGCTATAACTGGCGGGGGTTCATTGTCATCTTCTTCTTCTTCCTCTTCTTCATCTTCTTCTTCAGAGACAGGAGGAGCCAAAGGAGGCTCTGATGCTGTTTTTGTACTCTTATGACAAAAACAAAGTTAAAAGACCATGTATTAACTCCTCATTGCTTCCCTTCAGAAATGAGACAAGGGAAATGAAATATTTAACGATGTAGGGTTAGGAGGGAACTGCATGTTTTACAAAGGAGCAGAACCATCTAAAATTTGGTGTCCAGGACTTGCCCACATCTAGAGATACATTCAGATCATGGCTTAAACAAATTAAATTAAAAAAATATGCTTATTTTCCACTGAGTCAAAATAGCGAGCTATTCATTTATTATTTTAAAGTTCCATTTTTTGTAAAATCAATGAATATATTTTAAAAATCAAATGAATTACTATTAAAGCTATGAATTTGTTCTGGGCAGATTGTCAATTTATTGATTGACAGGTTGTTAACCAGAAAAAGGTTATTTTGTGCTTATAGATCAGAGCATGTGTATGGATATCATATTAAGACAGCTCTGCAAATACTAAGTATAAGCAAGCCCATGAATGTTTCTTCCCTGTTCTGCCTCCTGAAATGAAACACTCAAAAAGTAACAGACATGAAGATCTAAGGAATATCCATCTTCATAAATAATTATTCAATTTTAACCAACAGGTAAATGGTGACTTGTAATGCCAAAAATGCAATAACACCAGCACCAAACACAACAATGACCATAACATCTAGGGTCAGTTCTTGATCGTTCATGTCAATACAGGGGTAAAATGGTACCAAAGTTGATTTTGAAACAACTATGGTCATGGTTCTAAAACTGTGGTCCCCAGATCAGCATCATTAGCATTATCAAGGAACTTATTAGAAATTCAAATTCTCAGGCTCAATCCAGATCCATAAAAAACTCTGGAAGTAGGGCCTTGCAATCTTTGTTATAATAAGTTTTCCAGATGATCTTAATACAGGTACAAATGTAAAAACCAGTGAACTATGATATAGATATGTGTTGTCCAATATGGCAGCCACTAACGATACATGGTTATTGAACATTTATAACTGATTAGTCTGAATTGAGAAAAGTTGTAACTATAAAGTGCATACCAGATATTAAATATTCAATATGCAAAAATTGATATTTTCTTATGCTTTTATAGAGTATATACTTTGACATGACTATATTTTGAATATATTGGGTTAAGTAAAATATTTTATTAAAAATAATTTCATCTACCTTGCTACCTTGGCTGGGTGGTTCAGTTGGTTGGAGCATTGACCCTTACACCAAAAGGCTGTGAGTTCAATTCCTGGTCATGGTATATACCTAGGTTGTGGGTTCAATCCCTGGGAGGCAACCAATCAATGTTCCTCCCTCTCTCTCCCTTTTTCTCTCTCTAAAAATCAATAAAACATATCCTTGGGTGAGGATTAAAATAATAAAAAATAATTTCACCTATTTTGTCTTATGTTTTTAAATATGTCTACTGGGAAATTTAAAGTTACATGTATGGCTTTTATTAAATTTCTGTTAGAAAACAGTATTATAAATGTTTTTTTATTTTTTGTTTTGTTTGTGTATGTGTGTATATACATATATACATACATACATACATATATATATCTCTATCTATCTATCTATCTATCTATCTATCTATCTATCTATTTGGGTTTTTTTATTCCTTGAATTATATTAGCTTAGGCTAATCTTAAAAAGAATTTTCATGTCTTGAGGACAAATCTCCAAAGTCAGATAAAGGCTACTAGTAGATTTACATAAAAAAAACTTAGTCTATGATTACAAGTTCACTGTGGATTTTTTACAATCATGTAGAAACCTATGATGGAATAATAAGGTATAATCATATATTTGATTGGAGCCAGAAAGGTTTATCTCTTGAGAGAAGGAAGACACCTTAAAGTTTATAAATAAGTACTTGAAAGAATATTTGATTGCCTGATATACATACTGAGTGGTTTATAGATTGAAGTGTATATGCTTACTTGATATTGGTTTTCTTATTTATACACCTATATTTATTCCTTTTTTTTTTGTCTAACAAGTCAGAAAATTATTTATTTACTAGAGGCTTGGTGCACGAATTCGTGCACAAGTGGGGTCCCTAGGCCTGGCCTGTGGGATCGGGCCAAAACCAGCTCTCTGACATCCCCTGAGGGGTCCTGGATTGCAAGAAGGTACAGGCAAGGCCAAGGGACCCCACCAATGCATGATCAGTCTGGGGAGGGACTTGGTAGGTTGGCCAGCTGGGGAGGAACTGCGGTAGGGCTCCAGGGCATGTCTGGCCCATATGGCTCAGTCCTGATCAGCCAGACCCCAACAACAAGCTAACCTACCAGTCAGAGCGTGTGCCCCCTGGTGGTCAGTGCATGTCATAGCAAGCAGT